>OY728152.1:1534831747-1536245497 GCA_963277665.1 Viscum album
TAGATGGTTGTTACCCCTCCTTTTTTACAATGAGTTATGGAGGCACAACTTGGGTATACTAACTGTGAGACCCTATGTATTCAGATATCCACTAGACATTTTCCCAATAGATTTTATGAAGGCAGGGAGCATATCACTCTTTTTAATGGATGGATGATGGTACTGATTGTGTTGAGAGAGGAGGTGTTGAGGGAGTTTCATACTTCACCCTTAGTGGTACATCTAGGTCTGGAAAAGATTCACTAGGGCCTTTGTTGGTAGTTCTGATGCTCAGGAATGAAGATATGTGTTGCGTACTTTGTCTATCGATGTCTTACTTGTCAACGAGTGAAAGTTGAGTACCAATTTCTAGTAGGTTTAGCTCAACCCCTTAAGGTTGCAGAGTATAAGTGGGATGAGATATCCATGTACTTCGTGATGGGATTACCACGTACATCCATATGACATGATGCCATCTAGGTGATCGTAGACCGACTCACCAAATCAGCCCACTTCCTGGCTATTCGAGAGCAGGGCTCAGTAGAGATTTTGGGAAACATATATGTGCAGGAGATCGTCTGGCTCCATGGAGTTCCCTCGATGATCATTTCAGACCATGATGCTCATTTAATGTTGTGATTATAGAGAGGACTTTAGGAGGCCTTTGGGACTTAGTTACGTTTGAACATGGCTTTTCACCCCGAGTCTAATGGACAGACTAAGCAAACCAATCAGGTCCTAGCAGTCATGTTATGGGCTTGTATGTTAGACTTTGGTCTTATTTGGGAGGATCACCTGCCATTATTGGATTTTTCATACTAAAACAGCTACCATTCCACCATCGGTATGATACCATTCGAGGCTTTTTATGGGTGACCCTACAGGTCACCATTATGCTAGACCGACCCGAAGTTGGTGCAAGCCATGATAGAGAAGGTGCAGATCATCCAAGAGCGGATGAGGACTATACAGATTCATCATAAGTCTTATGTGGACTGAAAACAGAGGCCTTTGGAGTTCAAGGATGGAGACCATGTGTTCCTGATGGTCTCACCTTGACGTGGGTTGTATAGATTTGGTTGGGGTGGAAAGGTATCTTGAAGATTCACTGGCCCTTTCCAAATACTATGTAGATTTCGTGAGGTGGATTACCACTTAGCTCCACCGTCATAGTTAGATCAGGTATATGACGTCTTCCACATGTCACAACTGAGGAAGTAAGTGCACGATCTATCGATTTTATCGACTAGGGCGAGCTAGACATTAAGGATGGAGCTACCTTTATGAAGTACCCAGTAGAGATTGAGCATCAGCGGGAGAGGATCCTCTATGGGCAAGTGATTCCTTTGGTGCATGTCCAGTGGAAACATGAGAATATTTAAGAGAGTACCTGGGAGCAAGATACCCAAATGCATGCTCAGTACCCACATCTCTTTTTGGAGCCTTTTATTTTGCTTTAAGAGACGTAAATACCTAAGGTGGGGAGAATGTGACATCTATATTTTTTCCATGTCAATTATTTAAATATATCTAGTAATATTTTTGAGACCAATCATGGAGACGGCATATAATTCCAAGGCTCTATGATCTTGGAATTAATGTTTGAAATATATTAAATATATTAATTGTACATACGCACAGTTTTCCTAAAAAAGTATAATAACTTCTAAACTGAGCTGTTAAGTTCAGAGTGTGGGTTTTACTCTAGGTGCATCATAACCTTGGAGTGCATTGGTCACTTGGGTTGGGCACAGCCATGGTCAAATGTTTAAATAAATTATTTAAATTAAAATAATTTATTTAATTAAAATTCCATGATCTAGCATGGTCTATAAATATTCTTCAATGAAAAAAACTCAAGGTTAGTTGCATAACCCTAGATATTTGTGAGAGAGTTGGAGGATCAGTTACATACGAACAACCACCGGATTGTGGATCATCGATCGATGTGTAGTGGAATTTGAGAATCTCCCCAATGACAATAATGTGGATTCATTATTTGTTAGTGATTTATCCATATCAAGGTAGGAAAATTGTTTTATGTGGATTTATCCCTATTTGATTATTCCTAGGACTAATGCAAATAAATTAACTAATGAATTGATTTTTGGATCATTCATATTGTAGGTATGAGATAGATATTATCCAAGATTGGGGATTTCATTATTAATTATATTATATATCTTTATTATTAATTATAATTTCAATGAATGAAGGACAACATGAACATTAGATGAGGTATGTACCTCACATTTGTTTTTTGTGCATTTCTTCCCCCGTTATTTGTTCATCACAGGCAATTCCTTTGGCTCACAGTTTGATTAATACCTAGTAATCAATCATTGTGCACCTGTTTCTTGGCACAATGAATTGATACTAAAAATCTGGGTTTAGATTGATGATGAGATCAATCTATGATTATGGATTAGAAATGAATTTTAGTTCTTCATGTGTTTTTTGGAATACAATGATCGATAAATTCAATTAAAGGGTTTTTATATATAATATAATGTTTGGATTATGGTGAGAAACAACAACAAGTCTTGGTCATACGTGTTCCTTGCTTAGCATCATGATTCACGGCCGGATCAGAGGTCGTAGGAGTAGACGATGGCACAAGAACCAGATCTGATATTCTAGAAAATATCAGGTTACATGGGATATAATTCAGAATTACACATCGTGTGGGATCATCCAATGTGACGCTAGGGTTTTGGAGAAGTGATAAGTATCACACACCATGTGACCCTTGCTGATCATCTTAGTGTGTACATTGTGTACATGCCCAGGAAGACAGGTGGTGTTACATGCCATGTGGGCTAGGCCACATGCCATCTACACCCTAGCAGGTGGATTGAGGTGTACAGGTGGTACATGCCTAAGTGACTATGTAGCCCCACACACCATGTACTCAAACATGGACAAAGTCACAGGTTGTGATACATAGGTAAGACCCAGTGCCAAAGGGGCACATCATGTACTTCTAGTATATGTTGTTTATTTCTTCAAGGATGGAATGGATCCCTTTTCCTCTTCATCTTAGACAAGTTTCATAGGGTATTTTCTCATGATACATTCCTTGATGGTTCATTATGGATTCATGTCCTATGCATAGGATGGTGATCCCCTCTAAGGAACTTTAGTATCGAATAGATTTGTTGGAATCCTTCTGCGAGGCCTAAGGTGAGATCCTCTATCATCATCATTTCACTAGGTGGGGTTTTCGATATCTTCATGACCAACACTACATGGGCATTGATCCCCTATTTAGCGGTTTAATCTATATTGGGTTATTGGTTTACCCCATGTCCTTAGGTTTGATCCCCATATGTGTATCATTCTCTTTGTACTTCTAGTATATACTTATAGTGATACCTGATGAGCACGATATCTCAGATGGATGTCATTAGTATTATCTGACTCGTGGAGTGTGTTATCCTAGATGAGTGTTATTTGGAACCTTCGAGCGGGAATCCTAGGCTAGATTTACGGTTATGACCATACCTTGAGACTATGTGTCTATTATAAGTATATCTATATGTTCTTGTTGTATATATTGTTGACATATACCTATGATGATCTAACTATTATTCTTGATGTTGTATGCTTAGTGGTTCCAGGGTTCCCTATTGGGTATTTTTATACTCACACATGCATGGTCTTTTCCGACACATATCATGTCTTATGCAGATGAATGATATTTTGATTAAGTCCTAGATAAACCATGACCTAGTATAGCTTAGTTATCCAGAAAAATTGAGGTGTGTTTTGGTGGTTACATTGAAATTAATCCTCACCCACTTCACAGGATGGACTTTTTTTTAGTTTCTTTTAGTGGTATTGTATTTGTCCCCTTGCTTTCCAATACTTATTTTCATACTCTGGTAGTAGGATTTTAGATGTATACATGCATGGTTATTGGTTGTTTTATATTCCATCGTTTTATGGGCTTGGTGATGTTTTCATGTGTATAAGTACATTAGGATAAGGCCTCCCATGTGTGTGATTTTCCTACTCAGCACTGGTCGTTATCCCCTAGCCTATTAGAGGTGGTATTGGGGTAGTTACGTCTTGGTACCCATTGGGTTAGGTCGTGATATATCTATTTCTTGGAAATTTGTGTCTTGGAAGATCCATATAAGGATGGTGAAATTTTTCACATAAAAGAATCGATGGCATGTTTCTCTCTCTTTTTTGTATTCATAAGATCAACATGATTTTCATTATTACTCATAGATCGATATATTTGAGTGATTATATTCACAGGATATTGCATTCTAGCTCCAAATCCATTTGGTTTCTCTTGAGGGTAGTCATTACATTGGATATCACATTCTTTGTTCACATGATTCCTTTTGGTTCCAACCATAGATTAAAATTAAAAACATAGTGTAATCACCAAGCTATAATAATCAGAGTGAATAATCATATATTCCTAAAAATAATTCTTGGGATGTCCTAAATTATGACATATTCTTATAATCTTATGAAACTTTAGGTTTAACCTATATCACTTTTGGTTCACCATAGGTTTTTCTTAGGCTCTATCCACATATTTCTCATAACTATTCTCTAATACTATCACACCCTGACCTTCAAAATCCTTTTATTTTGTTTTTTTCTTGATCTTTGATTCTTGGGTTGAGGTTCTAGTTGAGTTTGGTTTAAAAAATTTAAGTTTTTGGAAGATTCAGGTAATTTTTTTGCCAATGCATGAGCAGTGCACAGTTAGTGGAAACCGTGCGGTCCAACCTAGGTAACCATGCGGTAGATCCTAGAGTTAGAAATAAGCTACCAAATGGTTTGATCATGGTAATTCAAACTGTGCGGGTTGTTCATGTAGTCATTCTCCTTTTGGACAGTAGCTACCACACGGTTGGTGCATGGTTTGGTAAACCATGCATCCAAACCGTGCAAGCTACCCAGAAATTTTAAATATTAAGATCCCTATTTCTCTCCCCCTCTTTTTATCCCCAATTCACCCCCTCAATTTTAGTCGATTTTGGTGAAAAAAGGGGTCCCAAAACCCCCCTCTCCTTGGCTCATCATCCTCCATGGGTTCTCATCCAAATATTTAATCCGGTTTTTTAGGGTTTTTGGCCTCTTTCCCCCTCTTTATCTTCTAATATATCTATTTATTGGTTCTTCTTTGGTGGGTTCTCTATTATACAAACCCTAGATGTTAAGGTTGATGTCTAGTTCGATTTTCTTGATGTTTATGGTGTTTGGTTTGATCTTCAGGGTGTTTTCTTTCTTCTTCGAGAGTTTCTTTGCATTCACATGCCATTGAGGTAGTTGTTTCCATTATTTTCTTTTCTAATGCATTTTATTGATGATTGAGTGCCTTAAATAAATTTATAAATATGATTCTCATGTTTTTGATGCACTTGTTTAGTTCATTGTGGTGTTTTGGTGTTGGTAGAATTTATTAAAAATGGTTTTTGAAGTGATTATTTAAATATGCCCACGGTTATTGCTTGTATTTTCTTGTTTAATTTTACTAAATTTGGTTTATTTTTTGTTCTATCTTTTTATCTTTTATCATAGATTAGTATCATTTTTATGGGTTTTAGTTTGGGTTTTAATTATAAAATGGTAATCTATTTTCAAACTAACGTTGTGGTGAGTAATGTTTTAAAAAGGAAAAGTGGTTTTGTTTATTAAAATGAGTAAAACCTATTTTTCTATATGTATTTAAAACTAGTGTTTGTGGACTATTTTTGGAAATTAAAGGTATGGATTATTTTTTGGTTGCATACTAAGATGTGAATCTCACACGACCCTACTTGTACCATTCGATGTCGGTAGACCCAAGCTGTTTTGTAGGTTCAGGTTCTCTAGTTTGAGTGCTCGTCATGGGAGTAGGTTGGCCTTGTGGATGGTCGGTTTGTGGATGGTGGTGACCATGAGGTCACATGGAGATTGTTTTAGTGGCGGTCTATTTTTGTATTTAGTTCTCAGTAGTTTAGTTTTTCTTTCTACCAGATCATTTGTATATTTACTTATGATCAGGTTTCGGTTATTTTTGTGTGCTCATATTGTTTAGTTTATTTATTTGATCCTAGTTTTTTGGGCTGAAATCATTCCCACTTATACTATATTTTATTCTTAACACTAGTTTCTAGCCCATAGGAATTAGGAACGCCCTTTGGGCTATGTCTCGGACTGGTTCGAATGTCGGGTCAGATGGCACTCTAGACTGGTTCATGAAAAAATTGTATCATAGGAGGTCATTTTTTATTTAGGGTGTCAATTAGTTGGAGATTAGGACTATCGGGGCTCGTAAGGTAGGTTATGGGTTGGTGCCTGATCACCACCACTCATGATGAGACATGAGATTCCATGGGTGGTTCAAGAATTGATTCCTTGTCCTATTTTGATTTGTTTTGGATTAAGGGATAACAATGGAGGTGATAAGGTGTTATATTGTGATCTCTCATGGAGTGGTGAACCATGTGGAGTCTGTGTACATAGTTCAAGATTCTCTTAGTTTTTTATGCTTACTTGGGTCATGGACCACTACTATGTCACCAGGTTAGGCATGACTATTGGTTCCTCATTCTAATATTTAGGCATGAGTTATGTTTTTTTTTTTGGTTTCAGTTGGTGTAAGTGAGTTTTTTAGAATGAAAACGGTTTTTTAAATAGAAATGATTTATTTCAAGTGATTTTGAAATTTTTAAGAATGGGTTTCAAAAGAAGGTATTCTGGTTTGAAAATTTGGTAAATTCTTAGGTTTTGAATAATGAAATGGTAATTGTGGCCCTTGGTACTCCTTATAAAAGTTTTCATATGTGTGGGTGTGTATGGAAAGTACATATTGGCACATGTTCATGGAAGATGAAAGTGGGAATGAATGGACATGTATGTGATTGTTCATGGGATGTCATGGGTGGGTATTTGAAATTAGTGGTTTAACTTGGGTTTTCTAAAATGGTTTTTGAGTAGAAAATGATTTCAGGGTTGGTTTTTATTTAAAAAGTGAATCCTTGTTTTGTGAAAAATGGATTTTGGTTTTTGGAAGTGGACTTGGTAGAAGGTGGTTTTGAAATTAAAATGAAGTGGTGATTTTTAAAAAGATGATTTTATGGTTGTGTTTGTATATGTTTGTCTTTAGATCCAGTTATCTTTGGCTTAAGGTGTTATTTTGGTATTGTTTTATTGGGATGTTAATTCTGGTTCTGTGTTCATTATGTTGTTTAGAATATTCCACCCAAAAAGGTATCCAAAGTTTCTAATGAGTCATGACTAGTTTTTGTTCCTTCTCGAGTGTTGCATGTTTTCATGGTGATCGAGGTCTGTTAGAGGCAGTGCGGTGTCTTAAGGAAGTTGAGTGAGTCTTCGTATCATTGGTAAATCCTAAAGTTTTTAGATTGTGTGCTATTCTGGGATTCTTTAAGGGTCCATCTTTGGATGAATGGGAGTTTTTTTCCCTACCATCGATGCAAGTTGGGATTACGTGGGAAGTTTTTAGGTCCATCTTCGCCTGATGGTTTATACCTAAGGAGGTGGAGATGAATAAAAAGGAAGAGCTCATGAACATTCATCAAGGACAGTGGTCGATGAAGACCTATGTTAACCACTTCAAGGATATTGTCTCCTTTTCTCCATAGGTGGTGGCGTGGGATCTGATTAAGTCTTCTCTTTTCATCAGGGGTCTTCATCCCGATATCAAGGAGCGATTCCTCTCCTCCAAATATCTTCATTTTGAAAAGTTGGTGGATGATGTGTTTTTAGATGAGTTGGTTTCTAGAGCATAGGAATTTGGTAATCTGGTGTCTCTTGATGCTTGTGAAGGTTCCCCATCTATCAAGGAATGTGTGCTGGAGGAACATGTCATTGAGGAGCCTACTTTATTGGTTCTGACTTCCAGTTAGATGGACTGTTCACTTGTGTGCCACCAATGTAGTCTGTTTGAGCATTCGAATCCATCATGTCACAATCCTCTAAGGACCTATCATTATTGTGGTTTTCTAGGTCACCTGGAGAAGTTTTATAGGAAGCATCGCTTGAATGATAAGTTTTGACTGGAGGATGTTGGCTTTTTACTGTGAGGTAGTAGATGCTTCAACAATCAGGGTTCCAGCCATAAGCCCTACAGTGAAGCTCGCACGCAGTCAGGAATTTCTAAGGGTGTGTGGGAAACCCCCCATGGCTCAGTTTTTATCTCCTATGTTGGGATTTAAATGTTCTAAGTTTCCTTATTCTAGTTTTTTTTTTTGTAAGTTCATCATTTATTGTGAAAGTATGATAGACTTATTCTCTCATAATTTGCACAATTGTGTTTATTTGAATATGGCTTCTAGAACCATTTGTTTTTATTTAAGTGTGCTTATCCCTTTTGTGTTCATTTTTTATGGTTTGTAGGTGCTTTATTCTTGTGAATAAAACACTTTTGTTTAAAATAACCTTTTCTTTTAAAAAACATTTTCAATACCAAAACACCATTTTCTTTGAAAAATCATCTCCAATTCCAAAATACCCCAAAAAATAAATAAGGATTTTAATTTAATAAAACATTTAATATTGAAAAGGAATCTAGAAATTAAATAATAGTCATGGTGTCAGTGAAGTCGTCACCATGTATGTTAAGGATAGAACATTGTTTTTGTCATTTGTCAAAAATTCCATGTAAAACACGTAAAAAGATTTATTTTGAAAACCATTGAAAGAAATTAAAAAAAGACATAAAATTTCGTTTATAATTATTTTATATTCATATAAATGAACATATAAAATTATTTCAAGAATATTTACATGTATTAAAGGATTTTTGAAATTAAATCTTTAAGCATTTAAAAAGATATTTTTAAATCAAAGTGTCTCATACCACTTTGAATTAGTTGAATCATAAACCCTATGAAGGAATAACATTTAAAAAACATTAAATAATATTATAATGAATAAATACATGGTATGATATGTCAAAAAGATCTATATATACACCTCATAAAAGAAGGTGGGTGTATAACATCAAAATATGCCTCAATGAAAGGAGATTAAGATGAAGTCTCTTATAAATATCATATCATGGAAGTGGAAATTTAGAAAATGAATTAAATATATATATCTAGTGTAAATACACATAAAAACATGGAAATATAACATAAGATATTCAAAATTCATTTCACACATAAAATTATCATGATATAAACAATGAGTGTAAGTTTAACCCAAAGAATAGAAATCGGGTTAAGAAATCCATTATCACGCGCTTCCCTTTAGTGTCGCATACTTTAAACTCATCTATAATGGTATAAATGATGTTATTAACTCATTAAAGAACTATATTCATATTTATAATACCATATTTTATGAATTTATAAAATCTTATGACCCATTCATTAATAATATTTCATTATTTTCATGGTTTCAGGTGTGTTTGTTTTATGGTTTCATGATCAGTTCATTTGTGTATAATTATGGATGTTCTTGTAAAATTGGATTAAAAATCTAGAAGTGTAATGTAATAGTATTAATGAACTTCCATAAGTATTAATTTTTTCACGTATCATTTTCATTTCTTACATGAGTATGATTCATTAGATAAAATATTAATGATAAATATTTAGTTTATTTTGGCAGTTTTTCCAAACATCACAAACTAGTTTTGTTTTATTTAATATTATGTGTATATATTAGTTACATAACATGAAATAGGTTATAATATACCTATTACAATATTATTTAACCATGATTATAGTTTTATGACCAACCATGAAGGCAATAATGTAAAATGAACAAAATCATTATTCACAGAGTTGATTAACCGATATAACTTGGAAAATAGTTTTGCTCCTTTTAATGATAGGAGATGAGAAAAGAAATGGATATGATATATTACATTATAAGCATATAAATTCATTATATACATGATTTTGGAGTTATCATTCCTTTATTGGTGAAGGAGGTAAAAAGAAAGTAGATTAAGAGAAGAAATTAAGAGAGGTGTTTTGAGAAAATTACCTCTTGGATATCACCTCCTTGAAGGACCCCTTAAAAACCTTAGATTTGGTATTTTGGTGAGAAAATAAGATCTTGTATGTGTGGAGAGTAAGGGGGGAGGTTTGGGTAGATATTTTAGGAGTTATAAGTCTTGTTATTTGAAATGGGATGGTGAGGGATGGTATTTATACTTGAGGAGAGGTGGGTGTTAAGTGATTAAATAATGATTATTTTATTTTTAAAGCCGATCACATTGAGGTGAAATTAATTTACATGAATTATATTGTTAATTAATGTTGTTTATGATGGTTATTATTTATCAATACCTCAACCAACCATTAAATGTTTTGATTTTTAGGTATGTTAAGCTTTTACCTTTTAACTTCAACTCTTATCAATATTTTACCTATATCGTGGTAAATAATTTTTTTACCATGGTAAATTTTTTGTAACTAAAAATGAAACTGACCTTAAAAAATAAATTGTACCTTATTATTCCAAATATTTAATCCATTTTACCTAATTCAATTCACATAATTTGAAAAATTAGATTTAAAATTAATCCCACAGATATAATGAAAAAGAGGGTTTTAAAAGTGAAAAGTTCAAATGTTTGAAATGTTTTTATATCCAAATTCAATGTGAAATTGATTCCAATAACCTACATTGGATTGTTTGATTTATAATTTAACTAATTATACTTTAAACTCAATTTAAAATATAATTTAACTATATAAATTATTTAGATGAAAAAGCAGTTTTCAATTAAAATGCAGTATTTTTCACTATTCATCAAAAAATAAAACTTGTTATAAAAAGACCAAAAAAACACCCTAATATAATTTTGATATTCCAGTTTCAAAATTTAAGTTTATTTTTTCAAATAAAATTTATAAAAGTTTCAAAATTTATATTTAAAACAGGTGCGCCATTAAAATGCAGTAAAATTGTCTTTTAGAAAAATATAGCTTTTTATGCTCAAAATTGAATTTATTCTTATATTCAGCCTATAAAACTTATTGGATGAATTTAAAAAAAATTATTGGATATTAAACATATAAATTTCATTATTATATTTCACTAATAGTGATTAATTTAATTTATTGAGATAAAATGTCATTATAGGCGTAAAAATGTTTTTTTTAATAAAAACACATCCTCTATATTCAATTTGTTTTTATTTTCATTTATATTTAATTGGTAACTAATAAATTAATTTTATAAACATTTGTAAACTATATTTTCATAATTTGGTTAAACTCGTTAATTCCCTCCATTCTAACGGCTATGTGATAACTATCACATTTAAATAATCATATTTAGTCATTTGTTTAAGCTCGATGTGTCATATCTTGTATTATATTGTGCATAGTGTTTCATTTTAAAATTTCGGGGTGTTTTATTCTCTCCCCCTTTAATAAATTTCATCCTCATGATTTGAACTTGGGATTTAAAAACCAGGGGTTTAAATTTTTTAAAATACTTTTGTTGAAATCCCACATCAGAAAAAGGGTCGATAAAACCCTCACTTAATAAGAGAGAAAAGAAATTACAAAGGTCACCTGAGATAACACATTCCAAGATTCCATGTATAAAAACATGGACATGAAATAAAAAATTACTATCAAGTTCTGATGGAGTGAGAGAACGTGGTCTTGAGGAAAGTAGACCATCACAAAACTGTAAATCTACGATGGTTTAAAAGTTCATTGATTTCTTGGTAAGAAAAGTAAATGGATAATGTTTCTATTTCAAGATCTTTTTCATATCTTTGATGAATTCTTTTATTTCCTAGATTAATAACATAAGAAAACATACTTATTTGAAAAGTAGAATTTCATCCTCATCTTTTATCCAAATGATGAGTATTCAAGATGAATTTTTTTCATGTCTGAAGAATTAGAATCAAATTCTATAGATCATAAAATCCACAAAAGTATAACTATAAATTCCTTATATATTTAGACATTAACCAAAACCAAAATTGTTAGTACAAGATAAGTTAATTTTCAAAAATAATAAACCATTATATGATGAAAAACTACTTAAATCTCCAAAATTCAATAATAATACCAAAATTTCAACATAGATCATTCAGAAAATAACTATCCATCTTCAAAACTATTCTAGACTAAGATTAAAACCCAAAAATCAGAAGTATTTGATCACATAGTCTTCCAATATAAATTTAATATTTATCTTTAAATAATATCAATCCCTCTTAAAGTCTCATACCAAAGTGTAATTTCCCTAATCACATAATCTTTGAGATATACTAGTCATTTCCATAAATAACTTGAATCGTCATATATATGTTTCCAAAATATAACTCATCATTTATTTCTAAAATAAAATCTCTTATTATTTTATTTACCTTAATCATATAAGGTTCCAAAAATAGTGAAAATCTTATGAAATAACATTAATCACAGAATCTCCAAATCATTTCTTAATCCCATGGTTATCAATATGATAAAAAAATATATTCCCAAAATGAACTTAACCTTTATTCATCATATATTTTAAAGTAAAACATGTCCATACTAACCAAGACATCATGTAGGTCGGTGGTAGGTGATGCACCCTTGTTGCCCTTTGGTTGTGGGTTTGATATCCACGGCCTTTTCGAACATGATGAGTTTTCATCCATCCTATGAGTTGTCCTTTTTATAAAACTATATTAATATAATCCTTATAAAATTTTAGAAATGTCAGAAATTTACTCAAAATAACCTTAATATATTCTAGCCTCAAAGTTTATCTTGTACCATTCATTTTTTATACCAAAAATTAAGAACCCATAATAACCTAAAAAAATCCCCATATAATAATAACCCTTGTGGTTAGAGAGGATCCTTAACTTATGCTCAAATAACACCCTAACCTATAAATTTATTTAAACCATACTCTAATACCAACTATAAGGATCCGACCTTAAACATTACATATTATAGTGATTTTAAACTAGAATTCTATTTCTTTCATTCCTAAATATCTTTTAGGTTTAGATTTTTAGAGAGTTAGGAAAAACCCCTTACATATTAAACCCATAAATTAAAAGTGGACACTTATACTCAGTATCCATTTTTCTAACAAAGGAAACCCTTTTAAAATACAAATAATGTTTTCCTTTTATGGCATATCTTCACAATTTTCATCTTATCCTCATCCTTTTCCCTACTCATCCTTTAACCCTGTGAAAAACATTTTAAAATGTGGGATGAGCACAAAAATCTTCGTAAGGGACATAAAAATAAATAAAACCATTAGTCGAGTGAAATTCATGAAAACACATTTAATGTTATTTGAGAAAATGAAATAGAACATTTTCACATGAAACACACACGCGTATTTTCCTCAAATAAAGTCTTTAAAACCCATAGAAATAAATTTAAAACTCCTTTAGGTGAATTAGATCATAATTTACATAAAACCCTTTCAAAACCCTTTCAATTAGAATAACCATAAAGTCTAATTTTAATAATTATTATTACCCAATTCATTGGAGATATTTAATGGGGATCACCCCTCATATAAGTTATATCATCCTCACTCGTGAGCTATAATGGGGCTCAACCCTTTGTGTAAGCTACATCGAGCTCACATGTGAGCTATAATGGGGTTCAACCCTTCGTATAATCTATATCAATATCACTCATTTCTCATGAGCTATAATGGGGCTCAACCCTTTGTATAAGCTATATCGGGCTCACCTGTGAGCTATAATGGGGCTCAACCCTTCATATAAGTTATATCAAGCTCATTTGTTTCTCATATATTGCTCAAGTAAAATTTCATGAATAAAAAAATTACATCATAAAACCCTTTGAAAAACTCTTTTAACCCCACATGAAAAACAATTTCATATAAAAATACCTGTTTATTTTAAAAAAAAACATTTTCAATACCAAAACACCATTTTCTTTGAAAACCCATCTTCGATTCCAAAATAACCAAAAAAATAAAGAAGGATTTTCATTTAAGAAAGCATGTGATATTTCAAAGGATTATAGAAATTAAATAATAGTCATGGTGGTGGAGAAGTCGTTGTCACTGTGTATGTTAAGGATAAAACATTATTTTTGTTGTTTGTCAAAAAGTTCCGTATAAAACACGTAAAAATATTCCTTTTGAAAACTATTGAATAAAAATCAAAATAGACATAAAATTTACTTTATAATTATTTTATATTCATATAAATTAACATATAAATTTATTTCAAGAATATTTATATGGAGGAAAATATTTTTGAAATCAAATCTTTAAACATTTAGAAAGAGATTTTTAAATCAAAGTGTCTCGTACCACTTTGAATTATTTGAATCATAAAACCTATGAAGGAATAAAATTTAACAAAACATTAAATAGCATGATAATAAATAAATTCATGATATTATATGTCAAAAGGTTCTTTATATAAACCTCATAAAAGAAGGTGGGTGTATAACATCAAAATATGTCTCAATGAAAGGAGATTGAGACGAAGTCCCTTATAAATATCATATCATGGAAGTAGAAATTAATCAAATGAATCGAATATGTGTATATAATATAAATACACATAAAAACTAGAAATACAACATAAGATATTCAAAATTCATTTCACACATAATATTTTCATGACTTAAACAAGAAGTAGAAGTTTAACCTAAAGAATGAAAATTGGGTTATGAAATCTCTTACCTCACGCTCCCCTTTAGTGGTGAATACTTTAAACTCGTGTATAATGGATTAAATAATGTTATTAACTCATGAAATAAATATATTAATATTTATAATACCTTATGTGATGATTTTATAAAATCTTATGACCCATTCATTAATAATATTTCATTATTTTCATGGTTTCGGGTGCGTTTGTTTCATGGTTTCATGATTGTGCATAATTATGGATGATCTTGTAAAATGGGATTAAAACTCCATAAGTGGAATGTAATAGTATTAATTAACATACATAAGTATTATTTTTACCATATATAATTTTCATTTCTTACATTAGTATGATTCATTAGATAAAACATTAATGATAAATGTTTAGTTTATTTTGGTGGTTTTTTCAAACATCGTGAACTAGTTTTATTTTATTTAATACTATGTGTATATATTAGTTCCATAACATTAAATAGGTTATAATATACCTATTAAAATATTATTTAACCATAATTATACTTTTATAACCATCCATGAAGGTGGTAATGGAAAATGAACAAAACCATTATTCATGAAGGAGATTAAGTGACATAACTTGGACAATAGTTTTGTTTCTTTTAATAAGAGGAGATGAGAAAAAAATGGATATGAGATATTACATTATAAACATAAAACTCCAGTATATACATGATTCTAGAGTTATCATTACTTTATGGATGAAAAGGGTGAGGAGAAAGTAGAAGAAGAAAAGAAATTAAGAGAGGTGTTTTGAGAAAATTACCTCTTGGATATCACCTCCTTAAAGGTCCCATTGAGGACCTTGGATTTGGTATTTTAGTGAGACCATAAAAACTTGGAAATGGGGAGATAAATTAAGAGATTTTTGGGAAGATATTTGAGTATCTACAAGTATGGGGTGGTGAGGGGTGGTATTTATACTTGAGGAGAGGTGGGTTTTAAGTGATTAAATACTGATTATTTTATATTCAAAGCCAACCACATTGAGGTGGTGTTAATTTAAATGAATTGTATTGTTAATTAATGTTTTATAGGATTTTTAAGGTCTATAAATACTTCAACAAAAAATTAAAAATTGTAATTTTTAGGTATGTTAATATTTTACCTTTTAACTTTAATCATTGTCGTTATTTTACCTATATTGCGGTAAATAATTTTTTTACCATAGTAAATTTTTTATAACTAAAAATGAAATTGAACTTAAAACCTAATTTGGACCTTATGATTCCAAATATGGAATCCATTTTACCTAATTAAATTCACATAATTGGAAAAATTAAATTTAAAATTAATCTCACAAACACAACGAAAAAAACGGGTTTTTAAAGTGAAAAGTTCAAATGTTTAAAATGTTTTTATGTCCAATTTCAATATGAAATTGATTTAAATGACCTAAATTGGATTTATTTATGTATAATTTAACTATTTATACTTTAAAACCAATTTAAAATATAATTTAACTATATAAATTATTTAGATGAAAAAGTAGTTTTCAATTAAAATGCAATATTTTTCACTATTCATCAAAAAATGAAATTTGTCATAAAAATACAAAAAATTCACCCTAATCAAATTTTGATATTCTAATTTCAAAAATGAAGTTTATTTTTTCAAATAAAATTTATAAGTGTCAAAATTTATATTTAAAATAGGTGTGCTATCAAAAGACGGCAAAATTGTCTTTTAGAAAAATATAAATGTTAAATTTATTCTTATCATAAGACTATAAAACTTATTGGATTAATTTAAAAAAAATTGGATATAAAACATAAAAATTTCATTAATATATTTCACTAATATTGATTAATTTAATTTATTAAGACAAAATTTCAATATGGTCATAAAAATAGTTTTTTAATAAAAACACATCCTTTATATTAAATTGGTTTTTATTTTAATTTCTAATTAATTGGTAACCATTGAATTCATTTTATGAACATTTTTAAACTATATTTTCATAATTTTTTTAATCTCATTCATTCTCTCCATTTCAATGGTTATGTGATAACTATCACATTTAAATAATAATATTTAGTCATTTGTTTAAGCTCGATGTGGCGTATCTTGTATGATATTGTGCATAGTGTTTCATTTTTAAATCTTGGGGTGTTATATGAACACCCAAACTTGGATCATTGTGAAAATATTATTAAAGATGCCCCATCTAGTTGCAATTGTGTCATGCTCTAGGTGTTGTCGTACAATCCTGCTTCATGTGATCCAAAGAACCACATTGAAAACATCACGACTTACTCTTGGGTTTTTGAGAAAGATTCACTGATCCAATCATCTGATTATAAGTCATACCACTACCTTGGAAATAGGTTTCACTCTTATGATTATTCCCAACATTAGAGTTCCCACCATTTCTCATAGGTATCAACATGTTTCCTCCACCTGTAGTGCCTCAGACGTCTCTTCTTACCACAGTCGCTCTATTGACCATCTATGTATAATACATTATACATAGCGCAACAATATTTGATCAAATCTCTATCCTTAGCCCTGATTCAAAAAATCATACCTTCAAGGATTCACTTTCAACAACTTCGGGTGCAAATAAGACTAAATTCATAAATTTATCCACATACTTTATCACTGATAGATTCTCTTGATTCAAGCTGAAAAAGTCAGTCATTCTAACAATTCTGAACATGTGAGGATAGAATTGTTTCAAAATACTCTCATGTTATGAATTGGTCTAATTTATCCTGAACTGTTAAATCCCACCACTGGCGTGCTATATCCTCCAACATGTACATTTCCAACTTGACTTTCAAGTCTATTAGTGTGCCAAGGAAATCAAAGATTTGATTCATTCTATTCAGCCATACCTATGCTTTTTCCAATTCTGAATCACCCTGAAAGATGGGTGGTTTCTGATTTTGGAATTGAATGGAATGATCCACTTTCCTTGGTTCATCCCTTTTCTTATCTCTATCCACAGCTTGAAAAGCTTGGAAAATACTTTGAAACAGTTGTTGGTTCACCTATGGATCAGGTGCAACCACATTCTCAGCAACCTCTTCTGGTTGGTTTATTCTACGCCCAACCGATACCATTTTCTATAACCAAAAGAAAACATCATTTAGTCTCACTCTCTAGCAATTAAAGTCATAATAATTTCAAACTCACCATATCACACATATCACAAAATGCTTTCCAAAAATCAACATTTTTTCCACTTTCAAACCATTTTTGAAAATTCCAACAAGCTCTTTTAAAATCAAATCATTTTCAACTATTTTCAAAAATCAACACTTTTTCACCAAATCATAAATCATTACTCAAAAAATTAAATATGAACTCTTATTGGGAAGTCATTTTTATCAATGCATAGCATGCTCTTCTCATTAGCTAAACTCATGGCGATGAGGTTACAACTCCTAGAAGTGTCACAAAACACTTATGAACCCAATTCCCTAGTAACTTGAAGTTCAACATAAATAGGTTAGTTACACCTTCTTATTCTCTATATTTCAAGTCTCGATGATCCTACTCCTTACTACTATCCCAACTCCAAGATTGATGAACCAATACCATTTATCCCAAAATGAAAGATGGACCGACCAAGACTAACGTCATTTGTAACATCTCACCCCTCACCCATTGGCTTGGGAAGAGGTGGAAGTGTTACTAACCTTAGGTGAAATCTTCAAGACACCAAAGACTAACAATAAATGTCAAGGGATTCATGACAGTTGGGGGTGATTTCCCCTTTGAAAACAAAAACAACCAAACCAAGATGTTTATAACCAAACAACCACTAAATGATGCATAAGTACAATGTAATACAACTCAAAAGTATAACCCAGCCAAAAAATTAAACTACAAATGCACAAAAGTTCCCAAGTAGGGGGTGAGTATAAAAACTCGGTAGGATTTCCCAAATGACTTCCCAACTCATTCCACTAGGATAGAACAAGTTAACACATTTATATAAACCAGTTTAAAACCAAATTTAAAGCAGTTCATATGAAAGCATCAAAAATAGTTTTCCAAACCAAACCATTTCCATGGAAAGCAACCAAACAAGTCTTTAAAACCATTTCTCCCTTTCATTTGGCATAACACATTCCATGTCCACCACACACAACCACACATACACACTCAATCTTGGTGTTACCATTGATGGTGGAACTTCACATCCACACTCTGTCCCTTAGATGGTGGACTTCACAACCATTATCTATCTCATTCAACTCACGCCCAACCATTTATCTCAAACCAATCATGTCAAACCATTTCAATAAAAAATCATTTTATTTAAAACACTTTACAACCAATTTTCCATGCATTAAAACCAAACAACCATTTTAAAATAATCATTTTAAAATCATGTAACCAATTTCACTTTTTAGAAGCAACCAACTTCCACAATTTCACAACTCATCACTAAAGAGGGTTTCCAACAAACATTGCACATCAATTTTACAATTCAAAACAAGAAAATTAGTCAATTTTAAATTAATTCTTCAAGTTCTAATAAGAGGTGTCAAGAGTGAAGCCATTTACCTCGCAAACTTAAGCGAAAATGAAGAACGGTCTAAGAACTCCAAAAACTTGGCTTAGATCTTCCAAAACCCACCTTAGATCTTGTTCCTTATCATCAACACAACCATATCTCATCATTATTGGAATCACACACCATGGATCTATCCCCAGCGAATTAGATTTGTGAATCCAAGAGAGGGAAGAAGAAGAAAACTAAGGGAACCCACCAAGAACAAGCACTTACCAAGGAATCTGGGCCTCCAACGCACTAAGATTCACCAACGGATTGCTCCTGGATCAAGGGGAAGGGTCTCCACAACCTTTAGAGGAAGAGGATTTCGAGTTATGGTCTGTTTAGGGGTAAAACGAACCATTGAGGGGAAATCCAAATTAGATCCACAATTTTCGGATCTTGTTGTTAACAGTGCAGGGTTAGGAAAACTGTGTGCAAATCGTGCGCCAACCACTACCTCCAAACACCCCTCGCACAGTTAGACAAATTGTGGGCCAACCGTGCTTAGACCCTTTGTTCCACTTTTCACGGTTTAACCTGGGTAGCTGCACGGTTTGGTCAAATCGTGCACCAACCGCGCGTCTTCCCAGTGACCCATGTTCTCCCTTATACGGTTTTCTGAAGGTGTTGCATGGTTTCTACTAATCATGTTCAACCCGTGCACCTCTAGAAAACCCCCAAAAACATTTCAAAACTCCTCCAAACCATCTCAAACTTAACTCAATGACTTTATATACTTAAAATACATAAAAATGGTTAATTGTATGAAATTGGGGATGTTACACAAGTGATCATCCCAGCTCCGGCTGAAGTCTAACATAAAATCCCTCAACATATTCTCCAACACCTGAATGGTGCGCTTAATTTACTCATCTTTCTGGGGGTGGAAGGTTGTACTCATCCTCATCTGGGTCCTGAATGCCTCCTGCAGGCCTCTTTGCCACACGTCATGTCTACCCGGGGAGGGTCACATGGTGTGTGGCCCAACCACATGACATGTGATCCTTAACTTTTTCAGAACTCTAGCATCATAGCCAAAGGGGCACTAAATGGCGTGTGTTCATCCTAGTACACGTCGTGTAGTTGGGCTTTTTGCAGAAAGTTGAATTTGCTTCCAACGTTCCAAATACCACCTCATCACCTTGGATCTCGCCTCCAGGCCGCCCGAAATTGATGGGGAGTGCCTTTGGTCATCGTTTTCAGCTGTTCGTTAGCTGAAAACGGATTTTCGATTGGTTTGTTCAACTCTCGTACGCACCACGCGCATCTCTCGTCGCCCGTAGCGCCTTACTGGATTCTCAATCCATGGTGAAATCTCTCATATCCTACAATCCATCTGAAATCCATCCTTGATCGTTAATCCATTCATCGCACATGAATTCGTCATGAATTTGGGGGTCCGATCGGGCTCGATCCCACCTAACAACATCAAACTGAGACCCTGTATGCCAATCGATGAAGAACAAGAAGAACAAGAGGAGGAAAAACACCAAAACAAATGTGTAACAATCGTTGACCAGATGTTTTTGACCAACGGATACAATAGAGGGTATTCAGGGTGAGAAACATTGTATAAACTGAATAATCAATTTAAACCGATTCATGGGCTCATGCAAAGGTTCAATTTGAACCCAGATCAAAGAAAAATATGATCATGCTCGATATTTTAATCAATTGAGGTAGAATCCACAAATTGATGAGATTGGATCATTCGTCAATGAAGAACGCGTTCGCCAACGAAGAAGAGGAGTTTTTATGTTCGTTGAGCCTCGATCTGCCTGGATCCGAAGTTTCATCGTCGTTGGATCTTGATTCGCCAGCGAGAAGGGGAGGGAGAATCCTCTCAATGATCTCAGGGTTATGCGGCTGACCTTAACGATCCGTCATAACACAAATTTTATAGACAAAACATAATTAGGCTATTTTATTTAAAATAAATAAATTTAATTATTTATTTTAATTAAACACACTCACCAACGGTCACGATATCTGAACACCCCGCGCCGATCAACTTTAGGTCGCGCCTTGGGTAAACCCTGCATTTTGAACTCAACATTGGTCTCAGGTTTTTTATCTAAGCCTCCATTTAAGAGTTGTCTCATTTCCTTTGAGAAATTGTTCATGCATAATATAGAATATATTTAATATTATTATAAAATTAATTTCGGGCACACCGGACATCAGAATCGCATGTCGTTTCAGCCCCTGACTCTGAAAATATTTCTAGATATATTTCAAAGTCTTACAATGTGAAAATAGGGTCTCTACAAAGGTTTTCTCTCAAACTTGAGAGATTCTCTCTTCCTTCATTTCTCTCAAGCCAGAGAGATCGAGAGACGATCCTTTTAAGATCGAATGGATCGTGGTTTAGATGAAGGGAGTGATGTAGGTCAATCGGTACCGTCGCGCTAGCACCTGGAGTACCGTCGGTGACGTTCCAAGATCAAAGGAGCACACATGGATCAGTGATAAAAGGGGCTCTACTTTGGATCCTTATCAACACAACGGAAATACAATTGAACGACCTCTAGACGATCAACACCAACATTGAAGAAAGAACTCAAGATTGAGGTATTTCTTCATGCTATCAAGTTAGTTATAAATTGATGTGAAAACCCCTTTTTGGTTTCAATAAAAAAAATTGTCACTATTTTTCATAAAAAAAATCATTGGTCATGACGTTCACATCGTGTACATTGCACATGATCTGTTGAATCCAATAAAGGTCAAGTTGGTCATAGACCCAATAGGCGTTTTCGTTGCGTTCGAAACCACCACTACCATGTTGCCCAGAGTCATGCATGTTTTTGGATTTGTGGTTTCCTATTTTGTTTTGTTTTTTGGTGCTACTTTAATATTGTTTAGTTGTTTTGAATATTGAGTTGTTTTGGTTACCTTAATGTGGTATATCATGTCTTGTTATTATTGTTTGTTGCAGGTTGTTTATTTAAGGGCAAAACATCTCCCGTGTTATAGTAAAGTTCTTGACATTTATTGTCAACCTTTGATACCATGAGGACGTCACATGAGGTCAAGAGCACAACCGCCTTTTGCCAAGCCAATGGGTTAAGGGTCAGATGTTACATATATGAACTCTGCCCAAATATTATCAGGTTTTTGAATTCACTATCTCCAACCATATAAAAACTCGATGAACCAATATCCTAGTATTACTAATTAGTGTCGAGTAGTGTCAAATACTCGCTTCTAGAGCATCTTTAATCATCAGTATACTGGTGTAAAAACACCATTTTAGCGTTGAATTTGAACTTCAACCCTTGTCAAACCCTTGTGATGTGTTTGGTGTGAGGTACAATATAATACCATATTCGGCATTGCATTGTAGTTGTGGTATCCTTGTTTTTTTAGTCATCTTAATTTTGTCAGTATAATAAACGATTGAATTTATTTTGATATATTGAAATTCAAGGTTATGTAAAAGATATTATTTTTGGTTAACAGAATGGAGTCATGGGCCAAATAATGTTTTGAAAAAGGGTTGTTACATCTTTGAAGCTTTAGGCTATGCTTGAAAGTTTTAAAGTGGGTGGAATGGTAATGTTTTTTAAGTTAAACCATTGTTTGGAAGTTTTTTTTACGAGAGTGGGATAAAAAGGAATGACCACTCAGGCCATCTCGGGCTTAGTTTCTGTTACCCTCCAAATCAGAGGGGTCGTTGATGGAATAGATCGTAAAATAATTTGTTTTAAAAACATGCATGGGAAAAATTAGAAAAGATAAAAATAACAAAAATAATTATGGTAGTTTTGAGAAATTTTAATAAAAAACTTATTTATTTATCTTGTAAATAATAATATGATAAAATTATTCCTTTCCATCATAAGACACCCAAACAATGGTGTATTTGATTTCATTATTTTCCATGTCCTTCGATTCCATTTATCAATTTCCATTACATAAAATCCCTCAAACATAGGCTAGCCTGTGAACCCATGAGTTTTTGCGGGCTAGGGCCTTTAAAAAGGGGTTCGCATAAATGTCGGCATTTTTTGCTCGATTCGCAAAATCAGTAATTTGAGAGGATTGAGCCCCAAGCTTAGATATCCAGCCTTCAACCCACATTATGTATTTTTGTTATAAACATATAATATACCTATAGCAAAAATATCACACACCTATGTTATTTTTGAATAACTATGATTCATTTTTTAAAGAAGTATATATAACATATGATATTATGCATTAATTATAAGTTTATTTAATGTATATTTTATAATTTATATACCTATATATGTATATATATATTTTGAATTATATTTTAATTTTTACATTGCATAATTTGTTTTAAAATAATATATATTGTTTTTACATGTTTTTTAATATTTATTTTATACTATAGATAAAACAATTTATATGTTTTTTAATATTTATTTTATACTATAGATAAATTTAAACTTTTAAAACGTTTTAAATATTATTTTTGGAAACTAAAAAAAAAAATTCAGACCAGCCTGAAACCCCACGGGTCCTACGCATGAAGGGCTAGGGCCTTACCCAAATGATATAGATTTATTATTATTATATTTTTATAGCCAAATCGATCCAATTTTTTCCCGACCAGCGCTCCCAACTTTTAATAAATAAATAAAAACCTTTAATTTTCACCGAATGCCACGTCAGGCAATGATGAAGGCGTTATGATCGAACCGTTCATTTAAATTTAATCGACGGTGAAATCTCACGATCCGCGTAGTTCACTCTCATTGGCCAAACCTCGGTATAAAACCCCCCAGCGGCCCGATTTCAACTGTTTTCTTCTTCTCTCGTCTCGCGATTTTCTGGTCTCTTGTTAACAAGGTATCAAGGACCTGGCAATGGCGGGACGCGGAAAAACGCTGGGATCAGCACCATCCAAGAAGTCTTCCTCTCGCAGCAGTAAGGCCGGGTTGCAGTTTCCTGTTGGTCGCATTGCTCGTTTCCTGAAGGCTGGAAAGTATGCTGAGCGGGTCGGTGCTGGGGCTCCAGTTTATCTCGCTGCTGTCCTCGAGTACCTCGCCGCAGAGGTGCTGGCCGTAGTCTCTCTTTCTGTTGATCCATGTTTTTATGGATCGGTCATTCGTTTTGCTGATGTTTGTTTTTCTTTTTTCGTACGCCGTTTTGAAAAATCAGGAATCTAGGGTTTGAAAATTACCGTGATTCAACGTGATATGATTGCAGGTTCTGGAATTGGCGGGGAACGCTGCGAGGGATAACAAGAAGACGCGAATTGTGCCGAGACACATCCAGCTTGCTGTGCGAAACGACGAGGAGCTCAGCAAGCTTCTCGGTGATGTGACCATCGCCAATGGAGGCGTGATGCCTAACATTCACAATTTGCTCCTGCCCAAGAAAGGCGGTCTATCTGGACCGAAACCTTCTGGTGAAGATGACGATTAATCAGTGACGGTGGTTTTAGATCCCGCCAGATTTTTTCCCCTTTTTTGTATCGGATGCCGTAGTTTGTGGGATATTCTTGGTCGTGCTTGGCCTGTGAGTTTGATACCCGATTGTGGATTTTGCTTTTGGATATTTTCTCTTTTCCGAAGCTAAAGAATCGTTGTGAAAAGGTGGTGAAAATCTTGTTGTTACATAATCGATCTTGACGTTATTGTTTGTTTTAGATCTATGCAGCTCCTGTTTTTGATTGAAAGTAGCGAAATGCTTCAACTCTGGTTCTTGTGGAGATTGAAGAACCGTATGAAGGGTCGTGCATGATTTTTTACACGCGTAAGGGTTTGTAAACTATTTTGTCTTCTTAGAGCAGGCCGATAGTTGAAATGATTTAGGTATTTGAGAGTTCCTTTGAGATGAAGGGGATTTTATATGGAATCGCTGAAGGGAGGCTCTAAAAATGCTTTACACATCGTTGATGGCGGGTTTGACATTATTATGCCGCTAGCTGTACTCCACACTGTTTTTTGATTGAAATTGAGGATGAGTGTAGACTCCTAGTTTAATAAATATTTTTAATGTTATTATAATTGTAACTATGGTTATTGTTTCTTGGTGATTCCTATATTGAGTTTGGGTCAATGTTGTTGATTCACTCTACATGTTATTGTGACGTTTATTATTAATGTATTGGTCATTGTGTTTTATAAAGAATTGTTTTTAGGTTTGAAATGTTTTATAATGTTGAAAATGCGGTTATACATGAATTTAGTAATTTAATTGAGTTTTAAATGTTATTTTATGATAATATATGAAATTTCACTTAAATGGGTTGGTTGTATTCAAGGAAAATTGGAAAGTATTTCAAGTAAAAGTTTGTTTTTGTTGATTATATTGATAAAAAAGGGAGTATTTGAGAATTCAAAAAGTTATGTAGTGATGATATTTGATTTTTTGGTATAGGTTATTGAGTTTCCTTTTTTAGTATGTAGTGATTGGGCTTTGATCATCTTTAACCGTGTGGTAATTATGTTATTTTAGCATGAATTTCACCTCCAATCGAGCACTATTCATAGCACTAAAATGGTGATATGGTACACTATTCTCTAGAAAATTAACTCTTGGAACTAAGTCTGCTTAGAGGTGCTTCATTTCATCTCCGCTCCTATGTACCTCATGGATTGATTTTTTCCTTGACTCTAAACCTGAATGCCTCCCATTTTCCTTAGAGCTTTATTGATTAAAGGGGTTTACATAAAATGAATGGTTAAAGGGGTTTACATAAAATAAAATGTGGGCATGCAAGCCCTTAAATAATGAAATGAAAATAATGACTCACATGCCATTATTTAATTTAATAAATTATCAAAAAAACCATGTAATAATTAATTAATTAAACCAATCACATACATGGACAGATCTAAGCTCATGGAAATTCAAATATATGCAACAAATATGAAAAAGTACACTACCTAACATTCACTTCAACTTGTTTTTTATTATTAATATAAACACACTTGAATTAATTAATTAATTACTCATTTTTTTATCATAATGATCATCTGAAGTCTCTTGGTGATACCTATCGTAAATGCAACATGGAAAATAAACGTCTTGACTAGTATTTACAAATAATTACTTGGAATTGATTTTGAATTTATTAATTATGTAAAGCTTATTACATAGTCAACATATCAGATGCCAACAATGTAATTAGGTTTTTAATGATGCAATTAGTTATTCTTTATGTAATTTAATTTCGTTTTTTATTGGGCGACTACATGGTGTGTACAAACGAGCTACTCGTTGTGTTTGACGCTTTCCATGTATTTCAGATAGACACATAGGGACTTGAGGTGTATTTCATTTGGGATACATGATGCACACTAATGAACTACATGCCATGTGTTCCGCTTATCATGTGTCTGCGTAACCCATTGGTTGAATCGGTGTGTTCTTTGGATGTGGGGATCAATGAGTCACATAATGTGTATTCTATCCAAACACCATGTATCTCATTAATGATACAACATGTTAGTCTCACGCGGCCTTATGCCGCGTATTTGACCACGCGGTTAGCGTGAATTACATTGCTACACTGTAGAATACACAACATGTATGCCATCTACATGTTGTGTGGTCTAACAAACCACGTGGCAGGTTGGCCCAATCAACACATAGTGTGCATTAAATGCACCATATGTTATTAATGCTCGGTGTGTTGTGTATCCCATGACATGTACCAGTGTAGTTAACTTGGCTACATGACATGTACCTTTGGTCACGCGCCCCAGTGCAGTTAATCTCCCCCTTCTCCCTCCCTCCATTCTTCATCATCTTGGGGCCATGGGAGTTTGATTCTTCCTAAAATTATCATCATTTCGCTTTCTCTTCCTATTCTCTTCCGTTCTATGTTTTGGATTTTTTTTGATTTAGGGGTTTGAGAGTTCCATTTAGATGAAGAGGATTTTATTTGGGATCGCTAAGGGAGTCTCTACAAGTGTTTGACACTTCGTTGATGGTGGGTTGGACATTATTATGCCACTAGGTGGACTCCACATTGTGTTTTTTGATAAAAGTTGATGATGAGTGTTGTCTACTAGTTTAATAGATATTTTTAATCTTATTACAATTGTAAATATGGTTATTGTTTCTTGGCTATTGGTATATTGAGTTTGGTTCATATTAGACGAGTGTTGTTGATTCACTTTACATGTTATTGTGATGTTTATTATTTAAGTACGGATCATTGGCATTTATAAAGAATAGTTTTAGAAGTTTGAAATGTTTTATAATTTTGTAAATGTGGTTATACATGAATCTAGTAATTTAAATGAGTTTAAATGTTATTTTATGATAATATATGAAATTTTACTTAAATAGGTTGGTTGTATTCAAGAAAAATTGGAATGTATTTTAATTAATTTTTTTGTTCGAGTTGATTATATTGATAAATAATAGAGTATTTGAGAATTCAAAAAGTTATATAGTAATGATCTTTGTTTTTTTGGTTTGGGTTATTGAGTTTTCCTTTTTTAGTGTGTAGTGATTTGGCTCCCTAAGACCATCTTCAACCAAGCGATAAAAACGCTATTTTAGCATGAATCCGATCTCCAATCGAGCACTATTCACAGCGCTATAATGGTGATATGCTACAGTACACCACCATATTTGGCGCTGCATTGTAGCGGCAATATCCTGTTTTTTTACTTATATTCATTTTATCAATATAATAAATAGTTTATATTCATTTTTTATATATAAAAATCAAGTATTTTCAAGGAATATTATTTTTAGAGTAGAAAATGAAGTAAATGGGCTGGAGTATATTTCACTATTCATATTTCATTTTGAAGTAACCTTACTTCAAAACAAAGTAATGGTTTCGAGTTGCCCTAAGGGTTGGGTGGTTAAATTTGTTGAGGGCACTTGAGGTGATTTGGGTTGGCATATATGCTATTGGTGTATTGATTTGAGTTAGGTGAAGTGACATACTGATTAATTTAGGAATGTTGACTTGGTTTTAGTATGGTTGACTTTGGGAATTAAAATGTTATTATGTGGCTCTATAGAGTTTTTTTGGATTGGTTTGAAAGTTTTGCTCAGAGAGTTCCAAGGGAAAACTGTTAAAATTTTGTGTTGGTGGAACATTTTTCAACAATTTCACTATTCAGAGTGTCATGAAACGATTTATGTTCATGGGTTGTAAACATTGCAAGGCCAAGAAATTATGGGAGTGGCTTGTCATGATTTACTTCATGGTTTGTAAACCATGTTGAAGAACAATGTAAATGTAACATCTCGGTCCCAACTTATTAGCTTGGGAAGAAAGGTGTTAATAACTTAAGATGACATTCCATAGAGATCAAAGATTGACAATAAATGCCTAGAGTTAAGTAATATCATGAGGAACAATTTACAAAATAACTCATAGCAGACCGCCCCAAGATAAAGTATACCATTACGTATGAATGGAACAAGACCAACACAACATATCCATATAAAATAATTAGAGTACAACAACAAACGGTAATATAAAGACTTTAGGACTAAAATGAAGGTTTAGGGAGTAGCGAAAGTGCTGGGTGGGCCGTAACCAACATGACTTTTTTGACGCAATCTACAAATAATATGTGATGTACATGACAAAGAATTGTCATGACTGACAAAATTAATATGAAGATTAATTGATAAGAACCTAGAACCAAAAAGAGATGATCATTTCACATATAATTTATAATTAATTTATTTAATTAAAGAATTATCTTTCATTGAATTCTTTGATGTCGATGAATCGGTAAACCACTCTTGTCATACCGTCATTGGGTCTAAGGAATCAGGAGTATATTTTCTCTAGTGATGATCCACACGTGCTTTGCAAACCTCTGATCGTTGACGTAGAATCCTCCGGGTGCTGATGCAGATGGTTCTAATGCTTGTGGTGATCGATGTTGATCACAACATAATCCTTTAAGAGAGAAGAGATTTACTCTGGTGGAGGTGAAGAAAGGACCTACGTTCTCCATAGCGTTCTAGGAGAGAGATTTCTAGGGCTTAAGAGAATATTATTTAGAACTTGTGCACAATGAAAGAATGTGAATCACAATTGGAAAATGTCTTAAATGGGTTTAAATAGTGTCAGAGTTAGAAAATAATAATTTCATAAATGCCTTTATTATTTTCTTAATTCCTTGCGAACCCCATATCCAAATAATAATAAAATCATTATTATTCACTTGACATGCGATAAAGTCATGGATAAAATAAATATTAATTTTCTTGAATAAATAAATTAATATTTATTCAAATAATATTTAATATGACATTTCTCATCGAACCATTAAACTCTTTTTGCACATCCTCATCAATATTTATCGGAACTTGAATAATGAATATTTCATTAAATAAATATTATTGCATTATTCGTCAATAAATATATATATATATATTATATTTAAAAAATTAGTGAATAAATATTTATTAAATATTCATGTAACTAAATAAATAAATATTTTGTTACTAAGCTCGTTCAATTGAGCTCCTATTTATAGGCACATTTCCAACGGTCGGATCCTTCCTCCAACGGTCATATTTTTCCTTGAATCTCGGAGGGAACTATACACGTGTCACTCAAACAATGGTTAGTTAGTAACAGAATGCACAACATAGTTTTATAACTCAAACAAGAGTAAGTAAAATATGGTTGCTCAACCAAATCTAATTTTCAGGGTATAAGGAAAAATAGAATTTGGAGTCTAAGAGAATGAACATTCGAATTCTATATTGCATGGATATTCGGATTCTGTTTTTCAAGGAATTTAGAGTCTGAATTCTAAGGAATTGGGAATCTGAATTTTGAGGAATTTGGAATCCGAATTCTGAGGAATTCGGAGTGCAAATTCTGAGGAATTCGGAGTGCAAATTCTGAGGAATTCGGAGTCTGAATCCTGAGGAATTCAGAGTCTGAATTCTGAAGAATTCAGAGTCGGAATTCAGAGGAATTCAGAATCCGAATTCTGAAGAATTCAAAGTATGAATTTGGAGGAATTCGAAACCAAAATTCTGAGGAATTCAGAGTCTGAATTATGAGGAATTCAGAGTCTGAATTTTAGAGAATTCAGCTTCAGAATTTCAGAGAATTCAGATTCTGAATTTCAGAGAATTTAGATTCGGAATTTCAGAGAATTCAGATTTTGAATTTCAGAGAATTCGGAACCTGAATTCGGATCCTGAAAACAGAGTAATCTATATCTAAGTATTTATAGAATTCTGAGATTTTCGATGTGAAACCGAATTTTTCATTTAGGAATAAAGAGTTAGATTTAGAGAGACTAAAAATATGAACAATGAGAAACATGGTAAGGATAAATTTCCTTGGAGAATAAAAATTTTCCTTATCAAGACAAAACTAATGGGGAATGAAATTTTCCTTAAGATAAAGTGTTTGTGATTTTCAAAACATGAAGGAATTGAAAAGTCATAAGGAAACCTTATTGAATCAACAATATCCCCCTTTTTGGAAAGCACGAACATCCTTACGAAAAAGAATATAAGGACTTAGAAATTTTTATTGGCTTGTAAATAAAAACTTATCTCCCATTACTTATGGATCAAAGTGAATACGACTAACTCCCCATTAGGCTTTGAAAACACTAAGGATCATATTTTGAATTTCCTGAATGAGATTTTTCATTTTCTTGCAAACGAAAATATTCATGATGAAAACTCTCCCTTAGATGAACTCCCCCTTACTTAAGGAAATTTCTTCTTTACTTAGTATTCTTTTTGAAATTCCTTTCTCCCCCTTTGTGATTTTCAAAAAGGAATAAAGGGAATGGAAAGGAAATTTGATACCTGAAAATTTAGTTTTAAACAACCAAAAAATATGAAGAGCAACAAGAATTTCATTAGGATTGAAAGAATTTGTACAAGGAAAGAAATACAACAAAAGATCGGATTTGGAAAAGATTATCCTTCCTTCTCCTTCGGCATCATATTCTTCACAATTTTTTTTAACTTCTTGAGCTCCTTGTGATCCTCTTCTGCATGCTTGAGCAACTGATCCTGATCTTCAGTTTTCTTCTCTAAGGATTTAATTTTTTCTTCCTAAGTCTTAAGAGATTCTGCCTGGGCTTTCAAAGATTTTGATTTAATGAATGTTGAAGCATCTGGTATCTCAAGTCTATACTGGGAAATATTGGAATAGTCTCAACAAGCTTCTTTAAAGACTGAACAACAAAGTCATGACCAAAAGAGGACGATTCTGTAACACCCGAGATTTTTATGAGAAATATTTTGTTTTTATGTTATATACATCATCAAAAGAATCTTTCACTACACACAACATTAGCTTGGCTTGCTTTACACGCAATCACGACCTTCCTCGATAGCTTGCATTGTACGCAATACCGAGTTTCACTAAACAACGATATGCTATTAAAATATTATTAAAACTAGCCGTTATGAATAGTAATACCCACTTTTTGAAATTTTATAAATTTTATCTTTCAAAATGAACTTCATTTTTGGATTCTGAATATCAAAATTAGCCTAGGGTGAATTTTTGATATTTTTATGAAAACTTTCAATTTTTGATGAATAGTGAAAACACTGAGTTACTATTTAAAAACTGACTTTTTATTTAAATAATTATTTATTTTATTTAAAATTATTTTAGGTCAAAATTGATAAATAATACCTATATAAGTTCAAAGTAATTCATTAGAGTAATTTTATAATAATTTTAGATATATAAAAATTTTATTGAACTTTTCACCGTCTTTTACCCACCTCCTAGGAGAATTTGAAAATTTACACACAACTTAATTTTACCGCTTCTGTGAGTGGAATTTAGAAAATCCGCGAGACACGATTAATATCAAGGAGTAAAATGTTGTTCAATAAGATAAAAATATTTTTTGGTGAATAATAACTTTTTACTTTGTTTTACCACGGTTAAATGTAAATAGGGTAATTAAGGGTAAAAATGATATTATTATTACCCTAACACATGTCCTAATTCTATTGGATAAGTGTAGTTCGACCAAAAACAACCTTAGGGATAAAATATTACCCTTTAGGTCCACTTGGATTAGATTAGGACATTTATTATTATTTTATTTAAAGAAGAATTAAAATAGTTAAAATCAAAGTTTAATAACTAAAACATTTTTAATATAGGGTTATACATAAGATAAATTCGACTATAAATATTAATTAGAAAGCTAAAAAGATTTCATATATAATGGTATTTTATTTATAATTATTAGACATTAAATAATTTAATTTATTTATGACACAATGATGATGCAGTAATTACCTTATTAATGAAATATTAACATAATTGATGTAATAAATACCCAAATAAATGTAATTTTAGACTTTTTAAGAATTACACTAATTTTATAGGTTAATATGACATATTAGTATTGATTTAATTAACTTTGTTCGAACTAATCATGCTGTTATGATTTTTACAAAAATCAAGTACCAAATAGTGTCAAAATTGACATAAAATAGTTTTTAAAACAAATATTATATTATTAATTGTTATTTTATTCCTAAAAATCTAAGGTCAGCCAAATGACTTAGATAAAGATATATATATTAACAATGAACCACTTGGGGTTTGTTTGACTTTTTATATTATGTTTATTAACTTTATAGTGTAAGAAAACAAGAAGACACGATAAAAGTAAAATTATTTAACTTAAAGTTAAATATAGATGATAAGGTTAAAATAGTAACCTAAACTTGTCTAAAATCTATTAGTTGAGAGGATTTAGACTCATCCCCACCTTAGCTTAGAAATAAATCAAATTGGAGTTATTAAAAACCGAATATGACTATAATAAAATAATATTTTAAGTTTTTCCAAAGGTGCCCCTCTCCTCCCTTATAAAAGGGCACCTCCTCCCTCTCCTTCTCACACCACTTTGAGCCTTCAAGCTCGGACAAACCCTGCCAATTTCCCTTATCAACTTCCCTAGAAACATCTAAGGGTGTAATTTTGGCCCGGCGGCCCGAAAGCCCGACAGACCCGGTCCGAAAGCCCGAGCGGCCCGGCCTGGCAAAGCCCGCATCGGGCCAGGCCGGGCTCGGGCCGTAGGTTCAGCGGGTCAGGCATGGGCCTTTCCAGGCAGGCCCACGGGCCAGGCCAGGCCGGCCCAAAAAAGCCCGGCCCGCGGGCCCGCGCGAAGCCCGGCCCACTAGCCCGCCTGCTGTAAAAAATATAACGGGAGAACTGCAGGTAGGGGGATTTGATCCCCCTACCTCAAGCTTCCAAGTCCAGGCGCTGCACCTGTAAATTAATCACAGGTCTATATATATATATATATATGTAGATATATATATATATATGGATATATCTATCTCTATATACATATATCTATATATACATATATCTATATATACAGATATATCTATCTATATATATATTTATATATAGATATATGTATATATATAGATCTATATATATATATATATATCTATATGTATATATCTATCTACATATACATATATCTATGTATAGATATCTCTATATCTATATATCTCTATCTATATATATATCTATACATACATATATATATTAATATATATATATCTCTATATCTATATACATATCTCTTTATATATCTATATATATACATACATATATACATACATATATACATACATATATACATACACATATATATATATATATCTACCTATATATCTATATATACATGTATCTTTGTACATTTATATTTATCTATATATGTATCTATATATATGTGTGTGTGTCTATATATTTCTATCTATATGTGCATATATCATTATATATTAACAAACAATGATATTATATATATACATATAATTATTATTATATATAATTATAATGTGTGTATAAATATATATATACAACGATATATAATTATATATATATTAGTGTATATATATAATAGTTTATATATATAAACAAAGCCATTAATAATATATATCAATTAAGTGTGGTTTTTAAAAATCCATTAATAATATATATATATATATGTATATGTATATGTATATGATTTAATATAATATATATATATATATATATAAACAAAGCTATTAATAAATATATATATATCAATGATTTAATATTATATATATATAATAACTTGTTGTATATTAATAAAAAAAATAAGTCTGGTTTTTAAAAATCCATTAATAATATATATATATATATGTATGTATATGTGTATGTATATGATAATATATATATATATATATCAATGATTTAATATAATAGTGTATATATATAAACAAAGCCATTAATAATACATATCAATTAAGTGTGGTTTTTAAAAATCCATTAATAATATATATATATATATATATATATATATATGTATATGTATATGTATATGATTTAATATAATATATATATATATAAACAAAGCTATTAATATATATATATATATATATCAATGATTTAATATTATATATATATAATAACTTGTTGTATATTAATAAAAAAATAAGCGTGGTTTTTAAAAATCCATTGATAATATATATATATGTGTGTGTGTGTGTGTGTGTATGTATATGTATATGATATAATATAATATATATGTATATAAACAAAGCTATTAATATATATATATATATATATCGATGATTTAATATAATAGTGTATATATATAAACAAAGCCACTAATAATATACATCAATTAAGTGTGGTTTTTAAAAATCCATTAATAATATATATATATATATGTATATGTATATGCATATGATTTAATATAATATATATATATATAAACAAAGCAATATATATATATATATATCAATGATTTAATATTATATATATAATAACTTGTTGTATATTAATAAAAAAACAACACACTCGCCTAATGATGTTCGTGCAAGTCCCTCAACTTCATTAATTTTTTTAATTATAAATCTATTTAGAAAAAAAATTAACTCACCCAATGATGTTCGCGCACACCCCCAATATATATATATAAACAAAGCCATTAATATTATATATAAAGGTATTAATAATATATATCAATTAAGTGTGAATTTTAAAAATCCATTAATAATATATGTGTGTGCGTCAATGATTTAATATTATATAATAACTTATTTTATATTAACAAAAAAAATAACACACTAATATAATGATGTTCGTGCACGTCTCCCAACCTCATTAATTTTTTTAAATATGTTGCAACTTTCATATATTATATATAAATTTATTTAGAAAAAAAATTAACCCGTCCACTGCAGCGCACCCCCAAACCCCTAATTATTTTTTTACAATTTTCTCATTATATATATATATATAATAACTTATTATATATTAACAAAAAATAACTACTCACTAAATGATATTCGCACACCCCCAACCTCATTATTATTTTTTAAAATATGATAAAACTTTCATATATTATATATACTATATATACATATATAAATCTATTTAGAAAAAAATCAACTCACCCACTGCTGCGCACCCGCTAAGTGTGTAATTTCAGTCCAGACCGGGCCGGGTCGGGCCTGCCCTGCCAAAAAATTAAAAAACGTTTAAAAAAATGTTTTAAATTAAACAAACGCTAAAAAATACTTTTAATAAATAAGTTAAAAAAACGTTTTAAATAAATGATAAAATACATTTAAATAACAACACTTTAAACTCACCACTCACTGCTGCGCACCCCCCAATAACTCATTAATTTTTTTTAATTTGTACATAATATATATAAATTCACAGACATGTATAAATCTATTTAGAAAAAAATAACATATTCACCCACTGTAAAATGTTTTTACAAAAAATGTGTAAAATGTTAAAAAAAAATACATGTAAAAAATATGCGTTCAAAAAAACTTTTTAAATTAAACGTCTAAAAATAAATGTAAAAAAACGTTTTAAACAAGTGTTAAAAAATGGTTTAAATAAAAATGTTTAAGAAGTTTTTAAAATAAACATTTAAATTAATTTTTTTAAAACAAACACTTAAAAAATACTTTTTGCATTAAAATGTGAAAAAAAGTTAAATGTTTTAAAAAAATACTTGTAAAAAGCATGCGTTTAAAAAAATTCAAAAATGTTTTAAATTAATCATTTAAAAATAAATGTAAAAAAACGTTTTAAACAGATGTTAAAAAAACGGTTTAAATAAAAATGTTTAAATAAAAAATACAAACAAGCGCTTAAAAATTATAAATAAGTTAAAAAAAATAAATGTAATAAATGTTTTAAATAAATGTTAGAAAAACGTTTAAATAATAAGGCTTTAAACTCACCCACGGCAGCTGCGCACCCCTCATTATTTTTTTTTACAATTTGCAAATAATATATATATAGATTTAGATAAAAAACATATCCACCCACTATAAAATGTTAATAAAAAATAAAATAAATGTTTTTACAAAAAACAGGCATTTAAAAATAAATGTAAAGAAACGTTTTAAATAAATGTTATAAAAATGTTTAAATAAAAAAAATTAAGAGACAATTATTTTGAAAATAATAAAAGCCCACCACGGCCTGACTTGAAAAAGCCCGGCCCGACCTGATGGTTTGGGCCGGCCCGAGGCCGGGCTCGGGCCGCCTCATGGGGTTGTTCGGGCCGGCCCGGCCCGAATAGTGGTCAGCGGCCCGACTCTTTGCATGGCAGGCCCGGCCCGGGCCGGGCAGGGCCAGGCCGGGCAGAGCCAGACCGGGCCGAAATTACACCCCTAGAAACATCCTAGAGGTCCTGGTCTTCTTCAAAGACCATCTTTAGTGCCCTAAGAGGAGGTTAAGAAGAGACGCTTCAAAGAAGAGGTAATGTCCGTTACCGATTCTTTCAACTTTATTTCTTCTTCTTCTTCTTCTTCTTATTTAGTTGTTTCATTATGAAGTAATAACATCAGTATCAATCATATACTTATATGTTATTATAAGTATGAAACAACCCTATTTCACCTTCTATCCATCCTACAGAAAACGAAATCACCGCGCGTGCGTACGTACGGAATACCGTCTCCACGCCGTTGTGTAATCTGTTTTCCACCACCACCTTACTTGGAAGGGTATAATGGTGTAAAGAATAACTATATATGATTATTGTAAAGTGATATTGATTATTAAATAGTATACATACACTTCAATACAATTCCACGATCATGGGAACTATATCATCACTCGTGCGTACGTACGACCTACCGTCTCCAGGATGTGATGCGACTCATTCTACATGATTTTCGTTGAATAATGATTATATAAATGGATTGAATGAATAAATATGATATATTTTACACTAATACCATTCTGGAAATGAGGTATCTATAACCTAAAAAGAAGAATATGAATTTATTCGACAAAACACGCATAAGAATAAAAAGAAATAAACACCCGAATAACAGGTAACAATGAAATATTACTAATAAGAAGCTAATAATATGACCATATATGATATCATAACAATGAGTACGATTCTGGAATAATTCAATAACATTATTTAAATCATTATACAGAAGGTTCAGACACGTACGAAGCAAATCAGACCTAAGGTAAGGGAAAATCTCACAATCTCATTTTTATCCGAGATTGTTTTACTTCAGAATTTACTGAGGAATATTTATCATCCACATCCATGTTTCCTCAATATGTAATATTATTTCTATCCTCCTACAATTGTTTAAATCCAATTTTACCCCTTGGTGAGTTTTTAGTAAAAGATATGAAAGGAATCTTTTGTCGTTTTTAGTACGAGGTACTTTTTGACTTTTCCGGCCAAAGTACGGGAAGAATGTTTTTTTAACTTATACGACACGAATGGATTTTTATGATTTATTAGAACATTATTTACATAAAGCTTCCTTTACAAGTTTTCATGTTTATTTTTAATCAACTTCTTTTAGTTTAAAATTTTATGACATTTTAAGAAAGAAAAAATGTTTTTAAAGTAGAAAGGATATTTTCCTCAAGAATGGAGTTCAAGTGTTTTATCAAAATTATTTTCCATCTAAGAAAATATAGGGTTATGTTTCTATCCTTATTGTTACATTTATTTGATTATGTTGTGATGAAATTATTTTTATGAAGTCCTTTATCTTATATGAATTGTTTTAGGATGTCACGATGTTTAAGAATCCCATTTTTATTACATGGGTTATGCTATGATGTATGATTTATGATTTTGTGGCACACATAAGAATGGTTTCATTATGAGATGGGTGAGACCTATATCTCCCTCCAATGCATTGGGTAAAGATTTATATCTCATGAGATAGATATGGATGGAACGACAGGATAATCCGGTTCAGTGATACAGGACTGAAACGAGGAGTGAACTCGGTTCAGAAATGGACTTTGTCCGCTAAGATAGTCTTGGCAATGAGTCTTGATTACTAAGAAATGATTCTCTATGATTATGTGTGTATGCCACAAAGTTTCATGTTTTATGTTATGATTATTGGGATTACATTTCACTACTATGATTTATCCCATGTTATGATATTATGATCGCTTTTACAGTTTAAGATTTTCGAAATGCTATGTTCTTATGAATATGATATTTCCTTTGTTTACCCTTACTGAGCATTTGAGCTCACCCTTTTGTATGTTTTCTTTCCCCAGGTTAGGAAGAAGGTTATTAAGTAGGATATGCCAAAAGGGACTCTAGATATGATGAAATAAATGGGAGACAATGTAGATGCTTTATGAACCAGTTGTTTATGTTTCCCAGTTTCTAAAGACACTATACCTATACGATCCTACCATGGTTTTGTTATATGTTGTAATAAGTATGATTCAATTCTGAAGTAATAACAATGTAAGTAAAGTATGGGTCGTTATAGATTCTAAATCCAAGACTTTGGTTGGTGATGATTCCTTTTCTAATTCAATGGCCTTCCTCTTCAATAAACCACCAAATTATTTCTTCTTTACCATAGCTTTTCTAGGTGTATCCAAAACCACCTGTTTTCCCTTATCATCCTTTGGAATTAATTCTTTTTGATCAGGAGATTCATGTTCACTATCTAATAGCTGAATAATTTTGTCTTCATCAAAATTTTCCTTTCCGGCTTATGCCTCAACATCCTCTGGGATAATGAAATCTTTATTGATGCTTTCTTTCCTAGATAGTTTATTTACTTCATCTTTAACCTTCTCTTCATCCTTCCCAGGGGTAGAAAGCTTTGACGATTCGACTTGAGAGGTTTAGAATGATAATTTCTCAGAAGGGCTTTCCTTCTCATGATATTCCTCTACCTGCTTTAACACATCTTCGGTGTCACCACTTCCTTCTTCTTCTTCTTCTTCTTCTTCTTATTCTACTTCTTCTTCATCAACTACTTCTTCTTGATGTTTTTCCAAAATTAAAAACTTCTTTCCCGAAGTCTCAGGAAGCGATTCTTGAAGAAACGACTCCGGTACCTGAACTTGTTCAGAAGATTTCTCAGTTGCCTTGAGAAGGGATTGGACTATCTCAGCTTCTGACATCTTCTTCTTCTACTTCTTCTCTTTCTATTGCTTCTAAAGATCTTCAACAACCTTTTCTTTCAAAGCCTTTGCCTCAGCAGGATCCAAGCCAAAACTAAGCTCCCCTGCTTTCTTGTTCTTCTTATCTTCTCTCCACTTTGTAGCCACTTCATCAGTATACGTCTTTTGCTTTTTAGTCTTCGGTGGTGCTAACTGACTTTCCTTAGCCATTGGAGTTTTTGATTTCTCTTCTGGATCCTTGGATTTCCTCTTCCTTCCACCTTTCTTAGATGTCTCAGCTGCTTCCTGTTTCTTTGTTAAGGCTTCAACTTCCTTTTCTGATAGATCACAAAATTCTCTGGATTGACTATTAAAGCCAATCTTCATCCTTCTTAGAGTATCATCACTTATCAACATCACCTTGGAGTTCCTCTACTTGTAACTACATGCAATCTTAAAGGAATGAAGACAAAGAACAATAAACTTGGAGAGAATGACCAGATACATGATAATATGAGACTTCAAATTCCCATTATTGATATTTTCAATCGTAATCAAGATATACTTGACCAGGTTAATCTTTCTGAGGTTCACCAAGAAATCCAATATATACATATCACTCTTCTTTAGAGTATCATTATATCCTTTTCTTAATATGACAAACCCTTGAACCCAAAATTCAGGAATCTGAAGGTTTGTAGATAGATGTACTATCTTCGGAGTCTTCACCTCTGAAAGACCAAGGATAGATAGAGATTTTTCCTTATCAATGGAACCTGATACATCGGGTAGTTTGTGAGTACAAAACTCAGCTTCCCCTTCATAAGAAATACCAATCAGACTAGTTTCCATGTTATAATAAAGATAATACGTCTTCTCGTAACTCTTGAAAGAAAATTTATCTCTTCCTCCTTCATTGAAAAAGATTAATGTCTCATAGAATTCAACCAGCAACTCCGGATACACCGAATTCCGTGCTTTCAGTTTCGATATGCAAACACTCTCACACCCATTCATCTTGATATTCTTAGAGATAATGGAATCATACTTATCAAATAAATTTGGATGAACCAACCTTTCTCTATAAATTTTCTATTCAGAGATTTCCTTTACAAACGACATTTCTTTCTGAGATGAAGCTTCAGCAGAAATTCAGAACTGAGGAAACCTTGAAGATCTGGAACGACCTTAAGTAGGAAGGGCAGAACTTCAGCACGCAAGAGCTTGAGTTTCGATGTGGGACAACCATTAGAGGGTCCTATATATAGGAAAACGAAGTGATGATTCAACTTCTCAGATTGATCCAACGGTTAAACACTTTCTGATAAGATCTGACAGTTGAAAAGATAGCCATAGAAGGAAATTTAGTAAAATCCGATCTTTTGAGGTTTTTAGAAAAACAATCGGATTTAAGAAAAATTAAAAATGAATACAAATAATTTTTCTTAAAAAAGAATAAAATACCAGCAAGTAAAAAGACTGATTACGAAAACTTAGGGATAGAAATCATACCTTTCAGATTGCTTAGGAAAATTATTCATAATAAGGAAAACTTTTAACTACAAAAAATTTTAGACTACAAAAATTTTAAACTACGAAAAAATTTTGACTATGAAAAATCTAACCTACGAAAAATTACTACTGTGAAAGATTTCTGCAATGAAAAATTTCCATTACAAAAAATTTCCATTTTGAAAAATTTTCGTTACGAAAGATTTTCACTACGAAAAATTTTCATTCTAACTAACAAGAAGATGTACCCCCCCTATGAAAAGGAGTTTCTTACTATAATGAGATAGGTTTCAACAAGAAGTTAATATGGAATATTACCTTATGGTTATCATTCCTAACTTCTTTTTAATGTATTCAAATCTACCAGATGGTAAAGATTTTGTGAAAATATCAACAAGTTGATCTCGCGTTCTGATAAATTAAAGAATGATATCTACCTCCTCCAATGGTCTGAAGGCCTTCATTTTTTATTGATTTTTGATAATACACCTTTCAAGTGGTGAGGTGGAACCCTTACAATGCTCGTAGGCATAGGTATTACATGGCCCATAGGTCTTAGAGGAAATCATTGCCCGTAAGCTTCAAACATTAGATACAACCCAGACTAACTACTTGGAACTGCTCCTCCCCAGCATCTTCATCGTGAAATCAGATCTCCACCTTCGCATGGATGTTCGGATAGGCTTTCCCATGCATGCACATGCTTGTCCCGATGGTAGGTTCCATACCCTCTCATTCTTGTAATCTGTTTAGCTTCTGCTATGGTGAAAGCTCCTTTCTCCTCCTCCTTCTGAAGCTTGTTCCTTGTAGGTTGTCTGGTTTGCATCTGCACTTAAGGTGGTCCAAATACCTTGAGGTGGCCCAAAGGCCTTACTGACCCAAAGGCCTGGGTGGCCTGAAGGCCTTAAAGGACTCGGGGACCAAATTGGTGTCCCGAAGGCCCAAACGGGGGCATATTCCCGGCTTCTATAGTGCTAAACAGTGCCTGCTACAGTACCTGCTACAGTTCTGCACAGTCCCCTACTACAATACCTACTACAATACCTGCTACAGTATGCTACAGTGCCTGCTACAGTGCTGCTACAGTACCCCCGGAAATTATCCCCCACCTGGATTTGATCCCGGGTCTCATTTTTATGTGTGATCCCTAAGAAAGTGATGCCTAATATCTATGTGTTTTTCACGAGAGTGATGTGAAAAGTTTTTTCTTAAGGAAATGACACTAGTATTATCACACAATATTTGTGTTTTGGTAAAATTCATACCATAGTTTGTGAGTGTGTGCTGCATCCACAACACTTGAGTACAACAACTCCCAACTTCTATATATTCAGCTTCAGCAGTGGAAAGTTCTATTGAGTGTTCATTTTTTCATGACCAAGAAACTAATAAATCTCCTAAGAAATGAAAAGTTCCATATGTAATTTTCCTATCCATTATACATCCACCAAAGTCAGCATCCAAAAAACTTTTTAAAACAAAATCATTTCTAGAAGTATAAAGGAGTCCTAGATCCATGGTTCCCTTTAAGTAGCAAAAAATCATTTTCACTGCCTTTAAATGAGATTCCTTAGGATTAGATTGATATCTTGCACATAATAATACCGAAAAAATTAAGTCTGGACGACTAGCTATCAAGTAAAGTAGACTTCCTATCATACCTCTAAAATATGTTTGTTGTACTGGTTTCCCATCTTCATCAAGATCACGTGAATTTGAGGTACCAATGGGAGTACTTATACTCTTAGTGTTGTCATATCTATACTTTTTAAGAAGATCTTTAATATACTTATGTTGGGATATATAGATTCTTTCTGATTTTTGAGAAATTTGAAAACCAAGGAAAAATGTTAACTCACCCATCATACTCATTTCAAACTCATATTTCATTATATCTGCAAAGGAATCAGTTAAATATTTATGAGTTAAACCAAATATAATGTCATCAACATAAATTTGAACAATCAAAACATTTTTATTATCTTTATTTATAAAAAGAGTTGGATCAGCATTTCCCTTAACATAATTGTTTTGAAGAAAAAATCCTGTAAGTCTATCATACCAGGCTCTAGGGGATTGTTTAAGTCCATATAAAGATTTGTTAAGTTTGAAAACATGTTCAGGATGTTTTGTATCTTCAAAACCAAGAGGTTGTTCAAAAAAAAACTTCCTCTTGAACATAACCATTAAGGAAAGCACATTTAATATCCATTTGAAAAAGTTTAAAATTGAAGAATGCTGCAAAGGCAAGTAGAATACAAATAGATTCAAGTCTAGATACTGGAGCATAGGTTTCTTCATAGTCTATTCCTTCTTTTTGATTATATCCTTTAGCAACCAATCTATCTTTATTTCTTACAATGATTCCATTTTCATCACACTTATTTATGAAGACCCATTTTACTCCAATAACTGAAGCTTCCTTAGGTCTTTCAACCAAGTTCTAGACCTTTTTCCTTTCAAATTCATTTAGCTCATCTTGAATAGATTTTATCCAATCATCATCACCTAAAGCTTCATCAGTGCTTTTTGGTTATAATTGGGAAAATAATTCTAGATATTGTACTTCATTTATTAAGGAAATTCTAGTCCTTATAGGTTGATTTACATCACCAATGATACTATCATTGGGATGATTCTTAAGAAAAAACTGATTTGGGTTTTGTAAAACCTGTTCATCAATATAGGGTAGGAAGTCTTCTAGGGTAAATGCTTTAGAAATATTTTCTTGGACATTTTCCTTATCAGAAGGATCTTTTAACAAGGGTTGATAATTAGTTTTATAAAACACATCTGAAGATGTAGGTTGAGGTTGTTTAAAAACAAAAGGATCAGTTTCATCAAATTTAATATGTACTATTTCTTCAACAGTACAAGTATTTTTATTGAAAACTCTTTAAGCCTTAGAAGTTATGGAGTACCCTAAGAAAATTACTTCATCAGATTTTGGTGTGAATTTGTGTATATTATATTTAGTATTCAGAATTAATACCTTGAAAACAAAAACCTTGAAGTAGGAAAGTCTAGGTTTTATACCATTCCATAACTCATAAGGAGTTTTATTAAGAAAATGTCTAATCAAAACATGATTTATAGTATATCAAGCAGTACTTATAGCTTCAGCCTAAAAATGTTTGGCTACTGAATATTCACTCAACATGGTTCTTTTTATCTCTTAAAGAATTCTATTTGTTCTTTCAACAACACCATTTTGTTGAGGTGTTCTAGGTGCTAAGAAGTTATGAGTAATGGATTTTCTACCACAAAAGGTTTCAAAATCAGAATTTTGAAATTATTCTCAATGATCACTATGAATAGTTATCAAAGGAAGGTTTTTCTCATTTTTAACTTGGGCTCTAAAACTTTTGAAATAAGAAAAAGATTCAGATTTCTTTACTAGAAAATAGACCCATGTAAATCTAGTGTAATCATCAACTAGGACAAATACATAATATTTTCCTCCAATGCTTCCAGTTCGTGTTTGACCAAAAAGATCCATATTCACTAACTGTAATGCATTAGTGGTTGAGACTTCACCGACTGATTTAAAACTTGATTTATGCTTCTTTCCATATTGACAAGGATCACAAACTTTTTAAGAATCAAATCTAAGCTCCGGTAGATCCTTAACTAGTATTTTCTTAGAGAGTTTTCATTGGTTTCTAAGGTTATGGTGTCCTAACCTTCTATAAAACAACCAAGAATGATCTTCCATTGCACTAAGTCAAGGTAGATCTTGGCTCCTAAGGTATTCTAAGTTTAATGTGTAAACATTCTATTGCCTATGGGCCAAAAGAATAAAATCTTCCTTGGAATTGTGTACTAAACACTTTTCATTCCAAAAATTCACAAGGTAACATTCATCACATAATTAAATTATGCTAATAAGGTTATGCTTAAATCCATTAACAAACAAAACATTTAAAATCAAAGTTTTTCTAAGAAATACAATATTACCTATACCAATAATGTCTTCCCGAGCATTATATCTGAAAGTTACTTTTCCATCTTTCGTCTTGATAATCTTTTTAAAGAAGTTTTTGTTACCAGTCATATGCTGGGAACATCCACTATCCATGTACCATGTATTTATGTTGGTACTATCTTTACTTTCCTAAAAATAAGAGTGTTAGACTTTCGGAACCCAAACTTTCTTGGATCTAGAAACTTTATAAAGAAAAATTTTAGGAATCCACATTTTCTTTGAAAAATAAGCTTTATAAAAACCTAAAGGTTGAGTTTTGTTTAAGGAATAATTTTTTGCCCAATTCCCACCACACTGACACTTAGTGCAGAATGTAGCACTTTGAGGAACAAAATAATTGTTACTAAAAATCGGTTTTGAACTAGTATAACCAAAACCAGAATTATTCCTTAGAGGTTGAATTTGGGAATACATCTTATCAAAATTTTACTTACCTAAGGTAAAGTTTGAAAAACACTTCCTCAAGGAAAATATTTCCGAATTCAGTCTGATAACTAAGTTTTTATCCTCAGAAACATCAGTTTTATGTCTAGAGTTAGTCTCTAAAACATCTTTCTTAGAAATTACTTTTTCTAGATCCTTAGAAAGTTTATCCTTCTCAAAATTAACTTCCTCAATATTTTTTGAAATACTTTCGAAATCAAGGGTTTTCTTATCAAGATATTTATAAAGATCTGATATTTGCTTAGTAAGAATAGAAATCCTAGAATTTTCCTTATCAAGATTTTTCTTGACTTCAGAATTTTCATTCTCAAGGAGCTTAGCAAACCTAGAAACCTCTTCATAAGTAGGTAAAGTATTATCTTCATCAGAAGAAGATTATTCATCTAAAGATTCATAATATTTACTATCATTATAATTATAATTCAAGAATAAATTGGTGATGGATTTAAAATTGTGTACCTTGTCCATTAAACAATGGTTTTCAAAAGGTAACTTGGCAAGTAAACCAAGATTCTTTTGACCAAAAGATTCGTACTCTAAGGATTCATCTCAAGAGTCACCACCACTGGCACTCTAAGTGTCATTGGATTTCAAAACTTTCTTAGCCTTAGCCTTATAGTATTTCTTTATATTCCTCTCAAAATTCTTTTCCTTTCTATATTTTCTCTTATGCATAGGACAATATGGCCTTATATGCCCTACTCTTTTTCATTCATAATAAGTGACTTCAGAGTCTTTCTTGTCCTTTCTTTCTTTCTTCTTATATCTATAATGAAAGTATTTCTTCCCAACTATCTTGTTCATCCTTAGAGAAAGATTAGCTAGTTTATACTGAATGTTCACTTTCACTTGATTCAGAAAAAATGGTGACCTTCTTCGATTTAGATCTTATTACTCTCTCAGGAGTCTTGGATTTAATGTGATTAGAGGTAGTTGTAAAAGAAACACTTCCATTCCCATTATTATTTTTTTATTTAGATCATTATCTCTTTTCATTCTAGTCTCATGTTGAAGAAGTGTTCCGAAAATCTCATTAAGAGTAATCTATAAGACTTTCCTATTCTCATCAATAACCGTTCTCTTTGATTCCCACTCATTAGGCATGATATCTATAATCTTGTCCACAAGTGCCTCATCATCCATGTAACGACCCAAAGTTTCATTAATAGAAAATCCCTCTTGATCTAGTTAAATGTTTCTTTATGAAAAATATTTTTATAAGATGTCAACTTCTTTAGTTTTACGTTAAGATTTGTGACCGTTACTTTTATAGCCGTTGAACAGTGATCATCTGAGTAGTATAAATATAAGGCTTTAACGAAACCATTTCTACTCAGACAAAGGAAGCAATGGCCTCATCCAGTAGAATTGCCCCTTACGAAGCCCATTTGTCAGAGCTCAGAAAAGAGGTGGCGTCTTTGGGCTCTGCCCTTGACCAAGCCCAAGCTGAGCTTCACCAAGTCAAGCTCGAACGTGATCATCTACGGGAAAAGTGAAAGTTGATTGAAATTACAACTCAAGCAATGTTATCCGAGCCACCCCAAGAGTCTGTCACCATCACACACCTTACCCTTAGGTCTTATGCGGCTATTTTAAGGGGTTATGTAACAAATAAGTAGCACCATGTTCATGTACATTATTTTTTAATGAATATAATTTCTAGTCATTTTTGATACATTGTAATTAGTTTTTAAAGTACAAATGGTGTTTTTAGTTATTATTTAATTAAGAATTATATTTTATTAAATTAAAGGATTTTTGAATTAAATAATATTTTAATAAAATATAATTATTAATATTAAATCAATTTTTTATTAAGTATAAATGATCTTATAATTTTATGAATGCAATTAAAATTTTTATTAAGGTTTGAAAGCGATTTCTGTCAAAACCCGTGATTTTTTTTTATAAATGTCGGTTTTTATTTTAAAAGTGAAAATTCACATATTTAGAAAATTATTTAGATAAAATAAATATTATTTTTTGAATCAGGACATCGAAATTATCCAACGGTGAATTTTTCATAATTTTCTGAGACAGTCAAATTTTTGGGTAAAAATTAAATACCATTTAAATATATAATGTGTTTTATGACATCATAATTACCCAATGGTGATGTAATAAAATAAAATAATTCTTATGTTCGGCCAATATGTGTTTTATCATTAAAATAATGAGGTTTTGGATTTGTTTGACTTACTTTTCAAAGCATTAATGGAGCCCTCAAGACTTATTCAACACTTTGCCTTTTTAAATTAATTTCCATTGGAGTGTGACTCACCTCCACATAAGCAAACCTAATTTTTTAATAATTTCGGGCCTTGGCCTTGTAAAATATTGTCTTCCTATTTCCTTTTTCAGAAACCATGGGAAAATACCATGGGATGGTTTGTGGTTTGGATTATTTTAATATAAGGGGTCCCAAACCTAAATAATAAAGAATTCCCTCACCTTTCCTATATAAACCCACCCAAGATCCCACTTCCTCCTCACTCAAAGCCCTTGGAGTTTGTCCAACCTCTGCCCTACTCTCTCTAGAATCCTCTCAAGGTGCCCCAAGCTCCCAAGAAGCCTCTCACAAGCCTCTCTCTAGCCTTTGGAAGCACACTTCCAAGTAAGGGGTTTTCTTCCTTTCTCATTTTTGTCAATTTTCTTTAAGTTGTATTGCCCTTTTTAATTTCAATTATGAATGTTGGGGTATGGTTTCGCACCTCTCCCATACTTCCCTCTTATTTTTTGAATGATGTTAGACCCCTTTCTCTCTCATTAAATGCCTCCCATGTACACCCGTTACTATGCCGAAATTCCGAAAGAAACCTTTTTCTCCTCTTTTATATTTAAGCAATACTTTTGTATCATGAATCTAAATTCCATTTCAATTGTTGGGACATGTATCTATATGACCTACTTACTGTTCATTACATTTAAATATGATGAGGAACCCCTTTCTCTCTCATCAACCTTTTTTATGAATTCTTATGTCACGCCGTTATGCTGCCGAAATCACACCGATTTTCTAAGCCAATATCATTGTGTAGTGAATACCATGCCCATTTCTCCATCAAGGGTATTCACCTTTATGCACATTTACTTATTGATTATAAAGTTTCATGTATGAATTCCACATCCCTTTATCGTGGAATAAATGATTATGTTTTATGAATCCATGTTTTATGATCCATGTGGCACACTTATGCATGAAATGAAATGTTTAAGAAGGGTGCGCCCTTTATAGCGCTCCAATGCATTGGGTAAAGTATAGTATCATGATAAGTCATGTGCAATGAGTGTTGACTCATGCTAATTCAAGTGCAACGAGGGTTTACTCGTGCTTCAAGTGCAATGAGGGTTTACTCATGCTCCATGTGTAATGAGCCTTGGCTCATGCTAATTCAATGTTAAGTGTTGTTGCCACATTTCCATGTTATGGTTATAATGCTTTATCATGCCTTTATGTTCATGTTACTCTAATGCTCTATTGATGTTCCTATTGCCTAACATGTATTGTACTCCTCATGTTATTCATTGTGTACTCCCTTACTGGGCTTTATAGCTCACCCTTTTCTTATGCATGTCCTCAGGTTATCCCATGCAATACTAAGTACGAAGGAATGTAGTGGTCATGTAAAGGAAGTTTTCAATAAAGATGTTTTATTTCAAGTTTAACGTTTTTATGTAATAATCCTAAGCCCCAAAGACACTAAACCTCTCGATATTATTTGTTGTATCAAGTGAAGTTTTATGTAATAAAGCATGCTTAATTTGTAATAAAAAGCAGGGTTGTCATAGTTGGTATCAGAGGATAGGTTTAGTTATTTTTGGGATTAGGAAACCCTAGTAAAGCCTTAGATACAAGACTAAGCATAATAAAAACATCCCTATGTTTTGGTAAATACTAACTAAGTGGTTTATCAAACAAATACATCCCTGTCTGGATACGAGTAGGTAGAGGCGGCTCTGGCACAAATGTATCCTAGAGGTAAAACCCGAAAACACCGCTTTGAGCTAGACTCGAATGGGAACTGGTGCACGACAACGGGCCTTGCTGCACTCTTGGTTACGACACTCCCGGGGGATATGTTTTGATATATTCACAATCTTAGTATGAACCCTTATTAAGGGAAAAATGCCCCTAAGAATATATGTTAGAAGGAAGATCATGAAAAGCCTGGATTGAATCCTATAGACTCATGAGTTAAAGAGATTAAAGTTTATTTATAAGTCATAAAATTTTGTCTTTGGATTACCCTTTATGTGTTACCCCTAACTTTCCTTTTATTCCAGCCAATGGCCGGTAATAGGAGAACTCGGGCTAACAACCGTTGTGAAGATCAGTGTGATGATTGTACTAATGAGATGACCAATCCAATGGGAGCAGGAATCGCGAACTTTATCACGCTTCTCTCTCAGATAACTCAAGTTTTGAATAGAAACATGGGTCAAGAGGAACGTTCAACCCCCCCTAAGAAAGAACAAGTCGCTATCGAGAGCTTCATGAGACAAAGGCCTCCTACTTTTAGTGGATCATCTGATCCCACGATCGCTGAGCAATGGATCAACTCCATTGAAAAGATCTTCTCTATCCTTCAATGTTCTGAACAAGAGAAGGTTCTCCTGGTGGCTTATCGTATGGAGGGTGAAGCTGATCAATGGTGGACGTTGATCAAAAATACGAAGCCTGAGGAGGAGATAGAGGCTTTGGAATGGAAGGAATTCCGGAAGATGTTTTTCGATAAATATTTTCCGCGCACCCTACGTCTTAAGATGGAAAGGGACTTCCTTTCCCTCAAGTAGAAAGATGAAGAATCTGTGGGAGAGTACGAGGTAAAATTCACAAGGCTTGCACGATACGCTTCCGGTTTTGTCGTTACCCCTGAATGTAAGGTTGACTGCTTCTTTGGTGGGCTGAATCCTAGCTTGCGGAAAGCATTAGTGATCCGTGACTTCGACAGCTATGAGGAAATTGTCCGATGTGCCTCAAGGTTGAAATGGAGATCGAAGAATCACAGGGGTATCATGGGGACAAGAAGCGTAAGGTGGACTTCAATGCTGGTGGTCCGATGGATAAATCCAATGGTGCTAAGAAGTTCCAGCACCCCACTTGCCAAAAGTGCAGAAAGAAGCACCCTGGAAATTGCCTTAGGGGGACGAGAAAATGCTTTAGGTGTGGAAGAGAAGGGCACCTAGCTATTAACTGTCGGCAAGAAGGACCCGCGGCTGCGACAGAGGAGAGGAAAGATCCGTTCGAACCTCAACGCGTTGTTTAATGCTACAAATGCAAAGAACCAGGTCATTTTGCGAATCAGTGCCCTAATCCAAGGGTTATCGGAGGAAACCAAAAAACTCCAAGACAGCAAGGAAGAGCTTTTGCCATCACTTCTGCCGAAGTGAACCCCGACAACGAAGTGGTGACAGGTACGCTAGTTATTCATTCAAGAATAGAGAACGTACTTTTTGATTTAGGTTCTACGCATTCTTTTATATCTCGAATGTTTAGTAGAACAATCCCAGCACCACCACAAATCCTGGAAGTAAAGATGTCGGTGAGTACGGCAAATGGGGAAATCATTGCATTCCATGAATATAAGTCCTCCCCTTTTATAATCTGTGGATTGAATTTCCCGGCGAACCTCGTCATACTCCCTTTGGTGGAATTTGATGCAATTCTTGGCATGGATTGACTTTCCTTATATAGAGCCAACATAAATTGTCGGGAGAGGGAAATCACACTCCATATGGAGAATCGACCCCCGATTCTTTACAAGTGTCAGGAGGAAGATGAATCTCCTTTAGCTCCATCATCTCAAGCATGGATATTACTGCCTTATGAGCACGCATATCTGGCTCAGATGATTGAGTCCAAGGAAGAAACCACCCTTAAAGAAATGCCTATTGTGAGGGAATTCGCTGAAGTATTTCCCGAGGAACTTCCTGGTCTTCCTCCAAGAAGAGATGTTGAGTTCTCAATTGAACTTATACCTGGGGCGCTACCAATATCCAAGACTCCATATAGAATGGCTGTTTTTGAGCTTGAAGAGCTGAAGAAACAACTACAGGAGAATCTGGATAAAGGGTTTATACGCCCAAGTGCATCACCATGGGGTGCACCAGTCCTCTTCGTCAAGAAGAAGGATGGGTCAATGCGGCTTTGCATCAATTATCATGAACTTAACAAAATAACGATAAAGAACAAGTATCCTCTCCCAATAATCGATGACTTGTTTGATCAGCTGCGTGGAGCACAATACTTCTCCAAGGTGGACTTGCGGTCGAGATATTATCAAGTAAGGGTGAAGAAGGAAGATATCCCCAAGACTGCTTTTTGTACAAGGTACGGGCACTATGAATTCATAGTAATTCCTTTTGGACTCACCAATTCTCCAGAAATATTCATGGACTTGATGAATAGAGTCTTTAGAGATTACTTTGACAAATTTGTGGTAGTCTTTATAGACGATATTCTAATATACTCCAAAACCAAGGAGGACCATGAGGAACATTTAAAAACTGTACTAGAGACTTTGCGCAAGGAGAAGCTCTATGCAAAGTACATCAAGTGTGAGTTTTGGTTGAAGGAAGTATCATTCTTGGGCCATATCATCACAAGCAATGAGATATCTGTGGACCCCTCCAAAACAGATGCAATTGAGGGATGGCCGAGGCCAACATCGGTAACTGATATCTGTAGCTTCTTGGGGTTAGCTGGATATTATCGACGATTTATGAGAAATTTATCATGATTGTCCAACCCTCTTACCAAGCTAACTCGAAAGGGAGTAAAGTTTTCTTGGAGTGATGAATGTGAAGAAAGCTTTAAGGAGTTGAAAAGGAGGCTTATCACTGCACCCGTGCTCACTTTACCCACAAGTGGGGAGCTTTTTGTGGTATTCAGTGATGCTTCGAAGAAGGGCTTAGGATGTGTGTTGATGCAGAATGATAAAGTGATATCCTATGCCTCAAGGAAGTTGAAAATCCATGAGCGAAACTATCCAACGCATGATCTGGAGTTGGCGGCGGTGATCTTTGCCTTGAAAATCTGGCGGCATTATCTCTATGGAGAGAAATGTGAGATATATACTGACCACAAGAGTCTTAAATATATATTCACACAGAAAGAGATTAATATGCGCCAGAGAAGATGGATAGATCTCATCAAGGATTATGACTGTTCAATACATTACCACCCTGGGAAGGCGAACAAGGTGGTGGATGCCCTAAGTATAAAGGATCCAGCGATTCTATCAATGATGAGAATTGAGAAGGATCCAATCTTCTTAGACTTGATGAAGATGGACGTGGGAATCATAAAGAAGGGAACATCATCAATCCTTTCAAAAATGATTACTCAACCATCTCTTTTAGAAAGGTTAGAGGATGCTCAAAAGGATGATGCGGGAATCCAAGAAAAAGTGGAAGCTATCAAAAAGGGAAAATCCTCAGAGTTTAATGTTAATGAAGAAGGAATTGTGCGGTTTGGGAAAAGACTATGTGTTCCATCAAGTTCGGAGCTGAAGAAGGAACTTTTGGATGATGCACATAGTTCAAATTTATCTATTCACCAAGGGAGCACAAAGATGTATCGAGATCTCCGAGAAAATTTTTGGTGGGATAATATAAAGAAGGAGATCGCTGAATATACATCAAAGTGCCTGGTGTGTCAGCAAGTGAAGGAAGAGAGGCAGAAGTCTAAGGGGATGATGCAACCATTGCCCATACCAGAATGGAAATGGGAGAACATCACCATGGACTTTGTCACTAGACTTCCAAGGACATCCAAAGGCAACAAGGCAATCTGGGTTGTTGTGGATCATCTTACAAAGACTGCACACTTCATTGCTATTCGATAGGATTTCTATTTGGATCAACTGGCACAGATATATACCAGGGATGTGGTAAGGTTACATGGAGTACCACTATCTATTGTTTCTGACCGAGATCCAAGATTCACCTCTAAGTTTTGGAAGAGTCTTCAATAAGATCTGAATACTGAACTGAACTTCAGTACGGACTATCATCCTCAAACTGATGGCCAATCCGAGCGGACTATACAAACACTTGAGGATATGTTGAGAGCATGCTCAATGGACTTTAAAGGAGGATGGGATCAACATCTTCCTCTAGTTGAGTTCTCTTATAATAATAGTTTCCACTCGAGCATCCAAATGGCACCATATGAAGCCCTGTATGGGAAAAGGTGTAGAACACCAGCATGTTGGGATGAGGTCGGTGAACGTAAGCTGCTTGGACCAGAAATGGTCGATGAAGTGGTAGAGAAGGTGAAAACCATTCAGCAGCATATCAAGGTAGCCCAAAGTCGACAGAAGAGTTATGCAGATAATCGTCGACGAGACCTTGAGTTTGAAGTCGGAGACATGGTGTTTTTACGCATATCTCTGTGGAAGAAGGTCATGAGGTTTGGAAAGAAAGGGAAGTTAAGTCCAAGGTACATCGACCCCTTCGAGATTCTTGATCATGTTGGGGCTGTGGCCTATCGACTAGCACTTCCACCTACTATGGCCAAGGTGCATGATGTCTTCCATGTATCCCTCTTAAGGAAGTACATACCAGACCCTTCACATGTACTCTCTTCTGAGGTGGTACAATTAGAAGACGATCTTTCTTATGAGGAGCAACCAGTGAAGATCTTAGATCGTAGAGAAAAAGTTCTACGAAATAAGACAATGCCCCTCGTCAAGGTGTTGTGGAGAAACCAAAAGTTTGAAGAAGCAACTTGGGAGTCGGAGGATATGATGAAGCTAAGTTACCCACATTTGTTTTAGTGTGGGAAAAGGAAAATTTCGAGGGCGAAATTTCTTAAGGGGGGAATATTGTAACGACCCAAAGTTTCATTAATAGAAAATCCCTCTTGATCCAGTTAAATGTTTCTTTATGAAAAATGATTTTATAAGATGTCAACTTATTTAGTTTTACGTTAAGATTTGTGACCGTTACTTTTATAGCCGTTGAACAGTGATCATCTGAGTAGTATAAATATAAGGCTTTAACGAACCCATTTCTACTCAGAAAAAGGAAGCAATGGCCTCATCCAGTAGAATTTCCCCTTACGAAGCCCATTTGTCAGATCTCGGAAAAGAGATGGCGTCTTTGGGCTTTTCCCTTGACCAAGCCCAAGCTGAGCTTCACCAAGTCAAGCTAGAACGTGATCGTCTACGAGAAAAGTGTAAGTTAATTGAAATTACAACTCGAGAAATGTTATCCGAGCCACCCCAAGAGTCTGTCACCATCGCACACCTTACCCTTAGGTATTATGCGGCTATTTTAAGGGGTTATGTAACAAATAAGTAGCACCATGTTCATGTACATTATTTTTTAATGAATATAATTTCTAGTCATTTTTGATACATTGTAATTAGTTTTTAAAGTACAAATGGTGTTTTTAGTTATTATTTAATTAAGAATTATATTTTATTAAATTAAAGGATTTTTGAATTAAATAATATTTTAATAAAATATAATTATTAATATTAAATCAATTTTTTATTAAGTATAAATGATCTTATAATTTTATGAATGCAATTAAAATTTTTATTAAGGTTTGAAAGCAATTTCTGTCAAAACCCGTGAATTTTTTTATAAATGTCGGTTTTTATTTTAAAAGTGAAAATTCAAATATTTAGAAAATTATTTAGATAAAATAAATATTATTTTTTGAATCAGGACGTCGAAATTATCCAACAGTGAATTTTTCATAATTTTTTGAGACAGTCAAATTTTTGGGTAAAAATTAAATACCATTTAAATATACAATGTGTTTTATAACATCATAATTACCCAATGGTGATGTAATAAAATAACATAATCCTTATGTTTGGCCAATATGTGTTTTATCATTAAAATAATGAGGTTTTGGGTTTGTTTGACTTACTTTTCAAAGCATTAATGGAGCCCTCAAGACTTATTCAACACTTTGCCTTTTTAAATTAATTTCCATTGGAGTGCGACTCACCTCCACATAAGCAACCCTATTTTTTTAATAATTTCGGACCTTGGCCTTGTAAAATATTTTTTTCCTCTTTCCTTTTCCAGAAACCATGGGAAAATACCATGGGATGGTTTGTGGTTTGGATTATTTTAATATAAGGGGTCCCAAACCTAAATAATAAAGAATTCCCTCACCTTTCCTATATAAACCCACCCAAGCTCCCACTTCCTCCTCACTCAAAGACCTTGGAGTTCGTCCAACATCTTCCCTACTCTCTCTAGAATCCTCTCAAGGTTCCCCAAGCTACCAAGAAGCCTCTCACAAGCCTCTCTCTAGCCTTTGGAAGCACACTTTCAAGTAAGGGGTTTTCTTCCTTTCTCATTTTTGTCAATTTTCTTTAAGTTGTATTGCCTTTTTTAATTTCAATTATGAATGTTGGGGTATGGTTTCGCACCTCTCCCATACTTCCCTCTTATTTTTTGAATGATGGTAGACCCCTTTCTCTCTCATTAAATACCTCCCATGTACACCCGTTACTATGCCGAAATTCCGAAAGAAACCTTTTTCTCCTCTTTTATATTCAAGCAATACTTTTGTATCATGAATATAAATTAATTTTCAATTGTTGGGACATGTATCTATATGAACTCCTTACTTTCCATTACATGTAAATATGATTAGGAACCCCTTTCTCTCTCATAAACCTTTTTTATGAATTCTTATGTCACGCCGTTACACTGCCGAAATCACACCGATTTTCTAAGCCAATATCATTGTGTAGTGAATACCATGCCCATTTATCCATCAAGGGTATTCACCTTTATTCACATTTACTTATTGATTATAAAGTTTCATGTATTAATTCCACATCCCTTTATCGTGGAATAAATGATTATGTTTTATGAATCCATGTTTTATGATCCATGTGGCACACTTATGCATGAAATGAAATGTTTAAGAAGGGTGCACCCTTTATAGCGCTCCAATGAATTGGGTAAAGTATAGTATCATGATACATCATGTGCAATGAGTGTTGACTCATTCTAATTCAAGTGCAACGAGGGTTTACTCGTGCTTCAAGTGCAATGAGGGTTTACTCATGCTCCATGTGCAATGAGCCTTGGCTCATGCTAATTCAATGTTAAGTGTTGTTGCCACATTTACATGTTATGGTTATCATGCTTTATCATGACTTTATGTTCATGTTACTCTAATGCTCTATTGATGTTCCTATTGCCTAACATGTATTGTACTCCTCATGTTATTCATTGTGTACTCCCTTACTGGGCTTTATAGCTCACCCTTTTCTTATGCATGTCCTCAGGCTATCCCATGCAATACTAAGTACGAAGGAATGTAGTGGTCATGTAAAGGAAGTTTTCAATAAAGATGTTGTATTTCAAGTTTAACGTTTTTATGTAATGATCCTAAGACCCAAAGACACTAAACCTCTCGATCTTCTTTATTGTATCAAGTGAAGTTTTATGTAATAAAGCATGCTTAAGTTGTAATAAAAAGCAGGGTTGTCATAATCCAAACCCTTTTCACCCATGGATTGTAATCTATTTACAATAGTCATAAATCTCTGTTGTACCTTACACACTGGTTCTCCATAAGGAAAGAAAAAACTGTGATATTCTACTCTAAGCATAGCTCTTCTAGTTTTAATAACTTTGGATGTACCAAAATGAGTAACTTAAAGATTGTTCCAAATACAATTTTCAGCTTCACAAGATGAAATATGGCTATATATATTCCTGGTCATGGAACACAACAAAGTATTGCGTACCTTGTAGTTAAGTTGATATTCTGATTTTTCTTGATTAGTAAAATTTCTGACTTATTTATCAGGAATCTTGTAATCTCCAGTAATCATAACAAAGTTATCCAATCCAGTTCTAATGACAAAAGTCTTCATACGATCTCTCAAATATTCATAATCATTCCCATAAAAAATAGGTGGTCTAGTAGGATTAAGATTATCAATTGAACCAACATTCATTCCTGCCATCTCAAAGAAAATATCTTTCCACACAAACTTGTTAGTAATAAAAGTTTGTAAACAAGGATAAAAATATTATAATCAAGGAAAATATAGAATAATTAAAACTTGAGCAAGAAAAATTATATGTGAATTTAAGTATTTCAGAGTCCTCCTTTGATACCAATTGTAGGATCAAAATAATGAATGTAGATGCTCAATATACAAGAGGGGGGGGGGTGAATTATATACTTTAAAAAATTCCTTTGGAACTTTTAAAGATGGTAATGCTTAACAAAGTTAAATAAGGAAAATTCACAAGACCTCTTAGTTCTACAAACTTTCTTGATTCCGGAAACATGGTTCTGGAAATGAAACTTAAGAAAAGTTTACAAAGATAAAGATTCTACCTTAAAGTGTATATAATCTTACTAATCAGAGTATACAAGTACAAGAAAGTATAAGAATATTATACTTTCCTTTTTGAACAAAATGCAGTGAAAAAAAAACTTGAAACAATACAAGTAACAAGTATGAAATCTTTTAACCCAAAGAGTAGGGTATCCAATAACCTTGGATAAAGGTCCCTTGATTTATAATTTCAAGAAAGTCTATCTTACCCACACTAGGTTAATCCCTCAATACAAATATAGGATTCTGTCTTTCTATCCCCACAAGCCCTCAAACTTCAAGGTAGTTGACACCTCTGTCTTCCTATCCCTGGAAGCCCTCGAATGTACTCAGCAACATTCAGAGTCGCACGAAGCAATTCTAAACAAGATGTTCAGTACGCACAAAGCATGAGAGTCTCTCTCTCTAGAAATCACTTTAAAAACATGTAATCTATAGAGTCATATAACGGTCATCATCTGTTCTAAGCTCGTTCAAATGAGATCCTATTTATAGGCACATTTCCAACGGTTAGCTCCCTCCTCCAATGATTATATTTTTCCTTGAATCTCAGAGGGACCTATACACATGTCACTCAAAAAATAGTTAGTTAGTAATAGAATGCACGACATCATTTCATAACTCAAAAAAGAGTAAGTAAAATATGGTTGATCAACCAAATCTAATTTTCAGAGTCTGAGGAAAAATAGAATTCAGAGTCTAAGAGAATGAACATTCAGATTCTATATTGCATGGATATTTGGATTTTTTTTTCAAGGAATTTGGAGTCTGAATTCTAAGGAATCAGGAGTCTGAATTATAAGGAATTCTGAGTCTGAATTCTGAAGAATTCAGATTCTAAATTCAGAGGAATTTGGAACTATAATTCTGAGTAATTCGGAGTCTGAATTCTGAGTAATTCAGAGTCTGAATTTTAGAGAATTCAGATTTTGAATTTCAAAGAATTCGGATTCTGAATTTCAAAGAATTCGGATTCTGAATTTTAGAGAATTCAGATTCTAAATTTCAGAGAATTCAGATTCTGAATTTCAGAGAATTCGGAACCTGAATTCAAATCCTGAAAACAGAATACTCTATATCTAAGTATTTATAGAATTCCGAGGTTTTAGATGTGAAAACAAATTTCTCATTTAGGAATAAAAATAGTTATATTTAGAGAGACTAAAAACATGAACAATGAAAAACATGGTAAGGATAAATTTCCTTGGGGAAGGAAAATTTACCTTATCAAGATAAAACTAATGGGGAATGAAATTTTCCTTAAGATAAAGTGTTTGTGATTTTCAAAACATGAAGGAATGGAAAAGTCATAAGGAAAACTTATTGACTCAACAATTATGTATTCATGTAATTTAATAAATAATTACCTTGCAAATAAATATTTATTTAACATTCAACTCACACATATATTTTCTTGAATAACTGGTGATTGAATATTTTCGATAAAACAAACATGAATAATTATTAAACAACACATGAGAATAATATTTTTCCAATATGTTAAATTCATATGGAATTTAACTGATGTTTTGAATACACTTAGCATGTGACCCTCTAGGTCCCTTTTTAGTGACATTAAGTTACATTGCCTAAAGTCCGAATTTAATATCTAATGACATGCTAATAATTCTATAGAGAAAGAAGTTAATACCGTAATGACATGCAACCTCCTACAAACATACACTGTGTAATACAAACTATTTATCTCAATATCTCAAATCAAGTAGGTTGCATGCTAGTGTCATCAACCTATGTGCTCAGTGGATCTTTTTCTGGATTTCTAGAAATGAACCTGCTAACAACACTACCATGACCTTGGACTTAATCAGATAGTTCAATTCCCACCAAATGGTATGAGTTATCATCTTTCATTAAAGAATAAAAGGGATAAATCCTTTCTCGCATTATTCATTAATACAACATCACCCATGATGCACCCAACATATCCTACCTTTCCACGAGCATATGGCATCATGATTTTCATCAATACATAACTGTACATGACTTATGACATGTATTAATAATACTCTTAAAGTCTAAGGATCATTTCACACATATATAAATATGAAAATCTAATAACACATATAAATGTGGTTTTCCTATTTTCGGGTCATGTTATCATAATCCCTTGTATTGGAGATGAAAAAAGGTGTACACAATGAGAAAGTATCTCAAAATCCTAGGATTCTCAACCCCTAATAGCCTATATCATTTGTGCCTCATAAAATGATATCATCCAACTATAGAACTTATATTTAAGAATACTATCATGATACTTCTAGGTTCTCATCACAGCGGGGAACTGCTATGACCTTTAAGTACAAAAAGTACACTTATGACATTATCACATACTATGTCACACCGAAGAAAAATCATGATATGATAAGATATTTATTTAATATTCAAATACATGAATGCAAGAAATAATAAAGTACTTAGAATTTGGTTTTAGGGCACTAATTCTAACAAAATCCCACTTGCACTAGATCCAATTACTAATATCCTTTAGTATGATAGCTCACACATGATGTTCATGCTTTTGTTGAGATAAGACTCTAGTCAAGGGGATCACCACATTTTCCTCTGTGTAAACTCTATGCACACCAAATTCACCTATTTGGGAAAAATCCCTCAAGAGGTGATATTTGTAGAGTATGTGCCTCATTCATTGATTTGACCTTGACTCCCTTGAGAGAGCCACACCTTAAATATTATCACAATGTAATATGATGGGATCTCAACTGCTAGGCACCACATTTATCTCTTGGATGAAGTTCTGAATCCAAACTGCTTCTTTGGCTACATCAGAAGTCTCTATATACTCAATCTCCACTGTAGAATCAATGATAACTAGTTGAATTTAAATCTTCAAACTCACAACTCCTCTATTGAGACTGAATATATATCATAGTTTTAATTTCAAATCATTTTGATCTCTTTGGAAACTAGCATCAATATATCATTTGATGATTAGTTCCTTGTATCCTCCATATACCAAGAAGATATCCTTTGTACACTTCAGATACTTAAGGGTAACATTAATAATACCAATGGTGTTCTTCTAGATCATCTTGATATACACCTTCCATGCTTAAAGCATAAACAACATCAAGCCTAGTTCGTAACATGACATACATTATAGATCCTATCACAGATGCGTATGAGATCCTACTCAGTATCTCTCTCTCTCTATCCTATTGCATTTGAGGACACATTTTCTTGGAGAGATGTATAACATGTGACACTAGAACCAATCCTATATTAGAATATTATATAAAAAATATTTTTTAGTAAATGGTAAATGTATGTAATTTGACTTAGTCTAAGAAAATTTTTGCATCTATCATGAATGATCTTGATTCCAAGGATATGCGCTGCTTCATCTAAGTCCTTTATTGAGAAACACTTATTTAATCGATCCTTAACTAACTGTAATATTGGTATGTCATTTCCAATAAGTAACATGTCATGAACATATACTACTAGGAATATGACCGCACTTCCACTATACCGCTTTTAAACACATGTTTCACATTCATTATTTATGAAACCAAAATCTATTATGGATTCATTGAAATGAATGTTCCATGACCTAGAAGCCTAATTTAATCCATAAATAGATCTATACAACTTAAATATCTTATTGGAATTTTCTGGAGTCACAAAATCTTTAGGTTGTATCATATAGACATCTTCTTGAAGGTTCCCATTAAGGAAATCTATTTTTAAATCCATCTTCTAAATCTCATTTTCATGGAAAGTTTCTATGAAAATTAAAATTTTGATGGATTTAAACATGGAAACTATAGATTTTTTTTTCGTATTCAAATCCTTGATAATGGTTAAACTATTTAGAAACTATCCATGCTTTATAGGTACTCACTTTACCTTATATGTACACTTTTCTCTTGAATACCCATTTTCACCCAACAAGATTTACATGAACTGATGGTTCGACCAAAACCCAGACTTAGTTCTAATGCATGGAATCCATCTCAGAATTCATAACTTCTTTCCATATTTTAGATTTTTATATCTCTACTGACACCTTATAGGAAAGTGGATCATTACTATTAACTAATAATGAGTCACCATCTATGACTAGAAAACTGCATATCTTTGGTTCTCCAACCTCACTGGTGCTTCTACACAGTACTTGTGTTTTAGGAGAAATATCTTCCATGGGTACCTATAAAATCTATTATTTCACCAAATCTTGTGTATATTGAGATTCAACTTCATCGAAGTAAATCCTTCCCCCACAATCCTTCTTGAAGATGTGCTAACTTTCAAGAAAAGTGGATTGTCTTGCAATGATTACCTTCTTATCTGAGGGGCTGTATAAATAACACACTTTTTTCTTAGGATACCCTATAAAGATACACTCCACACCTTAATTTATTAGTTAGTTTCTAGAGTTGTCCTTAACAAACACCTTACAACCCCATGCATGAGTACGCGATAACAAAAATTTCTTTCCATACATTAACTCATATAGTATTCCATTTTCACCTTAGTTGGTACTCAATTTAGAATGTGTGCTGTAGCCTATAATGCATATCCATAAAAGGATAATAGAATAATCTCATAGATCATTATCAACCCTACCATGCCAAGAAAGGTACAATTCCTCCTTTAATTAACACCATTTCACTGTGGTGTATAAAAGGGAGTGAGTTGGGATAGTATACCACACTCCCATATAAATTTGATGAATTCTTGGTTAAGATACTCACCACCTAAATCAGACTGAAGCTTCTTTATTTTCTTACCAATTTTATTGTCTAATTTATTATTAAATTCTTTTAAATTCTCAAAGGATTCAAACTTGTGCCTCATCAATAGACATATGAATATCCACTCAATTCATTAGTAAAAGTAATGAAGTAAAAATACCCAACTTTATATTCTACTGAAAATGGTACCCAAATATCAATGTATACAATTGTATAAGCTCTATAGATCTTTCACCTTGTCCACCAAAAGGTGGATTTTTCATTTTTTCTTATAAACATGAATGCCATTTTTCAAGTAGTTTTAGATTAAAATAGTCTAAGTAACCATCATGATAGAGATTTGTGAAATGCTTCTCATTTACATGACCAAGATAGTGATGCCTAATTGGGTGTGAAACGAGTCATGGAAACTTGATTCATTATCAATTTTAAATACTTGATTTTCATAATTTAATACATAAATATTGTTATTTAAATGAAACATACCATAATATATGCTGTCTTTAAAAAGGAAACAAATTTTATTTTTGAACTCAAAAATAAAACTATATGTATCCAGGAAGGATAAAAAAACTATGTTTTTGGTAACAGTTGGTACATAATAACAATATTTTAAAACCAAGACCATCCCATTTGTAAATAAATGGTGGTAGTTCCAAATAGATAGATCAATGAGCCTCACACCATTGAAAACCTATAAACCCACCTCTCCTTTATAAATATTTCAAAATATACTTGGTTCTTACATATGAATACATATATGAGCACCAAAAGCTAAATCTAATACCCAATGTGTAGATATAAAAACATTTCACTCGATAATGAACACACCTAAAGATTCCCCTTACTTATTTAATTGGATACAATTCTTCTTCTAGTGGACCATATTACCACATGCAAAATATATTTCATCCTTTTCCTTTGTCTATATTTGGATCATCCTTTTATTAGAAGGATGGTGTTTGAGAGACATAGAATTGGAAAAAATCTTAGATCCCTTTTACCTATTCTTCCTTTTCTTATTCTCCATAAGGGCCATAGAATTTTCATTCCCCATGTCTTTATCAACTTGGAGAATCAATTTAAGGAGTTACGAGAGAGACTTATCACTATTTCTCATATTATAATTAACAATGAAATTGTATAATATCTTAGGCAGTGAGGATAAAATAAGATCTATGTGAAAATAATAAGGGATAATAAATTCCAAGATATCTAAGTGCTAAATGTAGCCAATCATCTTGACTATGTGAGGCCAAAGTAGCGCCAACTCGCTATGTTTTCATGTGAAAAGTGAATTGGAGATATCATATCTTCATTGTCTCACCTTCTCTTGATAAAGATCATGAAGGTGAGACATGATGCTATACACATACATATCCACACATTGGTTTAAAATATCACTGAACATGGATGATAACATGAAACATTATATATCTGTGGCACTATCCAAATGTTTCATATAGAGATGAAGTTCTTACTCACTGTACTCTTTTCTAGGTGCCTTAAGAATAAGGGTTTCCAACATATATAATTTATGTTCATGGAATAATATAATGTGTAGAAGCCTATACCATTCCTAGATATTTGAGATGATGATAAGGTTATACTTCTCTAATACGGTCCACAATTTATATTTTTATAATACATAAGAGCATAATTTTATTACTTTATCTAGATTCTTAATTATATATATATTTTTAAATTTATCAATCTCCTAATATTTTATTGAAACCTAATAGACCTCACCATTAGTTTCAAAAATATCACATCTCATGAATATCATAATGGAAAGGATCTATATTCCCTTTATCATAACCCAAATGAAGGTATGACAAGCCACTCGGAGGTATTTAGGTAGGTGTAACTTTCCAACAGAATTAACCCACAACTCATTGATTCATTGAGTGGACTCCCTAATCCTGATATCCTATATTAGGATTTCCTTAACACCTATCCTACTAGTTTAACTCAGTCTCACAAAGGATATCAACCCATAATGAAAGCTTGTTTAAGTCGAACCAAAACTCAAGATAAAGATTCCTCAATAATTAAAATCACCCCAATGGAAGTTGGCCAAGAACCTTGAACTATGGTTTGATTTCTACCCAAGTTGTGGAATATTATTCAGAATTAATGTTTTATTTGAGGGATTTTTATCTTTATGTGTAAAATATCTATTTTATCTTATTATATGCTTATTAATATTAAGTATATTTTACTTAAGTAATTAACCATGTCTAGATAAAGTTTACACATATTATGATATTTATTTTAATTTCATATTGCATGCTTGTTTAATAATTTAATTATTTAAGAATATATAAATAATTAACCATGACACTGATAGGAATAAAATAAATAAAGGGGAATGGTAATAAGTTTCTCTAATGGTTGGTGTATCTAGTGGATGATAAACCAACCCTTAACCCTAGGGAATTAAATCTTGGAACCAAGTATGGTTCTATTTGCATCATTCCACCTATGCTCCTATGTACCTCATGGATTGATTTTTCTTTGACTCTAAACTTTAACCGCCTACACTTTCCCATGAGCTCCATCCATTACATAATTTTACTCACATGCAGGTGAGGGGAACCAAAGGATTGGTTAAAGGGGTTTACATAAAATAAAATGTGGTCATGCAAGCCCTTATACAATGAGAGGAGTGGAATGATACACATGCCATTATTCAATTTAATAAGTTATTAAAAAAATCATTAATTAATTAATTAATTAAACCAATCACATACATATGCCAATATAAGCTCATAAAAATTCATATATATTCAAAAAATATGAAAAAGTAAACTACCTAACATTCACTTCAACTCGTTATTTATTATTACCATAAACACACTTGAATTAATTAATTACCTTTATCACAATTATCATATGAAGTATCTTGGAGATACCCATCATAAATACAAAATGGAAAATAAACAACTTGACTAGTATTTACAAATAACTACTTGGAATTAATTGTGAATTTATTAATTATGCAAACCTTATTACATAGTCGACACATCAGATGTAAACAATGTAATTAGGTTTTTAATACTGTAATTAATTATTATTTATGTAATTTAATTCTGTTATTTATTGGGTGACTACATGGTGTGTACTAACAAGCTACACACTATGTTTGTCTCTTTCCATGTATTTCAAATAGACACCTAGGGACTTTACGTGTATTTCATATGGGATACATGATGTGTACTAATGAGATACACGATGTGTTCCACTTATCATTTGTATGCGTAACCCATTGGTTGAATCAGTGTGTTCTTTGGATATGGGGATTAATGAGTCACATAATGTGTATTCTATACAAACACCATGTATCTAATTAATGACACAACATGTTAGTATCATGCGGCCTTATGCCGCGTATTTGACCACACAGTTAGAGTGAATTTCATTGCTACACCGTGTAGAAGGCATGAAATGTATGCCATCTACATACCATGTGATCTAATAGACCATGTTCCAGGTTGGCCCGATCAACACATAGTGTGCATTAAATGCACCACATGTTATTACTACTCGGTGTGCTGTGTATCCCATGAAATGTACTAGTGAAGTTAACTTGGGTACATGACATGTAATTTTGGCCACATGTCCCTGTGTAGTTAATCTACCCCTTATCCCTCCCTCTATTATCCATTATCTTGGGGCCATGGGAGTTTTATTATTTATAAAATTATCAGCATTTCTCTTTCTCTTCCTATTCTCTTCCATTCTCTATTTTTTGTTTTTTTTTGATTTAGGGATTTGAGAGTTCCATTGAGATGAAGTAGATTTTATTTGGGATCACTAAAGGGAGGCTCTACGAGTGTTTTACACATCATTGATGGTGGTTTGGACATTATTATGACACCATGTAGACTCCACATTGTGTTTTTTGATAGAATTTGATGATGAGTGTTATTGACTAGTTCAATAGATATTTTTAATCTTATTACAATTGTAAATATGATTATTATTTCTTGGTGATTGTTATATTGAGTTTAGATCATATTAGATGATTTTTATTGATCCACTTTACAATTTATTGTGATGTTTATTATTAAAGTATGGATTATTACGATTTATAAAGAATTGTTTTAGAGGTTTGAAATGTTTTATAATGTTGTAAATGTGGTTATAAATGAATATAGTAATTTAAATGAGTTTTAGATGTTATTTTATGATAATATATGAAATTTCACTCAAATGGGTTGGTTATATTCAAGAAAAATTGGTATGTATTTTGAGTAAAAGTTTTTGTTCTAGTTGATTTTATTGATAAAAAGGGAGTATTTGAGAATTCAAAAAGTTATATAGGGATGATCACTGATTTTTTGGTTTGGGTTATTGATTTTTTATTTTTTAGCGTGTAGTGATTTGGCTCCCTAATATCATCTTCAACTAAGTGGTAAAAACATTATTTTATCATGAATTTGACCTCCAACTGAGCACTATTCCTAGTGCTATAATGGTGATATGCTATAGTACACCACCATATTTGGCATTGCATTGTAGTGGCACTATATATTTTTTACTTATATTAATTTTATCAATATAATAAATGGTTTATATTTATTTTTATATATAAAAACCAAGTATATTTAAGGAATATTCTTTTTAGAGTAGAAAATAAAGTAAATGGGTTGGAGTGTATTTCACTATTCATACTTCAATTTTAAGTAACCTTACTTCAAAATATTTTAAAATAGAGTAATGGTTTCAAGTTTCTATAAGGGCTGGGTAGTTAAATTTTTTAAAGGAATTTGAGGTGATTTGGGATGGCATATTTTCTATTGGTGTATTGATTTGAGTTAGGTGAAGTGACATATTGATTAATTTAGGAATGTTGACTTGGTTTTAGTATAGTTGAATTTGGGAATTAAAATGTTATGATGTGGCTCCATAGAGTTGTTTTGGATTGTTTTGAAAGTTTTTCTTAGATAGTTCCAAGGGAAAACTGTTAAAATTTAGTGTTGGTGGAACATTTTACAACAATTTCACTATTTAGAAAGTCATGAAATGGTTTATGTTCATGGGTTGTGAAAATTGTAATGTCTATAAATTATGGTAGTGGCTTGGCATGATTTACTTCATGGTTTTTAAACTATGTTTAAGAATAATGTAACGACAACATCTTGGTCCCAAATTATTAGCTTGGGCAAAAATGTGTTACTAACTTAAGATGAAATTCCAAGGAGATCAAAAATTGAAAATAAATTCCTAGAGTTAAGTAATATTGTGAGGAACAATTTACAAAAATAACTCATTGCAAACCACCCCAAGATAAAGTATAACATGATGTATGAATAGAACAATACCAACACAACATATCTGTATAAAATAATTAGAGTACAACAACCAATGGTAATATAAAGACTTTAGAACTAAAATGAAGGTTCTTGGAGTAATGAAAATGATGGGTGGGTCATAACCAACATGGATTTTTTTTCGCAATCTACAAATAATTTGTTATGTACATGATAAAGAATTGTCATGGAATTTTTTTTAATATGAATAGGTAAACCAATATTATCATACCATATTTTCTTAATAGGAATCAAGGTTATATTCTCTATAACAATGATTCACATGTGCTTTGAGAACCTCTGATCGCTGTCGTAGAATCCTCCAGGTGCTAGCGTGGATGGTTCTAACGCTCATGGTGATTTATGTTGATTGCAACCAAATCCTTCAAGAGAGAAGAGATTTGCTCTGGTGGTGGTGAAGAAAAGATCTATGCTGTCCAGAGCATTCTAAGGGAGATATTTATATGTATTTAGAGAATCATATTTATAAATCTTTGTGAACAATGAAATAATGTGACTCACAATGACTTGACCCAAGATAGGGCTCGAGTCGCAACTACCCCATGCCCGCCTCCATAGGTCAAGGGATGAAAACTAGAACCGATGACATAAATAACATGGGGAGGCATTTCCCTAAGTACCTATACACACACACACACCCAACCATATTGATGTAGAAGTGCAGGTAAGTAAAATTAAAAGAAGCAAAAAGCTAAGGGAACAACCATGCATGAAATACCTCCAGACAGTACAAGGGTACAGTAGTGTAAACCAAAAATTAAAGGGTAAAAATACACACCAAACAAGAAATATGTCCCAACCTAAAAAAACTGGAAACAAAAAACAATGAGATATCCCAACTCCTGATCTCCAAGCTACGACCACCATACACGGTCCAAAGTACTAGGTATCCCTAAGCTCCTCTAAAGTCACTGCTAACCCGTCCGCTGTCTGTATAAGACATGACACGTGCGGGAAAATCCCATATAGGGGTGAGTATATAAATAACCAGTAGGAATCCACAAAATCTTAAGGGGGAGTATTAAGATATACAATATGAATAGAAATATAATAGACAGGAAATAGGATGCCGAAAGTAGTGAAAGAGAACAACTCAACCCCAACCAAGAGTGGAAATAACATCATCCAAAGACAAGGGGATCAACACATTGTATAGATTAAATACACATAGAGTCTTTTACACCTATATTATGAGAGTAAACTAATCCAATCATGAGAAACTAAACATGGAAAGTGTAAGAACCCGGACCTTCATTTTAGGTATGGATATTGTTTTCAGGTTGTTTTTGAGGAAAAAGGAAGAAGTGGGGATTTTCTAAGTACATGCCATGTACTTATGAGTACATTCCATGTACCTAGGTACTGCATACAATTGCATACTGGCCGTGTAATGGCCTAGTAAATGGTCGTGTAGGTGACTTGGTAGACCGCTTAAGGCGAGGATTGGTAAAGGCTACTACACGACATGCACCTTTAATGAACATGCAGTGTAGTTTTCTTTTTTATTTGATAAATATAAGCGGGTTCACATATTATCTTCAGAAATAACTTCTTATACCCTTGGTTTATATAGGAGAGTGACAAAATGGACAAAGAACTCTGAACCCCTCCCAATTCTCTATCTGACCTCCGATTGAGACGCCGTCAGGTGCGTTGGAATCCCACTGGTGAGTTCTCAATTCCCCTAGAGATTTTTTTCCCGATTCCTCCTCTCTAATGAGTTATTCAAGGTTTAATGTGTTCACCTTTTTTTAGATATACATTGATTTAGGCTGATTCAATGGACTAAGTTCAATAGTATAGATTATACAACATCAAGGTAGGTGGTTTGTGCCTTTTTTGTTTGTATTTGGATTATATATGCTAAAAGTGTATCATAACCATGATTGGGGTATTAGTTGATTTGTAATTTAAACCTGTTATTACTTGGAATTGTTTTTTTAATTGTTAAGGGGTTGTTTCTTAGGTGCAAGGTTAGATACCTTGTTCACGGGACACCCCATGGGTGCATTTCCCTTGTTTGACTGTATATGGCCGTTTGGTCTAGAATGCCTATTAGGTGTACCTTGTTTTCCATTACTTGGTTGATTATGATGGATTTTATTGATTATATGAAATGAATGTGGTATTATTGTTAATGTTTATCCATATATTAGTTATAGATTACATGTTTTTCTTTGATGTGATATGTGCAATGTTTTTCCAATAGATTGTGAGAGCCCCAGACTAAGAAAACTGTAGGGGTTTCCATGTTTATTTACACAGGACCATGAGAGACTTGGTGTAGATATTGACCCATGGGTATTGACTGTGAGAGCTACCTTGTAGGTTGTTTATAAGTTATTTATGCCATGTTGACCTAGGGGTATTGACCGTGATAGCTTCCCAGGTGGTTGTTTGTAAATTATTTGATACTATAATTAAACCAAAGGGGTTAGACCTTGAGAGATTTACCAAAGGGTTGTTTATGAATGATCTAATGATTGTGGAGAGTTTTCCAAGCCAAAGCACAAGCTTGGAATTGGTCTTAATTGGCTGTTAGATGGTCTTCCAAGACATCTATTTTTCTACTATTACATTGGGGGATATAGAGCTTAGGCTAGATCCCGAGATTTCATGATTTAAAGGATGAATAATAAATGTAAATGAATATAATTGAAAACTATATGATTGTTTAATTTTGAGTACTTCCTAGTTTATTTCTTTATTTATGCATACTACCTGATATATATATATTCACTAATAGTTAGGCACAAATATTTTGGCGATTGTCTACTGGGATTCTTCTCACACCCTGTTTGGGTCATGATTTTGGACCAAAAAAATTATATGATTTTAGGTATAGATAAGGTAAAGAACCCTTATTTATTAGGTACTTGATTGCTATTGGAGCTAGAGAGCATGAGACCAAGATGAGGCTTGAGATGTTGATAGAGTTTAATTGTTTCTTTTGTACTTGGTTTTTGTATTGCTTTCTAGAATTGTAACTCCTTTTCCTACTTTATTAGATACATATGCCATGCATTATTTATATACATGCTCTAGTTGTTTTATTACTATCAGTATTCTGCTTTTTTACTTCTATTTTATGGTATTAATGCTTCCACTATTGTTTACTATATGTTTTCTAATATGCATAATCTACCAATGAGTTCATAGTTTTCCCATTACCACACCTTGACCCTTGCTGCTAGTCGGAAACCTCTAGTGTTTGGGGAAATGCGCTTGAGGTTATGTGACCAACTAGGTTCGGGGCACTTTTGGTTGGCACCTAGATCTGAGGCGTTACAAAGTGGTATCATAGGAGTTATTTTCTACTTTTCCTTACTATTTTTAGCCTATATACTGGGATAGGAAGGAATCAATAGTTTGTAATAAGATGTTCTTGGGAGTATCTAACCCGTGTATATAGAAAATACAAGTTATCTCTAATATTTCAATTTTTATGGTTTTGAAATTATTACAGTTGATTTGATTTCATAATTGGATGGTACACATTTATTGTAATGTTATCATTGATATTATTGAGGTTCTATTTCTGTTGAAACCTGATGAGATGAGGGTATGACATCTCATGCATCATATAGTAACTTTATAGAGATCACATGTCATGCATTCTTGTCATTCCATTTAGGGTGAATTATTGATTACATGCTATTTTGATAGATGTGGTGTTAGATATGCATGATGTTGTGATAGAAGTTGTGATAGAAATATCTTCTATTTTGATAGGGTATTGGTAAATGTAAGGTTTTATTTAGACGAACACCAAGATTTGGTCCCTGAGGTGTTATGGGCCCTCTTGGATCAGAATTTGGTGGATCATGTTTGAACTTTAATTGAATTTTTTCAAGTTATGATATGAATAATGATGCAAAATGTTGATTCATAGAGAGTATGGGCTCTCACGGGTCAAAATTTTTCATGCCTTGGATAAAATTTTAAGTTTTTAAGGGTTCCAAAGAAGTTTCAGAGGCTTACTGTCTGGAAACCCAGACAACACGGTGTGTGATGTTATGAACACATGCCATGCCCTCTTATATTCCAGAAAAAAAACTTTTATTAAGTACACCCTGTGTACAGTATGTACATTCCATGTAGTTGTTGACCATGTGACTGACTGTGTGGGAAGAGACATGAGGTTGATAAAATCTTGGTAGAACACTATGTGTACTGGGAGTACACACCGTGATGTAAGAGGCCATGTATCTGAAAATGTGACTAATGACATGGGTGTTACACTCCTATTCTAGAATGTACATACCATGTGGTAATCAACTATGTATCCAGATTTTTGATTAACGAAATGGGTGGATGGAACTTAAGTAGTACACATCATGTCTAGGGTGAACACACCGTGTAGTGTTACACCAGGAGAGAACCGTGTAATTCTATCTGTGTAAAATAATTTGGATAGGAGAGAATATTCAAGTACACAACATGTCTCAAGAGGAACATTCCATATGTATGGGGTGTTACACGACCAAGTTGGCAGGGGTACGCGACCATGTTAATGCTTAAGGGAACACGCCATGTAGTGGTTCCACACACTGTGTAACCCTCTTTTGTAAAACTTGAATTATTTCCTTATCCTATTCTATTCTTGTAATTCCAAGTTAATTTCCTTGATAATCTTGTACCAAGGTGTGCGCTTGAACTTGCAGAGTCATGCCACCAAGACGTCCTCTAGTTGTATGCTAGGTGCAGGGCAACGATCAGAAACTGAAAATGGTAGATCAGAGACTACCAACAGATCCTCCTGTTGTTCCCATCTTGGCACTAGCTGTTATACCAGATGTAGGTGTTGATGCACAATTTCGTGAAGGCTTTTTGAGGATTATGCAGACTTTTCAGGGAGCACCACATCCTACCCTGACTATGGAAGAGTTAACACGAGTTTTCCCACAGTAGCATCCTCCCACTTTTTTAGGGGTTGGAGGACCATAGGTTGTAGAGTCATGGTTGGAGGCCATGCTTTCTATATTCGAGCATCTAGAGACACCTCTAGAGAGGAGGGTGAAACTCGTGACTTACATGCTATGTGATTCTGCCAAGATATGGTGGGATGTTGTCTCACTGGCAGGGCATCATCGAGATATGGTTTGGGAAGTGTTTTATAGGACCTTATATGATTACTTCTACCTTGATATGTTGTGGACTTACTGATCCTAGGAGTTTATGCATTTGGAGCAGGGTGCTCTTTTAATGATGGATTATTCTTCACACTTTACAGAGCTTCAGCGCTTCACACCTATTTTGGGAGGCGACAAGTTATCACTGGATAGGAGATTTGAGGACGGTCTCATGTACGAAATCCAATCGCAGGTGAAAGTTTTTAGGTTGACTTAGGTGACTACTATAGTAAACCAGACACTGATTACTGAGCATAATCTGAGGGAGTTGGGAGCTACAATACAGGGTGGTTTAGCATCTAGGACTGGTACTCCTTTGTTTGATAGCAGGAAGTGCCACAGGGAGACTTCACGTAGAGACTCTAATAGAAATAATTTATCTTCATGTATCCAGGTGAGGTGCTACCAGTGTGGAAAGAGTGGGCACATGAGACCTCAATGCCTGAGAGACCCAGTTGAGTGCCGATATTATGACAATATGGGTCATATTTAGCATTTTTATAGGATGTTCTCACCTACAGTGAGTGAGAAGGGATCTGTTATAACTCCACGTTCATGAGAAGGACCACCAATTTCTCATTAGTTAGGGATATGGATTTCATCAAGCCGCTCCGGCCGATGAGGTGGTCATGGATGTGGTATCCATACGATAGGTTTTTAGTGATAGTAGGGTGGATCGGCTTAGGGTAGATAGGTAGTGTCATAGGGACGTGGTATAGGTTAAAATTTTTCAATAGAGCATACCTAGTAGGAGATGGATCTGGGACCCTCTACGGTTAGAGGTACAATTCTAGTTGCCTTAGTTTTAGCTTCTGCTCTTTTTGATATGGGGGTTTCCTATAGTTTTATATCTATTGCTGTCGTGGAGAGCCTTGGACTCTGTATCTTTACTTATGAAGATGTTATGACACTAGACACTCCGTTGGGGATCAGGATGACTAGTGTATGTTAGTGCAAGGAGTTACCTATTGAGGCTGGTGGGTGTCACTTATTGTGGTACCTCTATTTCTTAGAGATGACATGCTTTAATTTCATTCTCAAAATGGATTGGTTGGTCTCCTTTTAGTCCTTTTTTGACTTCTATCACTACAGGGTGAGTTTCACATCACCATAGGGAAGGTCTTTTCTACACAAGGGAGAATGAGATGTCTGGGAGAGTAGTATGGGATCTGAGTATCATGGGTTGGGAGGAATTATAACCTAGATGGCTAGTTTATATCTGGATGACCAGGGGACTTCACATATGGACTTTCCTATAATGGTGGATCATTTCAGAGATGTATTTCCAGAAAAATTTTCAGGTTTTCCTCTAGAGATATAGGAAGATTTTTCTATTCAGTTTGTGCTAGGAGCGACACCAGTGTCCATTCCTCCTTATAGTATGGCTGCATTAGAGTTACAGGATCTCAAGAAACTGTTGGAGGAGTTGCAGACAAAGGGTTTCATCCGACCCAGTACTTTTCCTTGGGGTTCACCTGTTCTTTTTACAAAGAAGGTGGATGGTACTCTTAGACTTTGTGTGGATTATCGAAAGTTGAACTAGTTGATAGTTAAGAACTGATATCCATTACCAAGGATTGATGATCTCTTTGATCAGCTTTGAAGAGACCGAGTGTTCTCGAATATTGACTTGAGATCCGTTTATCATCAGTTGCGCATTATACCATCATATATAACTCTTACAACCTTTCAGAATAGGTATGGTTTATAGGAGTACTTCGTTATGCCATTCAGTCTCATGAACGTGCCAAAAATTTTCCTGGAACTGATGAACTGAGTATTCCATCCTTACTTGTATTATTTTGTGGTAGTCTTTGTGGATGATATCTTGGTGTACTCTCACACTTGATATGAACATGCCACCCATCTTGATATTGTATTGAGTATACTGAGAGAGTATCAGTTATATGATAAGCTCTCAAAGTTCCAATTTTGGATGGACCAAATTCACTTCTTAGGTCATGTTATCTTAGAGCCAGGAGTATCAGTAAACCCAGAGAAGGTGAGAGCGGTAGTTTCCTAGGAACATTTTAAGAACTTCTTTGAGGTATGGAGTTTTTTGGGGATAGCTGGTTACTAAAGATGCTTCATTTAGTACTTTTCATGCTTAGAGGCTCCACTGACAGGCCTGAATAAGAAGGGTATGAAGTACTTGTGGACAGATTCCTGCGATTCAGGCTTTCAGGAGATGAAAGAGAGATTAACTTCAGCACCGATCCTAATTTTTCCAAAGCTGAGCAAGAGTTACACTGTTTAATACAATGCATTAGGTATCAGACTGGGAGTAGTGCTTATGAAGGGGGAAGGAGTCGTTGTGTATGGGTCTCGACAGTTGAGGACACATGACAGGAATTACCCAATGCATGATCTCGATTTGGTTGCAATAGTACATGCTTTGTGCTGTTAGAGACATTATATTTTGGGAGATAATTTTGTGGTGTACATTGGTCAAAATAGCCTCAAGTATATCTTTACTCAGTGTGATCTGGATTTGAGATAGCTAAGGTGGGTTGAGTTCCATTAGTCTTTTGACTTTGAGCTTGCCTACACGCCTAGAAAAGGAAACGCAGTAGATGATGCGCTGAGTAGGAGGACTCAGATACAGGCAGTTCAGGAGGTCAATAGTGAGTGAAAACTTATGGATCTATTATATGAGATGCATTTGTAGGTGAATGATAGATAGAGGAAAAAATTTCTTTCTTCTATAGTTGTTACCTCTACTCTACTGGATCGAGTGAGAATGAGGCAAATATCAGATTCTAAAGGCTTAGTCTTGCGGGAGAGTGTGTCAGGCGAGGACCCTACTCCTGGGTGGACTGTAGGCGTTGATGAGGTTTTGGGTTTTCATGGAAACGTATGGGTGTCAGAAGACATGAGTGAGGAGATGTTGTGAGATTTTCATGCATCATTATAGACAATTCATCCTGGTGTCACCAAGATGTATCGAGATATACATTGTCAGTATTGGTATCCAAGCATGAAGAGGGTTGTAGATGGTTTTGTTATGAGATGTTCCACCTATCAGCAGGTGAATATGGAGCATCAACGACCGACATATATTTTACAGTAGTTACCCATTTCTGAGTGGAAGTGGAATGATGTTGTGATGGATTTTGTGACTAGGTTACCAAGATTGCTGTGAGGTAGTGATGTGATTTTGGTTGTTGTTGATATACTCACAAAGGTTGCACATTTCTTATCGATTAAGGAAACCTTCAATGTTTATGAGATTATAAGGCTATACATCCTAGAGATTGTATATTTTCATGTGGTTATACACTCTATTATTTCATATAGGGATAATCGATTTACTTCTCATTTCTGGAAAGAACTATTGAGAGCTTTGGGTACATAGGTACTTCTGCGTACAACTTACCATCCCCAGACACATTGTCAGTTCGAGTGCACGATTTTGGTTTTGGAGGACATTATTAGAGAATGCGTCTTGGATTTCGGGGGCTCTTGGTAGAGACACATACTCCTAGTGGAGTTTGCCTAAAATAACAGTTTTAAATCAATTATTCATATGACACCTTATGAGGCTTTGTACGGTAGGCCATGCCGATCACCCCTATGCTGGCTGGAGGTAGGAGAGGCAGCTATGCTGGGACCTCGTCTTATCCTGGAGACCACTGAACAAGTGGAGTTGATTTTAAAAAGGATGGATACTACACATTCTTGTCATAAATCTTATACTGATCGAAAGAGAAGACCTTCGGAGTTCGAGGTCAGAGATTAGGTTTTCCGTCATGTCACACTGAGGTTGGGTCACAAGAGGCTAATGAGACATGGGAAGCTTTCACCGAGATATTTTGGGACATTTGAGGTATTAGAGAGAGTCCAAATGGTTTCCTATCAGTTGCAGTTACCTCAAAGGTATCGAGATATGCACGACATCTTTCATGTTTCTTAGCTACGATGCTACTTTTCAGATCTGTCTCACATTTTTCAACCTAAGGAGGTTGAGTTGGAGGTGGATGCATCCTTTGAGGAGCACCCCATTAGAATTTTGGATCGAAACAAGAAGGTTCTTCACAACCAGTCTATTGCTCTGGTATGGGTGCTATGGAAGCACAGGTGAGTACATGATGAGACTTGGGAGAGGGAGGCCAACGTATGATCACAGTGGCCAGAGTTGTTTGAATTTTCTTCTTAACCATCATTGGAAGGGAATTTCAGGGACAAATTTATTTAAGGGGGGAAGTTTTTAAGAACTCGAACCTTCATTTTAGGTATGGATATTGTTTTTGGGTTGTTTTTGAGGAAAAAGGAAGAAGTGGGGATTTTATTAGTACACATTGTGTACTTATGAGTACACACTGTGTTCCTAGGTACCACATACAACCACGTACTAGCTGTGTAATGACCCAATACATGGATGTGTAGGTGACCTGGAAGATCGCTTAAGGTGGAGGCTAGTAAAGGCTACTTCACGACATGCACCTTTAATGAACATGCCGTGTAGTTTTCTTTTTTATTTGACAAATCAGAGCAGAGTCACATCTCATCTTATGAAACACATTATTCTCCCCTTGGTTCATATAGGAGATTGACAAAATGATTGAAGAACTCCAAACCCCTCTTTATTCTCCATCTGACCTCCAATTGAGATGCTGTTGGGTGTGTTGGAATCCCACCAGTGAGTTATAAATTCCACTAGATCCTTTCTTCCTAATTCCACCTCTCACGTGAGTTATTCAAGGTTGAAAATTTTACACCTTTTTATAGATCTACACCGATTTAGTCCGATTCAAGGGATGACGTTCAAGATTATTGATTGTATGACATCAAGGTAGGTGGTTTGTGCCTTTTGTTGTTCGTATTTAGATTATATATGATAAAAGTGTTGCATACCCATGATTGGGGGTATTGCTTGATTTTTAATTTAACCCTGTTATTACTTGTAATGGTTTGATTAATTGTTAAGGGTTTTTTTCTTAGGCGTAAGGTTAGATACCTTGTTCACGGGACACCCCATGGGTGCGTTTCCCTTGTTTGACTATTTATGGCCATTGGTGTAGAATGACTGTTAGGCGTACCTTTTTTTTACATGCCTTAGTTGGTTAGGATGGATTTGATTGATTATATGGAATGCATGTGGTATGCTTGTGAATGTTTAACCATGTAGTAGTTATAGATTACATGTGATGCTTTGATGTGATATGTGCACTGTTTTTCTAATAGACCATGAGAGCCTTGGACCAGGAAAACTATGGAGGTTCCCATGTTTATTTACATAGGACCATGAGAGCCTCAGTGTATATATTGACCCAGGGGTATTGATCATGAGAGCTACCCAGGAGGTCATTTATAAGTTATTGATTCCATGTTGACCCAGAGGTATTGACCGTGAGAGCTTCCCAGGTGATCATTTGTAAATGATTTGATTCTATGATGAAACCAAAGGGGTTAGACTGGGAGGTATTTACCAGAGGGTTGTTTATGAATGATTGAATGATTATGGAGAGTCTTCCAAGCCAAATTAAAAGCTTGGAATCGGTTTTACTTGGTTATTAGATCATCTTCTGAGACATCTGTTTTGCTACTATTACATAGGGGGATATAGAGCTTAAGATAGATCTCGAGATTTCATGATTCAAAGGATGAATAATAAATGTAAATGAATGTAATTGAAAACTGTAGGACTGTTTATTTTTGATTACTTCATAGTTAATTGCTTCATTTCTGCATATTACCTGCTATATATATTCATTGATAGTTAGGCACAGATCTTTTGGTGGTTTCCTACTAGGATTCACCTCACAACCTGTTTGGGTCATGATTTTGGACCCAAATAGATTATATGATTGCAGGTATAGATAAGGGAAGGCACCCTTCTTCATTAGGTACTTGATTTCTGTTGGAGCTGGAGAGCATGAGACCAAGATGAGACTTGAGATTCTGATGGAGTTTACTTGTTTCTTTTGTACTTGGTTTCTGTATTGATTTCCAGCATTGTGATTTTTTTGGCTACTTTATTAGATACATATTCTATGACTCATTTATATACATGATCCAGTTGTTTTATTACTATCAGTCTCCCACTATTTACTTCTGTTGTATGGTATTACTGCTTCCGATATTATTTACTATTTTTTTTACACTATGCATACTCTACCAATGAGGGAATAGTTTCCCCATTACCACACCTTGGACCTCACTTCTAGTTAGTAGCCTCTAGAATTTGGGGAAATTCACTTGAGGTTATGTGACCAACCGGGTTTGGGGCACTATTGGGTGGCACCTAGATCCGAGACGTTACATAAATCATGTGGCATACCCTATGCATCTTCACATCTCATGGAAATAGATTAACCAAATCCAAAGGTATGAATATAGAATATATATATATATATATATATATATGCACAGTGAAAAGAAGCATAGAAAATAGAGTAATGGGATATCCATATCACATATTATCCCAAGAAAAAGAGTCAACAATAGTTTCAAATGTCCATCAATGATTCTCAGTGATGAAGCGTTGTCGTGCACACTCTCAAAAAATATTTTTAATTTTACTAAGTACATCATAGTTTCTGAACTAGGTCATTATATTGAGGATGAATTGAATTAAAAAACCCTTATTAGGCTTTAATAAACCAAGAAAATAAGTGAAAAAAATGACAAATTATGGGGATTGGTTTAGTTATTTTCAAATAATAAAACAAAAAAATAATAAGGAACAATAAAGGAAACAATTTCTTTTAAAAATCTAATATGAGAAGACATAGTCGATCTAATAAACCCCCTTAACCATTAATTTATAATTATACCATATGATTATAATTCATTAAATTGTGATCCCCTAACATTTTTAACCCCTAACCCTATATAAATTAACATGACCACAAATATTGAAAAAATGATCCCTAGGTCAACTTTGTGACTTCCAATTGCAGCACCTTGATTTGATTGTGATATAAAAGAAAAATTATGGTCAATGGGAAATTAGGTAAGAATATACTACCTATATTTGATAATTAGTTGAGTTTGGTGATGATACTTTAACTCTATAATTCTATCCCAAGTTGATTGTATTTTGTGATTAAATTTTCACTCACATGATTCACATAAGTCCAACCTCACGGTCAAGTGAAATTCGATCAAGTTTCTTAGAAAATAAAAATCAATTTACTGATCAAAATTAAAGTATTAAGGTTTATTTATGGATTCAAAGTAAATAAATGAATGCAGTAGGTATTAGATTGACTATGAATGAAATCACTATTACATGGGTAGAGTTGTCATTGTGGAGACATTTTTAATAAGAAATAGATTGAAAGGGAAACAACTAATATCATCTCTAATTTTAGATTACAACACCAAGAAAAAAATAATAATATTAAAATAGAAGAACACAAAATATTTATTGAATAAAAAATTCAAATTACAAGCATGAAAACAAAGAAACACAAAGTAGAGGTGGGAGAGGAAATCCTTCTTGGAAGAGATATTTTCATAAGGCCTTACTTATTACAAGAGGTGTGGGATGTTTCTAGGATAAAAAATTTAGGATAAACCTTCTAAAATATTTTAAAAACCATAAAAAATAGTGAAAATATCATTTAAATAGAGTTTGGTAGGGATAGGGTTTCAAATTCCAAAAAGGGTACATGCGTCATTTGGTCCCAAAAAATTAATTCATATTGATACGTATTTTTGACCACCTTACCTTGAGAACCAAGTGTCACTTCAATTTAATTAAATTCTCAAAAGTGATTCATTTAATGCCCATTTTTGACCACCTTAACTTGAGAACCATCCCTTAGTTAATGCCCATTTTTGGATCTACAAATTTGAAATACAGATATCATGGTATGAATAAAAAATGTATACCATTTATAGTTTCATATTAGTCTAAAATTAATGTCAAATTTCATCACACAGAAAAATTTATAACAAAAATACTATAGTGATATTAAAATGTTAAAAAATAGAATTTTCATGAAATTTCCAAATTCAAGCCTAAAATAAAATTTTCCATTAAATTATCCAAGTAAGATTAATGTGGGGAAATTATATCAATTAATATAAAAAAACATTCAACAAAAACATTTAGTATCAACTCTTCCACACTTGACCTTTTTCACTCCTAGAAAAAACCTCATGTTATGTAATCAAGAAAATGATGCAAGTAGAAATTTCTCAATCCATGATGGCAATATGAGCATAGAAAGATTCAAAAAAAAAAAAAATTCAATCTCAAAAAATCAGGAACTAAATGTCTCAAAAATTGTATAAAAACAAAATCCAATGATATCAATGACACTAATCAGGTGAAAAAATCTTATGAGTCAACCGTGCCACAAATTACCCATGTGTGTGTGTGCCAATTATTTATAGCTTGTCTCTCCACCCTTTATCCAGTATATTCAGGTCAAGAAAAGATTTTATTAAAATCTGATTCTATTCCACTGAACCTATTCAATATTCTTTTCAATCAAATTCAAAAATACACTTATTTAAGCATTCCCAAAAGTCAAACCTTGATATATCGACCTAAATATCCTTACACGTTGAACATTTCTTCAATCCCCTCTTTATTGATTGTTTTTTTTGATTTTTTGAAGCCATAAAACAATCATATATTAGGTACACTCACATAGTTCAATATGGTATAATAATGGAAATGATTGGATGAGAAATGAATGTATGGAAATACCATGTTATAAGTTGAAAAGGATTACTTACCGTGACTATAAATTCATTTGGGTAAGAGAAACTCACAAGTCACGATTGAATGTGATGTGAATAGAGAGATTAAATGACATAGTTATCCCAAAAATGTCCCATAATGAATGATGTTAAAAATATCAAAGGCTTCATAAAGACATAATCAAACATATAATTGAAAAACTTCCATTTTCAAAAAAATCGACAACCAAAGATGAAACTTTACCGTACTTAACATGATTTCCATGAGGTTTGAAAAATAAAACATGATATATCAATCAGTTCCATGGATGTAATGGGAATGTAAAATGATTTTTTTTCTCTTTGATGTGTTTTTTTTTGAAAATAATAACAATTAAAATAGAAAACACACAAAAAGAAAAATCCTAAGGAATCTATGTAAAATGCCATCCCCTCCCCCACACTTAACATGTTACATTGTCCTCAATGTGACTATAAATTGATAATATTCCCATGAAATTCAAAATTAAAATTAGGACAAATAATATAAAAGTGAGAGGGTAAGGGATAACCTAATGTTTTCAGTGATGACATGCTCATTCAGTGTGATGATATCAACTACATGTGTTGGGAATACCTCAAAGTATTGCTTCAACCACTACCTATTAACTATAAAGATTCTTCTTGTTTCCTATTGAGTGATATACACTGCACTATAATGAAAAAATGAGATAAAACATAAGGTCCCAAACATCTAGAATGAAACTTACTAGGTATAAACTTCAATCACAAACTGTAGATAAGAACTTTGTCTCCTACAAGAAACTCCATTTTTTGGATCATTTTATCATGAGATGATTTTTATCTTTCCTTATAAAGCCACAATTTTTCATATGATGAAAATTGAATCACCTAAATCTCTTGAATTTAAAACTTCCTTTAATCTCCATGTTAGGATAAATCCTTGTCACATTTCTTTATAGCCCAATATTCCTGATGCTCAACCTCCACAGTGAGATGACAATCTTTACCAAAAATAATCTGAAATGGGTATATATCGATGGGAGTATTTTATACCATCCTATAAGCCCAAAGTGAATTATCCAAGCACCTTCTCCAATCTTTCCTATTTGGATGCACGATTTTATCCAAAATTTGTTTCAACTCTCTATTTGAAACCTTAGCCTGGAAATTTGTTTGGGGGTGGTATGGTGTTGATGTTTTGTGTGTCACCCCATACTTAAAAAGAAGTGAATCCAAATTTTTATTGCAAAAGTGTGTCCCTTGGTCACCGATGATAGACTTCAGAACTCAAAACCTACAAAAAATCTATTCCTTAAAAAAACACACTACAACACAAGAGTCATTAGTCCTAGTGGCCTTGGCCTCCACCCATTTTGTAACATAATAAACAGAAACTAAAATATATAAAAATACAAATGAACTTTAAAAAGGACCCATAAAATTAATTCCCCATACATAAAAAATATCAAAGAATAATATGGGTTATTGGGGAATCTCATATCTCCTAGAAATATTTCTAGCATGTTGGAAATGTGAGTACAACTTACAAAACACATGAAAATCATGGAATAATATAGGCCAATATAATATAGTGTCTAAGAATTTTGTAGTTATTTTTTGGGGTCTAAAGTGTCATCCACATGAAAGTGTATGGAAAAAATGCATAAGTGACTCAAACTCATGATTAGGAACAAACCTCATAATAACTTGATCCCTACACATATGTGTGAGGTAGGGATCACCCCACACATAAAATATAGACACACTATTTAATTTTTGGACATGATGTTTCTTTTAATTTTTTAGGAATTTTAGAGGTGAAAAGGTAGTTAACTAAATAAATATATTAAGGATGCGTACCTAAGATATCATAAAGATGATCATCATGAAAAGTGTCCCAAATTGGTACCTAGTACAATGTGTTATCCTCTAGTGTGAGTAATCCTACTCATGTGGTTTGCCTCCATATTCTTTAAAACCTTCTTATCCTTCATCTAAATATAGAATTATTGAAGAAGGACCATCCATTAGATAAATCCGTGCTATGCATTTGGCTTCTTCAATAGGTACCTCATAGCTGCATGGTCAGAAAAAAAAACTACTTTAGAGCCCAATAAATATGAATGAAATTTATCTAAAGAAAATATGATGGAAATAAACTCCTTTTCTGTGGCTGCGTAGTTTTATTGGGCTGAATCCAATGTCCTCAAAACATAGGCAATGACATGTGATTGTCCCCCCACCCACTGTGATAAAATAGATCCAACTATGAAGTTAGATGCATCACACATAAGCTCAAATGGAAGGTCCCACCATGGGGGTTGTATGATCAATGAATTGGTCAAACAATTCTTTAGATCATCAAATGATACCTTGCACAAATAATCAAAAATGAAGTCAATATCTTTTTGAATAAATCAAGATAAGGGTAAATAAATCTTACTAAAATATCTGATGAAGTGTCGATAAAAGCCTAAATGACCTAGTAATGATCTAACATCACAAACACATGAAGGATATGGTAGGGATGAAATAATATCTACCTTAGATATACCAAAATCTATTATATTTTTTTACATTACATTCCCTAAGAAAATTCCATTCTCTACCATGAAATGAAATTTTTCAAAGTTTAAAACCATATTCCTATCAACAATGATTCAATACCTTTCCCAAACTAAATATAATTTTATCAAATAAAGATCAATAAACTATAAAATCATCCATAAATACCTCCATACAAGTCTCAATAAAATCTGAAAAAATACTCACCATGCATCTCTGGAAGGTACCTAGGGAATTGAAAATTCCAAATGGAATCCTTCGATAAGAAAATGTACTGAATAGACAAGTGAATATTATCTTCTCCTAATCCTAAAAATCTATAGGAACCTGAAAATATCCAAAAAATCCATCTAAGAAACAATAGTGTGCCTTCCCAGCTAGTCTCTCAATAATTTGATCAATAAATGGGAGGGTGAAATATTCATTATGAGTGGATTGATTTAGTTAACTATAATCAATACACACACTCCAACTATTTTTCACCCTCATTAGAACTAATTCCTCTCTATCATTTCTAACAATAGTAACACCACTTTTCTTAGGAATAACCTGAATAGGACTCACCCAATGAGAATCTAAAATGGGATAAATTATACCTACATTTAGAAAATTTTCAACTTATTTTTTGACAACTTTCAGAAGAGTTGGATTCAGTCACCTTTGTGGATTCCTAACTGGTTTATCCCCATCCTCTAAAAGAATCCTATGCATGTGAATGGAGGGGATAATACCAGATATGTCAGCCAAGGTCCACCTGATTTACCTAATATTCTCACTCAAAAAATTCAATAGTTTTTCTTAATGTTCAAAAGGGATATTGTTAGTAATTATAATAAGTAATATCTCACCACTCAGTAAGTATAAGTATTTTAGATTTGGTGGCAATGTCTTGAGTTCTAATGAAGGGGGGTAAAATATGGATGGAGACATTTAAGGAACTGAAATATGTGCACAATGAACATCAATATCAGAATAGAAATCATCAAAATTATATAATAATGCATAAATTCCACCAAAATAATCAACAACCATGTCATAATCAGTGTGAACATGACCAAAATCATAATATTAATCCACATCAAAATCAAATCTAATAGAGGTTTGTGCATTAGAAATAGGTATGGAAGTTCTCTTAGACATAAAACTAGAACTAATGCTCACAATCTCCCTAAGAATAGGAATATAAAAATCCATGGAGTTTTTAATTTATGGTTTAAAATGGGAGATAAAAAATGAAGAATAGTCCTCTGAGGGGTAATTCATGGAGTCCATAACATTAAATATCGCAACTTCATCACCAAACTCCATGAAAAGTGTACCCTCATAGAAATTTATGGTCATTTTTTCAGTTTTGAGGAAGGTACTACCTATGATAATGGGAGAATGAGAATTTAACTGATCATCCTCCACGTTAAGAACATAAGAACCTGATATAAAGATCATGTATCTTACCCAAACAAGTTCATCCTCAAGGATTCCCACTAGATATGCTGTAGCTCTATTCATCAATTGCACTACTACTCTCGCTGACTTCAACTCACCAACCTGTAAAAAAGAGAATATAGAGTGAAGAATCAAATTTATGGAAGCTCCAAAATCACATAAAGTATCAGAAAAATGTAACTCCCCAATGGTGCATGAGATGGTGAATGTCCCCAGATCCTTTCATTTTTTGGCATTTCTTGAGTTGTTGTGATTAGTGTTGACACATTCCTTAAAATATTGATCCTATCATTTCCCTTGATCCCTCTTCTATTGGTACAATGTTATTTTAATAATTTAGCATACCTTGGGATTTTCTTAATGGCCTTAAGAAGGGGTATGTTTATATCAACGTGCTTGAATGTTTCAGAAACCTCTTTTTTTATTGCCTCTTCAGCCATATTTTTTGTTTGCACAAATCTATTTGGAAAGGGAAGGGGTTTAAGATGAACATCATCAATTTTCATCTTACATTTGTATTTATCATTTGGTTTCTCAATGACCAGTGATAATGGGGGAATCTCCTCTGGTTGGGTGAATCCTGATAGACTAATAGAAACAATTCACTCACTTTTTTTCTTCCGACTCATAAATGTGATAGAACTAACATTCCCATTTGGATTAAGAGTGGGTTGGAAGGGAAGGTTTTTAGATTTCCTATTCACCATTTAATGGAGGGGGGGGGGGGTGAAAATCTGGATCATTTGAATCTTTACCTCCCTCAACTTCATGCCTTGACTCTTTATCTCATTCTATTGATTATGAATAATTTGTTTCAAAATATCATCAATGTTAGAATCTACCTTTGGATGGGGATTCCCTTTTTATTTAATTGTTTATTATTGGGATTAAAATCTCATTTGGGGTTGTTGAAAAACCTGATGTTAAGGTGGAGGATTCTATAAGTTTTGTTGAGAAGGATCCCTTTGTTGTTGTTTACAACCATACATCATATTTGAGTGATCCTTCCATCCTTGATTGTAAGTTGGTGTGAAGGAATCATACTTATTTTGTGGGGGTGCATGTTGTTTTTGAAATGGTCTCCTTGGGAAAACTATTGTACAATCCTCCATATCTTTTAATTGTGGTAAACAATCTATTGGATGATCTAGTGAAGTATAAATTTCAAAAAACTTCATTGGAGTGGGGGGGGGGACCTTTTTGGGCCAATTCTGTCCTTCTCACCATATAGGTTAACTAATCCAACTTAGTATCAATTAAATGATTATCAAGATGAGAGGGACTTACCTGATGTACTAACCTTAAATGCATTTTACCTTGATCAAAAAATTGTTGGGATTTTTGTTCCATCTTTTCAATCAATGCACATGAATCTGTTGGTGTTTTTTCAACCAATGCCCCTCCATCCATGACATCATTCATGCTTCTCTCCATAGGTGTGAGTCCTTAATAGAAGTATTAGATGAGGAGTCTATCACTAATTTAGTGATGTGGGAATCTTTGACACAACTTCTTGAAATACCCCCAGTAATCATATATCAAATTCCCTTATGTTTTCTTAATCCCTGACATCTCCTTTCAAATGGATGTGGTTCTCAGTGTTGGAAAAAATCTCTTCAAGAAAAGACATTTCAAATCGTTCCAACATGTTTCATCTTCAGGTTGTAAATAATACATTAAATCCTTCATAGTTTCCTCAAGTAAAAATGGGAATGCTCTTATTTAGATTTGATCTCGAGAGACATTTCTTGGTTTCATTATTTAGAATACCACATTGAATTCTTTAATGTGTTAGTTTGGTTTCTCACCATATAATCCATGAAATTTTATAAGAAGGTGAATTAACCCATATTTCAATTAAAATTATGATTCGATAGTTGGATATGCAATACATATAGTTTTATAACTAATATAAGGTATAAACAACTCTCAAATGGTCCTATTAAGTTCATTATTATTATTTTCAACCATTAGTTCTAGTTTAATATTTTTTTTAGATAATATTCTTATTTCAAAATTTCTATAGTGGAGGAATTCCCCAGTCGGGTAAATGTAGACACTTCCCATAGAATGAGATTGTCTGATTTGATCCCTAAGTCTACGTTCAATCTTGGGGTCTATATAAAAGATATCCTTGGGATGGGATCATGTCATAAATCATAGAAATTATGAAGAGTAGACCATAATATCATGAGAATAAGTTTCAATTTATGCTCTAATAGATAAGAAAAGAGAGTAAAAAACAAAAAATGATAAACAGGAAATAATTAATAAAAAATAAGATAAAAAAAGTATAAATTAAAATTAAACAAATACCGCTAATTAGTTGAAGAAAATACTTGCCTCCTCGACAATGACACCAATTTGATGAAGCATTATTGTGCACGCTCTCAAAAATATTTATGATTTTACTAAGTTCAACACAATGGCTGACCAAGGTAGTTATATTGAGGAGGAAGTGAATTAAAAAACCCTTAATAGGATTTAATAAACCAATAAAATAAGTGAAAACAAATGAAAAATGCTGGGTGGTTTGTTCTAGTGATTTTCGGACAATAAAACAAACAAACGACAAGGAACAATCAAGGACACAATTTGTTTAAAAAACTAATATGAGAAGACATAGTCGATATAATATATCCCATTAATAATTAATTTATCATTATCCCATATGATTATAATTCATTAAATTGTGATCCCCTAACCTTGTTAACCCCTAAACCCTATGAAAATCAATACAAACACAAATATTGGAAAAATGATCCCTAGGTCAACTTTGGGACTTCCAATCGCAGCACCTTGATTTGATTGTGATCCAAAATAAAACTTATGTTCAATGTAAAATTAGGTCATAATATCCTCCCTATATTTGAGAATTAATTGATTTTAGGGATGAGACTTGAACCATACAATTCTATTACAAGTTGATTGGATTTTGTGATTGAAGTTTCACTCACATAATTCACACATGGCCGAACTCATAGTCAAATGAAAGTTGATCAATTTCCTTAGAAATTAAAACTAAATTAATTGATCACAATTTATGAATTACAATTTTTTATGGATTCAAAGTAAATAAATGAATAGAGTAGGTATTATATCGACCATGAATGAAATAAATCTTCCATGTGTGGAGTTGTCATTGTGGAGACATTTTGTATAATCAATGTATTGAAAGGGAAATAAACAATCCCATATCAAATCTTAGATTACAGAACTGAGAAGAAAAATAATAAGATTAAAATATAATAAAAGAAAATATTTATTGAGAAAAAGTCAAACTATAAGCATGAAAACAAAGAAACACAAAGTGGAGGTGGGAGAGGAGAACCTTCTTGGAAGAGATCTTTTCATAAATCCTTACTTATTACAAGAGGTGTGAGATGTTTCTAGGAGACACCCTTTCAGAAAAAACTTCAAAAATAATCTACCAAACCTCCCAAATAGTGAAAATATCATTCAAATAGAGTTTGGGAGGGCTAGGGTTTCAAATTCCAAAAAGGGTACATGCGTTATTTTGGATCCAAAAATTACTTCATATTGATCCTTGTTTTTGAACACCTTACCTTGTGAACCAAGTGTCACTTCAATTGAATGAAATTATCAAATGTGATATCTTTAAATCCTCCAAATTTTTTGGCCAAATCCAAGCAGTAATTAAGAAGTTATGGATGATTTATTGAGGTGGGGTCCATTCTACCGAATTCTATCCATCCATTCATTAATTCCCATTTTCGGCCCTCCAAATGTGTGATCCAGCTATCATGGTCTAAATAAAAAATGTATAAAATTTAAAATTTAATATTACTATAATATTTCAAGTCAAATTTAGGTACATAGAAAAAGTTATGAAAAAAATACTATGGTGATATTTAAATGTTAAAAAAAGAATTTTCATGCAATTTCCAAATTCAATCCCAAAACACATTTTTACATTAAATTATCCAAATAATATTAATGTGAGGAAATTATATAAATTAATATCACCCATCATCTCATGTGACTACCCATAAGTAACCATGTTAAGACCCATGCCTCTCCACTGTGCCGCACAACCGATGGGGAACAAATTCTAATATTTATCAGACCTTGAATAATAATTATTTCATTAAATAAATATCACTATATTATTATAAAATAAATATATATAAATAATATATTCAAAAAATTAGTGAATAAATATTTTTTAAATATTCACGTAACTAAATAAATAAATATTTTGTTACCTTGTGAATAAACCAAAATAAGTAAATATTATGTGTTTATGTAATAAAATAAATAATTATCCTACAAATAAATATTTATTAAATATTCAACTCATAAATATTTTATCTAATAACTAGTGATTGAATATTTTTAATCAAAAAAACATGAATAATTATTAAAAAATGTTTTAGAATAATATTTTTTCAGTATGTTAAATTCATATAGAATTTAATTAAGGTTCTGAATACACTTAGTGTGCGAACCTCTAGGTTCCTTTCTTAGTGGAATTATGCTATATTATCTAAAGTTAATGTCTAATAATACTCCAAGGACCCCATAAAGAAATAATTTAATTCCATAATTACATGAAACCTCATACAAATGTACACTATGTAATATAATCCATTTATCTCGATATCTCCAATCAAGAAGGTTGCATGTTAGTGTCACCAACCTATGTGTTTAGTGTCTTTTTTTACCTTCCAGAAATGAATTTTCCGACAACACTTCCATGACCTTGGACTCAATCAGATAGTTCAATTCTTACCAAATATTCTAAGATATTAAATTCCATTAAAGAACAAAAGATAAAAATTCTTTCTCGTACTATTCATTAATACAACACCACCTGTGATGCACCCAACGTATCATATCTCACAACGAGCATATTTCATCATGATTTTCATCAATACATAAAATTAAATGAATCATTGCATGTATTAATAATAATCTTAAAGTAAAAGGATCATTACATATGTCTCTATATATGAATATCTAATGACACATATAAATGTGGTTTTCCTATTAGTGGGTCATGTTCTTATAATCTCTTTCATTGAAGATGAAAAAAGGTGTACACCATGAGAAAGTGTCTTAAATTCCTATGAGTCTCAACCCCTAATATCCTGTATCATTTATGCCATGTCAAATGATATCATTCGACTATAAAACTTATATTTAAGAATACTATCATGACACTTCTAGGTTATCATCATAGTGGGGAACTGCTATGAACTTTCAGCGTGACAAGTAAGCTTAGGAAATTATTACATACTATGTCACTCATAAGAAAAATCATGATGTTATAAGATATTTTATTAATATTCAAATACATTAATAAAAGTAATAATAAATTACTTAGAAGTTAGTTCTAGGGAATAACTCTAAAATACCCCAACTTGTATTAGATCCAAATGCTAACAAATTTTGGTCTACTAGATTACACATGATGTTCATGAATTTATTGAGATAATACTTGAGTCAAGGGGCTCACTATATTTTCCTCTATGTAAACTCTACTCAAAGTGACTTAACCCATTTGAGAAAAATCCCACAAGAGGTAATATTTGTAGAGTATGTGCTTCATTCGTTGATGTGGCCTTGAATCCCTTACAAGATCCATCACTATAGTAATATCACAATGAAATGTGATGAGATATCTATTACTAGGCACCAAATATATCTCTTGGATGAATTTTCCAATTCAAACTGCTTCTTTGGTTGCATCAGAAGCACCATATACCCTGAATGCATGGTAGAATCAACAAAAACTGGTTGTTGTTAACTCTTCCAACTTAAAGCTCCTCCATTGAGAATGAAGGCATATTCTGGATGAAACTTCAAATCATTCTGATCTATTTTGAAACTAGAATCAGTATATCCACTGATGACTAGTTCCTTTTCTACTCTATATACTAAGAATATATCCTTAACATGCCTCATATTCTTAAGGATATCCTTAAAAACACTAATGGTATTATATTTGATCATATTTATATCTAACTTCTATACTTAAAGAATAGAAAATATACATGATATATCCTATCATAGATGCGTATGGGATCCTACTCACTCCCTCCCTCCCTCCCCTATTGTATTTGAGGAAACATTTTCTTGGAGAGATTTATAACACATGACAATAGAACCAATCCTCTATTGGATTATTCTATAGAAAATATATTTAGTATCTGATCAATGTATGTACTTTGAATTAGTCTAAGTAACCTTTTGGATCTATCATGAATGATCTTGATTCCAAGGATATACATTTCTTCATCTAAGTCCTTCATGGAGAAAAACTTTTTTAACCAATCCTTAACTGACTATAAGACTAGTATGTAATTTATAATAAGTAATATTCCATCAACATATACTACTAGGAATACAACCACACTCCCACTATACCGATTGTAAACACATGGCTGATATACATTCTTTATGAAACCAAAATATCTTATGGCTTTATAAAAATGAATATTCCATGACCTAGATTCTTTCTTTAACCCATAAATGGATTTTGAAACTTTCACATATTATTGGTATTTCATGGAGTCACAAAATCTTTAGGCTGTATCATATAGAAATCTTCATGAAGGTTCCCATTAAGGAAATCTTTTTTGGCATCTATCATCCAAATCTCATAGTCATGATATATTACTATGATAAGTATAATTCTAATAGATTTAAACATGGAAAATAGAATTTTTTTATCATATTCAATTTCTTGATAATGGTTACACCCTTTATCCACTATCTGCACTTTATAGGTACTCAATTTACCTTATATGTATAGTATTCTCTTGAATACCCATTTAAACCTAACATGATTTACATCAACTGACATTTCGACCAGAATCTAGACTTGGTTCTAATACATGGAATCCATCTTAGAATTCATGACTTATTTCCATTTTAAATATTTTGAGTTCTCTACTGACTTCTTATAGAAAATAGGATCATTATTGTCAACCAATAACGAGTCACCATCAATAACTAGAAAACCACATCTCTTTGGTTCTTTAACCTCACTGGTGATCCAACACAGTACTTTTATTTTAGGAATAATTTCTTCCATGGGTACCTATGGAATATATTATTGCACTAACACTTGTGTATCTTGAGCATAAAATTCATTTAAGGAAATATTTTCCCCACAATTCTTCTTATGGATGTTCTCCCTCTCAATAAAAATGATTTTTCTTATGATGATTACCTTCTCATATGAGGGGATTTATAAATAACATCCCCTTTTTTCTTAGGATACCTTATAAATATACACTCTATACCTTAAGGAGTTAGTTTGTTTCCAAAGTCGGCCTTAACAAAAATCTTGCAACCCTATTCATTAGTATGTGTCAACAAAAACTTATTTCTATACAACAAGTCATATGGTATTTTATTTTTCACCTTAGTTGGTACTCTATTTATAATGTGAATTGTAGCGTGTAATTCCTATCCCTAAAAGGACAGTGAAAGAATTTTATGGATCATTATCAACTTACCTTGCTAAATAATGTATAGTTCTTAATTTCACTGACACTATTCCACTGTGGTGTATAAAGAGGAGTGAGTTGGGATAGTTTCCCACACTCCCATAGAAAGTTGACGAATTCTTGGTTAAGATAATCACCACCTCAATCATGCTGATACTTATTTATTTTCTTAATAATTTTATTTTTTACTTTATTCTTGAACTCTTTGAATTTAACAAAGTATTCATACAAGTGCCTCATTAGTAGACATATTCATATCCACTCAAGTCATTAGTAAAATCAATGAATTAAGAATACCCACTTCTATCTTATATTGTAAATGGATCATAGACATCAGGGTATAAAAATTGTAGAATATCTTTATCTCTTTCACCATGTCCAAAAAAATGTGGCTTGGTCATTTTTATTATAAAAAAGCATGGAATTTTTCAAGTAGTTTTATCTCAAAAGAGTATAAGTAACCATCATGATAGAGGTTTTTCAAACACTTCTCATTTACATGACAAAAACAGTGATGCCACAACTAGGTGTGAAATGATTTATGAAAACTTGATTCATTATCAATTTTCAACACTTGGTTTTAATAATTCAATACATAAAGATTGTTATTTAAATGCACCATACCATAATATATATTGTCTTTATAAATGAAACAACTTTTATTTATGAATGTGAAAATAAAACCATATTTATTTATGTAAGATACAAAAATTATTTTTTTGGTAACATTTGGTATATAATAAAAAACTTTTAAAAAAATACCATCCCATTTGGTAACAGATAATGGTAGTCCCCAATGTCTAGATCAGTGATCCTCACACCACTGGCAGCCTTAAAATACACCTCTATATTAGAAATATTTTGAAATATAATTAGTTCTTACATTTGAATACATATGTGAGCACCAAAAGATGTATCTAATACCCAATGCATTGATATAACAAATTGCACTCGATAATGAATGCACCTAAAGATTTACCTTAATTCCTTTAATTGGATGAAATTATTCTTCTAGTGGTCCATCCTACCACATGAAAAACATACAACTTTCCTTTTCCTATATTTGTATCTTTCTTTTCTTGGAAGTATGGTGCTTGAGATCCTTAGTATTGGAAAAATATTAAGCCCCTTTACCTTGTTATTTCTTTTCTTATTCACTATAAGGACTGCAGAATTTTCATGCCCCATGTCTTTATCAACTTTTTTAATCAATATAAGGAGTTTTGAGAGAGACTTATCACTATTTATCATATTATAATTAACAATTAAATTGGAGAATATCTTAGTTATCTACGATAAAATGAGATATATGAAAAACTCACCAGGGATAGTAAATCCCAAGATGTATAAGTGCTCGATATACCCAATCATCTTGACTATATGAGGCCTAACTGGTTCCAAATCTCTATGTTTTCATGTGGAAAATTCATTGGAGATATCATATATTAATCATCTCACATTCTCTTGATAAAGATCATGAAGGTGAGAAATGATACTATACACACCCATATCCTCACGTTTCTTTAAAATCTCACTAAATATGGATGATAACATGAAAAATTATACATATTTGGAACTATCCAAAATTTTAATATAGAGAGAAAGTTATTACTCATTGGACACTTTTCTAGGCACCTTATGAATAAAGGTTTCCAACACATATAATTTTTGTTCATGGAACAATATAATGCCCAGACACCTATACCATGCCTAGATATTTGAGCTAATGAGATAGTTATCCTTCTCTAATATGGATCAAAATTTCCTTTTCTATAATAAATAAGATCACGATTTTAGTACTTTATCTAGATTACTTAATTAGATAATAATTTTTCAAATTTATTAATATACCATTATTTTATTGAAACCCAATAGACCTCACCATTAGTTTTAAAATATAATGTCACTTGAATATCCTAGTAGAAAGGATCCATATTACCTTTCTCATAACCCATATATAGGTCTTCCAAGCAACTCGAAGGTATTTAGGTAGGTGAAACTTTCCAACCGCATTAACTCACATCTCATTGATCCGTTGAGTGGAATCCCTAATCATGATATCCTAGATTAGGATTTCCTCAAATATTTTCCTACTAGTTTCACTAAGTCTCACAGAGGCTATCAAACCTTAATGTAATGTAGGTTAAGTCAACCAAAAACTTAAGATAGATATTCCCCAATAATTGAAAGCACCATAATGGAGGTTATCCAAGCACCTTGAACTATAGTTTTATTTCTATCCAAGTGGTGGAAGGATATTCTAACTTAATATTTTATTTTAGGGGTTTTTATCTTTATGTGCAAACTACCTATTTTATCTTATTAGATTCTTGTTAATATTATATGGATTTCAGTTAAGTTATTAACCATGTATAGATAAAGTTTACACATATTATAATATTTATTTTAATTCCATATTTTATTCTTTTTAATTAATTTAATTATTTAAGCATCTATAAATAATTAACCATGAAACAAACATAAATAAAATAAATAAAGTGGAATGACAATGAGATTCTATAATGGTTGGTTTATCTAGTGGATGATAAACTAACCCTTGACCCTAGGGAATTAACTCCTGGAACTAATCATGGTTCAAATTGTAGTATTCCACCTCTAATCTTATATACCTCCTATATTGATTTCACCATGGCTCTAAACTTGAACCGCCTCCACTTGACTGAGAGATCCATCCATTACATAATTTTACTCACATGTAGGTAAGAGGAACCAAAATATTGGTTAAAGGTTTTTACATAAAAGAAAATGTGGGCGTGAAATATCTTACATAATGATAGGAGATGAATGACTTGAATGAAATTACTTAATTTAATAAATTATTACAAAAACCATTAAATAATAAATTAAATAAACTAATCACATATACAAGACAGTCTAAGCTCATGGTTATCTACATATATTCAATTAATATTAAAAATTACACTACCTAACATTCACTTCAATTCATTCTTTATTATTAAGATAAAAACACTTGAATTAATTAATTAATTATCTTAATCATAATGACCATCTGAAGTATCCTAGAGATACCCATAACAAATGAAACATGGAAAATAAATGACTTGAATAGTATTTAAAAATAATTATATGGAATTAATTGTGAATTTATTAATTCTATAAACCTTATTACATAGTCTACACATCATATATCAACAATTTAATTAGGTTTTTAATGCTGTAATTAATTATTATTTATGTAATTTAATTATGTTATTTATTAAAAGACTACATGGTGTGTAGTAATGAGATACACACCATTTTTATCACTTTACATGTATTTGGGATAAACACCTAGGGGATCAACATGTATCTCATTTGGGATACATGATGTGTACTAATGAGCTACACGCCATGTGTTTCGCTTATCATGTGTCTGTGTAACCCATTGGTTGACTCTATGTGTTCATTGGATATGGGGATTAAAAAGTCACATTACATTTATTCTATCCAAACTCCGTGCATCTCATTAATGATAAAACCTGTCAGTCACATGTGGTGTTATGCCACATATTTGACCTAACAGTTAACATGAATTTCATTGCTACACTATGTATACGAAATGACATGTATTCTAGTTACATGCCATGTGTTTTGATAGACCATGTTCTAGGTTGGATTGGTCAATATTTAATGTAAATTAAATTCACCACATGTTATTATTTCTCGATGTGTGGTGTATCCCATGACATATCCAGGTGCAATGAACTTGGATACACAGTGTGTACTTTTGGTCACATGCCATGTATCCCTATCCATTGAATAGAATCCTCAATACTTCCTAATGAAATATCAAATAATTATTTATCTATTATGAATTTATTTAATATAATATGAAACTTGAATGAAAGATATTAATATTTCAAAAACATGTTAATTAAACTATGGATTAAATAATAAATAAATTAAAAGTGAAAAACTAATAACAATTATGAATAATTGATCAAATAATGAGCTCAATGACCACCACTGATCAATGACCACCACTGATCAATGACCACCATAATGTTTATTTCATCAAACAATTTAGTGTTCTAGATCAATTACCACCATTGATCAAAATATCCTTTCAGACAATGCACTGCCAGAATAAACTTTTCCTTTTCATTACTTCCCAATGCCAAAAATATCTTTTTGAGGGAATTAATCCATTTTCAGATACTAATGGATTAGTAGTTCCATTAAAATATGTAGGAATCTATTTCATGAAGTGATATGACATAGGTAAATTATGCTGTGGAACAACAAGTTTCCCCATATGGTAAGTTTATTCATCATAAACTGAGTCAGATACCCTAATATGGCCATGATCTGCTTTGCTCCAACACCATCTATATCTGGTTACTCAGCAGGGAAATCCCTACATTGAATATGAGTGTTGATTCCCTTCCTTACACTAAGAACCATCTATAAACAATATAACACACATATTTATCCCATAATAATCTTGAATATTTATTTATAAAGTAAAAAATCCCTATAATGGTAAAAGTTATCAAATACCCTAAGGGATTATCATAATTTTCATGTTATCTATTTTCTAGTTGCTAAGGTTTCTACTAAACTTGCTATAAAACCAAATATAATGACCCCGACTATAGTAACCTAGAGAATGTGTTTAATTTATTATATTGGTATGAGATACAAGGGATTACACCATGCAAGACCGATTAATTTAGTAGTCTTAGAAAGTAGACACATACATGACTCCCATGTTATATTAGAAATATGAAAACATATCATAAAAAATATTCTTGTATCCTTGAAATAATTCAAAAAATACTTATTAATATCCTAGATAAAGGAAAAAAAATAAAGGGTGAGATCAAATGATCAGAAAGGGTTACATATAGTGGAAGCTATCATGAATAAATAATGGATAATCAATATGAAATAGTGTATTATCAAAACACATTCTATTCAATCAAAAAATTTAGTTCAAAGTACATATAGGGATAATATCAACATAGAAATAACATGGATAATGGAAATTGAATTATCAACAAAGGAAATGTGCACTTTTTGACATTCATGATCTTACCATCAAGGCCTCAGGTAAGATATCATGAATCTTACCATCATATCCTTGGCCAATTCATTCTTAATAAACAATTGTTGTAAACCAAAAACCCATCTAATATGGCATGCTTATTATTTTGTCTCATGAGACCCATCAATGTATCAAGGGACTATCTATAAACAAGCCCCACCAATTACTTTCATTTCTAATACATTCCTCATATATTGAATGATCAAGATAATTTATTCTCAAAATGACTTATTAATAATTATCTTCATTGAATTAAGAATAAAGAATATTTCCCTTGAAAATGAAATAAATTTCTTAATAAGAATTATTCAATTGATAATATATATATAAATGGTATATAGTCAAGATAAAATCAAAGTAGTGGAAGTGATACTGTATAAATCCATGATACTTAAAATATGGACATGGAGGAAACTAATGTCCAATGAAATTATGGATAGTGATAGGTAATGTTATCATGGGAAAGTTAATAACCACTAAAACATAAATTAGTAAAAGGTGAAAGAAGACAATAAATTCATCATAAATGAAGGTTTTTATAGTAAAACCAATTATTTAATAAATATAAAAGAAAATATATACAAAACATTAAAAATAACTTCATCATAGCTTTATGTAATAATGATGTTATAAATCACTTTAAAAATTCTTTTCATTCCCTTAAGAAAATAATACCCCTTTATTTTGATAAAATTATAAATAAAAATTACCAGAATATTTAGAAAAATATTTTATTTGAGAATAACCATGGAAAATTTTAAAGTAATATTCAAAGTAAATAATGGTCACGATGATGGTAAAATTCATTTATGTCATATACATTAAAATAGAACATTCTTTTCACACTTTTGTAAAAATTCAAGAAAATGACTTGTTCGGAACAATTTTAAAAAGATTAATTTTAAAAAACTATAAATAAAGTCAAAGGTAGTGAAAATTACCTTTTAAAAAAATTTCATGTATAGTTAAAAACTTATATAAAACAATTTGAAGAACATGAATATGGAAGACAAAGATTCCTGACTGAAAAGAAGAAATAACGTCAGTATCCTTTAAATCTAACTTACTTATTAATTCTTGATCCAAAAAGATAAGAAATATAAAATAAAAATATAACTCCAAACATAACCATATAATAATATTTTATATGGGGTTTACTATATTAATATCATATAATTTTTCTAAAGTAAATTTGAATATAACAACCCTGAAATAAAATGAGATTGAAACAAAAATCCATCACCTTAGGTCTCTGCTTAGTCATACATGTTTGGTCCTATTATATAATGAATTTAAATTTATCAAATACTTTATTAAGAAAATTTTTCATCTATATTCTTTTTTAAGGTTCTTTTATAATAATTTTAAATCTATTCATTGAATAATTCTTGCTTACATTGACCACTTAAGGTTGTTCAATCAATTTCTCAAAAATTAATTATTTATATTGTTCATGGTTAAAGGAGTTATGAAATGGTTACATAATATAAATAATTTTAATACTTTCATGAATATAATTTTTATTAATTATATAATTTTTTTTAATAATCCATGCATGGTGGTAATAGAAAGACAAATCACATCACTTTGTGAAGGTGGTAGTCCACACGTACGCACGAGTGACATTATCATTTTCTAATGAAAGAAAGGGAAATAATGTAGATGATATATTATTTTTAAACAATATTAATTATTTAATAAATATAATATATATTCATTAATTATATCTTTATAGATATCCAATTAAAATGGTGATGAAAAATGAATTACATCTCTATGTGGAGACGGTAGACCGTACGTACGTACAAGCGATATTTTTGTTTTCCATAGGATGAAAAGGAGATATAAAATGGATATATAATTATCATAAAAACATATAAGTATATTTAATATAATTATTTAATTATGTTAATATGATTATTTAAGACTTATAGTAGGTTTAAGAAGAAAGAAACTTGAAAAATCTTGGCAAAAACATATACCTCTTTTTTGGTAACCTCCTTTGGCTCACACATAAAGACTTATTGATGTGGTTTTTGGTGAGACCAGGACCTCTAGGACATGGGGAGTGATATCTGGAAGGTATCTGGGCATTTATTACTTGATATAAGTGGATTAAGTATTTAGGATAATAGAGGATAGGATATTTCCTTTTATAAGTGAGGTGGGCGGAAAACATGTAATACTTGAAACTTTATTATATAATATATGTATTTTTCAAGTCAATTGGAACCTAATTATAATATATTTGAATATTATATTAGTAATTTAGAAATTAAACCAACAAATTAGGTTTTATAAAGTGTTTTGTGTTATCTTTAAGCCTTATACCTTTATTTTAACCCTTTAACTCATTTTACCCTTAACCGTAGTGATAAATATTTACCATGGTAACTATTAATTATAAAAAAGTAATTTGAAATTATTAAATAATAATAATTATTATAATTACAAATATTTAATCCATTTTATAATATTCAATTTTCATAAGTGGTAAAAATTATTTTTAAAATATGTTTGTAAAATGCAATGAAAACCGTTTTTGGGAGAATGTTTGTTTTAAGTATAAAAATAATTTTATAGAAAAATAAAGTATAATGTTGATTATAATGGAATTAATTGGATTAAGTTAAATAAAAATAGAATTATTTTTATTTCAAAACAAACCAAAACCAAAAAGAACCTTGTAAATACTTTATTAATAAAGAAAAAATAAAATAATTTTTATTTGAACAAAAACATTACTTAGATTTTTAAAATGTTAAGCAAAGATTTAAAAGTTCAAAATTATATTTTTATATTAATTATATTACTAATTTAATTTATATTTGGTCTATAATTTTTTTTCATAAACTTTTAATTTATTATAATTTCATAAAAGTGATAGTTTTTTTTTTAAAATTGGTATTTTCACTATTCACCGAAAAATAAACTATTTCTGAAAAATCTAAAAAATTCACCATAATATAATTCTTAAATTATGAATTAAAAAATGAAATTAATTTCTTCAAATTAAATTTATAAAATTTTTTAAATTAGGTTTTCATCACATTTTTGAATAAATCTATGTACATTATGCTATTATTTCACATATTTAGCTTGGGTGTTACACATATGTAGGGGTTGAGTATATGAACTGAGTAGGAAATCCACCCAATAATTCTCACGCACTCCACTTAAAAAAGAATAATTTAGCTCACATATTTTAAAAAATAAGAGATAATAGTAATATAATAAACAATCCAATAAATTCATATAGATAACTTTCACAAAAAACCACTTTTTCTTTGAAATCCATAGTTTCCCTAAAACCACCCACACCATAAGCCACCCACACATTCCATGAACCCACAAACCCAATGAATGCATCCACCACCAACGTAGGACTCCCATAATGGAACCAAAATAATTATAGGAACCCTATTCCTCCTACCTAATCCATCACTTTGTATAGTAACATCCCAATGTGCCTTAGGTGGAATGAAAACCAAGTCCGAATTAATAAATATCCTTACATATGCATTATCAAAACACACCAAAACATGTTTACCCAACATTAAACCTTAAGTTCAATATCAAAAACCAATAATGAACTAAAAATTCCCCTTATAATGCATATTATGAATGTACACCACCACCCACCATTTCCAAAGAACCTTTCCAAAATCATTACATCGAACTATAAGTGCCACACACACACCCACATAAATTTCATATCAAAGGAAAGTTACCAAAATATATTTCACCCAATATTATTCAAAACATTGAATCATGTATTAAAATAAGAATTAAAAGCATAAAAAAACTGATCTTACAAGTTATTGTCATAAGTAGAATGAGTGAAAATCCATATACCTTTAATGAATTCATCCAATAGAATCCAAAAGAAGAGATTCAATGGAAAATGATCACCCAAAATTCCAATGGGGAACATCCTATTTGAAATAATTAGATATCCAAGAGAGAATGTGAGTTTATGAGGAATTAATCAAGTCAAAAAATGAGTTAATAACCTGGTAAAATAATCACACATGATTTCCCTTCAAAGCACATAACTTCCCATCACAATTCAACAAAAATTTCAGCTATTTTAAAAAATGAGTTGACTGGAACCACGAATTCGGTTGTGACATGGTGAATTCTCCATGGGTGTTTTAAATATATTTCATGAGTCAAACACTTCACAACCACCATGAGAATCCACTATGACATAAGGAGAAATCCTGAGCTATTTTGACATACCACACCTAAGACTACAACATAAAGACCCCTTTCTCACCATTTCCTTACTCACCCATATGATTATCCTCACCACACCATCACATGCTATTATGTCCAATTCCCTAGGTGTTTATCTTATCCATTTTATAAATTCACACTCCCTATGAAAAATTTCAACCACTACGGGAGTTTCACTATATATAGGGGATCTAACACCAAATGACTAAGCTCCAAATCCTCTATTCTAAAAAAAATCTCCCTAAAAGACCTTTACCCATTCTTAATCCTATAAATAAGATTTAAAATGGACATCCTAATCACTTTTTCACACCCCATTGTCCATCATTCACACTATTAATCAACACAACACCCAAAGTAGTGGCACGCTTGGGACTATGACATCCACTAAGGTATCCACCACAACATAGTGACTACTAGAGATCCAAAGATAAATTATTAAATTATATACCCTTCCAAAACCTCCTAAGACAAACTTGAGACCCCTCATAACCTAAAAATATTAAAAAAAAGAGATATTACACAAACTGGGGTGTCATATTCTACTTACTATTAGGATTTATATCCTAAAAAAGGTGAGGGTTAATAGTTTTTGGAAAAAATCATGGGCCATTGGTATAGATTAATGGCGTCCCATTCCCAAGACTCATTACATACCTAACTATGCTACTATAAATAGAATACTAAATGTGTGTTTCTACCTAGTAAGAGATTATCATGCATATACCAAGATATGATACATGGTAAGAACCCTATCAATCACATGAATCAAGATAAATAAGATTCTAAACACCTTATACAATGAATTTTGACTCACAATTATACTATTAGAAATGAAAAAATAATGAGTGTAAAGCCACCTATATCTAATGAATTTGTCTAATGAAAACAAAAATAATATCTTTATTAGAAAAGAATCACCCAAAATTCCTATGAAGAACATCTTATTTGCGATCCCTAGAGATCCAAGTGAGAATGTGTATTTTATGAGGTAGTAATTGAGCCAAAACTAAGCTAAGATCCCCCAAAATAATCATACATGGTTTCCCTTAAAATCATATAACTTCCCTTAAGATTAAGTGGTGATTTTATCCATTTAAAAAAACTAGTTGACCAACACCACTCCTTGGACCATGACATAGTGTGTTCTCCCTGGGAATTTTGAACAGCCCACATAAAGTCAAACTCACACAACCACCATGGGAATCCAACATCGTTTAGGTAAAATTCACTAGATTTTTGACCTACCAAATCCAAGACTATAATATAGAGACCTACTAATTACTATTTCCTCCATATTTTATGCACTTAGTCTCACCATTCCCTCACATGCCGATATTTTCAATACCCCAGGAGTCTCCCCTACCCATTTTACATAGGCAGACTCCCCTTGAAAAAATCCGACCATCACAGACATTTCACTACCCATGGTGCACCCAACACCAAATAATATATCTCCATGGACTCTCTTAAAAAACACTCACTTTAAAATGGATTTTCCCATGATTAAACCTCAAAAAAAGATTCAAAATGACCACCCAACTCATTATTTAACACCCTATTGTCCACTATGCACACTACGACCCAACACCACACCCACAACAGTGACATGATTAGGATCAAGACTTCCACTATGGTAACCACCATGATATAGTGAATAATAAAGATCCAAACCTCACTTATCCTATGAACCACCCTTCCAAAACACCCTAACATTATCCTGAGACTCCTCATAACATAAAAATATTAAATTATAAGATGAATTCTAAAAACAAGTGTGTCACAATAACCTTATATTTTTGGTTCTTTAGATTTATATGATATAGATCCTATTAGAGTTGATTTATTTAATTATATAGATATTAAATTAGATTATTATGAGTGCTTTTTGATCATGTATAAACAATATGCCTTTATAAATGTTGGAAGAGACTCTTTGTTTTTGATTTGTTTTGGCATGTGTGTTTGTACCTTGTTTTTTACTGATGGGTGTCAGGTAAGATGCCTTCGTAGGTTAGACTTTGGTTTTGAAGTGGGTGGTTGGATAAACTTGGGGTTATGGTGGTCTTGAGTAGGAGTATGTTTCTTTATCAAGGTTATGCTCTTAGTAAGTAGTAATGCCTTTGATTATTTGTTCTTATATCCAGTGGATCCTATCTATATTTGGTTTGGACATGAAACATTATGTGATGCATTTACCTAAGAAAGAGATGAAATACTCCAAGGATATGTGAATATATCTGTTTGTATTAATCATGAAAATGATTATCTCTTGGGAGGCAATAAATTTAATTCTAATATCATGATAATATATTTTTTCATAAGAGGAGTGAAAGAGCTTACCATGTGTCCAATGGGATCCATCCTCATGGTAATTCATTGATAACAAATCACCATGTTCTCATGGGAAGTGTTTCCATATGATGATATTTTTTTTATGATTTAGAACCTTTAGTTAAGTTTATATGGTTAGAGATTTGTATTCAGGTGAACTTTTCATGTTTATGATGAAGGTAAGGATGAACTTTTTATTTTTGGTGTGTTTATAGTCCCTTGGAGGCATGTGAGTTATTATTTGATATTGTTTGTGTTTTGTGTTTATGTTGTTGTTGTTGCTGTTGTTATTAGTATTATTATTATTGTTGGGATTTGTGAAGTCTCTTCAAGTACCATATTCAGTTTACTAGAAGGATAAAATTTGGTAGAACCTATAGTCTTATTATATTATAAATTAAAGATCTTTCATGGTTGGAAGTGATGTGGTTGGTGATGGGATTTATCTTATAAACTTGATAGAAAAAGCAAACCCATATTTGTGTTATCCATCCTCAGTAGAATAAACATGTATATTAAATATAAATAACATAAAAATTCAAACCTTTATATCAAAATAAATGGAATATATATTTTATTCTCAAAGAATAATTCTTGATTTAGATCACCAAAGAAGCAGAACAAAAGCCTCCTGCCTCCAAGGGATTACACTGGCCATTGAATCCACAATCATATTGTGAGAATTAATATACTTTGAGAGGAGTGATATCACATTTTATATATATGATGAATGATGCTACGAGAAGTAATAAAACTTAAGAAATCTTTGCTAAAACTGATGATCATTCTCCACACACAACAGGTGGGATCACATCCCTTTATATAACCAAGCTCAACACTCTCCATTTAATAAAAAAACCATCCATATGAAATGTATCAATTTTTTATGTTAATTATCATTTAATAAATCCATTTAAACCATTCAATAAACATGAAATATATAATTAATCCATTCTTAATGGATTAATAACTAAAATAAACCACATGGGAATGAGGTGTATGATAGATGTGCTCATCCCATGAGGTAGCAGATGCATGAACTCAAACTGCATCACATTAGGTGAAATGTATTTTGTCATATGTATCATATACATATGTTTTCATGGAATAAATAAAAATCTCCCACTTTCACTACAATATAAAAGGTCTTCTTTAAAATATCCTCAAATCTTTGTAAATCCATACAAAATAACTTTTGGATATGATTTCATAGAACTATCTTTATTTTTGAACAATTTTTTTTAGAAAAATTAATCCTTATCCAAAACAAAAACTATGTGACCCTATGAGCCTTAATAGAATTAAAAAAATGAAATGAATATTTTATATATTTAAAAAAATAATGGCCTCTATAAAACCATCAATTCTACTCAAGTTACTAAGGGCTTTCTTGTAATCTCCATCAAACACACCCATATATCTATATGAACATGTAAAACACAACATGTGTCATATAGATTATATTTACACCTTATATAATCTATTTTAACTTAAAATCAAGTGACAACTGTACATAGAACACATCAATCTAGTATAGGATATCTCATATTTTATTGATTCTCTGAAATAAACTGACCAAGTTGATGAATACATCACATGTCATTCATCTTGTAGATGAGAACATCACATGTCCCTCATCTAAGTTGCTATAAACATTAAATTTGAACTAAATAAGCATGGAATTGTATTTCCTTGATGCAATTCAATCAATGTACAGATGTCTTTACTCGTTATACAAGTGAAAAAATTCCACCTTGATTGTTCTCCAACCACAACATGATCAACAACATACCCAACCACCCCTTGATTAGATAAATTGATTTTGAATTGAATAAGAAATTTATATAAGTATAAAGGTTCTCATACTAGGTATATCATCAACCTAAAGTTATAAGGATTGATAAAAATAATACACCCCTAAGTATATTGATGACTATATTAAATTCCATGGGATATAATTTAGTGTTGTAGTCCAAGTAATAAGTCTTTATTTATTACCTTAAGAATCTATTCTTTTTATCTCATATAAAACACCTTGTGACAATTAAAAGATTTTATTCATGATAATATTTGTATATCATCACAACCCATACCACTCCATGATGATCATCAACTAGGGGAAACTCAAAGTTATACTTTAAGGAAATATTATAATTTGATTTTTTATGTAAAGTAAATTTTAACACACATGAATTAATGATAAATGAAGATTTAATTTTATTATAAAATCACAATAAATTATATATCCATTATATAAATCTCTCAAGTATTTAATTCCTAGATACCTAACATGGACTTCATGCTATTTCTATGGTAATGGATTCATCAATAGATCTTCTATATTATCCTGTATAACCACCTAATAGATCCTTACATCACCCCTATCAATGATCTCCCACATGAGATGGTATTTTTAAAGGATGTTTTTATTCCCTTGGTGTGACCATGTTTCTTTATCTTGAGTAATAGCTCCATTATTATCATAATAAATCTTGATTTATCCTTGAATACTAGGAACCACTTCAAGTTCAGAGATGAAATTATCGATCCAAACAACTTCCTTCAAAACATTTAATGTAGTGATGTAATATACCTCTATTGAAGCATATTATATGGTGGATTGTTTATAATTATTCTAATTGATAACACCACTATTTAAGAAAAACAAAAAACTGGACTGATATTTTATATCATCATTTTTAGTTTGAAAACTAGAATTTGGGTAACCTTTTATACAAATCTATTCCTATCCTACAAATATTAATAATATATCCTTAACATTTCTCAAGTACTTAAGAATATTCTTCATAGAAATACAATGACTCTCACTGGGATTGTATTGGTATCTACTAGTTATTTTAAGAGAATAGGAGATATCAATTAGATTACACAACATGGAATACATGATAGAACCTATAGTGGATGCATAGGGAATTCTATCCATCATTGAAAAATATTTATAAAGATCTTGAATCTTCTTAATATTTTTTCCATGTAACATATATAAAGACCCGTTTTTGGATTTCTCCATGCTAAAATACTTTATAATTTTTCTAATGTAACTGTACTGACTAAATCCAAGAATCATATTATATTTATCTCTATAGATCTTTATACCCATTATATAGACAAATTCACCCATGTATTTTATTAAGAAGCACTTAACTAGCCACATCTTCAGAGAGTGAAGAGTTGAGATGTCATTTTCGTTAAGGATTACATCATTAATATACAATATTAAAAACACCACTATACCCACATTGATATAATTTTATACAAAATAACCATCTATGTTTTTGATGAAATGAAACTCTTTGATTGCATCATAAAACTAGATATTCAAACTCTGAGAAGATTAAGTTAGTCTATAAATGTACCTTTATAGCCTGCATACATTAGATGACTCATTTGGAACTTCAAAATCTTCAGGTTATATCATATATATGTCCTTGTCTAAATTCCCATTAAGGAAAGAAGTTTTGACATCCATCTGATATATATTACAATTATAATAAAATTCTATGGATAGAAACATCCGAATAGACTTTATCACAATGTAGTGTTAAATGGTTTCTTCATAGTCTACATCGTGAATTTATTTATAAATTTTTCCCTTAGGTTTTATTTATATGTATAAAATTTTCCATCCATGTCAGTTTTCTTATTAAAAAATCACTTTCACCCTATGGGTATTACCCTTTCAGGTACATCCACCAAGTTCCAAAATTGATGAGTGTACATGGAGTTCATTTCAGATTCTATAAAATTTAACAATTTTTTAGAATCATAACTCTCAATGGACTCATGATAGGTAATAGGTTAATCTCTTATGAATGTTACTTCATCATTATTTTCCATGAGAAATCCACATCTCTTAGGTTCCTGAAAAATATTAACGGACCTTCAAGTTCCTTGTATAACTTGAGTCAGTTTTTCTTCCACAACTCTTTGTGAAACTACATAAACCTCTCTCTTAGGAATATTTTTCTATTTATAGGTCTTGAACATCTCTATGTTTAACTTTCCTTCTATAAAATTATATATTCCTTCTCAAGTAATACAATAATTGGAGTTACAAATGATTTGTGTTCAGAAGTATTATAGAAATAACATCCCATCATTTTCTTAGCATAACCAATAAATTATAATTTTTAAGATTTAGTGATAATATTATCAAAATTAAATGATCTTACTAGTTATTCACAACTATAAATCACCATAAAAGACATTTTGGGACATTTCACAGTCTATATCTCATATGATGTCTTTATGAATGCTTTAGATGTGATACTGTTTAATAGAAATACAACAGTCTCCCAGTCATAACCCCAAATTGAAATAGGAAGGTCATATTGACTCATAATTGATCAAACTATGTCTAATAGGGTATAATTTATCCAATTATACATACCATTATATTGTGGTTTTCTAGGATAAGTGATTAATAAAACAATTCCACAATCTATTAGATGATCAATGAATTAATGGATCAAGTATTCACCACCCCAATTTGATCAGAGGATATTAATACTCTTTCCTAGGTAATTATCTTAATTATAAAAGTCTTTTTAAAAATTTCAAAATTTTCATACTTTTTTCTCATAAAAAAAACATATCCATATCAGCTAAATTCACTGGTAAAGGCAGTGAAGTACCTAAAACCACCAATTTCTTGAGAACTCATTGGTCCATATACATATCTATGTATGAGATCCAATGGTACACTATCCCTTTCACATTTTTTACTAAAATATAAAATTTTCATTTTTATCAATAAACAAGATTTGTAATTATCAAATAATTCATAATTTAATGAGTCAAACAATCCATATTTATGGACTCTTTACATGAATTTCTCATGTATTTGTCCATAGAGGCAATTCCAAAGGTAAGTGGGATTAGAATAAACCTTAACCTTCTTATTTTTGAATGCTATAAATAGTATTATCTATATCTATAATGAATAAACTGTTTACTATATTCATAATTACATAACATATCATTTATATATATATATATATATATAAACTCTTGTTCTTGATAGTGCATGCGAATCCCTTCTTATCCAAACAAGATACAAAAATCAAATTTCTATTTATAGTGAGAACACAATAAAATTTCTCTAATTATAGTATTAATCTAATTAGTTAAATTATATCATAAGTTTTTATTTCTAGTGAAACAACTATTTCTCCATTACAAACATAAAAATATACTTCATTCTTCATTTATTATATCCTATCTCTGAGTTTTTGTTTATCATCACAAATGTGTGATTCATACCTGATATATAATACCAATGAGTTAGAGTTATATAAATTTATCTCTATAAAATTCACATTCATATGACCAGAATGATTTTTTTGAGAATACTTCTCAACCCTGTATACCAATATCTAATGATTTTATAGGTCTCACTTATTATGGATCTCAATATTATTATCATGAAGTATTACATAATCTCTATCAATAATGTATCATTGAGTGATTATTATGTTTTATATCTTTTCATCAAGGGATTTAAATGAAAATAATCCCACTAAAAATGATGACCCCATACATCATATCCATTTAGTGAGCCAAGATCTATATTTCACTAAGTTCTAGAATTATTTAGAGTTTCTACCATCACTTAGCTATTTAGATAGGCTTACTTTACAATCATAATAGTTATGATTGCTGGATAGTTGAGAGGATAATTCTTTATCTAAATCCATAATATTAATATAATCAACTCTATTCCTCCAATATCCTAATCTTATTAGGATCTCCCAACTAGTGCAACCCAAAGAAAACACTAAGAATAAGCTAACAAAGGACAATCAAGATTTTTCATGACCTACCCAAAAACATAATCCAAATTTACTTATCACATTATTTTCTTACACATGATAATCCAAGGGAACCCAACTTTGTCTTGAACTACTCAACTGGATGATCAAATTCATGAAAAGAAACATTTTTTAAGGAATCATAAACTAAATATTTTATAGGGGTTTTCCTTTTAAAAGTATCAAGAAGTTAATATACATCATATACATATTAAATTTATAACTATTTTAATCAAATTAAATCTTTATCTTCTCATTTTTTATTTATTTGTGTATGTATTTTTATAAGGATTTATTTTTTGAATCTCTATTCCATCCACCAAATTAATGTGTTCACACCACAATAATATGTGACTATTTACAAACCCACATTTTTTTCCACTCACCCAAATATAGAATCAAAAAATATTTATATATATCCATATGAATCTTATGCATGATGTGCATTAACTCTTAAGGTAAATGTTTAGAACTATATGAGTTTGATAAACTCTACATGAGTAAGCCAATATCCATATATATCTAAGCCCAAAATTTTTAAAGCAAATAATAAGCCTCTAGGATAGTGGGAAGTCTGACCCAAAGTCCCTCTACCTGAGGATAATTTACTCAATAGATAATCCAATTCATACTAATTATAAAACCTAATATGCATAAACTATGCTCAAAAACCAAATCTAAGATAATAACTTCAATTAAAAACTGAGGTCAAGTTAGATGAAAAATAAATTTTATAGAGTCACACCGAGCATAAAATATAGGGATTTATCTCCTAGAAGAAATTTATCTTTTAAATTTTACATACACAATATTCATATTTCATAAAAAACTCACTAAAAAATAATATAAAATGAATTTAACAAATAAATAAACATTTTTTTTATTTTCCAAAACATGAGATACAAATTTTAATTTTTCATATTTTATTTAGGATTCTCATTTTACTATTCTTAATTCTTATAATTTATAAACCATAATAAAAATTAAATAAATATAAAAATTTATTTTATATTATTTTATATTTCCACTTGAAAATATGGTGAGATAATGTATTTTTAAGTTTTAGTACTATATTACATTGTATTAAAATGTAGTTTCATTGATAAAGATTGCACCAAATATTACGTTGACACTCAATGTTATATTAAGAGAGTATCTGACATTATTTTGACACACAACATAATGTTTGGTTCATAACACATGATATATCTTCACATGAGTGTGTCCTCAAAATATTCTTGATATTATGTTGAAGCTTGATGTAGTATCAAAAGGTAACACCTTAGGTTATATTTTCATAAACCATAACCTCAAGTAGAAAACTTAACATTACATTAACACTCAATATAATTTTAAGTGGGATGATTCCATTTACAATTTTATAAAGTGTGTTCTTCATTTAATAGTGAAATAAACACATTGTTTTGATGCAGAAGATGGATATGATAACTCTGATGGGATTTATGTGGTTTATCTTATGAACTCAGTGGTGGAAGTAAACCCATATTTATGTGATCTATCCTCAAAAAAATCAAAAAGTACATGAAGTATAAATAATATAAAAAAGTTTACCTACATATTTCAAGCAAAAAAATCTATCTTTTTTTGTAAAAGGAGAATTCTAGATATATATCACCAAAGTATCAGAACCAAATAATCTTGACTATGAGAGATTACATTAACCATTGAATCCAAGATTGTATTGTGAGGATTCCTATACATCAAGTGGGGTGCTAGCACCTTTACTGTACATGATGAATTATTCTACAAGAAGGAATGCATATTTATAATTATTTTCATGAAAATTATGATCATTCTCCACACACAATAGGAGGGATCATATCCCTTTATATAGAAACCTCAATGTTCTCCATTTAATGAAGCATATCAGAAATAAAAAATGTATTGGGTTCATATGTTTCTTATCATTAGAGGAATCCATTTAACTCATTCAATAAACATGAAATCTATAATTAATCTATTCATAATGGATTTTTAACTAAAAGAAACCATGTGGGAAGAATGTGGTAGATGCATGCACTCATCCCATGAGGTTGCAGATGCATGCAATAAACATTTATTACATTGGGAACAACATATTGTATCATATATATCATATACACATGTTTTTAGTGAATAAAAAATGGTCAAAAGTATCAATTTTTTATGTTTTCATGTGTGTGGAGAGGGAGTCAGATCATCAGATGTTAAAAGACTCATAGGATTCATATCACCAAAAGATTACTATGTTAGTCATTTTTTTCACTCCAATATAGTTTTTCATCAAAGGAGTGGGGAAATGGTGCTCTATGCATATACCTATGATTGGAGGTTAGTCCTTGGTAATGCTATAGGAAATCAATTTTTGTTCAGTGTAATGGATGGATACCCACAAATTTAGGAGGTTAGTGCAACCAATTAGCTCAATGGTACCCAATATAAAAGGTGGTAGGGACTACACATTGAGGTTCCATGTGATTTATCAAGTTAGTGATCTATGTGGCTTCCAAGATATAATGATTATAAATTTTTTACTTTTGATTAAATGAAAGGTTATGATGCTTCTCCCCTTGGACATAGGACAAAAGTCTGAACCACATAAAACCAAATGTGTACTTTACTTGATTTCATTTTTTTTATTTCATTGAATTTTTGTATGAATTGTGAGTGAGTAAAGGTGAGTAAGTAAAACTCAGTCTAGTTATTAGGATGGGTTCACTCTTACTTGTTCTGTTAGATTGATGTTCGGAGAGTCCTTTACAGAGTATGTTTCCACTAGTGTGATTATGATAACTGAAATTTCAATGATTGAAGTTTGGGGTGGGATTCTCAACAATTAAAACCAGAGTAGAGGTTATTAGTGGATCAAAAATTCAATTGAAATCAAATCACATAACATTCTATCTTATGCATATATATTTAAATTTCAAAGGGATTTATTTCCATAGGAAATATGGTATTAGAGGATAGAATGATTCAGACTTATATATTCAATGGGATTTATTTTTTATTCTAGAGGATGAAGTTTTAGGACTACATCATCTAGAAATAATTTAAATTTATATTGAAAGGATTTAAGATGAAGGAAATTGAAAGATAATAATGATAAATTCTATATAGAAATGAATTAGTTTTGGTGAGTATGTCATCAAAAAAAATGTGGCATTTCATATATATGAGAATAATACTACAACAGAGTTGATGGTAGTGTTGGTAAATATTTAAAAGAAGCCTACATGACTTAATAATGTGTGTTTGATGTGATGAATATTTAACATGATGATATTAGAAGTTAGTATTTCAGTAGATCATGTGAATGATTTCAATATGATTTAGAGTCAACTCAATTCTATGAAGGTGACTTTTATAGAGGATGTATGGTCCATATTGTTGTTTTTATCATTTTTTGAGTCTTGGGATGTAATGGTAATAGAAGTGAGTAAATCTAGAATAAAAAATGACTTTATATTTAAATATGTGAAAAAAAATATTCTTAATGAATATATTTGGAGGAGTGATATTTAATAATATTCCTTCGATTCATTGAATTCATACAGAATAGGGCGCTCACCTCATCAAAGAATTTGAAGGGAATTAGAAGTAAATTCAAGATAGAGGATTATAGGTAAATTTATTAGAATTGGATCAAAATTTTGGAACTGTGGTTAGAGGGGTCATCTCAAGAAGGATAAATGTGATAAAAAAGGGAATTATATAAGAAAAACTTCCTAAGGATTTAATTCCATGAACCCAACAAATGGGAGTAGTTCCAACTTACCCTTGAGTATCAATACTTCAATGGAATCTTGAATCATAGATTCTAGAGAATCTTTCTAGTTCATTGATGAAAAGGGATGAATAAAAATTTATGTGTATGGAATATTTATAAGAGTTAATCTAGAGAATGATTAATATATTGACATTATAAGGAAGGGGGATGTGAAAATCTGGTTAAATAATGACAATTTACTTGATATAAAAGAATTAATATATAATCCAGGTCTTCAGATGAATATGATTTCAGTAGGATAGTTCAATAAATCAAGATATGGAACAAAATTTTCAAATGGGGTATGGAAAATCACTCGAGGTTCTCTTATTATAGATATAGGTGTAAATGATGAAAAAATTTATCTGTTTAGAAGAGTATAGGGTGAATCACTTTCCAGAGTATACACCACTATAAGTCCATTTTTTTTCATTTTCAACTTGGGAACCTCAATGGGAAGAGTATGAAAATCTTAGTGGAAAAATTCATCTTTAATTTGGAACATTTAGACTTCATAAAGTTTGATAGTTGCATAATCAGCATGAAAAAAATATGTGTTTCAATTTGATTAGAAGAACAATAAAATTTTATAATCTATAGCTTGTAAATATAGATGTATGGGGACCTTCCCCATCAAATCTCATAAAATAATAAAATATTTTATGACATTTATTGAAGAATCTATGATGAATGCATGATTATACTTCCTAAAACATATTTTAGAAGTGTTTGGAGTCTTTTTTCATTTGAAATATGTGGTTGAAATGGAAACCAAAAGAAATTTGAAGAGTTTGAGGCTAGAGAACAGTGGTGAGTTTACCAAAATAAGTTTTTGAAATTTCTATAAGCATAAGGGTATCCAACATGAGAAAACCATACCTGGGATTCCTAAAAAAAGAATATACCTATGATGATGAATTGAAATTTTATGGAAAGATCAATAATCATAACACTAAACTCTATAATTACAAAAGTTTTTGGAAAAAATTAGTGAATAAAAAGAGTATCTAATCAATAGGATGACTTCAGCACCAATGGGAAAAAAGTTTTTGTAAGAATTGTGGATTGAAAGAACACTAAAATTATCTCACCTTAAACTATTTAAAATTTTAACCTATGTTCATGTTGATGAAAATGAAAATGATAAGCTTTAGGAAAATCCTAATTCATGTTTCTTCATTGGATATAGAGATGAAAATATCATATTTCTAGTTTGGTATGGTAATGAGGGGAACTTTATTAGAATTATAAATGTTATATTTAATGATAAAGTCCTTTGTAAGAACATGAAATTGATATATTAGGAGGTTGTAAGTTAAGAATCAACTTCCATCACTGTTGATATGAGTGGAGGTTTTAGAGGAGTTAAAATTTTGAATAATTTTGTTGGATATGAATTGATCAAGAGTTTAAAAATTTTAGAGGAAATTTCAGAGCAAAGTACATGGAGTTTGAAAGTTCAACCGACATAAGATATACAAAAAATCTCAAGAACTGGTGCATCTTGATCCTGTGTTCTAGAGGATGAAATTACAGATGCTTCAGTTCCTGAGAGAGTAGATATATAGATATAATCATGAAGGAAAACTAGGGCCATATAATAAATACATAGGTACAAAGATAACTTGAATTTATTTATTTTAATTTATATTCGAGAAGTAGAAAGTATGAAATAAGTATCTAACCTAAGAAATTCCAATAAGTGGGAATGGTCTAAGAAGAATGATTTTGATTCAGTTCATGTGAACAATGCCTGAGATTTAGTGGAACTTCCATATTGAAATAAGCCACTTTAAAATAAGCGGGATTTCTAGTTTAATTAATAATATAATAAAATTAGAAGGTATAAGGAAAGGTTGATGGTACATAAGTTTTAGTAGAAGGAGGGAATCAATTTCTTAGAAATGTTTTCTCTATCAATAAACCATTTTACCATTTGAAATGTACTAATATAGGTTTCTTTTAAAGTATTACATCTAGATATAATGGACATGAAGATGAATTTTCTTCATGAGTATTTAGAGGAAGATATCTATATGGATAAACCTATCAGTTTTATGGATCAATGGAATCAAGACTTTGTGTGAAAACTTGATAAGAGTATATATAGTTTGAAATAATTTTTATTACAATGGAACCATAATTTCAAATATTTTATGGAGGAGAAAGGTTTCAAGAAGAGAAACTCAGACCATTTCAGTTATAGAAGGAGTATAGTAATAGTGAATTTTTCATTTTTCTACTATATACAGATGATATTGTCCTATTGGGTCTATCAATTCAACATATTCATGGGTAGAAGAAGTAATTGTCAGGAAATTTTGAAATGAAGGATATCAGTGAAGAAAATAATATTTTGGGAATGAGTATTTAGTGAGATAAGAAGACTAAAAGTTTTGTTATGTCATATAAAGACTATATCCATAACATTGTTGAAGAATTCATCAATAATATAAGTTAGTCTCAACTCCTCTTTTTAGTTACTTTTAACTTTTAAAGGAATAAGAACCATGGGTTGAGGGTGTGGCAAAGCACATGATGAGACTACTATATGCATCACTGGTAGGGAGACTTATATATTCTATGGTGTGAAATTGAATAAACATAACTTATGTAGTAGGATTGATTAACTAGTATGTGGTGAATTTTAGGAAATATCATTGGGAAACTATAACATGGATTTTATAGCATTCCAATGGAATGGAAAATCTTTCACTTTATTTAAGGGAATCCATTTTAGGGGTATGTTGATGTAGAATTTGAGGGTTAATTAGACTCATATAAGAGAATAATTTGATATGTTTTAATATTTTATGGAACTATAGCCAGTTGGATTTCCATGTTTCAACTGATGATTACACACTTCACAAAAAAAGTAGAGTATGTGGTTTAAATGGAAGAAATAAAGGAAATGGTATGATTGAGGTATCTGATTGAAGAACTCAGAAGCATCCAGGAACATAGAATACTTAACTATGACTATCAAAGTGAAATAAATTTGGTTAAAAATATGTTTTTCTATTCTAGGATGAAAAAAATTGACCTAAAGAACAATTTTATTTGGAAAATACTAGAGGATAGAAAGCTAGAGTAGACAAAGATAACTGAAAAAAATCTAGAGGATAAGTTCCCTAAGGATTTAGTCCAAGAGAGTCCAAGGTAGAATTGTGCCTAAATGAAAATTGGGTAAATGAAGGTATAGAGAAGTATTACATATAATAGAAGTGGAAGGTTTCCATATTATAAACTTTTAGATGATTTTATGGAAGTCCATGAAGTAATATTCAACTGGGAGATTATTGAGATTTTTGAAGCCTCTTAAGGTGATGGATTCAGTTTATTGAAACAAGAAACTTCAGTTTACTCTATGGTATTATTAGGGTAGTAGAAGAAGGACTTTAGTTATTGGAAATGATATGTTCATAAGTTGAGAATTTTTTATGGAAACATACGTGTGGTGATAGAGTTAGATCACTAGATGTTCAATAATGCACAAGAGTCAGATCACAAGAAGATAAATATGTTAGTCATTTGTGTCACCTGAATATGGTCTTGTAGAAAATGAGTGAGGTAATGATTCTATATGAATATATCAATGATTGGAGTCCATAATATGATAATTTGACAAGAAATCAACATTAGTTTAGTGAAATTGATGGAACCCTACAAATATAAGAGGTTGGTGAAACTGGTTAACTAGATGGTACCCACTATAAAATGTGGGAGGGACCACACACTGCGGTTTCATGTGATTAATTTAGTGATCTATATGGATTCCAAGTCATAGTGATTGTAACTTTTCACTTCCTATGAAATTAAAGATTGCGATTCTTCTCCTCATGAATGTAAAAAAAATCCCAAACCACATAAAACCTCTTGTTTCCTTTACCATATTTCACTTATTTTTCTTAAATTTAATGTTTGTATGATTTTTGAGTGATCAGGGGTGAGTTAGTTGAACTCAGTGAAATTATTAGGATGGGTTCACTCTTCATAGTTCTAGTAAATTGGTGTTATATACTTCTTTATAGAGTCTATTTCTTCTAGTGTGATTCTGGTAACTGAACTTCTAATGGTTAAAGTTTGGGAAGAGATTATTAGCAGTTATTATTATTATTTTTGTTATTGTTGTTGTTTTTGTTATTATTATTATTATTATTATTATCATCATTATCCTATCTTATTTTTATGTGGGTTAACTTCCACTTACCATGGACATATCTCATGAATCTAGATTTATAACTTGTACTCTGAGGAGTTGGGGATAACTAGGGAGTCTTAATGGGTTGATGAGCTCACCTATTACCCATGGACATGTTATGATTATTTTTTTTGTATGAGAAAACCATTTTTCTTATGAAAAATTAATCTTTAAGTTAAAAATCCTAGAGAGATATCATGAATTGTGGTGAGCAGTGTTGTGAAGGTTAATTTATTGACTGGAGGTAGTTCTAGTTGGACTATAAGCTGTAGTTTTATATATAAATTTATATATCCTCCAATTAAACTATAATTGTTTTTTAATTTTAATCTATTATATGATTATTCCACTTCATGTACGAATTCAAAAAATATATTTTATTTTATATTTTTTTATTGGCTGGGATGTTAATGGAATAGTATTCTAAAGAACATAAAAAGATCCTTACTACTTGTCGATAACCTCTGACATACAAGGAGGCACACCTGAAGTTCATGACATCTTTAAATAGGTAACTCGATAGGATTTATGATCCATGGACTTTTAAAATGGTATCAAAGTAATAATTGAGATTTTAGAATAATTAATAAAGTTATTTGCGAGAATAGGTTATCAAGACTTGAAATATAGGTTACCTGTGTGCCTAGCCAACACAACCGTGATTGAAAATTAAGTTAATAAGGAATTAATTTAATTGGTATTTGACAATATAGATCTAGCTATTTTTTGGTTATGATATCTGAGGTATGGGGTGGAAAAATTATTTGAAATTTTATCCTTAGGACTTAGTAGGGGACTAATATTTCATTTTATTTATGCACCATTTTTGTAAAATATAGGGGCATGTGATTTTCTAATAATTTATTGCGATTTATTTATAGGGGTTGGGAAAATGTTTTTAGTATTTTAAATTTATAAATTTAATTTTTTGATAAAAATACATGTTGAGGCACTGAGGTTTTAAAAGGATTTCAGTATGTGATAATTTTATTCTCTTTCAATTTCTTTGGATTTTTAAGAAAAGAAAACCCAAAAAGTAGTGTAAATAATTTTAAAAATATTTTATAAGTTATATATCTTTATAAAGGTAGTTAATTTTTTTTTAAATTTTAAATGGATGTAAGTATTTTGGAATTTGGAGGATTTAAATAAACTAGGTAAATATTATGTTTTTTGAATTTTGAAAGTGAAAAAAATATTTGGAATGAGTTTTTTTGGTTTAAAATCCCAAGGGGGGTGTATTTTCTCAAAAACCCTCAGGATACCAATATATATATTTGTAAAGCTCTTATATTTGAATTTTAGTATGTAAATGTTTAAAAAAATAGTTTTATATTTTGTGAATGGTGGTTTAAAATCATTATGTCATAGTTTTAAAGATTGATTTGTTATGACCCTTTAATTGTTGAATATTTCATTTTTATTGAGGTTTGTAAGATCCATATTTAAACATTTTTATTGGGTAGTATCCCAATTTTTTTATGGGTTATTGGATCTTTAAGGTTGTGTTGGAATAAAATTTATTTAAATTGGATAATGTCAAATACTTAACTTAATGGTTGGCACAATGTTGTGTTTTTTATCAATCAAGATCAGGGTTGAGCTTATGATGTGCTATTTGATTTGGATTAGGGATTGGAGAATTATAGAGAATAAGTGACTTGTTTTGAAGATGATTTTATTGAAATGTGTACTCACTATGAATTAGTGGTATTTCCTATGCCGCAGTGAAGGCAACCGTAAATATAGTAAGGTATTTATTTTTAATATGGTGACCATTTTCATATAAATAATTTCCTATGGACAAAAACATAAAATTTTATAACATAAATGAGGCATTTATAAATAGAAAAACAATGAGTAATTCATTTTTATGGAGAATCTATGGACATGGTGTGTTTGAGTGAGTTTTAAGGTGAAACGAGATGATGGATAGGATCACTGTAAGACATCATATTTTTCAGGTATGTCTTTATTTTAGTTTTTCATTAAACCTATTTTTCAAGGTTTTCCTTATATTTAAATCTTGTTGGTTGAGTCTTGTTCAGAAGAATAGAACCTTCATTGGGGAAAATGATCTAAATTTTAGGGAAGTATGTATGTTTGAATTAACGGAGTTTAGGTATAAACATTTTAAATGGGATTATGAGGGTCTTATATAAGTTTAGAAGGATTCAGAGGTGTTTCGGGTGCTTTTTTAGTGTTTAAAGTTGGATGAAGAGCATTTACATGCCATGTAAATGGGTTACATGATGAGTAACTGCTACTAAGACGATGCTGTGAAAAGTCTATAGGCCATGGACAAGTTTATAGTGTGAATTGGTTACACACCATGAATCCTCATTACATGATGTGTAATGTTTGGGTAGGGTTAAAATCACATGAGGTAATGTGAATTTCAATGTAGCTCATAATTAAGGATTAAACACCATATAATATACTTACACTCCATGTAAGTTACAGGATAGGGTGTTTTAAGGGCACACAATGCTTATTTTTTCATTATCCATCACATGAAGCTCTCCCCTAATTGACCTAAGGAAATTTCCAGATGATTTTGGATCCCTTTCCTCCATTCTAGAAATCCTGATCAAGCACCTAATGCCTGATGAATTGTTTTTCTTAGGTTCTCCCCCTCTTCCTTGTTCTCCATCATTGCAGTGTAAATATCTTGACCACATTTTTTTTGGTCTTTATCTTCTTATTATATAATATGTGTTCCTTATTTTAATCTTCCTCACCTCCATTCATGTTGGCGATTCCGGTTTGAAGCATTGATTAATCACTGGATAAAGGCAGGTGGTTTAAAAACTAACCCTATAGTCTATTTAATTGTTAAGTATATGAAATAATAAGAATTTTTCTGACACAAAGTCTGTATTAATCAATTGAATAATGAGAGATGATAATGTCATGACCTATCCTAGAGAGGACCATACCATGACTCCCTAAGCCCACCTCTAATAGTCTAGGGCCTGGTGACTAGCGTTGATAAGGAATATCACTGACATGGGAGGTCTTAGCCTAAGTACCTGTACACATGCACACATATCCAAGCCTATAAAATGCTGAAATTTAAAAAAACTATTGAATAACCATGAATGAATACATCAAATCCCGTAACCAGAGTACAAAAATAAGTAAAAGAAAGTAAACAGGAAAAAATACAAGCCCACCATGAAGAGTCTTAAAAAAAAGTCCAACATGAAAGTAAGTACTAATACTTCTATTAGAAAGTTGTAGGAACACACCTCATTCTGTCTGGTATCACTAAGAACCGTATGGTTCTAGTCCTCCTATGATTCTATCAAAAGGTCAATCTTTTGCACAAGACATGGCATGTGTGGGAAAAACCCATGCACGTGTGAGTATAACAATACTCAGAAGGACACCCTAAAACCACAAAGCATAAAAAATTAAATATAGTCATCTCTACATAGGTATATGTCTACAACAAATATTACAATAATATCTAGATATACTCAACAAAGACACATAGTTTAGAGGTAAGTCACAACCATAATATACCAGACTAGGATTCTAGCTTGAAGATTCCCCAAATCACTCATATGGGAGAACACACTCATGAGTCTGATAACACTGATGATGTATGTATGAGAGGTTATTCTCATTAGTTCACGTCATGAGAAATAACATACTAATAGTCTAAAGATAATAAGATACATAGATGAGGATCACTTCCAAGTCCATGGGTTGATTCTAATAAATCAATCTGGATTAACCTACTAAGTAGAGTATCGATGTCCATGTTGTGCTATTCAAAATGATACCAAGAACTCTACCTAGGGAACGAAGATGAATATAGGATCTCACCTCAGTCCTCTTGGAGGGATTCCAACAACTTTATCCAAGAAGTCCTACTGAAGGGATCATAGTCCTACGAGTAGGAGAATATTTCATACCAAACTTCAGGGAAGGGATAAGGGGAATTTACCCTAATGAAACCTATCCAATACCTAAAGGACAAGGGCTCTAATATATGTTTAAAAGAGTACATGACATGTAGTAGGGGTCACACTCTATGTCCCTTGAACCCAGGTCTTTCCCGTGTAAACGACCCATGTCATCAAGCCATGTCCGTGTAGTAATACACGACATGTAAGTTGACTATGCAGTCTACCCATGTGCTAGTACATGGATCCACCCTGTGTACATTTTCTCATGCACCTGTATATATCTTAGCTTGTGTACCTAGTACAGTCCATGTCCGTGTGGGAGAGTACATGATGTGCTCCAACCTGTGTAGTCTACCCTGTGTCTGTGTACTTATTGAGTACACGCCGATTCATCTGGGAGATAACACATGCTATGTGATAGGGTTTACATGCCGTGTGATATTTAACTTCCTTCAGAAACCCTATCCACCACTTAGGGGGCCCCACACGATGTGTAGATCCGAATTACACGCCGTGTTGTTTAAGATTTTTCAGAATCCCATATCTAATCCCATGTTTTATCCAATGCCTCCAGCCTTTAATTCTGTAATATTTTTGACACAATATCAAATATCATAACTCCTCCAATCCTTACCATCATAAAACAATGCATTCTGTCATCATATCTGCTCGAAAAATGGATCAAATCTCCATTTTTCATTGTGCATTGAAGAATACCGAAGAGCATGAAATTGGGTATCCACTGTCATTTGAATCACTCCATATCCATTATCAAACATTATTCATGTTTTTTTGATCCCATATCTAATATTTTGGATCATTTCACCAAGATACAGTTGCGCAACGATTGATTGATCAATACTTTTCAAGTCACAGGCCAAACGAAGAATGCCCATGACGAACACAAAACTGGGGGAGAAAAATCACAATAATAGATAAGAGGAATGGAACTTTATATATGTTTGTGTAGTTCTTGTTTCATTTCCATTAAAATTAAAATATAAATAAATCAAATCAAAAATATTTTCTCCCATCAAAGCCCTGCAAAACAACCCATCCCACATGGCGATCGAACTGCAAATCAGTATGTTCATTGATTGATTTGTGATCATCATAGAAATCAATAATAGGAAAGAATAAAATCAAAACACATGACCTACCTTTATTTGGATCAATCACTAATGAAGAAAGTGGTTCTACCATTGTCATTGGAGAGATCCTTTGAATTCGAAGTGCGTCGATTGTCGATCCATGGTCTTATCACTGATCGTCTGAGAGAATTCTCCAATGATCTCTCTAAGGGTTCTCTAAGTCTCCAAGGTTATGTGGATAACCCTGGAATTATAACATAGTCATATTTTTAAATACTAACCAGTCTCTTCATCAAGAATTAGAAATAAAATAATTTATTAAATTATTTTTTTCATTTCCATGCCCGTGATGAATTTTCCACAAAAGACTTGCACCGAATAATTTTATGTCAATCCTAGGGTAAAATTCATGTTTTTAACTCAATGATGCCCTCATATTTATGATCTAGGAATCTGTTTAGAATTTATTCCACCTTTTAAGGAAAAATATGCACATATGCTATTTAATATCAAACATTTATTTTGGGAACATCGGGCCTCATAATTACACACTATCTTAGCACCTGGTCTAAAAAATAATCCATATAATATCTAGAAATAATACATGGAAAATCCAAGACATTAAATTCTACCCACCTTGGGGATTTACATGTTTAAAATTCCAAAATAAGGGTTACTCAAAAAGATATAGGTACTGATCATGAATCTGAGACTTCCTCTCTTATGTGCTCTCCTTGAGATTTTTATACTACCACTGAACATGAACTAAAAGAATCGATCTCCCATAAAGGATCCTCTCCTACTGATCCTTGATCTCTACTAGGTACTTAACAAAGGCATCTCTATCCTCTATGTCTAGCTCATCCTAGTCAATAACGTGCGATAGGTCATGCACGTACATCCTTAATTGTGACATGTGGAAGACATCATGAACCTGATATAACTATGAGGGTAGAGCTAAGCGGTATTCCACCTCACCAACTCTACAAAGTATCTGTAATGGACCAATGAATCTAGGAGATAGCTTGCCAACCCGACCAAATATCCATAACCTACATCGAGGAAAAACCCATAAGAACCCATGATCTCCTTCCTTTAAATCCAAAGGCCTATTTCACCCTTAAACATAAGACTTCCGAAGGCTCTGTGTAGTTTTCATCTTATCCTGGATGATCTACACCTTCTTTGTTGTAGCTTGCACCAACTACGGGCCCATGAGCACTAAATCTTTTGGGTCAGTCTATTAAAGTGGTGACCTATAGGGTCACCCATACAAAGACTACAATGGTTCCATACCAATGGTGTAATGGTAACTATTTTTTTACACAAAATACACCAGTGGTAGGTGATCCTACCAACTATAACCAAAGTCTAACACGAAAACTCACAACATGTCCTCTTGAACCTAAATGGACAGCTCAGTATGGCAGTTAGTTTGTGGGTGAAACACTGTACTCAAGAAAAACTGAGTCCCAAACACTTCCTACAATCCCTTACACAATAGGGATGTGAAGAAATATTCATAGTTAGAAACAATCATTGATGGAACTCCCAAAATTCATACTATCTCCTATACAAATAGGCATCGCAAGCTATCTACTGAAATCTGCTCTTATATATCTAGGAAGTGGGATGACTTGGTGAGTCGATCTACGATAACCCATATGGAATCTTTTCCCCTGGATATACATGGTAAGACCATCACAAAGTACATATATTTCCCTTATCACTTCTACTCTGGAACCTCAAGGGGTTGAGACAAACCCTATTGTAACTTTGTGATCAACCTTTACTTGATGATAAGTAAGGCATTGAGAGATGAACTCTGCAACTCTTTTCTTCATCCCTAGCCACCAAAAATGACATCGGAGGTCCTGATACATATTTTCTACACCTGGATGTACCAACAAAGGATACATATGAAACTATCTCATAACCTCTTTCTACAACATCACTGGTACCATCATGTGTCCTCTAAAAAGAAATACATACTTCCCACCTTTAGAATATTCATCAAGAACATGACCTATAGATATCTGAGTGCATAGGGTATCATACTTATCATCCCCAAGTTGCACCTCCCTAACTCATTTAAAGAGAAGAGGGGTAAAAGTTATTGATTGGAGGTAATATTCTCTACCTCCATCCAAAAAGGATAAATGTAATGAGGAAAACTACTCTGATGCCTCATTCCGTAACTAAAAACAAAATCTTCTGCTGAGAGAATCTATTACCACATTCCCTTCCTTAGAGTATAAAAAATTTTGAAGTCATAATCCTGGAGGAAATCTAAACATTTTATATGTCTCAAGTTGAGATCATTCTGAGAGAAGATATAATTGAGAATCTTGTGATAGGATTAGGTGATAAAATTCTCACCCATCAGGTAGTTTTGCCACATCTTCAAAGAAAAGACCACCGCTACTAGCTCAAGATCATGGGTCATGTAGTTCTATTCATGTGGTCTCAATTGGAATGAATCATAGGTAATAACTGCTTGACTCTACATCAAAACACAACCAATACCGGTTCTTGATGTATCTCAAAACACCACATACTTGATAACCTCCTTCGTTAATATCAAGATGGGAGTGCTCGTCAAACTGTACCTCAACTACTGAAAATCTTACTAGAAAATTTTTTCCGTACAAAAGGCTTCCCCTTCCGAGTCAAAGTTTTCATGGGTGATGATAGTCTGGAGAAATCAGGAATGAATCCCTAGTAATATCCTACCAACCCAAGTAAACTTCACACCTCCTTCACGCTATTGGGTGGCTCCCAAGCTAACACTACCTTGACCTTGACTGGGTCCACTTACAATCCATCCAATGAGATAATTTTTCCTTGAAAGTGGACCACCAGATTCTAGAATTAAAACTTAGAGATATTTCTATAAATATGGTGCTCCAGAGTACATATAGAACCATCCTCAAGTGTCTCACGTGATCCTCCTCAGACACTAAGTACACAAGGATTTCGTCAATGAAGATTACCATGAACCGATATAAGTAAGTATGAAAGATCCAATTCATGAGTCCCATGAACACTACTGGGGATTTTTTCATGAAAATGGCATCACCAAGTACTCATAGTGATCATAATGACATCTGAATTCCATTTTGGGTATATCCTAATCTTGTACTAGCAACTAGTGATAACTTAACCTTAGGTCAACATTCAATAACCATCATACCCCTCTCAACTAATCAAATAGGTTATAGTTCCTTGGTATTGGATACTTGTTCTTCAAGATCACCTAGTTCAAGCACCGGTAGTCCACACACAACCTAAATATCCCATACACCTTCTTAGAAAACAAAACCGGGGTTTCCTAAGGTGAAACAATAGTTTGAACAAATCCATTACTTTGAAATTCTTTCAACTACAACATCATCTCTCAAATATCTACGGGATCCATATGATATGTTTTCACAGATATTGCAGCCATCCTGGGGTGTAGATCAATGCAGAAGTATATCTCTTGGTGGGGAGGTAAACCTGAAACATCCTCAGGGAAGAAATCCTCATACTCTTCCACCACTATAGGAAACTGGGAACTCACAACATCCGCTGCACTAAGGGTTAGGCTAGCCAATTGATGAGTAACTGGATATACATCCTATGCATGTGTCCATCCTGTACTACCTAGGTTTCCTTTTCACTAACAAAGGAGAACCTGATTCCATCACTATGGACACATTTCACCCTTCTCCTAAAATAGTTATTCTGGGAATGAACTGTAGATAAACAACCCATACCAAGAATGATGTTTTAAGGATTTGATGATACTACCAAGATATTCCAACAGAAACTATTTCCTCCAAGAGTCATGTCACAATATCGTCACAAGTTTGTGATCACTGAGTTTTATCTAATAGGAGTCTCTAAGTGTAAGGGTCAAGAAAAAGGTTTAATCAGAGTCACTAAGTCCATTACAAAGTACGTGGAAAGAAAGAAATGACCAGAACCTATGTTTATCAGTACTATAACTAAGTTATAAAAGACACATATCATACCTCATATCATTCTTTTGGACTTTGCGTCGTAAGATTCATCCTCCTGCATCTGTACCTGCCCCTATCCTCTAGCTACCTAATCCTGGCATGGACCACCTGAGGGTGGTGGTGGTAAAAAGTAAAAACATCATCCACCTCCTGCTAATCTCCCAGATCCTCAACCACATCATCCAAATTGAAAAACTACATGCTCCTACCACTGCCTCTACCTCAGTGTATTATCCATGGTCTCTCTATAAGATATACTATGGGTTAGAAAATATCATACAATATGTCCCTTGTCGTCACATGAGTAGCACCACATCTCTCTAGGATGATTGGACCCAACCCATGAGCCTTGAACTATAGATCCTCTATCCTAGGACCTACTCCTAAAACTTATCACATTTCTAAGTCCCTGAGACTGATTTCAGCTCCCTGCTTCCAAGGCCTCTACACCTTCTTTCCCATTAATGATAACCATTAACTTTATTTTCTCAGCCAAGAAACTCTCAACCACCAAATCTCTCTCTAGCACCCTAACATAGGTAGGAATACACAGAGGATAACACTTTCTCGAATGTCTCTATGAAAAACTCACTCTAAGGTCCAAGCCCCAAAGAATTGATCGTGAACCATATCTATCAAGTACATTGAGAGGTTGGTAAAACTCAATTAAAAATAAGCTAATGTCATTATGACCTTCTAAATATTTAAAAGATCCTGGATACGTACATCCCTCAATTTAGTTGGTGGGAACTCCTCTCTAAAAAGGAACTCTAACTCTATCCATGAAAGAGTCACCTCATCATAAGACTGGGTAATCAGACCCTACCATCACCCTGCTAATCCATGAAGATGGATCTCTTCCAAGACCACCATATGATATACTTGTGTCCTGACTAGACGAAAAACTCAGGTCACCACCTCAAGCCATTCCTCAACCACCTGTGGGTCAGGCTCACCTCGAAACCTGAGGGGTATCTATCACTGAAACTCATTAAGTATGCTTATCCTATGCACCTCATCTACTAGTACTGTGGGTACCATGTGCTTCTCTATAGGTGGTCGTATGGATGGTGCACCACCTGGAGGTAACATCTCAGGAACTGGTCCCTATATCGCACCTCATCACTAAGGGGATCATCCTCATGATCCTGATGCTGATTCCAAGATGGAATACATCATGAAAGTATCCTTAAACAAGAAAGATGTACCATATTCAATGAGCATATCTATAGAATTGAATCAAGAAGGAAATGGAAACAAAAACCCATTCCTATATGATTCATGCTCCATTGTTTTCCCTACAACTAGTGTCCTCATGTACCGAGTCAAAAAGCAGGTGATCAGAGTCCTAATGTATGGATATGTTGGTCGCCACACCACCATTGGAGTCCCTATCCTGAAAGATGAACTCAAAAAACTTAACACTGTTTCCCCAAAACATTATCATAGACTCCTGGTCCTAAAGTAGAACTAAACCTCTCTATGATACCACCATGTCATGATCCTTCCTAGAGGGGCCTGTGTTGCGACTCCTCAAACTCACCTCCAATAGGCCAAGGGCTAGATACTAGCACCAAGAAGGCATATCATTGACATGAGAGGCCTTATCCTAAGTAACCACACACACAGACACACACACACATCTCTAATCCTATATAATGCTAAGATGTAAAAAAAATGATGAACAACCATGCATACATACATCTAAATCCCATAACCAGAGTGCTATAGGAAGTAAAAGAATGTAAATAGGGCCAAATACAAGCATATAATGAAGATTCTGACAAAACAAGTCCAACATGAAAGTAAGTACTGGGACTGTTGTCAGAAATCCAAAAGAACACACCTTAGTCCATCTGGTCTCACTAAGCACCATCTAGTCTTGGTCCGCCTAGGAATCTATCAAAAGGTAGATCATCTTCACAAGAAATTACATGTGTGAGAAAATCCTGTGCAGGGGTGAGTATAAAAATACTCAATAGGACACCTTGAAAACAAAAAGAACACAACAAAGGAAATATAGTTAGCTATACATAGGTATATGTATACAATATATATAGCAAGAATATCTAGATATACTAAAAAAGGACACATAGTCTAGAGGTAAGTCACAACTATAGTATACCGGCCTAGGATTCTAGCTAAAAGATTCTACAAAGAACTCATTTGGGAGAACATACTCCTAAGTTTTATAGCACTGATGATGTCTATCTGAGAGGTACTGCTCATTAGGTCTCTTTATGAGAAAGAATATACAAATAGTCTGAAGAGAATACAATACACATATGAGGATCACTACCAAATCCATGGGGTGATACCAACAACTCAATTTGGATTAACCTGCTAAGTAGAGGATCAACACCCATGTAGTGTTGGTCACAACGATACCAAGAACTCCACCTAGGGAAAAAATATGAATAGAGGATCTCAATTCAGGCCTCTTGGAGGGATTATAATGAATCTATCCAAGAAGTCTTGCTAAAGGGATTGTAGTCCTAGGAGTAGGAGATGATTCCAAACAAACCTTTAGGGAAGGGATAATGAGAATGTACCCTAAAAAAACTTGTCAAAGATAAGAAGGACAAGGGATCTAAGCCATGTGTAAAAGAGTACATGGTGTGTAGTAGGTGTCACACACTGTGCCCCTTGACCTCGAGTCCTACCTATATAAAATTACCATGTCATAAATCTATGTCCATGCGGTACTACATGATATGTAGGCTTCCTGTTTAGTCTAACCATGTGCTAGTACATGGCTCCAACCCATGTATGTTTTACCATGTACTAGTACACGGATTATCCCATGTACCTAGTCTAGGCTGTGTCAGTGTGGGGGAGTACATAGTGAGCTCCAACCCATGTAGTCCACCCCATGTCCGTGTACTTCCTGAGTACACACTAAGTCATCTGGGAGAGAATAAACACCTTGTGATAGAGGTCACATTACATGTGATATTTAAATTCCTTCTAAAACCCTAAACACCGCTCAGGGGACCCTACATGACATGTAGATTCGCATTACATGCTGTGTTGTTCATGATCTTAAAGAATCCAAGATTTTCTCCCACATTCAATCTGGCGCCTCCAGCCTTCAATTTAGAAATAATTTTTCCATGATATCAAAGATAAAAACTAGTAAAATCCTCTACATCATCAAAAAACACGTTCCATCATTATATATGCTCATAAAATGGATCAAATCTTTTTTCTTTGTTGTGCACTGAAGAACACCGAAGAACATGAAATCAGGTATCCACCATCATCTGAATCAATCTGTCTCTACTGTTTCACCTCCTCTGTGTCATGCCAATCATAGATCTATGTTTTCAGATCTTTGTGCTAATAAATTATTGTGTAATGAATGATTGATTTGAATTTATCGAGTTGCGTTCCAAATGAAGAACGCCCATGATGAACAAAAAATCAGGGGAGAAAAATAAAAAGAATAGATAGGAGGAATAGACCTAGATTGATGTTCATGTTGATATTGGTTCATTTATATTAAAAATTAAATCAAAATAAATCAAATCACAAAGATATTCTCCTGTCAAAACCCCACAAAACAACCCATCCTACATGATGATCAAACTATAGATGAATCTGTTCATTGATTTATTAAAAAAATTGTAGAAATAAATAATAGGGGAGAATCAAATCAAAACATATGCCCTAACTCTATTTGGATCGATAACTGACAAAGAAATGGGTTCCACCATTGTCTTTGGTGAGGTCCTTTGAATCCTAGGTGTGTCGATCGTCAATCTATGATCCCATCACTGATCACCTGAGAGAATTCTTGAATGGTATCTCTAAGGGTTCTCCAACGTCTCCAGGGTTATGCATCTAAACCTATAATTCTGAAATAATAGTATTTTTAAATACTAACTAGTCGCTGTGTTAAGAATTAGAAATAAAACAATTTATTAAATTATTTTATTCATTTCCGTGCCCGCGGTGAATTTTCCACAAATGACCCATTCCGACCAATGTTAAGTCATGCATAGGGTAAACATAGTTTTCTAAACTCAATGGTTCTATAAAATTTATGATACAGGAACCCATTTAGAAGTTATTCTACTTTTTTGCAAAAAACTGCATGTGCGTGCTGTTTAATATATTTCAAACATTTATTCTGGGCATACTGGGCCTCAGAATAACATGCCGTCTTAGTGCCTGGTCACAAAAATAATCCATATAATATCCAAAAATAATTCATAGAAAATCCGAGTCATTATAGTTAAATCATGTATTAGATTATTATTTGGATCCCTTTGAATTAAATGGTATTTCAATTTGGATTGTGGATATCTGTTGGTTGAGAGAACCATTGATTAATAATGAATTGGATAACAGTTTAAAGTGTGTTTAACATGACATGAGATTGTAGATGATTTTTTGATATAGAATCACTTGGGTAATAGCTTATGGGATATTGTTATGACTGTTGATAATTTTATTTATAAATGAAACTGTAATTAAAAGACAAATAGTAATTTTTATAACTAACCATTGAGGATTGTGATGTGATATTGTGATATCCTTGTTGTTATTAACTTTTGTCTGATTCTAAAATGGTTATATATCGGGATTGGCCCTATTTGATGTTGAAATTATTATATATAGGGCTATGACCAATTAATGATGAAATGATTAAATTGCGGGCTTAGCCCAATTTGATGCCAAAATTATTATATATAGTGGTATGCCTGGTGAATGCTGAAATTCTTATATAGAGAGCTTGGCCCAATTTGATACTGAAATTATTATATATAGGGATATACCTAGTGATTCTGAAATGATTTTATATAGGGATTTTCCTGGAGTCTGAAATTCTTATACTGAGGGGTTTTATCAGTTTTTTGTTTATACCATAGGTATGTGGATATGGTTGGAATGGTTGTGTTACATGATTATTGACATTCTGAAATGGTTTCTAAGTAGGGTGATTTATGAATTTCATTAATTGATTAATTAATACACCCATTTATCACTTTATTGCATGCACTTATTATCAGATTGCTTTGTTTTGAAACAACAATGCTGACCTATTTAGTTTTACTCACACCCTATTTTGGACACCATTTGGTACTCAAGAAGATTACATGGATGCAAGTTTAGACAAAGGAAATAGACATTTTTTTGATTATTTCTTGTAGGATGGGATGGTGTTTGGAGACGAGACCGACATGGGGTTTGGGACCAGGGTCTTTTGAGTTTATTTTTTTTTTCAACCGGTTCTTTTATTTATATTAATTTCAGTTTGACATTTGGATACACATCATCTGGTCATTACATGATTCATTACTATTAGTTTATTGGTTTATAGTTTACTTCCCAGTTGTATGATATACTGTTTTCATTATTCCCATTACTATGATATTATTATTACTATTTATTTATTCTATATTGTAACTATATACTAGGGGATATAGTCTCCCCACTATATTCATCCCACCCCACCACTAGTCATCAACCTCTTGTGTATGGGGAAGGGTGCTTGAGGTCCCATAACTAACTTGATTAGCCATGTGAGAGAGTGATGGATCAAGGGACATTACAAAGTGGTATCAAAGGAGTAGGTTTTTCTTTTCTATTGATTTACTATTTGGGAAAGGTATAAAGGAGACTAGGATGTGTCAGGACTTGGTAATGAGCATGTGCATGGGAGTAGATAACCCATGTATGAGGGAAAATCTGAGTTCCCAGGGATGATATTGATGTTCATGATGTTCTCTTGTTACAGTTGATGTTATTTCACCATGAGTGATTCACATGTTGTGTGATGTTAATTTTTATTGAGATTTATACTCGTAGTCTGGTATTACATTAGATGACTATGCATGCATCATGATAGACACATAGGAATATATCTTGACGTGCATTTTTCATGATGAAGACACATTTATTACATTTGATATACTTTACTATATGAACTATGATATGAGATACCTATTATATTTGATAAATGGAATAAAAATAACTGTTATGTCATGATAAAACACATTTAATACATGTTTAGAGAGACCAAGAGTCAACAGTTCTCTATTTTTTTACCTATTGAGGTTGACCCTGTTGTTTTTAGCCAGTTTTTTTAGGATTATGTTTGTATTGTGGAGAAAATGACTCCACATAATCTTTGAGTTGAGTGTTTGGATAGTATAAATTATCACAATCATAACATAGCTAATCAAAGCTTCTTGTAGCTCATGAGGATCATATGGATGTTCATCTTTACAAAAAATTCTTGAGGGTCATGTGATCTATGGAGAGAGATAATTTTCGTACCATTCCTTCGATGTTTGAGATGACGAGAGAGTTTTAGCTACAACATACACCTATGTTAACTAGGGAGGGAGGACCCCAAGCAACCAATTTATGGATTGAGTTAGTATAGATGATCTTTAAGAAACCTAATACACCCACATATAGGAGGGTGAATCTTGCTGTGTACACCAGATGCTTCACTGACCTACAGTGCTTTGCGCCATCTTTACCAACTGAAAATATCTCTAGGTTGAGACATTTTTAGGAAGGGATTCACTATGAGATTAGGTCATAGGTGAATGTATTTCACTTGAGTTGTTTTTAAGATATGACTTAGACACTCATCACAAAAGGAAATATGAGACAGAACCGGATAAGTGCCCAGGTTATCTTAGCAGGGTTAACTGGGATCTCTTCTTCTTGTATTAAGAAGTGCTTTTTTAATAGTTTTTTCTAAGGAAAAAATAGGAAGATTAGTCAAGTAATTTAGTATACATATTAAGTATGTGTTCCATTATAGTGCTATTAGTGTGGAAATTTGGGCCACAAGAGGCCTTAGTGTCCATACCCTTCTTTTTAGTGCCATGCTTGCGGCAGGTTGAGCCATCTTCAAAAGTTTTGTAGGAAATTCTCACAAAAAAGAAGTGGTAGAGGATCAAGAAAGACACCAGAGTCTAGGAAGGACACAACTACCACTAAGAAGATAGATATTTGGACTTCTATAGGATTTTTTGTTTATGGAATGGGATGTGTCACCCTAGTGCAGGAACAATAATAACAGGTAGAGGGAATACTTAGGGGAGTCTTACTAGAGTCCAGATCATAGGTTCTAGTTAACTACATGTTATACAAACTACTTTAACTATTGTGGATATAGGAAATTATACCATCAGATGTACGATTATTATATCATCTAACCTTGCTTGTGATTTGGTTGATACCATATCATCACATTCTTTTTTTCAGCTCTTTTTACAAATGGTTTGGTATTATTTGTGACAATCATGGATGGTTCTTTTACCATTGATACACCATTGGGAGTGTGGTCAGAGAATATAAATTTTTTTAAGGCTTGTTCTACAGAGATTGGTGGTTATCATTTTTTTGGGAATCATTTGTGATGGAAATGATAGGTTTTGAATTGGTTCTTGGTACAGATTGTCTAGTTCTATACCAGGATCATATCAACTATTACCATAGGAGAGTTAAATTTATATCTCTATAAGGAGGTAGCTATACTCACCAAGGTGAGTGGGATATTCAGGCTAGTCATATAGGATCAATTAATTAAAGATTGGATTGTCTCATGATTCAGATAGCAATCTTTGTTTTGGATGATGGAGGAATTCTATAGGATACTATTCATCTAGTGGTAAATTATTTTTAGGATGTATTTCCTGATGAGTTCTATGAATTACCACCAGATCAGAAGATTTAATTCATGATCGAGTTGGTACCAGGAGCAGATCCAGTTTCTATCATTCCTTATCAGATAGCACCAGTAGAGCTTTGGGAGTTGAAATTTCAATTGGAAGATCTAGAATCTAAAGGTTCCATATGGCCTATTATGTATCCATGAGGTTCTCCAACTCCTTTTTCAATAAGGATGATGAGAATTTTCACTTATGTGTATATTATTAGAGATTGAACTAGATGATGGTCAAGAACTGGTAACCCCTACGACACATTAATGATTTATTCAACCAGTTGGGAGGTGTTAAGATCTTCTCCAATCGATTTGAGATTAAGATATCACCATTTGAGGGTGATAATCTGACATACCTCAGACTACTTTTATAAGTAGGCATAGATTTTATGAGTTCTTAGTGATGTAGTTTGGTTTGACGAATACAATAGCTCTATTCACGGGCTTGGTGAATTGGATTTTCATCCTATTTCTGGATCAGTTTGTGGTGGTTTTTGTTGATGATATTGTAGTGTACTCCCAATCAACTAACAATCACTTCCAATATCTCGACATCACCTCGAGTACATTGAGAGAGCATCATATTTAATCCAAGATAACCAAATAAATTTTTAGGATTTATAAAGTACACTTATTGGGCTATGTTATCTTAGAGGTAGGAGTGTTAGTGTACCTATAGAAAGTTACATGCATGGTATATTTTGAGAGACCTAATAATTTATTTGATATTTGGAGATTTCTAGTTTTAGAGGTTTATTATTAGATCTTTATCCAGTCCATTTGGAAGCACCAATGTATAGTATGACCAATAAGGGAGTGAAGTCAGTTTGGTTAGATGATTTTAAGAGGGATTTTCAGAAGATGAAATGTAGGATGACCTCATCATTTATCCTCACTTTACATGTGCCGGGGAAATCATATACTATGTATTGTGATGCATATAGAGTTGTAATCAGAGTAGTTTTGATGTAGGAGGATTGAGTGGTTGCTTATAGATCTGGACAACTATGACCACACGAGAGGAATTACCCTACTCATGATATAGAGTTATTAGTGGTGGTTCATACCCTGAGATGTTAGAGTCACTATCTTTTGGGTGAGATGTATGTGGTATATATAGACCATAAGAGACTCTTGTACATTTTTATTAGAGAGACTTGAACCTTCAGCGGAGGAGGTGGGTCGAGTATCTTTAGTCTTTTGATTTCAATTTTTTTAATAAAATGGATAAGGTAAATATCTTTGTTGGTTCTCTGAGACGAAAGATGCAAATAGAGTCAGTGCGGGAGTCTTACGATGATTGATAGATGATGGAACTCTTTGTAGACATATATCTATATGTTTAGGATTCCTATGGATGAGGGGATTTGACTCCAACATCTTTTCTAATCATGATTTTTGACCAAATCAGGATAGATAAATTATCTAATTTAGAGGGATTAAAACTAAGAGACAACTTATATGGTGGGGAGACACCATTAGGATGGTCTCTGGGTAGTGTAAATTCTATTATTTTCCATGACCGAGTATGGGTTCCTATGAGATTTCATGAGGAGATGATGATAGAGTTTCATTATTATAGATGGTTGGTACACCCTAGTTTGAAAAAGATGTATTATGATATCCATAGATAGTACTGGCGGTCAGGAATAAAGAAGGAGGTAGCGGGTTTTGTGAAGAGATATTTCACCTATCAACAGGTGAAAGTAGAGCATTAGAGGTCTGCAAGGATTTTTCAGCCTCTACCCATTATAGAGTGTAAATGGGATGAAGTCACTATGGATTTTATGACAGGATTACTCAAGACACCTCATAAGAATGATGCAGTATGGGTGATCGTAGATTGAAAAATGAAGGTAGATCACTTCTTACCTATCAGTGAGATCTTCACTGTTGATGATCTAGGTACTCTCTACATGCATGAGATAGTTCGGTTTCATGGTGTTCCTAGGAGTATCATTTTTGATAGAGATCCTCATTTCACGACACAGTTCTAGTAGGGTATTTAGAAGGCTCTAGGATCACAAGTTCTTTTGAGTATGATTTATCATCCTTAAACTGACAATCAATCTAAGCAGACTATTAAGTTTCTAGAGGATATGTTATGAGATTACATTTTTGGATTTCGGTGGTTCATGGGAGCATCATATGGAAATCGTGGAGTTTTCATATAATAGAATCTTTTAGGAATTAATCCATATGGAACATTTTGAGGATTTATATGGAAGGTTTTGTCATTTCTCTCTTTGTTGGTTAGAGGTAGGTGAGTTAGTGATTGTTGTTCCTAGTCTCATTCAAGAGATATCTGAGCATCTTTAGTTGATTAGGATTCTATTTCTGACCACATAAAGCAGGATAAAATCATATGCTAACTATCAAATATGACCTATGGAGTTTGAGGTTGTTTATAGTGTTTTACTTTAGGCATATCCTTATAATACCCTGATATTTTTTGAAATATATTTTTTGAATTAATTTAAACATTTTTATATTTTTCATTTCTTACATCACTGAATATAGCTTGCATTATATGAAAGCACTAAGTTTTGGTTTTCATTACACGTAACACCAAGTTAAAGTTTCACCACACACAATACTTTGATTATCTTTTGGTACATGCAACACTATGTTTGGCTGGTGTTACACATAATGCCGAGTTCTTTCAATAGATTTCATTACACACAAGACATAGTTTTACCAAACTACAATGTATTTTTAATAATATTATTATAGTTTTCACAAAGACATTGGAATAGAAGTAATGAATAAGATTAATTAAATTATGAAAATATATTTTACACATGTATATAATAATAATTATTTGGTGTCCAATTAACTATAAATGAAAATAAAACCCTTTTGAAAATATAGAAAATCTTTTGCTGGAAAACTATATTTATGCAATAAAACATGTTTTACCTCAATAAATTAATTAAAATACTTTTGATAAATGATTTTAATGAAATATATATATATATATATATAATATTCAGAAAACTATTTAACGTTCATCTTATGTGTTTTATAGATAATAGATAAGAATTAATTTAATTTTATGCATAAGGATATATAGTTTTCTAAAATGTAATTTTATTGCCTCTTAATGGAGAACCTATATTAACTATAAATTATGAAACTTTTATAAATTTTATTTGAAAAAATAAAATTCATTTTTGAAATTATAATATCAAAATTTAATTTGGGTAAATTGTTGGTATTTTTCAGAGATGTTTCATTTTTTGATGAATAGTGAAAAACACCGAATTTTAATTAAAAACTACATTTTCATCTAATTTATTTATATAGTTAAATTATATTTTAAATTGGTTTTAAATTATATTTAGATAAATTATACATATATTAATACAATTTAGGTCATTTTAATTAATTTTACATTGAAATTGGATATAAAAACATTTCAAACTTTTGAACATTTTCACTATAAAAACCCATTGCCTCGTCCCGTCCGCAGGATTAATTTTAAATTAATTTTCAAAACTTATATGTTTATAATTTATAAAAAATGTATTACATATTTTTAATCAAAAAAATTTATAATTTATATTAAGGGAAAATTAGTTTTTGAACAAAAATTTTAATAACAATAATTAAAATTAATTACAGAGATTAGGGTAAAAATGAGTTTACTTAGTGGTTAAAATTTAACTTAAGGGTCCAAATAACCTAGAAACATAAAAAAAGACATTTTATGGAAATATTTATACAATATAATCTATTTTATTAAAAATTGACCATTATTTAAGTCACATGATGTAAGGGAGACCTCTCAATAGTGTCTACCTTTTTATTTTCACAAGAATGCAACTCCTCCTCCACTATAAAAGGGAACTCACCCACCCCACTTCTTCCCAAATATCAAGACATTTGGATCATAAAAAACCTAAAAAAATAAGCTTAAAAATTTAATAATATCAACCTAGAATACTCACCTTTATCATAAATCAAACCAAATTATTCCTTTGGTGCAAACTAAAAAGAATTACCCAAAGAAGAGGTACCATCTTTCAATAAGCACTTTTATTTTATTTCATTCTCCACCCAATAAATTATTATTATTACATGATTATATAAGAAACTTATTATCCTAAATATAATTATATTTTTTTATGTTATGTTTTATACCTAAACATATACACACTTCAATCAAATGGTATATGCAATCATCGTTAATGTGTACGACGGACTACTGCCTTGTAAACTGATGTCATTTATTCTTTCATTACCACATTTAAGGTTAGTAATAATGATGTAATTAATATTTTTATATGATATATATTATATCTATGATGTATTTATGATTCTATAATTATTATATAATACACTCCTTCATGCTTTCCATTTTTTGGGAATATGATAACTTCGTTTGTGGACGTGTGGACTACCGCCTCCACAAAGTGATGTGATTCATTCACATTTTCCATAGAATTTATTAAGGGTGGGTTTAGTAAATTTATATGATATATATGAAATAATAATTATAATTTAATTATAATTTATATAAACACATATATATTTTATTTAATTTATTTCTTTCAATACAATAAGAAAATGGAAACAACGTTCATGCGTACGTACGACCTACCATCTCCATGAACAATGTATTCCATTTCATATTTATATCTTTTATATATTATTATAAATAATTATATAATGAATTTATATGATATTTATATAATGTTTTATATTCTTTAAATAATTAAATCATGATCTAAGTAAGAAGATCAAGAATAACATGTCAAAACATATAGGAAAAAACAAAGCGGTTATTACCTGAAACACAACTTTAACACAAAATTATTAATAAAAGGGTAATATAAAGTCATAATAAAATAATATATGGTATGATATATAATAATATGGTTATTTTATAGATTTATAATAAACTTATATTTATTATGTAGGAGTTTTGAACATGTACAAAGAAATTCAAGACTTAAGGTAAGAGTTTTCTCGTCTCACTTTTATTTCTGTGAGATATATGCTATATTCACCACTTATTCTTGTTTTGTAGTGTATATATTACCCTATTACTTGTTATATCACGAATATAATTTATTTAATGATATTAAAAGTTTCAATTTATGTTATTATTTAATTGGTATAATGATTCAAAAGTCACTCAAGTAGTAAGGAGATTTCTAGTGTCACTTTTATTTTTGTGAGACTTATGCCTTATTAACAACTCGTTTATTTTGTGAGGTGTATATACTGATCATGTATATGATAAATATAATTAAATTTATGGGTATTTACATATCCATTTTATGATCTATATTTCATGGGGTTTTATAGTTCAAAAGTTACCAAATCGACAATGTAATTTTGTCTCAATTTGCCTTCTTTGAGACACATGTTTTGTTATACACCAATATTATTTTATGGGGTATATTAAATTCCATTTTAAATGTTATATAATTAATATAATTATTTTAATTATATTTTAAGATTCATTTAATTTTATTCTTTCATGGGTACTTTGATTCAAAGTTTCCAAAGTGGTAAGAGTTTATTGCTACAATCTCATCATTTATCAGGATTGTTTATGATAATGCTTCCATTGATGAAATATTATGATCCATATCTCAATAATTATCATGATTTTTCTTATCCACTAGTTATATATTATATCTTCATGTATTGGTACCATTTTAAACTCTTTGGTACTTAAGATAATTAATAATGTTTTTTTCTAAGAAAATCTGACCTTATTTATCTCTTCATTTGGATATATATTTTAATCAAAAACCATGTTTTCATTTTTTTTAAAATTTTTAAATTATATTTTAATCTTATTTTCAAGTAAAAATGTTTCCAATTTTTTTTATGTTCAAATTTTTTTTTAATTTTTTTTAAATCTTCTTTTATATGATTTAAAAGCTATTTTCAAAGAAAAATGTTTTAGAAAATGTTTTATCTTCAAGAAGTGTTTTAAATTATTTTAAAATATTAATTTATATATTTTAAAAGATATTTTAATAGAAAAATATTCTTTAAAATTTTTTATGTTTAAAAAGTGTTTCAAATAAAATTTTAAGCTTCCTTTATATGTTTTTAATTGGCTACTTTCAAAGAAAAGGATTTCAACGATTTCAAAGATTATTTTATAACTTTTCAAATATATTTTAAAATAAAAAGATTTTAATTTTTTTATGTTCTAAAAATAAATTTTCAAAGAGTATTTATCCCTTAATAAACATTTTAAATTATTTTTAAAGTTTAATTCATAATTTTTGAAAGTGGGTTTCAAAGTAAAGTATTTTGAAAATGTTTCATGTTTTAAAAATTGATTTTAAAAGAAAGGTTATTTCCCTTAAGAAATGATCCAAGTGATATTTCGAAATCCTTCTCCATATAAGATGATATACTTTGATATATTTTATTATTTTCTAAGGATGTAATCCAAGGAAACCATTCTTATTATTTATTTGAATGGTTTATGATTAATATGACAAGTTGTTTATGAAACTTTTTTCTCTTACATGGGTTATACCATGATAAAATGCTTATGAAACCCACTTCCTTTAACAGGTAATTCTATGATTATGAAACCTATATCTTTTCCATAGGTTATGATATGATTAAATTTTTGTGATACCTATTTTATTTCATGGGTTATGATATGATGTTTATAAAGCCCATCACTTTTTATGGGTTATGATATGATTAATGTTTTATTATCTTGTGGTACAAATATATATGATTTAATTATGAGATGGGTGGGACCTATATATCCCTACAATTCATTGGGTAAAGATTTATATCTCATGAGGTAAACATGGATGGAATGGGGAGTGAACTCAGTTCAGTAAAGGACTTTGTCCGCTAATATGGTCTTGGGAGTGAACCTTGACTAATAAGAAGATCTTGTAAGTGAACCTTAACTACTAAGATAGTCTTGAGAGTGAACCTTGACTACTAATATGGTTTGGGGAGTGAAACCATAACACTATAAGGAAAGGGATATGACTGGGGATGGTGGTGTGTCTCACCTAGTAGGTGTAGTCCTCATGAAGTGTCCCAATAAGTTTTGGAAATGGGCCTTGACTTATAGGGAATGAATTTATATGATCATGCATCTTCTAAAATTCCCTGTCTTATTCCTATGTTATTATTTCTTGTATTATGATCTTTATTACCCTAAGATTCATTTTTTACGAGCTTCCAATATTTATGCCATGACTCATGTATATGGTCTTTAATATGATGAGTATGATCTTCAAATGTTATTCTCATGTTCTCTTATTCTTATGCTCATGTTATGATTATGTATATCCTTTATTTACCCTTACTAATCATTTGAGATCACCCATTTATTATGTTTCCTTTACCCATGTTATTAAGAAGGATTTTAAGTAGTAAAACTAAAGGGGAATATCTTTAAGTGAGATGTTGAAGATCTTTAACCAAGATAGAAGATTATGTTTCCAAGTTTCCAAAGACACTAAAATATTATGGTCCTCGAGCATGTACTTTTGTAATTTGATGAATATTCATTTAAAATGATGTAATATACATGTATTTTAATCTTGTGTCTCTATACTCATAGGTTGAGGAAACACCGTATCAGGAAATAAGGAAAGCTAACATCTAGGTTTTTTGGTCTATTTGTGATAGTGGATATGGTTAATCTAGTGGCATACTAATTAACCTTTCCACAATTCTATAGTTCCACGAACGATGTGTTTCATGTGTCAAAAAATTAGAGAAATTATCCTGACACTTTTCATGTGGTATACATTGAGGACATTGAGCTTTTTGTAGATATATCCTCTGAGGAGAATCTGATAAGGATTGTGGACCATAGTGAGAAGTATCTTTAGGGCAGGACCATACCCCTATATTGAATGTAGTGGTAGCATGGGCGTGTTTAAGAGGAGACCTGGGAGAAAGAGTTTGATATGCGAGCACAGTGGCCATACTTGTTCACCGAGACCCTATATTGATGCTTGGAGAATCTTAGGGATGAGATGTTATATGGTGGGGAGGTTGTAAGATCTTGTCTTTTCTAGGAATGTCCATATTTTTGTTTTACATTAAAACTCTTTTTTTGGGGTTTCCTTGTCTTTAAACCTTGTTGGTTGAGTCTTGTTCAGAGACGGATAGCCTTTTTTGGGGAAAATGACATAAAGTTTAAGGATCTATGTTTTTTTAATTAATGGAGTTCATTTATAAATGTTTTAAATGGGATTATGAGGGTATTATATAAGTTTGTAAGGATTTAGAGGTGGTTTAGGTGCATTTATAGAATTTAGGATGAAAGATTTATGTAGATCATTTACATGATGTGTAACTATCGCTCGGATGATATTGTTAAAAGGATATAGGTCGTGAATAGGTTTATTGCGTGAACTAGTTATATTTTGTGAATCCTCATTACATGATGTGTATTGTTCGAGTAGGTTTAAAATCACCCAAGGAAATGAGAATTTCGGTGTACCTCATAATTAAGAATTACACGTCATGAAATGTACTTAAAAATCATGTAAGTCAAAGTTTATGTGATTTTAAGGGTATAAAACACTTATGTTTTCATTCTCCATCATGTGAAGCTCTCCCCTATCACAACTAAGGTGACTTTTAAGTGATTTTGGATCCATTTCATCCATTATGGACATCCCAATCAAGCATCCGGTCTCTGGTGAGATATTTTTATTAGGTTTTCCCCCACTTTTTTATCCACCATTATCGTGTAAATCTATTGAACATGGTTGTTTTAGGTCTTTATTTCTTTGTTACGTGATCTAGGTTCCTTCTTGTTATATTCCCCACCCTCGTTCTTATTGGTGATTCTGGTTGGAAGTGTTTCTTAATCACTGGATAAAGGTAGGTGGTCTAAAACCTAACTCTGTGGTCTGTTTAATTGTTTAGTATATTCAATACTTTTAATTATGACAAAAGAATGTGAAAATTAATCAATTTAATAATGAGAGATGATAAATCATGTATTGGATTATTCCTTGGATCCATTTTTATTTAATAGTATTGAGACCTGGCTTATGGATATTCATTGGGTGAGAGAACCCTTATTTAACAATGAATTGACTAATAGTTTAAAGTATGCTTAGCATGACATGATATTGTATATGATTGATTGATATAGAATCACCTATGTAATATATTATGGGATATTGTTATGACTGTTGATAATTTGACACATAAATAAAGGTTTGATTAAAATAAAAATGGAAATTTTTGTAATTAACCATCGATTCTTATGATGTGATATTGTGATATCCTTACTATTATGAATTTTCATGTGATGTTGAAATGATTATATAGTGGGATTTTCCTAGTTTGTGATGGAATTATTATATATAGGGATATTCTTGGTGAACGATGAGATGCTTATCTAGAGGGATTATCCCAGTTTGATACTAAAATGATTATATATAAGACTATATGCTCGATGAATGATAAAATTATTATATATCATGCTTGGACCAGTTTGATGTTGAAATTATTACATATAGGGATATGGATAGTGATACTAAAATTCTTATATAAATATATTTTCCTAGAGGCTAAAATGCTTATATAGAGGGATTTTCCCAGTTGTTTGTTTATACCATGGGTATATGGATATGGTTGGAATGGTTGTGTTACATGATCAAAGACATTTTATAATAGTTCTGAATTAGGTTTATTTTTGTATTATATTAATTTATTAATTAATACACCTACTTATCACTTTATTGAACGCACTTATTAGCATATTTGTCTGTTTATACATGGTGGTGTTGACATAGTATGTTTTACTCAATCCTTATTCAGTCCACCATTTGGTACCCAAGAAGATTACATGGATGAATGTTTGGAAAAGGTAAAGGGACCTTGTTACTGATTGTTTCTTTCTAGATGGTTTGAAGTTTGGAGACATAAATGACAGGGGGTTTGGGACCGGGGTCTTTTGAGTTTATTTGTGTCAGCCAGTTCTTTTATTTGTATTAATTTTAGTTTGAAATTTATATTCATATAATTCCATCATTACATGATTCATTACTATTGGTTTATTGATTTCTCTATTACTTATTAGTCGTATGATATACTATTTCTTCTATTTTCGTTACTATGATATTATTGCTTCTACTTATTTCCATTGTATTGTAACTTTGTACCAGGGGTATAGTCACTACAGTATATTCATGCCACCATCTCTTTTAGTCGATAGAATTTGGTGTAAAAAGAGGAATTCTTGAGGTCCTATAACCAACCTAATTTATCCATGTGAGATAGTACCAGATTGGGGGATATTATAATCATGCTGTAGAGAAATGTGCGCCACATTGAAAAAAACCTTGTGAGAAATGAGATATGTTTTTGTGGTTATATAGGAGGCTGTGGAGGACTTCACATATGAATAAATAAAATGGGTACTATAAGTATGATAACATTAGTATAAAAAGTATTTATAATTTTGATTTTTTAATGTCGGTTATTTAATAACTGACAATAAAAATATTTTTTTACATTAATTATTTAATAACCTACATAAAAATATACTATGGGTATTTTTAATGTTGATTATTGAGATAACTGATGTTAAAAATATTTTCCAAAATATTTTCAACATTATTTTTTAAAATAATAGATGTTAAAAACCTAAATAAATGTTAATTTTAATTTCATTTATTTCAATAACTGATGTTAAAAAAATTCCCTAACACAAAAATTATATATTTTTTGCCATCACACCCATACAATTTAATATTCTTGCTTATAAATTAATCCCATCACACACATAAATTTCATTTTTTTCACATCACACCCATGTGATTTTTATTTCTTCATACAAATATATTGCTCTATATACACTATTTCTTCCATTTCCCTCTCAAATTTCCATTTCTCCTTTGATCTTCAAATTTATCATGCCCACTTGATTTTCTAAAAAATATTTATTTATCCCTATATTTTTCATTTATATATTCCAAATTGTTTCTGAATATCCATTTTGGAGATGGTGAGGGTGGTATCAATGAGAGAAATGTTGGAAATTATTTTTATAATGATGAAGACATTTGTTTGAACATTAGATTTATCAAACATCCTTCCAAAGAAGTAAAATATTTGAATGATTTCTTTTATTGTTATTTGATTTTTTATAACACTGTAATCAATATTTTTTGATTATAATCATTATATCTTTGATGATAATTAATTTATACATTTATATGATTGAAAACTAATTATTTTTCATACAAAATCATGATTGTTGTTATTTATTTTCCAAAAAACCATATTGGGTTCTACATTCACTCATATTTTTTTAAAATAGTTTTAACATCATTTTTTTTAAAATAACATGAAAAATGATGTTTCATATTGGTTATTTAAAAAACCATGGTGAAAAATGTTTTTTTACATATGTTATTTAAATAATCGACGTGAATGATCATTTTTCATGTAGGTATTAAAAAAACCGATGTAGAAAATTTTAAAAAAGTACATTTTAAAAATAAATGATGTAGAATTTTTTTTAACAACAACTTTAATAAATGATGTTAAAATTATATTTACTATATTTCCATAAAAAGGCATTAAAAACATAAAAAACCACTATAAAAATCTATTATTGAGATAGTGCATGTTGTGGTACAGGCTGTCTCAACCATCAAGTTTATTGGAATGAATTAGAAAATAGGAAACATGTTTCACACCATGCCATAGAATAATTTGTTTTATTTATATACGATCTATTTTGTGGCCAAGATATTTTTATGAAATTACAATTTGAGATTTGAATAGTTTTTCATTTTAAAATGATCAAATTTATTAAGATGAGGAATTATGGAAGCTATGCTTCTTAGAGGTCAAAGGGTTGGCCTTGACTTTACCATGCTAGGGAAATGAATACTATGACATAGTGAATCAGTGTTTGAAATAAATTAATCTTTTAGGATGATCTATATGAAGTACTTCCAATGGATTTTATTATTGAATTTAATTTATTTACAATGAATGGTTTTAAATACCAATAAGGCTTTAACACATGAAATTTGAAGGTGGATGTATTTTAGAGTTCAAGTTAGTAATATTAAAAGAAATGAAAAAATATATATAGAGGAAAAAATAATTTATTAATTTAGGAATAGAGAGTAAAAAAATTATAGAGAGGAAGTTCCTGAAGATCTAGATCTGACTGTGAAGATTGAAGAACAACAACACCCTCACTGTTTGATGTTTGATTATCTTATTGGTATTCATTAGAGAAGAACCTTATGTCAAAGTTTTTTTATTCATTATCTTAAAGTAATTCATAGAGTTATAAGCTGAGAGAGTAACCCTTGTATCAATAATTAATCTATAAAACATTGTAATCACATACAGTGAGTAGTGACATCCTTAGGTACTTTGATACAATGCTGGTGTATACTCCTTGGAGTATCCTATAGTGGTTAAGCATGTGAAATCCCCATTTGGATGCATTTTCTTTTCAATATTTACATACTTTGGTTATGTGGTAGATTATGATAGGTTCACATCATTCCTACCAATGTGATAGAAAGATCTATTTGGGAATGGGAGGAGATTCACACCCCAATTCACCCCCTTCTCAGAGTGTATTTGGGGTGCTGTGGTTATAACAAGTGGTATCAAAGCCACATGGATGTTATTGGTGAATCTATTAGTAGAATATGTTTGGTATGGAGAGAATAGTAAATGTGAAATGAGTTCCATTTTTCTATGGATGTATCTATCATATTTGGAAAAATCTAATGCGGTCACTGTTATTTGAGTATATAAATGCATATGAGTAAAAAGTGGGGGAAGGGGGTGGTGATAATCATAGTTGAAAATCCAAATAACAATTTCTCTCTCACTCAAATAGCAAAATGATTAGAAAATATAAATTCTAATAAATTAGTGTATACAAAGTAAAATTATAATAAGCGTGGTGGAAATAAAATAATTGGTATTTAAAAACTAAATTGAGTTTAAAAAGTAAACCAATTAAAAAATTTAAAAAGTAGATTAAAAAATAATTCGAAGCATATAAAATAATAATCTGAATACCCATTAAAAAATATTATTAGCAAAAAATTCCAGTCAAGGTGTGGCATCCTAGACCCAGATGCCACTGAAGGTTCCCCAAGCCCAGTTGTCCACATGACCTCAAGCACATCTCCTCGAACACCAGTGGTTGCTGACTAGTAGTGGGGGCCTAAGATGTGTCTATGGGGAAACTATTACCTCATTAACTGAGTGTATTATAGTGGATAGATATAATAACATAATATAAATATAAGAAGCAATATAGATAAACAAAATCCATAATAGAAGCAGACTGATACAAATAATAACACAATAGGTGCAACTGATATAAATATCCAAAAACTGATGATGATATTTTATGTTTCTAATAATCTTGAAAGCATGGATACAAAATATCATACAATAACTCTATACAAAAGTAGAAAAAAGGAATAAAAAATATATCCCAATATTCTCTAGCTCTAGTTCGGTCACCTGCTACCAACTCCACCATAAAATAGTATGTAATCAAGTGTCTAAAGTAACTAGATTACCTTTGTCAACACCTGCATACATATAGTCTTCCTGGGTACTAATGGCGTCCTGGATAGGGTGTGAGATAAATCTCAGTAGGCCACCACCAATGGTGTCTACAGTATCCTATCTGTGTAATATAAACTGAACTAGTGTTAAAGTATGAATATATAAATTCTAATTAGTACAGTAATGTAATTATCTGAGTACCCGATTTATCCCTTGAATAGTGTATAAAAATATAATGTGTTCATTTATTAATTAGGTTTTAGTTTATATATTTAAGTAATGTGAGGCATATCCAGCATTGACATCAACTCATGATAGTAATAGTAGAGGTTCCAAGATGTAACAAGGAAACCCATTTGATATTAATTATAAAATTGTTCCAATGTAATAACCAAGGCAACCAAGACCTCAAGGGTCACCAACTTAGTAGTAATGAAAACTTGGATAAAAATAAGAATGTAATCCAAGGAGAATCATCCAAGGAATTCCACAATAGTATGATTTTACCAAATATAGGGAATAAATCCAAGGTAAAACGAGACAAGCTATGGCTAGGACCAAGGATGTAACCAAGGCACCTCATGTCCATAGAAGCCATGAAGGATCCAAGGAGTGTATCCAAGTAATCCTGGAATTGTAAAAGAGGGATCCTATAGTGTCATACTAGGTATCCACAGATAGAAGAGGATCAAGTTCCAAGGTGGGTCTCAACCAAGGCAACCAACATCCTTGAATTGAAATGGCGTCCACAAGAGCTGAAGACATTCCCTCAGGAATCCAAGGTGATCTCAAGTAAAAATACTCCTATAAGTATGTTAAGGTCTATATGTATAATTAGGAACCTTATATTTGGTTCATTTAATAAGTTAGGCCATGTAAAGGCCATACCATTTATTAAGTTCATTTGGTTCAAGCCTTGCCTTTCATTAGTGTGACAATGCCAAGGGCATGAAACCATTTCTTTAATCCATTTAATCCATGAGAATTTAACTTGGTTTGATCTAATACCTTCCACCGTGAGTGTAAAGGGGTTCTTCGACATGAAATCAACATTAATTTCCATTCAAATTGGCCAAGTCATATATATACAATATAAATTACAATTCAATTAAGATTAATTAATTAAGTGAGGAACTTACCTTAGGTGGGTCAAGTGGAACAACACATATAAGGGATACCTGTTTATATTTCAATAGTCACTTAGTATATATAGGATTACCATTAGAATGGTCAAGATCAAGCATACCTAAACAGTGGCTCAAAGGTTTCAAAACACTAAAAACCCAATTATGGAATATCACCCTACATGGGATGGTTGAAGATGGGGGTGTAACCAACAATGATAAACATACATGGAATGGGTCTTATAACACGGTCCTAATGACTGTAAGCATTACACATAAATTCAACAGATGACACCCGATGAAATCGGTGCGATGACATGGAAATTTATAAAATGACATAAATTTAGGGATGAGTTATAGACCAACTTACCATAGGATTTCATGAATATACTCATCTAGTACTAGAATTTAGTTTGGTTTAGATTGAAGTATATATGAATAATGGATCAATGTATTGAAATTGAGGCATATGAGCCTGCATCTAAATTATGTCATTGATATGAAGAAGAACGATTAAAAATGAATCGAGAACATACCGATGTGCATCCAATGAGATGAATGATGATCAATTCAGATTCTGGAAAGATACTTGATCTCAAAAGCTATATTAGGCTTAAAAAACTCAAAAAGAGATAAATGGGATGGGTTTATACACTAGAAAACCAAAAGAGTACAAGGGTTGTTTAATATAGATCATTTAAGGGTAAAATTGTAAAATTACACCAAAATGGAATTTGCATGGTTTGGCTGCATGGTTTGGACAAATCATGTGAAAACCATGCACGAGAACCTATAGAGAGGGTAATTCCACATGGTTAGGTCAAAAAGTTAGGGAAACCATGCACCAAACATGGAAAATACCTCTAAAACTTGTCTGTAACATTTTCCATGGGCATGCATCCCAAGTTTCACAATCAAGGAAAATCGTGTACCCTATTCCATCCCACTATTCAACCTCTCACAATTTAAAAAAAACATGTGGCCTACCTTTAACGGTTTACTATAACCGTGTGAAATGCTTTTTTCTCCCAAAAAGTTGGGTTTTAGGCTCCGAACAAGCCCCAGAAACCCCTAAGACCTTCACCAACTCACTAGGAATCCATAAAAGAGAATCAGACCAAAATTTAAAGGTTCTAAACTTGATTCAGAAACTAGGTTCTTATAGTCTTCTCCCCCTTAAAGAAACTTATCCTCAACTTTAAATTCTAAGAATAGAAAAACACTATCTATGAACAACTCTATCCACTGGGCATGTGGGTCGGCCTCTCACTCCTAAGTCTCATTCTTTACACGACTGTGATTCTATAACACCCATACTAGAGGGACAAACCGACCTCAAAGAGCCTTCATGATCCAATCGATGATGGGTATAGGATAATCCTCAAATTAATCATTGACATATAACTCAACTTAATTATGAACAAAAGTATGAGATGAGTCTTCATGATAACGGTGAAGCTATGAAAAGTGGAAGACTTTGTGCTTGTAATGGTACCTCTAAGGTAGTAGCAAACGATAGGCTACTAGGATAACTCTATCTAATATCTCAAATAGCCCAAAAAAAGTTCATAAACGACTTATATTTCCTTTTTATCCATATATTATTTAGCCTAGGCAATACCTGTAGGAAAACATGAACCCCAACCCCAAACTTCAGATGTCATCAGAGGCGATCGACATACAATTTCTATCTAGACTGAGCAGTAGACATACAATTTATGATTATTTGAACATACTCTAAATTATATTATATGATATTAAGACTTATTAGTGTTGCCTCACCCACCTCTATCCAGCACAAGAGTGAACAACATGACCTACCATACAAGGCCTCAAAAGGATCCATCTAAATAATCACCTAAAAGATGTTATTGTAGGAGAACTCAATGAGAGGGATATTTTTATCCCAAGAACCATCAATATAAAAGACTACTACTCAGATCATGTCCTCTAGAACCTGTATTGTTCACTATAACTATCCATCGGTTTGAGGGTGAAATACTATGCTCAGAAGAACCTGTGTACACATAGCCTTCTGCAACCCCTATAATAAATATGATGCAAAATAGGATTCCCTATCTAAGATGATAGTATGAGGGTCACCATGTATTCATATGATCTCATAGACATACATTATTTCCATCTTATCAACTGAGAAAGTCTCCCATGTAGGAATAAAATGGGATACCATCATAAGTCGATCAATAACTACCCATACAACGTCACTACATCTCAACGACCTAGGTAATCCAACTACAAAGTCCATCGAAACATCTTCCCATTTCTATTCTGGGAATGGAAGTAGCTGTAACAAGCCTGTAGGTCTTTGGTGATTTTCCTTCACCCGATGATTGGTGGAACACTTAGTGATAAATCCTACTATCTAAAGTTTCATCCTAGTCCACCAATAATGGAATCATATGTCTTGATACATTTTAGAGATGATTGGATGAAATTACCATTGAGAAGTATGGAACTCTCAAATAAAATCCTCTCTCATATATGTAGGAACCTAGACATGTCCATGTACACACAAGATATTGTCTATGTCCACAAAATAATCCATAGGTGGGTCATCTCCAAAAATAATCTCACAGAGAACCAAGCCATCAGGATACAGAAATTCTCTTCTCTTCACCTTCTCAAGGAGGGAAGAGGTAACTATAAAGTTTGAGAGATATGACTGCTCGTGAATACTGTGAAACTTCATATGTAGCTTAGAAAATAAGGCCATCAATTTCCATTCTTCAATGGCTTCCTGTATGTCTTGTTCCTGAGTTTTCCAACTCAGTGCATTAGCTACTACATCACCTTTTCTAGGGATATAGGAAAACTAAAAATCAAAGGGCTAAAGATATTAAACCCATATCCGCTGTCTAAGATTCAAGTCACGCTGTTTAAAGATATATTTTAGGCTCTTGTGATCTGTATACACTACAAATTGATCACCCAATAGATAATGTCTACAACAACGTAATTCATGGAAAACTAATGCTAGATTGAGGTCGTGTGTTGAGTAATTTCTCTCATGAGGAATCAACTATTGAGATCTGTATGCAATTAATCTATCCTCCTACATCATCATTGATCCTAGTATAATGCTTGATATATCACAGAATATGGTATAACTCCTACCTGACTTTGGAAGAATTAGAATAGGTGCCGAGACAAGTCTCCCTTTCTTCTCTTGAAATGATTTTTCACACGCTTCTGACCACAGGAACTTAACACCCTTATTTGTAAGACCATTAAGCAGTGAAGCATGGAGTGATAAGTACTATATGAAATGACTATAGTAACTAGAAAAACCCAGGAAACTTTGTATGTCAAACAAGTTCTTGGGATGATCCTAAGAAACTACAACACTAACCTTCTCTAGGTCAATAGAGACTCTTGATTCCAAGATAATATGACCTAAGAAGTGAAATTTGTTGATCTATAAGTGGAACTTAGCAAGAATAGAACAAATATGATGCTCTCTCAGCGTACTCAGAATGATCTCAAGGTTCTTATCATGGTCTCTATGAGTGTGATAATACACTAAGATGTCATCCATAAATACTATGAAAAAAGAATGCAGATAGGGGTGGAACACCCTATTCATCAAATCCATGAATATGGAGGGTGAATTTGTGAGATCAAACAACATAACAAGGTACTCATAGACCATATCTACCACGTAAATCTGTATGAGGTATGTCTAATGGATTGAATCACACCTGATGATAGCCTAATATTAGTTCGATCTTAGATAAGACCCTAACTCCTTAGATCTAGTCAAAGAGATAATTAATTTGAGGTAGTGGATACCATTTATTGACCATAATTTGGTTCAACCATATATAATCCATGCATAGACGAAGGGTCCCATCCTATTTCGTTGTGAAAATAATGGAAAAACCCCAAGAGGAAGTGCTAGGCTGTATAAAACCTTTGGCCTCCAAGTCCTCTAATTGCCTCTTGATCTTCTAGATCTCAATAGACTGTACAAAGTAATTAACACTAGTTATTATCCTAGAATCATTTCAATCATAAACACTACCTCTATATTAGGTGGTAAGCTAAAATAATCATCAAGAATGACATCACTGAAATAATTTAATACTGGAGGGAATTCATCCTGATGTAAATCCTAATATACCATGAAGAGATTGAAAATATGGGTAGTCACTCCACCTAACCCATGATTCTATGGTCCAAATATGCTAGCTTGGTCATCCCACTCACCCTTATATAGATAAATTCTGCCCTATTGTGATTTAAATGACACACTTCAGTGATATCAGTCTACAAAGGTGTGATATGGAACCAAGAAATCCATCTCAAAAATGACATTGAATCCCATAATCTCGAGAACAAAGTGGTTCCCTAAGAAAGGGTAACTTCTTACCTCAAGGGGTAAATCCATACATTGGAATACGCCCTCTGACTGTACTCCCAATAGTGTATCCAGGGTCATTACACCATAGTAATACTGAATTTATAGTCCAAGGATTTCCATGATAGATAAGGAGATAAAAGATTTTGAAGCACCTATATCAAATAAAGCAGATGGTATAGTGCAAGCTACTAGAATAGTACCCTATACTGTAGATGGTCTCACAATCTGATCGTTGGGAATCGAATGTAGTGTATGCAACTAACCTGATCCATGAACCTATTCTATAGTTGGACTAAAATGATCAAAACTACTCCACTGAAACTTCTAGTGATCAAGATTCTAGATACCATGGTTATGAACTCTCCCCCTTCTATTCCTTCCAGTGCTACTCCAACTCCCCACCCGACACGGTGTAAAAGAACCTGCTTCTGAAGGTAGAGATGGTGAAAATCCTCTTCCACTAGAAGCTAATGGAAATCCCAAAAAAATCTCTATAAGTGCCCCATATGGATGAAATACCAACACTCCAGAGGCTCTCTATCATACTGGGGATTTAGGAGTCCCTATCATCTACACCGGTGACACACAATGGAGCTACCAACACGGGTACTTTGGTTTCCACTGCCTTGGTGGGAAACCTCAAGAGATCACATTCTTATATCAAAAGAACTAATGGCCTGCCACAACACTGGTCCTCTATGTCTGGTACTACCATTGTCCCTTAGGTTATGATTAGTGATAATATCCTAATTGACTATTTTAGAGAAGGTAGGTAGGTGAAAGATGTTCACCTAAGTACAAATGGTATACAAAATCCCATCCTTAAAGCATCTAGGGTGTGTAATCTCATCACCATCTAGAAGTAGTGAAAAGAACTATAACTTAGTAAAGTGCACTAAATATTCCATAAATGACATAGAATCCTACTGGAGATGCATGAATTATCTGGATTTGTCAGCTCTCAGTATTTGAGAAAATAACTGATCATCGAAAGTAGTATGGAAGTTAGTCTATACCATGCCCTGATGGAGACCAACCTGGGTAACTACATCCCAAAAAAAACTTGTATGAATCACGCAACATGTATACAAAAAGATTAAACCTCTACAATGGAGGTGTCTCTAGATGATCAAAGATATATAAGGTGGGATCTATCCAAGATTCACCAGCTTGTGGACCTCCATCCCCTGAGAAGGTAGGTGGATGCTACTGCTGGTACTCACATGTAAGATTAGCCATCATAGGTGCAGCTTGTGGAGCACCATGCATGGACTAAATCAGATGTAAGAAACTATATATAACTTGAGCATTGGTTCCTAGATCAGGTACAATAGGTGGTGCCTCAAGTGACAATCCTGGAGGTAAGACTAGCAACTCAGGGCCTACCATGTTTAGAGCATGGTCTTCACCACCCTCCTTGCACATGGCATGAGGACATCATGGTGGAATTAGTCTAAAAATTCCAAGCACATGCCTCAGAACAAGATAAAAATAGAGAGATAACAACACTAGAGGAAGCTGAATGTAATAAAGACTCACTACCCAAGGCATTTTACATCAACTACCCGCTTAGAAGGCCAGGTATCGGTAAGTGCTCAAGTATAAGTTTTAGGGGTTCCAGTATATGAAGGGTCAACTATAAATTTCCTAATAATTTACTAGAAACCATTTCATTTAATTTTATATATAATTAATAAGGTTCACACCTTTACCTTTCATAAACATGACAAGGTGGGATAAGGGCATGGAAACATTTCATTTTAGAATCCCCAATTCACTTTTATGCTTGAATTTTCTTATAACTTATACCAAAGTTCACTAAAAATGGATCATCATTCCCAGTGAATTAGGGACCATACACCTTATCATTATAAATGAAACCCATTTGATTTTAAACTAATTTATCAACTCAGTAAATTACCAATTCCAACCCACGAGGGCCCATAAAACCTCATGAATTGAAAACAATAACCATTCAATTTCATCCAAGTAAAATTACAAGCATAATATAAATACAAAAACATCACTCAACAATCAAAGGCATATCAAGCAATGCAAGGAGTGAAATTCACCCATATGGCATAAAAATATGCATGAAATTCAAATTATAGGTTCCTATGATGATGCGTGTAAAAATGACAATTGACCTCATATCATTAGGCTAAATATGAAATATAATCCCAATCAGAATAATAAAAAAAACACCACATAGCATGTGAGTCACCCAATGGTGAAATGATATCAACTATAATAGGAAAATCAAAACAACAATTGTAATTCATAAAACTCAGACTTTACCCTGAACAAGGGTTCACAATGCCCAAGCACAACTTATGAGCAAGTTACAAGTGTTACTAATCTCCTGACTATTGTCTCCAAATATTAAATCAATAAAGGAATCGCTCTGAAACCACTTTGTGACATATCGAACCCGGATTCCACCAAAGGTTCCCTGAACCCGATTGACCACATGGCCTCAAACACATCCCCCCTAAACACCAGAGGCTATCGACTAGCAATGAGGGACTAGGGTGTGTTTGTGAGGAGACTATTCCCTCATTATTAGAGTCTATCATAACTGATAGATATAATTACATAAGTTAAATAGTGGAAGCAATATAGATCAATAAAATCCATAATATAAGAATACTTATACAAATAATAATACAACAAGTGCAACTGATATAAATATCTAAAATATGATGATGATATTTCATGTGTCTAATAAGATGAAAATCATGGATAGAAAATGATATACAATCATTCTATACAAAATTATAAAAAAGGAATACAAAATCTATCCCAAAAACCCCAAGCCCCAACTCTATCTTCTGCTACCTGCTCCATACTAAAATAGGAAGAAATCAAGGGTCTGAAGAAACTCACTTACCTTTTTCAACACCTTTATATGTATAGATTTCTCGAGTACTAATGGTGGCCTAGATAGGGTGTGAGATAAATCTCAGTAGGCCACCACCAAAAGTGTCTATAATATACTATTGTGTAATATAAATTGAACCAGTGTGAAAGCATGAATATATAAACATAAAGTAGTATAATATTGTAAATAAACAATTACTTGTGTCATCCCTCGGCTGGTGTCTAAACATGTAACCAATTAATTTATTAATTAATTTCTAGTTTATATATTTAAGTCACGTGAGGTATATCCAGCACTGACATCAACTCATGATAGTAATAGTAGAGGTTCCAAGATGGAACAAGAAAACCTATTTGATATTAATTATAAAAGGGTTCCAAGGTAATAACCAAAGAAATAAAGACCTCAAGGTTCACATAATCAGTAGTAACTGTATCCTAGATAAGGGTAAGAGTATAATTCAAGGAGCATTTTCCAAGGAATTTCATAATAGTATGATCTAACTTAGTCCAAGGAATACATCCAAGGTAAAATATGATAAGATATGGCTAGGACCAAGGATATAATTAAGGAACCTCATGTATATAAAATCCATACTGAATCCAAAGAGTGTATCCAAGTCATCCTATAATAATAAAGGAGGGATCCTACGATGTCATTCCAAGCATCCACTAATAGACAAGGATCTGGTTCCAAGTTGGGGCTTGACCAAGGCAACTATCATCCTTGAATCAGAATGACGCCCTTCAGTGCTCAATGTATTCCCTTGGGAATCCAAGGTGAGATCAATTCAAACCACTCCTATAATTATTTCAAGGTCCATATATATAATTAGTCACCTTACATTTGGTTCATTTAACAATTTCTTCCATGTGAAGGTCATTCCATTTATTAAGTTCATTAGGTTTAAGCCTTTGCTTTCATTACTATGATAAGGCCAAGGGCATGAAACCATTTATTTAATCCATTTAAGACATGAGAATTTAACTTGGTTTGATCACTACCTTCCACTATGAGTGGAAAGGGGTGCTACGACATGCAACCAATATTCATTTCCATTCAAATTGGACAAGTCATACATATACAATATACTTTCCAATTCAATTAAGATTAATTAATTAAATGAGGTACTTAGCTTAGGTGGGTCAAGTGGCACAAAACATATAAGGGACACCCATTTACATTGTCAATAATCACTTAGTATTTTGAGTCTTACCATTAGAATGGTCAATCTCAAGAACACTCGAATGATGGATCAAAGGTGTTAGAAAAATAAAAACCCAATTATGGAACTTCACTATACATGGGGTGGTTGAAGTTGTGGATGTAACCACCAATAATGGTAAAAGTACATGGCATGGGTCTTAGAACATGGTATTAACAATTAGAAGCATTCCATATAAATTCAATAGATGACGCTCAATGAAATCAGTGCGATGATACAAAAATTTATAAAATGATAGAAATTGAGGGATGAGTTATAGAACACCTACCTTAGGCTCATATGACTCTCCTCATCTAGTATTAGCCTTTAGTTTGGCCTATATTGGAGTAGATATGAATAAAATACCAATGCCTTGGAATTGAGACATATGAACCTGAATCTAAATAGAGTCATTGATAGGATGAATAATGACGAAAGATTAATAAGGAATCGAGAACGTACCGATGTATATCCAATGAGACAAATAACGATCAATTTAGACTCAAGATAGACGATCGATATCAAAAGTTAGATTAATCTTAAAAAATCTAAAAAATAGAGAAATGGGAGGGGCTATCTGCTAGAAAACCAAAAGTGCAGAAGGGTTGTTTAAAATAGATCATTTAAGGAAAAAAATGTAAAATCACCTTAAATGGCCTTCACATGGTTTAGATGCATGGTTTGGCCAAACCATTTGCAAATAATGAAAAAGCACCTATAGAGAGGGGCATACCATATGATTAGGCTACATAGTTAGGGAAACCATGCTCCAACCATGAAAAATGACTCTATATTTTTTCTAAAACATTTATCATGTCCATGAAGCCCAAGTCACATAGTCATGGAAAACCATGCACCCTATTACAATCCACTATGTAGCCTCACACGGTTTAAACAAACTATGTGGACTGCCTCACACGGTTTGCTCTGATCATATGATAGGACTTTTTCTCCCAAAAATCTAGGTTTTTGGATCCGAAAAATCCTTGGAAACCCCTGACACCTCCACTAACTCACTAGGAATCTATATTAGGTTCATAAAAGAGAACTAGACCAAAATTTAAAGGATCCATACCTGAGTCAAAAACTAGGTTCTTACACAATGGAATTATTTTATTTTAAACTAGAATGACATGTGGATCTATAAACTGAATCCAAGGTATCAATAAGTTTAAAATATAAAATATTATTTGACTAATAAAACTGAAAATATAAAGTTACACACTAGGAACCTCCTTAATTAAAAAAATTCAAAAATAGATGGCTCAAGCTCCAAGAACCTCTTTGATTCCACTGATCGGTAAACATTAAAAACATCTTGGACTTTTTCAAACTATATGTTTTAGAAGATAAAATTTAATAGCCTAAAAAAACTTTGATCATATTGATAGTAAGTAGTATATTCCTCACCAAAATCTCATCGGTCAAGAAGATCAAGACATGAAATTACAAAGGAAATATTAGATATTTTACAATGTCACCTCACATAGCAGAAGATCTTAGTAAACACACTAAAAATAAAATAAAATTTAATATCTAAAAATTATTGAGATGATGAACAAGAATTAAATGTAATTAATCAACATATCATCCATTCCTAAAATCCTCAGTCTAATTTATAGACTATGCTGTAAAGAATTCAATTGTCACTTTCTAATTTCTCTAGTTCAGTTGTAATAAAATCAAAAGTATCCCTCCATATTTCTATGAATATGGATCTAACATCCAATCAAGTAGTTAAACATTCCATTACAATGTTTGTTAATGTTATAGAATTTAGGTGTACTAAATCAGTTCACCAAAACATAAATATTTAGACAATTAGAAGTTATATTTTGATTTTTTTTTTCAAAGAAACAACTTCAAGTTAATTCAAACAAAAAATAAAGTGTATTGTGATTTTCAAAATAGAGGACATAAAATTAGTAAATTGACTCAACAATCTACTCAAAAATATTTCTCCTTTTGATAATTACAAGATACAAAAAAAAGATAAGTTTAACTAAAATTTAAAAACCATAAAATCCCTATGAATTCTAATAAAACTACCCTTGAGTTTAACATCCATAAGTCTTAATATTTTCAATTTTTCCAATGTATCCCCATTTAAAAAAAATCAATAAAATACATAAGTAAACAAAAAATTTTCTAATGAAAATATACACATATTAGATGTAAGGAAAATTCAGTCTTCTCAAATTCCTCACCATTTGTGATTTTTAAAAAGAAACATAGAGGAAATGATAAAGTAAAAGATATAAATTAAAAATAAACCCCCAATCATATTCTAGTTTCTCCCCTAGTATACACATCACCCTTTTAAAATTTTCAACAAATTATAAGATGAAACATTTTCTTCTCTATATTTTTTGATAATATCTCCCCATCTCAAACAATCAAAGAATAAAAAAAACTATAATCTCTTTTTAAGGTAATTATAAATAAGTAAGGAAGCTTAAAAATATCTATTCATAAATAAATTCACCTTTCAATGAAAATTAAGGAATCCAATAAGAATTTGAATTTATTATAAGAATCTGAAAAAATAAAAAAATTATAAATTCATTATTTGAAAGAATATATGTTTAATTTATTAAAAATAAATTCAGTTATCTTATAAAAAATTAAATCCTCAATATAAAACATGAATATAATAGAATTTACTAAATTAAACATTTAAATTAAACGACCAGTTTATCATAAGTTTCACAAGATAATAATATAAATAATTGAACCTCCTAGAAGTTATTTTTTGATTAATTTTACTGATCTTTCTGTATAGAATATTGTTTCAAAGTTGATTCTAAAATCATGACCATATCTTATATAGAGTCTGATAGTAGATAAAAAATTCTTTGCAAAAAAATTAGAAAAAAACTCACCCTTGACTAAGGAGTTTAAGTGAAAAGTAAAATTTCTTAAGTGAAAGTATACAATTTAATCATAAAAGTAAAATTTTTATTGGTACTGAATATTTAAGTTTAGCTACCAATACATAATATGATTTCCTTCTACAAAAATTAAGTACTGTACACCCAGAACTTCTTTGGTTTGGAGATATTTTCAAATAATAATTTTGGTACCCACATCATTGCAACTCATCTATGCTCCATAAACATGAGTTCCTTTAAGATATACACACTGTGAGTTTTGAAATACTAAACACTATTCAGTGAATATTTATTCTTCCAATGTCTATCTCTATAGGAATTAGAAAAAATCACACTCTTTAGCATAAAGTAGTTTTCTTAATAATGAGATCTTTTAGTGGAGTTACAAACTAGTAAAGAAGTTTTCCTATTTGGTCTCATATGATTAAAAAAACTATCAAAGTTATTATATCTAGAAGTAAAATTTAAAAGAATCTTTTTCAATCTCTTTGTAACACCCCAAGATTGCATGATATGATTCTTTTTTAATAATACAATAGCATGCGCTAGACGCAACTTCGAGTTCTAACACACCACGACCAATCAAACTAGCCGTTATGAATAGAAATATCCACTTTTTGAAACTTTATAATTTTTATTTTTCAAAATGGAATTCATTTTCAGATTTTAAATATCAAAATTATCTTAGGGTGAATTTTTGGTATTTTTATGAAAACTTTCAATTTTTGATGAATAGTGAAAAACACTGCGTTATTGTTTAAAACCAACTTTTTATTTTAATAATTAGTTATTTTATTTAAATTTATATTAGGTAAACATAGATACATAATACATATATATGTTCAACATAATTCATTGGAGTCATTTTATAATAATATTAGATATATAAAATTTTATTGAACTTTTTACCGTATTTTACCCACCTTCTATGCGCATTTGAAAATTTGCATAAAACGTAATTTTATTACTTCTGTGAATTAAGTTTCAAAAATCCAAGAGACACAATTGACATCAGTAATTAAAATGTGGTTCAATAAGATGAAAATAAATTTTTGTGAATAGTAACTTTCACTTTTATTTACCACAGTTAAAAGTAAATAGGGTAATTAAATGTGAAAAATGATATTATAATTACCCTAAAACATGTACTAATTCTATTGGATACATTTATTTTAACCTAAATCAACCTTATTAATAAAATATGATCCTTTTGGTCCACTTGGATTAGATTATGACATTTATTATTATTTTATTTAAAGAAGAGTTAAAAGTGTTAAATTCAAAGTTTAATAACTAAACCATTTTTAATATTGAGTTATACATAAGATTAATTTGACTATGAATATTAATTAGAAATATAAAAATATTTCCAACATAAAGGTATTTTATTTATAATATTTAGAAATTAAATAATTAAATTTATTTATGACACAATGTTGATGTAGTAATTATATTATTAATGAAGGATTAAAATAATTGATATTATAAATATCCAAATAAATGTAAATTGAAACTTTTGATGAATTAAAATACTTTTCTAGGTTAATATGAAATTTTAGGGTTGATTAAATAATTTTTTTTCTAAGTGATAAAGTTTTTATGACTTTCACAAAAACAAAATACCAAATAATGTCAAAATTGACATAAATGAGTTTTTAAAATAAATACTATATTATTAATTTATATAATATTAATAAAAATATAAGGATCAAACAAAGGACATAGATAAAGTTAGATATATCAATAGTGAACCACTTGGGGTTCCCTTGGCTTTTTATAGTAAGTTTATTAACAATTTATTATAATAATATCAGAATATATGGTAAAAGTTAAACTATTTATCTAAGAGTTAAATCTAAAATATATGGTTAGTATGGTGAAATAAACCTATCTAAAACCTATTTTTTGAGATATTTTTTACCCATAACCACCTTATCCTAGAAATAAATTATTTTTGAGCCATTATAAACTGAATATGATTGTATAATAAAATAATATTCTAAGGTTTTCCTAAAGTGACCCTCCTATCTCTTATAAAAGGGTACTTCCCCTTCTCTCAAAACCACACCTCCAAATCCATTTGGATCGGCCAAAACCTACTCAAATATCTTTCCAAATACCATCACTTTGACCTATAATCCTTACTTTGATCATAAATCCAACCTAAGGATCCTTTTGATCAATTCAAAAGGAAACACCTGAAGAAGAGGTAATAATTTCATCACCTCTTTCAAAGTTCTTCTATTCTTCCCCTTCCTATTTATTTGTTGTTTCCATACCAAAATAATAACTCCAGTAACTTATACATATTATTATGTTATTATAAATATGGTACAAACATATTCATTATTCTATTCATCCTATGAATGAAAAGTCACCATACGTGCGTACGTACGACTTACCGTGTCCACGTCGTGGTGCAATTTGTTATTCAAACACTTCATTATTTGGATGGGTATAATAATGAGTATAAATGATTTAAATAATAAATATAACGTGTCAATAATTATTTATATATGATATACCATCAAATTACATACTATTTCACCATCAATAGAATGATATTGTCGATCGTGTGTACGTACGGGTTACCGTCTCCATGAACGCGATGAAATTCATTCCCCATCAGGACCATTCAAGAATAATTTTCATTTTATGATTAAAAATAATGTTTGATAAATTAATATCATTATGTATATGAATCAAATACATCCTATCCATAACAAACATGGCTTACATTACCAAATCATATAAAGGAACATGAATAATTTAACACCCGAAACAATGATACTACTGAAATATTATTAACAAAGAAATATTAAAAGATCATATATGATATAATATTTATGTATGTGGTTCTTGTATAATTTAATAACATTGATTTAACTATTATAAAAAAGGTTAATGTACCCTCGATCAAGGAAAAGTACAAGGTGATGGTTAATTCTACAATCTCTTCATTATCCGAGGTTGTTTATACGTGAGTATCTACTTTGATCTCATTATCATCCACATACGTGTTTCATAAAAATGTATTTAAAAACATTTTTACTATTTCCTAGACTATGGGTTGAAGTCATTTATAACCTTTCTTGACTTTTTATAAAATGTTTATAAAGTAATCTTTCTGTTGTTTTCTAAACAAGGTCCTTTACGACCTTTTTGACAAAATTAAGGAAAGAATGTTTTTTTAACTTATATGGGGAGTGCGGCTATTTTCCACCATTATAACATCTTCAAAGATTCCCTTAAAATATTATAAGAATATTTTAAAAATAAATGTTTTCTTTTATAATTATGTGACTTTTAAATTATTTCAAAATAGAAAGAGATATTTCTCTCAAATAGTTTTGATTTCATCTATGTCAACATCCTTTGATGGATTTTACACATGTTTGAAGTTAATTTATTAAGATAAAAATATTCCATATTATATTGAAGGTTTTGTGATATGTTTGAAGGTGGATGTGTTATTTTTATACCATTCATGGTTTATGGTTAAAGAATTAGAATTTCACATGCTAGTTTTAATACGAATGTTTATGTTATGTTTCAACCTTTTCATATGAGGAATTCATTGGACTTAGTAAGTGACGGGTAGAGCCCGCTATATCTCCTCGATGCATTAGTTGGTCTCATGAGACAAACAAGTGTCTTGGCACAAGGCCTTGAAAAAATCTTATTTGTAGTCTTGGTACGAGGCCTTGACTATATGGTTTTGAAGTCTGGAATTATGCATTCCATCATTATGAAATTGGATATTTATACTAGTAGAATATCCATGTGAATAAGTAAATGTAATTATTTGATTTATATTTTCCATATTATTCTGATTTTTAAGTTTAAAAGGCTTATGTTTTAGACTTATACATTTCCTTAAATGTTTATGCTTATTTAATAAAGTTTCTACTATATTGTTATCCTTACTGAGAATCTAAGCTCACCCATTTCTATGTTTTATTTCTCCCAAGATGTGAAGAAGTATTTTATAGTTGAACTACAGAGATAAAATGAGGAATATAAGTGTGTTCAAAGGGGACAAAATGTTGTTGTTGTTTTTATTTCATGATGTAATGTAAAACTTATGTATGTATCTAGTACTTCCAAAGCTACTAAAATGATCAGTATTTCGGGACATGATTCCTTGTGTCAAGAAAATGTTAATTAATAATGCATTGACTCTGGGTAACTTGGGTTGGGGAGTTATAGTTGGTATCAGAGGAAGTTTAGTACAAACCATGGAAGCTAGATTTAGAAAATCTCTGATTAAAGAGCATTACCCTAAGATATACTTTGAGGATTAGTATAGAAGAACTTTCTAGAATTTTGGTAATGTAGATATTTTGTGTATTTTACAAGAAATACATCCCTGTCTGGATATGAGAAAGTATAGGAAGCTTTGACATAGATGTACCTAGGAGTGAGAACTCCTAAAAGGAGTTTTGGACTTGACCCGGGGTATCCTGGTACACAACAATGGGCCTTGCTGCACTCTTGATTGTGAAACTCCCAGGGGATATGCTTAGGATAATTCAAATTTTCTTTACAAACCATTATGAAGGATTTATGAGTATATACCTCCTCAAAGAAAACATTTTTTTTTGATTTTGGATTATATATATAAACTGTTCAATTTATGTTAAGTGTTTTACAGGTTTGGAATTATATATTGCGATTCATAAACTAATATAGTATATGAAATTGTTTAGAAATTTTTCCTAGTAGAAGGAATGGAAACCATATCAACACACATAATGCATGTAGGGATTAACATCCTACTCAAGATAATTATAGTGGAGCTGGTGATTAAACTGGTGCTGATCAGCTTATTACCATACTGGGACAACTCACTCAGGTTATGAATAATAACCTTACCTTTATAGAGCACCCTGATCCACAATGAGAAGGATCAATGTTAGATCGCTTCATGAGGAAAAAAAACCAACATTAAATGGGACTATAAATACGTTTTTATATGAGTAATGGATAAGTTCCTTAGAGAAAATATTTCATGCTTTGGGGAGTAGTGAAAGGGAAAAAGTTGTCATATCAGTTTATCGCCTCATGGGAGATGTAGATCAATGGTGGTATTTAATTAAAAACACAAAGTAAGATTAAGAAGTATCAAATATATAATTTAGGGAGTTTAAAGTGATTTTCTTAGAAAAATACTTTTCTTGTGACCATCAAGCGGATATGGAAAGACAATTTCTGAGTACGAGGGAAAAGGAGGATGAAAATGTCGCTAAGTATGAGGTTAACTTTAGAAGGTTAGAAAGGCATGAAACAGATTATATACGTTACCCAAGGAGTAAGATTGATTGATTATTTTATGGTTTAAAACCATTTCTCCATTGATAATTAGTCTCACAATACTTCTTATCATACAAAGATATTGTATCATGTGCTATCAAGATAGGAAAGTAATTCTCTAAGTATTACGACTTTAAAGCAAAGCAAGAGAAGAAGAGATATACTGAAAACTCTGTGAATGGAAATAAGGGGAAGAAGGGAAAATTTGAATATCCATCATATGGTAAATGTAAGAATAAACACCCTGGTACTTGCTTGAATGGAATGAGTCTATTACAAGTGTGGTGAAAAAGGCCACCAAGCTCATGATTGAAAAGGAAATAAAGAGGCTGTCAATGTTGAATGAAACAATTATAGAGAAATGGGTCATTATACAAATGAATGTCCTAATCTTTAAGGGAAATTATCTTATAAAAGGCCAAGGGAGAAATGACAAGCTTATACGATCACTACTGCTGAGTTTGAAACTCCAAATGATGTGGTGGCAGGTAATTTAATGGTTTCCTTAAATTTAGCCAATGCTTTATTTGATTCTAGATCATCGTATTGTTTCATATCTTATCAGTTTTCTAAGAAAATTAGATATTTCCAATTTGATTTAATAAGGAAGTTTTTAGTCAAAAATCCAAGAGTAATTGTCATTGTAATAAAGTTTTGTGAATAAGTCCCCATTAAGGCACATAAATGTTCTTTATCTGCTGATCTTATCGTCATACCCATGATTGAATTTGATATAATCCTCGGTATGGATTGAATTTCAGACCATGAAACAAAAATTTATTGTAAGAAGATGGAGGTTACTATTTTTAATGATGATAAGGAGTACCTTATCTTTAGATTTTCAAGGAATATCTTGATGAATTTATAGTGGTATTTACTGATGATATATTGGTATAATCAAAAAGTTACAAAGATCATGAAAATCACTTCCGCACTATTCTGAAAACCCTCAGAAGAAATGAATTATATGGGAAGTTTAGCAAGTGTGAATTATGGCTTCAGGAAATTTCCTTTCTTAGACATGTTTTCTCTAAGTATGGAATCTCTGTTAATCCTTTAAAGACCAAGGCAATCCAAGAATGGCTAGCACCAACAAGTATAACTGAGGTGAACAATTTTATTGGTTTAGCAAGATATTATTGGTGTTTCTTCCATAATTTTTCCTGATTGGAAAACCCATTAACCAAGCTCACACGTAAAGGGGTTAATTTTTTTTGGACAAAAGAGTGTAAAGAATGTTTTGAAGAACTAAAGAGAAGATTAGTCAATGCTTCTATATTGAATCTACCATCAGGGAATGACGAATTTGTTATTTATAGTGATGCATCAAAGAAAAGACTTGGTTGTGTCCTTATTCAGAATGATAGGGTTATTTCCTATGCATCCTGACAACTAAAAATTGATAAACAAAACTATCCTACTAATGATCTTGAGTTAGAAGCTGTAATATTTACTTTTAAGATATGGAGAAACTATCTCTATGCTAAAAAATGTGAGATATATATTGATCAGAAGAGTTTGAAGTATATTTTCTCACAAAAAGAACTCAACATGGAAAAGACGATTGTTTGAACTACTCAAGGATTACGAATGCACTATACACTACCACCTGAGGAAGGAAAATAAGGTGGCAGATGCTTTGAGTAGAAAGAATCATGGAGTTTTGAACAAGATGAGAGTTGAAAGGGATTCTATGTTCATGAATCTAGTAAATATGGATATGGGAATAACCATGGAAGGTGAAACATCAATACTTTTTCAAATGGTTGACAAACCATATTTACTGGAAAGGATAAAAAGTTCTCAGACTGATGATGAGGAGTTTCAAAAGAAAATTAAAGCTTTAAATGATGGGAGATTGATTGAATTCGTATGTGAAGATGGAATTTTGAAATTTGGGAAAAGACTTTGTGTTCCCGATATACCTGATCTAAAAAGGGAATTATTGGATGATGCTCATAGATCCAATTTTTCTATACACCCTCGTAGCACTAATATGTATAGAGATTTGAAGGAACATTTTTAGTGGGACAACATGAAGAGAGAGATTGCTGATTATGTGTCAAGATGTATGGTTTTTCAACAAGTGAAAGCTAGAAGACAACATCCTAGAGGATTCATGAAACCTCTTCCCATACCTGAGTGGAAATGGGATGATATTACGATGGAATTTGTCATGGGTTTACCAAAGACTCCTAGAAAGAATGATGAAATATGGGTCATTGTTGATTGAATTACCATGTCAACACATTTTCTTTCTATAAGAGAAGATTTACCACTTGAACGTCTGGTAAGACTATATATTAATGAAGTTGTAAGACTTAATGGAGTACCGCTATCGATTGTTTCTGATCGTGATCCCCATTTTACATCATGATTCTGGAAAAGTCTTCATAAGGCCTTGGATATTGAACTTCATTTGAGAACTGCCTACCGTCCTCAAACTGATGGACAATCAAAACAAACTATTCAAACCTTAGAAGATATGTTGAGATCTTGCTCACTTGACTTTCATGGTATGTGGGATCAATATTTACCTCTGGTATAATTTTCCTATAACAATAACTTCCATTCAAGAATTCAGATGACACTATATGAAGCATTATATGGAAAGAGATGTCGCACACCAACATGTTGGGATGATGTTGGTGAAAGAAAACTCATAGGCCCATAACTTGTTGAGGAAACAATGGAAAATGTGAAAGTTATCCAAACCCACATCAAAGTAGCTCAAAGTAGGACAAAGAGCTATGCCGATAACCGAAGGAAGGATTTGGAATTTCAAGTAAGAGATCATGTTTTCTTGGAGGTATCTCCATGGAATGGTGTTATACGTTTCGGTAAGAAGGTTAAATTAAGTCCCAGGTATATTGGACCTTTCAAAATTCTAGAACGAATTGGAGTTGTGTCTTATTGTTTGGAAATGCCCCCAAGTCTCTCCAAAGTTCCTGATGTGTTCCACGTATCACTGTTGAGAAAATGAATCCCTAACCCAACGCATGTACTCACCTATGAAGAAATAGAACTGGAACCCGATTTGTCTTATTGTGAAGATCTTTTCAAGATTATTGACACCATATAACAATTGTTAAGAAACCAGATGACTCGTTTGACGAAAGTTCTTTAGAGAAACCATAAGATGGAAGTGGCAATGTTGGAACCCTAAGAACATATGATGAAGAACCACCCAAATCTTTTTATATAGTAATATTCTAGAAATTTTTAGGACTAAATTATTTTAAGTAGGGAATAATGTAACACCACAAGCTTCCACAATACACTTCTTTTTGAATAATACAATAGATTGTGCTAGACACAACTTTGAGTTCTAACACACCACGACTAATCAAACTAGCTGTTATGAATAGAAATACCCAGTTTCTGAAATTTTATAATTTTTATTTTTCAAAATGTACTTCATTTTTGGATTTAGAATATCAAAATTAGCTTAGGGTGAATTTTTGGTATTTTTCTGAAAACTTTCAATTTTTGATGAATAGTGAAAAACACTACGTTATTGTTTAAAACCGACTTTTTATTTAAATAATTAGTTATTTTATTTAAATTTATTTTAGGTAAAAATATATACATAATACCTATATATGTTCAATGTAATTCATTGGAGTCATTTTATAATAATATTAGATATATGAAATTTTATTGAACTTTTTACCGTCTTTTACCCACCTTCTATGTGCATTTGCAATTTTTTTTAAAACGTAATTTTACCACTTATGTGAATTGAAATTCAAAAATATGAGAGACACGGTTGACATCATTAATTAAAATTTGGTTCAATAATATGAAAATAATTTTTGGTGAATAGTAACTTCGAGTTTTATTTACCACGGTTAAAAGTAAATAGGGTAATTAAATGTAAAAAATGACATTATAATTACCCTAAAACATGTCCTAATTCTATTGTATAAGTTTATTTCGACCAAAATCAACCTTAGGAATAAAATATGATCCTTTTGGTTCACTTGGATTAGATTAGGACATTTATTATTATTTTATTTAAAGAAGAGTTAAAAGTGTTAAATTCAAAGTTTAATAACTAAACCATTTTTATTATTAGGTTATACATAAGATAAGTTCAACTATAAATATTAATTAGGAATATAAAAATATTTCCTACATAATGGTATTTTATTTATAATTTTTAGACATTAAATAATTAAATTTATTTATGATACAATGATGATGTAGTAATTAAATTATTAATGAAAGATTAAAATAATTGATATTATAAATATTCAAATAAATATAAATTGAGACTTTTGATGAATTAAAATAATTTTATAAGTTAATATGACATGTTAGGGTTGATTAAATATTTTTTTTGAAGTGATAAAGTTTTTATGACTTTCACAAAAACAAAATATCAAATAATGTCAAAATTGACATAAATGAGTTTTTAAAACAAATACTATATTATTAATTGATATAATATTTCTAAAAATCTAAGGATAAACCAAAAGACACAGATAAGGTTATATATATCAATAATGAACCACTTTGGGTTCTCTTGGCCTTTTATAGTAAGTTTATTAACCATTTATTATAATAATACAAGAATTCATGGTAAAAGTTAAACTATTTATCTAAGAGTTAAATCTAAAAGAAAAGGTTAGTATGGTAACCTAAACCTGTCTAAAACCAATTGGTTGAGAGTTTTTAGACCCATCCCCACCTCATCCTCGAAATAAATTATTTTTGAGGCATTATAAACCGAATATTATTGTATAATAAAATAATATTTTAAGCATTTCCTAAAGTGACCCTCACCTCTCTTATAAAAGGGTACTTTTCCTTCTCTCAAAATTACACCTCCAAAGCCATTTGGATCAGCCAAAATCTTCTAAAATATCCTACCAAATACCCTCACTTTGACCTAGAATCCTTACTTTGATCATAAATCCAACCTAGGGATCCCTTTTGATCAACTCAAAAGGAAACACCCGAAGAAGATGTAATAATTTCATCACCTCTTTCAAAGTTATTTTCTTCTTCCACTTCCTATTTATTTGTTGTTTCCATACCAAAATAATAATTCCAGTAACTTATACATAATGTGATGTTATTATAAATATGTTCTTGACATATTCATTATTCTATCCATCCTATGAATGAAAAGTCACCATACGTGCGTACGTACGACTTACCGTTTCCACGTCGTGGTGTAGTTTATTATTCAAACACTTCATTATTTGGATGGGTATAATAATGAGTATAACTGATTTAAATAATAAATATAACATGTCAATGATTATTTATATATGATATACCATCCAATTACATATGATTTCACCATCAACATAATGATATTGTCGCTCATGTGTACGTACGGATTACCGTCTCCACGAACGCGATGAAATTAATTCCCCATCATGGCCATTCATTAATAATTTTCATTTTATGATTAAAAATAATTTTTAAGAACTTAATATCATTCTGTATATGAATTAAATACATCCTATCCATAAAAAACATGTCTTACGTAACCAAAACATATAAAGGAAAATGAATCAGTTAACACCTGAAACAATGATACTACTGAAATATTATTAACAAAGAAATATTAGAAGATCATATATGATATAATATTTATATATGTGGTTCTTGTATAATTTAATAAAAATTATTTAACTACTATAAAAGAGGTTAATTTAACCTCGATCAAGTAAAATTACAAGTTAATGGTTAATTATATAATCTCTTCATTATCCGAGGTTGTTTATACACAAGTATCTACTGGGACCTCATTATCATCCACATCCGTGTTTCATAAAAATGTATTTCAAAACATTTTTACTATTTACTAGAATATGGGTTAAATTCATTTATACCCTTGTTTGAATTTTTATAAAATGTTTATAAAGGAATCTTTCCATCGTTTTCCAAACAAGGTCCTTTACGACATTTTTGACAAAATTAAGGAAAGAATGTTTTTTAACTTATATGGGGAGTGTGGATATTTTACTCCGTTATAACATATTTGAAGCTTCCCTTACAGGATTATAATAATATTTTCAAAATATATGTTTCTATTATAATTATGTGACTTTTAAATGATTTCAAAATATATTGAGATATTTCTCTCAAATAGTTTTTATTTCATATATGTTAACATCCTTTGATGGATTTTACACATGTTTGAAGTTGATTTATTAAGATACAAATCTTACATATTATATTTAAGGTTTTGTGATATGTTTGAATATGGATGTGTTATTTTTATACCATTCATGGTTTATGGTTAAAGTATTAACATTTCACATGCTAGTTTTAATACAAATGTTTATGTTACGTTTCAACCTTTTCATATGAGGAATGCATTGGACTTAGTAAGTGACGGGTGGATCCCTCTATATCTCCCCGATACATCGATAGGTCTCATGAGACAAACTAGTGTCTTGGAACAAGGCCTTGAAAAAATCATATTTTTAGTCTTGGCATGAGGCCTTGACTATGTGGTTATGAAGTCTGACATTATGCATTCCATCATTATGAAATTGGCTATTGATATTGCACGTGATTTTTAGACTAGTAGAATATTCACGTGAATAAGTAAATGGAATTATTTGATTTAAATTTTCTATATTATGCTGAAGTTTAAGTTTAAAAGGCTTATGTTTTAGTCTTATACATTGCCTTAAATGTTTATGATTATTTAAGAAAGTTTCTGCTATATTGTTATCCTTACTGAGAATCTGAGCTCACCCCTTTCTATGTTTTATTTTTCCTAGGATGTGAAGAAGTATTTTATAGTTTACCAATAGGGACAGGCTAAGGAATATAAGTGTGTTCAAAGGGGACAAAATGTTTTTGTTGTTTTTATTTCATGATGTAATGTAAAACTTATGTATGTATCTCGTACTTCCAAGGCTACTAAACTGATCGGTCTTTTGGGACATGATTCCTTGTATCATGTCAATGTTATGTAATAATGAACCGACTCTAGGTAACAAGGGTCAGGGAGTTATAGTCTTGACTTTAGATTTCAGTTTATCTACTTTAGTGTTATCTTTTGAAGTTGAAACAAGAATATACTTTCCTTTATGTTCTATAGATAATATTGAAATTTTATTCTTAGACCAATCAATATCATATTTATTTATAGAAACTTCCACTTTAAGTTTAGTTACCTTACTCATAGACTTTATAAGATCAAACTTATCTTGATCATAGTCTTTCTTCAACCGATTATTTATTTTCTCCATGATTATTATATATCTATAAATTTTCTCAAGAGATTTTTTATCATCCTAATCTTCATTAAAATCACCCTCCAATGAAAACAGTGAGCACAAACTATAGATAAATTTATCAAGGATTCAACTGCTATCTTTACCATAAAGAAAATTATTTCGAAGTTCCTTATCATAAAATATGGTTATGTTCCAAATATAATCTAATGAAATATTATAAGTAGACATATCCTCACCTATGATCCATGTGTATTTAATAGATCTAAATGACCATTTTCATTTTCTATTGGAAATTATCCTTGATTGAATTTCCTTCTTCTTGAGTCTTAGAAAATTTGGTCGAATGTTTCCATGATTTTTACATTCATAGAAAATAAGTTCTAATGAAAATTTAAAAATAAGTTCCAAATAACATTTATTTTCCTTTTTATCCTTTATGTATATCCTTTTATCCTTTTAGTATGTCTAGAAAAATTTATTTTTTAACATTTTCTCACCATATGTGAATGTTCACAATCAGTAGGTTCCATATCACTATTATCCAAAAATTTATTAGAGGTTCTTATCAATATAATATTCTTGGAATTTTATTCTTTGGAAGTTAAATATTTAGATATTGAAGTAAAATAAACTCTATTTTTATTTCTATCTTTCTGAGTGTCACTTTTTAATCTATTTTCATATTACATGAGTGTTATAATTATATAATCTAAAAAAATCTTGATACATGATTAGTATAATCAATTTCTATTTTTTTGATTCCCACTATTTAGGTAGAATATCTATAATCTTTTCAACCAACCGATCATCTACTGTTTCTCTCTAAAAAAGTGACTAAAGGATATTAACAATAACTATAAACTATTTATGTATTTAAGTAATGGATTCACTAGGTAAAAAATCAATAATTATATAACCTAACCTAAGAATCACTCTCTTTGTCACTAAATTTTGAAGTTCCAAAATGAGTAACCTCAAAAATATTCAAAATTCTATTATCTATTTGACATGAAGAAGCATGATTATATATATTCCTAATAATAGCACATAGAATATTATTTATCATTTGGAAACTAAGTTAGAATTTTTATTTATCCTCAAAAGTAATGTTTTGAACTTCCTTCTCTATAATATTTTAATTTCCAGTAAGTATATGGAGGGATTATAGTCACAAAACCAACTAATTTTTTTTCTCTCACTTAAAAAGTTAAATGACTAGAAGATATAAATTATGATCAAGAAGATTATAAAAAGTAAAAATGAAGCAAGCACAGTGGAAATAAAATATTAAGTAGTTAAAAACTAAACTAAGATAAAAAATTAAACCAATTCAAAAATTAACACAATAGAGTAAAATAAATTCATATAGTGTCATATAACAATAAAAACAAATCTTAAAATATATTATTACCAAAGACTTATATTCATCAGAAGTATTTATGTAACAACCTAGATTTTCTATGAGGTAAAGAACATTTGAATTTCAGTTTAATTCCTTGGTTTTAATCTAATATGAATGCCTCGTAAAGATATGGAGGAAACAAGGCTGTTTGAGGCTTGTTTGGAGCCTGAATCCCCAAATTTTGGAGGAAATAGTTGGACCACATGGTTAGTAGAAATATTGAATCCTAGGACACATAGTTTGATTAAATCATGTGGGGTGTTTCAATGCATAATAGAGGGATTCATGGTTTTCCCTAACTACGCGACCCATGCCATATGCCTATGCATGTGCAGAATACATCTTAATAGAGGGGTTTTGCACATGCTATGCATGGTTAGTCAAATTGCACAGATATCCCGTGTGAGGGTTAACTTGAGGAAAAACTAGGTACATGGTTGGCACAAAGTTTGTCCAACCATGTATCAAAACTGTGAACCTCTTTAAAATTCTAAAAAATGATCATTTTCTTTTTATTTATTTATAAATCACCCATTCTATTCTTTTATTTTCCTATAGTGGACAAAAAATCCTCCTCATATTCTTTAAAAATCTCTTCTTATTGATGAATTTAGGTTCTTATATAATTTCTTCTTCCAAACTTGGAATCAATATCCATTCATGTCGTTGGATTTCTACCTGTAAGTTCTCTATTCCTCAGGCTCCTTTCTTTATTATTCTTCCTATCGATGACACTGTTTTGGTGTGAGACCATATGCCCTATTTTCAAGGTGTTCATATATTATTCTATTTTATTCCAATCCAGGCCAAACTAAGTACCAATATCGTATGAGGAATCTACTACAAGCATAAGGTTTGCGGTCTATGAATTTTACCTCAAAGTATTACCTTTTATTAAATTTCTCTGTTGTGTACACACGAGTTTCATTAGGATTTGCTTCTAAAATTAATTCATTTATTATAAATTGTTTAACTTGTTTTATAAGACCCAAATGACACTTTTTACACCATTTTAGGTTGAGAACTCAATGCCAACCCCCAAACATAGGGTGCATTATTTTTATACCTTTAGTTAGAAATTTTTTAATTGATCGAGACACCATTTGGGTGTGCTTAACTTGATCTATTATAAGGTAAGTGTTTCATCTTGAAAAATGAGTATTTAATTTATTAAATGGAAAGTATATGCATAAATATCACTTGGAATTATCCTTTATCATTAATTTGACTAATGGTTTCATGTCCTTAATTCACCTTGTCACATATGATTAAAGGTAATGGAATGAACCTAATGAAAATGTAATTGGTATGAGCATTACATGGCCTATGATGAAATATGTATATAAATGAATTGAGTATAAGGTGACTAATGTAAAAACCCAAAGTTTTATCAATGGAATTACCTTCTTATAATCATTCCTTATAGTATAATCACATTAAGAAACACAATTTCATAACATGATAATAAATAATATGTGACAATTAAACATAATTTTTTCACTTCAATGTCTTGAATTTCGAAAATCGGACATACACAATTGCATTCAGAGTGATTTTTGGGGTCTGTTAGAACAAAATTAATTTTTGATGAATAGTAACCTATCCTGATGAATAGTAATATGACCATTATTAATATTAAATCATCCAAAAAAATAGTAAACTCACCCATAAATGTATAAATAAAATTTAGGCTTCTTATAAGGGATAATATGACCATAGTAAATGTATTAGTATTTTTGTAAGTCATAAATAATTAATTGTAATTAATTAATTTAAAAGAAAATGTATTTTCATCAAATGTTTTTATAAATTAACAATTTTATGTCTTCTGGTTTTAAGATAATTTTATACAACCTTATGTAAATTTTTGAAAACATTATAAAATCAGTTATAGTTTTAAAATCAGTATTTTTCTTGTAAATTATTATTTTAATTAAAAATTAAATTAATTATATTTAGAAAATTATTTTTGAAAAATGATTTTATTTTTGGATTCTAAACATTGAAAAATTTTTAGGGTGATTTTTTGGGGATTTTTTTCTAAAATACTTGAATTTTTGATGAATAGTAAAATATGGTAATTTACCGTATATATACATTATAAGTAAAATGCACTATTCCTAGCATCATATCTAAGGTGAGAACCCTTGGTTCAAACTTAAATGAACATATAAATATTTTTGGTCATGGAATCACCACTATTTCTTGTCTTCTTAGAGAATAATAAACCAATGATTAAAATATTTAGAAAACCCGCCTCCCCTCCACTATAAAAACCACCCACACTCCCATGTTCTCTTCACTCCCCTAAATACTTGTGAATTTCCTAAATTATGATAAAATATCTCTAAAATATCCTCCTTGACATTTATAATCCATTGTTCTTATAAAATATCAAATCCTCTCCCCTTAAGAGGTTATCAAGAAAGATTAATTCAAGAGGTAAATTCCTCTTTTCAATTATTTTACTTTCTTTTCAAGTTCCTTTGTTTTCTTTTCTATCCTTACCTATACTCATCCAAATATTATGAAAAATATATTACCATACATTTATTGTAATGTTTTTATGATAATGTAATAAGTTATTATCATCTCTCCTTTACCCTTATTTTATACTAGAAATGAAAATACCATCCGAGATGTGTTAATTCATCACATTCAAGGACGATAGGTTTTCAATTTTTTTAACATCTTCAATTCTGGTCATGAAACCATTTTTATGGTTGAAATAGACTATAATATATGTATTATGTCTCATCTATGTTTCTGTAATCTTTTTGCACACATGGTATTGATTTATAAAACAAAAGGTGTTCATTATGATCAAAAACCACCAATTAACCCAAAAGGTTATTACTAATGTTTTATATAATGATTCAACTTCACTCCAAGTAACTAAATTAAATTTAAAACCTTTTAACCTTATATATTTTTAGTAATTAAATATAACTCCAATTTTGGAAAAACATCCTCATTTTACATGATTATCATTTCATGTATATATGTAAACCGATCATGAAAGAAATGAACCTAAACAATGAAATTAAACCTATTAACCCATCAAAAATACCATGAATGAACTTAAAAAGGTTATACTAAATCAATTAAATGTAAAATAGGTTATGTAATTATTAATTAATGAACCTAATTTGATTATCCAGGTCATTAATATCAAGTGGATAACACATTCATACTTAAGGTAATAGATTCTAACTGAACCTCTATTATTACTTTGGGTTATTCTTTCTCTCTTTTTACACAAATGAAATCTTATATACTCTTTATGTACATATTATAATTTCTCTTTATATTTCCAAACTCATGTATCAAGATCCATTAATCATTCTCTTTCTAGGATATACATGTTTTTAAGTGATTCCCTCCTCAATACTTCCCGATAAGCAAACTCTTTTTTAGGGAACTCCCCAAATTATTACCCAATTTAAAGTGCACTCTATCAACTATTTTAAGGCACCATTATTTTTATAAAATCAGTATTTTTATTATGAAATCCTTCTTGGTTCAATTATGATTTTATATATAATATTATTCCCTTTTTCTATTTTTAAAGGCTCTTTAGTATTTTCCTTAAAACCACACTAGAACAATTTAATGCTAAAAATTCTTAAATACTATTCTGACAAGTTGTCACTTCTATTTTACATCACTTAAAATGATATATTCTTATTTTAACTTATCAATTTCCATGTATGTTTTAATTCCTTTCTTTCATGGACACTTGTATGATACACCCATTTATCATGCTTTATGATATGATTATGATATCCATTTCTTTCCATGGGTACCCTTATGTTTATGTATGGTTGATTATGTATGATTCTATATGTGGAAAGCATATCCATTAACATGTTATGACGGGTGATCCTATATAGTGTGCCAATGAATTGGGTAAAGTTGAGTCTCATGAGATGTTATGTGCAATAGTCTTGGTTGTTAGCCTTGATGTAACGTCCCGGGTCCGAAAGCCACTCTACTGGTGCCCCGTACCCGGTTGGCCACATGGCCTCAAGATCAGTTCCCCAAATGCTAGAGGATGCTGAAAAGTAGCGAATTCCTAGAGTGTGATAGTGGGGAAACTATGCCCTCATTTTCAGAGTGTAACATAACAGAATAAATAATAACAATATTGGAAGGAGTAAACAACATGAAACTGAAGTAAACAACAAGAGACTGCAAGATAAAGATAACCAGAAGGCATATAATATCAAAATGATGTGGCATGTCACATGTTATAAGAAAATAGTGAAAAAAGGTACACTTCAATAATGTACAACACAATACCAATGTACAGTAAAACAAAACGAAACTCAGCAGCATCAGAAGCCTTGGCTTGGTCCCATGCTCTCTTGCTCCTAAGTAGTAATCAAGTACCTGCATAGGGAGCCTTTCCCCTATCCACACCTAAAACAATATAGTCTATTTGGGCATAAAAACATGACCCAAATAGGGTGTAATAAATAAATCTCAGTAGGAAACCACCAAAGGTCGGTGCCAATATGTTAGTGAGTATATTCAACAGTAGTGTACAATAGTGAAATGTAGTAAACTAAAAGGTACTCAAAAGTGAATAATACTACAAGTACTGACATTCATTTACATTCATTTAATGTTCATTAATCAATTAAAATTCACTGAATAATATAAGTCTCAGGATCCTACCTAAGTCCGTAAATCCCATATATAAAGTAAACACAATAGATACCTCAGCAGGCTATCTAAACAAAGAGGTGTAGACCGAATCCAAGCTTGTGCTTTGGCATGGAAAACATGTCGTCAGTCATTCCATTTCAATATGTCTTATGGCCAAGCCCGATGTATAATCATTTCATCATATTTAAATCAAGTACAATCCTAGTGTATCATTATTTTAGAATGTATCAGGGACTAGCCTGGTGTATTAGCATTTCAAAATGTATTAGGGACAAGCTTGATATATCAGCATTTCAGCATATTCAAATTAGGGACAAGCCTGGTGTATCATAATTTTAGAATATTCAAATCAGGGACAAGCCCAGTGTATCAGAATTTCAGCATATTCAGGGCCAAGCTCAGTGTATAAACATTTCATCATAGTAAACAACACATGTAAATTACAATATTACATTGTTTTCAATAATCAACTCACATGGAAAAAATTATATAACAAGAATAACATGTTAATTAAACTATAAAAAATCTTTAACAATCATATTCACATGGAAAAATTCATTTCACCAATTTCATTCTAAAAAAACCCTTCAAAAGGGAAACAAAGGCAATCCCATCGGCATCCTAAGAAAAATGGGTAAACAATGGTCATCTGAGGGAAAATGTGCCCACGGGGTGGACCTTAATCAAACCAAATAAGCCTAAATTTTTTTCAATTAATTTACTCAAGAACCTAAATGAAATTCGTTATCAATACGGTCAAATTCTCAATCAAGCGACACCCTAAACATGGGTACGTGGCACAATGTCACATATAAACAACTTGACTTTAAGAAATTAGCATGAGACCACCTACCTCGACATAGTATGACTCTCCTCGTCCAACCTCGACTTCTAATTCAAGATATAATGGTGTAAATATATGAAACAAGGATAATAATTCAACCTTAAATAACTTCTTCGAGAATAGAAATTAATAAGAATGGCTTAAGGGTAATTGAGCACTCACCGTGAGGATTCAAATGAGACTAACATTGATTGATTCGGTGTTCAGATGATCAATTGGGAAGAGGCTGAAGTTTTGGCGGTCCTCTTGAGTTCCCCTAACAAGTACACTATCCAAACTATAGAATGGAGGGGATACTACCCATTTTAAGTGAAAAACACAAGTACATGGCATGTAAGTCCATATACATGGCATGCATATCATTTTATTGTTCATTTGGCAGATGACTTCTGTTGACTTACTTTCCAGGTTCTGCCGACATGACTACATGGCGTGTACTAGGAAGTACATGATGTGTAGTGAATTTTTACTCATTTCCTTTCCGACATGACTACACACCATGTATTCACTTTATAAATAGCCAAACTACACAGTGTGTACATAGGATTACATGACGTGTGACCCTGAATCAGCCTGTGTGACAATACCATTCCAGTACTTGTCTAGTTTTTCCTTTTTTTCTCAAAAAAAACTCAAGGAAAAAGAATAAAAGAAACCATACCTCAATGTAAGAATCGGGTTCTTATAGACTTCCCCCCTTAAAACAATTTGTCCTTGAATTTCCCTTCCAAGGGTGGTGAAGGAATATATGTGAATAACTCCAGCCATTGAGCATGTACATCGGCCTACCTATCCTAAGTCTCATCCTATACTTGGACATGCTACCATAGCACCCATACAAGAGGAACTGACCGACCTTGGAGAACCTTCGTACTCCTGTCGACTATATGAATCAGATGCTCCTCAAAGGATGAATCAACCTGAATCTCAACCTCCTCGGGCTGAAAAATGTGAGACAGGTCTGAGTGATAGCGGCATAGCTGAGATACATGGAAGACATCATACACGGCTCAGTACCACTAAGGTAACTATAATCGATAGGCAATTGACCTGACTCGCTTCATACCTGGACACCAGTATTGGTGGCGTAAGTCACAGTACATCTTGGTGACTTCAGGATGCACTACCCAAGCTGAAGCATAAAACTACCACATCAGCTCCTCGCATATATCCCTTGGAACTCACACACGTACATGGATATGAAAAACTTTATCCTTACCTATCATCCATCTAGAAGGAGGGTCCTCTCCTTCCACACTCTCCCGTAGAACTAAGCCTTTGGAATATGATAGTTGCCTCATCCTCACTCTATCTAGTAGGGTAGCGGTAATAGCCAAAGATGAAAGATAAGATTTCCCCTAACTGTCATGCACCTATAAATACATCTCAGAGAATAAATCCATAAGCTACCACTCACCACTGGCCTCTTGCACGACCTGTATCTGAGTCCTCCTACTCAGTGTTCCAACCACTACGTTGCCTTTTACAAGTGTATAAGAAAGCTCAAAATTGAATGAATGAAGGTATTCCACCCACCTTCGTTGTCTCAAATTAAAATCACACTGAGTAAAGATGTATTTGATACTTTTTTAGTCCATGTACACCACAAAATGATCTCCAAATAAATAATTTCTCCAACAACGCAAAGCATGAACAACTACAAACAACTTTAGATCATGCGTTGGGTAATTCGTCTCATGTGGCCTCAACTATTGAGGCCCATACACAACAACTCGATCCCCTTTCATAAGCACTACTCCCATACCAATACCTGATGCATCAAAATACATGGTGTAACTCTTGCTCAGATATGGAAATATCAATATTAGTGCTGAATTCAAACATCCCTTCAATTTCTAAAAGGCCACGTCACCAGAATCTAACCTTTCAAACTTCACACCTTTCTTGGTCAAGCCCATCATCAGTGCTGCTAAGCGTGAGAAGTCTTGTATAAAACACATGTAGTAACCATCTAGCCCCAAGAAACTATATACCTCAAAAATGTTATTGGGATGCTTCCAGGTATCTACTGCTCTCACCTTATTTGGGCCCACTGATACTCCAGTCCCTGAGATTACGTGACCCAAGAAGTGAATCTGATCCATCTAGAAGTGGCATTTTGTAATCTTAGCATATAACTGATGCTCTCTTAGTGTATTCAAAATGATCTCAATGTGTTTGGCATGGTTGTGTCGATTGTGATAATACACTAAGATATTTTCTATGAAAACCACTAAAAAACAATCTTGGTAAGGATAGAACACTCGATTCATCAGTGCCATAAAAACTACAAGCACGTTCATGAGACCAAACATCATAACCAAGTACTCATATAGGCCATTCCTACTACTAAAGGCTGTATGAGGTATGTATGCAGGCCAAACACGTACCTGATGATATCATGAACTTAAGTCAATCTTAGATAACACTCGAGCTCCTCGAAGATGATCAAACATGTCATATATCTGTGGCATGGGATATTAGTTTTTAACTGTCAACTAGTTCAGTTTCTGATAGTCAACACATAGCCTAAGGGTAATGTCTACCTTTTTCGTGAAAAGGACCAGTGAAACCCAAGGAGAAGTACTGGGTTGGATAAAACCCTTAGATCCTAGATCTTCCAACTGCCTATTGATCTCTTTCAACTTCATCATATCCATCCTGTAAGGAGGAATGGATACTAGCGTAGCTCCTAGAACTAATTCAATCGTGAACTCCACCTCTCTAACCAGAGGTAATCCTGAGATGTTGTTTGAGAAAACATCCATGAAACAATCAACCACTGGAGGAAAGTATTTTAGATATGTTCCCTGGTCATGAATATATAAAATCATAATATGGGCTATCATCCCGCCCATCCCACAATGCTTGAGTCCAGGTCTGCTTGCCTAGACATCCCATTCACCCTTATGCAGAAACTCTATGCCCCCTGGTGATGTGAAACTCACCCTGTAGTGATATAAATCAACAAATAATTGAAAATAAACCAACTAGTCCATTTCGATAATGACATAAAATCCCGTAATCTCTAAGACATAGAGGTTTCATAGAAAATGACACCCACCAATATCAAGGGGGAACTCCTTGCACTGACGCACACCTACCGTTCTAATCACTAACAAAGTGTATAGAATCATAACATCAGAAATGGAATAAGCACAGAGCCTAAGGCTTTCCACAATGACCACAAATATAAAAATATGTGTAGCACCAGCATCAAAAAGTGTAGAAGATAAAACAGAGGCAACTAGAATAGTACCTATGACTGTAGAAGGTTCGAGATCCTGCTTCTACTGGGTCTGTTGCACTACATAAGTATAACCTATACCATAGCCCTGAGACACTGCTTGGCCAACCCGCCCTACTGTCACTGAGATCCTGGGGTCCTGCTACCATGACCACTACCAACCCCTTAGCCTGAACGACCTGACTAATCCCAGTTTCCTGACTGGTGAGAACCTGCTGACCCCACTCCTGAATGTGGAGTTGGTATATACCCTCTCTCACTAGATGCTATCCAGCATAACTGATATAAATGGACCATCTTGCCGCAAGATCGGTATTCAACCGGGTCCATCAGGTAATGAGTTTTAATATGCCCAATTCTTCTGTACTGGTATCACCTCACCCAGCTACCAGAATAAATGTTTTGACTACTCATATCCCTGTAATAATGCTCCATACGACACTTCTTACTTCCGGTCTAGATAGTACTAGATCTCAGTGCTTAAACACCTTGGATTTCACCTTCAAATTCACATAGTTTGCATTCAGTAATCAGTGCCAGATTCACAATAGCCGAGACAAAATACAACCCGAATACATTCACCGAAGATCAGATGTCAAACTTGAGACCATCCTCCAATCATATAACTTTTGATATGTCATCATCCATCAGAATAGGTTCAAAACACTAAATCTCAGTAAATCAGGAAGAATAGTCCATAACTGACAATGTGTCCTGCTCCAGGTGCTTGAACTCCCATGCTCGGTCTACCCTCAACATCTTGGGAAAATAATAATCATAAAAGGCCTCCTGAAATTCTTTCCATGTCATATCCTAATAACGCCCTTCCTAAGTGAAAACATCCCACCATATCTTGGCAGAATCACATAGAATATAAGTCACGAGATTGACCCTCCTCTTAAGAGGTGTCTCAAGATGCTCGAAGATAGTCAGCACGGATTCCATCCATGCTTCCGCAGTCTGTGGTCTGCCATCCCTTAAAAAATTAGGCGGATCCTGCTGCTGGAATATATGCGCTAGCTCTTCCATAGATGTGGCCGCCTATGGTGCTCTCTGAAAGGTCTGCATGATCCTCAAAAAGCCTTCTCAGAACTGTTCATCCAAACCCATGTCTAGTATAACAGCTGGTGCTGCAACTAGCAAAACTGGAGGGTCCATCGGTAGCCCATGGCTGAACATTTTTGGAGTATGCTCATCACCGCTCTCTTGGTGTACAACTCATGGTTTTCGCGACAACATGACTCTACAAGGTCCAGAACACATTCCTCAATACCGAATTAATGAAAAATAAAACTGTTACTCATAAGTGCAAGAATGGAATAGGTAAAAAAATCATTTAAGTTTTTCCAAAATAGGGGTACATGGCGTGTATAACACCATACATGGTGTGTTCTCCTAGGGCCTTACATGGGAATATATTTCTACCCAACATGGACATGTAACACACCTCACACATGAATGTTCCTCCTAAGATACGACATGCACTTGAATTTTTCTCCCTTCTACATGGCTAAAACTACATGGTTTTTCCGGTGTAACACTACACGGCATGTTCACTCTCAAAATGATGTGTACAACTATGTTTTCATCCACCCATATCATTAGTCACATGGTCAGATACACAGTTGACTTCTACACGACATGTACTCCCATTACACGGAACGTCCTACACAGAGCTTGACAACCTGTGTTCCCTTTTCACACGACTAGTTACACGGTCAAGGGCTACACAACGTGTACACAAGATACACGACATGTTATTCTTAAAACTTGGAACACCTTCTTCACCGAATAGGAAGAACGCATGTCATGTTAGGCTAGACTACATGCCATGTATACTGGTTTTTTCAGGAAAAAAACTTCAGATTGCCCAGAAAACCCCTGTTATGTAGAAAAATAAACCCGCGGGATGCCAAATTCTGATTTATGAGGGCCCATACTCCTCACAAATCAAAGTTTGGCACCAAATTAGAGCATATGATAACACAATTTTGTACAAAAGGCAGAACCATAATCCACCAAATTCTGATCCAAGAGGGCCCATACACCTCAGAGATAAAAGTTTAACATCCATCCAATTCGAACAGTATCATGTACCAATACACCTATCACAATAGCATACATATATATCAAGGTACTATTACAACAACATGCATCTCTATCATGGAATCTACCACAAAAACATGCCATATCTAATACATCCTAGATGGAATGGCATGTGATTATAACAAGTGTCTATATGATTAATGAGATGGAATACCCTCATCTCATTGGGTTGCAACATAATAGAACCACAATTTCATAAATAGTAACAACAGGAATCAAGTGTGTCACCCAACAATGAAATCGAATCAACTAAAATAGATCAAAATCCAAAGATCATAAGTCAATTAGAGGCAATTTGGATTTTCCCTGTATGTGGGGTAGCTACTCCTGGGCATAGCTAATTACCAAATACCTATTCCTTCTTATACCTGTTTATAGGTTCCAAATAGTAAGACAAAGTAGAAAAGAAATGCCTCTGATACCACTTTGTAACATCTTGGTTCTGGAAGCCACTCTACTAGTTCCCCGTACCTGGTTGGCCACATGGACTCAAGTGAATTTCCTTAAACACCAGAGGCTTCCGACTAGAAATGAAGGCCTAGGGTGTGACAGTGGGAAAACTATGACCTCATTGGGAGAGTGTAACATAATGGAATAAATAATAATAATAGCGGAATCAGTAAACAACATGCAACTGAAGTAAACAACAAAAGACTGCGAGATAAAGATAACTAGAAGGTATATAATATCAAAATGATGAGGCACGTCACATGTTCTAAGAAAATTGTGAAAATAGGGTACACTTCAATCAAGTACAACAAAATATCAAAGTATGGTAAAACAAAATGAAACTTAGTAGCATCGCAAGCCTTAGCTTGGTCCCATGCTCTCCAACTCCTAAGCAGTAATCAAGTACCTGTATAGGGAGCCTTGCCCCTATCCAAACCTACATAAATATAGTATGTTTGGTCCAAAAAACATGACCCAAATAGGGTGTGAGAAAAAAATCCCAGTAGAAAACCACCAAAGGTAGGTTCCAATCTGTCATTTAGTATATGCAATAGTAGTGTACAATAGTGAAATGCAGTAAACCAACAGGTACTCAACAGTAAAAAATCCTACAAGTATTGACATTCATTTACATTCATTTCATGTTATTTAATCAATTAAAATTCACTCAATTATATAAGTCTTGGGATCCAGCCTAATCTTATCAATTCCCTATATTAAGTAAACACAACAGATACCTCTACATGATATCCAAACAAAGAGGTGTAGACCGAATCCAAGCTGGTGCTTTGTCTTGGCAGATGTGTCATCAGTCATTCCATTTCAATATGTATCAGGTCCAAGCCCGATGTATAAGAATTTCATAATATTCAAATCAGGGACAAGCTCAGTGTATCAGCATTTCAGCATGTATCAGGGACTAGCCCAATGTATCAACATTTCAGCATGTATCAGGGCCAAGTTCGGTGTATTAGCATTTTAGCATATTAAAATCAGGGACAAGACCGGTGTATCAAAATTTCAGCATATTCAAATTTGGGATAAGCCTAGTGTATCAGAATTTCTTTATATTTAGGGCCAAGCCCGATGTATAATAATTTCTACATAGTAAACAACACATGTAAATTACACTATTACATGGTTTTAAATTATCAACTCACATGGGAAAAATTATATAACAAGACTAACATGTGAATTAAACTATCACAAAGCTTTAACATTAATATTCACATGGAAAATTTCATTTAACCAATTTCATTAAAAGACAACCCTTCAAAAGGGAAACAAAGGCAATCCCATCAACATCCTAGTCCAAATGGCTAAACAATGGGCATCTGAGGGAAAAAGCACCCACGGGGTATCCCTTAATCAAACCAAATAAGACTAAACATGCTTCAATTAATTTACTCAAGAAACTAAATGGAATTAGGTACTAACACAGTCAAATTATCAATCAAGAGACACCCTAAACATGGTCACATGACACAAAGACCCATATAAACAACTTGAATTTAAGAAATTAGCACGAGACCGCCCACCTCGATGTAGTATGACTCTCCTCATCCAGCCTCGACTTCCAATTCAAGATAGAACTGTATAAATATATGAAACAAGGATAATAATTCAACCTTAAATAACTTATTTGATATTAAAAATTACCAAGAATGGATCAATATTAATTGAGTACTCACTGAGAGGATTCAAACGAGATCAACAGTGATTGATTCAGTGTTTAGATGATCAAACAAGAAGAGGTTGAAGTTCCAGTGTTCCGCTTGAGTTCCCCTGAAGAGCCCATTATCCAAACAATATAATGGAGGGTCTAATGCCTGTTTTAAGAGAAAAACACAAGTACATGGTGTGTAAGTCCATATACATAGTGTGTATATCATTTTAATATTCATTTGGTGGGTGAATTCTACCGAATTACTTTCCAGGGTCTGCCGACATGAATACACGGCTTGTACTAGGAAGTAAACGACATGTAGTGGGGTTTTCCTCATTTCCTTGTCGACATGACTACACACCATGTATTCCATTCATGCACAGCCAAACTACACAGCGTGTACCTAGGATTACACGATGTGTAACCCTAAATCAGCCCGTGTGACAGTATGATTCTAGTAATTTTCTAGTTTTCCATTTTTTCCTCAAAAAAAACTCAAGGAAAAAGAATAAAAGAAACTGTACCTCAAAGTAAGAATTGGGTTCTTACACTTGAATCATGCCACCATGTGTAATGTTCTTAGTGGTTAACCTTGACTTGTGATCCTCTATGTGAAATGAGCATTGAATCATGTTAAAGTCATGTTTTATGTTGCTTCCACATTACTATGAATTCATATTTATATTACCCCATTTTTATATGTTATGATTCTACATATTCTATTCCTTTTCATATCATTATGTTATGCCTTCTAACCCATATACTAAAGCTTTATTTCTCATATTTATTCCCTTGCTAGGCTATTTAACTCATCCCTTTATTCATGTTATCCCCAGGGTATCCTATGAAGACATATGAGTGAAATAGAAGTTAGGAGATATTTATGAAGACTAAATAAAGAAATGTTTTTTTAGTCCCATGTTTTATGTTTTATGTACCTAGTCTTCCAAGAAAATAGAATTTAAAATCCCTGGCTTGTAATATGATGTTTTATTATGCTTAAAAACATTAAATTTTATGTGTAAAAGGATAGGGTTTCTATAGTTGGTATCAGATGATGGTGTAGTTATTTCTAGAGATTAGGAATATATCACTTTAGTGAGAACCTTAGGGATAAGACTAAGTATAAGAAAACATCCCTAAATTTTGGTAATTATAGAGTAAGTAGTTTATCAATAAAATAAATCTTTGTCTGGATACAAATAGGTATAGGTGGATCTGGCACAAATATATCTTGGGGTGAAACCCAAAAAACTCACTTTGAGCTTGACTCGAATGGGAACTAGTGCACAAAAATGGGCCTTGCTGCACTTTTGGTTTGACACTCCCAAGGGATATTATTTGGTAAATTCATAAGATCATTACAAACCATTATTAAGGGAATAAAAAAAAGAGCACATAGGAATATAAGTTAAGAAATAGATCAAGGATAAACTAGATTTAAACCTATGGAATCACAATTTAGGATATACTTATCCTTTACAAGTTAATCCTTTTATGTTCAAAGTTTCCTTTTTATGCTTAATAGATAAGTATTCAAGCCCCATAATTGTAAATTATTTTTCTTAGTTACTGAAGGGAAATAGAAGAACATGTTCCAATTATCAATGTGATAGGGAATGTGAAGATTTACCTAATGATATGCCAAATATGTTGGGAATGAGTGCTCAAAACTCCATGACAGTACTTGCTCAACTAGCTCAAGTTATGAATAATAACTTGAATCATGTGTAATTCCATCCTCCTCCCAGGAAAGAACATGTTTCCATTGAATCCTTCATGCAGAAATGGCCTCCCATGTTTAGTGGATCTTCTGATCTCTTCCATGAGGAATAGTGGATTAACTCCATTGAAAATATATTCTCAATCCTCCAGTTCCTAGAAGAAGATAAAGTCGTGCAGGTGGTTTATTATTTTGATGGGGAAGCTGATCAGTGGTGGAAACTGATCAAGAATATGAAGTCCCAGGAATAAATTGATTCCATGGATTGGGATAAATTCAAGAAAATGTTTTTCAATAAATATTTTTTCCAAACCCTCCATCTCAAGATGGAAAGAGAGTTACTCAAACTTAAGTAGAAGGAAGATGAGTCCATTGGGGCATATAAATCAAACTTCACAAGGATTTCAATATAGGACTACAGATTTTTCATGAACACTGAAAGCAAGGTGGATCAATTATTTAGCAGACTAAAGCCGAGTCTTCGAAAAGTGTTGGCGATTCATGACTTCGATAGTTATGAGAAGATTTTCTATTGTTCCCTCAATGTTAAAATAGAGATCAGATACTCCGAGTGGTCTCATGGTATTGGTGAAAAAAAAGCATAATATAATGTCTAATATTGGTAAATTGGAACATAAATACCATGATGGAAGGAAGATCAAACATCCAATGTGTCAAAATTGGGGGAATAAGCATCCTAGGAACTATCTAAAGGGAACCCATAATTACTTCAAATGTGAAAAAATGGTACATCTAGCCAAGAACTATTGAAGGGATATGAATAATCCCACTAACATGGAAGAATAAAGGAAGGTTTAGATAAATGCTCAGCCTGTGGTGTAGTGTTATAACTACAAAGAGCATGGTCATTATGAGAACAATTTCCCTAAGACACGGGTTGTTAGAGGTAATCAACAACCACCTCCAAGGATACAAGGAAGGGATTATGCTATCACTACTTTGGAGGTGGAGCCGGACAATGATGTTGTGATAGGTATGCTAGTTATTCATTCAAGAATATTGAATGTATTATTTGATTTTGGTTATACACATTATTTAACATCTTTCAGGTTTAGTAGAACTATTCAAACACCCCCTGAAAATTTGGAGGATATGTTATCTTTGAGAATAGAGAATAAGGAAATTATTCCATCCAAGGTTTTTAAATCCTCCTCAGTAAATGTTTATGGACTGAACCTCATAGAAAATATTTTCATACTTTCTTTAGAAGAGTTCAATGTTATCTTGGGCATAGATTGACTATCATTATACAAATCCAACATTAACTATCAGGAAAGGGATATCACTCTTCACAACTCAAAGAAACCTCCAATTATTTACAAGTGTAATAAAGAAGATGAATCTCCTTTAGAATCATTGTCTCAAGTGTGGATATTAATACCTTATGAACAAGCATGTTCAAATGAAATTATTGAGACAAAAGAGATGATACTTCTCAAAGATATTCCCATTGTGAGGGATTACACTGATGTATTTACTAAAGAATTGCATGGTCTTCCTCCTGATCTAGAGATTGAGTTCTCAATTGAACTTATTCCTGGATCTCTGCATATATCAAAGACTCCTCATAGAATGGCCACTGTAGAGATGGAAGAGTTGAAGAAGAAGTTACATGAGAATCTGGAGGAGGGTTTTATATGCCTGAGTGTTTCACTATGGGGTGCATTGTTCCTATTCATCAAGAAGAAGGATGGATCAATACGCCTCTGCATTGATTATTGTGAGATCAATAAAATCATGATAAAGAAAAATTATCCCCTACCTCTGATAGATGACTTTTTTTATCTGCTTCGTGGGGCCAGTCATTTCTCTAAGGTGGACCTTTGGTTAAGATATCACCAATTAAAGGTGAGGAAGAAAGTCATTCCCAATACTTCCTTTTGAATGAGGTTTGACCACTATGAGTTCATACTGATTCCTTTTGGACTCACTAATTCTCTAGAAATATTCATGGATTTAATGAATAGAGTCTTTAGAGATTACCTCGAAATTTTTTTGGTAGTCTTTATTGATGATATTCTGATATACTCCAAGAGAAAGGAGGAACATGAGGAGAATTTGAATACTATGCTAAATAATTTAAGAAGGGATAATCTATATGCAAAGTACAATAAATGTGAGTTATGGATGGGGGAAGTATCATTCTTGGGAAATTTTATCACTAGAAAAGGAATATCTGTGGAACCTTCCAAGACAAAGAAAATTGAAGAGTGTCATAGGATAAAATCTGTAACAGAGATCCGAAACATTCTGGGTCTAGCCGGGTATTATCGATGATTCTCGAAGAACTTTTAATGATTATCAAACCCAATGAACAATCTGATATGGAAGGGAGTAAAGTTTTTCTGGACTCAATAATGTGAAGACTATTTTAAGAAGTTGAAAAAGAGGCTTATCACTGTGCCAATACTCACACTCCCAATAAGCGGAGAACTATTTGTGGTGTACATTGATGCTTCAAAGAAGGGATTAGACTGTGTGATGATTCAAAATTATAAAGTGATAGCCTATGCCTCAAGGCAGCTGAAAATACCTGAGAAAAACTATCCTACGCATGATATGGAGTTCGAAGTTGTGATCTTTGCATTGGAAATATGGAGAAATTATCTCTATGGGGAGAAGTTTGAGATATATACTGATCCTAAGAGTCTAAAATATATATTCACACAAAAAGATATTAATATGAGTAAGTGAATATGGTTAGAGCTCATCAAGGATTATGACTGCTCAATCCACTACCATCCCGGTAAGGCAAATAAGGTGACTGATTCTCTAAGTAGAAAGGATCCTACATATTTATCAATTATGAGAATTGAAAAAGATCTAATAATCTTAGATTTGTAGAGGATGGAAATGGGAATTATTAAGGTAGGAACATCATAAATCCTTTCTCAAATTATTACTCAACCATCCCTCATGGAGAAAATAAAGGATGATCAAAGAAAAGATGTGGAATTTATAAAAAGGGAAGAAACTATTAGAAATGGTAAATCCTCTAAGTTCAATATTGACAAGGAAGGAGTTATAAGATTTGGGTCATGATTTTTTATACCATCTGATCTAGAGATAAAGAAGGATATTTTTAATGATTCATATAGATCAACCTTCTTTATTCACCTAGGGAGTACAAAGATGTATCGAGATCTATGAGAAAACTTTTGGTGGGACAATATGAAGAAATAGATTTCTGAATATACATCAAAGTGCCTGGTATGTCAACAAGTGAAGGCTTGAAGAAAAAATTCTAAGGGTATGATGAAACCACTACCCATACCAACATTTAAGTGGTAGAACATAACCATAGACTTTATCACTGGACTTCCAAGGACATATAGAGGAAACAATGCTATATGGGTCATTGTAAATCATCTTAAAAAGATATATCACTTTATCACAATTCAATATGAATTGGTATAGGATAAAATTTCATGGATATATATCAGAGGTGGTAAGGATGCATGGAATACTACTATCTATTGTATCTGATAGAGATCCAAGATTCAACTTGAAGTTCTGGAAAAGTCTCCAGCATGATCTAAGCACTGAAATGAACTTCAGTACAACCTATCATCCTCAAAATGATGGAAAATCTGAGCGAACTATTCAGACACTAGAAGACATGTTGAGAGTGTGATTTATGGACTTAAAATGAGTGTGGAACCAACATCTTCCACTGATTGAATTCTCTTACAACAATAGTTTCCACTACAGCATACGAATGACACCATATGAATCCCTTTATGGGAAAAGGTTCACAACACCGACATGTTGGGATGGAGTTAGTGAGTGTAAGATGTTAAGGCTTGAAATGGTCGAAAAAATTGTGGAGAAGGTAAAAACCATTCAATAGAACATTGAGGAAGCCCAAAGTCGACAAAAGAGTTATGCAGACAATCATTGACGGGACCTTGAGTTCAAAGTTGGAGACATGGTATTCCTCCACATATCTCCATGGAAGAAGGCCACAATATTTGGGAATAAAGGAAAGCTAAGTCCTAGGTACATCATCCCCTTTGAGATTCTTGACCGTGTTGGAGTTGTGGCCTAATGACTATCATATCCACCTACCATGTCCAAAGTACATGATGTATTCCATGTATCCCTCTTAGGTAAGTACATACTGGACCCTTCACATGTACTATTTGTTGGAGTTGGTGTCCTAGAACCGACTACTTTGTACTTTATGATAAACTTTTATTAATTAATTTTAATATTAATAAATACATTATCACATATTTATTGTTCTTCTACGTGACAATACATGTGATAATGTCATAAGGATAGCTTTTCACTAAAGGGTCATAGTAGATCCCGGATATAATGAGAACCCAGAAGTTCCCTAACACTATTCTTGAATATATGTTCTATGTACAGATGATGCTATTTGAGGGACACAAATAATACAGGTCATTAGGGGTGAGAACTCATAAAACTTTGAGGAACCTTCTCACGGTGAGATCCCTTGGTAATATTCAAGAGGATATTATGAGAATGAGACCTACTGGTAGGAAATATACATTTCATAATGTCATTGGATGTTCTTATCTGTAGATGTGTGTATTGGACCTTAGACTTTAAGATTATTATTAATGGGTATTACAACTAGTACACGTAGATGTATTGATGAAAACTATGATGAAACACTATTCGCAGTGAGGTATAATATGTTGGGTATGTCATGAGTAATAATGCATTAATAGATAATGAGAGAAAGGATTTTCCCCTTCTGTTCCATAATGGAATTTGATATCTCAGGCCCTTTGATGGAATTGATAAAGCCTAAATAAATCAATGTCCTTGGTGAGGAATGGGAAAGTTCAATTCCGGGAAGTCAAAGAAAGAATAATCGAGCACATGGGTTGATGGAATTAGCATGAAACTTTCCTGATTGGAGATATCAAGACAAAGAGATTACATTACATTGTAAGCATTCATAGGGGGTTCCACATCATTACGACATTAAATTATTTCTCTATGGGTGACTTGGAATGTTTCTAGATGGTAACCTTGGAATTTAGGTAGGATCTGCCTAATTCTGCTGAGAAAGAGTCCTAGAGGGTCACACACTAAGTGTATTTAAGTATCTTAGTTAAATAGTCATTTAACAAGTGGAATAAAGATTATTCTTGATTGCGGTTTAATAATTATTCAACGATGCCTGATCGCATTTATTTCAACACTAGTTATTCAAGAGAATATATTATGGGTGAAATAATATATTTATTAGTGAATAATGCTCTGATATTTATTTGAGAAATAAATATTCATTATTCAAGGTCTAATAAATGTGGTGGAGGAAATAAAGGAAAATGGAAAAAAATACACATCATATATATTAATACACACGCCGTGTGTTTTTTTTGGGAATTTTTGAGAAATAATAATATTTATTTAATTAAATAACAATAGGTATAATCCTCTAGGTTCATTTAAAGTAATAATAATAGTCAAACGCTATTATTAGACATGGGGTCTTACTAAGAATTAAATGAAATAAATAAATACCTATGGGTAATTATTTTATTTCATTATTCTAAGTATTATAAATCCCAATTACATTATTCTCATTAAGACTAGCCATTCTTTTTGGTTGTTTACAACAGATCTAGAGAAATCTATCGAGCCAAGAGAAAATTCATTTTCTCCAAGAATGCCCTCAAGTTACGAGAGAGATCCTCCTCCACCGGATCAAGGAGAGTACTTTATAAGAGGCTCTTAAAGTGATCGAAGGCATACATATTAAGTGAAGAATATTCCTCTCTATCACCCAAAGATTCCTTCGGTAACATCTGTAGATATATGGAGCATGTGTGGATCACCGATAGAGGAAGCCTACACTTGGATTTTGCGACGCAGTGATGGATCACATCAGATCATGACCAGAAGCATCAACCGAGATAGAATTTCCATCAAGGTAATTATTTTATTTTAATTAAATTAATTATAAAAAATATATGATGATCCTCTCTATGGTTCTAGGACTTCCCTCCACCCTTTTAATTATTTGTTCTATTTTGAAGATCTGAGGTTTTATCATTGTGAAAGATCTCAGATTGATCGTTTTTAATGGTTGAATTAAAGTTGGGTACATCAATCCACACACTTCCACTACACCTAGAACCTACATTCTCTTCTGAGGTGGTATAGTTTAAGAATGATATTTCTTACGAGGATAAGCCAATGAAGATATTGGATCGCATAGATAAAGTTCTATGCAGCAAGAATACTCACTTGGTCAATGTACTATGGTGGAACCATAAGTATGAAGATACAATGTGGGAATTGGAGGAAGCAATGAAGGAAACATATCCACACCTATTTATGGCTTAGAATATAAAATGAAATTTCAAGGGAGAAATTTCATAAGGGGTGAAGAATGTAACGAACTAATGTTTTATCCACAGAATTTTCTTCTTATAATCATGCCTTATAGTATAATCACATTAGGAAATATAATGTAATAACATTATAATAAATACTATGTGTCCATTAAACATAAATTTTCCAATTATGTGTCTTGAATTTTAAAAATATGACGTACACAGTTGCGTTCAGGGTGATTTTTAGGGTCTGTTGGAACAAAATTAATTTTTGATGAATAGTAACCTATAATTATGGATAAAAACCTACCCTTATGAATAGTAATATGACCCTTATGAATAGAAAATCATCCAAAATAATAGCAACCTCACCCTTGAATGTATAAATAAAATTTACGCATCTTATAAGTAATAATATAACCATAGTAAAAGTATTGATATTTTTGTAAGTGATAAATAATTAATTATAATTAATTAATTTAAAATAAAATGTATTTTCCTAAAATGTTTTAATAAATTAACAATTTTATGTATTCTGGTTTTAAGATAAATTTATAAGACCTAATGTAATTTTTAAAAACATTATAAAATCAGTTATAGTTTTAAAATATGTATTTTTATGTAAATTATGATTTTACTTAAAAATTAAATAAATTATATTTATAAAATTATATTTGAAAAATGGATTTCATTTTTTAATTCTACACATAGAAAAATGGATAGGGTAAATTTTTGGGTTTTTTCTAAAATACTTTAATTTTTGATGAATAGAAAAATATGATAATTTACTGTATATTTACATTATAAGTAAAATGAACTATTCATAGAATAATCACCGAGGTAATCACCCTTGGTTAGAAATCACATGCACATATAACTATTTTTATTCATGTAATTATAACTATTTCTTGTCCTATGGGAGAATAATAAACTAATGATTAAAATATTAAGAAAACCCTCCTCCCCTCCTCTATAAAAACCCCCCTCACTCCCCTCTTCTCTTCACTCCCCTAAAGCATTTTAAATTTCCTAAATTCTGATCAAATATCTCCCTAATATTCTTCCCCACATCAATCATCCCTTTTTATCCTCTAAAGACCAAATCCTCTCCCCTTAATAGGCTCTCAAGGAAGATTAATTTAAGAGGTAAATTCCTCTTTTCATTTATTTTACTTTCTTTTCAAGTTCCTTTATTTCCTTTTCTATCCTTACCTATAATCATAAAAATATTATGAAAAATACAATACCTTACATGTACTAGAATTTTGTTATGATAATGTAATAAGTTATTATTTTCTCTCCTTTACCCTTATTTTATACTATAAATGAAAACACCATCCGTGATGTGTTAATTCATCACATTCAAGGACGAAGTGTTTTCAATTTCTTTTATCATCTTAAATTATGGGAACGAAACCATTTTATGGTTTTAATAGACTATAATATATTTATTATGACTCATCTATGGTTTTGGAATCTCTTTGTACACATGGTTTTGATTTATAAAACAAAAGGTGTTCATTGTGATAAAAAACCACCAATTAACCCAAAAAGTTATCACTAAAGTTTTATATAATGATTCAAATTCAATAAAATTAACCAAATTAAATTTAAAAACTTGAAACCTTATATATATTAAATAATAAAATATAACTCCAATTATGTAAAACCACCCTCATTTTACATGATTATCCATTCATGTATATAAGTAAACCGATCATGAAACAAACAAACCCAAACATTGAAATTGAACCTCTTAACCCATCAAAAAGGCCATGAATGAACTTAATTAGGTTATAATAAATAAATTAAATGTAAAATAGGTTATTTAATTATTAATTAATAAACCTAATTTGATTATCCAAGTCATTAATATCAAGTGGATAACACCTTCAGACTTAAGGTAAGGGATTTTACCTAAACCTCCATTATTCCTTCTGGTTATTCTTACTCTCTTTTTACCCAAATAAAATCCAATATTCTGTTTATGTACATATTATAATTTCTATTTATATGTACAAACTCATTTATCAATATCCATTAATCATTCTCTTTTGGGGATATACGTGATTTTAAGTGATTACCTCGTCAATACTTCCTGATAAGCAATCACATTTTAAGGGAACTTCCCGAATTCTTACCCAATTTCAAGCACACTCTATCATATGTTTTAAGACACCATTGTTTTTATAAAATTAGACTTTTTATTATGAAATTTTTTTGGTTCACTTATGGTTTTATATAAAATATTATACCCTTTTCTATTTTTAAAGGCTCTTTAGTATTTTCCTTAAAACCACACTAGAATGTTTTAATGATAAATATTCTTAAATACTATTCTAACATGTTATCAATTATATTTTACATCAATTAACATTATAAAATCCCATTTTCCCTTATCAATTTCCATGTATGTTTTAATTCATATATTTCATAGACACTTTAATGATACACCCATCTATTATTCTTTATGACATGATTATGATACCCATTTCTTTCCATGGGTACCCTTATATTTATGTATGGTTGATTATGTATGATTCTATATGTGGAAAGAATATTCATGAACAAGTTATGATGGGTGAACCTAGATAGTGCTCCAATTAAAAGGGTAATGTTGAGTCTCATGATACGTTATGTGCAACAGTCTTGGAAGTTATCCTTGACTCGTGATACCATGTGCAACGGTCTTGGTGGTTAACCTTGACTTTTGATCCTCTATTTAAAATGAGCCTTGAATTGTGATAAATTCATGTTTTATGTTGCTTCCACATTACTATTAATTCATGTTTATACTACCCCATGTTTATATGTTATGATTCCATATGTTCCTTGCCTTTTTATATCACTATGTTATGCCTTTTAACTGATGTTTTAAAGCTTCGTTTCTCATGTTTATTCCCTTACTGGGAAATTTATCTCATCCCTTTGTTCATGTTATCCCCAGGTTATCCTATGAAGATGTATGAGAACAATGGAATTTAGGATCTCTTTATGAATACTAAATAAAGAAATGTTATATTTAGCCCATGTTTTAAATTTTATGTACCTAGTCTTCCAGGACACTAGAATTTACGATCCTTGTCTTGTAATATGATGTTTATTATGATTAAAAACATGTAAAGTTATGTGTAAAAGGATAGGGTATCTATAACTAATGCTTTTGGACCATTTTCATCTTTATAGTAATAGTCATACTTGAGCCAGACTTGGATTTCTGAGGGAATTACTTGAGCACTCAGAGGATGAAATTTCGATTCATCGAGCGAATTACCATGGGAGATACCCACCATGAAATAAGATACTTGTATTATTACATGAATTACTCAGTGATATGATAACGATTCACTTGAAATATATTCCAAATATTAGAATTCCTTGGACACACTCCTTGGATTTATCTTGATATCTTTGGTCATGTGGCGCCATGGATTCACCCCACTGGGCCCAGTCATTCTTAGATGGGAATTACTATGGATGAGTTCTATAAACATAGTTGACTCTTTTACCATGGAATTACTTGTGTGTTCCCCTTGAATTACACTCAGACCCCTCATTACTAATTTTCATGAGTTACCATAATGATTTGGATTGAACCCTAAGGTTAAGAATGGATTGGTTTCTCCTTGTATACTCCTTTAATATTATCATAATTATTTCTCCATGATAACCACTATATTGTAATATTAATTATCTAGTTAATTAATTAAATTATTATATTTTTAGAGACATTTCTAGTTGAGGATGAAGTAGGTATGGGTTGTTTACATTATCACTGCTTTACTTTTTTATACCTTCACACTGTATAATTTATATTCATATATTGAATTTATATGGACACTGTTGGTGGTTTCCTACTGATATTTATATCACACCCTATGTGGGCCTTTATTGGAACCCAAGAAAATTATATAATTGAAAGTGTGGACAAAGGGAAGTGTTACATTTTGGACACCTAACTTGCTTGCTATGGGATGAGAGCTTGGTAGCAGATGACTGAGATAGAGCTCGAGATGCTTGGATAGTTTTTTTTCTCTTTTTTATTATTTTTTATATCATGTATTTTATTTTCTACCTACTACCATGTATGCCTAATATTATTTTTGTATAGAAATTACACCACCATTTGTATATGATTCAGTTTACATATTTTGATTATTTTTCATTGCTTATGCTTGTTTTCAGAACCTTATCCATTATTATAATTCTTTCACTTAATTTTTCATGTTATATCACCACTATGATCCAATATGACCAGAGGTAATAGTCTCCTCACCATAACACCCTAGGCCCTCATTACTTATTGACAACCTCTGGCATATGGGGAGGCACACTTGAGGCTATGCGGACAACCAGGTTTGGTTAATCATGAGTGAATCGGGTATAGGATGTTATAAAGTGGTATCAGAGATTTATTTTCTTTGAATTAATTTTTTTATGGTAGAAATAATATTAGGAATGTTTCAGAACTTGGTCATAAGTCATGCCTAGGAGTAGCTAGCCCACGTTCAGGGTAAACTTCATGTTTCCTGGGAATAGGAAATTGCTGTTATATATTTCACCTATTATAGTTGATATATTTTCACTATTGGGTGATGCACATGAATTTTGGTAATTATTATTATTCTTTATGGAGATTCTTCCTTGTCCTAGTATGGAAAGGGGAAATGCTATATGCATAATTATAATCATCTAGTAATTCAAATTCCATGCATATTCCATGCCATATAGGTGCATTTTACTTCTTTTATTACCTGTGTTTCCTGTGATTGTTGAGTGAGACATTAAAGTTATATATGCCTGTAATAATAATATCTTATTTCTGAAAGTAAAATTGATTGTTTAACATGTCATCGTCAACCTAAATGGTTTTTTCCTATGTATATTGATGGTGGAATATTAAATATCCAATTTCAACCCATGTAAGCTATGTAACCCTGATTACATGAGCCCGAATTTGGCTGAAATTGTGTGACTACCAATTTCAATTAATAAAGTGTATCAGAATTTATAAATTAGAATGGGTAATTCATCAAATCAAGCCATAAAATTTTAACCATTACATTATAAGACTTAATGTAAGGGGGGATGGTTGTAATTAAATGGGTGTCAGTTTTAATTTTTTAAGTGTATGGGCCACTATAAACTGGGAATTACTATCCATTAAATTAAACCTTGTATTATGTATAAACATATTTATGGATTTAAGATATAAAGTTTGGCTTATAAAATAAAATTTTCCTATATATTAGAAGGTAAAGTAAAAATTAAATAGCATTTACCTCCTTAACTTTCAATTGACCATCTATATACTGGAACCCCTATAAATGGAAACTTCAATAATTACGAATACCCATACCTTAAATGGAGGTATATGGGGTAGTGAGTTAGGTAGAAATACCTTTTGTTTTATTCCATTTATTTTAATGATCCTATCTTATTTGGTATCTTTTCCTAAGGCATGGTCATGAAATTTGTAGATTTATGACACCACGGCGTCCTCATGGCATGCACCCAGAGGGTGGAGATGATCATGCTCTGGTGGTGGTGGGCCCCAATCGACCAATTTTACCTCCATTAGTTCCACCTATGACACCACCTACTATTCCAAAACTGGTCATGAGTGCCCAACTTACATAGTGTTTTCTATTCTTGATGTAGTCTATGAAGGGTGCTCCACAACCTGCACCTATGATGTCTGACCTTACTCATGAGTTCCATTAGTATAATCCTACCATATTCTTGGGGGATGGTGGTCTACAGGCTAATGAGTCATTGATAGAATTCATTTTATCTATCTTCGATCATTTGGATACACCTCTATATAGGGGGTCAATCTTTCCACCAACATGCTACATGATTCTTCCAAGTACTGGTGGGATGCGATTACCTAGGTTGGTTTTCATCAAGGAATTGTTTGGGAAAATTTAGAGACTAATTTATATGATTAATTTTTACCTGAGAAACTAGGAGATAATTTATCTAGGAAGTTCATGTTGATAGAGTAGGGTGATATGTACGTCACAGACTATTCAACATGTTTAACTAAGATTCAAGGCTTTACAATGCTTCTTTTCGATGACGAGCTATCATGAGAAAGATGATTTGAGGATGGGATTAGGTATTCCATCTATACTCAGGTGAATTTCTTTCTCCTCTCTACCATTTTTGAGATCATGAACCAAGGTCTTATCACTGAGAGAAACTTGAGGGAAGCTGACAGTACTGGTCACAAAGGGTCAATTTCGAGACATGGAAATAGTTCTTCCAGCAGTAGAAAGAATATACTTGAGGTTTATTATTATAAAAGTGGTGGATAAAGAATCTGTAGTGGTAGATCCATTATATTCCATTATTGTGGATGATTGGGGAATGTGAAGCTACAATGCAATACAGAACCATTTGAGTGCCATGCTTACATCCAGTTGGATCATCTTTAGAGGTTTTCCAGACCTTTTTTTCCTATTTCTAGTAGAGGCGAACCCACAACATATCCACCTTTAGGAGGAGGATTAGTGACTCCACATCAGGTAGGAAAATAAATTAGAACCAATTGAAAAAGTTGATGAGGAGGTCATGGATGAGGTATCTAGACTTTTAATTATTAGTTCTAGTAGAGCAGACCTGCTGAGTGCAGTCCAACTATAGCTTAAGTATATGAATCAAGAATGTTGCATGAATTGTAAAAAATACCTAAGGAGCAGAGTGAAAGAACTTATACTGTAGGAGGTACTATTCCAGTATCCTCTACTATCATATCTGATTTATTTGATATATGTTTTTCACACTACTTTATCTCAGTATCGATTGTAGAATATCTTAGGTTGGAAATTTTATACTTTTATGGGGTGATGACCCTTGAAACACTTATGGGTATATGGTCAGAGGGTATATTCCAATGTAAGGACCACCCCCTTGAGTCATTAAATCATCGTTTCTTTTGGGAACTCTTTATCCTCAAGATGATGAGATTAAATGTAATTCTTGGTATAGAATGGTTGGTCCCCTATCACGCCTATGTTGACTACTATTTCCACAAGGTATATTTTACATCACCATATGGTGACAATTATCATTACAAGGGTGAGTGGAATGTCATGGAAATTATAGTTTGAACAGAGCATCATGGGATGGGTTGAGTGATATCCCATATTTATTGCCTTTAAATGGAGGAGTAGGGAATATGTCAGGCTGATTCTCCTATGGTGGTGTATTTTTTTAGGGATGTTTTCCCTAATGAATTATCTGTGCTAACTCTTGAGAGATAGGTAGAGTTTACTTTTGAGATCATTCTAATAGAATCTCTAGTATCTATTCCTCTATACAGGATGTAACCTACTAAGCTTTGAGATATCAAGATATAGTTATAGGATATAGAATCTAAGGGTTTTATTTAACCCATATCTTCTCATTGGGGTTCACCAGTCCTTTTTTTGAACAAGGTAGATGGAACCCTATGAATTTGCATGGATTAATAAAGGTTGAACTATATTAATCTTAATAACTAGTACCCCTTTCCCATAATAGATGATCTCTTTGACTATATTTGAGGAGATAGAGTGTTCTCAAAGATTGATATGATATTGGGATATCATCAAGTGTGTGTCAAGGCTTCATATATGCCACACACGACTTTCTGATGTTGGTATGGTTTATATAATTACCTAGTTATGATATCCAATCTTACAAATGTGCCCAATATTTTCATGGTCTTGATGAATAGGTTTTCTACCCCTACCTAGATTCCATCATCATGGTTTTTATGGATGAAATCTTGGTGTATTATCATACTCAAAGTAACCATGCTAAAAATCTTGTTATTATATTGAGTAAATTGAGAGAGAATCAGTTATATGATAAGATCACAAATTTCCACTTCTAGATTTACTAGGTTCACTTCTTAGGTCATATTATCTTAGAATCAGGAGCATCTGTTTTCCTAGAGAAGGTGAGTGATATTTTTTCACAGGAGCATCCTGAGAATGTGTTTGATATATGGATTTTCTTGGGGATAGTTGGATACTATATAGGTTTTATATAGAACTTATCACACCTTACTATACATATTTAAAGTCTGACTAAGAAGGGTGTTAAGTTATTTTGGTCTAAATCATGTAAGAAGACCTTTAAAGAGTTGAAAGGAATACTTAATTTGGAACCTATCTTGATTCTTCTATAGCCTGGAAGAGGCTATACAGTGTTCTGGGATTCATCAGGCATCATTCTAGGTTAAATATTGATATATGAGGATATATTAGTTGCATTTGGGTATCTCTATTTGAGTCTTCATGAGCGTAATTACCCGATACAAGACCTTGAGCTTGCTACATTCCTTCATGACTTATGTTTCTGGAAGAATTATCTAATGTGAGAGAACTTTTTAGTGTTTATAATCCACAAGATAATCAAATATATCTTTATTCATCATTAATTGAATCTCATACAAATAATATGGGTCGAATAACTTCAGTATTTTGACTTTGAGCTTTCCTATATGCCTAGAAATAGAAATGTGGTAGCTGATGCTATGATCTAGAAAACTCAGACCAAGCTATTTAGGAATCCAGTGATGAACAAAAGTTGATGAAACTATTTTCTAAGATGAGTATGGAGTTTCAAGAGAGTCACAAGTGGCCTTTTCTTGTAACCTTAGAAGTTACCTCTTAACTCTTGGATAGGGTGAAGAGAAGTAATTTCTTAGATCCTGAAGGTTTGGTCCTACAAGAAAGTATTTCAGGTGCAAAAGTGCCTCCATATTAGTTTTTTGATAAAGATAACATCTTGCACATACATGGGTGTATCTGGGTTTCTACTAACATGTGATAAGAACTGATATGATAATCCCATGATTCTCAATTGGTAGTTCACCAAGGAATATTCAATATGTATTGTGATATGGGATGTTAGTATTGGTTACCTATGATGAAATGCCAAATCGTAGGTTTTATCACTAGGTGTTCCACTTATCAATAGGTGAAGGTGGAACACTAGTGGCCAACTAGCTTATTACAACCCTTGTCAGTCCTCGAATGAAAATGGGATGATGCGGTGATGGATTTTTCAACTGGTTCCCCATGTTCACCTTGAGGTAGCGACACAGTTTAGGTAGTTATGGATTGAATGATAAAGGTATCCCACTTCCTTCCTATCCAAGGTAACTTATCAATTGATAAGATATGAAGGCTGTATGTATTTAAGATTATATTACTACATGGGTTCCATCATACTATCATTTTAGATAGGTACACTTGTTTCACATCGAGGTTATAGAAAGAGTTACATAGATCTTTGGTTATATAAGTGCTTCTGAGAACATATTTTCACCCTCAGATTGATGACCAGTTGAAATGGACTATACAGGTGTTAGAGGACATGATCCGAGTATGTGTCCTTAATTTTGGAGGTTCTTGGGATAAGTATATACCTCTTGTCAAGTTTTCCTATAAAAATATCTTTTAGGAAACAATTCAGATAACATCATATGAGGCCTTATATGGTAGGCCATGCCATTCACCTCTATGATGGATAAAAGAAGGGGAGGTAGTGAAAATTGGTCCTTGTCTCATGCAGGTGACTTCAGAGATGGTACAGTTGATCAAAAAATGTATGGATATTATTTAGTCTATAAAGAAATCATACACTGATCTCCATCGACGACCTTTGAAGTTTTAGTTTGGGGATCATGTTTTCTTTCTAGAATCACCCAGACTGGGGTATAGGAAAAAAAGGCAAAGGAAGCTCTCAACCCGATTTTTTAGGATTTTTGAGATCTTAGATAGAGTTGTGATGGTAGCCTATTGGTTTCTGTTACCTTAGAGGTACCATATCATGAATGATGTTTTCCATGTTTCATAGCCTCACAATTACCTCGCCGACCCATCTCTTACTTTTGATCTTGAGAATGTTGAATTGGATTCAAATGCTTCTTTTTAGAAGTATCCCATATGCATCATTGATCAGACCAAGAACACTCTCAAAGGTAGGTATGACCCTTTATTATGGATTCTATGGTATCACATCCATGCACAAGATGATACTTGGGAGCAAGAGGATAATAGACATGTTCAGTGGCCAAATTTATTCTCATATGAAGTTCTACCACCCTTGGAAGGGAAAATTAGGGATGATCTCCTTTAAGGAGGTATAATATAAGAAATTAGGTTTTCTATAAGGTATGGAACTTTTAAAATTAATTTTAATTCCTCTTTTTTACCTAATATGAATTCCTAGTAAGTCTATGGAGGAAACAAGGGTGTCTGGTGCCTATTTGGAGCCCAAAGACCCATCTTTTGGTGGAAAGAGCTAGGCCACACTATTAGTAGAAACTGTGCTGCCTAGGATGCATAGTTTGATTAAATTGCGTGGCTTGTTTCAGTGCATAATAGAGGGATGTATAGTTTTCTCTAATCGTGCAACACAAGCTGCATGGTAGTTCATGTTCTTCAGACCTCTTAACAGAGGGTTTTGGCATGGGTTGTACATAATTAGTAAAACTATTCAGACAACCTATATGAGGGGTGAATTTAGCCAAAACTGGGTGCATGGTTGGAACATAGTTTGGCCAAAAATATGACCAAACCATGAACCTCTTTAAAAATTGGAAAAAATGACCATTTTCCCCCTCTATATTTATGACTCACCCCTCACCTTCTTTCTTTTCCTCCAGATGATAGAACCTCTTCTTCCTCTCCTTTGAATCTATCCTCTCATGACTAAAGATATGTTCTTGGATAATTTCTTCATACGATCTCAAAACTAAGATACATTATTCTCATTGAATTCGTATTGGTAAGCTCGATATTCGTTATCCTTATTTCATTATACTTATTCCTATTAATGATTTTGTTTTTGCGAGAGCTCATAATTCATCCATTTTCTTCTGATCCAAGAAAAACTAAGGGATGATACTGGATGATGCATCTACTAAAGGAATAAGGTAGGTGTTCTATAACTTATCCCTCAAATTCTCACCTTTTATAAATTTTTTCTATTGTGCACATATCAGTTTCACTAGGAGACGATTCTAAAATTCATTCCTTTATTATAAATTGTTTAACTTGTGTTATAAGTACCAAATTAAACTTTTGAAACCGTTGGAGGTTGAGACCTAAATGATGAGGATGGATCTTTCTCCAACTACCCTAATATTGTTGAAGGTATGGCTCATAACCATTTTCATTCCTTACTTATAGATGATAAACCTCACATGTAGGAGGGATATTAAAGTAGAAATGATAATATTTTTAATGATATTACTAATGTAATTTTCCATGACATGAATGGTTTTTTCGAGAATATTTTGGATGATCCTGAAATTTGGGTAGCAGTTTCCTCCCTCAACTCAGCTAGTGCCCTAGACCCCAATAGTTTTCTAGGGTCCTTCTATACTATTTCTTGGAATATCATCAAGATGGAGCTGGTGGCCATCATCTAGGATTACTTTTGATGAGGTAGATTGCCAAAAGTGGCATGTTCCACCATGTTGATCATTATTAAAAAGTTCAAAGACCCTTCCTACTTGAAACAATTCAGACCTATTAGCATGTGAACCTTACCCTAAAAAATTCTTACTGCTGTGATCAACCAGAGATTAGAAGCGCACATTAAAAAGTGGGTGTCAGATAAAAAATAAGGATTTATCCATGAGAGATTCACTGAATCTGCCATTGATTTGTCACAGGAGATGGTGGGTGACATTAAAAGAAAGGTCTTGGGGTCCAATATAGCCTTAAAACTTGATATGGATAAGGCCTACAACTGGGTTGAATGGAGATTCATCATTAGATTCCTGATATGTATAGGATTATCCAAGTGGATGATTGAATTTTTTCTTTATATTCATTGGGTCACCATGGTTTTCTATATCATATATGGGGAAAAGATATGGATTCTTTAACTATTCTTGGGGGTTAAGGCAAGGATATCCTCTATCCGCCAATGTGTTCATTCTGATCCATAACACTTTTATAAAATATCTGAATAAATGATGAAATGAAGGCCGTGTCTGTCCCTTCAAGTGTAGATCCAACATTAGTGGTATTTATCACCTCTTCTTCATGGATGAAATAATTATTTTCACCAATTAAAGTATAAGGTCCATTCAAGAGTGGAACTAGATCCATTATATTTATTGTAAATGTAGATTTAATGTCATTAACAAAGAAAATATTAGTTTCTACATCTCAAGATTATGTTTGGATAGTAGGGGAAAGAAAATTGAAGAAAATGTTGGGGTCCCCAGAATAAATTTTCCCATGGAATACTCAAGGGCCCCAATCTCACCTGGAATGACTCGAATCCATCACTTTGATGGTATCATTGATAATATTTCATCACACATTCTCAAGTGAAAAAATAATTTTCTCTCCTTTGGAGGATGAATCTCCCTGGTTAACAACGTCTTAACATCCATTCCTATGCATGTTTTGGTAGATAGCATATTGAGAATATTTTGGTTGGCTTCATATGGGATTCTCAAGAAGAAGGGAGATACTGCTTGTCTTTGTGACATAGATTGGCCCATGATACTAAGGATAATGTCATCAATATTAGAAGAGTATTAGGAACTATGTATCTCATTCAATAAAGGATGGAATGTGATATGATGATAGGGCAATCACTATGGGAAAATTTCACCTCAAAGAAGTATGGGTCATGTTTTTCATGTCACATGTGAGAATAGTTCCAAGATTTGGGATATCACTCGAGGTCAAATGTACAATCTCAAACAACATTTGAAATGGATTTTGGGGAAAGCCTCGATTAAATTATGGAAATAAAATTGGGTGGGAAACGTTTTGGGGTTCCCTAGCTATCCAGTTCCTAATATCACCTTCTCTCAAGCCAGATGCTTCCCTAATTTCATGAAATAAGTTCTCAACCATCAACAATAGGAAGTTTATCCTGGTATCCCTATCTCCATTGAACTAGACAGACTTATCTTCACCGTGAACTCATCAGGATTATTCTATCCTAAGGTCTACGACCATTTTTTATACATGGATGTCGACAATAATACATGGGGTGGTTTGCTGTGGTTCAAAGAAATTCCTACCAAGTTAAATTTTATTATCTATTGAATTTTTAATCATGCTCTCCCAACAGATAAGGGTGTCTAACAAAAGGGTTTATACATGTTCTCCAAGTTCTCATGCTACTGCTCACCCAAGGAAGAGACGACTAACCATATTTTATTTTAAGGTGATCGAGCTTCTGTGATATGAAAAAATATCATCATTCTTTGAGGTAGAGATGTCTAGGGTATGTTAGGAAATCCTTTCCTCTAGTCATGGTTTCAAAACTCAGATGAAAAAACACATGAAATAAATTCTCAGGAAATGTTGTTCGTTGTGGGTTTTTGGACTTTTTGGTCAAATTGTAATAAATCCAGGCATATGGGACTCGTCTTTTCTCAGATTTCTGTATAGGTGAAGACTAGGTTTCTCTCTATATAATTGTCTCCTCTGCTCAAGCACAACAAGCATGCTCCTTCCCTGTATCGGCTCACGGATGGATGACCTACAAGGATCATGCCTCTTCTTAACCCTACCCATGGAAACTGAGTTAGATGGTTCCCTCCAAAGTGTGTCTTGAAACTAAATTTTGATTGATCATGTATGCAATGATGTATGTGGGTAGGTGTGGTGGTATGTGATTTGAATGGATTAGTTGTTTTTGCATTCAGTTTTTGGCAATGTCAAGGTGACTATCTTATAGAAGATGTGAGTACCATACTTAAAGGGTTATCTTTGTTCCATTCTCATGGTATTATCCTTAATCGGGTGGAATCTGACTCCTCTATCCTCCTCAACTATATTCATGGTGTGATCTATACCCCTTGGTATATCACATATATTGTTCAAAAATATAGGGAGTTTATAACCAATATCACTAATCTCCCTCACACTTGGAGGGAAGGGAAACATGGCCGCCGACTTCTTGGCTTCCTAGGCTACTTATGATAATCCTTATACCATATTTAATTTTATTGGGTCCCTTCCCCCTGAGTGTTTGAATCTGGTCCAAGACGATTCCCTTAGTATTCATTACTTTTGACCTCTATAACTTGTTCTAGGGATTTTACCCATTCTTCTTTTTCATAAAAATACCTAACTTTGGATAGATTGGGGGAATTCCTTATGCACAAATAAGACAATATTCTGATTCATAGACCTAATTATCATGGGAGATACCCACCAAAAATCACATCCTTATCTTATTATGTTATTTCCTCGATTATGTACCAATGATTCACTTGATATATTTTCCAGATATTAGAATGCCTTGGATACACTTCTTGGATTCATCTTAATATCTTATACATGTGACGCCATAGTTTCACCCTGTTGGGACTAGTCATGCTTAGCATGGGATTACTGTGGATGATATCCATGAAATCAGTTATATTATTTTATAGTGGAATGCCTTAGGTGTACCCCTTAGATTACACTCATACCCCTTATATCCAGACTGCATGAGTTACCACTATGAGTTGAATCAACCCTTGAGGTCAAGGATTACTTGGTTTCTCCATGGATCCTCCTTTATTATAATCATCATTATTACTCTATGATTAAAAATATATTATAATACTAATTAACAGATTAATTAATTAAATTATTACATGTTCAGAGACATTTTTGGCTAAGGCTAAAGTAGGTACGGGTTGTTTACATTAGCATTAATTTACATTTATATACCTACACACTGTAAATTTTATATTCATGGATTGGATTTGTATAGACTCCATTTGTGGTAGCCTAATGAGATTTATATCACACCATATCCAAGGAACTATTGAAACCTAGATATATTATATGATTTTACGTGTGAAAAAAGGGAATCATACCACTTTGTACACACAACTTTCTTGATATAATATGGGAGCTAGGTTGTAGATGGCCAAGACAGAGCTCAGGATTCTTGGATAGTTTTTTTTCTCTTTTTTATTCTTTTGTATATCATGTATTGTTATATCTATATGTTTCCCCGTATTCCTACTTTTATTTTTATAGAGACATGACATCATCATTTTTATATAATCCAGTTTTACTTTTTTTGATGATTTTTCATTTATTATTCTTATTTACTCAACCTTATCCAATATTACACCACTTACGCTTACTTGTCTATGTTATATCACTGTTTTGATTCAATTTTAATAGAGGGAATAATATCTCCACTGTCACACCCTAGGCCCTCATTTCTAGTCGACATTCTCTAGTGTACGGAGAGGCACAATTGAGGCCATGTGGACAAATGTGTTCGGTTACTCAAAAGTGAACCGGGTCCGAGATGACACACTTTGTTTTTAAACCAAATCAATAGGTGGATCTATAAAATGAATCCATGGTAACAAGAAGTTCCAAAAACCACAACTTATTTGACTAAGCTAGTCACCAATAAAAAGTTTCACACAAGTAACTTCTTTAGAAGAATCATCAGTATCATGTAGCTTTAAAACCAAGAACCTCTTCGATCACATTGATTGGAAATATGTCCAAGTACCCTATACATTTTCAAACTCCATGGTTCAGAAGATGTAGTTTAACAACCTTGGAAACTATTCGATCATAGTGATTATAAGTTTTATATTCCTACCCAAAATATCATTGATCTTGAAGATCAAAAGATAAAATTGTAAATGAAAACTAATATCTTTTATAATGATACCTCAAAAAAAATATTAGTAAAAATAGTAAAAACCAATTCAATTGAAGATATAAAAATTACCGAGATGATGCACAAGAACATGGTGTAATGAATCAATGTATCATACATTCCTCAAATCATTGATCCAATTTATAGAAACCATTGTTAAAAAATTCAATAGTCAATATCTAAGTTTTTTGGGTTTAGTTGCAATGACATTAGAAGAAGTACTTCATATTTTGATGAATATAGCTCTAACTTCTAATGAAATAGTTCAATATTCCATCACAATGCTTCTCAATATTCTTGAATTTAGGTAAATCAAATCATTTCAATTTAAAAAAATATATTCATACAATCATAAGTTATGTTTTGTTTAATAAAACTCTAATAGACACTTCAAGTTAATTCAAAATCAAAATAATGTGAATTTTGATTAAAAAATTGAAGATAAAAATCAATAAATTGAATAAAAAATATCCCCAATATTTAAATCTATGATATCCAAAAAATTTATGATTTCTCTACTATTATTCATGGAATTAATGTGAGGGATGATACAAATTTTTTTATGATTGAAGTTGACAAAACATTTCTCAATGTTTATGAAAAAAATAAATTATTTAGAGAATTGTTAAATCAAATATATATTAAGGTGATGAGTTGTATATCTATAAATAAATATTAGATAAATTAATAAATATCTATGATGGTAAAAATAAAAGGAAGTAAAAAAAGTTATAGGTTATTCATATATAGTTTGATGATTTGCAGATGAGATCAATTAAGAACATTGATGGTTTCATCAACCGTATCATTATGTCTATTAGATCTATTTGTGGAATAAGTAATGATATGAAATATATCGATACTATGGAGAATTTTTTATATAATTTACACCTTTTTACAATCCAAAGGTATTGATTCTTGAAGAAGGAAATATTATAGAATTATCTCTTGATGATTTTTTATAGTAATTTAGTGTCCTGTGAGATGATGGTGAAACCAAAAGGTACATAAATACATTCAAAAAAGGATAAAATATTCATGGAAATAAAAAAAATTAGATATCAATGAAGATTAAGGAAAAAAATAAGATGTAAGTGTTCAATTTTTATCTATTGTGGAAAGAAAGTTCAAGTGTGGTAAAGGAGGAAAGGTATCACTGCCATGTTTCAACTGTGGAATGGTCAATAATATTTCCACAAGATGTTATAGGAAATTTAATGGAGAAAATAAAGGTGAATACACACATAAATAATGAAGTAATTTTTCCCCTAAATCAAAAATTAAATCTATAAACACATCCAGAAATAGGTTTCAGAGGAAGATCTTGGTGAACAAAGAAGAGGATGAAGATGAATGTTTCCTTAAAGAATGTGAAACTGAATTCAAATCAGAATCATAGGATTATGTGATGTTAATATTCTAGAAATAACAATCTAAAATAGAGAAGGAAAACCATTAAGAATTATTTTTTTTATCTCAAGTTATAACTTGAAGGTGATCTTGAGAATATTAAAAGTTTACACAATAATAATATAAAGTTTAGTGGTTTATTGAAAGAATCATCAGAGTACATTAAGCATCTCAAATATGAGATCAATTGGTTAGATAAGGTTGTGGAATGATAATGGGATTGATGCACGCCTATTGTAGGTCATGGAAAAACAATTATTTCCTAAGTTAAAATGTAGTAATGTGGTTGTCCTAGGATGTCTCCCATAGAGGAGTGCACACAAAATAGGTTGTCACTTTAAAACGAGCGTAAAAATGTTGTGTTTTTGAAATGAAATTTGAAATTAAAATTATTGAAAAACTATGATATTAAAAAGGGTGATTATGTCGGGGTCGGTTTCTTAATTGTAATTCTATCCTTGTTCAATTTAATTCAAACCTCTTCTTCTTTGTTGATTAAAGTGAGTTTCCACAATCGTTTCCTCTCACTTCCTTGGTGAAATTATTATTGTGAAAGAAAACATTACCAAGATATCAGTTTGGTCAACTCTCCTTCCATGTATAAAATAGATGTATTGAATATCCTTAATTGAAATGGGAAATAACCGATTAGGTTTTGTTTATCCCAAACAATCAAGAAAATTCACTACACCTTTTACACGTACTGACGATCGTTGAGTACTTCACCACTAATCCCTAGTCTATTCCATCGTATATAAACCAGAAATCAGTGGATGGAGATTATGATTATTTTACCAAGGAAAAAATCAATAACGTAATTAATATTCAAGAAAGATCGCACTTGATAATAAAATCCACTATAAGAAATTGAAAACAACTTTGAAGAAGAAATAAATTTATTCAATTGCGTCCAAGAACTCAAGCATTACAATGTAGAAAACCAACCCTTCCCCAATCACTCCAAAAGTTTACCCCACCATGGTAAGGGTAATCAAGATTAATGGGGAAGAAGAAGGCATTACAAAACTATGAAAAAGAAAATAAATAAAATATAAAGATGAGAAGTTCTCCTTCTTGGTGTCCCGGAAGGAATGAGATGGAGAATGTGATGCTTGGAGAGGGTGGAGCTCTCCTCCTTTTATAGCCAGAATTTGTCCCCCGGATGTTGATGCATTGTATCCCTAATAAATGTAATCTTCATGCGTTGATCCCTTCTTTAATTTTGTTCATAATTCTCTTTTCCGTATCCCCTCAAAATATCAGCAGATTTGGACATGTATTCCGAGAGTTATGGCCATTTTACTCTGAGCATTTATTCTGTCCAGTCAGACTCTCCAAAACGAAATCCTCCAGATTAGGGTGATTTAATGACCCCATAAACAGCCAATTAACTCGGTGCTTCCTTCATAAACGATTCTCCAAAACTCCTTGCTCGTCCACCCACCGAATTTCACAACATTTGGGACCACGATGGATGAGTTATGGAGCCCACACCAAAACTAGGCAGAACTGCAAACAATTTTCATTCTCCCACTTGTGAGCTTCCTTTGAGCTTCCATATGGCCGATTCAGCTTTTAGTCCAAAAATAGTAAATGAATCCCTAGATGTGTGTAATATGGAAAAGAAATAAATTTTCAATTTGGATCAGTGTAGATAATGTTATGACCAATATACAGATATAATTTAAAACTGTTAAAAATCCAAAATGGCCAATTTTTACTATTTAGCTCAAAATAACACCAATATCATAAAAATGAAACAATTAATATTAGGGGAAGAATTTTGTGGGATTAAAACATTGATATTCAATATAAATTAATTGAAAATATTTTCTCTATCAATTCACCCACACTTAGCACTTGGACTCCTAGACAAGTAAAAATCAAATCAAATCAAATCCAAAACACATATTAATGAGATCTACCAAATCAATTCTAAGAAACAAAAAGATATCATGCCTCATCAAAAACAATTATTTCAAGTTCTCCATTTTAGATTTTAATATATTTCCACTACATTTCTTATCCCATGCACACAAAACACTTACCTCACATGAATTTTCTCTCATCTCACAAATGTAAATACTGAACAAGGCTTTTCTCATCCAAACTCACACAAGAGTCACCATAGGCTTGGTAAATTCCAACTTCTCCAACCGATGTGAGTCAAGGACATGTGTTTCTCATGAGTACTTTTCAGGGTTGTTCTGTGGCTTCCTATTGGGAGGATTTAGATGTTAAAAATTCTAAGGCTGAAAAATGAGGGTTTGGCTCTTTTTGAAGCAAAATTGCAAGATTCTAAGTTTCACTCAAGTATGGTCTCCTTATCTTCCCCTTTGTAGAAACTTAGCTCCATCATCATTCAATCTGCTCACGATTTCAGCAAAAAAATTTCAATCTTTTCAAACATTATTTTTCTTGAAAGCTCCAGATAGGAACATCTTTTTTTTACATCAGAAGCTCGAGAAAGGCACAACTTCTCTTATCATGAAAGCTCCAGAAAGGAACAAATTTTAACAAAATTAAATATTCAGTAGGAACATCAACTCTTTAACATTTTATATTCCTCCAAAAGTATCATCAAATGAGGTAGTACACCACAAGACATCTTCCCCCACACTTAAGTTCAACTAGATCATGCAATTTCACTTCAAGAACATGTAGGATAGGGAAAATTGGCTTGTAATGTGGCTAACCTAATAGGAAATTCAAGGATACTAGTGGATACAATAAAGGATAAATGTAAAGGTGGGACATAATGAAAAGGAATATTTTTAAAGGGGGGATTCAAACCAAATAAATGCCTCAATAATTTAAAACACACATACCCCAAAACCTCATGTTTTGAAAGGAATAAATCAAATTCTAGTTAAAGCAAGCATGGTCTGGTTCTCTCAAGAAATGAGGTGAATGAAAAGAATATGTCAAAAATGGTTTAGAATCCTCACAGGAAAGTTATTTCAATGATATATACAGTGAAATATGGCATGAGATTCAAAAATCTGTTTACTTTTCATGAAATTCCAAAAGATTGTAACTTGAAACAAAAGTAATTTCAGCATTCATTTAAGCTCAGTTTCATGAAATAGATTGGTTAACTCATTGAAATGGGATTCAAAAATGGTATTGATAATCATTTCAGATCAAAAGTTTTAGAAACACACCAAAAAATGAAAAATAAACACACAAAAATATGAAAACACACAATTTTTTTTTTATTTTCTGAAAAACAAACACAAAATGAAAATACTAAACAACAAAGGTTCCCTCCCCCACAATTAAATGATGTAGTGTCCTCGATGAATTCAAGTGTATTTAACATGTAAGCCAATTTTCAAATGAATCACAACATCAAGTAATGGTTAAGGAGAGGTACAACCTGACTTATTGGCAATGAAACATTGAGTTAACTTCCTAAGTGTTTCACTCTGAAAACCTACAAATAAAATAACAAAAGTAAACATAAGATATTTATTGAAAGAAATGAAAATAGAAATAGGATGTGAATAGAAGGATAAAACTTGGTTTAATCCCCCAAGTGAGCCCTGGGTTTTGATTGCCTCCAGAGGGGCAGTTCTAATCGATTATCCCCAATCTGATAGTGGATGAGGTTTCTTGGTCATAAACCAACAAAAATTCTTCTTCCTAGCATACACTTTTTCATTATTATTGAGGACTCCATTGATAAAATAAACCATGTCGACCCTTTTTGTAATGAGATACAACATGCATGGTGGGGTTAGGAAAATGAATGAGTCCTCCTCTTTCTTGGGTTCCGCATGAACAAAATCTTCTTTATTCTCGAGTGGTTGATGAAGGTATGATACATCTGGGAAAAAATCAAAGGGAATGTCCAAGTTTAATTCTATTTGAAAAAAAATTAAAGCATGAAGAATCAATATCAAATTCTTCCCTTTCAAAGTAAGTAGTTTGTGTATCATTTTCCTCCAAAAAATTCACTTTGATCTTCTCATGTACTCCCTCCATTAAATGTTCAACAGGTTTGGGGAGCTCTAGATGTTTTTCCATGGATGACTCTTCTTTTTCATCGTCTTCCTCAAAGGAAATACATGTGTTGGATGAATCTGAAAAATAAAAAGAAGGGGAGGAAATACTCAATTTAGTTTCAAAAAAATTAAAAGATAATGAGTTTATGAAAAGATTTACTCCATGATCTTGTGTGGATTCAATTTCTTCTTCAATGGGAGGTGATTCTTGGAGTTTAATTTACCTAGATAGAGGTAGGTAGTCAGACTCCTCTATCTTCTCTTCAAATTCCACTGCTTGGTTAGTTTCTTACTTCAATGTTGCTGAATCATCTACATTATAAGGAATAGTTGGATCAAGAAGTTCCTCACACTCATTCTAGAAGTTATCCAGATATTTTTTATCTCCCATATGTATTTCATTAGCTAAATCTTCTTCATAAATCTCCTCCAAAATTGATTGAGATAGGCTCAATGGATCATCTTTTAATTTCCTCAAGGCCTCCATGGGTTCTTCAACTTGAAAGATTTTTGGGGATACTTCTTCTATCAATTTTTCTGGTTCTGGTTGTTTTTCGGGCTCAATTTGTTGATCCTGGGATGTATTTACTTGATCCACAATCCAATTTATTGAAGTTTCCATGTTTTAAACCATTTGACTACTTATTTCAAATTGGGGTTCAAGATCCTTGTGAACTTCTTCTTCTTGGTGTTGCACTTTGATCATTTCTTGATAAAATTATGGAAAATACTCCTGAAGTTCAATTAATTCTCTAGCCAATCCCTCCAACACTGGGTATTCGAGGTTCTCTTTAAGGTTTTCAATGAGATCCTTGAATTCGTCCTCTGTGATGATTTGGATTCGATCTCCCCAAATTTTTTTAGCCAAGAAAGAAACTTTATAATCTATAGACCAAGGTGATTCAATAATTGGTTCTCTCAATGGTGGATAATTGTTCCATTAATTAAAGAAATAATCATTTGAAAACAACATGGAAAAATATTTGTTTTAATTTTTTTTTAAAAAAAATTGAAAAAGTCAAATATTTATAATTAGTTTGTGGAACTACCTCCCCGGAAACGGCGCCAAGTTTAACGCACACATGTCATAGGGCATGGAAAAACAATTATTTCCTAAGTTAAAATGTATTAATGTGGTTGAACTAGGATGTCTCCCATAGAGAAGTGCACACAAAACGGGTTGTCACTTTAAAATGAGGGTAAAAATGTTGTGTTTTTGAAATGAAATTTGAAATTAAAATGATTGAAAAACTATGATATTAAAAAGGGTGATTATTTCGGGGCCAGTTTCTTAATTATAATGCTATCCTTGTTCAATTTAATTCAAACCTCTTCTTCTTTGTTGATTAAATCTTGTTTCCACAATTGTTTCCTCTCACTTCCTTGGTGAAATTATTATTGTGAGAGAAAACCTTACCAAGATCTCAGTTTGGTCAAATATCCTTCCATGTGTAAAATATTTGTATTGAATATCCTTAATTGAAATGGGAAATAACTGATCGGGTTTTGTTTATCCCAAACAATCAAGAAAATTCACTACACCTTTTACACGTACTGACGGTCATCGAGTACTTCACCACTAATCCCTGGTCTATTCCATCATATATAAATAAGAAATCAGTGGAGGGAGATTATGATTATTTTACCAAGGAAAAAATCAATAACGGAATTAATATTCAAGAAAGATCGCACTTGATAATAAAATCCACTATAATAAATTGAAAACAACTTTGAAGAAGAAAGAAATTTATTCAATTGCGTCCAAGAACTCAAGCATTACAATGTAGAAAACCAACCCTTCCCCAATCACTCCAAAAGTTTACCCCACCATGGTAAGGGTAATCAAGATTAATGGGGAAGAAGAAGGCATTACAAAACTATGAAAAAGAAAATAAATAAAATAGAAATCTGATAAGTTCTCCTTCTTGGTGTCCCGAAAGGAATGTGATGGAGAATGTGATGCTTTGAGAGGGTGGAGCTCTCCTCCTTTTATAGCCAGAAATTGTCCCTCAGATGTTGACACATTTTATCCCCATTAAATGACATCTTCACGCGTTGATCCCTTCTTAATTTTTTTTCTTCATAATTCTCTTTTCCGTGTCCCCTCAAAATCTCAGCGGATTTGGGCACGTATTCCGAGAGTTATGGCCGTTTTACTCTAAGCATTTATTCTGTCCAGTCAGACTCTCCAAAACGAAATCCTCCGGATTAGGGTGATTTAATGACCCCATAAACGGCCAATTCACTTGGTTATTCCTTAATAAAAAAGTCTCCAAAACTCCTTGCATGTCCACCCACATAATTTCACAACATTTGGGCCCACCATGGATGAGTTATGGATCCCACACCAAAACTAGGCAGAACTGCAAACGGTTTTCTTTCTCCCACTTGTGAGATTCCTTTGAGCTTCCATTTGACCGATTCAAATTTTAGCCCAAAAATAGTAAATGAATCCCTTGATGTGTAGAATATGGAAAAGAAATAATTTTGAAATTTGGATCAGTGTAGATAATGTTATGGCCAATATATAGAAATAATTTAAAACTGTTAAAAATACAAAATGACCAATTTTTACTATTCAGCTCAAAATAACACCAATATCATAAAAATGAAACAATTAATCTTAGAGGAACAATTTTATGGGATTAAAACAATGATATTAAATATAAATTAATTGAAAATATTTTCTCTATCAATTCCCCCACACTTATCACTTAGACTCCTGGACAAGTAAAAATCATATCAAATCAAATCAAAACACATATCAATGAGATCTACCAAATCAATTCCAAGAAACAAAAAGATATCATGCCTCATCAAAAACAATTATTTCAAGTTCTCCATTTTAGATTTTAATATATTTCAACTTCATTTCTTATCCCATGAACACAAAACACTTACCTCACATGAATTTTCTCTCATCTCACAAATGTAAATGCTGAACAAGGCTTTTCTCTTCCAAACTCACACAAGAGTCGCCATAGGCTTGATAAATTCCTACTTCTCCACCCGATGTGAGTCAAGGACATGTGTTTCTCATGAGGAATTTTCAGGGTTGTTCTGTGGCTTCCGGTTGGTAGGATTTAGATGTTAAAAATTCTTAGGCCGAAAAAGGAGGGCTTGGGTCTTTTTGAAGAAAAATTGCAAGATTCTAATTTTCACTCAAGTATTGTCTCCTTATATTCCCCTTTGTAGAAACTCAGCTCCATCATCATTCAATCTGCTCAGGATTTCAGCATAAAAAATTTCAATCTTTTTAAACATGATTTTTCTTGAAAGCTCGAGATAGGCACAACTTTTTTTTTACATCAGAAGCTCCAGAAAGGCACAACTTCTCTTATCATGAAAGCTCCAGAAAGGCACAACTTTTAACAAAATGAAATATTCAGTAGGAACATAAACTCTTAAACATTTTATATTCCTCCAAAAGTATCACCAAATGAGGTAGTACACCACAAGACATCTTCCCCCACACTTAAGTTCAACTAGATCATGCAATTTCACTTCAAGAGCAGGTAGGATAGGGAAAATTGGCTTGTAATGTGGCTAACCTAACAGGAAATTCATGGATACTAGTGGCTACAATGAAGGATAAATGTAAAGTTGGACCATAATGAAAAGGATTATTTTTAAAGGTGGGCTTCAAACCAAATAAATGCCTCAATCATTTAAAACACACGCACCCCAAACCCTCAAGTTTTTAAAGGAATAAATCAAATTCTGGTTAAATTAAGCATGGTCTGGTTCTCTTAAGAAATGAGTTGAATGAAAAGAATTTGACAAAAATGGTTTTTAAGCCTCACAGGAAAGTAATTTCAATGATATAGACAGTGAAATATGGCATGAGATTCAAAAATCAGTTTACTTTTCATGAAATTCTAAAAGATTTTAACTTGAAACAAAATTAATTTCAGAATTCATTTAAGCTCAGTTTCATGAAATAGATTGGTTAACTCATTGAAATGGGTTTCAAAAATGGTATTGATAATAATTTCAGCTCAAAAGTTTCAGAAACACACGAAACAATGAAAAATAAACACACAAAAATATGAAAACACACAATTTTTTTTATTTTCTAAAAAACAAACACAAAATGAAAATACTAAACAACAAAGTTTCCCTCCCCCACACTTAAATGATGCAGTGTCCTCAATGAATTCATGTGGATTTAACATGTAAGACAATTTTCAAATGAATCACAACATCAAGTAAGGGTGAAGGAGAGGTAAAAACTGACTTATTGGTAATGCAACACTGGGTTAACCTCCTAAGTGTTGCACTCTGAAAACCTACAAGTAAAAGAAAAAAAGTAATCATAAGATATTTATTGAAAGAAATGAAAATAGAAATAGGATGATAATAGAAGGATAAAACTTGGTTTAATCCCCCAAGTGGGCCCTGGGTTTTTATTGCCTACAGAGGGGCAGTTCTGATCGATTATCCCTAATCTGATGGTGGATGAGGTTTCTTGGTCATAAACCAACAAAAATTCTTCTTCCCAGCATGCCCCTTTTCTTTATTATTGAGGACTCCATTGATAAAATTCACAGTGTCGAACCTCTTTGTAATGAGATAAAACATGCATGGTGGGGTTAGGACAATGAATGAGTCATCCCCTTTCTTGGGTTCCACATGAACAAAATCTTCTTTATTCTCCAGTGGTTGCTGAAGGTATGATACTTCCGGGGGAAAATCAAAGGGAATGTCAGAGTTTAATTCTATTTGAAAAAAAATTAAAGCATGAAGAATCAATATCAAATTCTTCCCTTTCAAAGTAAGTATCCTGTGTATCATTTTCCTCCAAAAAATTCACTTTGATCTTCTCATGTACTTCCTCCATTAAATGTTCAACAGGTTTGGAGAGATCTAGATGTTCTTCCATGGATGACTCTTCTTTTTCATCGTCTTCCTCAAAGGAAATACATGTGTTCGCTGAATCTGAAAAATAAAAATAAGGGGAGGAAATACTCAATCTAGTTTCAAAAAAATTAAAAGATAATGAGTTTATGAAAAGATTTACTCCCTGATCTTTCTTGGATTCAATTTCTTCTTCAATGGGAGGTGCTTCTTGGAGTTGAATTTCCCTAGATAGAGGTAGGCAGTCCGACTCCTCTATCTTCTCTTCAAATTCCACTACTTGGTTGGTTTCTTCCTTCAATGTTGTTGAATCATCTACATTATGAGGAATAGTTGGATAAAGAAGTTCCTCACACTCATTCCAGAAGTTATCCAAATATTTTTGATCTCCCATATGTATTTCAGTAACTAAATCTTATTCATTAATCTCCTCCAAAATTGATTGAGCTGGGCTCAATGGATCTTCTTTTAATTTCCCCATGGCCTCCATGGGTTCTTCAACTTAAAAGATGTTTGGGGATACTTATTCCATCAATTTTTCTGGTTCTGGTTCTTTTTCGGGCTCTATTTGTTGATCCAGGGATGCATGTACTTGTTCCACAATCCACTTTATTAACGTCTCCATGTTTTGAACCATTTAACTAATTATTTCAAATCGGGCTTCAAGATCCTTGTGAACTTCTTCTTCTTGGTGTTTCACTTTGATTATTTGTTTATAAAACTCTGTAAAATACTCCTGAAGTTCAATTAATTCTCTGGCCAATCCCTCCAACACTGGGTATTCGAGGTTCTCTTTAAGGTTTTCAATGAGATCCTTGAATTCATCCTTTGTGATGATTTGGATTCGAGCTCCCCAGATGTGTTTAGACAAGAAAGAAAATTTATAATCTATAGATCAATGTGATTTAATAATTGATTCTCTCACTAGTGGATAGTTGTTCCATAAATTAAAGAAATAATCATTTGAAAACAACATGGAAAAAGATTTTTTTAATTTTTTTTTAAATTTTTTGAAAAAGTCAAATATTTACAATTAGTTTATGGCACTACCTCCCCGGAAACGGTGCCAAGTTTGATGCAGGCCTGTTGTAGGGTGTGGAAAAACAATTATTTACTAAGTTAAAATGTAGTAATGTGGTTAACCTAGGATGTCTCCCATAGAGGAGTGCACACAAAACGAGTTGTCACTTTAAAACGAGGGTAAAAATGTTGTGTTTTTGAAATGAAATTTGAAACTAAAATGGTTGAAAAACTATGATATTAAAAAGGGTGATTAGGTCGGGGTCAGTTTCCGAATTTTAATGCTATCCTTGTTCAATTTAATTTAAACCTCTTATTATTTGTTGATTAAAGTGAGTTTCCACAATCGTTTCCTCTCACTTCCTCGGTGAAATTATTATTGTGAGAGAAAACCTTACCAAGATCTCGGTTTGGTCAACTCTCCTTCCATGTGTAAAATAGTTGTATTGAATATCCTTAATTGAAATGGGAAATACCTGATCAAGTTTTGTTTATCCCAAACAATCAATAAAATTCACTACACCTTTTACTCTGAGAATTTATTCTGTACAGTCAGACTCTCCAAAACGAAATCCTCCGGATTAGGGTGATTTAATGACCCCATAAACGGCCAATTCAGTTGGTGCTTCCTTCATAAAAGATGATTCACAACTCCTTTCTCGTACACCCACCGAATTGCACAATATTTGGGCCCACCATGGTTGAGTTATGGAGCCTACACGAAAACTAGGAAGAACTGAAAACAATTTTCTTTCTCCCACTTTTGAGCTTCCTTTGAGCTTCCATATGGCCGATTCAGCTTTTAGTCCAAAAATAGTAAATTAATCCCTGGATGTGTAGAATATGGAAAAGAAATAATTTTGGAATTTGGATCAGTATAGATAATGTTATGGCCAATATACAGAAATAATTTAAAACTGTTAAAAATCCAAAATGGCTAATTTTTACTATTCAGCTCAAAATAACATCAATATCATAAAAATGAAACAATTAATCTTAGAGGAACACTTTTTTGGGATTAAAAGAATTATATTCAATATAAATAAATTGAAAATATTTTCTCTATCAATTCCCCCACACTTAGCACTTGGACTCCTGGACAAGTAAAAATCAAATCAAATCAAATCCAAAACACATATCAATGAGATCTACCAAATCAATTCCAAGAAACAAAAAGATATCATGCCTCATCAAAAACAATTATTTCAAGTTCTACATTTTAGATTTTAATATATTTCCACTTCATTTATTATCCCATGCACACAAAACACTTACCTCACATGAATTTTCTCTCATCTCACAAATGTTAATGCTGAACAAGGCTTTTCTCATCCAAACTCACACAAGAGTCACCATAGGCTTAATAAATTTATACTTCTCCACCAGATGTGAGTCAAGGAAATTTGTTTCTCATGAGGACTTTTCAGGGTTGTTCTATGGATTCCGATTGGTAGGATTTAGATTTTAAAAATTATGAGGCCGAAAAAGGAGGGCTTGGCTCTTTTTGAAGCAAAATTGCAAGATTCTAATTTTCACTCAAGTATGGTCTCCTTATCTTCCCCTTTGTAGAAACTCAGATCCATCATCATTCAATCTGCTCAGGATTTCCGAAGAAAAAATTTCAATCTTTTCAAACATGATTTTTCTTGACTGCTTCAGATAGGCACAAATTTTTTTACATCAGAAGCTCCAGAAAGACACAACTTCTCTTATCATGAAAGCTCCAGAAAGGAACAACTTTTAACAAAATGAAATATTCAGTAGGAACATAAAATCTTCAACATTTTATATTCCTCCAAAATTATCACCAAATGAGGTAGTACACCACAAGACATATTCCCCCACACTTAAGTTCAAATAGATCATGCAATTTCACCTCAAGAACAGGTTGGATATGGAAAATTGGCTTGTAATGTGGCTAACCTAACAGGAAATTCATGGATACTAGTGGCTAAAATGAAGGATAAATGTAAAGGTGAGCCATAATGAAAAGTATTATTTTTAAAGGGGGGCTTCAAACCAAATAAATTCCTCAATCATTTAAAACACACGTACCCCAAACCCTCAAGTTTTGAAAGGAATAAATCAAATTCTGGTTAAAGCAACCATGGTCTGGTTCTCTCAAGAAATGAGGTGAATGAAAAGAATATGAGAAAAATGGTTTAAAATCCTCACAGGAAAGTGATTTAAATGATATAGACAGTGAAATATGGCATGATATTCAAAAATCAGTTTACTTTTCATGAAATTCCAAAAGATTTTAACTTGAAACAAAAGTAATTTCAGCATTCATTTAAGCTCAGTTTCATGAAATAGATTGGTTAACTCATTGAAATGGGTTTCAAAAATGGTATTGATAATCATTTCAGCTCAAAAATTTCAGAAAATAAAAAAAATATTGTGTTTTCATATTTTTGTGTGTTTATTTTTCATTTAAGCAAGCATGGTCTGGTTCTCTCAAGAAATGAGGTGAATGAAAATAATACGAAAAAAATGGTTTAAAAGCCTCACAGGAAAGTGATTTTAATGATATAGACAGTGAAATATTGCATGAGATTCAAAAATCAATTTACTTTTCATGAAATTCCAAGAGATTTTAACTTGAAACAAAAGTAATTTCAGCATTCATTTAAGCTCAGTTTCATGAAATAGATTGGTTAACTCATTGAAATGGGTTTCAAAAATGGTATTGATAATCATTTCAGCTCAAAAGTTTTAGAAACACACCAAACAATGAAAATTAAACACACAAAAATATGAAAACACACAATTTTTTTTATTTTATGAAAAACAAACACAAAATGAAAATACCAAAAAACAAAGGTTCCCTCCCCCACACTTAAATGATGCAGTGTCCTTGATGCATTCAAGTGGATTTAACATGTAATCCAATTTTCAAATGAATCACAACATCAAGTAAGGGTGAAGGAGAGGTACAACCTGACTTATTGGCAATGCAATGTTGAGTTAACCTCCTAAGTGTTTCACTTTGAAAACCTACAAATAAAAGAACAAAAGTAAACATAATATATTTATTGAAAGAAATTAAAATAGAAATAGGATGAGAATAGAAGGATAAAACTTGGTTTAATCCCCCAAGTGGGACCTTGGTTTTGATTGCCTCCAGTGGGGCAGTTCTAATCGATTATCCCCAATCTGATGGTGGATGAGGTTTCTTGGTCATAAACCAACAAAAATTCTTCTTCCCAGCATGTACTTTTTCCTTATTATTGAGGACTCCATTGATAAAATGCACCATGTCGACCCTCTTTGTAATGAGATACAAAATGCATGGTGGGGTTAGGAAAATGAATTATTCCTCCTATTTCTTGGGTTCCGCATGAACAAAATCTTCTTTATTATCCAGTGGTTGCTGAAGGTATGATACATCTAGGGAAAAATCAAAGGGAATGTCAGAGTTTAATTCTATTTGAAAAAAAATTAAATCATGAAGAATCAATATCAAATTCTTCCCTTTCAAAGTAAGTAGCTTGTGTATCATTTTCCTCCAAAAAATTCACATTGATCTTCTCATGTACTCCCTCCATTAAATGTTCAATAGGTTTGGGGAGCTCTAGATGTTCTTCCATGGACGATTCTTCTTTTTCATTGTCTTCCTCAAAGGAAATACATGTGTTGGATGAATCTAAAAAATAAAAATAAGGGGAGGAAATACTCAGTTTAGTTTCAACAAAATTAAAATATAATGAGTTTATGAAAATATTTACTCCCTAAACTTGTTTGGATTCAATTTCTTCTTCAATGGGAGGTTCTTCTTAGAGTTGAATTTCACTAGATAGAGGTAGGCAGTCAGACTCCTCTATCTTCTCTTCAAATTCCACTGCTTGGTTGGTTTCTTCCTTCAATGTTGCTTAATAATCTAGATTATGAGTAATAATTAGATCAAGAAGTACCTCACACTCATTCCAGAAGTTATCCAGATATTTTTGATCTCATATATGTATTTTAATAGCTAAATCTTCATCATCAATCTCCTCCAAAATTGATTGAGCTGGGCTCAATGGATCTTCTTTTAATTTCCTCAAGGCCTCTATGGGTTCTTCAACTTGAAAGATGTTTGGGGATACTTCTTCCATCAATTTTTCTAGTTTTGGTTCTTTTTCGGGGTCCATTTGTTGATCCTGGGATGCATGTACTTGTTCCGCAATCCACTTTATTGACATCTCCATGTTTTGAACCATTTGAATAATTCTTTCAAATCGGGCTTCAAGATCCTGGTGAACTTATTCTTCTTGGTGTTTCACTTTGATCATTTCTTGATAAAATTCTGGAAAATACTCATGAAGTTCAATTAATTCTTTGGACAATCCCTCCATCATTGGGTATTCGAGGTTCTCTTTAAGGTTTTTAATGAGATCCTTGAATTCATCCTCTGTGATGATTTGGATTCGAGCTCCCCAGATTTGTTTAGCCAAGAAAGAAACTTTATAATCTATAGACCAAGGTGATTCAATAATTTTTTCTCTCACTGGTGGATAATTTTTCCATGAATTAAAGAAATAACTATTTGAAAACAACATGGAAAAAGATTTTTTTAATTTTTTTTTGAAAAAGTCAAATATTTACAATTAGTTTGTGGCCCTACCTCCCCGAAAACAGCGCCAGGTTTGATGCATTCCTCTCGTAGGGTGTGACAAAACAATTATTTCCTAAGTTAAAATGTAGTAATGTGGTTGACCTAGGATGTCTCCCGTAGAGGAGTTCACACAAAAGGGGTTGTCACTTTAAAAGGAGGGTAAAAATGTTGTGTTTTTGAAATGAAATTTGAAATTAAAATGATTAAAAAACTATGATTTTAAAAAGGGTGATTAGGTCGGGGTCGGTTTCCTAATTGTAATGCTATCCTTGTTCAATTTAATTCAAACCTATTCTTCTTTGTTGATTAAAGTGAGTTTCCACAATCGTTTCCTCTCACTTCCTTGGTGAAATTATTATTATGAGAGAAAAACTTACCAAGATCTCGGTTTGGTCAACTATCCTTCCATGTGTAAAATAGTTGTATTGAATATACTTAATTGAAATGGTAAATACCCGATCGGGTTTTGTTTAACCCAAAAAATAAAGAAAATTCACTACACCTTTTACACGTACTGACGATCGTCGAGTACTTCACCACTAATCCCTGGTCTATTCCATCGTATATAAACCAGAAATCAGTAGAGGGAGATTATGATTATTTTACCAAGGAAAAAATTAATAAAAAAATTAATATTCAAGAACGATCATACTTGATAATAAAATACGCTATAAGAAATTGAAAAAAACTTTGAAGAAGAAAGAAATTTATTCAATTGCGTCCAAGAACGCAAGCATTACAATGTAGAAAACCAACCCTTCCCCAATCACTCCAAAAGTTTACCCCAACATGGTAAGGGTAATCAAGATTAATGGGAAAAATAAGTCATTAAAAAACTATGAAAAAGAAAATAAATAAAAGAGAAATATGAGAAGTTCTCCTTCTTGGTATCCCAGAAGGAATGAGATGGAGAATGTGATGCTTTGAGAGGGTGGAGCTCTCCTCCTTTTATAGCGAGAATTTTCCCCCCGGATGTTGATGCATTGTATCCCCAATAAATGACATCTTCACGCATTGATCTATTCTTGAATGTTGTTCATAATTCTCTTTTCCATATACCCTCAAAATATCAGTGGATTGGGACATGTATTCCGAGAGTTATGACCGTTTTACTCTGAGCATTTATTCTGTCCTGTCAGACTCTCCAAAACGAAATCCTCTGGATTAGGGTGATTTAATGACCCCATAAACGGCCAATTAACCCGGTGCTTCCTTCATAAACGATGCTCCAAAACTCCTTGCGTGTCCACCCACCGAATTTCACAACATTTGGGCCCACCATGGATGAGTTATGGAGCCCACACCAAAACTAGGAAGAACTGCAAACATTTTTCTTTCTCCCACTTGTTAGCTTCCTTTGAGCTTCCATATGGCCGATTCAGCTTTTAGTCCAAAAATATAAAATGAATCCCTGGATGTGTAGAATATGGAAAAGAAATAAATTTGAAATTTGGATCAGTGTATATAATGTTATGGCCAATATACTTAAATAATTTAAAACCGTTAAAAATCCAAAATGGCCAATTTTTACTATTCAGCTCAAAATAACACCAATATCATAAAAATGAAACAATTAATCTTAGAGTAACACTTTTGTGGGATTAAAATAATGATATTCAATATAAATTAATTGTAAATATTTTCTCTATCAGGGATTCCCAAGAAAATTTATAATAAATTTAAAATTTCAATATGAATACTAAATAAAAAGATAAATTTATTAATGGACTTAATTCCTTTATCATGGAGTGCCGAAAAAGGTTGAATATATTAAATAATTGGTTGTAACTTAGATAAAGAAACATTAATATGAAGTAAAATCAAATGGTTTAACTAAGAATCCATAGTTTTGAAGGTTCTTGGATGAAGAAATATATAAATGTGTAGAACAATGCATGAGGAATGTTGATAAAATTATAAATGATCAAATACCCAATTACATGGGTAAAAATGGAATGGGATTCGAACCTGAAACATTGAAATTTTGAATACTAATTAAAAATAATAATAGTAAGTATAATATTATATAAAACTCTCAATAATTTAGGGTTTATAAAAAACTAAGTATTTATTCAAAGGATGGAAACACATGATGAGAAGGTGGTGAAAAAATATTTTCCTTGATGAAGTGATAATTCTATGGTTAACTAGGACACACTAGGACATATGGTTTTGAGATAAAAAGTTTCTTTAAAGTTTAATCACTCATAGTTAAAAAAATAAAAATGAGAACATATACTATATCTTAAATAAGAAACAATTTTTATGGAAATTGTTTTTATTTATTTAACTTCGATTATAAAGATATGGATTATAGGAAACGATGGAATGGAAATTTTTCATATAGAGGAAAAATGAGAATGGATAGAAGTCCCATGAAACCAATTCTTTTAGGAATTAAATTTTCCCTAGTGGAAGAAGAAAAATATGAATATACTACCTATGATGAAGGAAATTTATTGATACCATCATATTTCTTTACTCAATCAACCATTTCTTATAAATAAATAAAGAATATGGAGAGATCAATTATGGTCGAGATAAAAATGAAAGAAACAATAAACAACAACATATAGTTTCTTAGTAGTGGGTGATCATACCACATGATTAAAAATAGAAATATTTTGAGGAATGTGAGAGTCCATGATAATGGATGGTTTATTTTGGTAATAAAGGATCACTAAAAATAAATGGAAGTTAAAATAAGATGCTAAATGGAAATGATTTAAAAAATATAGAGGTTATTATTTTGGATGGTATTCAACACAATGTTTTTGCATGATCCAATTATGTGACTCAAGGATTTATGTAACATTCAATTGAAAGGGTTTCCTTATCAAAGGAAATGTTGGAAATTATTTTATGATAGTTTCGAGAACAAATGAAAACTTATACCAAGTATAAAATTAGGAGAACACATGTATATCATGGTGGAAGAAGATAATAACTTATGGGATTAGAGAATCAATCATATAAATCAATAATGAATATAAAATATATCAAATCTATAGATATAATAGTCATTTCAAATTTGAAACATGATTGGGATATGAAATTTCATTCTTTTATAAGAGGGAATATAGTGATAAATCAATACCATTAAGCTACTAAAAGATAATTCAAACTTTATTAAATGATATGAAGATGAAATTATTGAATGGTGTGCTCAAGGATAAAGTTTATATTGAAAATATGGTGTGTTTTATAATTAGTGATAATGAATCAAAAGTGTTTATATTAAATAAGGTTTTATATATCTTAAAATGAGAACCCCAATCTTGGTATGATCGATTGGTTTAAAAAATAAAAGAAACTTGAATTTATGAAATGTGGTGTTGATAAAAATATCTTTTTTGTAATCAAATAAGAAATAATAGTTTATGGAACCCATCTATGTAAAAAATATCATTTTTAGTGGAAACAAAATTAGTAGAGGAGTTTTTTAAATTAATGAGTTTGGAGTTCAAGATGTCCAAGATTGTATATCTATCATACTTTTTTGGGATTAAAGTTTTTCAAAAGAAGTGGTATAATTATATCCCTCATGAAAAGTATGTAATTATGTTGTTGAAGAAGTTAAATATAATTGATTGAAAATTCATTTCAATAGTAATTTTGGTTAGAAAGAAACTGTGAAAACATGAAGAAGGGGGATCTTTTGATCACATAATTTATCAAATAATGATTTAGAGCTTGTTGTACTTGAAAATAATGCCATAAAATATTTTTTATGAAAACATTTTTGGTTATGAGGTATCAAAGAAATTTGATAGAGGGGAGTCTTAGTGTTGTGAAACAAATTATGATATATGTTTAAGGTGATTTAAATTATGTTTTTATTTTTGATGTAAGGAAAGAATATGAATTTATTACATATTAAAATGTGGATTAGGGCATGAATATTATGGGTAGAAAACCCACCAGTGGAGAATATTTTTTATTAGGAAGAAGTTTAGTGAATGGTTTAGAAACCCATGTTACCTCTTAGATATTGTAGTGGGGGACCCATGCCTCACTAAGGGAGAGTGTCGGTTGAGGGAGTGAATAACACCAGCGGAGGACCCATACCTCATCTAGTAAAGAACATTTAAAGATGGAGTTATTAAATCCATGAATAAAGGAACCATGCCTCATGAGTGGGGGAGTTCCTAAATCTATTATTCATTTGTGTGTGTGAGATAACCCATGCATTTTCAAGCATAAGGTAGTACTAAACCCATGATCTATTTTAGAGGATACATGCATTGAGTATAAATGGGAGTACCAAATTCCATAAATAATATAGGGAACCCACACCATATTATAAACATGTCACTAAGGGAATACCAAACTTCATGGTCAATCAGATCAACATGCAGAAATCCCTTCATTATCCCTATAGATCTAAAATATAAACCTTCCCAAAGAAACTCTAAGACAACCTCAAATTACTTAATGGATCACACCATCTATTTCTATATTAAAAAAAATCAAGATAGGTTATTATTTTCCTATTTTTACATAAGGAACAATAAGCATGAAAATTACCCTAAAGGGATTCTATCAAAATACACTCCTCTGGGGATCTGAACCAGTTATTACATAATGCATACTTTTATTCTAAAATGACTGACTCATTAAGGTCATGTCACAATAAATAACTCAATGCCATGGTCAATACCTCCTTGCCAAAAATTTCCCCACCAAAGTTATTTTTGTTATGTCGTAGTCAATTCCTTCATTCCATAACCCAATCTCACATCACAGACATCAAATACCAGGGTAATAACACAACTCATACTTAGGTGAATGATCCTATAAACCAATTATACTTATCATCAGGTTAGGATGATCATGGTGAAACCAAATGTATTATGGCATGACTCACCCCATCAAAAAACTAAGAAAACCATGAGGTCATGAGTTGTGGCATGACATGCCATGTCTAAAAAAAATACTCTAAATTGAATAATATCATTGATATAGTGAATCACATAGTGATTCCATCACAATGTTATGAATTTTCTACCATGCATCATCATCACTACTTTTCAACAATAGGTCCACTTACCTTAATTTTTTTAAACAAAAAAAAGAGCAGGATCAGGAGGAAAAATTGAAAAAAGGGTTATTACTCAATATGATAATAGGATAAAAAATATTGATTTCAAAAAGGGGAATTTTTATATAAATCAATAGAAATATATAGTTATAAAATCCTAAGGAACACAATGAAGTGATAGAAAAAAATTTATAGAAAATATCACAACAAAATCATGCAATAAGTTATAAGATAATAAAATAGTACTATCTTAGAATATTCCCATAGGTGTTTCCAAAATACCCACTACAAATGTTATAATATATCACCACATGATCATCTATGGTTGAAGATACATCCAGGAATCCTAGGGATACAAAATTAAACCACTAATTGATTGGAGACTATGTGATGAAAATAAAAATCCTAGATAGAGTGAGAGAGGGTTTGACTGATATTTATAATAAAAATTATCATTATGATAATCATGACACAACATACTATATTTCACTAAAATTCCCCAAATATGGGCCAAAATAATGAAACTATAAGAACTATCACATTGTCATGGCCCTCGGTTAATTGAGATATGAAAACCATAGATCAATTAAATCCCCCCATAACTCCCCACCAAACCCAGTCAACTCACATTAACTTTATGTGGACCAACCATGTTGTGATGCAACACTAGGTTCCAGAACAAAATTATTAAACCACTAAAAATCACATTTTTACCCTTAAACATATTTTATCAATCATAGATAAAGTACACAACATAACTCTTATCATCATGGTGTAACACCTCCCATGATGGTTAACTAAAAAGTGCACATCTCTTAATGTTGGAACCTCCATCACTAAAATGCACAGATAACATTCACAGATAGTACTAACCCAAAATGATGAAAAAATACCCTTCAAATCATTTTTCTTTAAAGGATAAAAATGAGAAAAATCTAGGTCACTACATCCTCCCCACCTTCAAGTCTTTTCATCCTTGAAAAACCCAACTCACTCAAATATGTGAGGGTACTAATCTTGCATATGACTCTTACATTCCCATGATACCTCTTGAAGGTTGATAAGATATCATATAAAACACACCATATGTATCATACAAACTCTAAGGGTCCTCTCCTATCGATCCTCAATTTCTACTAGGTAATTTGAGAAGGTGTAGTCATTCTTTACTTCCATATTTCCCCAATCGATGGCATGTGATGGATTGTTCATGTATCTCATCAGTTACTACATATAGAAAATTTTGTACGCCCATTACAACTATAAGAGTAGTTCTAGGTGGAAAGAAACCTCATCCACTCTATATAGAATTTGTAATGATTTGAAGAATCTTGGGGATAGTTTACTTCCTTATCCAAACCTCTGTATATCACACCATGGATAAACCTTTAGGAACACATGATCTTCCCACATAAACTACAAAGGCCTCCATCATCAGTATGTGTATAAATTATGATGTATTTAAGTTTTAATAATCTTATCTTGGATCAAATTCACCTTATACTTTTTCTAATAAACTAGATCAAACCTCATTACTGATGTATCACCAATCACTATCCAGTATAGGGTAGCAAGTAGGGTCTTTTGTATAGTACCTAAAAATGTGTCATGCCAATAATGGAGTGGTATATTTTGTTGTATGAAAACCCCACTAATGGTAAGTTATCCTATTATATCCAGTTAAAATCTATCCCATAATCACACACCATTTCCTTAATAAAATGGATGGTCCTATCAGTCTACTCTTTACCTGAGGGTTAAATGCCACACTCAATCATAACTAAGTCCTGAATGCCTCTTTCAATATCCTACTTAACTTGGATTTAAATCATCCATCCTGATAAAAAATTATCATTGAGGGTATCCCATGAAACCATATGATTTACTTTATTAAAAATCATCCCAATATCTCTACTGAACTCTGTTTCTTTATAGGAAGAAAGTGGGATAACTTGGTTAGTTGGTTGATGATCCCCCAAATAGCATCATGACCTATCATTAATCCTATAAGTCCCATCATTAAATCCATAAATATTCCATCCCACTTCCACTCAATAACCTCAAGAAGTTAGGACAAACATGAAGGTTCCCAATGTAGTTCAGAGATAGGTAAAATGGAAAGAGGGGAGGGGGTGAATTAACCTTTAAAAAATTAAAGTAAAACAATCCAATTTTAAAAATTTATTTAAAAATAATAAAGAAATTAAAACGTTTTGAATATAAAAAATAAATTAAAATTTGAAAGTGAAATAATATAATTAAATAGGATAAAATAAGTGGAAGAATAAAATGAAGAGTGACTCAATTAAGTGATTAAAAAAAATGATCAATCATTAACTGATGGATTAATTTTTTTTATTAAAATAATGATTGAATTTGATAAAAAATTGAAAATACAGAAATTAAATGAGATTATATATTTAGTAATAAATTTAATAAATATTATTATAAGGTACCCCTACATCTACTACCTCAACCGCTTGATGATTTAATGTATCAGTCCTATAGATTTAATGGTAACCATGATACCAAAACTACCACTTCTTATTTTGATTATAAAAATAAACCATATACAATAGACACTTCTTATTTAACAAAAAATCTAGATGCCACAAAATAATATTACCTTGAATTTTTTAAGTAAATGGATAGAAAACCAAAGCCCCTTTCTTTAAAGGTATTGAGAACCAATATCAGAAGAAAGAGGAAGAGGATAGGATTTTTAGGAAGTAATCCCTTTTAAGATTGGACTCAATTTTATCAATAAATTTAATGAACACTTGGAGAGAATGAGAATAAAATAAGAGAATGATTTAAATATTAAAATTTATTTCACAATCTAAAAGGAGATAAGATATTTAGAAATGATTGTAATTTGAGGGAAATTCATCAGGTTGGTGATTGGATGAAAAAGTTTTCATTGTAAAAAATTTATGAAGATTTCTAAGGCCTCTCACTATCTCTATTTATAGGCTCAAAATCCTTTTGTAATTTTATGGAATCAATAGAGAGTCTTTAATAAAAATACATCCAAGTTCAGTGTATTTTGACCATCATTTGTTTAAGATTTTCCAATACCTTAAAAAAAATTAACTCAAGACAGCCAAGGAAATCACTAGGAAATTCAAATATAAAATAATAATAATATTCTAGAATTATGAAAGAGAGGGACAAAGATAGAAATAAATTATCAATAATACTATAATTTTAATTTAAAACTATTTGAACTATTCAAGCTCATTTTAAATCATTTTTTAGAAATTTAAAAACACTTTTAAAATAATAGGTCAAAGATATCCAATAATCTCACCTAGATTCAAACTGAAATATTAAAAATTTTAATTTCATATTTATTTCTATATTTAAACTTTAAATAATATAAAAATTTAAAGATACCATATTAAAAACATTGAAATTGGTTTTAATAACTTTTTTAGACTACAATATTATTTTTGAAAAATTAAAATAAAATAAATCAACTCAAAGTAATAAAATCAAATTTGTTGAGTTTCATACTGTAAATATTTGTGTGAATAAATAAGAAAATTAATATTCCTAAAAAAGTGATTAAAATAATTTAAAAACAATCCACATAGATACTATATTATTTATAATAATTTATAGAATCATTAAATTTTTTTAATTTTTTTATACACATAAAGAAAATAAATATATCAAGAAAAACATGAGAGAGAGAAAAAATAGAGATTTCAAGATTCTTATAAGGGTAAGCTTTATGAATGTTTAAAGTTAAATTTGAATTTTCAAATAATTTTTAAGGGTAAAATGAAAATTCAATAGTTGTACGAAGGTAAAACAAAAAAAATATATATTTTGTATGGGTAAGGAAATAGTTGTGTAAAGGTAAAGAGAAGATATCATGCGCTGTGTAAGGGTATAAATCATACTATGAAAAAGGTAAAATTCATACCATGTAATGGTAAAACATAATTCATATAGATTGTATAAGGGTAATAAAATGTTTTCTAATGGTGAGGAAAAAATTCCATATGCTACATAAGGGTACATGTAAAGATGCGTAAGGGTAAAAAAAGATTACATATATTGTGTAAATGGATCTTAACACAATGTGTAAGTGTAAATCAAAGATTATAAAGCTCATGTAAGGGTATAATAGTCCATGCATAAAGGTAAATAAAAATCAAAACCTATTACTTAAGGGTAAAAAAAATATCATGTAAGGGTAATAAGAAAAACCTAATGCTTGTATAAAGGTAAAAATTAACTTTAGAAAAATAATTTTTCATAACATTTAACTAAAAGTAGTAGTAATAATAATAATAATAATAATAAGAAGTCATAAATAACAAAAAATATTTAAATTCAATTTTTTATTATAAATAAAAAATACTATTTTTAATTATCAAAATAATAATTTAATATAATAAATAAATCCAAAAAATAATAAATAAAAACAAAATAATATTGGTAATTATCAAATTAATAAAAGTGGTTCAAGGATCCACTCCAATAATCTCTCCATTTTTGATAATTATAAAATAAAAATATCAATTTTAAAAATTTCCCCCTTTTGAAGTTGATGAAAAAGCTTAAAAAAATTGAAAACAGTTTATACCCCTTTTTGAAACAAAAAGGAAGAATTATCAAATTTAAAATAAATTTTCTCCACAAAATAAAGTATTTAAACATAAAAAATACACGAGCCCTAAATTAAATATAGATATACAAAAATAGACAACTCCCCCTAAATTTTTTTTCCTCAGAAAAAATTTAAAAGGATCCATGAAATAAAATAAAAAACTATTCAAGGAATTGTAAAAGATATGAAAAAAACTTTAAATAAAACATTTATTTTTTAAAATAGAGTTTAAAATTTAATATATATATATATTTAAAAGTATAAATAGTTTAAAAAAACAATATTTTAATTGTAGAAATTTTTTTGAAAAAGAAAAAGAATATTTTGAAAAATCATTTTCATAATTATATATTAGTAAGAATTATATAATAAACCATAATAATTCCTCAAGAGTGTCAAATTAGGAGTGTTTCAAGTCCCACTCACCATTTCCAGGTTAGAGAAGAGGTTAAAAACCTAATCAACACTTTTTGGGACAAATCCCAAGGAGCATCCATCCTAGAACTACATCTACTTGTTTGTATATAGACAAGATTTATTTGGAGTACTATGATCACTTCAATTTTATAAAATTAAAAAAATCTTTGATTTTTTTAAATAATTTGAAATCCATTTTTTAAAGAAATTAATTTTTTTTAAAAGAACTTCTCAATCATGACAAGATATTAAGATAATTTGAAAAATAAATCTTAAAAAGGAAAAGAAAATGTAAAAAAGATAATATTTTTTTAAAAACCTTTTAATTTTAATAACTCCCTAAATAATATATTAATTATAGATAAAGAGTTGAAATTTACAAGAACATAAAAAATGGTAAAAATGGAAAAATAAAAAAATTGAAAAGATAAAATCTAAAAAGATATCCTCTATACATTTGAGAAGGAAGGAAAATATGAGAAAAGATATTTTGGGGAAAACAATTCAAGATAAAACTTAAAATAATAAGAATTAAGGGACTTATACCATAAATATCAAGGTTTATGTCCAAAGATTCTTTGAAAAGAAAAGATCTAGGCTTCCCCTCACCTGGAGCATATACATTAATATCAAGGTGAGAAAGAGTTGATCAACGAGTTCAATAGGTTGAAAAATTATTTTAAGGGAAGAAAAATTTTGATAGATCAATGTGGTTCATTGGAAAAACTCTACAAGAAAACATTAAAAATATAATTTTGGTACCCTTGAGTTTTTTATAATGTCAGCATAATGTGATTTGGGAATGATATAAAATTTTAGTCCATAAATGTTGGAAGGTAAATAATTAAGGGCCTAAAATTTCATAAATTATTAAGATAGATTAAAATAAATATAGATCTATTTAATCCTTCTTTATCTATCTTTTTTTAAATTACAATCATAGATAATATGACTATATTTTAAAAAAATATTTACAAAAATTTATTTTGATAAATACCTTTTACAAAAGAAGTTGTTTTTGAGGAGGTTTCATTATATTTCAAAATCCAAAACCATGATTATTTCTTTTAATGAATTGATATCCAAGAATTATATTAAGATATTTTTCACCTTGGTTGAATTTTGAATGAGTGATTTTGAGATCCTTGATTTTTTTTGAAAACTTCAACACCGGGTTGATTTTTTAATTTCAAAATTAATCCATTTTTTTCCTTTAAAAGTTGATATTTTTTTTATAAAGAATATTTTTCTCATTAAGAGTTCATTTATATTTCTTATAAATATTTTATATTTTGAAATAAATTCTTGATAGAAATTTTCAATTTCATGATCAGAAAAATAGGATCAAGAATAAGGGGATGAATGAGAGGAGTAAGAGTAATGAGAATTAGAATGGGTATTAACCTCTTAACCTACCTTGAGTTGAACTATGAGGAGTTTAAGAGCTGATTTAATAGTTTCATAAGGAGAAGTAGAATGGGTATTAACCTCTTCAACTACCTTGAGTTAAACTATGAGGAGTTTAAGAGTTGATTTACTAGTTTCATAAGTTTACATTTAGTCTTTTCTAATCATCCATGTTGATAAATTTAGAGCCTTATTACCTTGCTTAATGTATTTATACTTTTTATTCAAATGGGAAATCCGACTTTATGTGACCTATATTTTTACAATAAAATCAAGTCACTTATAGAACATCAATTTCATCTTTCTTTTTAGCTCATCAAATGGATTTCATTATTTTATTCATATTTCCTAATTTTTTCAATATTATCATCATGTGTTTAATTTCACATTCATTTTCAGAGTTTCTTTTGAATGGGTCATTATTTTCTACCATGAATTCAATTTTTATTTTAGTTTCCTGACTCCTTATCCTGATTTTTATCTTATATCTTCATAGTTATCTTCTATTTCATGATAAAACCAATGAGTTCCTTGACTGAATTATTATTAACATCATTATCTTCTTATATCCAAGTGAATTTTGGTGCTTAAATTCTTGGTAAAACCCAAAGTATTTTCTTTATAAATGTTTATGTAGAAATAGAATAACTAAGATATTTCACCCATTACAAATATCAGTAAATACCATAAATATTTAAGTGATAAATTCATTTTAATACATGGGTAAAATTTCAAAGTCTTGTATAAACATATCTAAATGGGTATATTTGACTTTTTTATTTACTTTATGAGTTAATTATAAAGGTTTCCAAATTTCATGAGCCATTTTTCATGTAGAGACATGATTAAATTCATTTTTACCCAATCCAAAATGTAAGGAATTCATATATTTACCTTTTAATTCCAAATCATAAATATCATATGGGGTCCATCTATCTTCATTTTTAGTTGTAGGATTATATCCATGTAAAACAATCTTATAAACAAGATAACCAATTGACCTAATAAAAGTAGTCTTGAGAGTTTTCGATTTACCACAATTACTTCTATAAAAAATGGGTACAACCCAAGGATTGTTCTTTAAGACCACCCTGGATGTTTGAAAATGAAATTTTAAAAAGATATCATTTTTTGAAAAATTAGTTAAATATTTTGAAAATTAGAACTTTTATTTTTTTAAAATATATAAATAAAATAAAATAAAATTCCATTTGACACAAAATTTTGGTTGAAGATAATTAAAATGGAAATAAGGTATAGGGGGTAGTGGTTGACTTACCTTAAAAAAATTAATGGAAAAAAATAAAAATTTAAAAACCTCTTTAAAAATAATAAAGAAATTTAAAAATTTTGAATATAAAAATAAAATAATAAAATTTTGAAAGGAAAAAAATATAATGAAATAATATAAAATTTTTGGAATGATAAGATGAAGAGATATTCGATTAAGCTATTTAAAAAAATGATTAAGTGTTAATTGAAGAACTATTTTTTTAATAAAAGGAAAATTTAAAGGGATAAAAAATTGAAAATTATGAAAGTAAATGAGATATATTATTTGTTATGTAAGTTTTAAAATAGTACCCAAAGGTACCCCTATATCTACCACATCAATCCCTAGAGGATTTGATATATTATTCCGTTGGATTTAATATTAGCCAAGATTCCAAAACTATCCATTACATTTTAGGTTATAGAATAGAACCAAATACAATTGAAACTATATATTTAAAGTAAAATATAGAAACCAAAAAAATAGCCCCTTTCCTTTTTAAAGGAAATGGGAAAAAACCAAAGTCCCTTACTTTGAAGGCAATGAGCACCAATATCAGAAGAAAGAGGGAGAGGAGTGGATTTCTTTGAAGAAATCACTTTTAAGTTTGGTCTCAATTTTATCAATTAATGTGATGAACACTAGGAGAGAATTAAAATAAAATAAGAGAGTGATTTTGATATTACAATTTAGTTCCCAATCTAGATGGAGACAAGTGATTTAGAAATGAAAGAACTTTAAGAGCAATTTAGTTGGTTTGAGATTGGATGAGAAAGTTTTCATTGTATAAAATTTATATAGATTTCCGAAGGACTTTGAAGATATATATTTATAGGATCCAAATCCTTTGAAAATGTTTTAGAAACCTTCAAGAGTCTTTAAGCTGAAGACATCCTGGTTTGGTGTATTTTGACTATCATTTATTCAAGCCTGCTTGATCCCTTTAAAAAGAATTTACTCAAAACATCTGAGGAAATCGTTAAAAAATTCAAATATAAAATAATTTTAATAATATTAAATAATTATCAAGGAGATAAAGAAATATAGAAACATATTATTGATAATGTTATCGTTTTAATTTAAAACTATTTGGATAATTCAAAGTCATTTTAAATCATTTTCTATAAAGTTAAAAACACTTCAAAAATAATAGGCTAAAGATTTTTAACAATCATAAACAAATTCAAACTTAAATATTAAAAATTAAAAATTTAAATTTATTTTCATATTTAAACCTGAAATAATATAAAATGTTAAAGATAATTTATTAAAAAATTGAAACAATTTTGAATAACTTTATTAGGTTAAAATAAATATTAAAATAAAATAAATCAACTCAAACTAATAAAATTGAATTGATTAAGTTTCATGTAGTAAATATCATCAATTTAAGATAAAATAAACCTCCCACATCCACCAAAAACAACTACGTTGAGAAAAATTACTCACAATCCTCCTATATCAACTGAGCATTAAGTTTATTACTAAATGAAACAGCTACCACATTAACCTCTATCAGAGAATAAACAATCTCAAAATCATAGTCTTGTAGGAACTCTAACCAAGTCATTTTCTTTTGATTAAGATTTTTTTGGGTGAAAATATACCTGAGACTCTTGTGTCCCATGTAGACTATAAAACTATCACCAATAAGGTAATTTATCTATGTCTTTAAGATAAATATTACCACTACTAGCTTTAAATCATGGGTTTTGTAGTCCTTCTCTTGAGGTGTCATTTGTTGAGATCCATAAGTAATCACATCCTACCTCTATAGGAACAAAAAATAAATCCCATATCAATAGGAATCATAGAACACCAAGTACTCAACTCCATCCTCCAGTAACCTCATAATAGTATCACTCATAAATTTACAATTCATCTCCTTAAAATATCTATGGAATTTTTTAAACCAAAAAAATGGATTCAACTTTCAGGTAAGGGAGTTCATGATAACTAAAATCCTGGATAATTCCACGAAAAATATATGGTAGTATCATGAAACCCGAGGAATATCTATACCTTAAACACACTCTTGAGTGAATCCCAAGGATGTACTTCCTTGATCACTGTGTTCTCAACTACTCTAACCTATGAGATGACATATCTCAAAAAGTAAACCACTCAAATAGAGAATCAAAACTTCAAGAGTTTGCTAAAGATATGGTGCTATTAAAGAACATATAATATAATTCTTATATTTTCAAAATCCACATCCTATTATGATAAATATATGAGGATGTTGTTAATGAATACAACTAAATTCTGATATAAGAAGGGTTAAAATATTTTGTTAATGAATCCCATGAACCCATCTATGTAGTTTATCAGAAAAAAGGGCATCAACAAAAACTTTACAATTTCCATATAAAGAGATGAATTCCATATTTGGTATATCATCCTAATGAACTCAAAAATGGTTATTAAAAAACCTAATATTGATCTTCAAGAACCACTTTAACCCCTTCAGCTGTCCATAGAGGTCACCAATCCTAATTTTCTTCTTCTTTATTGTCACTTGATTCAGGGAATGATAGTTAATATAAATCCCCAAACTCCCACCCACCTGCTTATAAAAGAACACTAGAGTTTCCATGGATCACATAATTGTTTTTATGGACCCTTTATTTATAATGTATTATAACAAAACCTTCATCTATTTAATAATTTTTGAGGCCATCCTAATCTATAGAGAATATAAAAGTTTTCATGGTGTGAAAATAAATGTAAATGGTGATCTCTCGATGATGGGGTAATCCTAGAACATCATAAATAAATAAATCCATGTACTCATTTATGACTACAGGAATCATATCATCTAAGTCCTCTAATTAACATTAAAATAAACTTACAAAATGATGGGTGATCAACTAAAACTTCTTGTGGATAGGCCTCGCTTACCTTGACTGATGGTCTCACTCACACATGAAGGAAAATATTAATCCAATAGATTGATAAAAAAATAATCTCTAATGGTAGTATCAAATCAGAACATAGATTGAGTATATCCAGTCTATAAAAATTATAATGTTATAGGGATTCATCCTAGCCACCATGCAATTCCACAAATCCTATATCCACTAAGTGCAGGATCACATCCTTGACAGATGAGGGTGAGTATGTGATTATTGCTAGTAAGAGTCTATTGCCGCACAAGTTATGCTAATGGATCCATAGAGATTTATATCTCTTAAACTAGGGATAATACAATAAAGTAATAACTTATTATAGAATCTATGAGTATAGGTGATAGTGTACAGAAGTCACAGATCTTATATCAAACTATATTGGTCACAACTTAATCATAAACCTCTATTGCCTACATTTGACTATGTACCTACCCACCAACTCCCTAATCCTATCATGGAATTACTAGATATAGAAATTGTGGAAGTGGATCAAAGTATTATCTACCTCTAGATTCTCTTCCTAACATAACACTAACTCCTCTACTGTATCCATCTCCCCAAGGACCACACTATCTATCATGGAGATTCTCCTGATCAAGTTTCTACCTCTAACATGGTAGTTTATCTTCTATGCCACCCCAAATTACTTCAACTAAACATTTAATTAGGAAGTTATTATCTATAGTAACTCTTAGTCCATAGGTATAAAAAATATTTCCTTTTAACTGGATGTCTCCTTTACATAACTACTGTGTCGTTGATCCTTAAGAATGGGATCACACATGAGTATGCCTTTAGCATCATTACCCTAAATAACGTCATCGACCAACCATAGTTAATGAATTTTAATCTAGACAAACAACACCAAATCCTACCACTTTTTTTTACTTTTCCAAAAATATCTTGATCACTAGATCCCTTTTCGGAGATCCAGTGCAAGTGATTATGAAAAAAGGGGAAACAATGGCTCAGATTTCTTTGTATAAGACTCATTCAAACTTCTATGAATGAAGGAATCCATCATGAATCATGTAAATGGAGTTCCTAATGAGTTATGTGAACCTTGACATATAATTTGAGATAAACATGCCACTTTAATGTAGGTATAATAGCTATTTAATATACACAGTATTCAATGTATCCAGGTAATACTCCTTGGGAAAGAGGTTCTCAAACTCTGACCAAGGGAGATTCATCTCCTCATGGGTATAGATGATTAATTTCCACTAGTGATTCACTATGATATGGAGAAGTTTTGGATACTAGCATCACCATATGATCAATATGTGTTTATACTAAGAAGAATACCTGAGCCACTACCTCAAGGCAATTCTTAGAAGCATGAGGGTCTATCTCACCATTTAACCTAGGCAGAATCTACTTATAAAACCCATGAAGCACACTCATACTACATATATACTCATCATTCCATATTGTAATTATCCATTTCTCAATAGGTGGAGGAACGTCTTCCTACACTACAAGTGGAGGGTCATCTCACTGCATTGTGGGAAAAAGATATGCCCCCTGATCACACAATGAAGTCACATCATTATTGGGTCCCTAAATGGATGCCTCATCATTCACCTAATCAATAATAGGAGGTTTAATTACTAGAAAATTAATTTAATGAACCTACCTCAAGATCCTAGCTAGATACCCACATGTTTAAATCCTATAATTAATAAGAAAAACCATTGTCATTAAAGAATATATAAGGAGTTGAATTATGAAGGAAACAAAAATAAATGGAAAAATTTTATATGATTCATAAACCATTCCACTTTTTCTCCACTACCGGTTTATAAAAATACCTCATTTATTAAGAGATTATCATAGTCCCAAATAAAGGATACATAATCCATCACACCTACAATGGGTTTTATAGTCTGGTAACCATACACAAGAACCCTTGAAATCAATTACCTAAGTTCCCAAACCAACCTCACATGATACCTAACTCCAAAATATTTCCTCAATATAAAACCAATTTGATACCACTCTGACATGACCCAATCCACCAAGACCCTTTCTAGTATGGTAGTATGCTATGTGTGCTACCCCAAGCTTGTTGATCGTGTTGTCGAGCATGCCAAATTAGTTTTCAATTTTTATTTAATTTATGGATTATATTAGAAACTATATTTCATATCTTGATGAAACTATTAAGAAAGTGTTATTTTCAACAATACATGATTTTATTATTAATAAGGAGGAGATTGTTGAGAACAATAATCTATTTCTTTATGATGATTTTGATGCTCACAAATAACCTTATTTTTTATTATAATGATTTTATTTTGAGTGTATTTTAGGGATTTATTATTCATTATATTTTTTATTACTGGAAGAAATATTTAAGTTCTTGAATTGTGAGAATAAATTACTTTGGTATGTTTTGGAAACACTGTTCATGCTATACATATTCGGAAATTACTTTAGCGTGTTCTGGAAACACTGTTTATGCTCTACATATTCATAAATCACTTTAGCATGTTCTGGAAACACTATTCATACCCTACATGGAGAAGCGTAGCATAAGGATGGAATGCGGTGTATAATTTATCATATATCAGAAATTTATGGTTAAACAACCATACATTATCGGAAAAGTATGAAAGAATAAACCTACTTAGGAAGGAACCCTATGTTTGGGATATTGGAAAATTATGGAAGAAGAACCGTACGTAAGTTTTAAATGTTACGTTTGTTTCTCAAAAGTATGGTTCATCAACCTTAATTTTTTAAACAACCTTACGTTTCATAAAAAAGTATGGATCATGTACCTTACATTTGGAAGCTTATAAAAGTATGGATCATTTATCATACATTTGAATGTTGAAAATAAAAGTATGGATGATCAACCCTACGTTTGTATTCAACCTTACGTTTGGAGGATGCATCATCAACCCTACATTTGTATTCAACCTTACATTTGAAGGATGCATCATCAACCTTACATTTATGATCTACCTTAAGTTCAGAATATGCATGCTATAAATTTCAACCTTATGTTTGGTGTTAGAGAATTATAAACGATATTATTATGAAACGGTTTACAAACTAATTATTTGGATGATTTCAATCCGGATTAAAAGTTGATTTTAAAGCGTGTCTTTGACTGATTCAAATCCATTTATATATGATTCAAAGGATCAATTTAAATATAACTTTACATGCCAAATTTTTAGGGGAGTTACGACTATTCTTTTATTTTTAATTTTTGAATATCATGATTCTAAAGGCGACTTTTATGGATCTAAATGTAAAAGAAGAACGCTCAACTTTATATACCTGTTTTATTTTGTATACAGAGAGATGATTGAAATAATAGAGACTTACAGATCTGCTGTTACGAAGAGCAACAAAGCTCTGTTTATTGAAGAAGAAGAAACATGACAGAATATTGACTCATTTGACATTGAAGATCTATTGTGAATATACTACTGCTGAAGTTGAAAATTATTTTTCTATATCTACTGCAAATAGATCGACTCAGAAAGACTCTTACTTTAAGATCATTATTTCTGAAGACAAAAATCCATCTACTGTCAATTTCATTATGTTGTAATTGTGAAGAAAAATGGGAAAGTATTTTCAAATAACAAATACTTATTTTTAAATTGAGTGACTGACTTATCATACTAGGCTATGTAGGTTCTACGATTGAAATAGAAGGCTTTGTTTTGCCTTAGATTGTAAAGGTGTCAACTGCTTGTACTCAGTTGTGGGACGATCTGTTGATAAGAGGACCAGATATTGAAAATCACCAACCTCGTGGAGTAGAGCGTTGGTGGAGTGGACTAGGGGCCTTTTGTTCCCCGAACCACTATACATCGTGTGTCCCTGCTATTTAAATTTCCACTGCATTAATCTATCTAATTAAAATTAAAGGTCAAAACATGATCTCATGAATAATTTGTAGAAGACACAATTCACCCCCCTCTTGTGTATTTTTGGTATAACCCGATCCAACAATTAGTATCATAGGATGATCTTTCTGATAAATCCTTAACAAGCTGATAGTTTTTAAGGATTATACATAGAGCAAGATGACTGATACAAGAGAGGGAATGTCTATGGTCAGAGCACCATAATTCAATGGAGAAAATTATGGATTCTGGAAGTTGAGAATGATAATCTATCTGAAAAACCTTGGATACAGAGTATATTCTATGATTCTGACTCCATATGAAATACCAGAAAAACCTGAAACATGGAGTGAAGCTACTGAAATAGAATATGATATGAGCTCGAAGGTAATGAATGCAATTATATGTGGTCTAGGACCTGATGAATTCAACAGAGTATCTCAATGACCGAGAACATATGAGATGTGGCAAATTATTGCTATTTATTATGAAGGAATTGACAATGTCAGGAAAATGAGATATGCTACTGATAATCTTAAATTTGATACATTTAAGATGTTTTAAGATGAAATCATTACTCAAATGAATGGAAAATTGAAAAAAATTGTCAAAAATATAACTACTTTGGGAGAACCAATCAAACAAGAAGATCAATCTTTAAAAGTACTGATAGTACTGTGTACTAAATGGAATGGAATCTCTACTGCAATCAGACAGTCCACACCTGTCAAAGACATAACCATGAGAGAGATGATTCGAACACTTTTAATGTATGAAGTTGAGAAGAAAGATGAAGCAAATGATCATAAGGTTTTTATCAATAAAGATGACACTTCCATAAAAGTTTCATCACAAAGTAAAAGTAGAAAGATAAAGAAAAATGAAGTGAAGGTGAAATCAGAAAGTTTTGATTCATAAAATTTTGATGTAGAACTAGATCAGCTATCCAGAAAGTTTAGTAAATTCTAAAAAAAGAAGAAAGGCTTCAGAAAAACTTTAAAAAATGATGAAAAGAAAGTCAGATGTTATGAGTGCAAGAAAATGGGGCACATCATACCTAATTGTCCTCAGTTAAAATAAGATAAGAAGAAGAAGTTCTTTAAAAGGAATGATTATGAGAAAAAAAGATAAGAAAGCAATGAAATCTACATGGAGTGTGTCTGAAGACTCCAGCAGCTCTTCAGAATCAAACTCAGAAGTAAATATGAAAGCCAACATGTGCTTTATGGAAAAAACAGATGAGGTACAATAATACTACTCTTTTGATCCTAATGCAGACTCTAGTTCTGAAACAAGCTATTCTAATAAAAAACTTGCAGCCTACTGCAACATGGTTGAAGAAAAATATGATTATTTTTTAATAATCATATGTCTTTAAAGAAAATTTACAAGGATATTTCATATGAAAGAGATAAAATACTGAAACAACTTAAGGAGTTAACTGATAAGTATAATTCAATTAACACTAACTATATATATTATGAATCAAAGGTAAAAACACTGAAAAATGAAGTACAAACCTATAAAACTGCAGACCTTGTTTTTACCAAATGAGAAAAATCTTTGAATAAAATTCTTTGGAAAACTATCATTAAGAAAGAAAGATTTGGAATTGGCAGCAAAGGTGAAAAGCATAAGCTGCACAAGAATTATTTTTTTCCAAGTAAAAAAAGATTAAATTGTAGTTACTATGGGACAAGGGGACATATTTCTAAAAACTATTTCTTAATACAACCTCAAATAAGTCACATTAAGAAATATTTTGTATCAAATAATTTATGTGATTCTACTAAATTTAGAAAATCTAAGCAAGTCTGGATTTTCAGATCATTGCTGTCTAACACTCCTGGACCCAACAGAATATGGGTATCAAAGAAATTTGTCTAAATGCCTTTGCAGGAAGTAGGTCACAGAAGAAAAAAGGCCATATGGTATATGGACAGTGGATTCTCAAGGCATATGAGTGGAAGCTCATCAAATTTCACTACACTAACTCAAAAATATGGTGGACTAGTCAGTTTTGGTGACAATGCCAAAGGTAAGATAATTGGAATTGGAACAGTTTGATATCTAGAGGCTGTCTCAATCAATAAAGTACTTTATGTACAAGGATTGAAACACAATCTGATAAGTATCTCTCAACTTTGTGATGATGGTTATGCTGTTGATTTTTCTAACAATTGCTGTTCTATTTTCAAAAATAAACTGCTTAAATTTCGAGCACCTAGAACTGATAGTGTGTACACCCTGGATTTAAATTCCTTGTGTAAACAACAAGTAAAATGATTAATGGCTAAGATAAATGAATCCCAGATCTGGCATAGAAGACATGGACATTGCAATATATATGCTTTACATAAGTTATCAAAGAAACAATTAGTTTTTTATTTGCCTAATCTCAAGTTTTAAAGTGATTGATTTTGCGATGCATGTAAACTTGGAAAGAAGCACAAATCATCCTTCAAAGATGTTAACAAAATTGCTACATATAAACCTATAGAACTTATCCATATGGATTTGTTTGGACCTTCAAGGGTAGAAAGCTTGGATAGTAAATTATATGTATATGTTTTAGTTGATGACTATTCTAGATTTTCATTTATTTTATTTTTAAAATTTAAAAATGAAGCTTTTACATTATTTGAAAGTTTTTGCAAAGCTGTTCAAAATGAAATTTTTTTTAAAATAATTTCATTAAGAAGTGATCATGGTGAAGAATTTGAGAATCTAGAACTCAATTTATTTTTCTCAAATATGAGTATTAAACACACCTTCTTTGCACCAAGAACACCTCAACAAAATGTAATTGTTGAAATAAGAAACAAGACTATTCAAGAAATGGATAGGACTATGCTAAATGAATACAATCTTCCTAAATATTTTTAGACAGAAGCTGTAAGTATAGCCTACTATATAATGAATAGAGTTTTAATTAGAACAATTTTGAAAACGACACCCTATGAACTCTATAATAACAGAAAACATAAAGTAAATTACTTCAAAGTTTTTGGATACAAGCTTTACACCTTAAACACCAAGGACAATCTTGGTAAGTTTGATCCAAAATCTGATGAATTCATTTTCTTAGGATATTATACTACTTCCAAAGCTTATAGAGTTTTTAATAAAAAGTCAAGGATTATTGAAGAATCAGTTAATGTGAAATTTGATGAATCTGATCCCTTTGAGAAAAGGACAGATTAAATAGATTAACTTGATTCTAATAATAACATGAGACTTGAGAACCTGAAAGATGATTTTGAAAAAGATATAAATAAAATTCAGTCCATTCCAGAAGAACATGAAACTAAAGAACCTATAAGTGTACTACCTAGATAGTCAAGTACCCTAAACAACCACCCTTTAGAAATTTTTATAGGAGGCTTAGAAACATGAATAAAAACTAGAAGGAACATAAGAAATCTTGTTGATTTTTCTGCATTTCTATCCCAATTAGAACCCAATATTATAGAAGAAGATTTAGATGATGAAAGTTGGATGATAGAAATGAAAGAAGTATTAAACCAGTTCAAAAGAAATGAAGTTTGGAAATTAGTTGAAAGACCATAGAATTATCCAGTTATAGGATAGAAATGGGTCTTTAGAAATAAACAAGATGATCAAGGAATAATAACTAGGAATAAAGAAAGACTAGTAGCTAAAGGATATAATTAGGAAGAAGGTATAGATTATGATGATGCCTTTGCACTTGTAGCTAGATTAGAGGCCATTATAATCCTTTTAGGCTATGTATCTCATATTAACTTTAAATTATTTCAGATGGATATTAAGACTTCATTTTTAAATGGTTATTTAATGGAATAATTTTATGTTGAACAACCTCCTGGTTTTAAAAATTCAAAAAAACCAGATTCTATTTTTAAACTTACTAAAGCTCTTTATGGCCTTAAACAAGAACCTAGAGCTTGGTATGAAAGATTAATCTCTTTTATTTTGAAAAATTATTTTACTATTGGAATGGAAGATCCAACACTATTTAATAAAAATATAAATTCTAATATTTTATTGGTTCAAATTTATATTGATGATGCAATTTTTGGATCATATAATAAATCTCTTTGTCATGAGTTTTAAAATATAATGCAAAAAGAATTTGAAATGAGTATGATAAGAGAGTTAAATTTATTTTTAGGACTTCAAATTTATCAAAAATATTTTGGAAATGTTTTAAATCAAAGAAAATACATTACTGATTTACTTAAGAAATTTGGACTTGAAAACAAAAAGACATATACAACTCCTATGTGTACTAATATAAAACTTTATTTGGATGAAATTGGGAAATTAGTTGACAACAAGTTATATAGAGGTATGATTGGTATTTTATTATATCTTACTACTAGCAATCCAGATATAATGTATTTAGTATGTCTTTGTGCAAGATTTCAATCAAATCCTAAAGAATCTCATTTAACTGCTGTTAAAATAATTTTTAGATATTTAAAAGGAACTATTTTTCAATCTCTTCTCTATCCAAAAATGTCTAATTTTAATCTAATTTTATATTCAGATGCATACTTTGGGAGTTGTAGATTAGATAGGAAAAGAACTTCAGGTACTTGTCAATTTTTTGGAAAATCCTTCGTATCATGGTCTAATAAGAAACAACATTTAGTTTCCCTGTCAACAACCGAGGCAGAATATGTATCTGATGGTAGTTTCTGTGCACAAGTGTTATGGATGAAAAATACTCTTATGGATTTTGGACTAAATTTTGATAATACGCCTATTTTATGTGATAATAATAGTGCTATAAATATTTAAAAAAATCATATTAATCATTCTAGGACTAAGAATATCGATATCAGACATCATTTTCTAAGAGACCATGTTCTTAAAAAGGATATATTCTTAGAATTTATAATTACTGGAATTCAATTAGCGGATATTTTTACTAAACCACTTCCCACTGCAAGGTTTGATTTTATTAAGGGGGATCTAGGTTTATATATTTTTGAATAAAGTTTTATTTTATTCATTTGATTATGTTTTTTTTCTGTTTAAAATAAATTAGTTATTTGTTTTTCAAATAGAATAATTTTTATTTTTGTTAGATTTATTTTTATATATGCGCGTACAATTTTATTTGTTTTTAAAATTAATGTAATGATTATTGATGACATGGGAATCAAGGATGTCAGAGCCCTTTAGAATTCTGAATCATTTCATTTCTACCAAAAACCCTTTTGAGCCTGCGAAGCATTACCACTCTTTGTCAATCCGAACATGAGCCTTCGAAACACTAATCCATTTTTGAACCTTCAGTTTTTTACAAAAAAAATGGACAAGACGAAGTGAACCAAAGAGGATAAGACCAGAATTTCCAAGAGGCAGTGCTTCGAAGGAAGGAAAATTTTGAAAGGGAAGGTCATAGATCTGGAATGGTTATATCAGACGGACCTATTGCTGAAGCAGGATATTGCTTTTCAAAACCTCGAACAAACTTTTAATGGTGAGAAAACTAAGTTTTTATAAGAGGTGGAGCTTTGTTATTTCTTAAAATCTGTTCAGTTTAGTCTGGGGGAAGATGAAGATTCTATGATAGCAAAAATAGAAGGAAGAGATTTTTCAATATCATCTGTAGAAATTTATCAGATTCTAAACTACCCTCATGAGGGAGTTTATCATTTAGATTTGAAAAATATTGGCGACAGTGTACATAAATCTGAGGATATTATGTCGTTTCTGTTTGGATCAACAAATATCAGGAAAATGTTTGTAAAGGACTTGGAACCAGACAAGAAGATATTGGTTAAGTTTGTTCAAACTGGGATTGCACCAAGGATATCAGAAATGGAAAAGATTATTTATCCAGATATGTATTTAATGTTTTTTCTGATGAGAGATATCAAGTTAAATTTTCCTAGGTACATAATAAGGTACGTGCATTACTGTTGTCAAACAGAAGCCCAGATGAGTTTTTATCCTTTTGAAAGATTTATCTCAAAAATTATGTTTAAGATAGATATGATAATAATATTGGATGCTCAGGTGATATTCCACCATAATAATATCTTCAATGCTGGTACATTGAATGTTTTTGGATATTTCTGAAGCACTATCAAAGGAAAACTGCTGCCTATTGGAGATGAAGAGGATGAAGAATGTGCTCAGGCCCAACCAGAAAAATCAAGAGGAGTAGCTGAATTTAGAACAAGTGAAGTATCATGGAGGATATAGTTTAAATCAGTTGATCCATCATCTAATGAGGAAATTCTAAACAAACTTCAAAGATTAAGACATCGAGTGACTCAAGCTGTTGAATAGACTACTCAAGCACTCATAAATGAAACTTAACCTATTCTGAGCTACAGATTCATTAGTGACTCTGCAGTACAAGACAATGCTCAACCAATAGCTTCTTAGATTGAGATGACTTCTCAAGTTGAAAAAGGAGTAGAGGCTCAGGAAGAGGTAATAGTTTCAGCTGATGTTGACACTATTATAGGGGCTGGAGTAGAAACTAAAGCTGAAAAAAGGCACCCATGCCCAGTGAAGTAGAAGTGTCCAGTCCTCATATAATTCAAGAGGAAATTATTTTAGAAAACCCAGTGGAGGAAATGGATGTAGATGATTCTCATGAGGAGAAACCTCCATCAAATGTTTAAATTCAGGATGAAAACGTTTCTGAAGTACATACAGAGGTGTTGAATGAGGATTTTTCTATGGAAGTGTCTAGGAAAGTCTCTGAGGAAAAGTCTATGAAAAAACCTACTGAGGAGGAAGATAAGAAGAAATCTGATGTAGAGTCATTACCTATAGTGCTGCTGCATCAAATAAAAGATGAGGATGAGAATCAAGCACAAGGTGCCTTTGATTCAGTGAATAAGGAAGTAGAAGAGCTGTACAGGAATCTGTAAAGTTTGGAATCTAAAAATGTTGCTCTAAAGAGAGCCTTAGAGAAAGAACGGTTGACATTTTAGATGCTACAAGCTAGTTCAGTTTCAAAGTAGGAAGTTAAAGTATTTAAGAAGGAAATGTTCAATGAAGTTGCAAATTTGAAATCAGAGATGGTTATGAAGATCGATTTGATGGAATTTAAATCCTTCATGGTGAAACTAATTGCATCTTTCAGACCAAGTGAGGCCAGTACATCAGGTACTTCACCTGATTTAATTCGAAGATTTTAGGCTATTACAAAAACAATGAGCAATATGAATGACATATTTCAAGATCTTCAATGAAATAACGCCCCTTTTTCTGCGCTGTTAGATAATTAAAACTTTTTAGTTGGCTAGTTGACCTCAAGTGAACCAAGTATTAGAACTGTACTGACTCAGCTCACAGCGAAGTTGACTCTGTTTATGGAGAAGGAAGAAAGGATCCATGAGTTTTTCAGAGTGAATATGATAGAAGATATTCAAATGACACAGGAAAATAGAGATCTTATTATCAAGTTGGGAGATGGAATGATGAGAAGGCTGAGGGAGAAGTTGACAGAAATCAAGGCAGTAGTTCAGAGGAGACAGACCCTATCTCATAACCTTACCAAACCTTGATTTCTATGTTCATCATGATTTTAATTGTTAACTATTTTCAATGAAATTTTGTTTCATTCTATATTTGTGTGTTTTCATTACTTTTAATGTCTTTTTTTAGATATACTGGTAATCCAAATTCACTTATTGACAGATAGTTAATAATATCATTTACTTAAGTTCAGTGCTACATTAAAATGTGTTCTATTCCATATTCTATTATTCTTTTTGATATCACAAAAAGGGGGATAAATTTGGATAAACAAAAAATTTTATTTTAAATATTTCACATTGTACTTTAATTATTCTAAATATTTATTTTAAATTTGTTGGAGATTTTTTTAACTCTTTATATTGGGGGAGAAATTTGGATAAACATTTTTTATTCTTTATTTTATTTTTTTTCTCTTTAGAAAATCGGGGAGAAATTTATTTTTATGATTATGGATAACATAATGTTTATTTATTTTTGAAATAATCTTATTAAAATTAAATATTGTTTTATCAAAAAAAAATTATAATCTATATGTAATTAATTTTGGAAGTTAATTTCATTTATTATTTTATGGGTTTTGTGATCATGAAAAAGGGGGAGATTATTGAGCAAGTGTTGTTTTCAACAATACATGATTTTATTATTAATAAGGGAGATATTTTTGAAAACAATACTCTATTTCTTTATGATGATTTTGATGCTCACAAATACCCTTATTTGTTATTCTAATGATTTTATTTTAAGTGTATTTCGGGGATTTATTATTAATTATATTTTTTATTACTGGAAGAAATATTTAAGTTCTTGAATAGTGAGAATAAATTACTTTGGTGTGTTCTGGAAACACTGTTCATGCTCTACATATTCGTAAATTACTTTAGCATGTTCTGGAAACACTATTTATGCTCTACATATTCAGAAATTACTTTAGCATGTTCTAGAAACACTGTTCGTACCCTATGTGGAGAAGCATAACGTAAGGATGGAATGCGGTGTATACTTTATGAGATATCAAAAAAGTGTGGTTAAACAACCATAAGTTATCGGAAAAGTATGGAAGAAGAACCCTAAATTAGGAAGGAACCCTGCGTTTGGGATACTGGAAAAGTATGGAAGAAGAACCGTACGTATGTTTTAAATGTTACGTTTGTTTCTCAAAAGTATGGTTCATCAACCTTACTTTTGTGAACAACCTTACGTTTCATAAAAATGTATGGATCATGTAACTTACATTTGTAAGATTATAAAAGTATGGACCATTTATCATATGTTTAAATATTGAAAAGAAAAGTATGGATGATCAACCCTACTTTTGTATTCAACCTTACGTTTAGAGGATGCATCATCAGCCCTACGTTTGTATTCAACCTTATGTTCGAAGGATGCGTCATCAACCTTAAGTTTATGATCTACCTTACGTTCTGATGATTCATGCTATACAATTCAACCTTACATTTGGCATTAGAGAATTATAAATGATATTATTATGAAATGGTCTACAAACTAACTATTTGGATGATTTCATGGAAGATTAAAAGCTGATTTTAAATAATGTATTTGATTGATTAAAATCCGTTTGTCTATGATTAAAAGGTTCAATTTAAAAGGAGTTTTTCATGTCGAATTTTCAAGGGATTTACGACTGGTCTGTTATTTTGAATTTTTGAATATCGTGATTCTAAAGGCAAATTTTTTGGATATAAATTTAAAAGGATAACGCTCGTCTTTATATACCTGTATTATTTTGTATACAAAGAGATGATTCAAATAATTGAGACTTATAGATTTTCTATTATAAAGAGAGACAAATCTCTGTTTATTGAAGAATAAGAAACACGATAGAAGATCACTCATTCGACATCGAAGATCTATTGTGAATCTACTACTACTGATGTTGTTAATTATTTTTCTATATCTACTGCAACCGGATCGACTCAGAACGACTCTTACTTGAGGATCATTATTTTTGAAAATTATGATCCATCTACTGTCAATTGCATTCTGTTGAAATTGTGAAGAACTATGAGAAAGTATTTTCAAAGAACAAATACTTCTTTTTATCTTGAGTGACCAGCTTCTCATACTAAGCTATGTAGGTTCTACGATTGAACTAGAAGTCTTTGTTTTGCATTATATTGTAAAGGTTTCAACTACCTGTACTCATTTGTGGGATGATCTGTTGATAAGAGGACCAGATAGTGAAAATCACCAAGCTCATGGAGTAGAGTGTTGGTGGAGTGGACTAGGGGACTTCTGTTCCCCAAAACACTATACATCATGTGTCCCTACTATTTAAATTTCTGTTGCATTAATCTAACTGATTAAAATTAAAGGTCAGAACACGATCTCACGAAGAATTTGTAGAAGACACAATTCACCCCCTCTTGTGTATATTTTTTATAGCCCGATCCAATAGAAACATTATATAAAAAACATAAAAAATGTGTTTTAATTATATAAAAAGGGTGTGTGTGTGGGGGGGGGAGAGTTAAGAAATAGGGGTTCTTGTTCACACGAAAATAAAGGATTAGGTAATTAAATCATAAGGGTTGAAACAATTAAATGGAAGTGTAATCACACTCAATAATACCCTTGATTCATCCTTTATTTTCAAATTCTAAAAAATATATTTTGTAGTGAGTTATTATTATTATACCTCTAAGGTTTTAGTTATAAATTCAATGTGATTCACTAGCTAACATCGATGTTTGAGTGATTTGCATTCGACGTGAAAATATAAACTCATTAAGGTAACAAATGAAAAACCTGATGAGTTTTATAGATTTTTATGTTTTGATTTATATTACCATGAATTATATTTACAATACCATTGGTCTATTCATATGGAATCGATCAATTGATATAATCCATACAAATATTATTCTTGACAAATAGTAAAGAATGGAGAATGGGGGTGTGAATAATTGTATGAATAGGTATCCCCAAACACGATCCTTTGATTGCGAGTGTGATATACTTAAACAAAACTCAAGAAGAAAAATATAATATAAAAAACAAAACATAAAATATTATAATTAAAATATAATTTAAAAAATTACAATTTGAAGCTCGAAATTACATCAAGGTTCCTCCCCTGGTGATCATAGGGAGCTTAATACTCCATGGAGGGGGAGTAATACAATACATAACATCCCAAATCCACCTATACTACCCTATATTTTAACATAATTTGATTGTGAGTGTGAGAGGTATTTTTATTAGCAATTTACAAAAAATAATTCTAAGAGTGATCAAGGTGCTAGTGGGGCAGGTGAGAAGTCTTGGACAAAATTTCCATCATCATTAATCAGCTGTATGACTTACATAGGAATGGAATTTTGACTTTAAATTTGGTTTGGGTATGGATATTTGAGTTATATTTCTAATGGATATATAATCATCATAATTTATGGTCTATATCCCAACCTATGATCTAATTACAAAAGAGTATTCCAATCCTCCTCACTAGTATTTTCTTCTCTTTATGGGACCCATTGGTCCTCTTATGATTAGATCCATCTCTTGGTCCAATTGAATAAACTATATATCATTGACCCAATAGTACTAAAAAAATTATTATTAAATCTTTTATTAGTGTATAATATAATTTCATAAAAATACACACATGTTTTCCATTTATACCATAATGTAATTTTGACATTTTGAATCTATTTTCAACTAAGGAATTGAAAATATATATTAAGTGAAAAGTATTGAGTAATGGGATACTAAAACCCATAAAAAAATTGAATAAAAATTATAAGGGTTAAAATAAACAATATATCAGTGTGTGATCACACCCTCACACTTAAAACCTTACACTCATAGGCAACATCATATATCAAAATCAAAATCCACACATAAATAAAATGTAAAAAAATTTACATGATTCTTTTCAAAGTGAAATTAATCATGTCTCATTTATGAAATCAATATTACTTTAATTATTCTTTATTAAAATTCTCATTTATTTAACTTCATTTATTCACCAATATGAAATATCAATTTATAAGGAATTTTTAATCACTCATCTCTTAAATGTGAAATTTATGCAAATTTATACTCATCTCAAAATCATACAAGTCAAACCATATGATTGGTTGGATCCTAAATATCCACTAAAGAGAGAAATAATCTTGTGCCAATAATGTTGATTTTTTGTAATTTCCATTTAGGATTATGTTTTGTTGGTTAAAATTAAAAAAATTAAGGTTATGATGAAGAGGTTTTTTCTACTATAATACAATGAATGAAATATCAATCAAAATGTAATGAGGGTTCCTCACTCAAAGTTCCCCTCATGAATCACTCAAATCAATTTCCATTTTCAATCAAGGCCATAATTCATAAAAATTAAAGTACAATGAAAGATTATTCCTCATTATTTTTTATTCATATACATTTTTTTTTTCTTTTTTCTTTTTTATAGAATATGGTGACTAGTGAATATATTGAATAGATAATGAATGGAAACCTTTTTTGATGAGGTTTATGAGTTAAATAAATTATAATAATAAAGAATATAATTAATATTCTATTTTTCCAATATTTCATCTTTTTTGATAGTAATTAAATGAATTTATAATGTAAAACATGAATTTTATACCTTCCCATAATTGGTAACTGACCACAACATTCCCATGCTATATAGTTCATCCCCATGATAAGACATGAATTACCCAAATTCCCCTACAATTAGGATGAACTATGATCATGAAATGTATACAAGATTTAAGGTAGATAGGGGAATTAATATTATAATACATCTACCTATAAGGTATTTAATTTATACTTATGGATTCAATGGAAAAATTTATGGTTATGTTTCAAAATTGTATAAAAAGGTCTCAATATAAAGGAATCACTACAATTACATTACCAAATTTCCCCATTCTCAATTTTTTTTGATAAAATATACAACCAAGTTCTAGATAACAAATGAAATTAGAGTTCACTAAATAATAGAGGATATAAGTAATTTTATGAAAAAATTAGTTTAGATGACCTCTCATGTTGGTGAAAATTAATATTGGTCAGTACTAATGAAGGATGGGTTTCAAAAATCCATTAAACTTTAAAAAATGTTTTAAAAATCCAAATTTAAGGAAAATATTCTATATCCACAATCATTTGATTTTTTTTTTCAAAAAATAAGTAATTTAATTCAAAATTGACTCAAGTATTTAAAATGGTTTTGGATATCCCATTTAATCTCAAAGTTAATCTAAAAACATAAGAAAAAAAGAAAAAAAGGAAAAATCAAAACAGAACAATATTTTATTCTTCTGTTTTTCATTTTGTTTTGTTATTTTTATTGAAAAAAATAAAATCCTAAGTACATTTTGTATACCTACCCCACACATAAAAAATTTATATTTTCCCCAATGTTAGTAATTTAATTAAATAGTCATGTAAATAAAGGTAGGTATAAGTGATATCCTTCTATGTGGTGTCATATGTGTCATCCATTAACTGAAGTTCCTCCACCTGATGATTTGGAAAATATTCTTAGAAGTATTTAAATCACTACCCATTTATTGAAATCCTTCATCCACTTTTCTCATGGAAATACTTCATTTCATTAAAAGGATAAATGTTAATAATATAATATATATTGATCCATTGGGAATGGATCTTATATAGGAGGATCTTCAGTCTAAAATTGTACATGAGTACCTTCTAACCAATTTGGAACTTTTGATGATGAATCATATAATCATGTATAAACTTTTTATTCTCGTTTTATTTATGAGATTTATTTGATTCATCATGCTTAATTTATCCCAACCCCTTCATATAAAATTTACTATAGTCATATACATTTGAGAGATTCATATTATATTGTTTAACAAAACAATTTGTATGTTTAAATACCACCAAAGGGAGTTGAAAATTACTTTTCAAATACAATCCTATAAGGTGAAATTTCTGTGGGGTAATTTTAAATGATTCACAATATGCCCAAGGTAAATTATCCAAGCACAAACTTCAATCTTTCATATTTTTTTGTAGAATTTTCCCAATATTTACATAACCTTTTGATTTGAAATTTAAGCCTATCTATTAGTTTGACGATGATATGCATTGAAGTCTTAATTAGAAAACCCATACTTATAGAGTGAGGTTTTCATTTTGTGATTATATAAATTAGAACCTTGATTTCTAATGATAAACCTTGGTAAACCAAACCTAATAAAAATCTAAGATCTAACAAATTCAATAACTACTCGAGATTCATCAGTCCTAGTTGTCTTTACTTTTACCCATTTAGATACATAATAAATAACTAATAGGATATAAATAAATAAAAATTAATTTATGAAGGGTCCCATGAAATAAATTACCCTTTCATCAAATATATCACAAAATAACATGGGTTTTTGAGGAATTTTATTTCTATTGTAGATACAATTAGTGAACTGACAAAGTGTTCATGAATTACAAAACTAATGGGAATATCTGTAGAATGTTGGAAAATAAATTCCAAATTCAAAGATATTTAAATCTATATGCTGTGAACTAAAGTGGGTCCTAGAAGTTAGAGTATGGTAGAAGATTAAAATGAATGTGGACTCATAATCAAGGTCACATTTATGAAAAACCTGGTTACTATAAATCCACTATAAGTATGAGTTATCCAAAATGTATAGCCATGAATCATTATTAATCCTATGAGACTGTATTGGTATAAAATTAGTGGAGACTCTATATGCCGCCAAAAAATTCACAATATTTTCATACCATGGGGTAAGGACCACTACTATACAAAGGTACAGATCAGGGAAGAACTCTCCAATGGGGAGGGATGATTTAACATGGTGATCCAATGGTGGGAAAATATTCCCAATGTGGCCAGATAAAACATTTCAAACTCCTAAATTATCTCAAATATCTTGGTATATTAGAGGATGAACATCCACAATATATGGTGAGGCTTATCCTTAGTCTTATTAAGGAGAAACCAAAGTACCATATGATCATAAAATACAATGAATTTTAACCTAATTAGATATAAATGGAATTTATCCAAGGAAAAAATAATATAAATAAATTATTTTTCAGTGGTAGTATAGTTTTCCTATGCAAGATATTGGGTACATGAGGTATATATAATGACATGAGTATCCCACTAAACCCTTTGTGATAAAAATTATCTAATAGAAAAGTTAGATTCATCACACATATGTTTGAAGGGTAGATCCCACCTAAGTGTTTAGATGATGAATGTGGATATGATACTCATTTTTAGTGTATTAAAATCATCCTTGTATTTATTATCAAACATGAAATGAACATTTTTTATAGTATTTATGACAAGGGAAGTATGATCTTACTAAAATATTTAATAAATCATTGGTAAAAACCAACATGACCCATGAAATACCGCACCTCATGAACACATTTTGGATATGGAAGTGAGGAAATTATTTCAATTTTTATTTTAATAGCTTGAATTACCTCACTCTAAAATATATTCCCAAGTACTATCCACTTCCCCTCCATAGAATATAATTTCTCATAATTTAATATTATATGTTTTTAAACTCAATGGAAGAGGAAAGAACTTAAGTGTTCTAAAAAATCATCACTGTAAGATCCATAAAGAGTGAAATAAATGTTTAAACATTCCATGAAATTCTCTATGTACTTAGAGAAAATACTGACCATAAAAAATTGAAAGGTATTATGAGTATTACATATGCCAAATAGAATTATCCTATATGAAAATGTGCCGAATGTATATCTAAATGTTTTCTTTTTATTTATACTCATTGGATATATGGATTTGATAATAACCTGAATATCCATTAAGGAAATAATAATGGGACTTACCACTTAGTCTTTATTAAATTTAGTCAATGAAATATTGAGGAAATGGGTCCTTTCATGTGGATTAATTTATTTGATGATAGTCAATAAAGACACACTAACTATTTTTCACATATTTGGAATCCAAATAATTCATTTCATCTGACACTACCATTATTCTATTTTTATTAGGCATAATTTTCACTAGGATAACTTTTTTCTATTTGATATGGGATAAATAATCCCTATAATAAGTAATTTTATCACCTCCATTCTTACCACTCCAAGGAGGGTGGGATTTAACTAATGTTGATATTTCCTTATGGGTTTAACCTCATCCTATAAAATACGAAATACATGAAAATATATGCGATAATACTAGGAATATCATCCAATATCTATACTATCAAAATCTTACTATCTCTAAAAAGTTATATCAGTTTTAATTCCTCCTATGGGGAAATGTTATTGGAAATAGTGATGAGAAATTGTTCAATACCCTTAATATATGGATATTTTAAATTAGAGGGAAGTGGTTTTACCTCTAAAACCAGTGTTTTTTGAATTGAGGGAAGGTATTTGGGGGGAGTGAGGCTAATAAAACTGTCTATCTAATCATGTATATTCTCTATGAAAACAGAATCAATGGAAATAATATTTTTATAAACATTGATGATCATATGTACCTCATAATGAACAAAATAATTAATTTAAATAAAAACCACACACTTTAAAGAACCCAAAAAACACTCAAAAAATGGATTACAACCCAAATAATTGAATAATAAATATGAGGAAGCAGATTTAGAATGTGGGTTGAGGAAATATTCTTATGTGTGTGTGTCATTGGGGATAACTTCCATTGAATATACATGAATAACATAGTGCTCCTCAATTGGAATTGTCATTTCATAAAGTATGTTAAAAAAATAATTTTATCCCCAAAACTACATGGTCAGTGTTTGATTATGAATGTAACATTTAAAGAAAAATAATTCCAATTATGATAGGAGAATCTCCTTGGGTTCAGGTATCTTCCATCTAAGGAATATAAAAGTCTGTAGGGAATATGAGATTATTAAATTTCATGAAAATATCCTCAATCACTCTGGTTAGGTGAATTTTTCTTTGGTTCACAAGTTACACCATGATCCCCATTGGTTAAAGCTATCTATCATGTAGTAAAGTATAAATTGAGTGAGGAAAAACATTAACCAAAGAACCTAAATCATTAATTAGATCAAAAATAAAATCCTAGATATTGTGAAAGGTATCATAAATATTATTAGATCCTTGAATTTGGTTATCACTTATAGTTGTATAAAGGAAAAAAATTTCCTCCCAAGGTTAAATCTATCATTCCATTCAGTATCCACATATAAGTACAAATATCTTTAACAAATTTGGTATAGAGAGAAATTTTTTTAATCGAATCCAAGTGAGAAATGTTAACTTGTAACTTTTAAAAGTATCTATGAAATCTTTATCGATTTCATCATCAAAAATTTTATTTTATTGAGAAATTATTAAAGGAAAATAAAGATAAATGGATTTATTATAGGAATCCTCAAAGGTAACCTTTTTTAACCTTATTTGTTTTTTTATCTTCACTTGAATATTTTTAGGAATGAAAGAGAGATATTTTTCAAGAGGAAGATAAAAATATTGTGTATAATAATTGGATAGATAATTTTATTTACTATAATGAAGTGTAATAAAACATAAATTACTATTATCTTTGGTATTAAAAATAGGTCGGGATATTAGTTTTAAAAAACATAGCATTATTATCTCACCAATGGTGTTTTGTAGCTTTCCTACTTGAGTACTTAAGTTCTGGATTACTGATTTGTGCGGTATGTTTAAAATAGAGGTTTAATGATGCCATTTTCTTCACCATGATGTTGATTCATGTTTTAGATTTAAGAGGAATAGTATAATTACTCTAATAAGGCGAAGGATGTGTACCTTACCCTAATGATACAATATTTTTATGGAATAAATTGAATTACATCCTTGTTAATACTCGGGTTGTTCTTTCCACTTATGGTGGGGAGTTTTCACGAATTTATCTTTCTTGAAATGTGGTTATTACTGAAATGGATTATTAATAAATACCGCTGCACAAGACCTAGATGAATTCTAAAGTTGGGGGAATTGATTAGAGAAATGTGTGTTATCATAAAAAATACCACAATGTAAATGAATTGGTGGAGATTGTGAATTATCTTGAGGCTATGATAATTATCTTAAAAGTGTATGAATTTCATCAAGTTTATTATCCAATTTTTTTTCTAGGGAAGAAAGGTTTACCTTCTTTACTTTTTGAGTGGGTGATATTGGTCATGCCCTAAATTTTTAAACATTTTGTTCCCTATTGGTTATCACTTCATGAGTAACAATTGGACTTTTACCCACTAGGGAACCACCACTAGTATAATCTATCATTCCATGATCCATGGGTAAAATACTTTATGGAAGTATTTAATTATAAGTTTTTTACTAATTTGATAGTGGGAAAATCTAGAAAAGAATATTTTAAATATCTCATAGTATTCATGAAGGGAACCTCCTTGTTCTTTCTTAGTTGCACAATTTTTTTTATAATAAATGTGGTTTAGGTGGTTAGGAGGAAATTGTATAGAAAGAGTCATTTAAGTTCATTCTCTCCACTAATTGTGGTAGGAAAATAGTATAACCAATATTTGGCTACACTATAAATGGATAAAGGTAACTCCATAAACATTATTATTTCCTGAGAAAAACTTTTGGGTTTTATAGTGGAGAACACTATGTGAAACTCCTTGAGATATTTATGAGTATATTTTCTGGAGAAATAAGCCCGTGGAGTATTAGGAGTACCAGAAGGAGGAAGGGTAGGAAGGACTACTCCTACATTCCCCTTCATTGAAGAATTAGTCTGCAAAAAAGAGAGTGGATGAGAGGGTGGCCAGCAAGGCTTTATGTCAACCAGAACTCCCTGATCAACCCTGATCCTGGGGTTTAATTCTGAGTTCTGGAGATGAGGTTATAGAGAAGGTGTTGTATCTCAATGCGTATGAAGAGGAAGCAACCAAGATGATGGGCCAGACTATTGATGTGGACCTTAATGAGGAAAAATATTCTTGGGTTGACAAACATGACTCGATTCTAGTTTGGGGGTTTAATAAGGGGTTGTTAAAGCTAGAGGAATACATACAGGTATGTGATAAGATATCTGCTACTTTAGAAGTCCTGATAAGTGAAGAGCCTCACACTCAGGTAACAGATATATCATGAAAGTTGTTTAGGAATATGGACTCTGGCAGGGTTAAAATTTCTTTCAATGATTCTATTCTACCATTTTATGACTAATGCTTCATCCATCACTTTTCTTAAGAGTTTGATTATGAGGACTTATTTTCATTCAGTGGGTCTCTAGGTGAATTTGAGGTTAAGTTTCCCACACTTATCTAGTTATGCTTCAGATAGGGTTCAGAGGATGAGGTCACCAATTCGGCATGGCACTTGGATTCTGAGAGGGTATGGCCTGGACATCAGTTTTGTGCCTGTTCATCTTTTCATGGGACTATATGAGTGCTCATTACCTAGTGGAGGACCTTAACACGATGCAAGTGCTGGGGAGAGGCAGAATTTTTATTTTCTTGGGAATTCTATGTAATTTTATTTGGTTATTATGATGGACTTTGTGGTTTCTCACTTTCCTTGCAAAAAGATTTGATATTCTAATACAAAATAATTTTAAGTCATATTAGGATGTAACCTCTTGGGTTTTCATTATTTTTTCCTTAATTTTGGTGGATTTATCTACCTCAAAAGACTAAAGGTGTGTGTGAAGTGTCTTGTTTTCAATTTCTAGGTCTATTTCAAGTAGTTTTTTATTTTTTTATTTGTTCATGAAAATAAATTTGATAAGTTAGTGACTTTTTTCTTCATTATTATTTTTATATTCAAATATCATAAGGTGGAAAAATCTTGAAAAATTCTATATTAAAAACAAGAGAGAAGATTGAAGAAAAAGAGAGAGTGAGAAAAAACACAAAATCAAAAAAAAAATCAAAAGGAGATGGGAGAAAGGGTAAGAGGAAGAACAAAAGGAAATGATAATAAATAAAAAAATAAAAAATAAAATAAAATAAATAAATAGTATAGGTTCTCCAGTAATGGTGCCAAAATTTGATTACATTGTTAAGTGTATCAAATTAGTTATTAATTTTTATATAATTTTTGTATTATAGTAGGAAATATAGGTCATCACTAGATAAGAAATCAGATAAAACATTTTAAATGGAGTTTTAATAAAGTAAAATATAAGGGTTTTTAAGAAATGTGGGTCATTGTTAATGTAATTATAAATAATTAGATAATTATAACAAGAGATTTGAAAAAACTCAATGGAAGTGTGATCACCTTGGGTAATACCATGTATTATTTCCCATAATTTATTTAAGGGATAGGGATAAATTTTGTAATTATTGGTTTATTACTTTTAAAAATATATTTTTTAGAGAGTTCTTATTAGGATACCTGCAACAGTTTAGTTGAAAGTGTAATGTGATTAATTGGATGTCACCGATGATAAGATGATTTGAGTCTGATGTCATAACCCAAACTCATAAAGGAAACACATGATGAACTAGATGTTTCATATATATTTATATGTTTTGGTCCATGTTCCCATGGATTATATTTACAAGACTATGGGTGTGTTTATATGGAATAGATCAACTAATATAATCTATAAAAACTATATGCTTGAGAAAGGTAAAGGAATGAGGAACATGGGTGTGAATCAACGCATGAATGGATAGCTACAAAAAGGATCCTTTTATTTTGAGTGTTACATAATAGTAAAAATTTATAAATAAAAATATAAAATTAAAAATTAAACATATAAACCTAGAATTAAAAGACAATTGAAATAATTACAAGTCGAATCTTGGGATTACATCAAGGTACCTCCTTGAGTTATGACAAGAATTTTAACACTCCATGGAAGGAGAGGAATACAATATAAAATGTCCCATAGATACATATTATACCATTTATTAAAAAATAATTTTATTTTGAGTTCAAGGAGGATTTTTGTTAACAATTTACACAAAATTGATCCAAGAGAAGTCATAGATCTAGTTGGGAAGGTGAGATATTCTGGATTGAATCTGAAACCACATTTAATTAGATATATGACTCACTTAAGAATAGAGTATTGGATTTATATTTTGTCGGTATTTTTTAAATATAGTTATATTTATAATAGATATGGAGTCATACCAATTGGTGATTCTTTTACCAACTTGTGGTCCAATTATAGAAGGACGATCCAATCCGCCTTGCCTATATTTTCTTCTCTTTGAGGGATCTATTATGCCTATTATAATTGGATCTAACTCATGGTCTAGTTGAATAAATTTTATCCCATTATCATAATAATTTTATAAAAAATGAATTTTTAATTTAGAATTAGTGTAAAAAACGTTTTCAAAAAAATACACACATGAATTCCATTTATACTACAATGTAACTTTGACATTTTGAATGTGTTTTCAACTAATGAATAGAAAATATATATTGATTGAAAAATGATTTAATATTGGTACATTAAAAACCATAAATAATTTAAATAAAAAGTATTAGGGTGAAAATAAATAATATATCAATTTTCTACTATACACCACCAACATGCCAGTGGTTAGTGAATGACACCGAGTAAGTATATCAGACAGTATGAGAGGCATTAACTTAATGCATCTGTATAAAACCACAAGTCTCCACATAGGATACACAAATACATAATAGATAATAATAGTAATTTAAATATATAAATTTCATACAACACATGATAACCATTAATGACATATGAAAATATTCAATAACATAAATTATGAGGCAAGGAAAGGGTAAAACATCCTAAAGTAAAACAGTCTAGGTAACTAAAAATGATGATGAAACCCCAACACACAACTCTAAAAAAATTTAATAATGTCTCTCACCTTAGAGTACAACTAAGCTCTCAATACACTAATATCATGTTTACCATGATCACCACCAAACCACGACATGTGATAAATCATGTATTTTTAATAGTATATCAATTTTATGTTTTATTAATATTATGAATTTATATTTATTCGAGAAGTATTTAAAATGTATATATTATTATTTAATGTCATAATATATAGTAAATGGTCAATTAGACACTCATTATACATGAAAAATTAAAATGTTTACTTCATGTTATATAAAATGTTTTATTTAAAGGTTAAATATATTTTCTTATCATTATTTATTATTTTGATCCATTTAAGGAATTATTTAATTATTAGATATTTTATAAATGGATATTTATGTTAATTATTTTTATTTATATGTGTATTTATTATTATGATAGTCTTGAAAATAAATTTATCAAGGTATGGAAAAATAATTTTTTTATTAATGAAATATTTATTATTCAAAAAAATATATTATTTTTATATTTAATGAGTTTTTTTAAAATTTATTATTTAATAATATTAAATTTATAATAATAAAATAAAAAATATATTTTTAATATTCATGTAAAAATTGGGTGGAAGGTATTTTATTAATTTTTTTATAAATAATTATATATGACATTAAATAGTAAATTTGATGTATATTCACAAATTTTGATTAAAAATTAACATAAAACTTATAAATTGTATGATCCTAGATTTTCTTAAGGTATTTTTTTGTTTGAGTTTCAGTTTAAGTCACTTATTTTTGTCCAAATAAATTTTTCACAAGTTCATGAGGATCCTCATGGGTGTTCTAGGGGTTCGGGACATGAAAGAGAAGGAAAAAAGTGATTTTCAGGCATGTTGCATGGTTTGTGCACGGTTAGTGCAAATTGTGGGAGTGGAGGGACAAAACATGTGATTTGAGATAGTGAAATATCTCATGGTTGGAGAAAAGTTTTTAAAACCTGTGGGGATCCCTAGGTAACCATGTGACCCAACTTCCCTTGGATAGTGGATCACGCATGGTTTGGAAAACCATGTGGGTAAACCATGTAACCCAATAAAGTTGTGAAAAATTACAAAATTTCCACCCCAAGGTTTTATGTTCTAACTTGATATTCTCTTCCATTTCACCACCTAAAACCGTAGGTATTAAACCTGTAGACCCAAATTACCAAGAGGTGATTCTCCTTCGATCCTAAGCCGTTTTGAGCACTGTTGTTTGTGGATCGAAGCTCTGGGTGGGTCTAATCCATCTATTTATTCTCTTTTTGGTTTAGGGTTTTGATCTCCCTCTTATCTTGATCCAAATATCTAAAACCATATTTTTTTAGTGATATATAGGTTGAGGCTTCAAAGGGTAGTTTAATCAGGATCCAAGGCTAAGATTAAGAGTGTGCTCATCAATGGATTTCAGGTAGGTGGTCTAAAAGTTATATCCCATAGTTCTATTGTAGATTTGTGCATGTTCAGTCTTGTTCTTGGTTATATTTTATTGTTATAATTACCAATTTGGAGATTTTAGGTGAAATTGATGTCTTAATGATGAATAGAAACCCTTATGGTCCCCATGGAATGTATCAAGGATGATTTGACTGACCTAGGGCCACCCATGTGGTGTACCAATTTCTCCTTGACCTAGAAATTGGTTAAGTAAGTGCAAGGTCATTGTGTGATAATTTATACCCCTTGATGAATATGTTGATATGTTTAATAGAAGTGAAAATGAAATATTTTTAGTGTTTCTAGATTGGTAATGTTTTAAGGGGTTGTTTGGAATGACACAAAAATGGGTTAATTGGGTGAAATGAGATCATGAAATGTGGCCTGTGAATTTCGTTAGAAATTCCTAATAGAGTCAGTTCATATGAAATGATTAATATTTTAAACTTGTAATAGTATCTGAAATGGGAAATATATTAAATGGTTTTCATAATGGAATTGATGAATATGTGAAATGATTTGATATAAGGGAATTATTGAATATGCTTAGCAATCTAGGCATGAGAATGGGAATTGGGATAAATGGACTAATTAATGTAAATGGTAAATGAATTATTGCGTTATGGAATAATGTTAATTCCCATATTGTTTGTTATTGATTATGGTTGTTATATGTATTTGTTGTGGTTGGTTGAGATATGGTTTGTCTATGGTGAATGTATGAATAAGCATGTACACATGGCTTAAGGTGTGGGATAAAGGATTGAGGCTCCCCCCATAGGTTGAGTTAGATTGATGCTCTAACTCCACCCACAATGCATGGGTTAGGGAAGGGGATAGATTTCTATTACCCTAATGGTTTAAATCCACCTGGACCAAGGATTTGAGGTGAGGACATTGTGATGTTGTGATTTATTATATTTAGTGAGATAGGGACATGACTTATTCCATAATGAAAAATGATAAATTCCTTGAATCATTATGTGAATGATGTAAATATATAACCCATGGATAACATGTTGATGATGAACTAAGTAAAGAAGAAGATACAAATGATGAATTATTCTAAAGGTTATAATAGTTAAAGTAAAGGTTGTTAGCTAATGGCACCCGAACTGTCTTTTATTTACTTTCTATTTATTTAATACTTACATGAACTATGTGTTTAGACTATTTATTTTGTAGACACTATTGGTGGTGGCCTACTGAGTTGTACTCACACCCTGGTCAGACCACCATTGGGTACCTCAACATATTTTATTCTTGTAGGCCAGGAAAGGGGAAAGGGACCTATGATTGGGAGTTGAGTCATACTTGAGAGGTATAGGGATGAGGTTCCAGACTTGGTTTTAGGATCATTTTGGGGATTTTTCTGTTTGAATTTATTTTGGGTATTGTTTTACTTGGAACTGTAGTATGTCATGACATGTTTACTGTTGGTTGTATTTTTTCCAAGTTTGGGAGGAGGTTATTTATGCATGTTCATTGGTTATTATATATTGTTTCTAATATTACATTTGTTTTATACTGTGGATTACTATGGTAAATAGGGTATAGTATTCCCATGTGACTCATAGACCCTCACTTCTAGTCAAAAACCTCTAGCATACGAGGAGGAATGCTTAAGGTCATGTGACGACTTGGCTTGGGGAACCAGTTTAGCAGATTCTGGGTCAAGGATGTTACAAAGTGGTATAAAAGGAGTTATTTTCTATTATTTATTATTTAGGGATAGTATAAATGAGGTTAGAAATGTTTTAGGCCTTGGTAATGACCTCGTTCTTAAAATTATCTAACCCATGTATGAAGGAAAACCCAAGTCACCCAAGGTGGGAATTATTGTTCTTATTGTGTGTTGTTAAGTTTGATGATATTTCACTAATGGGTGATGCACTTGTTGTGTGATGTAAAAATTTTATGATATTTTTCTCGTTTCTATAATGGAATGAGTTTGTGCATTCATGTATCATTCTAGGCACCTAAGTATATAAGTTACATACATCATGGTATGCAGACACACATAGTATGTGTGTGTGGGACATAAAGGGCTGGATGCATTTGATTTCTTAAAAGTGATGAAAATAGTGTCTAATGAAGTTATGTACAAGGGTAAAGGGGAAGTAAAATGTTAAATAATGATTAAATAATTTTAATTAATAAAGGGTAGTAAGTGAATTAAAATATTTTTGAAGTAGTCATGATATGGGGAAAGTTTTTAAATGGTATAGAGGGAAAGGTTTGTAACCGTGTGAGATAGTTACCCTGTGTTAAACATAGTCCTTAATAGGGATGGTCGAGGGTAGTGTTTCAGGTAAGATAGAACCCTCTTAAAAAGTGTATGAGAAATGGTTTGTTTCTGGATAGTGGTGATAATTTGTTTATATTTTTTGGAATCTTTATAGTTTGTGTTCTAAAGCTCTTGTTTGGCATTGTAGAGAAATGCCACCACAAAGACACATACCAGTTGGGAGACAAGAGGATATTGTTGAGAATTCTCCCTCAATAGTATAGAAAGAATATATAGTGGTTCCAAATAATAGGGAAGAGTATTTAGACAATAAATTTTCTTGTACTTTTTAGATAGTGTAACAAGACCCAAGGTGGTGTGGACCAAGTATGTTCGAGATAACTAGGGAGTTTCAACTACAACACCCTCTAACATTTACCAGAGAGGGTGGGATAGTGGTAGCTGAGTTTTGGATAGAGTCCATCCAGAAAATTCTTGATCACTTGGAGACTCCTTCTGAGAGGTGAGTCAATATAGTGACCTATATGTTATGGGTCCAAGACAATCACTGGTGAGAAATTATTATTCAGAAAGATAAGGCGGAAAGAATGGTATGGAAGGATTTTCAGGAAAAGTTGATGGAACAATAATACCTAGAGACATTAAGGTATGATAAGGCCACAAAGTTTTTGAGTCTGAACTAAGGGGTTTTTTCAGTGATAGACTATGCTAGTCATTTCACTGACTTGCGACGCTTCATTCCAACATTGGATGAAGATGAGATGACAATATAAAAATGTTTCAAAAAATGGGATTAGGCACAACATAAGGTCTTAGGTGAATATATTCCATTTGAAGAGGCTTATAGAGGTTTTAGACCATAAACTTATCTTATAAGGGAACCTATAGAGAGATTTAAGTGGTGGAATTGTGGTACTAGATGGGAAGAAAAGTTGTGGAGATTTCGAGGGCTATAAGCGTAATTTCAGGAGTTTCCAACTGGGTGGGAGTGCATAGAGTATCCAAAAGAGAGGGACAATATCTTAGGGAGCGGATTAGGTGTTCTATTATCAGTGTGGTAGGTTAGGGAACATGTAGGGTCAGTTTCCCTGAACACCTATCAAGTTCCGATCATGTGATAGGTTGGAACATATAAAGAGGTTCTGTAAGAACCCTTAGTAGTTGGGAACAGATGAAGGTCAGAGGTAGGTGTTGAGTGCGAGAAGGGGGTCAGTCACCCTATATCAGGCAGGTAGTTAGAGATTCATAGGCCACAATGGTAGGGACGGTGGATGTGGAACTCTGGTGTGAGATCATCCGTACTATTAGGGAAGTGTAGTGCAGGGTACTCAGGCCAGAACCCATGGTATAGGGGCAGGTCATCTTCATACAGTTTAGCTTAAACCTGGAGGTGGTGAGGATAGATCATCTACTATTTTAGGTATGATTCTAGTAGCTTCCATGCTCGCTAGTTCTTTATTTGATACAGGTACTACATATTCTTTTATTTCTTCATAGTTTTGTAATTTCATTGGGCCTAACCATGTAAAGTTTATGTGGGTGTTATGTCAATTAATACTTTTTTAGTGGCGTGAGTTGAGAATATTAGGAAATGTAAGGGTTGTTCTTTGGAGGATGGTGGATTTTATTTTTTGTGGAACCTGTTTTTCCTTGAGATGTCAGGCTTTAACCTAATTTTCGGTATGGATTGAATGGTGTTGTATCAATACGATATCAATTGTTTTTAATGTAGGGTAACATTCACATCTCCCAATAGATACAATGATGTCCTTTATGGTGAGTGGGATGTTCAAGCAGGGCATGCATGTCTAATTTTACTGCATTTGAGATAACTCAGGGATCAAGTGGATTGTATTATGATGGAAAAAGTAGGAAGGGAGAAACTAGTCATCCCTCCCATTGTGGATCAATTTCAGGATGCGTTTCCTAATGATTTCTTAGGGTTATGGCCCAAGAGGTATGTTGAGTTTATGATCAAATTTCTTCTAGGGGCAGAACTAGTTTTTATTTTTCCATATCGAATGATTCCAAAAAAACTACATGAACTTATTTTTTAGCTAGAAGAGTTGGAGGGAAAGGGGTTCATCTATCCTAGTATGTCTCCTTGGGGGTATCCCATGCTATTTTCCAAGATTGAAGACAAATAATTGAGATTATATATTGACTATAGAATGTTGAATCAGATAATGGTTAAGAATCGGTACCCACTTCCCAAAATTGATGACCTGTTTGACTAGTTGAGTGGTGCCTTGGTATTATCTAATATTTATTTGATATCGGGATACCATCATTTGTGGTTTAGAACTTATAACGTACTGTAGATAGCTTTTTAGATCATGCACGAGTTGTATGAGTTTGTGGTGATGTTGTTCGGGTTGAAAAATGCACCAACTGTGTTCATGGATTTAATGAACTGAATATTTCACCCATACCTAGGTTTTTTTGTGGTTTTATTTCTTGATGAAATCTTGGTGTACTTAATAACTCTTTAAGATCATGCTAAACATTTTTAAATCATTCTAAGTACACCAAGAGAGAATAAAATTTACATCAAGATATCTAAATTCCAGTACTGGATAGATAAAGTTCATTTCTTAGGTCACATAATTTTCAAGTTAGGTGTGTTGGTAGATCCAAAGAAAGTGCAGGTAGTGGTGTCTTGGGAGAAGCCTAAGAATATTCCCAATTTTAGGAGTTTTTTGGGATTAGCTGGTTATTACCAAAGGTTCATTAGGGATTTATCCCATTTTTCATCACCACTATTAGGATTAACTAAGAAGGGAGTTAAGTTTTATTAGTAGAAGGAATGAATGAATTCTTTTCAAGAGTTTAAGAAGCATTTGGATGCCACACCAATTCCGACCTTACTCGAACTAGGTAAGGAGTACACTTTGTTCTATGATGCGGCCGGTGTTAGACTTGGGGTAGTGCTGATACAAGATGATTAGGTTGTAGCGTATGGGTCAATATAGTTTATTCCTCATGAAAGAAATTACCTTACTCATTATCTTGATCTAGCTATTGTGGTTTATACCTTAAAGTGGAGGCATTTATTGTTGGGATAGTGGTTCATGATTTTTCCCAATCATAAAATTCTTAAGTACATATTCTATTAGAAAGATTTTAATCTTCAATAATACAGGTGGGTTGAGTACCTATAATCCATTGATTTCAAGTTGGTTTACACACTAGGAAAATGGAATAGTGTTATAGATGCTCTGAGCTGGAATACTTGGAATTAGGTGGTTCAAGAATCCAACTCCAAGTGGAGAATGGTGGCCTTGTTTACTGAGATGCACCTAGAGGTGTAGGATGGGAACGGGAAAATGATCCTTACATAAATATTAGGCGAGTATTCACTTTTGAGATTGGTCAAGGAGATTTAGATAGAGGATTTGGAGTGTTTGGATGTAAAATAAATTCTTAAATTTGGGGAGTCACCTTCTAGTTGGGATATTAGTGATTATGGAATTGTCAGTTTTGGTGATTGTGTGGTGGTTTCAGTGTGTATGTGGGAATATTTGATGTTCGAGTTCAATGCATCAATGTAAGTATAGTATCCCAATTTGACTAAGATGTATCATGATCTTCATAGGTAGTATTGGTGGTCAGGAAAGAAGAAAGAGGTCATAGATTTTTCGGCATGATGCCTTACCTATCAATGGGTGAAGGTAGAGCATCATCACCTAGGTAGTTTGTTACAATCATTTCCCATTCTAGAGTGAAATTGGAATGATGTAAAGATGTACTTCATAGAGGAACTTCCATTGAAACCTAGGAAGAATGATGTGGTTTGGGTGGTTGTGGACCGATTGATTAAGGTGTCCCATTTCTTGCCGATCTAGGAGACTTACACAATTGATCAGTTGAGTGAGTTATATGTTTGAGAGATAGTGTTGTTTCATGGTGTTCCTGGAACCATAGTTTTGGATCATGACCCACGTTTTACATCACACATCTTCCAGGTATTACATAATGCACTTGGTACCCAATTTATTTTGAGTACAACTTATCCTCCACAGATGGATGGGTAGTCAAATCATACAATTCAAGCATTAGGGGATATGTTGAGATCTTGTGTTCTAGATTTTAGTGGTTCATGGGAAAATAACTTATCACTTATTGATTTTTCCAATAACAATAGTTTTCAAGAAATTATTTAGATGGAACCATTTAAGGAACTCTATAGAAGACCATGTTGATATCCGTTATGTTGGTTAGAATCTAAGGAGTCTAAGCTGTTGGGATCAAGTCTCGTGTAGGAGACATCAAAAAAGGTTTGATTAATTCAGAAGTGCATGATAATGGCTCAGATTAGGAAGAAATCGTATGTGGATCGACATCATGGGAATATTGAGTTTATTATGGGTGATAGTGTGTTTCTTCAGGTGTCTCCAAGGTTGCGTCACCATCAAATTTGGAAACGGGGAAAGTTGGTTCCCATGTATGTGGGTCTATTTGAGACCATGGAGAGGATCAGATTGGTGGCTTACCGATTGGATATTCCAAAGTAGTATGGTGGAATGAACAATGTTTTTCATGTCTAAAAAATCTATAAGTATCACCCTGATCTATATTATATGATAATTGTTGAAGATGTGGAGCTTGAAGATGATGATTCCTTTGAGGGGAACCCAGTTTATATTGTGGACCATAGCGAGAAGGTCTCACGGGACAAGATTGTTCCCTTAGTTCAAGTTTTATGGTGACATGTAAAAGTAAAAGAAGAAACTTGGGAGCGAGATTTGGATGTGCGGTGCCAATGGACCAATCTATTTTCATTAGAAACTCAATAATGCTTGGAAGTGTGGATCGAGTATGAGCCATAATAAGGTGGGGGATGTTGTAGGATCCCAAATTTCTTTAAGGTATATTTTTTTTGAGTTCTAGTTTAAGTCTCTTATTTTTGGTTAAATAAATGTGTCCCAAGTTCATGCAGATCCTAGGGGGTGTTCTAGGGGTTTGAGACATGAAAGAGAAGGAATCTTTCTGGGCATACTACATGGTTTGCACCTGGTTAGTGCAAACTGTGCGCGAGGAGGGACAAACCATGCGATTTGAGATACTGTAATATCGTATGATTGGATCATAGATTATAAACCGTTCGGGGATCCAAAGGTAACTATGTGATGTTACTTCCCTCGAAAATTGGCTTACGAATGGTTTTCACACAGTTTGGAAAACTGTGCTGGTAAACCATGCGACCTAGAAAAGTTGGAAAAAATTACAGAATCGCCACCTTGGGGTTTTATGTTCTAACTTGGGATTCTCCTCCATTTCACCTCCTTCAACCCTAGGTATGAACCCCAAATACCCAATCTACCAAGAGGTGATTCTAATTTGATCCTAAGCTGTTTGGAGTGCCATTGGTTGTAGATTGAAGCTCCAGGTGTGTATAATCCCTATCTTGATTATCCTTTTAGTTTAGGGTTTGTATCTCCCTTTTATCTTCACGAAAAGCTCAAAACCCTCTTTTTTTGATGATATCTAGGTTGAGTATTAAAATAGTGGTTGAATCGGGATCTAAGTATATTATTAAGAGTGAGTTAGTTAATATATTCGTGGTAGGTGGTCTACAAGTTATATCCCATAGTTCTTTTGTAGATTTGTGAATATTTGGTGTTGTTCTTGGTTATTTCTTGTTGCGCTCTTGATGAATTTGGTGAGGTTTGGTGAAATGGGTGTCTAAATTATGAATATAAACCCTCATGGTTCCCATAGGACATATCAATGATGATTTGACCGACCTAGGGCCATCCATGGGGTGTGCCAATTTTTCCTGGATTTAGAAATTGGTTAAGTGAAAGGTCATTGCATGATAATGTAGAGCCCTTGATGAATATGTTGATATGTTTAATGGAAGTGAAAATGGAATATTGGTAGTGTTTATAGATTAATAATTTATTAATGGGTTGTTTGAAATGACATGAGAATGGGAAAATTGGGTGAAATGAGATCTGTACATGTGGCCTATGAATTTTGTTAGAAACGCCTAATAGAGTTAGAGCATATGAAATGGTGAATATGATAAACTGGTAATGGTATATGAAATGGGAAATATATTAAATGGGTTTCATAAAGTAATTGATGAATATGTGAAATGAGCTAATATAAGGGAATTATTGAATATGATCAGTGAGCTAAGAATGAATGAAATTTGGGCTAAATGGGATAAGTAATGTAAATGGTAAATGCGTTATTGGGTTATGGAATAATGTTAACCCCCATGTTGATTATCATTGATTATGGTTATATGTATTGGTTGTGATATGGTTTGTGTGTGGTGAATGGATGAATAAACATGTGCTAATGGTTTGAGGTGTGGGATAAAGGACTGACCCTCCTCCCATGGGCCAAGTTGAAATGATGCTCTAACTCCACCCACAATGTATGGGTTAGGGAAGGGTAAAAAGCTCTATTCCCCTAATGGTTTCATTCTATCTGGACTGAGGATTCGAGGTGAGAACATTGTGATTTTGTGATGTATTATCCCTAGTGATATAGGGACTTGACTTATTCCATTATGAAAAAAATGATAAATGCATTGAATCATTGCGTGAATGATGTAAATGCATAACCCATGGAACACATGTTGATGATGAAATAAGTAATGAAGAAGATGTAAATGATGATTTTTTCTAAAGGTAATTATAGTTAAAGTAAAGGTTGTTAGCTAATGGCACCCAAACTATCTTTTATTTACTTTCAATTTATTTAATACTTTAATGCACTATCTGTTTAGACTATATATTTTGTAGACACCGTTGGTGGTGGCCTATTGATTTTTACTCACACCATTCCTAGCCACCATTGGGTACCCAAGTAGATTTTATGCTTGAAGGTCAGGAAAGGGTCAAGGTCCCTATGCTTGGGAGTTGATTCATGATTGAGAGGTACATGGATTAGGATCTACACTTGGATTTAGGACCATTTTGGGGATTCCACTGTTTGTATTTATTTTGGGTTTTGTTACACTTGGAAATGTAGTATGACATGATATGTTTACAATTATTTGTGGTTTGTGCCTAATTTGGGAGGTGTTTTTTTAAAAGTTGGGGCTGAAACCTCATTTATTATTAAATCAAACCAAATACCTCTTTAACTAGGTAGAGGGAGAACCATTACATAGACCAAAGGCCCAGTGGTAATTTATCCCATTACATGGCATGTATGCCCAAATTTATGGTTCAAGGCCCATTATGTGAATAATACTGCTATAGTACCCACCTTCTATAGTAGCAAACAATACTCACCACCACTATAGTGCGCTACAATACTTCTACAGTACCTACGCCCAATGGTTTTCAAACCCCCATTTTTCATGTAGGATTAGAGGTGCTTACCACTAAGCCAAACCCCAACTATAGGGAGGTGGTTATTTATGAATGTTCATTTATTATTATATATTATTTCCTATATTCAATTTGTTTTCTTCTATGGATTACTCTCTTAAATAGCGTATAGTCTCCCCACTTGACTCTTAAACACTTGTTGCTAGTTGGAAACATCTGTAATATGGGGTGGCATGCTTAAACTCATGTGACAACCTGGATCTGGGCACCGGTTTGGTGGCTCCCGAGTCAGGGATGTTACATAAATGTTATTTATATTTAAATTTATATTTTATAAGGTTTTAAAGGATTTATTTTTAAATTAAATAACATGATTTAATGTTTTTATATGTTGATTATACATTTTAATTAAAATTCCTTTTAAAATAATAATTAAGTTAAAATTGAAATTAAATTATTACAATTATAATTTAATATAAATTGATGCATAAAATTATTCAAACTTAAGAAACATTCAATACATGATAATATTATTAAAATACCATATAAATATTATGAAATAAATATAAGTTAATTTTTATTCCATGATAAATATGAAAACATTTTTTGGTTCTCATGAAGTGCTTGCACAACATTGGAAAAGTCAAAATTATTATATTTATGACAATATTTAAGATGGGATAAGACTATGATCAACTTAAATGATAAATATTATCACTAATAAATGTTTTTTATTCATATTTAAATATTTTTAAATTATTTAACAAGTTGATTATCAAAATACTTACCCAGTGCTTGCACAATATAAGAAAATTAAAAATTATTATCTTAAAAATTTTATCATGATATAAATGGGAATAAATAATATTATTAATTGTTTTATATGATAATATTTATAAACAATAAATTAATTTTTTTGTTATAAATTTATTTTTAATATTATATAATAGAATAATTATCCAAAAATACTTATGTATCATCGATGCAATTCTTTTGAAAGAAGAAGAGAAGTCAAATAAATGATTTTATTTTTTTTTAAAGTGATACGGTTTGGGTAAATTAGGGTTTAATATGAATTTTATAGATTATTATTAAATTTAAATGATTCTATAAATTTTAAATCCTGAATTTAAAAATTATTTAGGTATTTTTACTATCAAATTATAAGAATAACAATGAAAATGATGTTAAATGATATTTAAAGCTAAACATGATTTATAAATTAATAAAAAACCATAAAACCTTATATTTAATCTATTGGGGTCTTTTTATGATTTATAATATCATTTATTATCCATTTATGAACCAATTTCCATTTAAAAATTATATTCTTGACCCTTAAAGGTTGAATATTTTTGAAAACACTATTATTTTTTTCTAATAAAATGGGACTCATTCTAACATTTAAAAAACACATATAAATTCCATTTTCAGTCTATATTTATAAAAAATACCTCTATAAACATTACTTTACACATTTATAAGGCTTTATTCTGGCTACAAGTACCTTCTCTGAAGTCTTTAAGCAAAATCCTATAGAGGCGACTCAAAGATCAAGGTGAGGGTTTCGAAGACTCTTTTTTCCTTTGTTATTTATGATAATTTTCCATAATTTTTTTAAATATCCAATTGTTTTCTTTTTATGATTCCATTCTCATTTTATTGGCAATATATTGATTCATCAATGTTGATATATCATCCATTAACCCCCACCAAACTCTTTTTTATAAGCATATACTTTATTAAAAATATCATGTATTTTTATTCCAATTACTCTCTTCAATTTTAAATATTAAAACCAATCTTTAAAGGTTACCATAAAATATTTTATTAATTATAATTTTTTTTATAAAACTCAAATTTTTATTGGGTTTTCCTTTCTTAGAAACTCTTTTGAAAAATATTTATCTTCGTAGGGATTTTACACTTCCTAAGTGAATGATGATATTTTAATAAACTTATATATTTCATGGTTATTATCCAAAATTGATTTCATGATGAAATATAACATTAATATTCAATTAATGTATTGATTATGATTCTATACTGGTAATATATTTATCAGAACAATGAAGTTAAATGTAAACAATCGTAGTCATTTTATCTATAAAAATGAGCTTATTGGGAAAGATTCTTTAAATGGAAACTATTAAATGAAATATTTAATTAATTGAATTATATAATTAAATAAAATATATACCTTGACACTTATATAAATTTTATAAATTTTGGAAAATGATCTTTAATCATTATCGTTAAACTGATGCTATTTTTGAAACCATGGACTGGACAACCTCCAAATGATCAACCTAAGAAAAAATAAATGAATAATACATGATAATAAATAAATTAAAAATAATAATAAGAATAATAGCAGCAATAATATAAAAATTAAAAGTTAATTAAGCAAGTAAATAATTAATATAATTTTATTATTCAATAAGTAAATAATGAATGATATGAATTGGGACTTGGGGTAAGATAATTCTTAACTCAATTTAATTTTATTAAGTTATATCATTTTTTCATTTACCATGTTCTTATAAGAATATGAATATTATTAAATTTTGTTGAATTATATGTTATTTACTATTTTTTATGAATATTTAAATTTCTATCACATAATATTTTCCTTGATATCCTTTTACCTCACAAGTTATGCTCTTTGTAGGGGATTCTCATCTCAATTTCCCTTCATTTAAATATGATTAATATTCACCACTTATTTTATTTTTTGTGGTATATATATTTATCCATGGATTTATTTTATAATTTTTTTTATAAAATTCAATGGATTTAAAAATTCATCCTAGGTTCTCTCTTTAAAGGAGTTTTGATTAAAAAGATACCAAAGCCATAAGGGTTATATAGTTCCCTTAAGATCGATGAAGACACACCTAAGATGGGGGTGAATCAGGTGGTGTCAAATTTTTAATAAATTAAAAACATACTTTTAATTTTTACCCCTATGTTATTTTAACCACAATTATTTATTAGGATATTAATGTATCATTTTATCTTCTGTATAATCTTCTATTTCTCTATTCAACACCCCTATCATAGCAACATACACAAATTTTATGTTTGATCCTTAATAACTTTTTTGGGGTCTTATCACATTTATATTAATGGAAATTTATAAGAGATAACATGTAATTCAAATAAATCATATTAAAATATAGAAACACATGGTTTCCATACCTAGTTTCTTCAATGATACTATGTGAGGTGTTCCCACATTATCTTTTTTCCCAAATAAAAATCCTTAGTAAATGGAAACTGTTCCCTTCATTTATTTCTCTTATTTTTTATCTTCATCTTTTTCTTGACAAAATCATTCATATATATTTTCTATATAGTAACTTGAGATATTCTTATTCCCATCCATTATTTGTATAATATATGCACCTAAAACCATTTACATGGATGTATAAAAATAAATTAGAAATAGTATGAGTGGCTTCACCCAACTCATCACAACTCAAGTTATTCCTATGACTTCTATATAGTCTCCAACTTGAGTTTGTAAAAAATAGTTATCAGCTTAACCCACTGATCTTATACTCATTTTCGTCTTGAATAAAAATTACTTTTTTTATATTTAGTTCCACTAAAGTTCATATATAACATATTTACTTTTATTTTACTCAAAATATAATATTCTGTAATTTTCATTATTTTTAAAAATTCATCCTACTTTAATCTTCACCTTCCTAGCCATGGAGACCATATTCTCATTACGTTTTCTTGAATCACAAGTAATTTTGTGATATTTGAAACATAGAAACACAAATTTTGAACCATTATAATTTATATCCATTTTTAATCATCAATATTGAATTTCCAATATTCTCATTTGAAATTATGAGAATAAAGGACAGTGACATTATCACTCTTTTCATTCAGTGTTCTTCCGTCTTAGCTTAACATAGCTTCATAATATTCATGAAATGAAAAAATATATTTTTAATAATCCCAAATTATTTCCACTTCAATAATTTTAAATTCTATAAACTCTATTTTTATCCAAAATAATTTTCAAAATTCTATCAAGTATAAAGTTTTACATAAATAGGAAGTAATATGTGGGATCTAGAAAAGTCATATTCTTATATAGACATGTCTTGAACCAGCTCGGATACCCTGGTACTCTGATACCCGATCCACCACTAACATATCCCAAAGGGAATTCTTGATCCCCACAGGTTGGAGACTAGAACCCGACATCATACAATATTAAAGTGGGAATGGTTTTTCCACATAAACAATGAAAGAAATAGATAAAAATAAGTATGATAAAAGATGACTCCTAATGTAGACAGTACCATAAGTCAAATAGGCATAAAAAACCAAAATAATAGATAAAAAAGCAATCAAAACAGAATAGATAAAACTCAAACATCCCAAAGGTATCAAAACTCCAAGCCCAAAGGTGAAGAAAATACACCTCCTCCAAGATATGCGTTCCCATTACTCGAACCTAGAAGTAAAAATTATAAAAATTCCCAAAGGCAAAGGTAGGGTGTAAGAAATATCTTAGTAGGGTCTCACCAAGTTTTCTATAATAATATTCCATAAAAAATAGACCAACTAATTCTTTTAATTTTAAATAAAATAGGTATGTAAGAATAATTTAATATTTAAAATAAAACATGATTTTCATTTAGAATGATCAAAATATTTCAATTAATGGATTAATGAACATTTTATATAAAATAGTTTATATAAAACAATATGGATGAATAAATTAGTTCATAATAAATGAAATATTTACATATCAATCAAACAACTCATAGATCCCCCAATTAAGGGAAAATTACTTCCTCCCCCACTTAAGGAAAAATTACATCCACTCCTACCAAAGGGAAAATTACATAAACTCTAACTTAAGGGAAAATTACATCCATTCCAACTTATGGGAAAACTACAATTAATCAATCAATGAAATTGGTAATCAATAATCTCAATTCAAAACATCATTTATAATTCAATTTCTAAACATATCATTTCAATATTCCAAATCAATTTCAAAACCAAATCATGGATTTTTAATCATTTCATGTATTTTAAAAATAAAACCAATCACAGGTTTTAAACATGTAAGTTTAATTCATTTTCTAAAATTAATCGTCAAATAAATTTTCAATTTCCACCAATTTACAAAGAAAACCCCAAATTCAAATTCCCTTAAAATTGTGTGGGTTTTATCCAAAATACATACAAAGTAAATTTCAATTTCCAATTATCATCGAAATGGGTTTTCATAATTTAATTAAAAGAAATTTAATTTAAATCAATAAAATAAAGGATTTATTACATAGAAACTCTCAATGTAACCAACTAACTTTAATCATTGTACCAAAAATCAACAACTTCAGTGGGAATTTCTAATGATGAATGATGAAAAAAGAGATCTAGAAATCTAACCTAGATTCAAGATAATAATAAACAAATTTAGATCTATCAAAGGCATGATTATCTAAAAAACCATATGAAGGAAAGGATAGAGTAGGAGAGAAGGAACAAGAGATGATCACTTACCAGAGAGGAATAAAACGAGGTTCTCCATGCTTCAACCTACATAGGTAGGGGTTTGGAGGATCCAAAATGGATTATTGAGAGGCCCAAATCCTAGTATTTCATAATACCTTAAGTTAGGGTCATGTGGGAGATTGAACAGGGGTTCAAGAATTTTTAAATAAATTTTTAGAAATAAAATGTTCCGCATGCACAGTTAGCTAGGTAGGGCCTCACGATTTTATAAACCATGCAACCTAACCATGTGCCCCTATAATGTGGTGCACAGTTTCTACTTGGTGGGAATATAGTTTTTCAAACCATACACCAACCATACAAATCCCCCTTGACCGGTTTTCACTGTTTACTTTGGGTGAGAATACAGTTTGGGAAAACCATACGCCAACCATGCACAACACAAGAGCCCTCCAAAATTTTCAAAATTTCACCCGAAGTACCCTTAAAGGAGACCCAACCAAATAATAATAAAAAAATATGATATATGAGTACCTAAAAATAGTAATATTCTATTACAAGATAGAAGTCATATGTGATTTCAAGAATCTTACATATAGATTGAAAGTCATACAACAGGGCTTACAAAGTCATGCATTGGTTGTGAAGTCATACATCGATACTTGCAAAGTATTAATTTCACACTGTTAAGTATAATAGACTTAGGATTTTATAAAATTTATCCAACTCAAAAAAATTATTATGAATATATGAAGTTTTACATGTATATTTATACTAAGCCTCAAATTAATATTCCTAATAGATAAGTCATATGAAATTACCTTGAAGTAATACACATAACACGTGAATTCTTATGAAAAGGAAATGGCTATATTTTACTCTCCAACCACAAAAGTCAGATGAACTACTTAAACTCCAAAATTCCAGAAGTCATGAAATGACTCCAAGGATTATTCAAAACAACTCTAGGACTTTCCAACCTCTTAAAATCACCTTATAACTCCTCCAATTAATTTTGGGAATTATTAAAATAATTCCAAACATCTCTAGAACATTTATAAGGTCCTTTGAGGAATATGAATACTTTAGTTAGAGTTTTTCATGAAATTATATGTATCTATATTTTTAGAGTTCACTTTATCCATATATAACCATTATCAAAGAGTTTTTAATCACTGATTTCAACAAAAAAATTGAAATAAAACACTATGATGGTTTTTCTAACTTCAAGCTAGCTTCTCTTAAATCTTTAAATAGGTTTTAATATTTTAATGATAGCTTTTCCAGAAACAAGTCTAGGAACAAAATCCTTTAACACGATATCCTCTATTATTAACAAGTTATTAGAAAATTCTCCTTCTACTCCTGTATAAATTTTTATAGCTGGACATACCAGATCAATAATAATAACTTTTAAGGGATACCACTTGAATATATCAAGACATATATTCAAGAGAAGAAAAAACCTCATTCCTATTTTTTTTTCATGTGTTCATTATGGTATAAGCTCACTAATTTACCATTCAAAGTTTGGGAAGTCCTAAACAATAATGGTGGATAGATTCTCACTCCATAAAAAAACACTTCACCTTTGCATAATTTCATTGTCAAGATTATTGAAAAAATGTTAATTTATAGTGAATAAAACTTTATCCCCTAGGGTAATTCAATATCCTCCTTTGGATTTATTATTAATACCATTTAAAACCCAATTAATTATAATTTCTCTCCCCCTTATTGAAAATAAATGAAAATAGGGAAATTTTTTCTCCCCCTTATCGACACTATTGGGAGGGTCCTATCATCACTTAAACATTAGAAAATATATTTTCCCATTCCACTCACCCTTTTTTATCTCACTTTATGAGAGTGTTAGTCAAATTATATTGAGATAATGGTGGTACCAAATTTTTATTTTAGTAATACGAAATAAACTAATCAACTCTATATCTATGTGGGATAAACCTTTTTTGAAATAATATTGACTAATTGAGGAAAAAAATATGTCCACTAAAAAACACACATTGCGATAACATCTCTAATTTTCAATTTTATGGGTTTTTTTTCATATATTCAAATGAAGTTTCATAAACCTTAACTCATATCAATAAACATATAAAAACATTTCAATTGTTAGTATCATTTTCTCCTTTTTTTTCCAATCACTCCCTGTAACACTTGGACAAAAGGAATCATGTATGAAATTATTTTTTTCATCATAGATTAATTTTCTTTGTTATTTGTAAGTTGGGATATGGTTTTTAGAAGTTGTTGGTAGAAATATGACATTGGTTAGTCAGTGAAGGCCACAATCTAGTCGGTGTAAGCTGGAAGAACACCTAAAAGTCTATAGGTACCACTATCCAACCAATAGAGTTCTAAAGGTATAGGCTATATACCATTACCCAATGACTATATGGTCAAATACCATCATGAAATCAGTGGAATACTAGTGGGTAAAAGGCCTCTTCTTATACCCACAAGCTAGTCATTGGGGTCCTTGTGGCTAGCCATTTGTAAAACCCTAACCTGGACCACCGAGTCCGAGTCAGAGTGCCACACAATCTCATGTGTGCCTCCGCATATATAAGAGGAAACTAACTTGTGTTTATGGACATTATCCTAGTGATAATCGTAACACTTCTTGGTTGGTTGTTAATCCTGAGGTCATGGGTTCAAGTTATGGGGTAGGCATAAAGTGTAAATTTATTTGATCCTGAGGATTTACATAAATTGGAAATTTATTCTCTTTTTGTGTGATGTTACATTTTATTTAAATTCACCTTAGGCAATGTAGATGATATTGGTATAATAATTTATGGGATTTTGTGTAAATTCATGAATATTTTTCAGACATATAAGATCACATGACAAACGTTTGTAACTTGTATTCGATATATCCCAGATAACTAAATGCATGTTGAAATTATGATACATGCATTTGGTGCATTATTTATTTAATTATTTTATTTGAGTTTGAGTTTTATATGTTTGATTATATATATATATTTCTATGAATAATGTGTATGTACCAGAGTATTTGACTGGGTTATGTCTTTTTCATGTGGGTATCCACTTTGGTTGAGACTTGTTGTAAATCCTTGCATGTGCCTATGATCTATTATTATTCATTTTGTATATGTTGTTTCATTTCTATAAGGTTGATCTAGAATTTCAGAAAATTGTTATTTGTAGATGTATTGCGTATCCATCTACACCACATATTTTATAGTAGGATGAAACTGAGCATATTCCCTTGGTTTCTATAGTGGGTGAAGGTATAATTACAATCAAGATGATACTCTTTTTTCTAGTTCCTATTCTGTGTGGAGGATCCTACAAGGGTAGGATGATGATGTTCAATTATTTTCATGAATTCTAGCTCTAGCACCCCCATTCTTCTAGGGAACCCAAGGCCTCTATGATATAAGGGACTAGATATGAGTCATTGAAAGTATTTTGACTCGGTAGAGACCCCAGAATACTGAGAGGTTAATCTTGTGACCTTTACGATTTAAGGCGCCACTAGACGATGATAAGATGTTATAAATTAGGCTGGTAGACGTGAAGGGGTGAATTAAGAGACCTTCAAGGATAACTTCTTTATTGAGTTGTTCCCTAATGCACTAAAGTTAGACCATGCTCATGAGTTCATAGAGATCCAGTAGGGGATGATGAAAATGTACACCTATTTAGCATGATTCATCAAGCTAATTTTATTTTCTCCTCTTTTGGTGGGTAATGAGGTATAAAAGTTTAGAATTTTTGGGACCGGTCTTCATCTAGAGAGAAAACAAAAGGTTATGAAATTTAATCTGATGACCTATACTACAATGCTTCATAAGTCACTGATTATAGATAATGGAATCAAGGAATATAAACCTATAGGTCTTCTCCCTATTATAAGTATTTAAAAAGTGAATTCTATAACACAGTTCTAGTTACATACTCTGAGATTAAGAAGAGGAAATTAAAGGATGAATGCTAGGAAAGAAGTTGATAGTCAGAGTAGAAAATTGGTTCTTTGACTCCTTCTGTGAGATATAACTCTGTTAGGTATTATTACCATGGGTAGAAGGGGAATTATCTCAAGGAATATATATTTACTTTAAAAAATTGTCACTAGTGTGGAAAGAATGAACATCTGAAGCAGTTTTATAATAGGGATTTTAGGATGTGCACAAAAAAGTTAGGCTTTGGTTTGGGTAAAATAACTCAATAGTTGGTGTATATCTTCCAAGGGTTGGTAAATTAGGTGACTCATGAAACTATGGGGGATCAGGGAGTGGTTTTTGGATTGGAATATGCAATTGATCAGGATTCGACTAATAGTAGAGATGAACATTCAATTTTTTAAGGTACGATCTTGATTTCTTCTACTCTTTCCATTTCTTTATTTGATACAAGCACATCCCATTATTTTGTATTTTCTCAAGTGGTTACTGGATTAGACATATCAGGTAAGTTATTTTATGTGATATTATTTATTAATACACCCTTGAGAAATAAATTAGATCATATTTATATCTATCTAGAATGTTTTATGGTGATGGTTTCGTGCATATTTGGAGCTTCACAATTTTGGAGATTATATGTTTTGATGTGATCCTTAACATGGACTAGTTGGCCAGCTACCATGCAAACATCAATTTTTATCATAGAATATTGAATTTATGCATGCATAAGGGAAATAAGTTCATGTTGATAAGTGAATGGGAAGTCAATGAAGGCAAGGTGGGACTAGATCCTTATCATAGATAAGACTTTTCATCACAGTTTTCTAGAATGATCTTTGTAGGGGATGAGATGGTGACTCCCTCCTCTTTCCATCACGTGGAAGACCTGTACCAATATGTATTTATAGTGTATTTCTCAGGTTTTCCTCCAAAAATAGGAGTTGAGTTTGATATTAAGTTCATGCCTGGTGTGCGACCTATATAGATTCCACTATATCACAAGGAATTTGATGAGATAAGAGAGATCACAATACAAATTAAAGATATTGAGGTTAATGTGTTCATTAGTCCATGAAATTCCACTTGGGGTGAACTAGTGTTGTTTACAAAGAAGTTGGATGGTAGTATTCATATTTGTGTAGAATTCCACAAGTTGAATCTCATCACTATGAAAGAAAGTACCTATTTACAAGAATTGATTAATCATTTGATCATTTTATGGGAGACTAATGGTTCTAAAAGTTTGATATTCATTTTGGATAACAATATATTTGGGGAAAAGAGGAATACATATCAAATACAATGATTATAAGTAGGTATAGTTTGTATGAGTATCTTATTATACCTTTTGGAATGAAGAATTATATGGCAGTGTTCATGGATCTCATGAAAAATATATTCCACCCATACTTGGAATCCTTCATAATAGTATTCATTAATAACATAATGATATATCCCAAGAATTCAAAATCACATTCAGGACACCAAAATTTTGTATTGAGTACACTTTAAGCACATTGGATTTATGATAAGTATTCAAAGTTTCATTTTTCATACAAGAGATGCACTTTCATGGGCACATGGTTTCCCAAGAAGGAATATATATTGATCCAGATATGGTAGATACATTTATGTATTATGAATGACTAAGGAATGTGTTTGGGATTCTGAGTTTCCTTTTCTTTTATGTATACTACAAGTGGTTTATTCAAAACTTCTCTTTCTTGATAGTAACCATGAACATGCTTACCAAAAAGGGATTCAAGATTGAATTGATAGACTAGGGTGAGGAGGAATTTTTATAGTTGAAGAAGAGTTTGACATTGGCTCTAATTTTTATTCTTTCTAAGTTTGGAGTTTGGTATGTAGTGTGGTATGCCACATATGGAATTTTATTGGGAGATATTTTGATGTAGGGTGATATGGTATTTTCTTACAAGACTTGTTATCTATAACCCAAGAGCAAAACTACCCAACTCATGACTTAATATTTGTCACCTGTGGTTACTAAATTGAAATGTTAGTTACACTAATACTACAAATATATATTTTTCATGTATACATACAACAAGATTCGATGTTATATTTATCCCAATGTAACCTGAATATTCATAAGAGGTGTTGGGTAGAATAATTGTAGAAATATGAATTTGTGACAGCATATGCTCATGGGAGGAGAAATTTAGTTTAAAATATTATTTGTAAGAAGATACATGAATTTTTTGAGTGAATATAAGAACCTTGTTGGAAGCTTATGGATATGATAGTGGACTGGAAGATAGACGTAGCTGAGGATCAATGGGAAGTGGTTTATACACCCTTGGTGATCACATCCTCATTGATAAAATGAGTGAGGGATAGTAAAGAGTGTGATCTAGAGTGTGTTATGACATGTAATAGTTTAGAAGCAAAAAGTTCCATTCTAGGATGGATCTTAGATGGATGTAGAGTGCATCTGGTTCATAGAGGAGTGGTGGTTCATTCTCCCGTGAGAGAAGAGATGATGAAAATATCTCATGTTTTGTAGTGGGAGGTTAACCTAGGATAAATTAAAATGAATCCTAATTTTAGATGATAATTCAAGGGGTTCCTAAATGAAAATATACATTACAAAAATTTTATCACATTGTCTGACTTGTCAGAAGATCATGGATGAGAATAAAAAACGTAGAGAGTTTCTATAGCCACTTCCAATTCTGATGTGAAAGTGGGATGGGGTAGCTATGGAATTCGTGGAAGGGTTTCCTAGGAACCCAAGAGGTTGAGATTACATTTGTGTTGTAGTGGATCAATTTAAAAAAGTGGAACACTTCTTAGTGTTCTGAGAGACCAACTTAGTGGATGATCTAGGCATGCTCTATGTTTGGTTGATCATGTGGTTGAATAGAGTTCCTTAAAGTATGGTATATGATAGAGATACTTGATTCACATCACAATTTTGGAAAGTCCTAGAGAAGGTGACGGGGACTTAATTTAAGTTGAGTATGAACTTCCATCCTCAAACAAATAGGGAGTAATAGAGAATAATCCAGACCTTAGAGGTAATTATTTGGGTGCGTGTTTTGGATTTTCTAGGAGTTTTTGATGATCATTTTTATTTTTTAGAGTTAAACTATAAAAAAATTCCATTATTTGATTTATATGGATCCATTTGAGGCTCTCTCTATATATCCATATCATTCACCATTATGTTGGTACGAGGCAGGTGAATCTTCAATTGTTGGGTCGAGTATCATCTAATAGATCTCAGAGTGAGTACAGTTGATTCTAAAATGGATGGTTATGACCCAAAACAATTATCAATCTTATATAGACTGAAGGAGACCACCCTTGGAGTTTTCTGTGGGAGAAAAAGTTTTCTTATAGGTTTCCCCTCATTTGGGAATAAACATTTGAGGAAGAAAGGGAATTTGGTACCACGGTACATTAGTCTATTCAATATCATCAAATGTATCAAGATGCTGACTTATCAGTTTAATTTTCCTCCATGATACCAAGGTATGAATAATATATTTGAAGCATCTTAGAATCAGAGGTACAAGACCGATACTATGTATGTAATCAACTACAAGGATGTTGAGCTGTAATTAGTTGATTTTTTTGTAGAGTGGCCCATTAATATTTTTTACTAAATTGAAAATGTGCTTCAAGGGTAAAATATTCATCCTTTCAAGTTTAGTGGTATAATGGGAACATTCAGGAAGAGACGTGATAGTTGGAGACAAAAATTTAGCCATAGTGGCCTGAATTTTTTGAGCAAACCTTCAGGGATACTTCTCAAGGATGAGAAGTCATAATATAGAGAACATTTTGACATCAACTATTTAAGGTACACCTCTTTTCAGATTGAGAATAAATTTTGAACATGTTTTAAGGTGACTCTAGGGGGTTAAAGGTGTTTGGGAGGCTGGAAATGGAAAGGGGATAGGATGATGGGAATGCTGTAGGTTGAAGAATCTATAATAGCTCAATCAGCCATCTAGTGGTGTTCCTAGGAAAAACCTATTCCACCCAATGACCACCAAATCAATGGTGGAATTCTTCAGAGCCCATTAGTCACACTAAATTATATTTCATTAATTTAAAATTCTAACCCCTCTTCATTTCTCTCATTCTCTTTGGAACTATTTAATTCTAAACGCCTTAAGATCCATCTTCTAGTGATTTTGGGTGCTCTAGTATCCTTTAATATCCTTTGTTTGACTCATGGAAATAAGTTTAGTCCTTCGCTTCTAATTGGGTTAGTTCCATCTTGATCTAGATCAATACTCTTCACTTATCCTTGATCAAAATCGACTAGATCCTTGATGTATTGATCTAATATAAGGATTTTTACATGGACTAATAGGATAATTTCTTATTTTTGATAGACTTAGAACTTAGATTCAAGGAACTAGATTCTATGCATCGTTCTAACCTGGATCGTTGCCGGTGGAAAATTCTCTTGGGTAAGTATGATCGTGTCCTACATTTTGGGTGTATTTTCTCCTCAATATTGAACCAAGAATTACGAACCATATTAAACCATTAATGGTTCTAGTATTTAGCGGTGTAATTGAATTCATTCATCATCCCTTATCATTGAATCATCATTATATCTAATTTAGGTGGTCTTTATCATTATCACATGTTTATACGAGTTATTGGCATGATTTTTTGGTGCATGTTTAGCCCTATGAGGCCTATGTTTTATGTTTTATCACATGAGGTGTGTGTGTATATTCCTATGAAACCTATGTTTGATGTTTTCTCACATATGGTTTTGTTATGGCTATGAATATTTCTTGATATGATCTTATGTTTGATCTGTCACATTGTAACTATGTATTTCATGTGCTTTTTCCTCTTCTATAGCTGAGCATGCTAGTTGATCCATTTGAACTATCCACTAGAGAGGGTTGTGTCAGGGGAGAGGTCAGAATATACATGGGCTATCCCATCCAGTGGGATGTGTCAAATATGTTTTTGGTCTATCACTTCGAAGGGGGATGCATCATACATGGTGACTATCATTCCTCATGTTATGGAACTGAAGTAAGTAGATATGGTCTCTAAGGAATCAACATGTATGTTATGATTTAATGATATAGTTGTTTCATATCTATGTTGTTTTTATTTTCATAGCATACACTAGTATATCTTATGCACTTGTGTTAAGGACCATTAGTGGTATCTTATTGGGTCTTTTACTCACACCTTACTCTAATATTTCAGTGCAGTTATAGATTTCATGAATAAGGAATTGATGATGGGAAAGGTCCTTATGGGGGATGGTTGAGTAATTTTAGTAGGAGGATGTGGGAATTATAATATGGACTTTGGGTCAGATTTTTACCACTGTTTCGTTTTAGTTTCTCTTCCTCGTACTTTGATCCACCACCTATGGGGATCCCTTTTCTTAGATTTGGGTTATGTGTCTAACATGCCATAATGATACTGCATGGGTTGATACTTATTATGTATTTTGTTACTCGGATGATTATTTTTTTATTCATTATTTCATGATTTATTTGTTATTGCTTCCATTATTATACTCTGTTGTTTACCTGGTACTGAAGTAATAGTCTCCCCATGATGCCCCTTTGGAACTCATCTCTAGTCAAAAGCCTCTTCCATACAAGGAAGCATGCATGAGGTCATGTGGATTCTTGGTTGGATATTAGTTCATAGGTTACTTTCTCAAGTTATGGGGGTTATGAAATAAAAATACTTATAAGGTAGGGGACAATACCTATCATGCCTAAAGATCTATTAGGTTAGTTAAAAGTGGGTTCTCCATTGTCAAATGTCATGCGAGGAATATGATCTTGTGTTCATGGGATTAACCTAGCTAGGGGGTCATTAATGTGTGGTCCCTTGGTTGATTTCCATTAAAATTTTCACAGTTGGCACTTGGTTTGAAAAATTGTGTGGGATACCCATGTTATATGCATTAAATGCTCTAAAAATTTGAGTTTAACTCATATTTACACCTTGAAACTCTCATGTTTTCCTATTATCCTAGGATCTCTAACTCCTATCCTATCATAAGAATCCTTGGAAATTCTATTTTATTTATAACATGAGTTTTAGGAATAAAATTTTATTATATCTATAGAATAAATGGTAAATATCTGTTTTTTCTCTTTCTCTTTATATATTTTTATCTCCTCTTACCCGAAACATTAAATCCTTTGTTTTTTAATTTTAAATTATGGTCTTAAAATTATGGTTTGGTTTGGTGAAAACAAGATGTTTGATGAAATTTTTTAATTAGAATAAACAATTTATATGGAAGGAATTGATATGGATTATGGTCTTAGAATACATGGTGGAGTGTGTCCATATTACATTATATATATCATTGTTGAAATATACTTGGTGATCAGTGATGAAGGAGTAATGGAACAGAGGATTTATCACCTTATGATCACCTAGTGGATGATGAGTGACTACTCGTGAGTATGGAAATGTCATTAAAAATTCATTTATAAGTGCGTGTGTGTGAGAAACATGGATGGAAATACCAATAGGAAATTAAGAATGAACAAAATGATTTAGATTAATTTTTTTATTTAACTATTTTTTTTATGATAAATTAATTTTATACTTTCATCCTATGTTTTATATCTTATATAAATTGTGAGATAACATGTTCTTGTCCCAGTGGAATGAGTTGGGAAGTCTATTATGAAAAGAATATTGGTTATGATTACTCACCCTCTGCATATGAACTTTGGTGTGTATACATATGTTATTTTTCATGACATAAATAATAAAGAAGTCTCATACCTGTCTAGTATAGAATCATGATTTTAATTCCCTGAGATGTTTGGAGGTTAGAGTTACTTTTATAGAGTTATTTGATTAATTACACATCAGTGTTGTTTTTTCATGATGTATTTTGGTTTTCTTGAGAGTCTTATTATATTATATCATTAATAATCTAATATTTTTTTATTTATTTTTCCATTTGAGTTGTATTTTTATATTCTTTAATCATATAATTAGTTGTTTTCTTACATTTTTTATTATCATGTTATGTTTTTTCTTCAGTTAAAATCACCCCCAACAATTTACTAAGCCCTTTGAATTTATTTATACCCTTTGGTGTCTTGGGGATGTCACTTAAGTTCAGTGACACCTCCTTCATACTTATCGAAATACTTACTAGTTATCACCGCCTTGCTATAACTATAACCAACTTCCCATGGAAGGTCTATAACATTAATACAAAATCATTTTGGGAATAATCCCTATCATGCAATGATAAAACAAAGGCTAATTTAATATAATTAAATTTTAACCTCTAGAAGAATTTAACCAAGTGATGTACCTTAGCTGCAATGTCATCTAATGAAGTTCAACCACTCCTGGAACACTCTCGATTCTAATATAAGAAAAATAACAAAATAGATTCCATGGTCCTATGGAAAATTCAACTCACTTTAACCGAAAACCATATAATAGATCACATAGGGATGTACCTCCAATTAAACAACCATTAATGACATGTGTTCATTATTTCAAGATATCCTCTATCCATTCCGATCCAAATCCCCATCATTCATAGAAAATTTCTCTAATATCTGGTGGAATTTTTACCCAATTATTTAATTAGGATAAATCTAAATATCAAATAATGATCAATATGATAAATAGGAATAGTATTCGAAGAGAATTGATACATCAAAGGATCAAAAAATCCACAACTTACCAAGTGTAATCATCCCTGATGAATGCCACAATGATCTACCACCACATGAGGAAGAAGGAGGCCAAAATTGATGAAAAAAGGATATTTCATAGATTCACCAATGGATATAACTTATATCCACCCTAGATCAAGTAGAACTAATGGAAAGATGATAAGAGGATATTTTGTCTAAATGGCCCTAAAAAATTTAAGTCAAGACATATAATCCCAAGGGGTCCTCGGTGGCCAAAAATACCAAAATGGAATTATTAAACCAATTTATAGCACGATCCACCAGCCATACAGTGGGGGGACTGGCTATCTAGTGGTTTTAGTAGCTAATATGACTATTTTGGGCATCCTCCATTGAAAATACTAGCATTGAGTGGCCTATTTAGCTTCCTTGTAAGTGTAAAAAAATCTCATTAGGATGGAGAAATTGGAATTATTTTAGTTTAACATCTAGTTCTCCCAACTATCCATCTACCAGATGAAATCTAAAACTTTCTCTGAAAATAAAGACACATAACGATGTAGGTCATCACAATATCCCCATCACAACACTTGTTATCCTTGATAAGTTGTGGTAACACAAGAATCATGCCTCAAAATATTCTTTGATATTCATTTATATAGAGTTATCTATGTTACATACCTGAACACCAACTCACCACATTAAGGAGGCACTCATTCCCAAATTTACATCATACTATTCCAACACGACTCTAAGGGTGAACACCATAAGATGATCCAAAATATCATTATTATCAAAACATTGAGACTATGATCACCACAAACATTAAAATTTACACACAATAGTGTCCTCAACTAACTCCTCTTGAAGCATCAAGGTGATCCCCACAATAGGAATTTATATATGGAATAAGATTCTAGTAGTCTAATGACACACCTAGTGCAGTTATGTTCTATCATGCTCGATCAAATACAAAAAATAGGTTAAAAAGTAGATACAGATACCTCGTTCAAGATTCTGAATCAAAATAATGAGATTTTAATAACAAAATGCAACCCAAACATTCCAAAAATTCATAAAATGTCCCTATACGATCCTTAAAGGCCTCATTCATACCCAATTTGGTGAGATAATTGTAGTTCCAACCCACTGTATTCAGCTTGACATGGAAAACCATTCGGTAATCTTCCATACAACTACCTATAAAGGTATATAGAATTACCAACTAAAACTACATGAAGTTACCAATAATCATACATTAAGCCTCATAGGAATCATTAAATTTATTTTAAATCCTTACCAAGTTTGAATAGGATTAAAAGGAATTTCCCTGGTTGGTTCACCAACCACTTGCACTAAAAATAAGGCTCCCAACTGTGCACCAAAGTACTAATTATCCAACCCCTTTGGTTTTTACCAAATTTTCCCTGAGTCTAATTCCCACATATGGTCTCCATACAGTGAAATATATGAATCTATATTAGAAATTCAACATGGAACTAGATACTCTCAGGTCCACCACACATTAGTCTTCTGGAGTCAACATGATCATCCAATAGTTTGTCATATAAAAAACCAGGACCCTTCCCTCAAGAGGGTCAATCACCTAGGACTATATCAATTCCCCCCATTAAGTAGTATCCTTATTAGTTTCTTGTGATTCATACGTTGGTCTACCAAACCCCAACTTTTCCATCACTAAATGCAATGACTAAGTATGAATTTCCATTTACACCCGTACACACCTTGATTGCTTAGAACATAGATCACTATATTGAAAGACCCATTATTAGTGTGAGTTACATCCTCAAGAATCCTATTTAGGGTTTAAAAACTCAAACCTAGACGTGTCTCATCCCCTCATATAATCAAATATTTCAAACCACAACATATCCACTAACGAAAAACTCAAGTTGACCACACAATGGTACCCTAATCCCTTTCCAATTATTTCATCCACTATATAGGTATATTTTAACTAAATAACACTAGATTATAATCACTATAATATTCACATAGAACAAGTTAGTTTTTAACTCCAAGGGTGACCCTAATACGTATTCATCAGTGACTAACCGTCATTACCACCTATTGGTTCATTTAAAAAACCTAAGTTATTCCCAATGATTAACTCCCCAACCCATTTCTACTGACTAAACCAACTTCACTCATAACTCCGGAATGAATGATCACACATCAAGTCTTTCCTAAAATGGCACAAAAACACCACTCTTTACTCTAAACAGAGTGATTTACCCATGATTCATGGACCTCTCAACCTGGAACCACTCACCTTTTTCTACTATCCATACAATAAGGGACTAACTCCATGAAACTCCAACACTATCATTTATCCTCTTCAATAAAGGCATCTCTAAGCTATGAATATTTATTGTGCACCACCCATCTCATAAGTGTCAGTTTAATCCACTAAGAATCCACCCATGATCCAACCCTCCTTGGTACAACCACTTAATATCTTCACCTGACATCCAATATGATTTTTATTTTAAAATAAAAATTTAAGAAACTCCTAGTCCTACCCTCGATGTCATAAGCATCCAAGTTCTCCGAAACCCAACTTTTATCATGAGTGATAACACTCATGGTTCTATATACTCTTGGGTTGTGAGGAAAATTGAAAAACCTTCCTTTAATCCTTTCAAAGATTAATCACATGCACAAGGAATTTTCATCAATGATAACCTATCAAAAGGAATTAAACATGAATATCCCTTCATAACGAATATCCGTATTGGGGTTACCTTTACACAACATGAGACACTAACTCACTAGTTACTAGAGTTACATTTCTATGGCCACAAGGTCTAATACATAACTTGAAACAAGGAATCACTAGGGGTTAAAACCCATTGAATTTCATCTATTTAAATATTCAAAAACATTCCATGAGGAATTTATCCATTATACTATACACAACAAGTCCATAGAATCTTGTATTGGTTAAATAGCATGCCACTGGGTTCCATATAGAAAAATCCACATAGACTATAGTTGGAACCTTAATTAGCCAGATCTATCCATCAGCTAATCACATAATATTATTACTATGGTAATAAACACACAAAAAGTACCTATCATGGAACATTACACTACATATTCATAGAGATATTACATCATCGTTGCCACCACCATCATCCCCCTGGTGCACTACAAAATTATCTCGCATGAAAAAATATCAGATGTATACATACATAGGGGTTTATCTAAATAATATTTCATCAAGAACTCGTTCATACTAACATATTACATATTGTTGAATACGAAAAAAATAATTTCTCCATCACTACTAAAATAACACACAAAAAACATATATGTCTTGAGAAACCTATGTGTTGAATATGATTCTTGCTATGCCTCTTACTGATATAACAAAGATTGAAATCCAAATGAAATAAAAAACCTTAAAAACCATGTATTTCACATGAGGTGAAATCATATAATAAAAAAAATACCTTTTTAGATCTTTCTAAAACCCTTAGATTCGATCAATATATCAAGAATCAAATTGGGTGTGACTAAAGAGAAGATAGGGGAAGTAATCTAGATTATGAAGCAAGTCACTGGATTAATAATGTAGGATAAAACCAATTTATGGGCATAAAAAAGACGAGACCAAAGGGAATGAGAGAAATAAAAACACTAGAAGAGGACCCCATGGTGTTGGGGGTTGAGAAGGGTCCAATAAAATGATAAAATAGGACAAGGTTCAAGACTTTATGAACCTTAAATACAATTTATTTCTATTGTTTGATTCAGATGTATCTATTTGAGGATCTGTACGGATGACCATGTTGTTCACCACTATACTGGAATGAGATAGATGAATATTTAGTTGTGGAGCCTATTATGGTATAAGATAACTTGGAGTGGGTGAAGATGATTTAAAAGCATCTATTTATAGCTCAGAATAGAAAATTATCGAATACTAACCAAAGGAGACGACCCTTGTATTTCACTATGGGTGATAGGTTTTTCTTGTGGGCATCCCCTCAGTTGGGGAATAACCATTTGAGGAAGTAAAGGAAGTGGGAACCACACTGTATTGGACTGTTCAAGATTTCCAAACACATTAGGATAATTTCATATTATTTGGAATGGTATCAAGGTATGCATAATGGGTCCCACATGTCTTAGCATCGGTGGTACGAGCCCGATCTTGTAGATGTGTTCAATAGTGAGGATATTGAGTTGGAATATGACATAATTTTTGGGGAGAAACCCATTTAGATTATGGATAAAAGTGAGAAGGTGCTGCAATGGAAGACCATTCCTCTTTTTTGGGTTTAGTGGATGCACATTCATATTTATAAAGATACATAGGAGAAGAATACAAATATTTTAGCGCAGTGACCCGAATTGTTTGTGAAAACCAATGGGGATACTTATCAAGGATGATAAGTCATAAAAGGTAGAGAATTATAAAATCCTCTATTTAATGTATCCATATTTTCATCTTATAAATAACTTTTAAAATATGTTTTAAGTGATTTAAGGTGGATTGGAGGTGTTTAGGAGGCCAGAAATGGAAAGGGTCTTGGATTGTGGGGACATTATATCTCGGAGAAGCTACAAAATCTCTACTAGCTAGCTAGTGGAGTATTCAGACTCTATAGCAATGCTATAGATCCCACCAACTAGTCAACGTGGTTTTTGGGAAGAGGTAGTAATACCCAGAGACTACTGGACAACTAGTGGATGCCACCATCTCACTCGTGATGCAATTTGGGTCCTAGTAAAGTGAATGGGTTTTATTCCATTTATACTAAAATCCTAAAATCTACCCTCTTTTATCATTCTCTAAGGACTTATTAGACTTCCAACACCCTAGGATTCATATTCTTATATTTTGGAGTGCTCTTCTTCCCTTATGTCTCCTCTATTAGATTCTCAAACATGGGTTTGATCTTATGTTCTTAATCTGGTGAGTTTCTTCTAATTCTAGATCAATTACCTTATCTTATCAAAGGTCAATAATAGTTATATTATTGATATATTGATCAAATATAAGGGTATTGGCATGGAATAACAAGTTTTTTTTTTCATTGATAGAATTATCACATGGATTTAGGAAATTGGAATCTGTACACTGTTTGGACCTAGGTAAGAGTTTGTAGTAGATCTTATTAGGTATGTTTGAATTTATCCTACCTTTTGGGTATGGATAATATTCAACCTTGATCCAATAATATTAATCACATTGAACCAGTACTGGTTCTTATTTTTTGTGGTTAAATTGGATCCATACTTTAATCCTTATCATTAAATCATGATTGTACCTAAATTAGGTGATCCTTATCATTAGCACATGTTTATAAGGGTTCTTGGAGTGATTTTATAATGTGCTTGTGTAGCCCCGTGTGACCAATGTTGGTTGTTTTATCACATTATTTATGTATGTATAGCCCGATGAAACCTATTCTTGATGATTTATCACATATGTTTTTGTTATGGATATGAATATTGTTTTATATGATGTGATGTTTGATATTTCATCCTATATACATGTTTTTCATGTGTTTTTCCCTTTTTCTTATGCTGATTATCATGCAGGTTGATCCATTTGGACTATCCCCCTAAGAGGAATGCATAAGATATTGATTGAAATTTTCATGGGCTACCCTTCTAGTGGGATGTGTCAAACATGTTTTGTGGACTATCCCATCGAGGGGGGATGTTTCAAACATTGATGGTTGATGTTCTTTTTAGCATGGTTATGAAGAAGGTAGATCCAGTCTCTATAGACTCGACACATATTCTATGCTTATGTGATAATTGTTTTTCTTATATACACTCTATTTATTTACATGATATGCACCATCATACCTTATTCAATCATATTAAGAAATATTTTTAGTATCTTACTGAGTCTTGTACTCACAACCTACCTATTAATTTCGATGTGCTTTTAGATTTCATAACTATGGATCTAGTAAAGGGAAAGGGCCTTGCGGTGGATGTTTGAGAATGTTCATCAAGAGGATACAAGTGTTATAGGATAGAACTTAGGATAGATGTATGGTATAGATTATGTTCAACTTAATTTATTTATAAATTGATTAAATTCCTATGGGGATACTTTATTTTTCTAGGTTTATATTACTATCATGACTTACTATTACTACATAGGTTTGTATTTATTATATACTACTACTCGGATGATTTTTTTATTCTTTATTTTTTGATTATATTATTATCACTTCTATTATATACTCTCATGTTACTAAATACTAAGATCATAGTCTCCCATGATGATCTCTTGGCCCTCAATAGTACCCATTAGCCTCTTATGTTTGGGAATTCACATGTGAGGTTGTGTGGCACTCCGAATCAGACCTGGTGGTTTGGGTTGGGGAGTTACACCAGTGGAACCACTGGGCATGCAATTAAGTAAGTTCTAATATGTATTTTTATCCGATAATTTTTATTTAATATATTCAATACTTTTCCCTCAACACTAATATTCTTTCCTTCAATTTATAATCTCCTTGGGGATGATTTTGGCTCTCCCCCTCTTCCTATTGATAGATCTTCATGCCGGTTGGAAACTTGTACCTCTATTGGGTGTAATAAGGCAAGTGAGATCATTTTCAATCTATTTTATTCTATTTTTTCTCCTTCTATTTGGTACCTTTTGAGAAAATATAATTATAACTATCATAAAAATGTATAATTTACATTACTTCTCTTAGATATAGGTTCTCTAGGATCCAATATCTTCCTCTACCATCACCAATCTAGAAGGAAATGATGTTTTCATCATTGTTGAGGTAGGTGTCTCTAGGATTTGGTATATCACTTTGATTTCTTGAATACTTGTGATGATTTTCTTTGTTTTTGATTATGAAATTGAAATTGAAATTATAGTAAAACACTGGTGTCAACAGAAAGGGTTTTTTAATCGGGTTTCTTTGAAATATTGATTTTATTCACATGATGTGTTTGATAAAATGTATCAAAGGTGGTTTTGAAATGGGAATGGGTCTCCAAGCATGGAAGTGGTGTTCCATCACTATATAAAAAGTATTATGAAAATGTCGGGATGAAAATGAAATGGTTTTTTCCTTGTAAATGTATTGTGAAATATGGTTTGGGATTCTTGAACGTAATGATGATGTAATAACACATTGGGAGACTTTAGGGTATGGGGGAAAATGAGACTTAGGTAATCCCTATAGGATTTATCTATCACCATGGGAGGTTCACATGATACCATATTTACTAGTGGGTAGCCTTTTTTAGGGATCAAGGTTCCCAAACTTTAGAGTTCACTTATAACAGCTAGTGTTACTTTGAGTTTCTTATTTGTGTACACCTTTGTGTCATTGATTACAGTTTTTTGGTGATGTATGGATAAATTACATGAAAGTTCATTTGATATACTCATTTTCTCACTTGATATTGATATTGGTTCTTGAAATATACTTTAATAATATGATTATTCCTCATGGATATATGTTATGTCATATTGTTTCACTTATGATAATATGGAATGTTTTTGAAAAGGAAAACAAAAGGATTATTTTTTATGGAAAATGATTTCTTATGAAAATATTTTGAAATATGTTTTATATAAGGACTAATAGATTCATATGGACAGTCATTTTATAGATCATTTATCATATCCTATTGATATTTAGTGATCACCCTTACTTTTTTACTTTTGGAATTTGTAACCCTAGTTTTGCAAGATACAACTAGAGGGAAGAGTGTCATGTAGAAGATGACTCTCCTGGATCATGTTACCCTCTCCTGGGTTGGAATGGTGGTGAAATATGGCCAATAGGAGATATAACCACGAGTTTATTTAGGTTACATGTTTAGGTCTTCTATTTTTTAATCTAAACCTTGTTATTTAGTTATTGTATGTGAATTTATGGTTTTTCATTTTTATATATGATATATTTTAGATATCTATTATTAAACAATTCATTTTCCATATTATAATATTTCTGTTGATGGTAAAATCATTCCCAAATTTCTTTGTATGATACCATGATGATTGTCATAGGACCTTAGTTTTTGAAAATTCTCTTCGAGAATTGTGGAAGGCTAATTCGAGTGACATTATAGGTTGACCTAGGTTGATCTATTACAAATTGGTATCAAAGGGATAAGTTATCATTAAATCCTATTCACATGATTGTGTATCACCCAATTGTGTTTGGGGGTTATTTTTATATTGGAGATAAGACAATTATAACTTGAAATATGGTGTGGGATTATGTATGGATAACTCACTTTCAGGACAATCCTCGAGTTACCCTGGAGAGTTTTTGGTTTTCTAGTATCCTTGTTTATATTTTAATCCATTTTGGATTTAGTTATTTGAATTCAGTTTATGATAAATGAATTTAATTATATTATAAATAGTGTCCATACTCTTTTTTATATAATATGGATCCTCTAATAAGAACGTCTCACAATTCAAGAGAAGGAGCTACATAGAATGTCCCACAGATGAATCTTTTGATTAACCCGGTGTTGGTGGAAACTATAGTCCAAATGATCCTGTCCTTAGGATAAGTATCTAATGTTGAACTAGAATAGTGGTTGTACTATGATATTTAATTTACTAAGAAACATCTAGTGATCTTTCATGGTGATAAGGAACCCAAAGAATAGGAATAATATGTTGAAAGGATTGATAGGATTTTACACTTCTTGAAAACTCCAGAAGATTATAAGGTTAGTTTCACTACTTTTATGATTGAAGGGATAAGAAGGAACTAGTGGGAATCTATTATGAAAGCCAAGTTTCATGAATATCTCACATGAAACACTTTTAAGAAATACTTCAATCAATAGTTCCATCCTTGTACAATGAGACAGGGGAAGGCATGAGAGTTTGTTACTTTGTAATAGGGAGGTTGTTCAGCCACAGATTATGATAATTGGGTTTTTGAAGTTGGTGAACATGTCTCTATAGATTGTGTCTAATGAACATGTCAAGGTGTAGAGGTTCAAAATGGGGTTGAGGTCATAAATTTGGTCTATAATAATTCTCATGTGTCTACCCACCTTTTTGGAGGTTGTAGATAAGGACAATTTGGATGAGGTGTACATAGGTGGAAATATAAGACTCTTCGGAGCACTAGTGACTATAGGAGGAAACCTACATTATTTTTTTGGGTTCGAAGAGGAAAGAGGATGGCCAACACCAAGGTGGAAGAAAGAGTATGTAGAAAATGTTAGGGTAATTTTAGGTGTTCTATTATCAATATGAAAAAATGGGTCACCATAGACCTGATTGTAAGGAAGCATGAAATTTGTGTCACACATGTGGAAAATATGGTCATCATCAACATTTTTTGAGAGATAATCCTAGGGTAGTAGATCTATACCCACCTTCATGAAGGTATCTCAATTTATATCTAATGTAGAAAAATGGATGGGATATCAACCTCATGTAAAGGGTGATGCTGAAGTTTTGAAGAAAGGGTAGGATGATGCTGGACATCACTATTTAGTGGAGTGTTCACCAAAGGAGTCAGAGGCATGACCCATTACAATGAGAGGTATAATGTTTATTTAATATTCTGTGGTTATGGATTTTTTTGATACTAGTGTAACTCATTCCTTTATATCATCCAAGATTATTAATGCCTTGAATTTTTTCAGAGCTTACATATTTCTTGATGGATCTTTCCACTCCTTTTGGAAATATGTTAGAGAAGGGTTTCAAATGTCTTAAGTCTCAACTGGTGCTTACTGACCATTAAACCATGTGGAATTTTATAGGCCTTAATATTTAAATCTTTTATCTTATCATTAGCATGGATTGGATGATTAGATATAAATCCCATATTGATTGTTTTCATCTTTGGGTACAATTCCTTTATTTTAATAGAGTGACTCATGTGTTTTAGGGTGAGTGGGATCCTAGATCTAGAAGGACAGGTTCTACTTCTCCCAGTTCTGAGGTGATATCATTCTAGTTTTGAGAAATGTTTCTTGATTCCATTGATCAATGTATTAGTATCCCTCTTCGAGTGATAGTGAGTGAGATACTAGAATTTCACCTCAGGAATCACCATTACTCTTTGGAAAGTAGGTAGGTGGGAGTCTTTGACTTTTTTTTCATTATTGGAAAATGAACCAGGTGATAGTTAAGAAAAAATATTCCTTTACAAGGATTGAAAACCTTTTTAATTAGGTTAAGGGAGTTAGGTGGGCTTTAAAAATTGATCTATGATTGGGATACCATTGGATGAGGGTCCAAGAGGAATATATTCCAAAAATGGAATTCAAATGAAAGTATGTGCATTATGAGTATTAGGTCATCCCATTTGGCCTTACTTACACTCATACAATTTTTTTTGGATTTAATGAATTTAATATTCAATCTTCTCTTGGATTGCTTCATTGTTGTTTTTTTTAATGATATCCTTGTTTATTCTAGATCAAAATAGAGTCATGATGGGAATTTTCTTATTGGGATTGGAATCTTGAGAGAGAATTATTTATATAGAAATCTATCCAAATGTAAATTATGAATCCATTAGGAGAAATTTATAGGTCATATTATTTATGATATAACCATCTCAGTGGATCCTAAGAATATTGAAGTTGTGATGTCTTAGGAGTGATTGGAAAATCTGTTTGAGATCTGGAGATTCTTGGGATAAGTTGTTTATTATAGGTTCTTTATTTAGTTCTTATCTTAGTTTGTATCTACTATGTAAGGGTTAACCTATAATTGTTTGAAGGTTTTTTGGGGTGATTAGTTCTAGATATCTTTTTAGGAGTTGAAAGTGAGATTGATTTCATCTTCAGTTTTGATCCTTCCTGAGTTAGGTTTGGATTATGATGTCTAATACAATGCTTGAGGAAAAAGTTTGGCTTGTGTTATGATGCAAAGGATATTGGTTGTAGATTATGTATCTCATTAATTATTACCTCATGATATTAACAACCCCATTCATGATCTTTATTTGGAAGAAATGATGCATGATCTTAATTCTTGGAACTGCTACCACATTAGGTAAGGGTTCATAGTGTATTCACAAGATAAGAGCTTGAAGTATATATATAATCAGAGGGATATGAACATGATAAATATAAATTGGTTGGAGTACATTTAGAACATTTATTTTGATATTTTATACACCCTAAAAAAAGGAAATGTGGTCACAGATGCTTTGAGCATAAATTTTCCGACTCATACAATATAGAAATCATTGGAAGAGTGGTGCTTGATGGGCTTGTTTACTGAGATGTGATTGAATGAAGGGAGAGATGAATAACATGTATTACTAGATTTATCTTGGGATTTATCATCTATGGATGATTATATTTGACTTGGATATGATAAGTATATGTATTTTTAGTGGTTTAGAGGGAATATTTATGCTGGGGAGACCTTGGGTGAGTGGTCTCAATTTCCTGATTGGGGTTTTCACTTCTGAGGTAGGATGGTTATTCTAATAAAAATGGAGTAGGAATTGATGGATAATAGAAACTGATCTAATTGTTCCATGGATTAAAGAGATACAAATATTTAGCATGACCTGATACATAACTATTTGTGGCCAAGAATGAGACAATCTATTGCATATTTTATGTCACGATGCCTTACATGTCAGAGAATATAGGATGAACATCAGAGACCTACTGGTTTACTACAACCCTTACTCATTCCAATATGAAAATGGGATGAGATATACATGGACTTTATGAGTTGGATAACTCATATTCCTAGTGTTAAGGATGAGATATGGGTTATTATTGATCTAATAATGAAATTTTTACATTTCCTACCTATTAAGAAGTCAATATAGGGATCTTGGGCACTTATATGTGTGAGAGATTATCAGAATCCTTTATTTTCCATTGACTATCATTTTATAAAGGGAAATTCACTTCACATACCATTTTTGGAGTGAATTATAGGTAGCTATGGTTTCTCAGTTAAAGTTGATCACAACTCTTCATCCTTAGATGGATATCCAATTTGAGTGAGACATCCAAATTCTTAAAGAAATTATTTGAGAAAGTGTGTTAGAATTTAGTGGATCTTGGGAGAAACATAAACAATTAGTGGGATTTTCCTATGAAAATATTTATCTGGATTCGATCTGGATGGAACCATTTCAAGCATTGTATGTGAGGCCATAAAAATTTCATATTTGTCAGGAAATGGTCAGATATTGGACCTTGGTTAGACCATGCATCATTTAAAAGATGAAAGATATCACAAAATTGACCAGGATTAGATTAGAGATAGCTCATAGTTTCCAAAAATCTTATGCTGATTGACATCATCATCTATTTGTTTTTGAGGTAGGTCATCATGTTTTTCTCATAGTTTCACATTGGTTGGAACATAAACATTTGAGGAGGTAGGGTATGTTATCACCTTGTTATGTTGACCCATTTGAGATTGTGGAGTGACTTGGGAAGGTTGATTATCAATTATACTTACTAATTTGACTTCTATCCATGATGTGTTCCATGTTTACCAACTTAAGATATATAAGCTTGATCTATACCATGTGATCGAGTGGGAGGATGTTGTAATTAAAACCGACACCTCAGTGGTCAAATGACCTATTCATATTTTTGATCGACAAGATAAGGTACTACATGGTAAGATGATCCCATTGGCTTGAGTGATATGGAATTTTGGAAGGGACAACCATGATACTCTGGAGTTCAAGTACTTGATGATGTATTAATGGACTTATCAATTTTTGGGTTCATGATCCTAATAATTTTTAGGGATAGAAATTATTTATGATGGGGATAATTTTAACACCTTGATATGAGGAACTAGGTACAAATATCTTTTTTTATTATCTCTTCAGTTTATGGGTGATTTGTAAGTTGGGAGAGGATTTTTAATGGTTAGTGAAATAAGGAGTCCACTATCTAGCTAGTGAAGGATATCAAATAGCTGGTGAAGGACACCAGCTAGCCAGTGTAGCCTGATAGAACTCTTACTTGTCTGTAGGTACCACAAACCAGCTGGTTGGCTTCCACCACACAATCAATGGAGATCAGTAGGTATATTCACTCTACCTATACTCACCATACAACTGGTGGGATAATAATGTCTAGTTGGTGGTATAATAGTGGGTACATACCCTCTTCCTATACCCACCATCTAGAAGGTGAGTTCCCAATGGCTAGATGGTGGTTCCACTAGGCATGCGATTAAGTAAGGGATAATATGAATTTTTTAATTTTTAATTTTTTATTTAAACACCCTAACATTACTCCCTTGACCCTAATATGATTTCCTTCAGTTTAGTGGCCCCTTGGTGAAGATTTTGTCTCCCCACATATTCCCATTTATAGTTTTCATGCTGATTGGATGCTCGGACCTCTATTGGGTGTAATCAAGTAAGTGGGATCCTTTCCAATTTGTTTTCTTCTCTTATTCTCTATAGAGTATATTCCTTTGAGACCATATCAGTGGATCTGGAATAGACATGGATAATTTAATTTTCTCTCTCTTAAATATAGGCTCTATAGGGTATGATATTTTCCTCTCCCATCACCAGTCTAGAAGGTAAGAGGGTTTCCATCTTGATCTAGGTATTCATCTCTATCTTTTGGTCTATCTTTTAGCATGTTTTCATTCTTAGGATTCCTTCCTTTAGTTTTGATTAATAAATTGTTATTGAAATTATAATTTACCTTTGATGGAAACAAAAATGGGTCTCAAAATGGGTTTTCTTTTAAAATTGGATCTTATTCCCATGATATATTTGATAAAATGCCTTAATGGTGGTTTTGAAATAGAAATGGGTTTTCAGGCATGGAAACAATGTGGAATTGATATAGAAAATATTTTATAAATATTTTTTTCATGGAAATGAAATGGATTTTTCCTTTAAAAATGTTTTTGGAAAATGGTTTTAGATTCTTAAATGTAATGGTGATGTAATAGAACATTGGGAGACCTTGGGGTGTAGGAAAAAACTAGACTTATATGAGCCCTAGTGGTGTTATCTATCAATAGGGGAGGTGACCAAAATTCCATTATTTCTAGTGGGTATACTTTTTGAGGGGTTGAGGTTCCTAGACATTATATTTCACTTATTATAGTTATTTTTCCTTTAAGTTTCATAGTTGGGTATATCCTTATGTCATGGACTTCCCTTTTTGGTACTGTATGGATACATTATGTGCATGTTCATTTAATATAAATATTTTCCCACATGATATAGATATTGATGTTTGGAATTTTATTTACTAATATACTTATGACTCATGGATATATGTTATTTAAAATTTCTTTTCTTATGAGAATATGATATGTTTTTTAAAAGGATAACCCAATGAATTTTTTTATGAAAAATTATTTCTTATGAAATATGTTTTATAAAAGGAATAATGGATGAATATGGATAAACATTGTATAGATTCATGGTGGTATCCTACCAATATTTAGTTTTCACACCCTAATTTTTTCTATGAGTGTTTATTGACTTGCTTTTCTAGGATATTGGTAAAGGGAAGAGCATCATATAGAGTATGAATATCCTAGATTGTGTTTCCTTATGATGGGTTTGGATGGTCATGACATCTGGGCATGAGGAGATAGAACCATGGGCTTTTTTGGGTTCCATGTTGATGCTCTTATATTTTTTTCATCTAGACCATGTTAGCCAGTTATTATATGTGACCTTTATGGTTTTTTGTTTTGATATATGATATATTCTAGATATCTATTTTGATACTCTCTTTTTTCTATATTATCATATATATGTGGATGGTAAAATCATTCCCACATTTATTTGTATGATACCCTGGTGCTTGTCTCTAGCCTGTGGCGATTGGGAACACACTTCAAGCTCTGTGGTGGGCCAATTCGGGCGCCATTATGGTTTGACCTGTGTTAGTCTATTACATTACCTCTCTGTAAATAGATTAATTACAAACCAAGATAATGAAGGGAGAGTTATTATCAAACCCAAATATTTATATTTTTATGGGGTTATCCAAAAATCTAGATTTTATAAAAGATATTAAATCTCTAGAAACATCACAACTTTTTTATCCCCCCTCAAGGGATACTCTCCAAACACCACCATGATTGAATTTCTTCATCTTATATAGTCTATAAGAAAAATTAATAAGTTTTGACTTGATTCCAATTAATATTTTACTTAGATACAACATTTGAAACATTCCTTGATGAATATTACTATAAGATCTTTAGAGTTTAAAACTTTCACAAAAAATATCTTTTTTTTTTCAAGTAACTCCTTCATTTAAGACCAACCAAACAATTGTGGGAATAAAGTGAGTATCCTTAAGCTCTTTAGTCGTAGAAGTGGGACTAAAATATGTTTCTAAACCTAAATAGATTCTTCTTTTCAACTCCATATGTTTGATAACCCTTCATACTATCTCCATCCTCAATTTTTTTTTATTTCTATACATCTTTGGAAAGAATGGGATTTATTCATTATTTAACTTTCTTCTTACCTAGAACTAGGTTATTGAATATATTAGGTAGATAATTTTTATTCTTTGTATCCTTATCATTTTTCCTATCCATTTATAAATGGGATAGATATATTATTAGACATTAATTTTTCACATGCTCAACCTTATTATTTGGAGAAACTCCTTCTTTGTAGTATCTATTTAAAAAATAGATGTCCCTGGTTCTTTTCATTTGTTATTCAATTATCTAGGAAGAATATTCATGAACTCGGGGTCATTATATCCAGATTATTCTCACTATATGAACACTTATTTATTAGCATTTAAGATAACATTTTTAAAAATCCTCTCAAACTATTTATTAGGGATGTCATCCACCAATCCAATTTTGTTTCTTTATTTGATCGGTTATTCCTTTAATTATATCTTACACCCTCTATATTTGATGTTCATAGACATCTTGAAATGGTAATTGATATATCCTATATAAAAAAATAAGCACCTTATCCTTATAGATAAGACATCCTAACTAATTCCTCTATCTGACTTGTTTGGAATAACATGCTCATCAACTTTTTCCTTTTGTTTCTTTCCAAAGGCATACTTTCTATCATATATTTGTGTATTTTTCTATTTTTTACTTATAATTTATTTTTCATGAGTTTTTTTCATTGTAGATTCATACTAAAACTCATCATAAACATGTTTATATATCTTAAAAATTTCACAGAATCTTTCGAGTGATTCATATTTGTTTTCAGAAAACAAATTATTATTATTGTTCTGTTCAGTCTTCTTTTCCCTAGCATGATTCTTCTTCATTTCAGCTTTGATATGATATCTTCAGGAATTAATTGAATTATATATGCTAAAATATTATTCCAAAATCTAAAATATCTATACCTAAACTTCCAACAACACTAGAATCTTTCAATAAACCTATTTATTTTTATGTTATGTGTATTATCTATAGATTTTCCAGATCACATACCTTTATGTTTTTGGGATGGTACATCTATTTATTGGTTTTGGTTTCATGAGATAATTTTATTATAAATAATTATATTAAACCTTTATTATATAATTAATTTATTTTCATTTATATCATTTCAATTTTTTATAGTTTTTAACTTTTGTTCCACGCACTTCATTAAAACATATTCAATGAAACCAAAATTAACTATAAAACAGGTTTCTTTTTTTGTATGATATTGTTATTAGTTTATCAAGATATGATTCTCAGATATTATTTAAGACATTTTGAGTGTTTTTATAAGAAATAATAATCTCAATTTTTTTTGTGTCAATATATCTTATTTTCTCTTCAAATTATACAGAAACAAATTTGGTATTTTCTAAGTTTCTCAATTTGACCTCAAACTCTAGACATTTCATATTGAGAGATTATTTATGATCTTCAAGAGATTTTAACCTATCTCTGAATTCTCTATCAAACGTCATTATTTTAACTTCAAGTATTTATCTTCTTTCTAATAATGAATTTTTATCTCTTTAATTTTATTACCCTTCACTTATATTTGAGAATCCTTAACTTTCATGGATGCTTTATAAAATCTTTCCAATGCATGGAAAAATTCATTGAAAATTGTTTCAAATAATTATTTCTCCCATAAATATTTGTCAAATTATTCATTTTACATAAAAATTATTTCACTCTATAGGGATATGGATTCTTCCTTAACTTTGAATTTATTGGTCAGAGTGTTTCAATAACTTACCTTCTTTGTTAATGTGTCTTCCATTGCATAATCTTCATATGATAACTGTGAATTTTCATTAATAAATCCCTAAATATAAGTCTCAATGGGTAATTTATTCATATAGTATTTAATTTTAGAACAAAATTCACTGAGTTAATCATTGAATTCAACTACATCATATTTTTTACTTGCTTCATCATAGGAGTAATGATCAATAATCCAAAAGCCCAAGAACCAGGTAAACCCTGGCCCTAAGAAATTTATTAATTAAAAATAAATAGAGTCAGGTAGCTAGGGGATTCTTACAAAGTCTAGAGTTCATGACAGCATACATGTCCACCTCAGTAATTGAGGCACAATAACTAGGGGCCGTAAAAGAACACATCACATCCATCGCTAAAATCACATGCTTAGATAAAGCATCCGCTACCTGATTGGATTCCCGATAGGCATGTGAGACAACCAACCACATATGAGCAACTTGGTTGAGGCATTCAACCCAATGAGGCATCACTCTCCAGGGAATGTTGTGGGATCGTGACTCCAATGCATGAACCACATGATGCGAGTCTGATTCAATCCATAACATGTTCTAATTAAATCTAATAGTGTACCTGACTGCATGAATTATCGCCCAGAGTTCGGATTCATAGGAAACTCTCACATCAGTAAAATGATAAAAACATCCCTTAATAAATCCATGGTATGTGCGAAAGAAACCACCACACCCTGATAATACTAGTGCAGCAGAAGTAGCTCCATCCACATTCACCTTGATCCATGGACTGATTGGAGGTATCGAGCAAATATACTTAATAATTCTGGGCTTCTACGGCCAAACAGAGACACCAATAAACCTAATAGCCTCCAGATCAATGATGCTATTATGCATCACACTTGTTTGAGTCTTGGAAGCAGCATGAACCTCCCTATGGATAGCTTCCATTCCATGTCGTACATGGATGCACCTGCTGTCAAACAATGCCACATTACGAGTAGCCCATATGGCCACAATCAGAGCTGCAACAAACACCATCAGAAGGTTTCCATCTGTTCACTGCATGTAACCTTGGACAACCCTACAAACAAGTCATGTAGCAGCAGGTTCTGGTCAAAAATCATCCCAAATAGTCCTCCTACATAATCCCACAACTGGCTAGCATAGATTCACTCCAAAAATAGATTCTGAACACTCTCCTCAGTATCCATGTATATGTGACAAGATGAAGCAAAATAAAATCCAGCCTGCTTGAGTTGATCATGAGTCGGAATCCTATTTTTCTAGATGCGCCAAATCAAAAAGAAAAAAGAAGGTTGGATAAAAATGGTTCGAAAGTTTATAAACCAAACAGGTGCATGAAAGGAGCCTCCACAAACCAGCTGGTAAAAATCCCAGCTATTGAACTGCCCATTCTGGTTATGCCTCTATATCACCATATCATATTCCATAAAGGGATAATTTTGAATTTCCTGCTCCACCTGAAAAGGGACCATGCTATGAAAAATATGCATGTTGTTGATTCAATAAGGTTTTCATTATGAATTTTACATTCCTTCATATATGGGGGAGATTGATAAGTCATCAAGGTTTCCTTATGACTTGATCATTACTCTTGTTTTGAAAATCACAAACACCTTATCTTAAGCCAATTTTAATTTTACCCCTATTTTACTTATATAAGGAAAATTTCCTTCCCAAAGGAAATTTACTCCTACCTTGTTTTCATTCTTCATATCAATATTTTTCTTAAGTATAAAAATTTTATTCATATATAAAATCCCCGGAATCGTATATTACTTAGATATGAAGAATCCTGTTTTAGGATCCGAATTCCCATTACAAACTTTTATGAAGTTCTAATTTGAATTCCCTGTTATGAACTTTTATGAAGTTCAACTCTAAATTCTAATTACGAACTTATATAAAGTTCTAACTACAAATTCTAATGATGAATTCTGATTACGAATTCTCATTATGAATTCTGATGATGAATTCTGATGATGAATTCTTATTACGAATTCTCATTACGAATTCTGATGATGAATTCTGATTACGAATTCTCATTACGAATTCTGATGATGAATTCTGATTACAAATTCTCATTACGAATTCTGATGATGAATTCTGATTATGAATTCTCATTACAAATTCTGATTGTGAATTCCGATTACGAATTATGGATATGAACTTTTATAAAGTTCGACTCTGAATTCTTCTGATAAACAGAATCCGAATATCCTTGTATTATAGACTCTGAATTTATTCTTGGTTAGAATCCGAACTTTTATTTGCTTACATTCCGAACTTTCATATATTCTCCATTTAGAATATCAGTTTTAGTTATGCTTTCACTTGTTCTTTTATAAAATTTTGTCATGCCTTCAGCTATCAATTAACCATTATTTGAGTGACACATGTACAGGTCCCTCTGAAATTTAAGGAAAAAATATGACCGTTGGAGGAGGGAGCCGACCGTTGGAGCTTTGCCTATAAATAGAATCTCATTTTAAAAGAGCTCACAACTATGACATTGATCTTTGACAAAGTACTGTTGAAGTGATTTCTAGAGAGAGAGGCTCTTATCAACTCTCAAGCTTCATGCAGAAAGTTTGAACAGCCTGTTCAAACTTTTCCTTGTGTAGATTTGCTTCGTGCGACTCCAATTGTTTCTATGTTCAATCAAGGGATTCCAGGGACAGGAAGACAGAGGTTCCAACACCTTGAAGTTGAGGGCTTCCTTACTGAGGAAGACAGAGGTGCTGACTAAGTTATAGTTGAGGGCTTGCGGGGATAACAAGACAGACTCCGATCTTCGTATTGAGGGCTTACCCTGGTGTGGGTAAGACAGAATTTCTTGAAAGTATAAATCAAGGGACCTTTATCCAAGGTTGTTGGATAGCCTTCTCTTTGGGTTAAAAGACTTATTACTTGTTACTTGTTTTGTTATAAGTTTTTCCACTGCATTTGTATTGTTAATGAAAATATAACTATCTTGTACTTCCTTACTCTTGTACTATGATATAGTTAGATTTTATACGCTTTAAGGTAGAATATTCATCTTTGTAAACATTAGTTAAGTTTCATTTCTGGAATCACTTTTACAGAATTTAGCAAGTGACAAGAACTTATAGAGGTCTTGTGAATTATGTTGTTTAACCTTGTTAAACATAACCATCTTTAAAAGTTCCAAAGGAATTTCAAAAGGTACAATTCACCCCCCTCTTGTATCTGATAATCTCATTCTTATTTCGATCCTACGTTTGGTATAATAGATTATATCATACTTAGACATACCATCCTAACAATTGGTATCAGATTATTTGGTTCAATCGGAATTAATATCACGATTAGATTCAGAAGATAATTCTCGGAATTAAATCTTTAGATTCACAGTTCCAGATTCATTTTTTTTCAAAATCTATTTTTCGGACTCATATAACTCGGATTCAGTTTTTCTTAGAGATACTCTTTCTCTATATTTTCCTTGTTTACAAAATTTTTCTACTAACAAGTTTTTGTGGAAAGACTTTTATTAAATATGGTAGGAATCAATGTTGGTTCCATAGACAATCTCAATCCAACCAGACCACCTATCTTTGATGATAATGATTATGAATATTAGAGAGACTGTATGAAGACTTTCATTATCAACACTGGGGTTGAAAATTTTGTTATGAATACTGGTGGATACGAAATTCCTGATAAAGAAGTAAGCGCCTTTAAAAATCAAGAAAAGCATGAATATCAACTTAATTATAAGGCACATAATAATTTACTTTTTTCAATGACTAGAAATATATATAGCCAAATTTCATCTTGTAAATCAGAAAATTCTATATGAAAGAAACTTGAAGTTACTCACTTTGGAACTTCTAAAGTAATTGAGACTAGAAGAGCCATGCTTAGAGATGAATATCATGGTTTTATTTTTCCTTATGGTGAACCCATATGCAAGGTGCAACAAAGATTCATGACTATTGTGAATATTTTACAATCAGTGGGTGAAAAATGATTGGATGATGAAGCCCTTGTTGACAATATCATCGACATCATGCCAAATGAGTGGGAATCTAAAAGGCCTGCAATTGATGAGAATATAAAGGTTACTCAGATTACCCTTGATTAGCTGTTCAGAACTCTTATTTAGCATGAGACTAGAATGAAGAGAGATACTGATATTGTGAATAAGAAGAATGGAAATGGTAGTGTAGATTTTACTACTACTTCCAATCAAATGAAATCCAAGAATCCTGAGAGAGTTACTAGATCTAGGTCTAAGAAAGTTGTTATTCATTCCGAATCTAGTGGAAGTGAATCCTCAGAAAATGAATTAGAAAATCTTGCTCGAAGGATGAACATGATAGCTGGACAGAGGAACTTTCATTCCAAATATAAGAAGAAGTAAAGGAAAGAAAATAAAGATTATGAAGTTACATACTATGAATGGAAGAGATATGGACACATAAGACCTGATTGCCCTATGCTCAAGAGAAAATAAAGAAAGGAAAGTAATTCTGAGAAAAAAAAGAAAGAAGCATTAGAAATCCAAAGATAAGAAAGTGTTAAAAGACAATGACACATGGAGTGCCAGTGGTGGAGATTCTTCAGATGAATCTTCAGATTATGAATCTTCTGAACAGAAGAATCTTGGTATTTTAGCCAGGCTACCGATTGATAATAATTTCTTGATGTCTAAGGTACACAATGCTGAATCAATGACCAATGTTTCTTTAAATTCTAATGATAGTAAATATTATAACTCTTCGGATGAATAATCTTCTTCTGATGAAGATTATACTTTACCAACCTATGAAGAAGTTTCTAGGTTTTCCAAAATCCTTGAGAATGAGAATTCCAAACTCATAAAAAAACTTGATAAGAAAAATTCTAGGATGATTATTCTTACTAAGTAAATATCAGACCTTTCTAAAGATCTTGATAAGAAAAATTCTGGTTTTGAAAGTATTTCAAAAAATCTTGAGGAAGTAAGTTTTGAGAAGAATAATCTTTCTAAAGATCTAGAAAACGTAATTTCTAAGAAAAATGTTTTTGATCCTAACTATAGTTAAAAATCCAATGTTTTTGATGAAAAGAACTTAGTTATAAAACTCAAATCTTTAATATTCTCCTTGAGGAAGTGTTTGTCAAACTTTACCCTAGGTAAGGAAAATTTTGATAAAATGTATTCAAAAATCCAACCTCGAAAGAATACTTCTGTTTTTGGTTATACTGGTTCTAAACCAACTTTTAGTAACAATTAATTTGTTCCTCAAAGTTCCCCATTTTGTACTAAGTTTCAATGTGGTGGTCATTGGGAAAAGAATTGTTCTCTAAAAAAACCCAATCTTTAGGATTTCATAAAGCTTATTTTTCTAAGAAGATGTGGGTTCCCAAAATTTTACTTTCTGGGATTTATGGATCCAAGTAAGTCTGGATTACGAAAACATAACTTTTTCTTATTTTCAGGAGAATAGGGAAAGTACCAAAAATAATACATGGTACATGGATAGTGTATGTTCGCAGCATATGACTGGTAACAAAGACTATTTTGAAAAGATCATCAAGATGGAAGGAGGAAAAGTAACTTTCGGAGATAATTCTTAGGGAGAAATTATTGGTATATGTAACATCGTTCTTCTTGAAAAAACTTTTATTTCAAATGTTTTATTTGTTAAGGGTCTTAAACACAACCTCATCAGCATAAGTCAATTATGTGATGAAGGCTACCTTGTAAATTTTCTGAATGATAAGTGCTTAGTACATAATTCCAAGGAAGAGTTTATTCTTTCTGCCCATAGGAAAAATAATGTTTACACACTAAACTTATAGTACCTTAGGATCCAAGACTTACCGTGACTTAGTGCAATGGAAGATCATTCTTGGTTATGTAATAGAAGGTGTGGACACTGTAACCTTAGGAACTTATGCAAACTTTCTAATAAGAGACTAGTTAAGGATCTACCAGAGCTTAGATTCGATTCTTCAAAAGTCCGTGAACCTTGTCAATATAGCAAGCAACACAAATCAAGTTTTAAATCAGTCGGTTAAGTCTCAACTACTGATGCATTACATCTATTGCATATGGATCTTTTTGGTCCTACACAAACTGGAAGCATTGGGGGAAAATATTATGTATTTTTCATGGTTGATGATTACACTAGATTTACGTGGGTCTATTTTTTAGAAAAAAAGTTTGAAGATTTTCTCTATTTCAAAAGTTTTAGAGCCCAAGTTAAAAATTAGAAAAACCTTCCATTGAAAGCTATTCATAGTGATGATGGAGGAGAATTTCAAAATTCTGATTTTGAAACTTTTTTTAGTAGAAAAGGCATTACACATAACTTTTTAGCACATAGAACACCTCAACAAAATGGTGTTTTTGAAAGAAGAAATATAATTCTTCAAGAGATAACTAGAACCATGTTGAGTGAGTATTCTGTTGCCAAATATTTTTGGGATGAAGCTGTAAGTACTGCTTGTTATACTATAAATCATGTTTCGATTAGACCTTTTCTTAATAAAACTCTTTATGAGTTATATAATGGTAGAAAACCTAGACTTTACTACTTTAAGGTTTTTGGTTGCAAGGTATTCATTCTGAATACTAAAGATAACTTACACAAATTCGCACCAAAATATGATGAAGGAATTTTCCTAGGATACTCCACAACTTCTAAGGCCTATAGTGTTTTTAGCAAAAACAACTGTACTTTTGAAGAGACTGTACATGTCAAATTTGATGAAACTAATTATTTTGTTTTTAAACAACCTCAACCTATATCCTCGTATGTGTTTTCAAAAACTGATTATCAACCTATGATAGAAGATCCTTCTGATAAGGAAAATGTTCATGAAGATAATATTGAAACATTTACCTCAGAGGATTTCTTACCATATGTTGATGAACAGGTTTTAAAAAACCCAAATCAGTCATTTCTAAAGTATTGTCCTAGTGATAGTATCATTGGTGATTTCAATCAACCCGTAAGGACTAGAAGTTCCTTAAGAAATGAAGTAGAGCATCTAGGATTCCTTTCCCAATAATAACAAAGAACCACTGATGAAGCTCTAGGTGATGATGATTGGATAAAATCCATGCAAGATGAAATAAATGAATTCGAAAGGAATAAAGTCTGGACTTTGGTTGAAAGACCTAAGGAAACTTATATAATTGGAGTAAAATGGGTCTTTAGAAATAAGTGTGATGAAAATGGAATCATAGTAAGAAATAAAGCTAGATTTGTTGCTAAAGTCTATAATCAACAAGAAAGAATAGACTATGAATAATCCTATGCTCCAGTAGCTAGACTTGTATGTATTCATATTTTACTTGCCTTTGCTGCATTCTTTAATTTCAAAAATTTTCAAATGGATGTGAAATGTTCTTTCCTTAATTTTTATGTTCAAGAGGAAGTTTTTGTTGAACAACCTCCTGGATTTGAAGATACAAAACATCCTGATCATGTTTTTAGACTTACCAAAGCTTTGTATGGACTTAAACAAGCCCCTGGAGCTTGGTATGATATACCTACATGATTTTTGCTTCAAAATAACTATGTCAAGGGAAATGCAGATCCAACCCTTTTTATAAAAAAAGATAAGAAATTTTTTTATTGTTCAAATTTATGTTGATGAAATTATATTTGGTTTAACTCAGCGCTCTTTAACTGATTCCTTTGTGGATCTAATGAAATCTGAGTTTGAAATGAGTATGATGGGTGAGTTAACATTTTTCCTTGGTTTTCAAATTTCTAAAAAACAAAAGGAATCTATATATCCCAATATAAGTATATTAAATATATTATTAAAAAGTATGGATATGACAACACTAAGAGCATAAGTACTCCCATTGGTACCTCAAATACACTTGATATTGATGAAGTTGGGAAACTAGTAGATCAAACAACTTTTAGAGGTATGATAGGAAGTCTACTTTAATTGACAGCTAGTCATCCAGACTTAATGTTTTTAGTATGATTATGTACAAGATATCAATCCAATCTTAAGGAATCTCATTTAAAGGTAGTGAAAAGGATTTTTCACTACTTAAAGGGAACCATGGATTTAAGACTATTTTACACTTCTGGAAATGATTTTGTTTTAATGAGTTTTTCGGATGTTGACTTTGTTGGATGTAGAATGGATAGAAAGATTACTTCCGAAACTTGTCATTTATTAGTAGATTCACTAGTTTCTTGGTCCTACATGAAGAAAAACTTAGTAGCACTCTCCATTGCTGAAGCTGAATATGTAGCAGCTGGAAGTTGTTGTGATCAAGTGTTGTGGATGCAACACACACTCACAGACTATGGCTTGAGTTTTACTAAGACTCAAATTCTGTGTGATAACACAAGTGCCATTTCCCTTAGTAAAAACCCTGCATATCACTCTCGTGCAAAGCACATAGACAGTAGACATCACTTTCTTAGGGATCATACACTAAAAGAATATATCATTCTTCAATTCATCAGAACGCAAGATCAACTTGGTGATATTTTCACAAAATCTTTACCTACCAATAGATTCGAATACATTAAACAGAAGTTAGGAATGATAACCATGAGGTAATCTTCCTCCATTAAATTTCTATTGAACCAATCTCCTTACAGTAATAAAATCCTTTTCATAGAGGGAGTACATCTGTTGTTGATGTTTTTTTTAAAATTTTCATAATAAAAATAGTTAGTTTTTCAAAATTTTAGTAATAAAATTTTCGTAGTTGGTTTTTGAAATTTTCATAAAGTATATTTTTAATGGAAATTTTCATAAAGGAAATTTTAGTACTGAAAATTTTAGTAATGAAATTTTCGTAAAGGAAATTTTCGTAATGGGAATTTTCGTACTCATAATTTTCATAATCGAGTTTTAGTACTAAAACTTTTTGCAATAAAACTTTTAGATATTAAGTTTTTATTAGTATTTTTTTCATAGTAAGTTTTTCGTAGTATGTTTTTCATAGTAAGTTTTTCATAGTGAGTTTTTCATAGTCAAAGTTTCTTCAAGAAGAATATCACCTATTACGAATAAAATTCCTAGCCAATCTGAATGGTATGATTTCCTTACTTAAAATTTCATAATCATTTTTACTTACTGGTATTTTCTCTGGTATTTGAATTTTTCGGATTTGTTTTTCCTTAAATCTGAATGTTTTCCCTTAAAACCTCAAAATATGGGATTCAATATTTCCTTGCGGTCATGTTTTCAACCGTCAGATCAGATCAGAGAGTTTCACAACCATTAGATTGGTTTTGGAAGATGAAAGGTAACTTCCATCGCCTATATAAAGGGGAACCCCAATGGTATCCCACATCAGTTTCCAAGCTCTCGCATATCAAAGCTCTACCTCAGTTCTTAATCCCATTTCGAATCTCCCAGAGTTCCTCCAGTCTGAATGTCTGTAGAAGCTTCTTCTCAAGAAATTTCTACCTCGAAGCCAATCTAAAAATGGCAAGTATACAGGGAAAGGTTGGTACATCCGAACTTTTTCAAGTACGACTCTATCATTTCTAAGAATATCAAGTTAAATGGATGGGAAGATGTCTGCATATCTAAGCCTGGTGTTCAAGACATGGTGTATCCGTATTTTCTCATAGAGTTTTATGAGTCCGTGTGCTTCTTTAAGGAAGATTATAGAGAAATATTTTCTTTCAAGTCTTATGTAAAAACCTACAAACTTTCTTATACCAAGGCAACTATCTTGGTGGGATTATCATATAAAGGGAAGGAAGAATTTTGCTCCCACAAACTCCCGGATGTTCAAGGTAGTTTTGTTAAGGTGAAGGCCTTGCAATGTATTTTACTTTCTAATGTCAAGACAACAAAGATTTCTCATATATATTCTAACAACCGAATCCTTCAACCTTGAGTAAAAGGTTTTTTAGTATTGAGAAAAGGTGACAAAGATACCCTCAAGAATAGTGACATATATTTCTTATATTTCCTGGTAAATATAAGAAAAATAAATTTGATGAGGAATGTTATTGTTACAATTCAGAACATCAAGAATGGAAATATAAGAGCCCAAATTATCATGTATCCATCCTTACTTTCAAAGCTGATAGTTCGGTGTCTTGAATCATTCAATATTGCATGCAAATCCAAGCTTTGTAATTGCAAATTTATGCTTGTTAGTGATGAAACTCTCAAAAGAATTAATATGGGCTATTCTAAGGAGACAAAACAGTTTTATGATCTTCCAGAGGAAGAGGCAGAATCCAATCCAGAAAATATTGGAAAAGATGAGCCATCAAAGAAGGTTTGCAAGAAAAGGAAGTTGAAAGAAGTGGAAGCTGATAATAAATCCCCTAAATCTAAGGAAGCCCAATCCGCACCTCCCAAATCGAAGAAACAAAAAGCTTATCCAGATGAAGTGGTTGCAAAATGGAGGGATGTTATGGAAAATAGGAAATAAGGGGAGCCTCAGTTTGTCTTAGACCCTGCTGAGGATAAGGCCTTAAAAGGAACAACTGCTGAAGAGCTTGAGAGGAAAACAAAAGAGAAGAATATGAATAAGAAAATATCTGAGGCTGAATTTGTACAATCACTTTTGAAATCCATAGAAGTAGCTTCCGAGAATATTCCAGTACCGAAAACTTTCCTAGTCAAGCCTTTACCTGAGACTCCAGGGAAGAATTTCTTTACATTGAAAAAATTTAAAGAGAAAGAAGTTGTTGAAGAAGTAGAATAAGTGGAAGTAGAATAAGAATAAGAATAAGAAGAAGTAGAAGAAGAAAGTGGTGATTTAGATAATCTTATTAAAAAAGTTTAATAATATCAATATAAGGCAAATCCATCAGGAAAATTACTACTCCGAACATTTGAGGCCGAGTCCTCATAGCTTGTCACTCCTGGAAAGAAATAAGAGAAAGATGGAAAGAAAGATGAAGAAAAGGAAGAAGAATAAGTAAATGAATTATCTGAGGAAGAAAGCTATGAAAAGAACTTTATTGAGAAAGGATAAGAAAAGGAGAAATTTGATGATGACAGAGTTGTTCAATTATCCGATAGTGAGCATAAATCTCCTGATGAGAAAGTCATACTGAATATTGATAAGGGTAAGCAAGTGGTTGGTGATTCTCAAAGAAAATCTACAGTAAAGAGGAAGGAATTAGTAGGAACTTCAAAACGGAGGATTGTTGATCTTGAAAAACCACTCTCACCAATTAATGTCTCAGATTCGGAGTCATCCTCACTTGGTCATGATTTTGTGGAGAAGTATTTTAAGAAGATAGTTGGTTCCATTCTGACTTTTACAAACATAGATTCTAGATGCCAGACGATCCAACACACTCTTATTCAGAAGTCAGATTCGGTGTCCATGGTGATGGAAAAGTGTGTAAAGGTAGAATTAGATTTCAAAACTTTTCTTATAGGATATGAAGCTCACAGGAAGTCCTGCAAGAAAATGAGCACTTGGTAAAAGAAGATCATCCAGAATATGGAAGATCTTGATGAATTTCAAGAGGAAGTAAAAGAGGCTTTTGATACCGAATATTCCAAGATCAAGGATCTTACAAATAGTTTTCAGGAAAAACTGATCCTTGAGAAAAATACTTGGAATCAACAGGTGAAGGATCTTAATGGGAAGATTAACTATATTCCTCAAAGCTGGAAAGGGGAAAGAGATCTCCGGATTGAGATCAAAGAGAAGCTTGTAAAGCAGGATGAAGTTCTTAAGGCTCAATCTGAGGCTCTGAAGGCTCAAGATGATAGGATTAAAGCCTTAGAAAATCAAGCTGAGGAGGACCACAAAGAGTTAAAGAAGATAAAAACCCTTATAAAGAATCTAATCCCCAAGGAAAAAGAAGACAAATAGACCAATCTGATTTTTTTGTAATGTATTTCCTTGTAAAAATCCTTTCAATCTTAATGAAAACTCTAGTTTCTTATCTTTTGTGCTATTTTGTACTAATATTTCCGGTACCATATTGTTTTCCATTCCCTTAAACTCTTTTTGAAAATCACAAAGGGGGATAAGGAAAAATAATTCTAAAGAAGAGAAGGAAAAATATTTATAAGTATAAAATAAGTATCCCTAAGTAAAGGGGAGTTTATCTAAGGGGAAGTTCTCATTATGAATAATTCCATATTCATAATGAAAATCCCATTCCAGAAATCTAGAATACGATCATTAGAGTTCCAAATCCTAATGGGGAGTTATTCGTATTCACTATTGTCCATGAACAAAGGGAGATAAGATTTAATTTCAAAGTCTTGAAATTTATTCTAAGTTTCTACAATATTTTTTATAAGGATGTTTGTGATTTCTAAAAAGGGGGAGATTCTAGAGTCAATAAGGTTTTCCTTATGATTTTTCCATTCTTTCATATATGGGGGAGATCAATAAGTCATCAAGGTTTCCTTATGACTTGATCATTCCTCTTGTTTTGAAAATCACAAACACCTTATCTCAAGGAAAATTTCATTTTACCCCTGTTTTACTTCCATATGGAAAATTTCCTTCCAAAAGGAAATTTACCCCTACCTTGTTTTCATTATTCATATAAATATTTTTCTTAAGTATAAAAATCAGATTCATGTCTAAAAACCCTAGAATCGTATAGTACTTAGATATGAAGCATTCTGTTTTATTATCCAAATTCCTGTTACAAACTTTTATGAAGTTCTAATCTGAATTCCCTGTTACGAACTTTTATGAAGTTCAACTTTGAATTCTGATTACGAACTTATATAAAGTTCTAACTACAAATTCTGATGATGAATTCTGATGATGAATTCTAATGATGAATTCTGATGGTGAATTCTGATTATGAATTCTCATTACGAATTTTGATGATGAATTCTGATTACGAATTCTCATTACGAATTCTGATAATTAATTCTGATTAGGAATTCTCATTACAAATTATAATGATGAATTCTGATTACATATTCTCATTATGAATTCTGATTGTGAATTCTGATTACGAATTATGGATACGAACTTATATGAAGTTCGACTCCAAATTCTTCTCATAAACAGAATACGAATATCCTTATATTATAGAATCCGTATTTATTATTGGTTAGAATCAGAACTTTTATTTTCTTACATTCTGAACTTTCATATATTCTCCATTTCGAATATCAGTTTTAGTTATGCTTTCACTTGTTCTTTTATAAAACGGTGTCATGCCTTCAGCCGTTTTTTGAGTGACATGTGTACAGGTCCCTCCAAAATTTAAGGAAAAAATATGACCATTGGAGGAGGGAGCCGACCGTTGGAGCTTTGCCTATAAATATAATCTCATTTGAAAAGATCTCACAACTTTGACACTGATCTTTGAAAAAGTGTTTTTGAAGTGATTTCTAGAGAGAGAGGCTCTTATCAACTCTCAATCTTCATGTACAATGTTTGAATAGCTTGTTTAAACTTTTCCTTGTGCAAATTTTCTTCATGCGACTCTGATTGTTGCTGTGTTAAATCGAGGGCTTTCGGGGATAGGAAGACAAAGGTTCCAACACCTTGAAGTTGAGGGATTCTTTGCTGAGGAAGACAGATGTTCTGAATACCTGATAGTTGAGGGCTTACATGGATAGCAAGACAGACTCCGATATTCGTACTGAGGGCTTACCCTGGTATGGGTAATAAAAAATTTCTTGAATGTATAAATCAAGAGACCTTTATCCAAGGTTGTTGGATACCATTCTCTTTGGGTTAAAAGACTTATTACTTGTTACTTGTTTTGTTACAAGTTTTTCTGCTGCATTTTTATTGTTAAGGAAAGTATAACTATATTGTACTTCCTTACTCTTGTACTCTGATATAGTTAGATTCTATACGCTTTAAGGTAGAATCTTCATCTTTGTAAACTTTAGTTAAGTTTCATTTCTGGAATCACTTTTCTAGAATTTATCAAGTGACTAGAACTTATAGAGGTATTGTGAATTATCTTGTTTAACATTGTTAAACATAACCATCTTTAAAAGTTCTAAAGGAATTTTTAAAATTTACAATTCACCGCCCTCTTGTATCTGAGAATATCATTGTTATTTCGATCCTACGTTTGGTATAATAGAGTATATCATACTCAGACATACCATCCTAACACATGTGAGAAATAAAATCAGCAATAGAGAAATGCCTTTTATCAGAAGGAATAACCATGCTATCTTGTAGAGGCCTCTCAAGCCATACCGTACTCCAGCAGTTAAGAGGAGAGTCCCTGCAAGCTAGCCATTTTATGTCATGAGCAATGTGCCTGAAAGAGTACTTGAGAGATGCCCAAACCGATGAGGAAAGATAGTTCTTATGACCATTAAGGATCCTTCTTGTAAATCTGTTAGTTAAAAAATCACTATACCCATCCTTCGAAATCAGATCCCATGTGAACTTTCCAGTGAGACCATCATTAAAAGTATTGAGGTCTTTAACTCCAAGGCCTCCCAAGTCAACCATCTTGACACATTCTTTCCAGGAAACAATGACAAGCTTCCTCTCATGGACTGACCCAGTCCAAATGAAGTTTCTAATCATGCCCTGAAGCTCCTTGATAAGACCTCTAGGATATCTATATAGAGAGAAAGAGTAGACAAACTTGTAGGTGATCACTGAGTTGACAAGGCAGAACCTCCCAGCCATAGACATCGCCTTCCCTTTCCAACTAGCAAGTTGGTTCACAATGATAGAAGAAATTCCCTCCAGATTCTATCTCTTCACCTGTCCCTAAAATAAGGGAACCCCTAGATAGTGAAATGGAAAAGAGCCCCTTTTCACCCCAGACATATAATAATCTTGTTCTTCTTACCAACACCAACACCATTTCCAAAAACAATAAAATATTTCTCCCAACTAATTGCTTGACCAGCCACCTCTTTATAGTGTTGAAATAGAGATTTAATGAAAGAAATGGTTCTCCTCAAAGCTTTCCCAAGAAGAATAATATCATCAACATATAACAAGTGGGATGGAGCAAAATCATTCCTACCATCCTTTCTTGTAAAAACCCATATTGGAAAGATCATTAATACATCGGCTAAGATAATCTTCATCAATAACAAAAATAAGTCCAGAGAGTGGATCACCTTTCCTCACACCTCTAGTGTAGGGAAAAAAGCCTCTTGGTGTGCTGTTGATGAGGATGGATAGCCTTGAAGAGCAAAGAATGGTGCTGATCATCCTGATGAAAGAATTGGAAAAACCACACCGTTTAAGAACATCAAGAAGGAAACTCCATTTTAAAGTGTCAGAGGCCTTTGATATGTCAATTTTTAGAGCAAAATAACCATCCTTCTTCTTCCTCCTCATCAGGTTGACACTCTCCGATGCAGTAAAAAGACAATTTTGAATGTGTCTCCCAGGAACAAATCCAAATTGATTCGTAGTAATAATGCCATCAACCAACCAACCCATTCTATTCATGAGAATATTACTAATGAGATTGGGGATGGTTTTCCCAAGTGCAATAGGCCTGAAATCCTTGATATTAAGAGCATTACCTTTCTTAGGAAATAGGGAAATGAAAGAGGAGTTCATCCCAAATGGAAGGTAAGAGTGAGAAAAGAAATCCTTTATAGAATGAGTAATATCATCCTGTAAAATTTCCCAGTAAGATGTGTAAAATTTATTAGTAAAACCATCCAGGCCCGGAGCACTATCTACATTAAGAGAGAACATATTTTCACAAATTTACTCCTTCATAGAAGGAGTGACAAGATATTGATTGTCCTGCTCGCCAATGTATCGAGTTATGTTCCCAACCATTCTGTGCGTGTTGTCCTGCCCATCATCAGAATGTAACTCTTTAAAATGGTCCACTACCACTAGAGATATCTCATTTTCAGATGTAAAGAGACACCCTTGGATGCTTATTGCCTTATCCCTTACATATATTTTCTTTTATTTATGTATCCGGTTGAAGAATTTATAATTCCTTTCTCCCTCTTTAAGCCATCTGACATTCAGTTGATTTCTAGCCAGCCTTTCCTGAATCATCAGGAGATCATCCAATTTATTATGAGCCATTATCTCCTCACGGGATAGAGAAGGATGTTGTTGATTCTGAATCTGAATAGATGAAAGCTTCTCCTTAGCATATTTAATTTCACAACCAAGATGAGAAAAGGATTACCTGCTACATTACATAAGATGAATCTTAAGATGATTTAATTTTACAACCAACATTTGGAGGGGGCTGCTAATCGGTTCAAGATTCCCTGCCTCAAGCACAAGTTCTTTTAATTTATGCTCCAAAATCCACCCATTATTGAATCAAAATGGGATGGGGCCTGACCGTGCCAATCGTGTGTTAAAATCCAAAACAACAGGATTATGATCCGAATGATGCTTCGGTAATGTAAAACCAGAGACTCCATGTGCATAACCTTGATCAGCCATCTGAACAAAGCATCTATCAAGTTTTCTTGCCTGCCTCCCATTCCAGGTATGATGACACCATTTAAATTCAGCTCCAGTAAGAGGGACCTCAACAAGATTACACTGGTCAAGACAAGCAGAAAAATCAGCAGCCGCAACCCTATTAAAAGTATCAGATGTATTTTCCCCATGCCTCAACACAGTATTAAAGTCTCCAAGGGATACAAATATTTGATTCATCAGCCCAAAAACCTTTTTGAGCTCCACCCACAACTCCCTTCTTCTAATATAAGAGGCAGAAGCATATACAAACGAAGCTGAAAATTGATGATCATCAATGATGCAAGAGATCAGAACACTCTGAGGCCTCTTTATACAAGAGGTGACTTGAATGGAATCATGACATAGAACCCACAAGTGATCCGTCCCAGAATCATGCAAGTTTCTTGACACAAACTGATACCCAATAGTGTTTCAGTTGAAGCCATTCCAATTATTAAACATAATCTTCGGTTCAGCAATACCAACAAGAAAAGGTTTATGGGCCACAATAAAATGTCTAACGGTCTTGGCCATATGGGAATTTCCTAACCCTTGACAGTTTTAGAAGAAGATCTTCATTAAAATTAGACCATTCCCCTTGTCTGGGGGCCAACCTTCGATGCCATAGTCTATTGAACCTTTCCCTTCTTCCCTTTTCCTTTCATGCCTTTCCCTTTAGGGTGGCTGCCGACCTCGAGGTTCACGGGTGAAGCCATATCAACCTTGTCCACCAGAACCGGCTGAGAACTCTCCTTATCCTTCTTGCTATCCAAGCTATAAATATGAAAAGATAACATATAATCAGAAGAAACAACCCCTGTATCAGTGATGATAACCTGCTATGACTTGTGATCAGCTGACTTGTTGCTCAGGGCCCTCGGTGAGGTTGGTTGCTCAGGGAGGAGAGGTTCTGTATCAGTAAAATTAGCCTGCTCTAGCTCAATAGGCTGAGGGTCCTCAGTTTCATCTAACCAAAATATTCCACTCAATAGTGTAAATTTATTTTGTGATTTTAAATGAGTAGGGTCACTGCTCGGGTGAATACTCCTTCGGGTAGCCTTGGAGGGAGTTGTCAGCAAAAATTCCCCCCAGATCAGATGCATCTAGAATCTTGCTGTGATCACCTTCACCTGCACCAGCATGGGATGGTGGCTCAGATGCTGCGGTCTGAGGATTGACACCCTGCACAATGAGTGCATCATCCAGAGATCGAGAAGCCTCCTTTTCAGCGGGGGCTTTGTCCAGGCAAGGAGTAGGGTCATAATTTTATCATCATGTGTTTTAGTATGATGAGTAACATCCTGCATTTTAGATGTGGCCTCCTACAACTGCAGAGCATCCTGTTCAGCAGGGTCCTTTTCCAGACATGCAGGAGGGTCCACCAGAACAATGTTGTCATCATGTGCCTTAGAATCCATTAGAGCACTGTCACAGGCATGGGTAGCAGTGGAGGTCCCTGCCATGCCATTGGAGGGTGCCAACACTGAACCTGTAGCTTCCGAAGCAGGACCCATTTGTGGAACATAGCAGCCCTCCTTGGGTGTCAGTCTGTCACAAGCAGCTGAAGGCTACCTAGAGGAAAATCCCTCCTCATTATGAGTAGGCATGACAAGCCTCTCCACCACCCTTATAGTAACAAACCCATCCTTGCCCTGCATAAGTGTAATCTTGTCCTTTCTCCATTTCCTTCTACATGTATCATCAACATTCCCTTTCACCTTGAAAACAATACATTCTTTATCCCTTTTACATTCAGAGGTTAGATGACCAAAAAACCTGCAATTCATACAGAATTTTGGATTCATTTCATAGATGATATCTAACTTCATTCTATAATCTCTTGTTGTGAGAACAATTTCTTCAACAAGGGTGCTGGCCATATCCACTTCCACCAGTATCCAGGAAAAGTGACCAAACCTCGGATTATCTGTCTATCGATCCAATCGAATGGGGTTTCAAACAGCTGAGGTAATATCCCATAGAATCTGTGGATGCTAATAAAGACAATTCAGCCTACAGATTCGTATCCATATTTGGGCGTGGGTATTCTGGACTTTCATGGGATCAAAATTCCGGTCCCATTCCTTAATGTTCAGGAAACCAGGTTTCAAAGAGATGGTACCTTTGCTCCACACCTTTCGCATAAAGTAATCCGATGGAAAGACAACATGATAGTATCCCCTTCCCATTGCAGTAATTTTCCAATCATTAAAACCCCATGCCTCAGTAATCCACTTAGTCAATTCATTGAATTTCCAAATATTCACACCTTTCGGTGTCACAACATGAGCAATAATTGAGAATCGACAAAGACTAACCCATTCCTCCACCGCTTCCTAATTTTCTGACACATGAGCAATCCAACCCTTTTTAATCACCCGTCTAGGAGGAGGCGCATCAAAGGAGAAGGAAGTCCTAGAGGTATCCTTGACAACATCCAAAAAATTCCGCACTGGACCGGCAATTTTTTGAGAGGATTCCATGAAACCGGGCGGCTTCCTCGTAACCGCAAACATTTTGGAATGACTGAGACATTCATTAATAGATTTCAACCAATCCTTCTCTTCTGATATTATCTCCATGTTTATTCCCACACCGTCACTTGGATCACCATGTTTAGGGTTTTCACCTGCCTCCCCTGCACTACCATCTAATGATCAATAGATTTATCTATAAAAAATCAACATTCTGATTATCTTTAGTTGGTTGTGGTTACTATTTCATATATGAAACTTTTCTATATTTTCCCCCATTTTATTCATATTTTTGAGGTATTTTCCAAAACCAATAAATTTGTTTTTATAGGGATGGAAAATGATTCTTCTATTTGAGGTACTTCTATTTCAAATATACACTTCATGTAATATTGCACAAAAAACTGGGAAATAAATAGGGATCCAAACATAGAAACCATTTATTCTTTTGTTAGTTATAATGGAAAAATATGGATCCTATCAAAGGTAACCGTAGAACTAATACCAATTGGAGTTCCCTTAATATTGGTGCAGACACACCTGAGCGGGGGGGGGGGGATCCTGTGGTGTCAAATTTTGACCAAATTCTAAATATGATTTTAATATACCCTCCCATGGTATTTGAAACCCTGTTGTCAATTTGGATATTAATAGATCATTTCATATTTTTCCAACATGCCACTAACTCATGAAATACAAAAATATAAAAAAGAGATCAACACAAATTATTTTTACAAGGTTCATCCCCATTATGTGAAAACTACTTCCTTCCATGTTAAAGTAATTTTGAGATATACATTATCCACTAATAATATTTTTATCAATTAATTTTTTTGGTTAGGGATTATACTAAAATCGGTTTCAATTTATTACACTTATGATTGTTTTCAATATTACACATGTGAACTCAACTCCTCCTATAGGTTTTTTATATTAGCATGACACTAGTTTTTTATCCATAACTTCCAAAATTTAAAGTATATCACCATTAAGATATATACATCATTGTATCCAAAATAATTATAATTACTTTAACTCAAATGGAGTCTTTGAATTCCTATCGTTATTCATAAAAACATATGTAACATGGTCTCATATTTATAAATAGCTTCCCCATAATTATTTATTAACAGTTTTCTTTACTTTTCAACTTAAGAACGATTTAAAAATACCAAAAATATTCTATATAAATCCATGAATATTTGGTTGTTTCAATTATTTAAGAATTATACTCCTAGAAATTTTACCCAGTGAGTTAACAATGAAGTTCACTAGCCATTTCTTCCTCACTTATTTTTATTTTTACTCTCTTCTTTGGTAGATAACAAATTCTTTATTCAATACAGGCTCAAATTCTCAGTTATTCTTCGCTATAGTATACAATAAATTATCCTTATTATTTTTCTTCCTTGATATTCATGTAGTTATCTCATCTAATCATCTAATTCCTCCTTTAATAGAGCTCTTTCCTCTTGGATTATCTTTCTATATTTAAAAACCCTCTCAAGATAGCACATTTAAATTTTTTGTGAGATCCCCAATAAAGTTTGTGGGATCTTCTCATATTTATATTAATGGAAATGCACATGAGATACCATGTAAGTAAAATAAATCATCTTATAATTTCTCAAATCATTATTTTCAAATCTTATTTATTTAATGGAAGCACATTGGGGTGTTCCCACATTCTATTTTTTTTCAAATAAATGTCCTTAGTAAATGAAAGAATTTCCATTTATTTATTTCTCGCACATTATTTCTTTGTATTTTTCTTGTCCAAAAAAGTCTTTCATATTTTCTGTATAGTAGCCCCATATATTCTTCTTCTCATACTTTAATTCCAAAATAGCTGCACCTAAACTATTTACATTCCTATATAAAAATATAATAATATTAAGAGGTGGAGCTTGGTTTAGATAATTATAGCTTGAGTTCTTCCCGTCAGTTCTATATATACTCTATATTGAGTTTGTAACCAATAAATAGTAACCCAGTAAACTTATCTTCTACTCATTTTTATCTTTAATCACACATATTTTTATGATATTTAGTTTTAATGAAATTCATCTCCAAAATATTTACTTTTACTTTCCTTAGAATATAATATTGTTTAAATCTTATCATTCTCAAAAACTCACCCTTCTTTGATTTTCACCATCTCAAACATAAAAAAAACTTATTATTTATCTATCTTGAATCACATGTAATTTTATGATATTTAAAAAATAATATAAAAAATCATAATTCAACTATATTTATCTCCATTTTTTATCAAAAATTTTGAATTTCAAATATTGTCTTTGGAATTTATTAGAATAAAGGACAATGATCTCCTATCTCTTCTCATTTAATCTTCTTCATATCAATATTTTATAATAGCTTGACATAATGTCATTATTTTTTGGACCTAAAAAATGGATTTGGAATCATCCCAATTAATTTACTATTTATAACTTTTAAATTCTAGAAACACTATTTCCATCTATTAGAATGCCTAGAATTCCACTAAGTATAAAGTCTTACATAGATAGAAAGTCATACATAGTCTCTAGAAAAGTTTTAGACCCATTGTAATAGAATTAATATCTGTTCTCATGAATCTTGCATGTATATTAAAAGTCTTATGTGGGGATTTTAAAAGCCATATATTGTTTTTGAGGCCATACTCTAGGGGTTCCAAAGTTTTACACATGCATTGTAAAATCTTATGGGCACACACTTTTCTAAAATTCATCCAACTCAAAAAGTATTACATGAATATGAAGTATTATGGGTAACATAACACTTAAAATCAAATTAGTATGCCCAAAAAGGAATTAATACATGGTTTTCTTGATGGAATACATGAAATACATACTGAAATTTGAAAAACTCTTGGATATATTTTCAGCTCCATCAACCAAAGCCACACGAACTACCTAAAATATGAAATTATTGACTTTATGAAACAACTTTAGGGATTATTAAAAACAATTCCAGGCCTTAACAACCTATTAAAATAACCTAAAAACTTACCCAATTATTTTTGAGAAATATTAGAATAATTATAAACATCTCTAGAAAATTTACAAGGTCCTTTATAGTATATAAATACTCAAGTTAGAGTGTTTTAATAACTAACATACCTCTATATTTTCATCTTTCACTTCAACCATCTATAACCATCATTGAAGAGTTTTTCTCACCGATTTCAATAGAAAATATGTGAGATAACAATAGGATGTTTTCTTCATATTCAATCTATCTTCACATAAAACTTCGAACATGTTTTAAGATTTTAATGACATATATACAAGATGTCTAGAAATAGATTTAGTAGAAATATACTTTAACCTAATCTCCTTCATTATTAAATTGTTATAGATAGTTCTCCTTACACAATTGTAATACTTTTCATAAAAATACATACCTTCTCAACAATAATCATTTTTGAGAACTTTCACTTGAATATATCAATCTAGATATTAAAGGGAAATAATAAATTTATTCCTCTTCTTTTTCTATGTGTTAAATGTGGTAATAGGTCACTACTTTACCCATCAAAGTATTGGCAGTATTGAATATATTTGGGGGGCGGAATCTCACTCTATCACCCAAAAATTCAACTTTTCATAATTTCATTTACAGGCATCTTGACAAAAAGATAATTTTAAACTAATACAACTTCACCCTAAAGGTCACTTTAAGATTATTTTCAATCTCACCATGAATTTATTATTATCTATGAATAAATTTTAATTGGGGTAATTTTATGTTATTTCTCTCTAAAACCCTATATATTTTCTTATCCTATAGTTATTTATGGGGTTTATATATCTTCTTACCATTTCATCACCCTTTGGTTTACCACTCAACTAAATGTTTGTCTATAAGTGAAGCTAACCTTATCTTATATTTTTGATTGGGAATATTCTTCCTCAATTTCCATATTATTTATAATGTTTTATGAATTTACTTCTCTATAATTATATGATTACTTAAGGTCATTTTATAATTACTTTTATCTTGTTTAAATTTTTTTGGAAGGAATAGGTTTTTATCATTTTTAGCATAGGTCATTTTCTATTTTCATTAAATTTATTTTAAAAAGTGTGAAAGGAATCATTTTTTAAATGTTTTTAAAATGATCACATTTTCCTCCATTTTCTTTATTTTTCTTTATGAATTTTCCTTTCTAACTTTTCATGGATTTACAATGTAGTTTCTATTCTCATTGTATTATAAATTATTTTGTTTAAAATAAAAGTAATTAAAAATGTAAAATGTATTTACTATTATTTTTAAAAAGTAAATTTATAATGATTTTACAAATTTTATATATATATTTAAATATCATTTTATGTGTCTTATGATATACCAATGATATGATCTAATGATATTATCCTCCCTCTTTAAATTTCTTATGATCATGTCTTATGGATGTTTTAATGAAACACCTTTCTTTCACATGGGTTAATTAAGAAATAATAGAATTATGAATTATTTTATGTCCATGTGGCACACATATATATGGTTTTTCATTATGTGATGGGTGGGATCAGAATTATATTTCCCTCAAATACATTAAGTAAATATTTATATCTCATTATATGACATGCAAGGGACTATAAAGTGAACCCAACCACTATGGGAATCTATTTACTACAGTTATGGGAATGAGGAGTGAAACCAATCCAGCATAGAAATATTTCCACAATACGAAGATGGTCTTGGTAGTGAGACTTGGAAAAGAAAATGGTTTTCTATGCTTTTTTTATGCCACATTCCTATTAAATATATCTTTGTTATGAAACATACCTGTGTTATATTCTCTAGGATCACGTTTTCACAATCCTTTGAATCATGTATTATGTTATTCCCTAATCCTTATGATTTATGATTCATGTTTTATTGGGTAATATGTAATTATGTTATATTTATTAAATTTAATTATGTTCTTAATCCCACATGTTCATATTATGTTCACTTATGATCTTAGATTTTTATCACTTATGTTTACTCTTTCTGAGATTTTGAGTTCACCCTTTCTTATATTTCCATTTCATAGGTAATGTAAAAGAGTTATATATATATGTGTCTATAAGGGTAGAATATGTGAAGAATTTTGTGGGAGATGTTGAAAACTAAGTCAAATTTCCAGTTATGAGGTTTTATGCTTTAATAAAGAAAATTTATCACGTAATGAGTTTGGTTTAATGACAATTTTTTTTGTTGAAAATGGAATGTGTTTTTATGTAAGAGTTTTTTATTCATTATCCAACTCAAAAACTAAAAGGTCTTGGGTATGTAGCAATTCAATATTTTCTATAAATAATTTAATTATGGGCGGTTAATTTCGAGCTATTATTATTAGAATCAAAGAAGGTTTTAGATAACTTTATATATTGGAATGATATCACTTGATGATAATTTAAGAGTTATATATACCATCATGGTTTAATAAGTTTAACCATGGTCATAAATTCAAATTCATAAGTACCCTTTTTATGTATAATTTGATTGGATTTTAAGGTGGATAATGATATTTTGGGAGATATTTATTATGTTTTAGGAATAATACTAGATTGAGATATATAATATTTAGGTTTACTGTGTGATTTAGTATGAATGTTATTTATGAATAAGGTTATTATATTTTAAGAGAATAAGATCAAAGGTATAGACAAACTCTAGGGTTGGTATGTGATTTAATACTGAGATAATTTTTTTTATTTGGGATAAAGGGTTTTTTAATTTTGGAAATTTAAGTTGAGTAGTATAGATAATACCAATGGATTGAAAATTTATTTAGTAACAATGAGATTGAAGTTATCTTAGAAGAAGTTTTCTATATTATTGGGAACATTACAGTATTAAGATATATATTCAAAATTATTTGGTTAGTAGTGATTCTATGTGAAGTGGTTGATATTATGCAATGTCCTGAACCTCCCCAGTCTATTAATTTGTCAAAATCCAGTGTTGGAGGTGTTCTGTGAGGCAACAACAACTCATTTCAATAGTTTTCCAAAATTTCGGTTTTTTTCATTAGTATTTTGCCTTGGTTTCTTAATTTCAGTAGGTCACGTCGGTAGGTAGTATTGGTAGCTCGCGTTGGTGACACTCTATCAGTGAGTCTCTATTGGTGACTTGCATTAGTGACTCACCAATTAGTGAGCCATATCTTGTTTTTTCCATTTTTTCCAGTTTTTCTCCTCTTACATTTTCTTTCGATGTAAATCGGGTTTAAAACCTTGTTTGAGAATTTATAAATGTGTTTCAAATGATATTAATTATATCTTTAATATCCTAATGCTATAGGGACTTTTAAATAGTCAATCCACTTAATCTTGAAAATGATCTGACTTTAATAGCCCTTGAAACCATTTCCTTCTATTGATATAGGATTTGGATCTTTAAAGATGAGATCTTCTCTTCCCTGTGTGTTTCTATTTTTCTCTTGGTGCTCCTAGAGCCTTTATTCCTTGTAGAGCCATGTGTTGTGTTGTGTCCTTCAAATTCAGTTTCCCTTGGAGTCTCCTACTGCTTGCATGACCCCCATATTTTGGCGAAATAAGGAGTTGATGATCATCTGTTCTTCTAGTTAAGAATTCCTTTGCTCTATTTTAGTTGTGTATCATGCGGGGCGGGTAAACTCATGTCTATTTAAGAATACAGTTGAATCCAAATCTTAATTAAGGGTGTTATGAAGATGAATAAACCTGTTACGACAATGGGTTTGGATACCTTAGTAATAAATGAGGGCCTGGAAATATGATGATTATGCTTGTTTTATTTTATCCATTATCGTTGATACACCTAGTGAATTGTGTTGTCCATATGCCTTCTAAAAATAATGGTCGTTGGTGGTCTCTATTTGTGCATCAAACTCATGAATTATTGTTTTTAATCTTCTATTGAATGTCTGTGAACATGAAAAATTTATTAATAACATATATCTTGTTAAATAAATGGATCCATAGGATTAAACATGTTTTTTGATCACCCATGAATTATGAATGTTAAATTAAAGAACAATGTTGGTCAAATCTTAAGACACTCTATTTGATAGGTGTGGCTATGTGTTGTGTATGGTTCTGTTTGGTTTTGGTGGAGTGGGAGTGTTGCTATGTGTATGAGGTGCTTTAGGTGGTGTAATAGAATCTCATATGGAGAGTTTTATTGTGAAATGAATGAACTTATTGAATAGTGGGTTTTCATCTGGGTTGTTTTTTTTGTTGAGCATGGTCTCTTTGTGCAGTGGGACTACAACTTAGTTGAGTTTTGTTTTTTTTCTAGATGTGCTGCTTTTTGTGCAGTGGTGATTCCAAGGATTGTTTGGGAAGGATAATTTTGAAGAATGATGGCATTACCTTGCATGGGAATTTCTCCGAGAGTTTCCTGAGACATTTGTGAAATGTGTGTAGTTTATAATGTTACTTATGGTGTGCTATGTTTTCTGGTTTACCAGGTAGGGATGGAATAAATAAATAAATCATTTGTTTATTATAGAGTGATAATTAGTTAAATGAATTGGATGAGGTTATGAATTTACTCTTTGGATGGCTATGTGGTTATGCATTAGAGGTGTCAGTAAGGGAAGTTTTGGTTGTTTGTTTGAGAACCCATAGTTTGGGTTGAGTGTTTGGTACCTATATATATACTTTTAGTTCCTTGTGATTTCTATGAACACCCCACCCTAGTTGAGCACTATGTGCAGAGCATCTATATTTCATGGGGGAGGGTGTTTTTTTCCAACATCTCAGGGGGAGGATGGATGTCTGGTCATTGGATCTTCTCTACTATTTATTATAGTCATTGGTAGCCCAAGAATCTTCGGGAAGGTTGTGCTACAGTTTTGAGGCCCAGGTATCTACGGGCGAGGTGTGATTCCCAAGCGTCTTTGGGATTAGATGTGTTGTACATTCGCAGGTGTCTTTGGGATGAGGTTGTGGTTTTGTGGCCCATGTGTCTTCAGGAAGGATGTGATGTGGTCATGGCCTAGGTGTTTGTGGGTGGGATGTGGTATGTGCCCAGGTGTGTGTGATAAGGTTCTGGCAGTGTAACAGCCCAAGATTTTATAAAAAATATTCTTTTTAATTTTATTAATGTCTTGTGTTGTACGCTACACCAAAAGGAGCTTGCACAACATGCATCCTTGACTTGCCTTGCATTACACGCAATCACGACCTTCCTCGATAGCGTGTGTAATACGCAATACCGAGTTTCACTAAACAACGATATGCTATTAAAATATTAGTAAAACTAGCCGGTATGAATAGTAATAACCACTTTTTAAAATTCTTTAAATCTTATTTTTCAAAATGAACTTCATTTTTGGATTCGGAGTATCGAATTTAGCCTAAGGTGAAATTTTGGTACATTTCGGATAACTTTCATATTCTGATGAATAGTGAAAATTACTAAAAAACAACTTTTTTAATCGAAATAATTAATAGTGATAAATTATTAATTGGAGTAGTTTTAAAGTATATTTAGAATATATTTTTACAATTTAATACAATGTTGGTCATTGGATGTAATTGCACATTTAAACCAGACATAAACAAGTGTCAATCTTTTGATAGATATTGTTTCTTAAAAACACGCTATTTGTTTTAACAGCGGGATTTAATTATAAAATTAATTAATGCAACTTCTATGTTATGAATTTGGTAAAATAGACTTCATTTTTGAATTCATAATATGAAATATAGCTTAGGATGAAATTTTGGCATTTTTCTGAAAACCTTCATTTTTTGATGAATAGTGAAACTACTAAGTGGTAGTTAAAAAAACTGAATTTTTCATAAAACTTAATTTTACCGCTTCTGTGAATGGAATTTCAAAAATCCGAGAGACACGGTTGATGTCAGTAAGTAAAATGTGGTTCAATGAGATGAAAATAATTTTTTGTGAATAGTAACTTTTTACTTTTATTTACCACGGTTAAAAGTAAATAGGGTAATTAAGGGTAAGAATGATATTAATATTACCCTAACACATGTCCTAACTCTATTGGACAAGTTTATCTCGACCAAAAACAACCTTAAGTGTAAAATATTATCATTTAGGCCCACTTGGATTAGATTAGGACATTTATTATTATTTAATTCAAAGAAGAGTTAAAAGAGTTAAAATCAAAGTTTATTCACTAAAACATTTTTAATATGGGGTTATACATAAGATAAATTCGACTATAAATATTCATTAGAAAGCTAAAAAGATTTCCTAAATAATGATATTTTATTTATAATTTTTAGACTTTAAATATATTAATTTATTTATGACACAACGATGATGCAGTAATTACCCTTTTAAGGAAATATTAACATAATTGATGTTATAAATACTCAAATAAATGTAATTTGAGACTTTTTATGAATTCCACTAATTTTCTAGGTTACTATGATATATTAGTGGTGATTTAATCAACTTGTTTCAAACATATAATTCTGTTATGACTTTCACAAAAATCATATATCAAATAGTGTCAAAATTGACACAAAATAGTTTTTAAATCAAATATTATATTATTAATTGTTATTTTATTCCTAAAAATCTAAGGTTCGGCCAAATGACTTAGATAAGGATATATATATTAATAATAAACAATTTGGGGTTCGTTTGGCATGTTATAGTAAGTGTATTAACCATATAGGGAAAGAAAACAAAAAGACACGGTAAAAGTTAAATTATTTAACTTAGAGTTAAATCTAATTGATAAGGTTACAATAATAACCTAAACTTGTCTAAATCCTATTGGTTGATAGGATTTCGACTCATACCCACTTTATCTTCGAAATAAGACCCTTTGGAACCATTATAAACCGTTTTTTATTTTAATATAAAATAATATTTTGAGATATTCCTAAGGTGCCCCTCTCCTCCCTTATAAAAGGGCACCTCCTCCCCCTCCTCCTCACACCAATTTGAGCACTCAAGATCGGCCAACCCCTGCCAAAATCTCTTCTCCACTTCCCTAGAAACATCCTAGAGGTTCTGGTATTCCTCAAAGACCAATTTTAGTTCCCTAAGAGGAGGTCTCCAAAAGGCGCTTCAAAGAAGAGGTAATTACCGTTACCAATTCTTTCATCTTTATTTCTTCTTCCACTTCTTCTTCTTAGGTTGTTTCATTATGAAGTAATAACATCAGTATCACTAATATACTGATATGTTATTATAAGTATGAAACAACCCTATTTCACCATCTATCTATCCTACGGAAAAAGAAATCACCGCGTGTGCGTACGTACGGAATACCGTCTCCACGCCGTGGTGTAATCTATTTTCCACCACCACCTTACATGGATGGGTATAATGTTGTAAAGAATAACTATACATAGTTATTAAAACATCATATTGATTATGATATATTGTATAATCCACTCCACTCCAATTCAATATTTATGGAAATGATATCATCGCTCGTGCGTACGTACGGACTACCGTCTCCACGACGCGATGAGATTCATTCTCCATGTTAACCATTTAAGAATGATTATAAAGTATATATAAGAAATAATAATGAAATATATGACATTATAAAGCTACTGTATTTATGTATATATATATATGTATGTCATCTACTTACTTCCATTCAAGACAATAGGGAAAGGAAAACAACGTTCATGCGTACGTACGGACTACCGTCTCCATGAACGGTGTTTTTCATTTCATTTATCTATCTATTATATATATATATATATACTGAATATATATGATATATATAAATCATATTTTATATTCTGGAAGTAGGTAAATCATGATATAAGTAATAATAATGTCAATAACAACAAGTCAAAACACCTACGATAAAAGAAACGATTTTACCCAAAACGCTTCTTTAACATGGAATTTACAAAAGAACGGGTAATATAATGTCATAAGTGAACCATATATGATATTATAACAATGAATATGATTCTTTAATAAGTCAATGACATTATTTAAACCATTATACAGGAGCTTCGGACATGTACAAAGCAAATCGGACCTAAGGTAAGGGAAATATCACAATCTCATTTTTTTATCCGAGATTGTTTATTCTTAAGTATTTACTGGGGTGTATTTTATCATCCACATCCATGTTTCATAAATATGTAATATTATTTCCATCCAAATACAACTGTTTATATCCAATTTTACCCTTCGGTGAGTTTTTAGTAAAGAATATGAAAGGAATCTTTTGTCGTTTTTTCGTACGAGGTACTTTTTGACTTTTCCGACAAAAGTACGGGAAGAATGTTTTTTTAACTTATACGGCATGAATGGATTTTTAAAACATTAAATCCAAGAAGCTTACTTTACAAGTTTTCAAGTTTATTTTTAATCAACTTCTTTTATTTTAAAGTCGTATGACATGTTATGAAAGGAAAAATGTTTTTGAAGAAGAAAGGATATTTTCCTCAAGAATGGAGTTCAAGTGTTTTAACAAAATTATTTTCTATCTAAGATAATAAAGGGTTATGTTTTATCCCTATTATTACATTGATTTGATCCTGTTGTGATGGAATTATTTTTATGAATTCCTTTATCTTATATGAATTGATTTATGATGTCATGATGTTTCAAGAATCCCATTTTTGTTACATGTGTTATGCGATGATGTATGTTTTATGATTATGTGGCACACATAAGAAAGGATTCATTATAATATGGGTGGGACCTATATCTCCCTCCAATGCATTGGGTAAAGATTTTATATCTCATTAGATAGACAGGGCTGGAACGGTAGGTTATACCGGTTCAGTGAAACAGGACTGAAACGAGGGTTACTCGATTCAGAAAGGGACTTTGTCCACTAAGATAGTCTTGGCAATTAGTCTTGACTAACAAGAAATGATTATCTATGATTATGTGTGTATGCCAAAAAGTTTCATGTTTTAAGTTATGATTATTGGGATTACTTTTTCACTGCCATGATTTATCCCATGATTATGCAATTATGCTCTCTTTTGCAGGTTATGATTTCCAAAATGTTATGTTCTTATGAATATGATGTGATTGATATTTATTTTGTTTACCCTTACTGATCATTTGAGCTCACCCTTTATGTTTTCTTTTCCCCAGGATATAAAGAAAGGTTTTAGGTAAAAAAAAATGAAGATCTTTATGGGAGATTTTGAAGATCTTTCACCACGATTAGAAGACTATAGCCCGAGTTTCCAAAGACACTAAACTATTACGGTCCTTGTGTGTGTGTTTTTTTTAATGTACTAAGTATTCCTCAAAAGTAATGTAATGTCAATGTACGTCAAAATACGGGTCACTACAGTTGGTATCAGAGGAAAGGTTTAGTCAACATTTGGAAACTAGGATGCGAAAACGTTAGTGAGATCCCTAGAGATATTTCTAAGGTATGTCTAGGGATGTATCTAAGGTTAAGTATACGTATAGGTTATAGTCCTAGAATTGCTCTAACGATCTTAGAATTTAACCTAAGATGTTAGATATTGAGGGTACTACCCCTTTATTATTTTGTTTTCCCTAGCATGATTTTTTCCTCTCACACTATTCTTTTGGGGTTTTAGACGATGGCTGGAACCCGAAGGAACCGTGTTGATCAATGCAATGGACAATGCAATGATTGTACCCCTGAGCAACCAAACGATATGGGAGCTGGAATGAAAAATCTTGTAGCCATGCTCACACAACTTTCTCAAGCTATGAATCATGCAGGACTTCCAAACGAGCAAAGGAAGGAGCAACATTCTGTTGAATCCTTCATGAGGTAGCGTCCGCCTTCTTTCAGTGGGTCTACTGATCCATTAGTTGCTGAACAATGGATTAGTACTACTGAAAAGATATTTTCAGTTCTTCAATGTTCTGAACTTGATAAAGTCATCTTAGCAGTATATCGTTTGGAAGGTGAAGCTGATCAATGGTGGAATCTTATCAAGAATACGAGGCAAAGAGATGAAATTGATTCCATGGAATGGGACGAGTTCAAGAACTTGTTTTTCAGTAAGTACTTCCCTCGTATTCTTAGAATGAAGATGGAGAAGGAGTTTCTTGAACTAAAGCAAAAGGATGATGAATCTGTTGGTATATACGAAGCGAATTTTACAAGACTTGCAAGGTATGCATCTGGCATTATCATCCAACCTGAAAGTAAAGTTGATCGATTTTTCAGTGGCTTAAAACCAAGTCTTCGAAGGGCATTAGCTATAAGAGACTTCAGTAGCTATGAAGAAATTGTGCGTTGTGCTATCAAGGTAGAAATGGAAGTTGGTGTTACATATCCATCTCATGGTTTTGACAAGAAACGAAAGATGGAGTTCAAGGAGAAATCTCAGAATAATGGTGAAAAGAAGATGAATGTTTCCTTATGCACAAAGTGTGGAAAGAAGAATGGTGGAGATTGTCTTAAAGGGACTAGAAAATGTTTTAAGTGTGGAAAAGAAGGTCATCGAGCAGCTGAGTGTCGAAGTAATGGAAAAAGGGATTCTAATGAAGTGAATAAAGCAAACACTGCAGAGAATGCACAACCAACACTTCAATGCTTCAAGTGCAAGGAGATGGGACATTATGCCAATAAATGCCCTAATCCAAGGGTTAGTGATGATCGACATGAGCAACCGCTTAAGGAAAAGGACAAAGAGAAGTCACATGCGATCACTATTGGCAATGTTGAATATGACAACGATGTGGTGGAATGATTAAGTTTTTATGTAATGGGATTCCAAAATAATGTTGTATCATGGAATATTGGAATATTTATGTATTGGTCTAATGTGGTATTCAAAGTGATTGAGATATTATGCGCATAATGAAGGGAAAACGAGAAAATGAAATGTTTAATAGTATTCATGAGCTCATGATTGATATAAGGACTAAGTGATATCATGGTTTGAGTATATAGAATTTTGAGGATTTTGGTATGTGGAAAGTGTTAACTTTTAACTGCATTCAAGTTTTCACTAAGGTTTAATGGGTATTAAAGAGAGTAAAAGATTAAGGCCTTTGAATGTTTGGAATGTGTCCAACAAGATATATCTTATGATATATGGGGATCAACGACGGTATTAAATCTCTGGTAATCGTTTTCACTATGTTATGAGAATGGACTGCAGTATTATGGATAGGACTAAAGATTGGAATGGATTATGTTGGACATAAGTTAGTATTGTTTAAGGATAGAAGTTTTTTCGATATTATGGGATGTTATAGTAATGTAGTTTTAGAAAAAGGACAACCTGCAGGACGGGCGACAGCCCATCGCTTCGGACAAGGCTATGGGAATCGAACCCACAACCGAAGTGCGACTGGCCTTTATCGCCTACCACTGGCCTACAGGAAGTCCCTGTTTAATAGAAACTAGTTTTAAAGTATAAGTCCATTTTAGGAACTATATATGATTAATCTCACTATAGATCGACTTATGTATATAATTTTTGCTAACCTTTTGTTTGAGACAGATGGAATGACCCGTCATTCTATCACATGATCTGCTAACACTTCACGAATAACAAATTCAACTTCATTTATTTAAGAGATGAAGTGGAAATTGTTCTAGGCACGAACAATAGTGATATTGTACCAAAATAAAGAAAGTATTTATTCCAATTCAAATTTTCAACTTTAGGGAAATGATCTTGAAAACCAAAAATGTTGTCCTAGTGATCCTATACCTGATGAATCGGATGGTACCTTAGATCGTCACAAATTTATGGATTTGTGATTATTGGCTTTTCCATAGCCATGTTCTCTACCACTCTCCATCAGAACATGATGGTTAGATTTCTCTTCCATATCCATATTTTCACCTATGTGGAAACCCAATGATTAGTTTATTTGGGTAACCGTTACGTTTCATACTTTTTTTTTAAAGATTGGTTTTGATATTCCTTTTTACGATGTGGGTTTCTATTAAAGAAACTTTCAAATAGTAAACCATTTATAACCCCGACGAATTTCGAGGGTGAAATTCATTTTAAGGGGGGTAGAATGTAACAGCCCAAGATTTTATAAAAAATATTCTTTTTAATTTTATTAATGTCTTGTGTTGTACGCTACACCAAAAGGAGCTTGCACAACACGAATCCTTGACTTGCCTTGCATTACACGCAATCGCGACCTTCCTCGATAGCGTGTGTAATACGCAATACCGAGTTTCACTAAACAACGATATGCTATTAAAATATTATTAAAACTAGCCGGTATGAATAGTAATAACCACTTTTTAAAATTCTGTCAATCTTATTTTTCAAAATGAACCTCATTTTTGGATTCGGAGTATCGAATTTAGCCTAAGGTGAAATTTTGGTACATTTCGGATAACTTTCATATTCTGATGAATAGTGAAAATTACTAAAAAACAACTTTTTTAATCGAAATAATTAATAGTGATAAATTATTAATTGGAGTAGTTTTAAAGTATATTTAGAATATATTTTTACAATTTAATACAATGTTGGTCATTGGATGTAATTGCACATTTAAACCAGACATAAACAAGTGTCAATCTTTTGATAGACATTGTTTCTTAAAAACACGCTATTTGTTTTAACAGCGGGATTTAATTATAAAATTAATTAATTCAACTTCTATGTTATGAATTTGGTAAAGTAGACTTCATTTTTTAATTCGGAATATGAAATATAGCTTAGGATGAAATTTTGGCATTTTTCTGAAAACCTTCATTTTTTGATGAATAGTGAAACTACTAAGTGGTAGTTAAAAAAACTGAATTTTTCATAAAACTTAATTTTACCGCTTCTGTGAATGGAATTTCAAAAATCCGAGAGACACGGTTGATGTCAGTAAGTAAAATGTGGTTCAATGAGATGAAAATAATTTTTGGTGAATAGTAACTTTTTACTTTTATTTACCACGGTTAAAAGTAAATAGGGTAATTAAGGGTAAGAATGATATTAATATTACCCTAACATATGTCCTAACTCTATTGGACAAGTGTATCTCGACCAAAAACAACCTTAAGTGTAAAATATTATCATTTAGGCCCACTTGGATTAGATTAGGACATTTATTATTATTTAATTCAAAGAAGAGTTAAAAGAGTTAAAATCAAAGTTTATTCACTAAAACATTTTTAATATGGGGTTATACATAAGAAAAATTCGACTATAAATATTCATTAGAAAGATAAAAAGATTTACTACATAATTATATTTTATTTATAATTTTTAGACTTTAAATATATTAATTTATTTATGACACAACGATGATGCAGTAATTACCCTTTTAAGGAAATATTAACATAATTGATGTTATAAATACTCAAATGAATGTAATTTGAGACTTTTTATGAATTACACTAATTTTCTAGGTTACTATGATATATTAGTGTTGATTTAATCAACTTGTTTCAAACATATAATTCTGTTATGACTTTCAAAAAAATCATATATCAAATAGTGTCAAAATTGACACAAAATAGTTTTTAAATCAAATATTATATTATTAATTGTTATTTTATTCCTAAAAATATATGGTTCGGCCAAATGACTTAGATAAGGATATATATATTAATAATAAACAATTTGGGGTTCGTTTGGCATATTATAGTAAGTGTATTAACCATATAGTGAAAGAAAACAAAAAGACACGGTAAAAGTTAAATTATTTAACTTAGAGTTAAATCTAATTGATAAGGTTAAAATAATAACCTAAACTTGTCTAAATCCTATTGGTTGATAGGATTTCGACCCATACCCACTTTATCTTAGAAATAAGACCCTTTGGAACCATTATAAACCGATTTTTATTCTAATATAAAATAATATTTTGAGATATTCCTAAGGTGCCCCTCTCCTCCCTTATAAAAGGGCACCTCCTCCCCCTCCTCCTCACACCAATTTGAGCACTCAAGCTCGGCCTAACCCTGCCAAAATCTCTTCTCCACTTCCCTAGAAACACCCTAGAGGTTCTGGTCTTCCTCAAAGACCAATTTTAGTTCCCTAAGAGGAGGTCTCCAAAAGGCGCTTCAAAGAAGAGGTAATTACCGTTACCAATTCTTTCATCTTTATTTCTTCTTCCACTTCTTCTTCTTAGGTTGTTTCATTATGAAGTAATAACATCAGTATCACTCATATACTGATATGTTATTATAAGTATGAAACAACCCTATTTCACCATCTATCTATCCTACGGAAAAAGAAATCACCGCGCGTGCGTACGTACGGAATACCGTCTCCACCCCGTGGTGTAATCTATTTTCCACCACCACCTTACATGGATGGGTATAATGTTGTAAAGAATAACTATACATAGTTATTAAAAAATCATATTTATTCTGATATATTGTATAATCCACTCCAATTCAATTCAATATTTATGGAAATGATATCATCGCTCGTGCGTACGTACGGACTACCGTCTCCACGACGCGATGAGATTCATTCTCCATGTTAACCATTTAAGAATGATTATAAAGTATATATAAGAAATAATAATGAAATATATGACATTATAAAGCTACTGGATTTATGTATATATATATATGTATGTCATCTACTTACTTCCATTCAAGACAATAGGGAAAGGAAAACAGCGTTCATGCGTACGTACGGACTACCGTCTCCATGAACGGTGTTTTTCATTTCATTTATCTATCTATTATATATATATATAATGAATATATATGATATATATAAATCATATTTTATATTCTGGAAGTAAGTAAATCATGATATAAGTAATAATAATGTCAATAACAACAAGTCAAAACACCTACGATAAAAGAAACGATTTTACCCAAAACGCTTCTTTAACATGGAATTTACAAAAGAACGGGTAATATAATGTCATAAGTGAACCATACATGATATCATAACAATGAATATGATTCTTTAATAAGTAAATGACATTATTTAAACCATTATACAGGAGCTTCGGACACGTACAAAGCAAATCGGACCTAAGGTAAGGGAAATATCACAATCTCATTTTTTATCCGAGATTGTTTATTCTTAAGTATTTACTGGGGTGTATTTTATCATCCACATCCATGTTTCATAAATATGTAATATTATTTCCATCCAACTACAACTGTTTATATCCAATTTTACCCTTCGGTGAGTTTTTAGTAAAGAATATGAAAGGAATCTTTTGTCGTTTTTTCATACGAGGTACTTTTTGACCTTTCCGACAAAAGTACGGGAAGAATGTTTTTTTTAACTTATACGGCATGAATGGATTTTTAAAACATTAAATCCAAGAAGCTTCCTTTACAAGTTTTCAAGTTTATTTTTAATCAACTTCTTTTATTTTAAAGTCGTATGACATGTTATGAAAGGAAAAATGTTTTTGAAGAAGAAAGGATATTTTCCTCAAGAATGGAGTTCAAGTGTTTTAACAAAATTATTTTCTATCTAAGATAATAAAGGGTTATGTTTTATCCCTATTATTACATTGATTTGATCCTGTTGTGATGGAATTATTTTTATGAATTCCTTTATCTTATATGAATTGATTTATGATGTCATGATGTTTCAAGAATCCCATTTTTGTTACATGTGTTATGCGATGATGTATGTTTTATGATTATGTGGCACACATAAGAAAGGATTCATTATAAGATGGATGGGACCTATATCTCCCTCCAATGCATTGGGTAAAGATTTTATATCTCATGAGATAGACAGGGCTGGAACGGTAGGTTATACCGGTTCAGTGAAACAGGACTGAAACGAGGGTTACTCGATTCAGAAAGGGACTTTGTCCACTAAGATAGTCTTGGAAATTAGTCTTGACTAACAAGAAATGATTATCTATGATTATGTGTGTATGCCACAAAGTTTCATGTTTTAAGTTATGATTATTGGGATTACTTTTTCACTGCCATGATTTATCCCATGATTATGAAATTATGCTCTCTTTTGCAGGTTATGATTTCCAAAATGTTATGTTCTTATGAATATGATGTTATTGATATTTATTTTGTTTACCCTTACTGAGCATTTGAGCTCACCCTTTATGTTTTCTTTTCCCCAGGATATAAAGAAAGGTTTTAGGTAAAAAAAAGGAAGATCTTTATGGGAGATTTTGAAGATCTTTCACCACGATTAGAAGATTATAGCCCGAGTTTCCAAAGACACTAAACTATTACGGTCCTTGTGTGTGTGTTTTTTTTAATGTACTAAGTATTCCGCAAAAGTAATGTAATGTCAATGTACGTCAAAATACGGGTCACTACAGGCAGTGGGGCTTGTAGAAAAGCATGGTAGTGTCAATACATTCGCTGTTAGGGATGATCAGTTAATCAGCAGTAAGTGGTGAGGGGTACCCTCTCATAAATGTGCTTATTATATTACTTTACTTGACTTGCATTATTTTTTGAGTGTACCTTGGTGATATTTGGGATGGATAATATACCTTATTAGGTGCTTTTGGGTTTTGTTGTTTTCTCACAGGGGAATTAGTATGCTTCTGCACTTGTGCATGAGAGACTTTGGGTTTTCCATACTGAGTATACTTGTATGCTCACCCTACGTATATAAAACTATTTTCATATTTCTAGGAGGACTATAGGGACCGTGCTAAGCATCACTTGCTCAGACATTGGGATAGTTGTTGGGTCACTACTTATCTTTGTTCTTTTGGTATTTACTTTGGATTTTTTCATTGTATTTTTAGCAGTTTTACTTTAAACATTCATGTGGTATGGATTTTGGATTCTTATATATATATATATATATATGTGTGTGTGTGTGTGTGTGTGTCTTGGAGTTTTTTTAGGTTGATACATTTTATCTCCTGATCTTGGTTATAATAAAAAGGGTAATGCCTCCCATTTTGTGATATTTATATACCCTTGGTGCTGGTTGTCACCCCGGGGCCAACTGGAGGCGGGAATCAGGTGTCATTATATCTTTTTCATCTTGAAGAAGGAAGGTCACAACACTTTTCCATCCCTTCCCTCATCTTGATAAAGAAGGATCATGAAAAAATTGTATTAGAGGTGATAGTTGAGAGATAATATGGAGTTTGGAGTTAGGCACCGTGAAGATTTTATGGGATGGTAGGGAAATAGTGTTAGATGATATTGGTGCATGAAATAGGCCAGGGAAGACCAGCTAGGACATGGGATTTTAGGGCCCCTTGTGATCTGATGCATGGACTCTTAGGTTACCGAATGATTAATTGAGGCTACACCGTTTGCAGGGAAGAGACCGTAGGAAAGGTACATGCATCATGATGACTTGTGTTCTTGTTTTTTTAGAAATTTTTGAGAAATTAAAATAAACAATGATTTATAATGAATCAAAAATAAATTCTATACTACTTGAGATTAGGAGTTCCATGTTTACTTCTTCTGCTAATGCACCCGGTCATCGTCTGCATGTGGTACGAGCAATGGAGGCTCAGTAGGTTGACACGATCGACCAACAGAGGGTTGACCCAGGGGGTAGGATGATCATAGGTTGAAGAAACTTCATGCTTTCTAGAGGAAGACTCTGGGAAAGTATGAAGGTAGTGTTTTAGATATAGGGACAGAGAGTTGGATTGAGGAGCTGGAGATCACTTTTAGCCCGATTCAGGCTCTGGAAGAGTAATGGGTTCCTATGGTAGTGATCCAAATGTAGGGTACTGACCATCAGTGGTTGACCCTTTACCTAGGGGAGAGGAAGGAGAGTGACATTTTTTGGGTTGATTTTGAGAAGGAAGTTCGGGCAGAATTACTTTCTTCAACCATGAAGGCCGAGAAGAGGCAATACTAACTCTCCCTATAGTAGGGGATTATGTCAGTATGAGAGTTATTTGTTAAGTTCAAGTATATCCTTCACTTTTCACCGGATCTCTTTCCAGATGAGGAGTCTTGGGAGAGATGCTTAGAGGAGGCACTGCTTCCTTCCCTCCAGTACACAGTCACTGCCTTCACCTTTCTGACATACCTAGAGGTCTAAAATAAGGATATAATGGTTAAGAGGATGAAATAATGAAGATGTATTCCATGATTGGGGATCTAATAGGGTTATATGATTGGAAAGGCATCCAGAAGCAGGTCTCAAGTGCTAGGACCTTCGAGGTTTCAGCTAGCGCGAAGTTGACCCTAGTAGTTTCAGTTTCGACCTTCTGGTCCTTATGATTTTCCCATAGGCTTGGGAATAAGGTGTTTTGATTGTGAAGGCCACATACACCTTTAGAGTAATTCCCTATATCGAACTCAGTATGGTGGTGGTGGTTAGGTTCAGCGCCCAGCTCAACAGTAGTTTCCAGTCAATCCGTTTCAACAGTAGGGACAACAGGCTCCTGCTCCACCGAGGGGAGACAGAGAAGGTGGAGATTGACCTCAAGGTGTTCCTCAGGGACCTTGACCAGAAATTGTTGAGGAGTTGGTCAAAAGTAGACGGGAAGAAGATCTTGGTGTGGTCAGTTTCACTCCACTGAGGCAGCAGTTCCAGTGGGGCCCAAGATCATTTGTGGTATGATCAGTGTGTTTGGTATTATTTCTTGTGATTTTTTTTATTCGGAATCCTTGCACTCCATCATTTAAACTGCTATATCCCATGTTTTAGGACTATACGTAGATATAATTTCTGTTCCCCTTGTGTTGAGTACACCATTTGGAGTTTAGACTAGCTTGTTTGATGTTTTCCGGGGATGTAGATTGGTGTTGGGGCCACATCAGTCCAGTGGGGATCTCTTCTAGTTATAGATGTAGCCATATGATTTCATAATTAGAGTAGACTAGTTTTCTCCATGTTTGATTTCATCTATTTCTTCCATAGGAGAGTCATGATTTCAAACATGGATGACCAACGTGTGGATTTCATTTTTGAGTGGAGTTTTTTGATGTATAGTCGGCATGTAGAGCCCCTTCTTCCCCTGTTGGCTGAGATGTAAGTGGAAATGGTGGATTTTAAGTTGGTGGAGGCTCCCAAAGTTTTTGGGGGGAGTTCTTGGATGTTTTTCCCAATGTGGTTGTGACTCTACCCCCTTGATGTGATTTTGATTTTAGGATAAACTTGTAGCCTGATGCTTCTCTGATTTTGATGGATCCTTATTAGATAGAACATTATGAGACATGGGAGATAAGGATTCATATTAACGACCTGATGAAGAAGGTATTTATCTAGCCTAGTGTGTCGCTGAAGGGTTCTCCAGTCTTGTTTTCAAGGAAGGAAGATTGTGGTATGAGGTTGTGTATAGACTATACGAGGTTGAATTAGGTAATAGTTAATAACCATTACCCTCTCCCGATGATATATGATCTTTTGGACTATCTTAGGGGAGTACTTTGGTTCTCTAATATCGATCTACGGTCTAGATATCATCAATTGAGGATGATATCCTAAAGAGGGATTTTAGGTGCATGTATGGGCACTTTGAGTTTGTGGTTATGCCGTTTGGTGTTACGAACACACCAACCATGTTCATGAGACTTATGAACTTCTTATTTCATGATTTCCTAGACCGGTTCTTCATGATATTCATCGATGAAATTATGATCTACTTAAAGTCATAGGAGGAGCATACCATGAATCTCCGGACTATCTTGGGGGTCATTCGATGCCACAAGATATACAGAAAGTTGTCAAAATGCAAGTTTTGGACATGGAAGTTCCACTTACTTGGACATGTGGTGTCTCAACAGGGTGTAGCAGTGGACCTGTTGAAGGTTGAGGCGGTTGTTTCTTTGGTATCACCAAAGAATGTGGCATAATTTCACATATTTCTTGGTTTGGTAGGCTATTATCATAGATTTGTACCTGATTTCACTAGATTTGAATCTCCATTGATGGATATGACCAGAAAAGGCCAAGATTTTTTTTTGGAGTGAGCATTTCCAAGAATAATTTGGATATCTGATGGGGAAGTTAGTCATTGCTCCAGTGATCTAGTTTCCAGAAGAGAGTGTGATGTTTGAGGTGTTTTGTGTTGCTTCCCTTCTTGGCTTGGGATGTGTTCTAATGAAGTAGCAAGGACTGATCTCTTATGGGTCTAGGAGGTTACTTCCCCATGAATGTAACTATTCCACCCATGATCTGGAGATAGAAATAGTCATGTTTTATCTAAGTTTTTGGTAGAATTACCTCATTGGAGAACACTTTTTGGTCTTCACGGATCATAAGAGTTTGAGGGATATCTTTTCCCAGCAATACCTGAACTTATGATAGTAAAGGTGGATTGAGTTTCTCCATGATTAAAACTTCAAGATTTCTTAAAAATTAGGAAAGAAGAATTTTTTGGTCGATAATTTGATCAGGAAGTCACATAAGGAGGTTTTTTTGGAATCTACAGATGCCTAGAAGGTGATGGAGGAGTTGGATTCCTTGTACTTAGATGCATGAATGGATGGTGGTTGAGTCTGCTTGTTTCAGATGATGGTGTAGTAATCTCAGAGGCATCAGGTGAAGGAGTCTTAGAGGGGAGACTCAGAGGCAGATGTGTTGTGTGATTGCATTGACAAGGGTGATGCTATGAAGGGATGGTTAGAGGATGGTCAAAATCAGATGATGCTCCAAGAGAATCTGTTTGTTCCAATAGTGATGCACATGGTATTTCTCCACGAGTTTCATAGATCACCCATAGAAGTACACAAAAAAGTTTCCAAGATGTACCTTGGCTTGAGAGAACATTTCTGGTGGCTTGGGATGAAGCGGGTAGTGATAGAGTTTGTAAAAAAAATGCCTTGTGTGCTATCAGGTAAAGGCTGAGCACTGTGTTCTTGGAGATTTGTTATAGCCCCTAAATGTCCCTAATTGGAAGTGGGATGAAATATTAATGGATTTCTTCACAGTATTACCCAGGGATCAGAGAGGATGTGATGAAATATGAGTAATAGTGGATTGACTGATGAAATCATCTTACTTCTTAGTGATTAAGATGTCGATCATAGTAGATGCCTTGGTGAGAAGGTATGTGGATGAGGTGGTGTAGTTGCATGGAGTTCTGAGATCCATTGTATTGGATCTAGATACAAATTTTAACTCATGAGTCTAGAGGGTATTTCACCATGATTTTGGCACTAATTTATGCCTCATCACTTCTTTCCACCCTTCGATAGATGGGAAGACAAAACAGACGATCTTGATGTTGTAGGACATGGTGTGATTTTGTGTCTTGGAATTTTGTGGGTCTTGGGTGTGACACTTTCCCTTGTTAGAGTTTTCTTACAATAATATCTATCACTCTTCCATTGGTATGAGTCTATTCTAATACTTGTACGAAATATCGTTTTGTTCACCTTTTTGATAGATTGAAGTTGGGGAGGCTACTATTCTTGGTTAGGATATGGTGGAGAGTAAAAATAAGAAGGTGAAGCTTGTCCATGAGAGGATTAAGGGAACATAGGACTGACATATGTCGTATGCTGATCACAGGAGGAGGCCCTTGGAGTTCAAGGTTAGAGACCATGTATTCTTAAATGTTTCCCCTCATCATGGGTAGTGGAGGTTTGGATGAGGGAGAAAGATTTCTCCTAGGTTCATCGGAACCTTCGAGGTGTTGGGAAAAGTTGGTGAGGTGGAATACTAGTTGGTGTTTCCACCATAGTTAGAGGGGATCCATGACATCTTTCATGTTTCCCATCTTTTTTGGTATCTTCAAGATGATTCCTATGTCATTGACTGGGTAGAGTATGATATCGAGGACTACACAACATTCGTGGAGTGACCAGTGGAGGTTCAGAATCGTCGAGATATGGTGCTGTGTAAATGGACCATTCCTTTGGTTCGCGTGTTGTGGATGCATGATGTCCTGGGGGAGAGTATGCGAGAAAGGTAGAAATAGATGTTTTCCAAGTACCTGAAGTTGTTTTGAGTTTTTCATTGTGATGAATTGCTTGAACCTTGTTTGATATAATATGGGTTACTTCCATGTTCTGTAATGCATGATGAAGTCCTGGAATGTAGAAAGGCGAGGAAATGATTCCTAATCGAGATGCATTAATTGAGATGTGATTAAACCTGTGAAGGCGAGGTAGTTCCACCTAGAGTAGATAATATCTTGACATGGAAGAAGAAATTACCTAATTCATGTGTCGGAAAATTAGTGCTTGTGTGGGGAATCTTGTGGATGTTTGGGTTAATAGATATGGGCGGAGGTGATTTTTGATGTTGCAGTTTCACTCTAGCTTTCAAACAACACAGGGTGGTTTATCCATGTGAGGTATCTTATGGGGTAGTTGTTCAGACCCCTCTTTCTTTTTGGTTTGGTTTTTAATTCTAGAGGGCAAGAATAGTTTGAGAGGTATATTATGTAATTGCTCAGAACTCGTTTTAGAGACTCGTTGTGTGTGAGTCATTGTTGGTGATTGATGTCAGTGACTCACTCATTAGTGAGTCATTTCCATATTTTTCTAGTTTTTCCAATTTCACCCCTCTTATGTTATATTTAATGTAAATCGGGTTTAAAACCATGTTTGAGTGTTTATAAAGGAATTAAAAGAATTTTAATTATATATTTAATATCCTAAGGTTCCAGGGTATTTGAAATAGTCAAACCATGTAATCTTGACCATGATCTGACTTTAATGGCCCATGAAACCATTTCTATCCATTGATATAGGATCTGAATCTTCTAAGCTGAGATATTATCTTCCCCGTGTGTTTTTATTTCTCTATTGGTGTTCCTAGATCGTTTCTTCCCCATGGAGGCATGTGTTGTGTGGTGGTCTTCAGATTCAATTTCCATTTGAGTCTCTTACTACTTGCGCAACCCACTATTTTGGCGCAGGGAGGAGTTTCTGATTGTCTATTCCTCAAGGTAGGAATTCCTTCATCTCTCTTTTAATTGTGTATCACACGGGGTGGGTAAAATCATGTATCTTTGAGAATACGGTCAAATAAAAATCTTAATTAACGGTGTTATGAAGATGAAAAAACCTATTATAATAACTGGTTTGGATACCTTAGTAATAAATGAGGGGATAAAAAGATAATAATGACGTCTATTTCATTTTATCTTTTATATTTGATCCATGCTGTGAATTGTGTTGGCCGTATGCCTTATGAAAATCATGGATATTGGTAGTCTCTATTTGTATATTGGACTCATGAATTATTGTTGTTAATATTCTGTTGAATGACTATGAACATGAAAACTTGATTAGTCATGTATATCCAGTTAAATAAATGGACTCCCTACTATTAAACTTGCGATGTGATCAACCCTGAATTATGAAAGTATAATTAAAGAAAAATGTAGGTCAAATATGAATACACTCTGTTTTATACGTGTGGATCTGTGATGTGTATGGTTGTTTTTGGTTTTGGGGGAGTGGGAGTATTTCTGTGTGTATGAGGTGGTGCAGGTGATGTAATGGAATCTCAGATGGAGAGTTTGATTGTGGAATGGATGAACTTGTTGAATAGTGGGTCTATATCTTGGCTGTGTTTTGGTTTTTGAGCATGATCTGTTTGTGTAGTGGGACTACAACATAGTTTATTTTTTCTATTTTACTGGATGTAGTGCTTTTCATGCAACGAGGCTACTGAGGATGGTTTTGGAGGGATAATTTTGAAGAATGTTGGTGTTAACTTACATGGGAGTTTCTCTTGGTGTTTCCAGATACATTTGCGAAATGTGTGTGGGTTATGATGTTACTTGTGGTGTGATGTGTCTGGTGGTTTCACCAGTCAGAATGGAATAAATAAATAAATAAAAATTTTAATGTAGAGTGATAATTGGTTGGGGTTATGAATTTAATCTATGGTTGGCTATGTGGTTATGCATTACAGGTGGTAGAAAGGGAAGTTTTTTGGGCAATTTGTTTTTTTAAGAACCCAAATGTTGGGATGAGTGTTTGGTATATATATACACAATTAGTTCTTTGTGATTTCTAGGATAACCCCACCCTAGTTGAGAACTATGTTCCAAACACATCCATTTCATGGGGGAGGGTGTTTTTCCAACATCCAGGTGAGAGAATGGATGGATGGTTATTAGATCTTCTCTACTCCATCTTATAGGCATTGGTAGCTCAAGACTCTTCGGGTAGGTGGTGGTGTGGTTTTGAGGCCCAAGTTTTAACGGGTGAGGTGTGTTTATTAAGTGTCTTCGGGATGAGATGTGTTGTGATTTCCCAGGTGTCTTCAAGTTGAGGTTGTGGTTTTGTGGCCCAAGTGTTTGTGGGTATAATGTCATGTGGTTGTAACCCAGTTGTTTTTGGGTGAGATGCGGTATGTGACCTAGGTGTGAGCGGGAAGGTTGTGGTAGTGGGGCTTATAGAAGAGCGTGGTAGAGTCAAGATGTTTGTCATTAGGGATGAGAAGTTAACTAGTGGGAAGTGGTGCGGGGTACCCTATCATTGATGTTATCATTATATTACTTTACTTGACTTGTTTTATTTGGTGTGTGTACCTTGGTGAGATTTGGGATGGATAGTATACCTCATTAGGTGCTTTTGGGTTTTTCTATTTTCTGATAAGGGAAATAGTATTCTTCTCCACTTATACACTAGAGACTTTGGTTTTCCCTACTGAGTATACTTATATTCTCACCCTATATATATAAAACTATTTTTAGGTTTCCAGGAGGACCACAGGGACCATGCTGGGCATCCTTAGCTCAAACATTGGGATAATTTCCATGTCGCTCCTTAGATTTGTTATTTTGGTATTTACTTTGGAGTTTTTCATTGTATTTCTAGTTGTTTTACTTTAAACATGCATGTGGGATGGATTTTTTCTTCTCATATATATATATATATATGTTTTGGAGTTGTTTTTAGGTTGATACATCTTATATACCAATCATCATTACTATAAAAGGGTAATGCCTCCCATTTTGTTTGATTTGTATACCCTTAGTGCCGATCTCCACCCTAAGGCCTACTAAAGGTGGGACTCATGGTTCATTATCTCCTTTTCATCTTGAATAAGTAAGTTCACAAAAATTTTCCATTCCTTCCCTTATCTTGACGAAGGAGGGTCATGACATATTATTTGATAAATATATATTGAGTTAATTCTTGGAATTATATATAGTTTTTTTATAATTTTTTGCATTTATATTTCATGTTCTTTTGGGTTTAAGTAATGGTAAGGAAGATTTGTTGAGAAATTTGATGTTGAATACTTTTTTCTATTCAGTTATGATGAATAATAAGATAAATCTTAAGGAAACCTAGGTTCTTCTGAATGATTCATAGGATGAAATAAAAGTTCCACATAATGAATTAATGGTATTATTGATTGAATTTATGGGTATAATATAATAGGATTAATTTTTCATATGATGGTATATTTAGATTGTATTGGAACTATGTTCACTCCCACTAACCATTTTGGTTTTTGTAAAATTATAGAATATAGGATTAATAAATTATTATAAAATCCTTTGTAAAACCAATAAAACTATCCTTTAGTAGCTATCATGATCTATTAATGGTTGATTTTTACACTTAAAGCATAAAAAATTTATCTATGTTTCTTATTAATTGATGTTTAAATGATCACAAATACTATTTATAATTCTAACCATTTATATTAAGTGAATTTTAGTCATTGTAGTTTAACATTATGTTATAGAGTTATCTGGGAAAGTGGAAGACTTAATACAAAGTGAGGTTGTAATTTTTATCATCCCAAACTGATAGGGATAAATGAATACTCAATTTCATAACATCGAATACATGGTGGTGATGGACATAAAAATCTTTATTCTATCAAGATCACCAGCTACATTATGAAATGGGACCAACCATCTAGTTAAATATCAAAGAATCTATAGCACTTCTAGAAGCTTACTGGATACCCAGTGGACAAACATGGATACCTAGTGAAGATTTTATAGAGGAAATGAACCAACAAAATCACACTGTATACCTAGTGGTGTCCAGTAGCTACTTAGTAGTGTCATGACAGGGTGTCTGAGACTGAATTTACTATGGTCAAGAATTCCATAATTTGGTCTCCCTAGAATTTATTGACCCTAAAAACATTAAATAATATTATCAATTACCATGGATCCTCTAAATAGACCCCTTAGAAGCATGAAATGTACCTCAACGAAATTCAAAAAATACAATTCACTAGTATCATCAAATCACTCCTTGTTGTCCTTACACTCTCAAATACAACAAAAAATGTGCATTATTTGTTAGTCATTCTCATTTATTATTCATTATTGTTTATTTATCCTAGTGTTATTTATTATCTATTGAGATATTTAGATCAATATTCAAATATATTGTCCCTAAAAAGTATACTATATTCTTCATTTTTTCCATTTCGGTGCTTAGTACCATTAAAAATGATGGATTTATGATTTTTCCAAAACTGTTAAATGGAAAGGGATTTATTTCGTTTTAGGTTTCTAGGTACAACCCTTAAAAATATAGTGTTTATTATAATTATATTTTATTTTTATAACCAATTAAAAATAAAGGTATTTTTGGTATATTTGATACTATTAAAAATAACGGCTAATGAATTAAACCCTCAGGCAATTGTTTTTTATATCATCACTACACACACACACAACTATATATATATATATATTTGAATTGTTATATGACTAATCATTGCATTTCCATTTTTCTGAAACATTTTATTTTTCAATAGGCATACATATATACTTATGATCTTATATTTTTATGTTTAATTAAACAAAATTACTCTTTTATTCAATATTTAAAAAGGGTTTTTTAAAGCTTATTTTCCATTTTAATTTTAAAATAAAATTCACCTCCTCTTTCCATTTATTCACCACCGACTAACATTTGGTATCATAGGAAATCGTAAGTAGAAATTTTTTTGTTATTTTTTAACTTATTCAAAGATTAATTATTTTTCAAAATCATTTACTATTTTTCGAGAAATGTTATTTTTTTAAAATGGTATCTACTTCTTATACCCTTGGTGATCCAGAAGATAAATTTATGGGATGTGTAGATTATTTTAATGGTTTCAACTATAGTTATTAAAAAAAATCATATATAAACATTTCTTAGAAGTATTATTTATCCTTTATAGAAAATCTTTATGCATGGTTATACTCCTATTAGTGAAAAAAAGAAAAATGGACACCCAATGATATTTAAGATTTTGAATCAGATAGTAAATCTATGAATGATATCTATTTTGGTTTAGAACAAAATGATTTTAATTGTATATCTATATGAAAAGATGATCATGAAATATGTAAACTCTTAAAAATCACTCATGAGGGAATAATTTTTTTAATATGATAGAATTTATATATATATACAATACTTTAAAAGTAATAGTATTTATCCAAATGAATCTATTAGTTATATGTTTACATGTTCTACTGGCATTTGAAATGGTCAAATGCCTCTTGGTGATACTACTTTTATAGAAACATTAGTAAAGAAAATCCTTTGTGTCTTACCTATAAATTGGGTACCTAAAGTGATTATGATACAAGTAGCTAAAGACATAAAGAACATGGTGGTTGGGGAGGTTATCAAATATCTCATGACCTATAAGATAACTATGAAGATAAAAGATGATAAAGGGGCTAAATAAGTTAAGGAGGTTTAAAATCCAATTACTTTCAAGGATATCAATGATTAATCTTCCTAATGCATCATGAAAATTTATCATCTTACAATTTTTTTAAAAAAGTTCATTAAAAATAATAGATCCAACTCTTGAACTAGAAAAGAGAATAAAAAATTAGAGGTTACTTTCTTCTATTGAAAAAAGAAAGGTAATATCAAACCAGATTGTCCCTTGATAAGAATAAAGTTAAGGATAATAAAAAATGTAATAAATATCTTAAATTTAAAACTTTGAGTGTCATAGATGACTCTATTTCTTTATTCAAATCAAGAAATGAAAATAAAAATCCCCTTATAGACGACATCGAGGTATGTGGTGAAGTAAATTCAATTAATTATACTTATTATACTTTTTCTTATACTTATTCAAAATATTATCTAAGCTATAAAATTATATTTTATGCTAAATATAAAAATGGTTTTTGTAAAATCACCTCAAAATTTAAGGATCTTAAAAATTAGTATAATCATTTTTTTAAAAAAAAGATCAACTTTGAAAATAAAAAGTCTATTTAGTTTTAAAATTAAATGAACAACCAAATATTAAAAATTTGGAATCTCAAATTAAATATCTCAAAAATACTCTTGATCAATTCAACCACGGTGATAAATATTTAAATATGATTTTGGGATCTCAATGGTTTTTAAAAGTAACTATGGAATTGGTTTTTCAAAACCATCATGTTTTTCTAAAAAATATAAAAATAATACTTTTATAAAGGGATTTTACCAAAATAAATATTTAAATATTATATGAAATTTTAAGATATTATTTATGAATAATATTTCATGAACTCTGGATATGGAATACTAAATATAATTAATCTCTTGTATTATATTTATAATAGAAGAAATTACTATAAAAAAGCTTAAATTCTAAATTCACTATTAGATAACTTAAGCGGACCTAAGATATGGGAACCAAAAGAATTATTCTATTTATATTTTTTAGTTAAAATGTCTCAAGAAAAAAACTCAAGAGGTTACCTAGTATATGGATAAAAAGTGTTCTAGGAACATGTGTGGTGACACTTCCAAATTCAATCATCTCAAAAAATTAGATGGAGGAAATTTCACAGTCAGATATGATTAAAAAGTAAAATCACTAGTTTTTGTACTATCTGTTTCTCTAACTCTTATTTAATTAAATATTTTTTTAATATTTTATAATATAATTTACCAATTATTAGTCAAATATGTGATAGTGGTTTTTGAATTACTTCTGAAATTTTTTTGTAAGTATTTTAATTCTAAAGGAAAACTTGTATTTAAAATATTTCATTTTAAAAAATGTTTATATTATAGTTTTATAATCTCTTTTAAGACACAATGTTAAGTATTTATGTATAAAAGATAGTTAGTATTTTTTTCATAGGTTACTTGGAAATTGTTTCAAACACACACACACACTAGTGAAACTCAACCTTAACTATCTAGTATGATATTTACAAATTTGTTCTTTTAAATATAACATTTTTTGTGAAACTTTAAAACTTGGTAAGAAACATAAATCTTATTTTAAGCCTAAAAATTATGTTTGATCCTCTAAAACCTTATAAATTGTTTAATTTTATATTTTTTGACCAACTCAAGTTGATAGTATAAGAGATAAATCTTACAATTTTAATTTTCAATTATTATAATAGATATACATTTGTTTATTTCGTGGATCATAAAAACAAGTATTGTAAGTCTTTATCAATATTTAAAATAAATTGAAAAATTAACAGGGGTATAATATCATATCTCTTAGAAGTGAAAATGGGAAAGATTTTGATAATAAATATTTTGGTGAACATTGTTCTTATCAAGGTTATAGTCATCCCATATATTTTATTAGAAAACGTCAACAAAATGGGGTTTTCAAAAGATTAAATAAGACCCTTCAAGATGTTTTTTGAAATATTTTAAATGAATTTAAACTCACTAAATACTTTTGGGATGGGAATTTATGTACCAATTGATATATCATTAACTATTTTATCATAAGAAAAATTCTTATAAAAACCACTTCTAAAATTTGGAATGGAAAACTCCCAAAACTTGACTATTTTAAGGTTTTTGGGTGTAAATGTTTTATCCTTAAAACTGAGGACATCCAAGGAATGTTTGAACCTTAATATGATGAAATTATCTTTATTGGGTACTTTGACTCAATTAAATTATACCGAGTCTTCAATCTGAGGACCAAAACCTTAGAAGAGTTAATTAACATTAAATTTGATGATTATATACCTAAATCTTATCCTTAGAGTGATGATGAAATTGAACCAAATAGTTTGAACTTACCTAAACCTCAAAACTATAAATAAATTAAAGGTAAAAAATAACCCCCATATACTCTCTTTCCCAAATAATGGGTTGAATAAAAAGAACAAATCTTAGAGAATGTTATCAATGAAATATAATCCAAAACTCATACTAGAAGTTTGATCATAAATGAGGTTATAAATCTAGATTTTATCACTCACTTTGAACCTCAAACCCTTAATGATTTTATTAGTTTTAAAAATTGGATACTTTCTATGAAAGGGTAGTTAAACCAATTTCAGAGGAATAATGTTTATAATTTCTTGGAAAGACCCAACGATCTTCCCATTATTGGAAATATATGGGTTTTTGAATTCAGTTAGATGAGCAAGGGAATATCACTCATAACAAGGATAAAATTGTTTTTAAATTTGATAATCAGGAATATGGTGATGATTATGGTGTAACCTTTGGACATATTTCCTAGCTATAATATATTATAATCTTATTGGAATTCACTGATCACTTTAATTTTAAATTTTTTGAAATGGATGTCAAAAGTGATTTTATAAATGGTTTTATTTCTGATATTTGTTTATGGAACCACTCAGTTTTAAGACCCTAATGCTACAAATTATGCTTTTAAGTTAACTAAATCCATATATTGTTTAAAAAAAATTCTCATTGTATTTTACTAAAATTTTAACAAAATTCATTTTATTAAATGATTTCAAAATGGGAGAATCCAATTCCACTCCCTTTATAATTTTTTTCAAATGATTTATTAATGGTTTCAATTTATATTTATGATTTTATTTTTCAATTCAACTAAATAATCTATTTTTAATGAATTTTTTGATTTAGTGAATAAGAAGTTTGAAATTAGTTTTATGGGAGAACTCAAATTATTCCTTGGTGTTAAAATATCTCAAAATATTTATTAAAGATTTATAGAACCAATTAAATATACTAATGATATTTTAGATGGTTTTTTCATGGATCATGATTTTTTTAAACTAATGTTGGATGAAACTAATAAACTAGTTAACAATAATATTTATAGAAGTATGATCGAGAGACTTCATTACCTTATGAAATTCCAACCAAACATCATATTTAATGTTTTTATTCTTCATATTTCTTAATCAAATACAAAGAAATATAATTTGAAATCTCAAAAAATAAGTTCTATATATTTTAAATAATATAAGAAATATGGATCATTTTGTCTAAAGATACTTATTTTGAACTTAATTTTTTTCAGATACTGATTTTTGAGGATGCCAACTATATAGGAAAATTACTATTGGGACTTAACACCTACTAGGACAATCTATAATTTCATGGAGTAGAAATAAAAAACCCCTATTTATCATTCTATAGCTGAATTAGTATAAATATCAATTGGGAGTCATTACACCAAAATCATATAGACGAAACCTGATCATTTAGACTATGGGACTACATATGATCCTGAACCTATCAAGTGTAACAATACTTGTGAAATTAGTATCTCTATAAACCCAATCCAACGTTATCATGATAATCACATTGATATAAGACACCACTTTATTAGTGATCACTTTAAAAAAGGTGATATCATTATTGATAGTGTTCGGAACAACCTTAAATTAAATTACATCGTCACTAAACCCCTTTCTCTTGATCTATTTTACTTCATCAAGGATGAGTTATATATGATTAGATTATAATTATTTTACATAAATTTATCAAGAATGAGTTTTTAAAAATATTTTTAATTAATTATTTTGTATTTTTTTTAAATTAAAAGATATTTTTTAATAAAATATATATTTTAAAATGTTTTCAAACTTTCTATAAATTTTACTAATGTTATGTGAATGTGATACTCTAAGGAAAACATTTCTGTATGGATACAGAAAAGTGGATGTGGTTATAGAATGGATGAACGTAGAGGTTAATACCTTACAAAGGGAAGGTTGTATTTTTAATCCAATATTCTCCCCAAGAATGAGTAGTGTGACTTTACTTCACACTTATTTTGGCACTCCTAGATAATTTTCCCTGGTTTATTATCATAATATTTACCTTAATGACATAATTTTATATTTAAGATAAAGTTTTACTTTAATAATTTATATTATTTGTAAATCATTAATGGATCCTTATATTTTCAATTCATTAATTTAATGGGAGACAATATTGTTATTACTAAAATGTTCCCAGTGGAGACATTTTTTTTCAAATATTAAGCTTATATAAATATTTTTTTGAGTATTATTTTAATTTAAACTTTGAAAACTATTTTATACTTCACATTTTTATTTAAAATTTCGAACTTGTTAGAAATTAGTTTTATTTTCAATAAAAAAGTTTAAAATTAAAAATCTATTTCCTTTTTAATTTTATCTCTCCCAGGATCATTAATAATGGGTAAAAAAAATTTATATACTTATTTTGTTTTTATTTATTAGATAATTTTTATGTCTAAGATTAATTTCTCTAACACATTCATAAGTTCTTTTTTATAATGAAAGTGGTATAAATTCATGGTATAAGCGAGGTAAATAAAGGACTATTTTTAATCTCTTAAATCTCTTTACTTTTTTCATAACATATTGAATAAAAATTTTCTTATCAAAATGGGTTTAAATGTTTATGTATGAATTTAGGATTTTATTGGCTATTTTTTATAAAGGGGAGAAAAAGGTTTTTTTACAAATAGGTAGAACTTTTATTAATGGTTATGTCTTTAAAGAATGTATTATAATTTTAAGACTTTATCATTCAAAATAAAACTTATCATGATATAATTGTATTATTACTTTTCATTGTAGTGTTTGTGATCATAAAAGAGGGACACATGTTTATGCTTATAACTTGATGTTTTAATTACCACAAAATTTGTTTAGTGTTCTAATAACTTAAATTATGTGAATTTTATTCATTATGTTAGAATATTATGTTATGGAGTTATCTGGTGAATAGGAAGACTTCAAACAGAGAGAGGATTCCATTTTCATCGTCCCGCACTAGCATGGTTCGCCGAATACCCAGTGGCATAGATCCAACTACCTGATGGTAATGTAAATAAACACCTTTACTCTAGGAATTCAACCAACTACCTGGTGGAATGGGATATACTAGAAGAAATAAGATTATAAAATATATAAAACTTTTAGATTCTCACCGACTACCCGATAGACAACACTAAATACCATATGTAGATTTTCTAAAGGCAGTGAACCTATAAGTAGCACACTAACTACCTAATGGTAGCCAGTGGATATCAAATAATGTTGAGGCAAGAAGTTCAATAGAGTATTTATTATGGTCAATAATTCTATTATTTTGACTCCATCAACTTCTTTGACCCTGGAATGATTCTATATGATTCTCGACGACCTTGGAGGCTATAAATTGACTCCTTTTAGATATGGGAATATACCTTAAAACAAATCTAAATGAAAATTATCAATGATAATCTTATCACTATCAATTATGCTTGTTCTCTCAAAACCAACCAAAATTGTGCATTATTTATAAATAATTCTCACTTATTCTTCATTATTATCTATCTCTCATAGTGTTCTTTATTATATCTTGAGAGATTAAGATTAATATTCAAATGTATTATACCTAAAAAATTCCCACTCTTTATATTTTTTTTTCTATTTTAGTGATCAAAACCATTAATTTTTTTTGATTTCGGTCCTTTCCAAAACTTCTAATAGAAAATGGTTTTTTAGATTTCTAGCCACAAATGTTAAAAATATAGAGTCAATTTTAATTCTAGTTTATTTATATAAACAATTAAAAATTATGGGAGTTTTTGTATCTTGTCCACCATGAGAAAAATATTAATACATTAAACCCTCAAGTAATTTGGGTATTAGGCATAGGTGATTATCAATAAGATTTAGTCAAAATACTGTATCAAATTATAATCATTATTTATTTTATGTTTCAATTGTTTATTTAATTAATTTCCTCTACGCTTAATATTTTGTTCTTAGATACACTTATTATCAATACACGTGTTTTTTATATGATTACTATTAATATATATTTAAATTTTATATGGATAATAAATGCATTTAAATTGTTCTTAAAAGTTTAATTTTTTTAATACGCTTACTTATATGGATCTATTCTTATATTTTTTTTATTTAATAAAAAAACATTCACTATTTCATTAAATATTTTAAAATGTTTTTTACCTCTATTTTTTTATATTTTATTTTTAAAAGGAAAATTACCAACCTCTTTCCATTTATCATACTCCTACCTACATTATCTTGGGCATTCAACATTTGGAATATGAAGTGAAGCAGTGTTGGAAAATGATTAAAACAGAAAACCAAATAATGAAATTAATCCAAGGTAATGGAAATAATTCAAGTAAATATTTTTGTTCTGAATCCCTATCTCAATGGTGTAAGAATTACTCAAACACATCAAAAAAGAGGATAAATATAATGAATCTTATGTGAAAATCATCATCAGACTTTCAAGACACATATTTGGAAACTCATTTACACATATGAGTCATATTATATTATAAAAAAGCGTACGTGGTTTAGATAAGATATTATAAATGATATAAAATATTATTCTCATTGGTGAGAGAAAAATAAAAATTGGGAGGGAATAATTTTTTAGGGGGAGATTTGACAACACAAGTTTTTTAATATTATATCATTTTTATGTTTGATTAAAACTCATTTTATGAAATTATTTTTTTAATATGTTGGTGTCGAGAACCAGTTTATTAGAAAAAATAAAACCCTCTTTTAAAATTGTTGAGAGGTAACCCTTATATTCCTTGAGGACGAGAGGCCCATAGGACCAATGCGACATGGCCTGAAGGCCCAACAGTCCGAAGGCTAATATCTGGACCTAAGGCCCTTAGTGAGTAGTCTACAACTTATCATATCAACAGGCAAGAAACATTACACCCCACATGTATTCATCATGACAAGAGTCTAGTCTAAAAATTGATTGATTAGACACTCATTATACATGTAAAATTAATATTCTTAATTTATATTACACAAATGTCTTATTTAAAGGTTAAATGTATTAACTTACCATAATTTCTTATTTTGATCTATTTAATCAATTATTTAATTATTAGGCATTTTATAAATGGATAATTATGTTAATTATTTGTATTTATATGTATATTTATTATTAATATAGTCTTAAGAATAATAATATCAAGGTATAAAACAATAATATGGTTAAAAAACGAAATAGTCATTACTTGAAAAAATATATTATTTTAATATATAATGATTTTTTTCAAATGTATTATTTAATAATAATAGATTGATTATAATAAATTAAATTATATATTTTGAATCTTAATTTTAAAATTAGTTGATAGGTGTTTTATTAATTTTCAATAAGTAATTAGATATTATAATAAATAATAAATTAAATGTATATTCATAGTTTTTGATTAAAAATAATTGTTAAAGTTTATAAATGATATTTTTATTTAAATTTATATTTTTAATGTTTTAAAGTAATTATTTTCAAAATAAATATTCTAAATTAATGTGGTTATAAGTTCTATAAAATATATGAGTTGAAATCCCTTTTAGAATAACAATTTGGGTTTAAATTGAATTTAAATTATAAATTTTATACTTTTATATAAAATGATGTAAAAAATTATAGAAAAATATAAAATGTATCTTACATGATAATATGATCAAAATATAATATAAATATTATTCAATTAATATAAATTATTTTTTATGTTAAGATAAATATGAAAACATTTATTGGTGCTGACGCAGTGCTTGCACAACATTAAAAAAGTCAAAATTGGGGTCATTGAGAAAAGTTTTAAGAGGATATGTGGTTATGATTTACTTTAGGGATAAATATAATGGTTAATCAATTTTTTATTAATATTTATTAATTTTAGTATTATATAACAAGTTAACTATCCAAATTCTTACCCAGCGCTTGTACAAGGTTAGAAAAGTCAAAATTATTTTCTTAAAAATGTTATCATGATATAAATTGGAATAAATGGCATTATGAATGGTTTTAGATGATATTATTTATGAATAATACATTTTTTTATAATTTTTTTAATATTATAAAATCAGATTACTATCCAAAATGCTTACGTAACATCGACACAATGCTTGTGTAAGTAGAAGAAAATAAATATAAATGGTTTTAAAAACTTTTATATTGATAAGTTTTGGGTTAATTTTGGCGTGACATGAATTTTATAGATATTTATGAAATTTAAATAATTATATAAATACTAAATCACGTGGTTTATAATCATTTAGTTTTTTTAATCTCAAATTTAAAAAATAATCTTAAAAATGATGTTAAATATAATTTAATGCTAAAATTGATTTATAAATTAATAAAAAGCAATAAACTTTATATTTAGTAAAGTGGGATTGTGGGATGGTTGAGAATATCTTCTATTATTCATGTATGATCCAATTTCAATTTTAAAATTATATTCTTGACCCGTAAAGACCAAATATTTTAAAAATACTATTATCAATGGTTTTAGGTGATAATATTTATAAATAATAAATTTTATTTATTATATATAAATATTTTAAATTTTATAAAATAAGATAACAATCCAAAATGCTTATACAGCATCGATTCAAAGATTGTGCAAGAAAGAGAAAAGCTAATTAAGTGGTTTTAAAAACATTTAAAATGATAAGTTTTGGGAGAATTAGGGTTTCACATGAATTTTATAGATATTTATAAAATTTAAGTAATTATACAAATATTAAATCATGAATTTTATAATTATTTAGGTGTTTTAATATCAAATTTCAAGATTAACCCTGATACCAATGTTAAATAGTTTTTAATGTTAAAAATGATTGATAAATTAATAAAAAATACTAGAAATTTTTATTGAGTCAAGTGGGATTTAGGGATAGTCAAGAATATCATATATTATCCATTTATGATCCAATTTTTATTTTAAAATTATATTGTTGACCCGTAAAGATTGGATATTTTAGAAAAAATTATTAAAATTTTCCAATAAAGGGGGACTCTTTTTAAACATTACAAAACACAACTAAAGTTTATATTTTTGTATATATTATACCAAAATACCTCTATAAATACCCATTTTCATGTTCATAAGGATTTATTCTATCCATAATGTAACAAAACGGCTTTATCTGACTTGTCACATCACTCAGCCTGACTTGCCACTAGGACTGAATGGTGTTTCTGATCCACATAGGATGGAAAATAGTGCTTGAGTATTATGAAAACAAACTTGGTAATAGGTTCACCCTTATAAAAATAACAAAACAATAATAAAAAACATTACCAAGAATCCATCTTGGGGTGTATGTACATTGGAACTCCATGAAAATGCAGTAAACATTTTCTATTTAAAAGAAATAACTTAACAAAGTAATACATAATAGTTTTATTGAAAATAACTAAAAAACTACATAAATGCATAAACTATACATAATTAAAACAAGACATACATAATAAAAACCTAAATAAAGGTATTCCATGACAAGTATGATAAATAAAATCCAATAAACCAAACCTGAATCACTACCGGCTGCCTCCTCATGACCCACAACCACTCACAACATCTCCTACCATCCATCATAAAAATAACCTGAACATAAAACCTGAAATAGTTCATATCCCGAGAACCTAAAAAAACACGATGGATGCATATAACCATTGGTGTATTCAGGATGTGAGCTAAATATTCCTAGTAGTATTCTACCACATAGTTTTTGTAATTCCTTTCAAAATACATTTCATTAATTATAGTTTGAAATAAAACTGGAAAATATATTTTTCACATGTTGGTATGATGAAACCAAATAACATGCTGTAATAACTATTATAAAACATTCCCTTTATTTTAATAAAAAGTGTGGAATCCATGTATTATTATTAGAACAATTTTGAACCATGGAAAGTGGGTCCTTCATTAAATTTATGAAAGAAATCCCAAATACCTTTCCTCTTTCCAAAAACATTCCACAAACTCCCTTTTTCTAAAGTAAAAATTAGTTTACATTTAAATAAAACTTTCCAAACCATTTTTAAATAAATTTTTAAGTAAAAAAAACCATATATAAAATGCAATATAAACACATAAAGACACAAAGATTTCAAAAGTATAAAAAAATAATAAACAATTAAAGAAATGGTGTTGTATAAGCAAATAAAGAATCGATGGATAGAATTATGTAAAACTATGGGATCCCATTAAAAATCCTCAATGGAATCAAATAATCTTGGGTAACTTGGATTTGGATGATCCTTGTTGAACTTAAATACATCAACCCCAACTTACCCCATGGTCTCATCCGGAAGTAACCCATTGTTTAACACAATCAAACCTAGGTCACCAGATAGTATGTAATCTATGATAGTTTAACAATCATCCATATTTTATACTTAGAAACCATGGATCCCATGAAAAAAATAAATTGGAGGTGAGTAACAATTTTATAATATTATCAATGAAACAATTAATAATTAAAACATAATAGTAAATCAAATCTGACCTCTAATATCCTCACAATAAAAATCCATTTTCATCATATCCATATCAAAAAATTTATACACATACCCATGGATGGATAAAATCAACATCATTCATAATCAATATCAAGGTGCATAACTAGGGGTCTCATACTTATTAGGAAAATATCTTTTATAAAGTTCTATGTATTCCTTCTTAAAAGATGGCTCAAAATTCCAAGAAATTATCCACCATTTTAAATCCACATTTAAAAATCCTTTTAAAAACCAATCCATGAAAAATCACATTTAAAATCGATTTAAGAACCAATTTTTGTTTAATTTAAATAATTTTAAAGCCATAAAATCCATTTTATTTCCAAAAAATTATTTTAAAGCCACACTTTTACCCATTTCTCAACTCAAACAATGCCAAATTCTTTTGTTCATGAAAATTAACTTTAAAAAATATATAATACTTTTTTTTAAACTCTAAAAAACCTTTAAGATAAGGATTAAAACCCTTAGAACATTTGTATAAACAAATTCATCACTACACATCGATTTAAATTATCAAAATGAGGGATTAAAAACACAAATCACTTAATGAAATTCTAATTAAAGAAAATTTAAAAAATAAACTACCTAAAACCAGGAAAAATTAAGTCATAATGGATCGCTTTTGATGGATAAGATTAACTAAGCAAAGTGGATCCCTATTCAAGCCCTAAACACATAAAACCCCCAGTTATAATGAATTCAAAGCTTAATTTTATCCAAACTGGCCATAGGGTTTATGGGAGAAGACCCAACCAAGAATTAATGGGTGTAATGGAAATGAGATAATATATATAAGGATAAAATGGAGAGTTACCTCAAGGATCCACTTGTAATACAATGGTAAGAGGCATGAAATCAATGTGGAAGGGAATGGTAGAATCCTTTAAACATGACCAAGGCTCAACAAAATGAAATAAGGAGGAAGTAGTGGCTAAGAATATAAATATAGAAGAGGTTAAATTATTAAAGTTCAAGTTTTTATGAATTTGGGCAGACCACATGGTTTGGCTACATCATTTACCAAACCATGTGCTAACTATGTGGGAACCACTAGAAGGAACCTATATGACTCACAGGGTTGGAAATAAATTTTTACCAAACCATGAAATAAACAGGGAAAACCCACTACCATGGTAAAATCTTAAAATTTCTCATAACTATGTGGTAACTAGGCAATAGATAAAAAACTATTAAAATTCAAAATTTTAATCCCCAAACTTCAAAAAATTCAAATCACCCAAACAAAATATAAAATATACAATAAAATCCACATAAGAGTGTCACAATTTTCCCCACAATTCCAATTTATTACCCCATAAATTCATTGATAATGTAAAAGTAAATAAAAACAAAAACTTGAAAACCTATATAAGAAGTGGGTGAGGACATGAATGTATAATGGGGTGAAAGAAAATAGAGTAATAGAAAAACACATAACTTCTCACATATATGAATATAATGCACAAATATCATCAATTATCTCCAAGAACCATACAATTCATAACCATCATACATAGAGATACAATAAAATAGAGACTAATTATATGTCTTTCCACCATTCAGAATTCATATAAAATGGTGATACATGGGATCTATACTCCCAAGAGTGAAAAACCACCAAGGAAAAAAGTATACCACCAATCACCAAATGGAAAAAAAATCTTCTACAAACCATAATTTTCATTTGAGAATCAACCTCATATCCCCAAAGTACAACAAAAAAACCTACAAAATATCAAAGGATAATATCACCCAATCCACTACATCCCATTTCACCAAAATGGGAAAGATAACTAATTTAAAAACATCCTAAAATAATAAATGACACATGCCCTAACCTTGGGTTATAAAACTGAGTGGAAGGGGGATCTAGGACCTCATTCTAAGATCATCATCTCACTGTGAGCCTAAAAAGATCTAAAGTAACACCAACTAGTGTATAATCTGAACTCGTACCAAATATAAGGCCCCAGCCTTAAACCTTACTTAATCTTGAATTATTACAAGATTACACATTGAGGATCTTTTCAGGTTTAGAGTTTTAGAGAATTATATCATGAAACTTGCATTACATTCCACATTTAAACAAAGTGGTTACATAAAAGATAGTATTCATTCTTCCCATCAACGGAAACATATTTAAAATAAAACATGGATTCTTTCTTGACACATCCTTGACACTATCATCACATCATGTACCTTTCCCTTGACCTATGAAAAACATTTCAAAAACTTGGGATGAGCATAAAAAGCTCAGTAAGGGTTATAAAAATATGGAAAGGAAACATGAGTTCATATATACATAAGAATGAAATCATACTTTACCCATAAAACATAGGCACTTTAATATACCTCATCAAATCATGAATAAATCATAGAAATCATAAGACATAAAGGTAACTTGAGGCATTCATAACATTCTTACGTAGGGAGTAACCCTCTTGGTTATGTTTGGAATACCCACCACAGTATATTCCCTAAATCTCTTCGGAGAAACCTTAACGTTTCACTCCTTCGCGTTACCCAATGCATTGGAGAGCTATATCGGGCTCACCTGCCCTTAGTTTATCACGGAACCACCCGTCTTCATAACAATGCCCAAGAACCATAACATAATCATAGCACATAACTTAAGAATAAAGGAAAGATAAAATTCCCACATTGCAAAAACAATATAACATTTTAGGACTTTGATATAATGAATCCATTAAAAAAAACCATTTTCAAAACCATTTAAAACATTTAATAAAGATATTTTTGAATCAAAGTGTCCCATACCACCTTGAAGATTTTAACATTTTAAACCACTAATATCCATATAAATAAATCCTTAAAAAACCATTTTGAAAACATGGATATTAATAACAAAAAATCATTAAAACATTTAAAGCGATATTTTGGTAAAAGGGTTTTTACCAAAATTTGAGACACTTGAATACAATAATTTAGGATTAAAATTTAATCAGAACTTTATAATATCATGAGAATAAATGGATTCATGATATAATATTCCAAAGGACAGTATATACACCATATAAGAGTGAATTGGTGCATAACAACAATGAAGTCTCAATAGAAATGTAAAATGTGATGAAATCCCTTAAAAAGAAGGTATCCTTGAATTAAGGATAAATCAATCTCAAAATTATGTGTGAAAAATATAAATACACCCAATATAAGTGGATATTAAGTGTAAAACAATAAAAGGTCATTCACACATATTCAATGGATGACACATTCAATAACTACATGTTGAACCCAAAGAAATCGAAATTGGGTTAAAAAGTTCCCTTGGTAAAATTCGACAGCCTAACGACGTCACTTCAAAATTCAGGAAAAGAGTTGATGAGAGATAAAGAGGGTATCTCATCACATGGACATAAAATTTAAATCAATAAGGATATAGAAGAACATATCCCAACATAATAGTATGTGAATTAAAATACATAACAAAAGAAGCCTTTTAAAAAGAGGAGGGTGAAAGGTTCCCTTACCGACATGGGTATCTTTCGAGACATGCACCCCATGAAAGGACAATACAAAATTGATTTAAATACTCATAAATTAAAGTATATTACACAATGAGTAAAATAATGGGCAGTAAATACACCACTCAAAGGAAATTGTGGCAAATGTATCATAAATCTCACGGGAATAAAAGTGAGATGAAAAATCTCTTACGAAAACTCGGCAGCCTAACGACGCCACTTAAAACTTCCAAAATGGATTGATGAGAGGAAATAGGGTCTCTCATAATATCAACATGAAGTTTAAAGAAATTGGAATATAAAATAACATCCCCCAACATAACAAAGAGGAGCATAAAAGAAGTGACATAAAGGAGAGTACTTAAAAAGAAAGAGAGAGGTTAGATCTCTTACGAATATTTGGCAGCCTAACGACGCCAATCAAAACTTCCAAAAAGGATTGATGAGAGAGAATAGGGTCTCTAATCATATGAACATAAAAATTACAGTAAGATTAATATAAAAGAACATCCCAATAACATGAAATATGAGATTTAAAAGGAAAGACATAAAAGAGCATACTTAAAAAGAAAGAGAGGAGTATGATCCCTTACCTCAAGTCCAACTTGTCTTGTTCGTTTCTTTATATTCTTGAATAATAAACTTTGGTAAATTTATCATTTCTTAAGGAACTCCTATAAAGATTATTATTCAGTTAATATCACATATTTTAATGTTATAATAATTGGTTAATAATATGAGTTCATATCAGACGTTTTTGTCGATGTTTGGTACATGAGTCAAAAATTGAACTTGTTGGAAAATAATTTTCCATGTATTTATAGGTACATCATATCTAGAATAGTATTGATGTTTTAAATATCATATATATCCAGTATATATCCATTTTATACTATTCCATATCATTTGGAGATAAAAATTAAAAGCACCGTTCATAGAGACGGTAGGTCGTACGTACGCATGAACGCTACATTAATTTTTTTGTCATATTAATGGAATTAAAACAAAATGAAAGATATATATATGTTATAATTCCAGAATTATATCCATAATTTAGATGTAATATATTACATATATATCCATTATATATATGTACTTGTAATAGTACATAACATTTTGAGATAAGAAATGAAATGTACCGTTCATGGAGACAGTAATCCGTACGTACACATGAACGCTACTTCCATTTCTATTTAATATTTAATGGAATTAAAACATAATGATACATAATATTATTTTAATTCTAATATGGTATCATATATAATATCATTAAATATATCCTTTATACTTACTACATATGGTATTAACGAATCAAATCACTTTGAGGGGGCGGTAGTCCGCACTTCCTTAAATGAAGATATCGCGTTTACCCAAAATGGAAACCATAAAGGTATGCCATAAATGAAAAATAAAGAAGATTAAGTAAAACATAAACATATTATATATCATATATAAATATAGTGTTATCTTAATGGACACCTTTGAAGGTGTTAGAAGAATGTTGAACAATCATCGTTTCGTGAGGCAGAAATTTGCCATCCACAGAAACAATATGTTCTTTAACCATTAGATGTAGGTGTGTGTAAGTGTAGCTCTAATAATTCTTATAACAACATCCTAGTATATTGAAGATACTGGATTTTTTACAAAATAAATGAATAAAAAGAGTTTAGGGGGTTGGAGAAGCAAAATAAAACATAAGAACGCAAGAGAAGACACTACCTTTAAATTGGGTAACTCCTTTTGATTTGCGATCAAAGGCTTCCTTGGGAAGAATTATGCCCAAAGTGAGGCTTCGATGAGTTAGATAGGGATGTGGAGAGGCAAAATGGGCAGGGTTTGTCCCAGACAAAGGCTTTGGAAGTGTGGGTAAGGTGGTAGAGGTGGGGGCCTTTTATAAGAGGAGAGGAGGGGCACTCTTGGAAAGGTATAAAATGTAACTTTATTTTCAAATGAGTTTCAGATTTTAATGGTCCCAAATTGATGTGTTTCGAGGATAAGGTGATAAGGGTTCGAAATCCACCCATCCAAAAGGTTTTGGACATGTGTAGGTCTTATATTTTACATTATCTTTCCATTTTATTTAAATCCTTTATTAATGAGGTAATCGCTGCATCATCATGATGTCATAAATAAGTTAATAAATTTATTGTCTAAAAATTATAAAAAAAATATCATGATGTAGGAAATATTTTTATATTTATAATGAATATTTATAGTCCAAAATATAATTTATGTAGACAAAATTAAAAATATTTTACTTAGGCGATACATTCATTGTTACATTTAACATTCTTTAAAAATAAAAAGATAAAAAGTCACTTTCTCACAAAAGTAATTCCATGGGCACCCCAAGTTTGGCACAAGGAATCCCATGATCGGCCATGAGACAACCAGTAGCCTTAGGACACATTTTGTGGTCATTTTTTATTATTATGATATTAGTTTATTATCTTTAACTACCTGATTACTCATTAATCAAGATAATTAAAGATAATTACCGTCGTTACTATTCATAATGTCCAAAAACAAAGGAGTCTTAATTAAATAATTTGGACCTTATGATTACAAATATTTAATCCATTTTACCAAATTCCAAACAAATAAATTTCAATAACTAATTTAAAAAAACTTCCCGTTGTCAAAACAAATAGCGGGTTTTTTAGAAACAATATTTATGAAAAGTTTGGCACTTGTTTATGCCTAATTACAAAGTGAAATTAATCCCAATGACCATAATTGAATTACATGGTAAAAATATATTCTAATTACACTTTAAAACAAATTAAAAAGATAATATAACCATATAATTAAATTATATGAAAAAGCAGTTTTGATGTAAAATGCAGTATTTCTCACTATTCATTGAAAAATGAACATTATCAGAAAATACTAAAAATTAACCCAAGGTAAATTTCAATGTCCCAATCATAAATAATATGTTTGTTTTAAAAATTAGAGCTTATAAAATTGTCAAAAGTTTTATTTAAAAATGGTTTTCCATCAAAAGGTAGTAAAACAATCTTTTTAAAAATACTAGTGTATTCAATGATTAAGATTGGATTCATTTGTATTTTAAGCCTCTAAAATTTATTGGATAAAAGTAAAAACATTTAACAAACATATATAATCATATTTTAGTTATTTCTCTTCATTCCTATCAATACAAATACTTTGTGTTAACTACCATTTAAAATAATGTTATTTTATTATTAGAGTGCAACATATGATTTCAAAGGAACTCGTTGTTGGGTATTGGGTAAGCCATCGAGTATAGAGTTCCATTTAAATTAATGTTGAAATTTTTTCCACAAATAGGGATAAATATAAAAATGTCATATTCTTTATTTACCTGGGGTGTTACATCCTTCCCCCCTTTTGGAAATTGCGTCCTCGCAATTATAAAACTGGGCTTGGAAACATCATTGAAAATCCCACATCGGAACAAGAGTCGGTAAAAAAATCACTTTAAAATAAAGAAAGAGAAGTATAGAGGTCACCCGAGTTAACCCATACTAGGATTCCATGTAGGAAAACATGGACATGGAAGAAAAAAACAAAGGGTCATGTTCTGATGGAGAGTGATAGAAAACATTTTAGGAGAAAGTTAACCACAAGAAAATCACAAACTTGTGATGGGTTAAACGGTATTCGATTCCCCCGTAGGAAAAGTTAATAGAAAACATTTTTTGTTTTAAGTTACTTTTTATTGAGGAATTTATTCATAAGAAAACATAATCAATTATCATGTTGACTTTCAACTTTTACTAGATTTCTTAATCAAACTCATATTTTCTCCAAAAGACTAGTATTTAGGAAGACTTGTTCGCATTAAGAGTACTATAATCAATTTCTAGAGAATCACATAATAAAAAATAGAGAACTATATACTTCCCATGTCTTTAGACTCTAACCAAAACCAAAATGAAAAAGGTTAGTACAAGATCAGATAATCCAGAAAAGGATAACCCTTTATAAAAAGCAAATCTATTCTTAATCTCCAAAATTTGTCCAACGAAACCCAAAGTTCAACGAGGACCATTCGATAAACAATTTTTCCATAAAACCCTTCAAAGTAAACCAAACTAATATTGAAACCCAAATATTTGAAGGTTTTAGTCACATAGTCTTCCAAGTTAAATCGTAACATTTATCTCCAAACAACATCAGTTGCTCTTAAAGTCTCGTATTGAAAAGTAATTAACCTAATCACATATCCTCCATGATAGGTTAATATATTTCCAAAGATAACCCAAAATCAAAATACTCTTAATTCATAAAATCATCTAACTAAAAAGAATCCGTCAAACTAACCAGGAACTTCACGTAGTCCAGTGGTAGGCGATAAATACCAGTTGCACTTTGGTTGTGGGTTTGATTCCCGCAGCTTTGTCCGACGCGACGGGTTGTCACACGGTCTGCGTGTTGTACTTTTTACAAAACTATATAATTCTCAAATCATTCCCCAAAAAGAGATAAAATCATCAAAAATAACCATAACATAATTTAACCTTAATTTTATCTCATGAATTTCACTTCCATCATAACATATAGTAACCCATAATTACCTCAAAAGTAAGGATCATATAAACCCAAATGGTTCTTTATAACTATTTCCACAAAAGAACAGATAACTATTCCTTGAATAAAATTTTCATATATTAAACATCAGGGTTACACATACTATAAAAAGTCTTCTAATGTAACCCCATCATCAAAAGAGACTTAATACTCTAAAAATTTCACCATAACTCTTGAAGCCCTTATATGTTGACTTCTTACACATTCAATATTCTTCATGATCCATTAACCATTCTTTCCAACTTATTCTGAAATACTTCTTTCCTACAAACAAAATCATGAATCATATCCTAAGATTCCAAAATAGGAAAACAATAGTTATGAAATAATACATACCATTGATTGGTCATTGTCAGTTTCTTCATCCTCAATCGGAATGGAATTAGGTATTGGTAAACAAACATTTGTACGATCTTGGTGATCCCATTCATGAAACTTCTTCATAGGACATGTGTTTGCATAATGACCATGCACACCACATTTAAAACATTCAATTGATCCCTCAGAAAGAACTTCTTTCACTTTCCTCGAGTCAACTGGATGATTCCTTTTTCCATGGCATGTTCTTGATTTATGACCTTCATTTCCACATATATAGCATATTTATGTCCCTTGGAAACATTTTCCTAGGTGTTTCTTTCCACATCTTTGACACATAGGTTTTTGAACACACTTACCTTTATGATTATTACCTGTACTTCCGTAGGGATTTGTTTCTCGCATATATGATGCCTTAGAGAAATCACCAAGGTTTAGGTGGTCAATCATGACTCCAGATAGTTGGTTGAGGATAATCACAAGAGTTCTCATTGTAGCTCCCATATCATTCAGTTTCTTGGTCAAAAAACTGTCACAGTTTCCTTCACATCCACTGTTACTTTGGTGCCTGCTAGATCCAGCCATTTACTAAGACCAAAAAGGTCAGTGTGAGTATATCAACAAAACCATCATGTACTAATGAGGAAGATAAACACTAATATATACTTACTCATTCACTTTATCTAAAACTAGGACTCTTTCTAAAATCCTAACCATTATGGTAAAGTCACTTATGCTTAAAGAATACCCTTACCTCTAAAGTTATCTAAACCGAACTTTGATACCAACTATAAGGCCCCAGCCTTAAACCTTACTTAATCTTGAGTTATTACAAGATTACACATTGAGGATCTTTTCAGGTTTAGAGTTTTAGAGAATTATATCATGAAACTTTCATTACATTCAACATTTAACCAAAGTGGTTACATAAAAGAAAGTATTCATTCTTCCCATCAACGGAAACATATTTAAAATAAAACATGGATTCTTTCTTGACACATCCTTGACACTATCATCACATCATGTACCTTTCCCTTGACCTGTGAAAAACATTTCAAAAACTTGGGATGAGCATAAAAAGCTCAGTAAGGGTTATAAAAATATGGAAAGGAAACATGAGTTCATATATACATAATAATGAAATCATACTTTACCCATAAAACATAGGCACTTTAACATACCTCATCAAATCATGAATAAATCATAGAAATCATAAGAAATAAAGGTAACTTGAGGCATTCATAACATTCTTACATAGGGATTAACCCTCTTGGTTACGTTTGGAATACCCACCACAGTATATTCCCTAAATCTCTTCGGAGAAACCTTAATGTTTCACTCCTTCACGTTACCCAATGCATTGGAGAGCTATATCGGGCTCACCCGCCCTTAGTTTATCACGGAACCACCCATCTTCATAACAATGCCCAAGAACCATAACATAATCATAGCACATAACTTAAGCATAAAGGAAAGATAACATTCCCATATTGCAAAAACAATATAACATTTTAGGACTTTGATATAATCAATCCATAAAAAAAAACCATTTTCAAAACCATTTAAAACATTTAATAAAGAGATTTTTGAATCAAAGTGTCCCATACCACCTTGAAGCTTTTAAAATTTTAAACCATTAATATCCATATAAATAAATCCTTAAAACCATTTTGAAAACATGGATATTAATAACAAAAAATCATTAAAACATTTAAAGCGATATTTTGGTAAAAGGGTTTTTACCAAAATTTGAGACACTTGAATACAATAATTGAGGATTAACATTTAATCGGAACTTTATAATATCATGATAATAAATGGATTCATGATATAATATTCCAAATGACAGTATATACACCATATAAGAGTGAATTGGTGCATAACAACAATGAAGTCTCAATAGAAATGTAAAATGTGATGAAATCCCTTATAAAGAAGGTATCCTTGAATTAAGGATAAATCAATCTAAAAATTATGTGTGAAAAATAAAAATACCCCCAATATAAGTGGATATTAAGTGTAAAACAAAAAAAGTTCATTCACACATATTCAAAGGATGACATATTCAATAACTACATGTTGAACCCAAAGAAATCGAAATTGGGTTAAAAAGTTCACTTGGTAAAATTCGACAGCCTAACGACGTCACTTCAAAATTCAGGAAAAGAGTTGATGAGAGATAAAAAGGGTATCTAATCACATGGACATAAAATTTAAATCAATAAGGATATATAATAACATATCCCAACATAATAGTATATGAATTAAAAGACATAACAAAATAAGCCTTTTAAAAAGAGGAGGGTGAAAGGTTCCCTTACCGACATGGGTATCTTTCGAGACATGCACCCCGTGAAAGAAGGACAATACAGAATTAATGTAAATACTCATAAATGAAATTATATTACACAATGAGTAAAATAATGTGCAGTACATACACCACTCAAAGGAAATTGTGGAAAATGTAGCATAAATCTCACAGGAATAAAAGTGAGATGAAAAATCTCTTACGAAAACTCGGCAGCCTAACGGCGCCACTTAAAACTTCCAAAATGGATTGATGAGAGGAAATAGGGTCTCTCATAATATCAAAATGAAGTTTAAAGAAAGTGGAATATAAAAGAACATCCCCCAACATAACAAAGAGGATCTTAAAAGAAGTGACATAAAGGAGAGTACTTAAAAAAAAGAGAGAGGTTAGATCTCTTACGAAAATTCGGCAGCCTAACGACGCCACTCAAAACTTCCAAAAAGGATTGATGAGATAGAATAGGGTCTCTCATCATATGAACATAAAAATTACAGTAAGATAAATATAAAAGAACATCCCAATAACATGAAATATTAGCTTTAAAAATAAAGACATAAAAGAGCATACTTAAAAAGAAAGAGAGGAGTATGATCCCTTACCTCAAGTCCAACTTGTCTTGTTCGTTTCTTTATATTCCTGAATAATAAACTTTGTTCAATTTATAATTTCTTAAGGAACTCCTATAAAGATTATTATTCAGTTAATATCACATATTTTAATGTTATAATAATTGGTTAATAATATGAGTTCATATCAGACGTTTTTGTCGATGTTTGGTACATGAGTCAAAAATTGAACTTGTTGGAAAATAATTTTCCATGTAGTTATAGGTAAATCATATCTAGAATAGTATTGATGTTTTAAATATCATATATATCCAGTATATATACATTTTATACTATTCCATAGCATTTGGAGATAAAAATTAAAAGCACCGTTCATGGAGATGGTAGGTCGTACGTATGCATGAATGCTACATTATTTTTTTTGTCATATTAATGGAATTAAAAAAAATGAAAGATATATATATATGTTATAATTCCATAATTATAACCATCATTTAGATGTAATATATTACATATATATCCATTATATATATGTACTTATAATAGTACATAACATTTTGAGATAAGAAATGAAATGTACCGTTCATGGAGACGGTAAGCCGTACGTACGCATGAACGCTACTTCCATTTCTATTTCATATTTAATGGAATTAAAACATAATGATACATAATAGTATTTTAATTCTAGTATGGTATCATATATAATATCATTAAATATATCCTTTATACGTACTGCATATGGTATTAACAAATCAAATCACTTTGAGGGGGCGGTAGTTCGCACTTCCTTAAATGAAGATATCGCATTTACCCATAATAGAATCCATAAAGGTATGCCATAAATGAAAAATAAATAATCTTAAGTAAAACATAAACATATTATATATCATATATAAATATAGTGTCATCTTAATGGCCACCTTTGAAGGGTTAGAATAATGTTGAACAATCATCGTTTCGTGAGGCAGAAATTCACCATCCACAGAAACAATATGTTCTTTAACCATTAGATGTAGGTGTGTGTAAGTGTAGCTCGAATAATTCTTATAAAAACATCCTAGTATATTTAAGATACTGTATTTGTTACAAAATAAATGAATAAAAAGAGTTTAGGGGGTTGGAGAAGCAAAATAAAACATAAGAACGCAAGAGAAGACACTACCTTTAAATTGGGTAACTCCTTTTGATTTGAGCTCAAAGGCTTCCTTGGGAAGACTTAGGCCCAAAGTGAGGCTTCAAGGAGTTAGATAGGGTTGTGGAGAGGCAAAATGGTCCGGGTTTGGCTAAGACAAAGGCTTTGGAAGTGTGGGTAAGGTGGTAGAGGTGGGGGCCTTTTATAAGAGGAGAGGAGGGGCACTCTTGGAAAGGTATAAAATGTAACTTTATTTTCAAATGAGTTTCGGATTTTAATAGTCCCACATTGATGTGTTTCGAGGATAAGGTGATAAGGGTTCGAAATCCACCCATCCAAAAGGTTTTGGAAATGTGTAGGTCTTAGATTTTACATTATCTTTCCATTTTATTTAAATCCTTTATTAATGAGGTAATCGCTGCATCATCATGATGTCATAAATAATTTAATAAATTTAATGTCAAAAAATTATAAAAAAATATCATGACGTAGGAAATCATTTTATATTTCTAATGAATATTTATAGTCCAAAATATCATTTATGTAGACAAAATTAAAAATATTTTACTTAGGTGATACATTCATTGTTACATTTAACATTCTTTAAAAATAAAAAGATAAAAAGTCACTTTCTCACAAAAGTGATTCCATGGGGCCCGAAGTTTGGAACAAGGCATCCCATGGTCAGACATGAGACAACCAGTAGCCTTAGGACACATTTTGTGGTCATTTTTTTATTATTATGATATTATTTTATTATCTTTAATTACCTGATTACTCATTAATCAAGATAATTAAAGATAATTACCGTCGTTACTATTCATAATGTCAAAAAACAAAAGAGTATTAATTAAATAATTTGAACCTTCTGATTCCAAATATTTAATCCATTTTACCAAATTCCAAACACATAAATTTCAATAATTAATTTAAAAAAACTTCCCGTTGTCAAAACAAATAGCGGGTTTTTTAGAAACAATATTTATGAAAAGTTTGGCACTTGTTTATGCATAATTCCAAAGTGAAATTAATACCAATGACCATAATTGAATTACATGGTAAAAATATATTCTAATTACACTTTAAAACAAATTAAAAAGATAATATAACCATATAATTAAATTATATGAGAAAGCAGTTTTGATGTAAAATGCAGTATTTTTCATTATTCATTGAAAAATGAACATTGTCAGAAAAATACCTAAAATTAACCCAAGTTAAATTTCAATGTCCCAATCATAAATAATATGTTTATTTTGAAAAATAGATCTTATAAAATTGTCAAAATTTTGATTTAAAAATGGTTTGCCATCAAAAGGTAGTAAAACAATCTTTTTAAAAATACTAGTGTATTCAATGATTAAGATTGGATTCATTTGTATTTTAAGCCTCTAAAATTTGTTGGATAAAAGTAAAAACATTTAACAAACATATATAATCATATTATAGTTATTTCTATTCATTCCTGTCAATACAACGACTATGTGTTAACTACCATTTAAAATAATATTATTTTATTATTAGAGTGCAACGTATGATTTCAAAGGAACTCGTTGTTGGGTATTGGGTAAGCCATCGAGCATAGAGTTCCATTTAAATTAATGTTGACATTTTTTCCACAAATAGGGATAAATATAAAAATGTCATATTATTTATTTACCTGGGGTGTTACATCAAATCCGTCCTATTTACCTAAAATGGACACCCAAGGCCTTCTAATATTAAATCCATCAATACCACACCATTGAAATCATCACACATAATCTTCAAGATACAATATAAAACATAGAGGCATAAACACAACTATAATAATCAAAATCTCACAAATGGGAAACCACAAAATTATCAAGGAATAAATCCATTTAAAATCACCTCAAAATCCTCAATCCTCTATAAAATAAATGAGAAAAAATATCCCAAAATTAATAATCTTCTAAATATAGGTAACACCCAAGGATAATCCAGATAATTCAACTTATGTAATTTATAAAAATAACCAAACCACTTCATTTTCTAAAGAGGACCTTGATCACCTTGGAATAGATATATGTGAATATTCAAGAAGTCTTAGATGGGGTATAAGAACTTAGAGGATCCTAGTGCTACAACTCGATTCAAAGTTTGGGTAGAGTCATCAAGAAGAGGAACAAAAATCTATGAAATAAAGGGAATCACCCTAGATATATTCCCAACACACAAAATTAATTATCTTTTTCAAGGACTTTTAGGGAGGTATGCTCTAACAAAATGAAACATGAAATCAATCAAATCATGTTATATAAATTAAATCTGAAAATATATCACACAAAAAAATCATTCAAATAATAACACATTTACAACATCTCATAAAAGTTTCCTTTTGAAACCACAATACTTAGATAAATATTCAAAAAAATTCTTTAAAGGATCATCAATTTAAAATAATCCATTTATTAACACATTTCACTTCCATCTATAAAAATAATAAATTCCGTTTTAAAAATCCACCATAGATTAAAATCAAATTTTATTAGTGTTTCTTATTTCATTAATTAAAAACACCAACATTAGTTTTGAAAACCATCAACTCATCTTAAAATGTTGAAAAACATTTTACTTCAAAAAAGTTCTAAAAACTACCTTGAAATGAATTTCCTTTGAAACAAATTATGAATCTAGTTTAAAATATCCCATGAAGGTCAAAAAGTTTTCATAATACAACTATGAAATTCTCATTTTTCATTCTGAAACTAGTTTTCATAAAATATAAAACTGACCTCCAAAGAAAAAACCACACATCAAGGAATAAAAATTAATAAAAAATACCCATTAATATCAATTTCATAGTTAAAATATCACTTAATAAACCCCAAATCAATGGAAAACACAATTGTAGTTAATTTGAAAAGCAACGGAGTTAAGAAAACCCATTTGGGGGAGAAATAAAACTTTTTATAGTTTGGATACATGGGTTGGAAATACATGCAACAAATCATGAAATAACCTTTGAAATGGATTTTAAAAACAACTATATAGGCTCTGTATATTTTTCTATACCATGAAAGTTAATTGTGAAACTTTGTTTATTACTTTATTTTCACTCATAATAGTCAAAAAGACCACCAAAATCACCGATGCTCTCAATAGGAATAAAAATAACATAATATCATATTAAAATCTTTCAATATAATGAATATGATAATTGAAAACCAAGATGAAAATCTCAACAACCCATGGAAACTCCAGTTTCATCATGAAAGGAGCCTACACATAATCTACATCCTTAGTTATAAAATACCTATCTCCATACCACCATACATCCCAATTAAAAATAGGTAACTTCAAGAACCTATGCCTTTCAAAAAATTAATCCAGGAACCCATTTTTAGCATACCAGCTCTAGCTGACCCATCACGTCACTCGTCCCAGAATGCCACTAGGCCTAAAGAGAGTTCTTGATCCCCACAGGTTGGAAACTAGAACCTTGGTTTTAAGAAAAAAAACTTGGGAATGGTTTCACCCACATAATAAAAATAAAATATCAATAGAAACTTCAATAAGAATAGAACATGGGGAATTTATACATTGGACATCCATTCAAAAGTAATAAACAATTTCAAAATAAATGAAACAACCAAAAAAAGTAATACACAAAATTAATAATGAAAATAACTCAAAAACCACATCAACAAATATATTGACCATAATTTAAACATTATATATACAACACATACCAAAATAAAGATATGGTCTAATAAGGCAGATACATAACATTTAAAAATAAAACTAATTCTAAATCACTTCCAACCGCCTCCTTGTTAGCCTTGATCACCCACCACATCTTTTACCATCCATAATCAAACTAAACCAATCACAAACCCCAAAATATATAATATCCTGAGCACCTGAAATAAAAACAAGAGATCTTAATACACCCATGGGTGTATGTAGAGTGTGAGCTAAACATGCCTAGTAGTATTCCACTATAAAGTTTGTGTAGTTATTTTCAAAATAAATTTCATTAATTATATTTTGAAGTATAATTAGAAAGTAAGTTTTAAAAATTTACGATGAAAGTAATTGAAATGATATAATAAATTCTATAGAAAATTCCCCTTTAAATAAAAAGTTTGAAAACCATTCTTTTTAGTAAAAAACTATTGAACTTTTGAAGGTGTATCCTTTATTAAATTTGTGAAAGAAATCTCAATCCCAATTATTCTTTTCAAATAAAATTTTCAAATGGATTATACTAAACATATGTAAAATATCTAGGCTCTAACCTGATTGATTCTAGACTTGAAAAATAGAACAGTTAAAACAGAGTTAGATGATCATAGGTGAAATTAACTACACCCAACCTCAACTTACCCTATTGGTCACACTGGGAGGTGACCCCTACTAGAACATAATCATACCAACTATCTAGTGTATAATCAATACTTATGATTCATTCATCCAAATCTTCTACTTAGTTACCTAGGTTCCCATTAAAGAAATCAATAATAGGAGAGTAACAATCAAGTCAAAATATTAGTTCAACAATAGTCAATTAAAAATAAATATTAAATCACATCTCACCTCCAATTTTATCATAATAAATAACCCCTTTTCATATCATCCATATAAAAAATAATATACCCATCCCCATCAGGGGTCACAATTAGTATAAACCATACTAAAAATTAAGGGGAATAATCAAGGGGCTTATAATCATCCTAAAAATATATTTTATAAATTGTTAAACAAGACTTTTCAAAAGATGATTTAGAATTCCAATCCATTATCCACCATTTGAAATCCACCTTTTAACTTCCTTTAAAAAAAATACATGTAAAACCACATTTAAAATCAATTTAAAAGAAAATTCCTATTTCATTTAAATCATTTTAATGTCCCCAATAACCCTTTTATTTTTGAAGCATTCATTGAAAACCACAATTTTACCCATTTAAAGATCCAAATAGGTTAAAATGTATCTATTCATGAAAATCTACTTTATCAAGCAATATAAGAATTTTCCCAAGAACTTGGAATTACAAAACATTTTAGAAATGAGAAAAACCTCTAAAAACCAATTATTCCAAGTAATAAAACCTTTAATAAATTTGTGAAATACACTACAGAAACCATATATAGATTTAATATAAAAAAATGAATTGGAAAACATCATGCACTCAATGAAGTTATAATTTAATAAAATCAATAAAAACATCCACCTCAAACCAAACATAATCAATTCATATTGAATATTTTTCAATGGTGAAGCTCAACCAAGCAAATAGGATCCATATAAAATAATGGAACATCCAAAAAACCAAGATAGAACTGCCTAAAAACCCTAATCTCGTCTAAGAACCTCTAGGATTTTTAGGAAAATTCCCAAATAAGAATGAATGGGTGTAGGGCAAAGGAGAGAAGAGGAACAAGGAATAAATGGAGGGTTAAATAAATAATATGCTTGAAATGTAAAGGGAGGAGGCTTAAAAAGAAAGAATAAGGGAGGGGGATACTACCTTGCACATACCCAAGGCTCATTAAAATGAAAGATCCAATTGTTGCACATACCTAATGCTCATTATTTCGGGTGTTAATTTCCTTGTTTTCTTATGTGTGTTTCATAATGAAAGATCCAATTATTGCACATATTATTTAATTTTATCATATGAATATTAATAATAATGACATAATTATCATATTTATACATCATTTATACTTTTAATATCAACCATTAATGATAGTTATGAAAAACTAAGTACAATACGACCATGGAGACGATAAGCCGTACGTATGCATGAGCAACATTTACTTTTTTCACTGATCATTATAGAAAGGAGGTAAGTGATATATTAAATTTAAATAATGATCATAATATAATTAATACCATATTATATACTTATATATATATCATCCATGTGGTGTGGTGATGAAAAGAGAGTCACATCGCTTTGTGAAGGCGGTAGTCTACATATACACAAACGATGTTATCATCTTTACATGAGTGAAAAAAATAAAATAAAATGATATATATATTATCTTTAAAGAATGATAAATATTTCATTAATATCATAATTATATTAGTTATATCAAATATAATAATTAAATTTATCTTTATCACCTTCGATGTGAAGTGTTAGTGAAAGAAGAATCAAATCACTTTGAGAGGCGGTAGATCACCGTACACACAAGTGATGTTATCGTATCTCATAAAAAATGGAAGATATATATATATATATATAGTGAATCCATATGTATTAATATATTATAAATATAATATATATACTTTATATTCATCATCATACCTAACCTTTAATGGTGGTAATGAAAGAATGAACGACATCGGTTCACGATGCAGTTTTCCATCGTATACACAAATGATGATTTCATAACCTATTTGATGGAAGTGGGGATGGTTGTAGTTTATTAAATTATTATAATATATTCATATAATATTTAATATTATATTTTTATTATATCATTATCGTTTAATAAAAATTGATGGAGGTGGAGAAAGAAGTAAAATAAAGAGGCTTGTTGAAGAAAATTACCTCATCTTCAGGTATCCTACGTAAGTTTAAACTAAATCCATGAAAGTTTGGATTTATGCCAAAAATAAGGATTTTAGGATGATGAAAGGTAATTTTTGAAGTTATTTGGTCAGGTATTGACCAAACCAAAGAGGTGTAAAGGTGTGAAGAAGAGAGGAGAGGGGGAGGTCTTTTATAAGATGGAGAGAGGACACACTAGGTATTTCTAAAAAGAATTGCGTGATCACACATTTTTCATATGGAAAAGTGACCAAAATGGTTTATTATTGAACCTTAATGGTTTATTGTTCTAAATATTTCCATAAATAGTTCTTATACTAGTTTATACTCCATTTAACCCTTATCTTTTCACTTTAATCCATGGTAAACTCATTTTTACCTTAACCACGATAATTAATTTTTACTATATTCACTATTAATTTTGGTAAAACATTATGTTGAAAATATTAGAAATTATAAATAATTATAATTAAAAATATGGAACCCATTTTTCCAAATTTAATTCATTGAATTGGAAAATTTTAATTTTAAATTATTCCCATAGACATAATGAGAAATGAGGGCTATAAGTGAAAATATTCAAAAGTTTACAACTTTTTTCTTATCAAAAATCAATATGAAAATGATCATAAAGACATAAATTGGATTAATTGATATAAAAATCAATTAATTTTACTTTAAAACCAATTAAAAATATATTTCAAAACTTTAATTTTTTTAAATGAAAAGGTAGTTTTCTATTAAAATTCAGTATTTCTCACTATTCATCCAAAAATGAAACTTCTCATAAAAATACCAATAATTCACCCTAAGATAATTTTGGTATTTTTATTTTAAAAAATGAATTTTATTTTTTAAAATAAACTTTCTAATAATTTTAAAATTTAATTTTAAATTTAAGTGGATAAGTTGTGACGAAAACGTGTTCTGTTAAAAACCGATGTTGTATGTATTGCAAGCTATTGAAGAAATTAAATTTATTCTAAAGGAAATATATTTTAAAGTATTGGGGTGTGAAATTATTCCCTACTAAAAAAATTTCAACCTCAAATTTTTGTGTATATTACCTTCTAAACTAATGAGGGCAGTTCTTCTTCATAATATCCTCTAGTTCCCACATTGGTTTCTCTATTTTGTGATTTCTCTAATGTAACTTTACTAGATGCATCATATGATTTATAAATAATTTATCTCTAATATAAATAATCTAAATAGGTTCTTCATAGTAAGATAAATTAGTTTATAAATCTATTTAATTAGAGGTTAGAAAATACATTGGGGTTTTCATATACTTTCTTAACAATGATATATAGAACATATCATGTAATTTTGGGAGGTTTGGCCGTAATACCAAGTGGTAAGAAACAACTCCAATTATTTAAAGAGTTTAAAAAGGTCATATGTACTTGGGAATTAGTTTCCCTTTCTTAATGAACCATACAATACCCTTCCAGGGATATACTTTTAAGAATACATGATCTCCAACTGGGAATTCCAAATCCTTCCTCCGATTATCGACATAACTCTTTTTCCTACTTTGAGTATCTTTAATGTGAGTCGAAATAGCCTTTAACTTTTTTGTGGTCTCTTTAATAAGTTTTGGGCCTAAAATTTTCCTTTCACAAAATTCATCCTAACAATTTAGATTATAAAATATCTTTCCATATAATGCTTTATATAACGCTATTTGAATACTTGAATGGAAAATATTTTTATTGGAAAAGTATACCAAGTGTAAATACTGATCCCACATACCTTGGAAGTTGAGTTTGCATGAACTTAACATGTATTCAATTATTTGAATTGTCCTTTTGGATTTTCCATCAGTTTGATGATGGAAGGGAGAGTTCAAATGAATCTCAGTTTCAAGATTCTTATGAAGACTCTTCCATAATTTTGATATAAAACGATGATCATGATCAAAAAAAATTTATAGGGTTGCATCATGAAGTCTTAAAACTTTATTAATATACAGTGTTGTGAGGATCTCAAAAGGTAATTTTTCTCTTACAGTGAGTAAAAGTGCATATTTGGTTTGGTGATCAATGATAACCCATATTGAATCATTTTTTATAAGAGTATTTGGCAGTCCTATGAAAAAGTACATAGTAATGTCTTCCCATTTACACATAGGACCGAGAAGAGGTTGCATGAATCCTATAGGATTCTGCCACAAAACTTTAACTTGTTGACAAACCAAACATCTATAAACATAATCAACAATTTACCACTTCATGTTATTCCATAAAAAATGATCCCTCAAATCCTTATACATCAATTTTCTACCAGGGTTTATAGATAATTTTAGATATGATCATCATCCAATAATTATCTTTTTAGATTAGGTATATATGGAATACATAATATCTTTACAAATTTTAGAATTCAATCTTCATAAATGAAGTCTGCTAATTTCTTATCATTCACATCTTTAATCTTATTCTAAAATTTATCATCACTAGATTGAGAATTATTTATCTTTTTTAATATATATGGTTTTGAAATCATTTGAAAAATGATTGATATATTCCCTTCCTTAATAATTCCCATATCCATATTTATTATATCCATGAATATAATATCCCTCTCAATCCTCATTTAGGTAATAATTCGATGATATTTCCTTCTTAATGCATCCTATACCTTATTTTCTTTCCCCAAGTGGTAGTGTATTGAGAAATCGTAATCCTTGAGTAGATCTAGGAATCAAATTTGTCTCATATTGATCTATTTCTATTAAAAGATGTATTTTATGATTTTATAATCTATGTATATCTCATTTCTTTAACCATATAGATAATGTGACCATATCTTAAAATAAAATATTACAACAACTAACTGAAGATCATTGGTTGGATTATGAGTCTTCAATTGACTTGATGCACATGTAATACCATTATAATTTTTCATTAGGACACAACCAAGTCCCTTATTTGATGAATCACTATACATCACAAACCCATCACTTTTAGATGGTTGATTCAAAATTGGAGCATTCACCAATATTTTCTTTAGTTCATCAAAAAATTATTCATATTCTTTTGTGAAAACAAACTTAACCCTTTTACGTGTAATCTTGGTAAATGGATTATCCAATCATAAATTTTTTTGAATGAATTGATGATAGTAACCTTCCAAACCAATGAAACTATGTACCTTAGTTATGTATGTTGATATAGGCAATTCTCTGACTATCCTTTTCTTTATAGGATTAGTTTTGATACCATCTTTGGAGATAATATATCCAAGAAAAAAAACTTTCTAAATCTATAAATAAAACTTACTAAATTTTGCATTTAACTATTTTGTTATAAGAGTCTCAAGAATGATCCATAAGTGATTCTCATTATAATATTAGGTTTTAGAATATATTAAATATCATTAACGAATACCCAAAAAAATCTCTAAGATATTACTTGAATACTCTATTCATTAGATCCATAAAAATAGAGGGTGCGTTATTCAATACAAATGGAATTACTATAAACTCGTAATGCCCATACCTTATTCGAAAAGATATCTTCTAAATATCTTACTTATTTACTCACAATTAGAGATACCCAGAACGAAGATCAATATTTGAAAAATATTATGCTCCATGAAGTTGATCAAATAAGTATTCAATGTGAGAAAGATGATACTTTTTATTTATCATAATATTATTTATATACCTATAATCAATACATAGCCTCATGGATCCATTTTTCTTCTTAATGAAGAGAACATGGGCTACCCATGGTGAAACATTAGGGTGAATGAATCCCTAATGAACAAAATCCTCTAGTTATTTATTTATATCTAATAATTCTAGAGTGTCTATTCTATAAGGAGTCTTCGATATTGTTGTTGTATCATTTATTAAATCAACAAAAAAATCAATTTCACACTCTGGGGGTCGTATAAGTAATTCCTCAAGAAATACATAAATTTATTCCTATACAATATGTACATCATTGATTTTAATATTTAATTATTCAAACATATATATTTTTTTCTCTTTTCCCCTTAGAATCACATTCAATAGAGCCACTAGGTTTGGATCAAGATACGACTCAGATGATGAAGCCTCTTTTCTAAATATAGGGAATTCTAAATCTTCCAAAAAAATCATAATTTCCACCTTATTGTAATAATTTTTTGTATTATATTTTGAAATACATTCCATAAAATTGATTATATCAAATTCAATCATAGGTTTGATAATATGGTTAGAAAGGATAAAGAATTTAATAAAGAATTAGCTAAATTTGGATATAGGAAAACTGGGTAGATATAAAGGAGTGAGAGGATTAATAATTAAACAAAGAATTAGCTAAATTTGATTATAGGATTAATGTACCTATGACCACATTATTGGCTACTTCCACATCAGTTGTATTTATCGCAAAATCTTGACCTTCTCCCCATGGCCTCTCTTATGGTAGATTACTTTGATTCTTTTGGCATTAATTTATGTAGTGGACCACATCCTTGAAGTTGTAATAATGAATATCAATGTTTTCCTTCTTCCCCTTAAATTATTTAACATGATTTGCCCTTTATCAACACTTAAAACAAACTCCCATGATTTTCATGGAATTTTTCATGGTGATTCTTTCCACAGTTCTCACATAATAGAAATTTATTCCTCATATTATTCTTGTTTGATGCATACTCTTTCTCTTGGTTCCCACTAGATATATTAGTTAATTGATTTACCTTATATATTTAGGATATAAATAATTCCTTTTCCATTTTTATGGCACATAAAACTATTTCATTGCATGGTGAAAATGTTTGAGGGACCAGAACCCTTTGAATACTTGGCTAAGAACTTAAAACAAATGGTTAATATTGCACTTCGTATTGTATATGTAATCTATAGCAAAACTATATAACCGTATAAAGGTAGATTCATACTCCACAACACTTTATTATTCTTCTTTTCTTTAAAATAAGGAACTTTCCCTTCATATCATCTTATTTTCACAAGGGAAATATTTATCAAAGAATTTCTTCATAAAATATTTCCATTTCAACTTCCTCCCCAGTATTCTAGATCAATGACCACCATTGATCAATATTTACTTTGAGAAAATAAAATGTAAGGGTAAAATTTTCATTTTCACTGAATATTAATTCCATAAATATCATCTCAAGAGACTTGATCCATTGCTCAACCACCACTAGATTTATAGTTCCATCAAATGATGAAGACTTCTATCGTATAAAGTGGTCTTTCATAGGAGACTATCACTATGGAATAGGTTTCTCCATTTAGAAAATGTTATTTTTCATTACCTAATTAAGGTTCCCAAATATATCCATAATTTGATCAGTTCTAATACCAGTTGTATTGGATTCCTTATTAGGGAAATATCTACATTGACCATGAGTATTGATACACATATTTTTTGAGATGGTATGTGGAGTAAGATATACTCTATAATACCAAATGTTGGATCGATATAATATAGATACTGAATGAAGTATCTAATAATGCTCAATTTACAAGAGGGGGGGGGGGGGTGAATTGTATTATTTGAAAAAATTCCTTTGTAACTTTTATAGATGATTATGTTTAACAAGGTTAAACAAGGTAATTCACAAAACCTCTAGTTCTACACACTTACTAGATTCCAGAAATATGATTCTGAGAAAGTGATTCTGGAAAATATGGTTCTGGAAAAAGGAACTTAATGAAAGTTTACAAAGATAAATATTCTACCTTAAAGAATATAGAATATTACTAAATCAGAGTATACAATTATAAGAAAGTATAGGATAATTATACTTTCCTTAACAATAAAAATATAGCAAAAAACTTGAAACAAAGAAGTAACAAGTAGTAAGTCTTTTAACCCAAAGAGAAGGGTATCCAAAAACATCAGATAAAGGTCCCTTGATTTATACTTTCAAAAACGTATGTCTTACCCACACCAGGGTAAGCCCTCGATATGAAGCTTGGAGTCTGTCTTGCTATCCATGCAAGCCCTCAACTTCAAGGTAGTCGACACCTCTATCTTCCTTAGCATGAAAGTCCACAAACTTTAAGGTAGTCGACATCTCTGTCTACCTATCCCCAGAAGTCCTTCAATATACTTAGCAACATTCGGAGTCACACGAAGCAAATATGAACAAGACGTTCTGTACACACTAATCATGAGAGTCTCTCTCTAGAAATCACTTCAACAACATGTAATCTCTAGATTCATAGAACAATTCACCAAAGTTCTAAAAGTTCTAAGCACATTAAAATGAGCTCTAATTTATAGGCACAACTTCAATGGTCGGCTCCCTCCTCCAACGATCATATTTTTCCTTGAATTTCGTAGGGACCTATACACATGTCACTCAAACAACGGTTAGTTAGTAACTGAATGTACGAGATCGTTTTATAACAAAAGAAAGTGTAAGAAAAAATATGGTTACATAACCAAAATCAAAATTTCCAAATGTAAGAAAATAAAAGTTCAAAGTCTAACAAAAAACATATTCAGTGTCTATAATACAAGGATATTCAGATTCTGTTTTCTAAGGAATTCCGAACTTGAACTCTATAGAATTATGGAGTGTAAATTTCAAGGAAAATTTGAATCTGGATTCACAAGAATTTGGATTATGAACTTACAAAGTTCAGGGTCAGAGTTCATGAGAATTCAGAGTCAGAAATCAGAAGAGTTCAGAGTCTGGATTTAGAGAACTCAGATTTAGAACTCATCATAGTTCATGAGAATTTAGAGTCAGAACTCAGAAGAGTTCAGAGTCTGAATTTAGAGAACTCAGAGTCAGAACTCATAAGAGTTTGGATCCTGAAAACAAAATGCTCGTTATCTAAGTATTATATGATTCCAAGGTTTTAGATATGAAACTGAATTTTACACTTAGACAAAAAATGAACAATGAAAAACATGGAAAGAATAAATTTCCTTGGGGAAGGAAAATTTTTCTTATGAAAGTAAAACACAGGGTAAAATGAAATTTTCCTTAGGATAAGGTGTTTGTGATTTTCAAAACATGAGGAAATGGTAAAGTCATAAGGAAACCATATTGACTCAAAAATCTCCCCAAACATTAAGGAATGGAAAATTCATAAGGAAACCTTATTGACTCAACAATCTTCCCCTTTTTGGAAAGCACAAACATCCTTACGAAAAAAATATAAGGACTTTGAAAATATTTTTCTAGACTTTGAAAATAAAACTTATCTCCCTTTTCATATGGACAATGATGAATACAAAAAACTCCCCCTTAGGCTTTGGAACACTAAGGATCATATTCTAGATTTCTAGAATGAGATTCTTCATTATCTTGAGTACATAAATCTCTGTAATGAAAAATCTCCCTAATTTAGGGATATTTCTTCTTTATTTAGAATTATTTTTCTTTTTCCCCCCTTTTTGATTTTCAAATATAATTTGAGGGAATGGAAAAGTAAATATGGTACCTGAAATATTAGTACAGAACATCCAAAAAGCAAGAAACTAAAAATTTCATTATGACTAGAATAATTTGTATAAGGAATAAAAATACAACAAAAGATCGGATTGGGTCTATTATCCTTCCTTTTCCTTAGGCATCAGTTTCTTCACTATTGTCTTCAGCTTCTTGAAATCCTTATGATCTTCCTCTGATATCTTAAGAATCTATTCATGATCCTCAGATTTCTTCTCTAAGGATTTGATTATATCTTCCTGAACCTTGAGAGCCTCTGCCTGTGCTTTCAGAACTTCTTCCTGCTTAAGAAGCTTTTCTTCAATCTCAATTTGAATATCTCTTTCTGTCTTCCAGCTTTAGGAAACAGAATACAAATTTCCATTCAAATCCTCCACTTCTTGAATCAGAGTATTCTGCTCAAGGGTCAGCATTTCCTCAAAGCTATTCGTGAGTTCCTTGATCTTACCATCTTCTACGTCAAAAGCCTCCTTGACACCATCTTGAAAATCATCAAGTTCTATGAAATATTCAACTGTCTTCTTTGAACAGCCAACCATTTTCTTACAGGACCTTTTGTGGGCATTGTAGTGAATGAAGAAATTGTTAAAATCATTTTCAAGCTTGACACACTTGTACATCACCATGGACACTGAATTTGTTTTTTGATTTAGTGTGTGTTTAAGCATCTGGATTCTAGAGTCTATGCTTGGGAAAATCGAAATGGTCCCAAACAACTTTTTCAAATACTGGACAACGAAATCATGTCCTAGAGATGATGATTTAGAATTTGAGACTTTTCTAGGTGAAGGCACTTTCTCTAGCTTAGAAATTTTCTACTTTGAATATCCACCAACTTCTTTCTTCTTCAAAATAGTTTTATTAGGTGTATCAATAACCACTTTTTTTCCTTTATCACTTCTCGGAATGGCTTCCTCATCTAGATATTTGTGTTCACTTTTAGACAACTGAACAATTCTATCTTCATCTATCTTCTCCTTCGCAGATCCTACCTCAGCATCTTCAGGATGAATAAAATGATGATTAAAACTTTCTTCCTCAGACACCTTGTTAACTTCATCTTCATCTTTCTCATCCTCTTCTTTCTGATCTTTCCCAGGTGTAGCCAACTTTGATGATTCTGCCTCAGAAACTCAGATCGACAACTTCCCGGATGGATATTCCTTCTCATGAAAGTCTTCAAATTTCTTTATGAGATATTCACTATCACCATTGATTTCTTCTTCTTATACTTATTCCACAACATTTTCTACTTTTTTTTATTTTTCTTTCACCTTTTGTGGAGTAAAAACGTTTTTACCCAGAGTCTCAGGTAAATATTCCACTATGAAAGATTTTGGTATTGGGATACTCTTGGATGCTTTCTCAGTATCCCTCAGAAGGGAATGGAAAATTTCAGTCTCAGACATCTTATTCTTTTGTTTCTTTTCTTTATCTTGCTTCTCAAGATCATCAACAGTCTTCCCTTTCAATGCCTTTTCTTTTGCAGGATCGAAGACAAACTATGTCTCTCCTTCCTTCTGGTTTTTCTTATCTTCCCTCTATTTTTCTATAACCTCATCTGGATAGGATTTTTGTTTCTTAGGTTTTGGAGGTGCGGATTGGAATTCCTTAGCTTTTGGGGTTTTCTCTTCCTCTTCTACTTCCTTTAACTTCCTCTTCATTCCTACCTTTTTCGATGGTTCAGGTACTTCTTGATTCTTCGGAACATCTTCAGCTTCTTCCACCAGTAGGTCATAAAATTCTCCGGAGTCATTAGAAAATCCAATGTTCATCCTATTAAAAGTATCATCACTGAATAGTATGGCTTTTCAATTTCTATTTTTTGAACTATAAGGGATTTTACAAGACTCTAAACACCGAACAATCAACTTAGAAAGAATGGCCGGGTACATGATAATCTGAGCCTTCATATTTCCATTCTTGATATTCTCGATCGTAATCAGAATATGCTTAACCAAATTAACCTTCCTCAAGTTCACTAGAAAATCTAGAATGTACATATCACTCTTCTTCAATGTGTCCTTGTCACCTTTTGTCGGAATGATAAATCCTTGCACCCATAGTTCAAGGATCCTATTATTTGTAGAGAGGTGAGAAATCTTCGGAGTCTTGACATCTGTAAGACCGAGGCATTCCATATATTTCAAATTTACAAAACTTCCTTTGACATCCAGAAACTTATGGGAATAGAATTCAACTTCTCCTTCATACAGATCTCTAATAAAACTAGCTGCCTTAGTGAATGAAAGAGAATAGGTCTTTCCATATATTTTAAAGGAAAACTTCTCTTTTCCTTATTCCTTAATGAAACTGACTCATTCATAAAAATCTATTAGCAGATCTGGATACACCAAATCTTGAGCCCCTGGCTTTGATATAAAAACACTCTCTCATCCATTCAATTTAATGTTCTTCGAAATTATTGAATCATACTTGTTGAAGAAGTTATTTTGCACCAACATTTCTCTATAAACCTGCCACCCTGGAATTGGCTTGACAGTAGACATATCTTTCTGAGAGTATTCTTCTATAGACATTCATAATTGAGAAAATCTGATAAGTTCAGAACAAGCTTAAGTAGAGGGGTATAACTTCAGCATGAGAGAGCTTGAGATCGATGTGGGAGAACCCTTTAGTGGTCCTTTATATAGGCGTTAAAGGAGACGATTCATGTTCCAAACTCAATCCAATGGCTGAAAATCATTTTGATCAGATCTGACGGTTGATATGATAGCCATAAGGAAATCTTGATAGAATCTGATCTTTTGATGGTTTAAAAAAAACATCCATATTTAAGGAAAAGAGAATCCAAAAAAATGAAAATACCAGCAAGTAAATGATGATTAAGAGAACTCAAGAAAGGAAACATATATATCAGATTGCTAGTATGATTATTCGTATTGAGTAAAAATTTTCTTGGAGAACTTTAGATTCTGAAAAAATTTGATTATGGAAAAAAAATTGAAAATGAAAATCTTCATTCTGAAAATTTTGAGTACAAAAATCTTCATTACGAATTTTTTTAAAAAAAAACTAACTACAAAAATTTCCATTATAAATTTTTTTGAAAAACTGACTCCGAAAATTTTCATTACGAAATTTTTTGAAAAACTGACTATGAAAGTTTTCATTACGAAATTTTTTTAAAAACTGACTGCAAAAGTTTTCATTACGAAATTTTTTGAAAAACTGACTATGAAAGTTTTCATTACGATTTTTTTGAAAAACTGACTATGAAAATTTTGAAAATATTACTACGAAATATTTTAGAAAAAAAAAACTGACAAACAAATGTACTCCCCCTATGGAAATAAGTTTATTACTGTAAGGAGATTGATTTCAAAAAGAAGTTAATGAGGAAGATTACCTTATGGTTATCATTCCTAACTTCTGTTTAATGTATTAAAATCTATCGGAGGCTAAAGATTTTGTGAAAATATCAACAAGTTGATCTTGTGTTCTGATAAATTGAAGAATAATATCTCTTTTTTATGTGTGATCTCTAAGAAATTGATGCCTAATATCTATGTGTTTTGCATGAGAGTGATGTGAATGGTTTTTAATTAAAGAAATGACACTAGTATTATCACACAAAATTTATGTTTTGGTAAAACTCATACCATAGTCTGTGAGTGTGTGTTGCATCCACAACACTTGAGCACAACAACTTCCAGCTGCTACATATTCATCTTTAGTAGTAGAAAGTGCTACTAAGTGTTGCTTCTTGCATGACCAAGAAACTAATGAATCTCATAAGAAATGAAAAGTTAAGGATGTACTCTTTATATCCATTCTACATCCACCAAAGTCAGTATCCGAAAAAAATTTTAGAATAAAATCATTTCTAGAAGTATAAAAGAGTCCTAAATCCATGGTTCCCTTTAATTAGTGACAAATTCTATTCATTTCCTTTAAATGAGATTCCTTAGGATTGGATTGATATCTTAACATAAGAATATTGAAAACATTATTTCTGGATGACTAGCTTTCAGGTAAAGTAAACTTACTATCATTACTCTAAAAGATGTTTGATCTACTGGTTTCCCAACTTCATCAAGATCAAGAGTGTTTGAGGTACCAATGGGAGTAATTATACTCTTAGTGTTGTCAGATTCATACTTTTTAAGAAGATATTTAATATACTTATGTTGGGATATATAAATTCCTTCTGGTTTTTGAGAAATTTGAAAACCAAGGAAAAATGTTAACTCTACCATCATACTCATTTAAAACTCATATTTCATTAGATCCACAAGGGAATCCATTAAATATTGCTGAGTTGAACCAAATATAATGTCATCAACATAAATTTAAACAATCAAAACATTTTTCTTATCTTTCTTTATAAAAAGGGTTGGATCTAAATTTCCTTTAACATAATCATTTTGAAGAAAAAATCTTGTAATCCTATCATACCAAGCCCTAGGGGATTGCTTAATTCCATAAAAGTCTTTGGTAAGTTTAAACATGTTTAAGATGTTTTTTATCTTCAAAACTAGGAGGTTTTTCAACAAAAACTTCGTCTTGAACATATCCATTATGAAAAAAAAATTTCACATCTATTTGGAAAAGTTTGAAATTGAAGAATGATACAAAGGAAAGTAGGATATGAATAGATTCAAGTCTTGTTACTGGAGCATATGTTTCTTCATAGTCTATTCCTTCTTGTTGATTACAGCCTTTAGAAACCAATCTAGCTTTATTTTTAACAATGATTCCATTTTCATCACACTTATTTTTGAAGAACCATTTTACTCCAATAACAGAAGTTTCCTTAGGTCTTTCAACCAAGGTCCAGAATTTATTCCATTCGAATTAATTTAGTTCAACATGCATAGATTTTATCCAATCATCATTAGATAAAGCTTCATCAGTACTTTTTTTTCTAATTGGGAAAGGAATAATAGATGTTCTACTTCATTCCATAAGGAACTTATAGTCCTTACAGGTTGATTCACATCACCAATGATACTATCATTGGGATGATTGTTTATAAACAACTAATTTTGGTTTTGTAAAACCTGTTCATCAACATAGGGTAGGAAATATTCTAGGGCAAATGATTCAGAATTATCTTCTTGGATATTTTCCTTGTCATAAGGATCTTCTATCATGGGTTGATAATCAGTTTTTGAAAACACATCCGAAGATGTAGGTTGGGGTTGTTTAAAAACAAAGGGTTCAGTTTCATTAAATTTTACATGTACTGTTTCTTCAAAAGTACAAGTTTTTTTTATTAAAAACACTATAATCCTTATAAGTTGTGGAGTAGCATAAGAAAATTCCTTCATTACATTTTGGTGTGAATTTGTGAAGATTATATTTAGTATTTAGAATGAATACTTTGCAACCAAATACCTTAAAGTAGGAAAGTCTTGGTTCTCTACCATTCCCGAACTTATAAGGAGTTTTATTAAGAAAAGGTCTAATCAAAAAACGATTTATAGTATAACAAGAAGAACTTACAAATTCAGCCCAATTTTTTTTTGGTTACAATATATTCACTCAACCTGGTTCTTGTTATCTCTTCAAGAATTCTATTTTTTCTTTCAACAACACCATTCTGTTGTGGTGTTCTAGGTGCTGAGAAGTTATGAGTAATGCCTTTTCTACTAAAAATTGTTTCAAAATAAGAATTTTGAAATTCTTCTCCATGATCACTATGAATAGTTATCAAAGGAAGGTTTTTCTCATTTTTAACTTGGGCTCTAAAAGTTTTGAAATAAGAAAAAGCTTCAGATTTCTTTGCTAGAAAATAGATCCACGTAAATCTTGTGTAATCATCAACTAATAAAAATTCATAATACTTGCCTCCAATGCTTCCAGTTTGTGTTGGTCCAAAAATATCCATACGCACTAACTGTATTTCATTAGTTATTGAGACTTCACCGACTGATTTAAAACTTGATTTATGTTTCTTTCTATTTTGACAATGATCACAAAATTTTGAAGAATCAAATCTAAGCTCCGGTAGATCCTTAAATAATATTTTTTAGAGATTTTTCATAGGTTTCTAAGGTTATAATATCCAAACCTTCTATTCCATAACCAAGAATGATCTTCCATTGCACTAAGGTAAGGTAGTTCTTGGCTCCTAAGGTATTCTAAATTTAGTGCATAAGCATTCTCTTTCCTGTTGGCAGAAAGAAGAAACTCTTCCTTGGAATAGTTTACTAAACACTTGTCATTACTAAAATTTACAAGGTAACCTTTATCAAGTAATTTACTTATGATAATGAGGTTGTTCTTAAGAACCTTTACAAAAAAATTGAAATAAAAGTTTTTCCAAGAATAACGATGTTACCTATACCAATAATTTCACCCTTAGCATTATCTATGAAAGTTAATTTCCCTCCTTTCATATTGATAATATTTTAAAAGAAGTTCTTATTACCAGTCATATGCTGGGAACATCCACTTTCCATGTACCATATATTGTTGTTGGTACTTTCTTTACTTTCCAGAAAATAAAAGAGTTAGACTTTCGGAACCCAAATATTATTGGATCCGAAAATTTCAGAAAGCAAAATTTTAGGCACCCACATTTTCTTAGAAAAATAGGGCTTATGAAATCATAAAGACTGGGTTTTTTTAGGGAACACATTTTTGCCCAGTTTCCACCACACTGACACTTAGTGCAGAATGGAGAACTTTGAAGAACAAAATAATTGTTAGTAAAAATCGTTTTATAACTAGTATAACCAAACCCAGAATTATTCATTATAGGACGGATTTGTGAATACATTTTGTCAAAATTTTCTTTAACTAAGGTAAAGTTTGAAAAAAAATTCCTCAAGGAAAAACTTTCATGCTTTAGTCTAATAACTAAGTTATTGCCTTCTAAAACATTAGCTTCAGAACTAGAATTAGGCTCGAAAACATATTTATTAGAAATTACATTTTCTAGATCTTTAGAAAGTTTATCCTTCACAGAACTTACTTACTCAAGATTTTTTTAAATATTTTTAAAATCAAGGGTTTTCTTATCAATATCTTTAGAAAGATATGTTATTTCTTTAGTAAGTATAGATTTCCTAGAATCTTCCTTATCAAGTTTTTTGTTGACTTTAGAATTTTCATTCTCAAGAAGCTTAGCAAACCTAGAAACTTCATCATAGTTAGGTAAAGTATTATCCTCATCAGAAGAATATTCTTCATCCAAAGATTCAAAGTATTTATAATTACTATAATTTGTATTTAAAGAAACATTGGTCATTTATTCAGCATTGTGTACCTTGGCCATTAATAAATGGTTGTCAGTAGGTAGTTTGGCTATTAGACCAAGATTCTTCTGTCCAGAAGATTCGTAATCTGATGATTCATCTGAAGAGTCTCCACCACTAGCACTCCAGGTGTCATTATCTTTCAGAACTTTTTTAGCTTTAGCTTTGTAGTACTTATTTCTGTTTCTCTAATAATTATTTTTCTTTATTTCCTTTCTTTTAAGCATAGGACAATCATGTCTTATATGTCCATCTCTCTTTCATTCATGACATGTAACTTCAGAATCTTTCTTGTCTTTCCTTTCTTTCTTCTTATATCTGGATGGAAAGTTCTTCTGAACAACAATCTTGTTCATCCTTGAAGCAATATTGGCTAGTTCATTTTCTGAAGATTCACTTCCACTAGATTTGTATTGTATAAAAATCATCTTATATTTGGATCTAGTAACTCTCTCCGGAGTCTTGGATTTCATATGATTTGAATTTTTAGTAAAATCAACACTTCCATTCCCATTCTTCTTCTTAATGTTATCAGCATCTCTCTTCATTCCAGTCTGATGTCGAAGAAGAGTTCCAAAAAGTTCATCAAGAGAAATATGAGTAACCTTTCTATTCTCATCTATAGTTGTTCTCTTAGATTCCCATTCATTGAGCATGATTTCTATGATTTTATCCACAAGAGATTCATCATCAAATCCCTTCTCACCTATATATTGTAAACTATTAATCATAGTCATGAATCTCTTTTGCACCTTATATATGGGTTATCCATAAGGAAAGAAAAAACCATGATATTCATCTCTGAGCATGGCTCTTCTTGTTTCAATGACTTTTGAAGTTACAAAGTGTATAAATTCAAGTTTTTTCTATATACAATTTGTTGCTTCACAAGATGAATTTTGGATATATATATTTCCAGTCATGGAGAAAAGAAAATTATTGCGTACCTTATAATTCAGTTGATATTTATGCTTTTCTTGGTTGGTTAAAGTACTGACTTCCTTGTCAGGAATTTTATAACCTTCAATAAGCATGAAAAAATTTTCTACTCCAACATTGATAATTAATGCCTTCATGTGATCTCTCCAATATTTGTAATCATTACCATCAAAAATAGGTGGTCTAGTTGGATTTAGGTTGTCAATGGAACCAACATTGATTCCTACCATCTTAAAAAAAAACTTTCCACACAAACTTGTTAGTAATAAAAGTTTGTAAACAAGGAAAATATTCCTCAGCAAGAAAAAAATAGAACAAGATTATCTCTAAGAAAAAATGAATCCGAACTTTATGAGTCCAAAAATCTGATTCTGAAAATAAGAATAAGATGAATTCCCTTCTAAATCTAATCATGAGAATAATTCAGATTGAACCAATCCTCTGATACCAATTGTTGAGATGGTATGTGGAGTAATATATAATCTATAATACCAAATGTAGGATAAATATAATATAGATACTGAATGAAGTATCTAATAATGCTCAAAATACAAGAGGGGGGGGGGGTGAATTGTATTCTATAAAAAAAATTCCTTTGTAACTTTTAAAATTGAATATGTTTAACAAGGATAAACAAAGTAATTTACAAAAACTCTAGTTCTACACACTTGTTATATTCTGGAAATATAATTCTGAGAAAGTGATTCCAGAAAAGATGGTTCTGGAAAAAGGAACTTAATGAAAGTTTACAAATATAAAGATTCTACCTTAAAGTGTATAGAATCTTACTAAATCAGAGTATACAAGTATAAAGAAGTATAAGATAGTTATAGTTTCCTTAATAATAAAAATATAGTGTAATACTTGAAACAAACAAGTAACAAGTAGTAAGTCTTTTAACCCAAAGAGAAGGGTATCCAACAACATTGGATAAAGGTCCATTGATTTATAATTTCAAGAAAGTATATCTTACCCACACCAGGGTAAGACCTCGATACGAAGATCGAAGTCTGTCTTTCTATCCCCAAAATCCCTCAAATTCATGGTAGTCGGCACCTCTGTCTTCCTTATCAAAAAAGTCCTCAAACTTTAAGGTAGACGACACCTCTGTCTTCCTATCCCCAGAAGCCCTCAAATGTACTCAGCAACATTCAGAGTCGCACAAAGAAAATCTGAACAAGACGTTCAGAACACACTAAGCATGAGAGTATATCTCTAGAAATCACTTCAACAACATGTAATATCTAGAGTCCTAGAACAGTTCATCAAAGTTCTAAAAGTTTTGAGCTCGTTCAAATGAGATCCTATTTATAGGCACAACTTCAATGGTCATCTCCCTCCTCCAACAGTCATTTTTTTCCTTGAATTTCGGAGGGAACTATACATGTGTCACTCAAAAAGGAATTAGTTAGTTACTGAATGTACGACATAATTTTATAACAAAAACAAGTAAAATAAAAAATATAATTTCGTAACCAAAATAAAATATTCGGAATGTAAGAAAATAAAAGTTCGGAGTCTAACTAAAAACATATTCGGTGTCTATAATACAAGGATATTAGGATTCTGTTTTCTAAGGAATTCAGAACTTGAACTCTATAGAATTCCAGAGTCTAAATTTCAAGGAAATTCCGAATCTGGATTCACAAGAATTTGGAACCTGAAATTACAAAGTTTGGAGTCAGAGTTCATGAGAATTAGGAGTCAGAACTTAGAAGAGTTCGGAGTCTAAATTCAGAGAACTCAGAGTTAGAACTCATAAGAGTTCATGAGAATTTAGAGTCAGAACTCAGATGAGTTCAGAGTATGAATTTTAGAGAACTCAGAGTGAGAACTCATAAGAGTTCGGATCCTGAAAACAGAATGCTCTTTATCTAAGTATTACATGATTCCGAGGTTTTAGATATGAAACTGAATTTTACACTTAGAAAAAAAATGAACAATGAAAAACATGGTAAGGATAAATTTCCTTGGTGAAGGAAAATTTTCCTTATGAAAGTCAAACATAGGGTAAAATGAAATTTACCTTAGGATAAGGTGTTTGTGATTTTAAAAACATGAAGAAATGGTAAAGTCATAAGGAAACCTTATTGACTCAACAATCTCCCCAAACATGAAGGAATGTAAAAGTTATAAGGAAACCTTATTGACTTAATAATATTACTTCCAAGAACCATTTATTAACAATGGAATATACTAGATTATCTTATAAAGTTATGAATTTTAAATAACAATGTATAATTACAAATATGGTGTCACACATAAAATAATTTTTAAAATTTATGAATTTTTAATCTTAGAATTATAAACTTGGTTTATTTATGGATATATTTATTTACAAATCCTTATTAATTGTTTGTAAAGAAAATATGAATTTTCCAAAGCATATCCCTCAGAAGTGTCAAACGAGGTTCATAGAAAGAATCATTTTTATATAACTTGTAATGATTTATTCAATCCCAAAATGTGTTTTTCAAAGTTATTACCCCTAGGTACCTCCATTCTAGAACCACATACACTTGTAGTATCCAGAGATGGATGTATTTCTAAGAAGACCCACATAATCTCTTTCTTACTAAAACTTTAGGATATTATTCTATACTTATCCTTAAAGTCTATCATAGGGTTATATTACTTAATCTAAGTTTTCATAAATATAGTTTCCATGTTTTCTATTAAACTTCATGTCATACCAACTATAACAACCCTCAACCTAGTAGCTTAGAGCTGGTGCCTTGCATTTTTAAACTAGAATAGATACTATGGGTCAAATCCCAAAGGACTGATCAATTTGTTGTTTTGGAGAACCATATACATATATAATAACCAATTTAAATTAGGAAAATAAAATAAAACATAATAAATAATAATAAAATAGACTACATCATTTTAAACTCATTCAAAGAATTTATCTTCATATAATGGGGAAAGGAAAAAAATAAGGGTGAGATAAAATGCCCAGTAAGGGTTAAGTATAATGGAAGATATCATGAATTAATAATCATAATCAACATGAAATGGTATATTAATAAAAACACATTCCATTTAAATAACTTTACTATCATGGTGAAATAGGTAATAATCAATATGGAAAGGTAAATAATGGAAAACAAATTCTATTTAATCAATAAATTGAAAATGAAATACATCTATAATTAATGTAATAGAAAAAATATCATGGATAATAATAATGAATTAATTCTAAATAAATAAAATTCATAATTATGGGATTCCATGTTTCCCAGGTACATTATAAATTTACCATCAAGAACTTTTCAAAACAATTTAAAATATACTAGGTGAAAACCCATCTAATTGGCTAAATGATTTGTCTCATGAGACTTCAGATACATCGATCTCATATCTATACCCCATACCCACCCATTTAATAACTATCAAAATCATTCCCCATATATCAAATAATATATTTAATTCATAAACTATGGGCCTTATCATCATGTATCCTTATTGATTAATGGGTACATATTTAGAAATATTTTCTGAGTTAATCAAATAACTTTTAAAGTGAACACTGTATGTAAAATTGGTATAATTTTTATGAAATAATCATATTAATAACATAGTAATATGGATATATAATATAAAATAAATCTCCATTGAAAAATGATCACAATAAAGTGATTGTTTCAAGAGAAAGTTTACAATCACAAAATAAAGTGAGATTGCACAATAACTTTTATCACTTGGTAGTTTTCAATTCAAATAACCTTGGATGAGATAATTAAAAGTGGAAATTAAAATAACATGAATAATGAATTAATCATGATATTATATATAAAAGGGGAATTATATACACCATATAAAATTGTATTGGTGGATAATAACAAATAAGTCTCAATGGAATGTAAATTGAGATGAAATCCCTTACCTCACGTTCCATTTTGGGTGAACATCATTTGACCTAATTTATAGTGCTTTTAAACATTTTATTAACTTATTAAATAAAAATAAAAATATTTATAATATTATATATGATCGTTTTATAACATATTATTACCCTTTTATTGATAATCTTTCATTATTTTCATTGTTTTGGGTGTTAATTGCCTTGTTTTCTCAAGCGTGTTTCATCATGAAAGATATGGAACTTTCACATATTATATAGTTTTATCATATCCATAATAATAATTATGAAATAATTATCATATTTATACAAAAATTATAATTTTAATATCTACCATTAATGATGGTTAAGAAAAATGAAGTACGTTATGATCATGGAGATGGTAGGTCGTAAGCACACATGAGTAATGTTTCCATTTTTCTATGATCATTATATAAATGAGGTAAGTGATATTTTAACTTTCTATAATGACAATAATATAATTAATACCATATTATATACTTATATTTATCATTAATGTTGTGCGGTTATGGAAATAGAGTCACATCGCTTCCGAAATGCGGTAGTCCACACGTACATGAATGATGTTATCATATTTACATGAGTGAAAAGGAATGAAAGGAGATCATATATATTATCTTTATTTAATGATAAATATGTTGTTAATATAATATTTATTTCAGTCCTGTCACATATAATCATTAAATCTATCTTTATCACCGTTCTTTTGAAGCGTTAGTGAAAGACGAATCACATCGCTTTGTGAGGCGGTAGTCCGCCGTACAAACGAGTGATGTTATCGTATCTCTAAAAAAATTGAAGGTAAATATATATATGATATATTGAATATATAGGTATAAATATATTTTGAATATAATATAAATAATTTATATACATCATCATACACAACCTTGAAAGGTGGTAATGGATGAACGAACGACATTGGTTTGCGAGACGATAGTCCGCCATGCTAATGATCAATGATTTTATAACCCATTTTATGGAAGTGGGGATGGTTTTAGGTCATAAAATTATTATAAAAACAACCTACTATATGAAATATACTTATTTTATTATATCATAATTTTTTAATAAAAATTTAAGGATGTGGAGAGAGAAGTAAAATAAAGACACTCATTGAAGTGGATGAAATTGAATATTTTATTGATTTTGGATTCATTGTTTCATGGCTTGGTTTGGGTGTTCGAGAACTATGGTTTTACGATAAAACTATCCCATATTCCATGTTTGGGTTTATCATATATTAATTTTTATTGGATTTTAAATTGAATTATTTGTGGTGTGATATTTAGAGGATGGTTTGAATTAGACCATTGTACCACGTCCCTTTTCTTTATGTTGTGGTTTCTACTAGTTTGAACATTTTGAACTATCAATGATAGCCTTTTTACTATGGTATAATATTTTTTATCCTGGAAATAAATTCAGGTTCACCTATCATTTCCATTTGTCCTCCATTATTTTCTTCTGCCTTGGTAACCCCTATAAAAATTTTTGAAAATCTTTTAGCCCCAATTTCTTGTATTTTATCCCTGTCTTAAAAGAATGATTTATGGAGATTCAAGGTGAGCTATTCATTCTACCTTATTAGTTTCTTTCCATTCCACCCAATTCTCCCTTGTAAATTATTAGTTGTAGTTCTAGTTCAATTAAAAGTATGTTGGGTTTTTGTTTTTGATAGGATATTTCAATGATATTGGTTAATTGGGGTTTCCTTCATATAGATTTTATCTTGAAATAAATTATTCCTCCATTTTCTTACATAATGGATTAAAAATATTTTTTTGAGGTAGAGGTTTCAAGAACACTTCTCTTTTATGTGTGAATATAGAAGTATCATTATTTTATTTTATTTTTGTTAGATTTGAAGTATCAACCTAATAAATATATTGAAACATACTTAAAAAAGTAAAGGTAATTGGGGTGAATCTCATTTGTTTTATTGGATTCTTACTTTTGAATATTGATTATGTTTTACTTTTTTTGTTGTTTAGGAAATTGATTGCTACCGTGAAATATATGAATTCTATTTGAAATCTATTATTGATAACATCTATTATGAATGGGTAAATAATTAAATATAATAATTAATTACTTGTTTAAAAATATGGAAATATGGATATGATGTCTTTACTAACCATGGATTAATTATATGAAACATATGAATATGAAGTGTTGGTGTTTGATGTGTTTTTTTCTTGTTCTATTGTGGATTTATTTTATTGGTTATGTTAGTTTTCTAATGGTTGTGTGGGAATGGTTATGATTTTTTTGTATAGTTTTTGGCATTTTATGTGTTGGTAAGTGAGACTGTGGTTGGTTAATATAGTTTTCATGCGTAGTGATAGCTATTATTGTGAGATGGTTGGACTGTGAAAATGGATTTTTCATACGGTGTATGGAGAATGATTTTGTGGATATGGTATGTTTTTTGGGGTGGTTTATAAATTTTTTTGTAGTTATAGAATAGGGATTTAAATGATAAATTTGGTAATGTAAAATAGGTTGGAAAAGAAATACATATGCTGCATAGGAAATGATGAATCTTGAAATGGATAGGTAGATATTAGAATAAATTTGGTAAAATGACAGAATAATGGTTTGGCATTAAAAATGGGATTTAATGGGTAATTGTAAATTTTTTTGTGGAAGTTTTATGTGGGGATTATGAGATTGTTTCACTATAGACATAACAATGGATATGGTATTCGTGACGGTAATGGTGTAGTAGTAGTTATTGGCTTCAATAAGGGATATTTGGCGAGAACCCATTGACTAGGATTGTGTGTGAGGACTATACCTTATATTTTACTATGGATTATATATGCATTCTACTTGAGTCATGTATTTATATCGATTCCCAAATGTTTTATGATTCAATTGTTTTTCCACAAACTCCCTGGTTAGTTATGGTGGATGGTTGAGTACCCATATTCTTTAATCTCCCTTAGACCATTGTATTTGATAGTTAGTGGCAGTATATAGTTGGAAGATATATATAGTTTGTGGTTGAATATGATAGTGGTAGTTACAATTGGGTTCATGGATGGAATGATGATGGAACAAAGTTGATGTATTTTATTTTCATGATACCCTACTAAACCGGGTCTGTGATTGATATATGGTTAGTGGATATGTGATAAATGAGCATAAGATGTTCTATATTGGGGGTGTGAAATAGGAAAATTGTAGGTGATGTGGTTGTGGGGAACCTTATTTGTATTCCTTGATAATATTTTATTGCATTGGATGTATTATTTGGTGTGTGATCTATTGGGAGGTTTGGGGATATTTGATCTACATATGTGCTTGATGGTTCTAATCTTTATTCATTGGAGAATTAATATGATTCTCCAAAATTTACACAATAGATATTGGGTATGATCCTACTATATAAAAATGTTATGATGAACCCTATATATATTAATATGTTTCATAGGTTTCCTGGAGGTCTTTAGAGACTGAGATGGACAACACTAGATTTGTTCATGGAGTTTCTAAGGAGTCACTACCACATGGATTATTTGATATTTTTATCATATTGGTACTCGTTTCTTGTATGAAATTAACATGAATTATGATATGTGGGTTTTATTATTATTATAAAATAATAATTTGTAGATTTATTGTTATGTTCCTAGGATATATGTGGGTAATGAATTTGATTTACATGTTTCCTACTCTAATCCCTATGTGTTAACCAGAAGCTTATTAGAGGTGGGCCTCAAGAGGGTGCTCAAGATGAAATTTTAGGATGTTATTCACTTTTATCCTGATCTCATTCATTATAAGAAGTCTAGTGTCTGTTTCCTTAAGGAGTTTTTGTAACCAGTCATTATATATAAAATCTCCCCATTTATTTTACCCATGTATTTTGAGGTTAAAAAGAAGAAATAGGTGATCAAGAGAGGATTTTCTTGAGACGGAGTCTAGTAGATATTTCAATGGAGTAGAGATTTAGATGGGGGATCCTAGAATTTAGGATATTCAAGGGTTTGACTAGATGGGATTTAACCTTCACTATCTATCTCACACTTTTCTAGAGACAATAGTTCCTATGAATCTATTAAGAGCTCCATGTTGATGTGTTTAAACTATAGAGGTTATGCTCACCATCAATCTCATTTTTCAATCATCCAAGGAGGTTAATATGCTATGTGTGACTAGATTATTTTTCATCCCTAATGGAAGTAGTTTACTATGAAGTATTATTAGAAACATGTGCCTCCATATTATATTACACTAATGGGATATGGGGCTTGTATACAATAGCCCCGTGACATCCCTCACCCTTTGGGACCCAAGCTAGAGTGTGGCCACAAAGGTGGACATCAACAGTGAGGTGGGGAAAGGGGGGGGGGACATGGATAGTTTTATGCTATAGAGATGCTCGAGACTGAGGGATCATAAGTTTCTTCAATGTATTACAAGTTTATAAACTACCTTATCTTTTTTCATGTTTGATTCTAGATATTCACACTTCTTAATTTCTCCCACCTTGGTCTCTACCTTGGGGATCAAGATGGAGAGTCTTACAGTCCCTTATTATTGACTACACTAGATTGAGGCCAAAAATGTTTTCTAGATGGTTTTGGGGTTTTGAGATGATTATGGGGTATTATAAGTCATCTATATATTACTTTATGCTTATGATACATCTGTACGACATCATCATAAACATTGAATGGTTATATTTAATGTATACAATAATTGATTTATTTCATAGTAGATAAATGTTTTTTGATGAGGATGGCTAGTATATTGTGTTTTTTGGAGATATAAAAAATTATATGGGTCATATATGAACAAATATATTATTATCCAATTTGGAGGTCCTATCACTGGATTCAGTGGAGCTATAGATAGAAGATCTCCCTAGAGTTGTGGATGTGTTTACAAATGTCTTTATTGAGGAGGTAACAACCCAAAAACCTTGACATGACATCAATTTGGGGATATAGTTTTATCCTGAAGAATCTCTAATTTTTATAGATCCTTCTAATATTGTACCTTCTGAGTTATGGGAGCTATGTATTCAGATTAACCATATGATGAAAAACATTTTAATTTTCCCAATGTATCACCATGGGGGACTCCTATGTAGTTAATTGTGAAGGTGAATGATGGTATGAGTCTATGAATATATTATTGGAGGTTTAATCATGTGAATGTTAACAATTATTACCCTTTTTAAAGATTTATGATTTATTCAAGTATTTTAAGGGATCCCACTAGTTTTTGAAGACTTATTGTGGTCAAAATATCCCTAGATAATGGTGAAGGAGGAGGAAATCCCAAATAGTTCATTCCAGTGCTGATATGGGTACTTCAATTTTATATTCATTTCATTTTGTGTCATGTATTCCCTTAAAATTTTAATTGGAGTCATGAAGTACATGTTCTATGTGTTCCTAGAATGGTTTGTTGTGGTGTTCACCGAAAAAATCTTCACATAATCAATGTTATAGGATGAGTACACTGGCCACCGTAGACAACTTTTTCAGGTTCTTTAACTCCATAATATCTATGTAAATTTATTTATGTAAAATTTCAAGATATGGGAGGAAAAATTCGTTGTATATGTATTGTCCCAATAGGGAGTAGCAATGGACCCATCAAATATTTAAGTAGTTTTTTCTTGGATAATAACTAAGAATATGGTAGTGGTTCTTAAAATTCATGGTATTAAGGGATATTACCAAAGTATTTTTCAAATTTCTCTCAAATTTTATCCCAATTAACAACCCTAACTAGAAAGAACCATTATTTTATCTAGACTAATCAGTATCAAATAGTCTTTGACTACCTGAAGGATAAGCTGATTGGTGTCCCTATGTTTCAGTTACCAGTAGAGTGAGTGATGTTTGAGGTTTTATATGAAATTTATTTCTTTTATTTGTATTTAATTTTGATTAAAAATTTGAAAATTATCTCTTATAGGTTTAGTTATTTATGTCCACATGAGCATAACTATTCCACTAACGATTTGGGGTTAGCAACAATAATATTTTTCTAAAATCTATTGCTGTATTACGTCATTTTTGAGTGTTTTTTTGTATTCAGAGATCTTAATATCCTAAGGTATGTATTATATTAGTAGGATCTATATAATTGAAAATGGAAATGGATGGATTTCATTCAATATTATCAATTTTAGATATCCTATACCCCAGGGAAGGGGAATATTATAGATAATACGCTAAGTAGGAAGCCACGAGGTGATGATGTTCGAGAGTCTAGGGATGTTTGGTGACTGATGAAGGAGTTATAAGTGATGCATATGAATTTTATAGTAGATGTTTCTTATTCTAGATGATGGTGAAGTCATCCATGATGAATCGAGTAGAGAAATATCAGTGGGGAGACTCGAAGGTATAAGTGATATGATGTCATGTTCTTCATAGAGATGCTTCAGAGGGGTGGTCATATGATGGGCAACATCAGATGATATTTATTGAGAAGCTATTTTTTCTAGTGGGGATATGCGTGGCAGTTCTCTATGGTCTTCATAAATATACCATTGTGGTGGATCCCAATGTATCCAATATGTACCATGTCTTGGGGAGTCAATTTAGATATTCGAGGATGAAATTTTATATAGAAAATTTTATGAAACAGTACTTGGTCTTCTAACAGGTGAAGGTAGAGAATATGTTCCTAGAGGGTTGTAACAGTCATTAGATACCCCCAAGTAGAAGTGGAAGGACATATAAATGGACTTCATGAGAAAATTACCATAGTTTTTAGGAATATGTAATGACATTTAGGTGATCATGGACTGATTGATGAAGTGATACCACTTATTAGTGATAAGGTATTTGAGTTCCATGGATGCTCTGGTGGGGTGATATGTGAATGACATTGTGCAGCTGCACAGGGTACTGAGGTCCATTATTTTTTATTAGTATCCACATTTCAACTCATGAGTCTATATAGGTTTAAATCATGATTTTGGATATAAACTACTCTATAGCATTTTTTTTTATGCCAAGAAGGATGGGTAGAGGGAGCAGACCATCGAGATTCTATAGGATATGTTATGATCCCACATCTTGGATTTTGGTGAATCATTGGTGAAGAACCTATGCTTGGTTGAGTTCACTTATAAAAATAACTATCAATATTTCATTAAAATGGATCTATTTGAGGTACTATAAGGGAAACCTTGTTTATATCCATTATATTGGACTAAGGTTGGTGAATCAATATTCCTTGGGTTTGATGTGATGTAGGGTATGACTGAGAAGATTTAGATGATTCAAGAGTTTATGAACACAACATAGGGATGTTAGAATTCAAATAATAACTAGAGGAGGATACTTTTGATGTCAAATTTTGGGGTCTATGTGTTTATGAGTATTTTCCCATGTTTTGGGTAGTGGAGGTTCAGTGTAGTGAGAAATTTTTCTCCCTAGTTTATCATACCTTTTGAGGAGTTAGAGTGCGTAGGTGAGGTGGTGCATCTGTTAGCACTATTGTAAAGAGTATATTATTATAATATATCTTCAATTTATGTGTTTTGATGATACAAAAAATTTCTAATTTTATTCTAAATTTTTTGTTAATGTTTTAGATTATATTTATCTTACGTAAGTATTTTGTCTTAAAATAATTAAGGAACATCTTCTATTACTCAGAAATAGAAATGAAAACATAATACTTTATCTTACAAAGTTTAACTAATATTCTTATAACAAACATTTAACCATGAAAATAATTTATTATTTTAAGTAAAGAAGTTATGAATTTCCTCACAACAAACTTTTATCTTAAGTTGAAGAATTATATTATGCTCTAGTGAAGATATAATATCTTATGTGGAAGAATAACTTTATCTAATGAGAAGTAATCTCACTATGAGTTGTTATTTTAGTTGATATGAAATGAAGATATGTTTCTATAGGATGTCATGATGACTTTTTCTAATATCTTGATAAGTAATTTCATATATTTTGAGTACAACAAAAGAATATTGTATATTTAAGGAAAGATCGTCTGTACAAGACTTTCCAAAATAAAACAATACAAAGTATGATAAGATTTATGATAAAAAAGTAATTTCTATATTTGGAAAGCTCATCTAAAAATCCTTAATATCCTATAAAATAAATATTTCTATGCATTTCTCTCAATCGTTAAAGTTTTCCTATGACCAAGTTCAAACAGAATATAAAAGGAAAGGCTATAAACAACACAAAGAGATGAGGAGAACCAAAAAGAAAATACAATTTGATTGAATTTTCCTAAATCCATAGATCTATACATACCCAGAACAAATACATCTAGTGATAATATTATAAATTATATCTATTGAAATTAAGATCATCCTGAGTTATGATTTAATTCTATCATTCTATTTGGATGAAGCTTCATTTACTACCAGTTTCTGATTGCAACTATGCACTGAAAACGTTTCTTAAATCTTAAATATATTTATACCATGTCATCACTTAGTGTAATAGTATTGTTAAGATTAGGGATAGGTCATGTAAATGTATATCCTAGTTAAAAGTGCTGAGACCTTTGTACTAATGAAAAACTGCTTGTAATCAACTGGTTGCCTCTAGTAAAAGTGATGTTTAGTGAAAATCGCCAAGATTGAGAAGTAGAGAGTTGGTGGATTGGAATAAGTGATTTATATTTCCTAAACCACTATAAATCAATACATTCAATTTACTTTCTACATATTTTACATTTATGCTATATATACTCTTAAGGAATAAAATTTAACGTACATACTTCAAAGAGGGAGGTTTTACTTTCAATATTTTTCTAAGAACTCAATTCACACGCCTCATGAGTTTTCCAGTTAGTCATTATCTGGGAAAAAAATTTGCATTAGATCTTGTGAATATCATGTTAAAAACTATAAAAAGTTGAAGTCCAATTATCCATTATCAAATGAATTCTATGGTCGATAACTGAGAAGTTATGTCAATTATTAGAGCTTCATTCTCCAATGGTGAAAAATATGGTTTCTAGAAAGATCAAATGATAATTTATCTAAAGAACCTTGGTTTTAAAGTCTATCTCAAAGAAGTTAAACCCTATGAAATTCCTATGTTAGTACTTAAAACATGGGATGATAAAAATGAAGAAAATTATGGTTTAAACTCTAAAGTTATGAATGATATCATTTTTAGGTTAGGACCAGAAGAGTACAATAGGATATCTCAATGTCATATAATGCATGAAATGTGGACTACTATAGAAGCAGCATATGAAGGAACTAATAATGTGAAATACCTTATATATGACACAACCAAGATAAAGTTTGATACTTTCAAAATGGACGAAGGAGACAACATTACTCAACTAAATAGAATACTCACTGAGATCATGAACAACATTGCTACTCCAGGAACACCTATCATTGAGTCGAAACAAGAATTAAAAGTTCATTGATTATTAACACCAAAGTAGAGTGGAATCTCAGCTACCATTATACAATCATCAAAAGTAAATAAATTCAAGATAAAAGATCTTATCATAACTCTCATGACATATTAACATGAAATGGAAACTTCAAATAAAGATCCTAAAATGATCAAAAAATGAAAATTCTACCTTGAAAGTGTCAACTTATATAGATTATAGAAATAAAATAAGTAAACAACTTTATGAAGTATCTAAAGAACAAGATCTCTCAAGAAATACTGAATCAAATGATGAACTTGCTCAATTTTCACAAAAGTTTAAAAAATAATATAACAAGAGATGAGGATTCCGTAGACCCTTCAACAAGAAAAAAAATAATTGTTACAAATCTAAAGAGTTGAGATGCTATGAATGAAAAAAGATAGAACACATAAACCCTAACAGCCTGAAAATCAAAGATGAGAAGAATACAGAAAGGAAGTACTTAAAAAAGGCTGGATATAATAAATATAAGAAATCTATAAAGGCTACATGGTGTTCTTATTAAGATTCTAGATAATTCATGTCATCAAAATTAGGAGCTGAAGTTTCAATTCAAAAGGCCAACATATGATTTATGGAATAATCCAATGAGGCACATTCTTATTATTCTGAGAATGAATGTGAATTATAAAATGAAAATTCCTCCTATAAAGAGTTAAATGAATACTGAACCATATTGGAAATAAATTATTTAATTTTGAAAAAAAAAATAAATATATTTGAAATTTTTATAATAAAATCTTTTGTGAGAAAGAAAATATGAAGAGTAAAAATTTAGACCTGAAAAATCATCTAGAAAATTCTATTGTCTTGAATTCTGGACAAATCAAAATAATTGAAAACCTATAAAATGAGGTTGAAAATTTTAAAGATTCTGTAAGTGTTTTTACAAAAGGATAAGACTATTTAAACAAAATTCTTGTCTAGAGTCAACCTAGAAAAGAATATTTTTTAATTGCAAGTGAAGGTTAAAGTTAAAATATTTATATAAAATCCTTTGTTCCCTGATCAAAAAATATATATCTTTATAAAGTTACGTGTTTTCATTATGATGAAACCTGGAAATTTTCCAATATTTGTTATTTAAAAAATTCTTAAGTTAGTGTAATTAAAAGTGTTTTTATTTCAAAATATTTTTCAAAATATTTTTCAAAATAAAATTCAATGTTTTCAATAAAAAGGAAGTATAGATTCCTAGATCTCTTATAACTAACATATGTAGACCTAGACTATTTTGGGTACCAAAGAATTCTATTGTTTGATTTGTCATTGTAAGAAACTATCTGTATGAACAAACATGCCAAATGGTTCATGAATAGTGGTTGTTCAAGGCATATGAGTTAAAATTACCTCAATTTTAATTATCTATCCAAATTTGATGGATGATATTTTATGTTTGGAAATAATGAAAAAGGAAAGATAGTTGGAATTAGTTTAATTGGAAATCCCCAGTCTATCCTTATCAACAAATTAAATTACATTGAAGGATTGAAGCACAACCTCATAAGTATTTATCAAATTTTTATAATGATTATTCTATTGATTTTCAATTAATTCCTTCTTAGTTTTTAAATATCAGTGTCTCATGTTTATGGAACCCATAACAGAAAGTGTTTACACATTAAATCTTAACTTGTTGTGGAGAAAAAATGTAATTTTTTTTAAATGATAAACTGTTTGAATCATATATTTTGAATAAAAGTTTTGGTCATTAGAATGTTCCTTATTTAATAAAGTTGTTTAAAAGTAATTTAATTTATGACTTGAATGATCTTAAATTTTATATAAAGAAACTATGTGATGCATTCCAAATTGGAAAGCACTATAAGTCATCTTTCAAACCAATTAAAAAAGTTTCTACTTATATACCTCTTGATCTTATCTCTATGGATCTATTCAAACCAACTATAATTACAAGTCTTGCTATTAATTCATTTGTTTTTATGTTATTTGATGATTTTAAAGATTTATATGTGCACTTTTTAAGACTTAAAAGTGAAGCTAATTATTTATTTATCAGTTTTTGTAAATTTGTGTAAAATGAAAAAAGATATCAAAATTTTATCTTTGAGAAGTGATCTTGGAGGTGAGTTCAAGAATCATGAATTTAATTCTTATTGCTCTAATAAAGTTATTAAACATAAATTATCTACCCCTAGGACACCTCAATAGAATAGTTTTGTTGAAAGGATAAATATAAATTTGTAGGAAATTTCCAGGACTATGTTTTGTGAATATAACATGCCAATAACTTATGGGATGAAGTTGTTAACACAAAAAGTTATATCATTAATATATTACTGATAAGATATATTTTGAGGAAAATATGCTATGAGTTGTGAAATAATGAAAAAACCATGGTAGGATACTTTAATGTTTTTAGATGTAAGGTTTACATATTCAACGCTAAGGATAATATTTGTAAGTTTGATCCAAAGGCTTATTATGGTATCTTCCTAGGATACACTACAACTTAAAAAGATTATTGGGATTTCAATAAAGGGTCAAGGACTGTTGAAGAATCAACTCATGTGAAATTTGATGAAAGTTATCCCCTCAGTAACAAAAGTAGTCAAATTAATTATCAAAATGATTCAATAAAAAATATGAGACATAAACCTTTGTTTCATGATAACAATGATGATGATTTTGGAATTTTATTACTTTAAACAAAATCCAATAAGGTTAGACACTAGTAAACCTAAAAGTGTGTTTACTAGAACTCCTAGAAACCTTCAAGACTATACTTTAGAAGTATTTATATAAAACCTAGATGAGGGAGGTAAAACCTATATAAATATAGGAAATATAGTATAATTATCTACCTTTATATCCCAATTAGAACCTAAATCCATAGAAGAAGCCTTATTAAATGAAATTTGGTTATTAATAATTCTAGAATAGATAAATCAGTTTAAAAGAAAGAAGGTATGAAAACTAGTTGGAAGACCCTCAAACTATCCTATAATTGGAAGAAAATGAGTTTTTAGAAACAAACAAGATGACCGCAGTGTAATAACTAGAAATGAAGCTAGATTGGTTGCTTAAGGAAACAATCAAGAAGAAGTAATTGATTATAAATAAACCTTTTCTCCCATATAAATATTAGAAGATATTAGAATCATTTTAAAATATATATCTTATATTATTTTTAAATTATATTATATTGATGTAAAATCTACCTTTTTGAGTAGTTTTTTAATGGAGTAATTTTATGTAGAGAACTTCCTGGTTTTGAAGATCCTCATTTTCGAAATTCTGTGTTTATTACAAAAGATATATATGGAGTTAAACAAGATCCAAGGGCATGTAATGAAAGATTAAGTTCTTTTCTTTTATCAAATGGTTTTATAGTAGGAATAATAGATCTTACATTAATTAATAAAATTTATTTTTCTAGTATTTTTCGGGTATAAATATATATAGATGATGTTATATTTGGATCAAAAATTAAAAAAATATGCAATGAATTTTCAAAACTTATGAAAAAAGAGTTTGAAATGAGAATGATTGGTGAACTAAACTATTTTATGGGATTTAAAGTTTACCAAAAAGATTTTGGAAATATTTTAAATAAAATAAAATACATACTTTACTTACTTAATAAGTTTTGTCTTGAAAAAAGTAACACTTAATCAAATCCTATGAGCTCCAATACCAAACTTGACTTAGATGAAACTAGAAAACTAGTTGACAACAAGTTTTATAGAGGAATAATTGGATGTTTTTTATACATTAATGTAAGTAGACTAAAAATTATGTTTTTAGAATGAATTTGTGAAATATTTCAATCTAATCCAAAATAATTTCATTTAAATTCTAAAAAAATAATTTGAAGTTATTTAAAAGGGATCATAACTCTTTCTCTTGTTTTTCTAAAAACATCAGATTTTAAATTAATTTCATACTCAGATGCTGATTTTTCTGGATGTATATTATATATGAAGAGCACCTCGGGAACATTCCCTTATGTTATTAAATATCTCATTTCTTGGTCAAGTAAAAATCAACATTTTATAGAACTATTAACTACCGAAGATAAATATATTACCATAAGAAGTTGATGTGAATAGGTGATATGGATGAAACACACCTTAATGGATTTTGGATTTAACTTTAATCATGTTCCTATCATATGTGATAACACAAGTGCTATCTAAATCTCAAATAATCCAATACACCATTCAAGAACAATGATCATTGATTTAAGACACCATTTTTTGAGAGACCATCAACAAAAAGATGATATCTCTTCAGAATTTTTTTGCACAGAAAATCAATTAGGAGATATTTTCACTAAACCTTTGTCTGATGAAAAATTCTAGTTTATTAAATCCTAATTAGGTATTTTTAACTTTTAAAAGTAATATTTTAAATTATAACTCTAGTATATACACTAAGAATTTTATATGTTTTATTTAAATATTTTTATGTATTGACATTTAGATAAATGGTCACTTATGGTAGACCACATCACCTACTATTTGTAATAACTACTCTTATATTATTGTGTGATTCCATGATCACTATGAAAGAAAATTTTTATTATCTAATCTTTACCTAAAATGAATAACAAACCCTCTGGAACCATGTTTCTTTCTATTTTTTCAAACCCCTATTACCCTATACTTTCGACCTTTAAATCCCTCAACCAATCTAAAAATGGAATGAAATGAAAGAATCCAATGGTGATTTATTTACTAGGATGAATCATAAAATGATATCAAGAAATGTTTTAAGTAGAAGAGACATTTATTTGAAGTGGATGCACAGAATAGACATGCTATTAAAGAAAGTTTTCAACCATCAAGGATAGGAATATCTTTTTGATTCATTATGAACATCGGTAGTTTTAAAGAAAGATGATCATGAGTTCTACGAGTCTGTTACTTTACACTTTAGTGATGATGAATACCTAGTCACTACAACTGTGAAATAGAAAGATCTATCACTAACATAAGTCAAGATGGCTAAAGTGTTGAAAGTTCCTCATAAATGATACCCATTTTTTACACCTCCTTATCTTATAGGTATGGTGTTACTCCTCTAGATACAATGAAATAAAATTTTGAAACTATTTTTATTGAGAAAAATAAATTGAAGAACAAGGTTCCATAAAGAAAAGTGTTGATCAAATTCATTCAGTCTCGAATTTCTCAAAGAAATGGTGAGTTTGAGAAAATTATTTTTCAAGATATTTCACTACTTTAATTTTTTATGATATAAAATCTTATTAAATTAGCATGATATATCCTATGATATATGTTCCACATTCAAAATAATCCTCGAAACTTCTTCCCATTTGGAAGAATATTAACTATAATTTTTCAGAATACTGGAGTTGTTTTAAATGACAATGACGCAACATGTGTCATGGTTTAAAAAACCTAAATTAAAGTGTTTTAAGAAAAAGTGGATTGCATTAATATTTTTCCTTGAAAATGTTGATTCCTTTTCACTCAATTACAAAAACAAACCCTGATCAGAATTAGGGGGAGTATTCTAGCCTATATAAGACACAAATAGTGGTGGAAGAATCATCTCATCATTCTAATTCTAGAAAAAGTGGTGATGAGTAAGAAGAAACTCTTAATATAAGATGATGAGTTTGGGATGGTATTACATCAACCCACAAGATATTTTTTAGGAGAACACCCTTCCTGCTCATGGCTCTTCACCAGTCCAAGTTCCAAAGGGAAGGATAGCCATGACTATCACTAGGATGTTCCCAATCAGTCTGGATAAGACAATCTCTAAAAGGCCAAGACTTTCTCCTCTTATAGTTTAGTCTCACTCCCAGTATATAGAGAGAAAAAATGAAGAAAGAATCATAAAATTAGATTCACAAGAATCATTTTACATAGAAACAGTAACAAAGTCACTGATAATCAACTTTTTTGAGAATAAAGTGATGAATTTCAATATGAATGGGTTTCCCCTATTCCTCAAGAATGTCAGAATAAATAAATTCTAAAAACTAAAAGGGACACTTTTGAAAGACCTCAACAGAGCCTCTAAAAGTTGAAATCTGAATTTGAGACCCTAAAATCTCAAATATTTGAATAAATTCAAGGATTAAGAAGTCTGTATGATCAGATGGCCTCAAAAGATGAAATTTAAGAAGTCCGATTATTGGTACAATTTTCTTAGAAATTTTTTCAGAACTACCCCTTGTTGCAACTGCGCTCAGTTCATATGTTTAGTTGAGAATAACAGAGTTTTATCAAGATGTATATTTGGTAATAGTAGCTATTGATTCTCTTCAAGGTGATGTTTGGATAAGATAAATATGTCAAAACATCCATAGGACTATTTTTGATGAATTTATAAGACTACTGACTCTAATAAAAGAAGTTATTGGATCTGTTGATAGTTCCACAAAAGACATTGGTTACCCGCTTAACCAAAATGTAATAGAAATTAAATAAAAAACTCTACAAGTAAATAAGTATATAATTTTCTTCATTAATCTTCTAAATAGGTTAGATATAAATCTATAAAACAACTGTCGAGAAATAGAGAAGAAAATTGAAGTCTTATATGAATAAATGATGAATAATATTGATAAGAATTTCTCAGACAATAATGAAATAAAAGTTGATGAATTTTAAAAAAATACTCATAAATATTTGAGAGATCTAAGGAAAAAGAAATTTTGTCTGTAATAGGGATTCAAGATAATAAGTTTGATGTTTTACAGAACATGATAGCCAGTTTTGTTAAGGAAGGATACCTCTATAACTTTGTTGGAATTTTTTCTCAAAGAATGTGGAATGGTTTTAAAAATCTATTAGAATTTTTCAAGCACCAAATGGTGAAAAGGATTGATTCATGTACTGATTCTATATTTCAAATGGGTGTGAGATGGATTCCTAGACCTCATATTACTGATCATTACCTATAGTCCTCTCAACTTCTCAAAGAAATATTCAACCCATCCAAGGATCACTAAAGGGAACATCAAAGGTTTACTAAAGATATATACTTGTTCTTAGATAAAAAATATTTTAAACTCCAATTTACTCGTGAAGATAACTATAATTTGGAAGGTTTACAACAAACAATTCATAATATTCACTCGAAAATAATTAGGTTTTCTCACGAAGATCATTCTGGTCTTAGAGCATCCTCACTGATGTTAGTTGATGTTGCTGGCACAACTACTAACGCTACTCTTCCTTCATCTTCATTACCTCATGACCAACCAATCTATTTCAAGAAACCACCTATCAAAAGTCATTTTCATCAAATTAGTTGATACTCCACACCATTTGTTTCATGAGATTGGTTTCTCAATGGTCGGCCAATCTAAAAAAAATTTAATTATTCTACCTTTTATAGTATTTTACTATCTACCTCTCTCTATCTCAATATATCTTTGGGATGATTATGATATTTTAACTTATGATTTTTCTTTAAATAATCTTATTATCTTAATACTCATAATATATTTTATGTGATGTTTATCATTTTTAAGCGTTTAGTTTTAGAAAATTTATGCATTTGGATTGTAATTTATTTTAAGCCCTTATCTATTTTATTTTACTATACTAAAATTTCAATGTTTCATTATAAACTCCTCTTACTTAAAAAACTCTGTTCCATCAATTGATATATGTGTTAAATATAAAATATTTTTTCTTATTTCACTTCTTTTTTTTGTATCACAAAAAGGGGGAGAAGAAAAATAAAATTAAAAATTTAAATTGTATTTCAAAATTGTTTTTTATTTGAAAAAAGGTGATAAGAGAAATGTTTTTTGGAAGAAAAGAAAAGAAACATCTTCCTTTCTAAAAAGTTAAAATATTTTGTAGGGAATTTTTGTTTTCCCATTGCATGAGTTTTCTTGTCATAAAAAAATGGGGAATTTGTTATAAAGAGTATATTGTTCTAGTATATCTCCACTTCATGTTTTTTGTTGATTCAAAAAATACATATATCTCCACTTTATGTTTTTTGATGATTAAAAATATACATACTTCTATTCTAACAAGTTTTATAAGTGTTTTAGATTTTATTTATATTAAAAAACTATTTTGTCTTATGATAATTTAATAACATATTCAGTTACTCAGAAATAAAAATTACAATGTAAGAATTTATCTCAAGAATTTTAACTGATATGCTAATAATATAAGTTGAACTATTAAAGGAATTTATTCTCTGAGGTAAAAAAGTTATGCATTTCATCACAATAAAATTTTGTCTTATATTGAAGAATTATCTTACACTATATTGAATATATCTTATCATATGCGGAAAATCACATTATCTTACAAGAAGTTATCTTATAATGATATGTAATTTTATTGAGTATCTTATAAAGATCTGTTTTTGTAGGACGTCATGATGAGTTTTTATAATCTCTTGATAATTCACTTCATATCATTTGAGTAAATCTAATGAATATTATCCATTTAAGGAAGGATCGTCTATACAGGACTTTCCGAAACAAAATAATATGAAGTTTGAGAAAATTTTTTCTACAAAAGAAATTTATATATTTGGAAATATCAGATACACATTATTAATAGCTTGTTTCATCAATATTTCTATCTATATCACTCTACCATTAGAGTTATCTAGTTCTCAAGTTAAAGAAACATATAAATGGAAGAGTTAGAACAAACACAAAGTGATGAAGAGAACCAAAATGAAATGACAATTTGTTTACCTTTTCCTAACACTATAGATCTATACATATCAAGAATCAATACATTCAGTGCTAATATTATCAGTTATATCTATTTAACTAAATACCATTCTGAGATATTCTTGAAGTCTACCATTCTCTTAGGGTGAATCTTTATTTATTTTCATATTCTTCTTGCAATTGTGAACTGTAAACTTTTCTTATATATTGTATCTCTTTATACTGTGTTTTCACTTAGTTTAATAGTGTGGTTAAGACCATGGATAGGTTTTGTAAAGGGATATCCTTTTTGAAAGCTCTTGGACCTTTTTACTAAGTGAAAACTTCTTGAACACATATTGGAGCCCCTAGTAAAGGGTTGTTTACTGAAAATCACCAAGTTCGAGGAGTAGAGAATTGGTGGAGTGGAATAGAGGATTTTTCCCCAAACCACTAAAATACCTATGATCAATTTCATTTATTCATATTTGTCATTTCAGCAACATATTATCTTCAAGGAAAAAATTGAACACACATACTTCGAAGAGGAAGGTTTTATTTTCAATTTTTTTTAAGAACACAATTCACCCCCTATTGAGTTATCTAATTAGTCATTATATGGAACAACAAGAACCTCTATCATTAATAGACCAAATATATGATGTATTTTATATGTTTTATCTCCAAATATATATTTATGATAACTCCCATATCATTGATTTGGGAGATATGGATTTCAAGGATGATGTAATGTTTATAGGGTGATCGGTCATGATTCTGGACTGATAGGAGAAGGTGTTGTGTGGGTGTGTCATCCCTTTAGTTTGAGTCTTATGAAATAATGGACCTTTCAAGGAGATTATGTAGAATCATGAGTTATAAATGCATGATTAGTATTTATAGTTTCTTTGATTCTTGTTTTTTTAGAAATGTAATGTTGGAATTGATGAAAATTTATTATAATTTTTTTCCATTCCTATGTTATTGTGTCTTGCGAATAGAGTTTCCTCTATTTTAGTGGTAACTTCTATGGGGAATCTATTGAAGTTGTGGTGGTAAATGTTTTCTTATGGTTTTTTTGATTTTTATGGATGATTATCCTTTGATAGGTATCTAATTTAACTAATTGAACTTCATCAACCCATTACTTTGTTTATTTTTGGAGTTGGGAGAATCAAGAGGAGATTTTTTCTAGAGATGTGGATTTGAAGATGAAATTTTCCATGTAGTGTATAATTTTTGTGATGAGGATGGAGATGTGTTATGGAGGTTTATAGTTGTGATGTGGACACTTTGTCGATGCCTTGGAGTGTTTGGGGGTGGAATTACACCATTCTTTCAATTTGGGAGACCTTTTATTGTGTCCCTTTGGATTCACTATGGTGTTAGTTTATAGAAAATCATAAAAAAGGTAAGTTTTAGGACGGTTTCATATTCCTCCAAGTGGTAATGTGATGTTCATTGTGGTTGACTATAATGAATCTTATCATTATAGTGTTATAAAATTCATAATAAATTTGAATTTTTATCCCATTAATAGATATTTTTGTGAATTCAGATTCGGCTATGAATTATGAGGGTACGAGCCTCTTTATGGATGTGTTCCAAGTGTATCTTTAGACCCCAAGGTATCTTAGGTACTTGGGTGAATCTTGGAAGATTTGGATGCGAGTTAGAGTTATTAGGATGTTTTCTTGACTTAGCACATGGTTTGGTGTACATAGTTTAGTGAAAACCATGTAACCCAATTAAGATTAGGGTATTTTTTGTTATTTTTATAAAGATAATAGTTTAGGTACACAACATTAGAATGATTTATAGAAAACCATGTAATTTATAGATGAAACCATATAGGGTTGGTTTTTCCTATGTCCTAGGCACACAAATTGTTCAAGGTTTCAGACAAACCATGTGAGGTGTTGTAGAGGGTTATAAAACTATTTTCCATGATTGGAACATGGTTAATAATCCATGCATCCAAACCATGTGAGTTAATTTTTTTGACAGTTCCTTGAAAATGGTTTGCACAAGGTCTGACAAACCATGAACCCAGACCATGTATCTTTCCTGGTTGGGTTAAAAATTCAGAAATGACCATAATTCCCTCCCAATATTTTAACCTTCCTCCACCCATATTCCTCCCTTGTGCGCATGTGGACCATCACATATTTCACTCCCTTTCTTACTTCAATCCCTCTTGATCTTGGGTTTATTTTTAAAGTGTTCTTAGGTATTTTGAGGTTAGTTTCTCCCTATCATTTCCCTCATTTTCCTTCTTCGTTCGTTATGAATTATGTTTGTTATCTTAACTTATGGTTTTCATTCCGATTCCAATTTATCATGGTGTAATTGGGTGAGCATGATGGGGATTTTCCATGGATTGGTGAGAGGGAATCCTAAGATGGTTTCAGAACATTATCTCTCGTTATTTCAATTAAGGTATTATGGATGATATATTTTTCATTGAATTTCAATAAAATTAAATGGAATTTATAAAAAATTGGATTTTTCGAGTTAGGTATTTCACCTAAATTGATGTCAGAGGTGAGTTGTGGGCCTTTTACCTTTTGTTGGTCATGGTTTTAGAGAGTGGATGTGCCTCAATACTTCAGTTGTTGGAAAATCATGGGATTGATCCTAAATCTTTGGAAGTTACACGATGAGGTAGTCCATAGGTTTATTTTTGTGGTGTCACCCTTTTTAATATTAATTAAATTTAAATTGTATGATTTCCTTGGTTTTTAAGAACCCCTTGATGGTTGTCTTTTCTTAGTTTGGTAAAACCTGGGTTTTAAATGTATTAAAGAGGGGTCTTGTTCAGAGGACCCTCAAATTTATCATAGTTATAAGGGAAAACCTTATTTTTTCTTTAGTGATGTATAGTGTCAGTGATCAAGGGGTTATTGGGAACCCTACTCATCCTTAAATTGATCATGGGCTTGTTTATAGTCCCTCAATGTGTTGCCTCTCGAGTGGGTTGTGATACTGAGGGTTGAAAGTGCTTAAGGGCCACAATGAGTTCATTTGAGTGAGATGAGGGTATACAATGGGTTTAACTCATGTATTTGGTTTTAGAACCTCTAGGTGGGAGGTGTGATATGCGACCCTAAGGGGGGGGGGCATGAGCTAGATACCACCTTGTCCATGTGGTTCCAAGCGGGTTTGTTTTTCTTTTAGACTCTATAGTTAGTTCTTGGGAACCAAGAATAAGATATTTCTTGGATGGTTTGGTTAGGACATATCCTATAATTCAGGTTGATTTTTTATGTTTTCTTGTCTTTGGTTTGAGAGAAGATTCTCTAGGTTTCCCTTGGGGGGGGGGGGGTTGGTGGTTACAGTTGACGTTTAGATCCCATGTTCACGGATCAGAGTTTTGGGAGACCTATAGTTGGGTTGTTGTCATGGGATGGTGGTAATGTCTAAGAACCATTTTGATACTGATATTGGTCTAAATAACCTATTTCAATTCTCTTTTGAGTGAAATGGAACCCAATAATTGGTTGTTTTCTAGGGAGGCGAACTGGGGTTTTCTTATACTGTGATTTGTCTCGAGGTTTCTCTTATAATGTGGATACCTTGTAGAGTTTCTTAATTTTTAGGTAGTCACAAGAAAAAATGATAATTTCTTTATAGAAATTATTATTATTATAGATTCCCTTTCAGATATGTTATTTATTGGGGATTGGTTGGAGACTGCTAAGGGCCGTTTGGGTTATTTTGTCATTCTTTTCTTGGCTTGAGTTTTTGGATATGGTATTAGAACCCCTCATAGGGTGTATTTCTATTTCAAAGTTTTTTTTTCCAATTTTAGGATTATTTTATAGGCATGGTATATATATTTAGTGCTATAGGGGAGTCCCTAGTAGGACATCACATTTTGACATGACCCAAGGGATCGTTGGAGCCCTGATTTTTTTTGAGTCCAGAGTTGATCGACACTACTAGTTCAATTATTTAGATGAGGGGTTTGAGAGTAGGATAGACCACATCCTAGATGAAATTGAATAAATATTTATTCATCAACACTAGTACATATTTTAGTTTAATGGGTTTTAGATTTGGATCAACCCATATTTTTTTGGCCTTTGGAAAAGATGTTTGAGGTTGTTTCAACATAGGAATTGGTTCAAGGAGGAGAACATTGGGATATATTTGACTAGGAGTTGGAAATTTTCTTTGATACGGTTCTATCCTCCATTGGTTAGTTTTTGTTTGATGTTATTAGGGATATAATGGTAGATCTAGGTGACTAAACTCTTCTATTTTAGAGTTACACATTGTCTAGAGGTGACCTATCATGGATTCATAACACACCCAACTAATTGGATGGGAGCATTGGAAAAGTGTATCTATCAGGACCATAGATGTATGGGACCCCTAGGATAGTGTATTTGTTTGGATCATGGATGGAGGGACCCCTAGCGTAGTGTACACTATCAGACCCTTATTTAGAACCTGATTTTTTCTTTAGTAATTTCATGACATAACACCTTCTCTAGGTTTTCGTGTAGAGTCTTGTCAATAGTTCAGATCATACAATTAGATTTCTAAAGTATAGTAGCTATGTGTTTTTGTGTAAAATACTATGGTTACACCCTAGGAATGGCATTAATTACTTTTTTTAGACTTCTTGGAGATCCTGTGTATATATGGCGGACACACCTCATGACATGTGGCAGGTTGATCCATATGATATAAATACTTTGGCATAGGCTAGACCATGGTAATATTTAACTCATATGTTAGGATAAAACTTTTTGTTTTGTATTTTATTTTTTTTGTTTAACCCCATTTATTTTTATACAATTTTGTATTATATTCTATATATTATTATTATTTAGCTTGGATGGGCATATCACATGTTCATGCACTTGTATATGACAACAAATTATGGGTTCACTGTTGGGGGTGTACAACTAAGATTTATTTCTCAACCCCTATATGTGAACCATGGTGTTCACATAGAATTTATGTCTAATTTCATAAGGAGAATAAGTTGTGTTGTAAATTAGACTGTTTTCTAATGTTGCATGATCAATTGGGGCCACTAGTATGTAGTTATAAGATTAGGCTAGGGAAATTCAAGAGTCTTAGAGACTAGGTATTCTGTTCAACTCATAATTAGAAGTAGAGAATGCTTTATTTATTTTTAGTTTGATTATTTTTTATATGTGGTAAACCTAGTGGGAGGCAAATTGTTTGTTTTAGTAATCTTGTGAGTATTTATGATTATATGACACATTTCATTTATTATAGCATTTTTTTAGTTGATTTATTCTGTATAATATGATGTTTATATTTTTAGATGTTTTGGATATTTTTTATTCTATTTTACTCTGACCAGAGTGTATAGTCTCCCCAATATATCTATTAGACTCTCTCCACTAGTTAGTAGCATCTTGTATATGGGGATGCGTGCCTGATGCATTGTGGTGGGACAGATCAGGTAACGTGTTTGGTCAACCCAAGATTGTTCTCTACCAAATGGTATCAGTAAAATTCTTGTTTTATTATTGGGGGAGTTGGTATATAAGTTTTCTAGGAATGTGTTGAAACTTGTGATGGATATCAGAATGGTGTATCATAAACATCTTTATCGATAAGAAGACCAAGTTTCTAGAGCATGATATTTCTGTTGTTGGTTTCCGTTTTTACGATTGTGTGATTTCACCTAGTGTGATTCACTTGGGTTTATGGATATATGATTTATTCTAGTTTTGTCTCTTAAAAATGGGAAAGAGGCCAATATTCATGAATAATTATAGGAACATAATTTTCACATGAAATATTATTTTCTATTTATGATTTCATTAATATCAAAGGTTTAGTTATTTAAAGTATTTGAAACAACCTATATAGTGTGTCAAATATAGATCTTGGGAAAATTTTACTCAAATGAACCACTTTTATATATTTTATTTTGCTGTAAGGCCATGTGAATCTTGTGTTGAGATGTTTTCCTATGATAGAGATGTAGTCCCTTCGTCGAGGGATGCATGGAGACCCTTGTGGGTTGATGTGGGAATTGAGTTACCTATTAGTTTATTTATGATGGTAAGGATGTTCGAGATATGTTTGGATCATGCTTGAATTTACCTAAGGTGGTGGTTCCACAGAGGTCCCAGGTTTGAGTTTCTTGGGTAGGATATGCTCTTATTATGTGTTATTTGATGGGTCTTGTTGTGTAGCCCGTGTGTCTGCTATCATCAATGGCTTGGGTGGGTGTGGATGTTCTTCCATGGTGGGTCCATTGAGCTCTTATATTTCCAATGTGTGGTTAGTAATGAGTATTTTTTATGATGCCCTCCAGGAAAATATGCCCATCCTAGGATAGAAATGAAGAAAGGGAGATAATAAACCTCGAGTCCTACATCTAGTAGGCCTCGGGTTGGTGACTAGAGCCAAGGGTATATGGATCTCATAATATGGAAGGAATTACCTTTTTTTTTGAAATAATATTGGGATATATGATGGATAACCCCCAAAATAACTCTAAGAAATATATAAAAGAAATCCAAAAACCACCCCACATTCATGTTTTAAAATTTAACTGATGTAAATAAAATAAATTCTCCAAAGGGAAGTACCCAAAACCATGCTAAAGAAGAAACTCAACAACTGTCCCAAGACCGAGCTAGTAATGCCGAGAAAGGTCCACGTAATCCTCATAGATACCTAAAAACTATTTTATATTCATAGGGTGATAATATAGGTATACTCAGTAGGAAAACCAAAGACTATCATGCACATGTAAAAGAAGCATACTAATTCCCTTTTGAGAAATCAACAGAACCAAACAGTACCTAACATGTATACTAACCATCCCAAACTCACCAAGGCACACTCACCAAACAACACAAGTAATGTAATGTAATATAATGCACATCTATGATAGGTTACCCCTCACCACTTCCCGGTGATTAACCACTCTTGTCTAATGGAAAACATCCACTTGCTCCCACCTCTTCTGAAAGTACCACATCAAAACCCGCTTTCACACACCTGGGCCACAAACGCCATCACATCCTGCCCGCAGATACCTGGTCCACAAGCCACATCACATACCTCCTACAGAGAATTGGGTGACAAACCGCATCACATCCCACCAGCATTCACCTGGGCCATAAACCACATTACATCCCACCTGTAGACACTTGAGCCACAAACCACATCACATCCCACTCACAGACACTTGGGCCACAAACCACATCACATCTCATCCCGAAGACACCAGGTAAATCATAAATCCTCTCATCCTAAAGACACCTTGGAAATAAAAACTCCCCTACACACACCCAATCCTTACAAACCACAACTTGAATGAAGAATCCTAAGATATGACGACCTAGAAGAGGGAGTAGGGAAGAGCGGGTGGTCAACCATCCATCCTCCCACCAAGATGTTTGGGAAAGACACCCTCCCTCGTGAATATGGGGGTTTTCAACACATAGTGGTCAAATAGGGTGGGATGCATATATAAATCACAAGGAAAATACAATTATATACATATATGATACCAAACACTCAAGACAAACCTATGGTTTCTCATTAAAACCACCAAATCAAAACACTGCCAACTTTATACTACCTATAAATGCACAATAACACATAACAAGACAAAGAACCAGATTCACATTCCCAACCAATTTAATTAATCATTTCCATCCTATTAGCCAAACCAAATAAATCAGTTCTATGATATATTAATCAATTATTTCTTTATTCCATCACTACATGGGCAGCCACTAAGCCCAAAAAACCGTAGGGAACATAGAAATAATAATTAAGAAGGAGAAGATCTTGATAAATTAAGGTGGTTCCACATTAAATACACATCATTCCATGTTCTACACATTTAATTCCAATTCATGGTATATCATATATCTATCTCTAAGATACAGGGTGAGGATTTCTTCTTGTTAAACATGGAGAAACTTTGGGTGAATTAACCATTACAAACACTACCATCATTATTCAAAATCATCTTTCTTAGATCACATATCAACAGAACCAACCCCCAACTCACAACCCCACCAATAACACACTACTGTAGAACGAATATCATATCCCCACTTCACAACACTTATCATCCATTATACAATCAATCAATATCTTAACTAAAGATTCCATTACATAGCCAGGTTGATGTATCATCTACATGTTCATCCATAACACCAAACAATAAAACCCAAATCACACAACTGTGATCATAGTCATACCACAACAAAAACCATAGAAAACACACACATCATAACACATACACTTCACATCACATCAGTCCCATAAATTGATCCACAACCATTTCACACATCACATGAAAGACCACGATCCAACACATTTTCGAATTTAAAAAATGTGAAAATTATACAATTGAAATGCATTATATAAGGTTGTTATCACACTAATCGAATCATGATACATCCATTCATTATATGAGTTTATATGATTATCCAATTTCCATACGTAAGTGTTCAATAGGAACCAAACAACATAAAACCCATTTAGTGTGAAAATAAGGGACCCCAATGACCAAGATTTTCAATGGGAAATCAAGACCTTATAATTCACAATATCAAAATCATATTATCAAAACTGAAAAGGCATTCAAATCAAATCCCTATACATCTTTCAGTTTAATGTAATCTATTCTTATCATTGATTATCCTGGAAAAACCAAAATTCACAAGTAAACAGAAGCGAAACCCTCCCACATGATGCACAATTGAAGATAAATGAAGGGAATCCTACCTCAAGGGAGATTTCCTATTGTTGTACACCATAGGGTGAAGAAGAATGCTCATGAATCACAACCACACCATGGAAACTGTGGATCAAACCATAAAACACCAAGGCTCCATCAAAACGCTACCCAACACACCTGAAAACCAAATAAACACAAGCAAAATAGATCCTTGGGAGAATAATAAATGAAAATAGATGAGAAATGGAAGAGAAATCACCATAGATTGACCGTATATCACTAAAAACCACCCACTAGTATCAACAGATTGAAGAGGGAGGGAAAGGGTTCGAAGAATATTTCAAGGCACCTAGGGTTCGCCCAAAAAGAGAGGATAAAGGAAAACATAGAATAAAAAATGATGGTTTGGGAAAAAAATAATTTTAAAACTGCACATGATTGGGGTATTACACGATGTGTAATCCCCTTTCACATCATGTAATACCCGGGGTTCATTTTTCACCGAACAAATGCATCTCCTATTCATTTTATTTCATTTTTCTAGCCCCAAAATATTACATGTTATGAAACCATTCTTTACATATTGTAAAATTTCTACACGACATGAAAACTCCAAGACAAGCCGTGAAACTTAATTTCACATCATGTAATACAATTACATAGCGTATAATCCACCTCTTTAAAGAGTTTAACAACCAAACTTCTCTGAACTCCCTCCGAACACTTCCAACAACCAGAACCCACAAAGTAATAGACTGGGGGGGGGGAGATCATTACATCATATACATGTTAAATTATTATCGTCCTCAAGAACGCATAAACATTCCTAGAAGGAAAAAGGGATCTTAACAACCAGCCTATGAGACACCTTTCAAGAGTCTCACCACTCCTCAAGCACTACCACCAGCCAAACATGCCTACCCAAATGGATACAACCACACTGCACGATCTCACCACCAGAACCAAAGGTCCTCTCTTCTCACACAACCACACTTCAAAAAAAAAACCACCGCATAACCATCTCACCCTCTACACAAATGAAACCAACAACTACTAGAACCAAGGAACTGCACTATTATAAACACACAAATCAGATAATTCTATCTTCCATGTCAAGATACTATCTTCTTTGGGTGACACTGAATCACCCACATGGGTTTAATCACATCACAATTAATTAATATCAATTAGGAATTAGGTCCTCCCTTATTTTTATTTCAAGAATTTATCACATACCACACCACAAACATCTCAAACCATTGGAAAAAGAACTAATTTCATAAAACAAGGTTCAAACATTACATTTCAATAAAAAATAGAACAAGGAAAAACTTTGAACAACTCTAGGTATAGGGAAAGAATATTAGTTTCTTTCCCCCAAGTACTCTTCTCTTGAACACCATGACTCCACAACACATGAACCAAGGGAATGTTCGACCCATGAAATGCCTTCTCTCGACGATCATGTATCTCTATTAGCCACTACATGAACATTGTTTCATCCACGATATCCAACTCTCCCCAGTCAAGGACATGGAAGTCATCATGAAGATACGAAAAAACCCATGATATGTGGAATACGTCAAGGATTTGCTCCAACTATGGTGAAAATGAGAACTAGTATTCTACCTCGCCCCCTCACCCCAACAACTCAAAGGGTCTAATAAACCTGGGAGAAAGCATACTCTATCTACCAAAACTACGATTTCCACGTTGATAGGAAACCTTTAAAAACACATGGTCCCCAAACTCAACCTCCAAGGTTCTCCTCCTAAAATTGTCATAAGACCTCTTTTGGTCCTGTGCTTCTTTCATATTCTCATGAACAAGATGAACCTTCTATATCGTTCTCTGTACTACCTTGGGACTAAGAAAAACTATCTCCCCAACTTCTATCTAGCATAATAGTGAATAAAAGGTTATTTAATATAAAGCTTCAAATAGAGACATCCTACTGGAAGAGTTATAACTATTATTATAATAAAAATGTACCAAGGGTTGGTGTTTTACCCAAGATCTTCTAAAGTCCAAGACGCATGCCCGCAACATGTCCTCCAATATCGAGATAGTCCGATCTATCTACACATCTATCTGAGGGTGGAAAGCAGTGATGATGTGTAAATGGGTTCCAAAAGCATGTTGCAATCCACTATAGAATCACGAGGTAAAAGGTGGGTCCTGATATAGGAAAATGGATCTCAGAACTCCATCTAGCCACACCGCCTCACCCATATAACGTTTTTCCAAGGAATCTAATGCACCAGACTCCGTGATCACTAATAATGATCCAATTTCATCAGTAAATCCACTAATATCAAAATTGTATCGTATCCTACCTAATATCTAGGTAACCCTATAATGAAATCCATCAAGATGTCATCCCACTTCCACTTGGGAACATCCAAGGGATACGACAATCTACCAGGAACATGGTTCTTTACCTTTACCTACTGGCAGAACAAACATCTTGCCATAAACTCCATTACTACCCACTTTATCTCAGGCCACCAATACTGCATCCTCAAGCCATGATACATCTTATAAACTCATGGGTGTACCATTAAAGTTATACTATGAAAGTCATGAAGGAATCCCTCACACATTGCCACTAAAACAAACAAATTCCCATGAAACAACAACCAATTCTGACCATCCTCCAACCAACCCTTAGGAGAATCACTATGGCCAACATGATCATGCAACACCTATGCCTTTGAGTCTCTCCACTGAGACTCTTTCACCTGATACATCACATAATAATGCACTGTCATCTGAAATAAAAAGCCTCTATCTCCATCCATTCCTAAACCCATGTGTAAGGCTTCCAACTCCTCAATCGCTCTCTAGGAATCCATAGATTCCTGAACAACCTCTTTATATATCTTTATTCTTAATGAATCGTCTATAAAATTCCCCTTTCCTAAGGTGTAGGAAATTAAAAAAATTGTTTTCCTGAAGAAACTTCATCCACCTCCATTGTCTCAAGTTCAGATCTCACTGGGAAAAGATATACCTCAAACTTTTGTTATCCATGAAGACCAAAAAGTGATACGCGATGAGGTAATGTTGCCACAACATCATCAGGAAAACTACCAATGCCAAATCCAGATCATGGGTGTGATATTTACACTCATGGGAACATAACTTCCTGGACCCATAAGATATCATCGCCTGCTGTTACATCAAGATGCATCTCACAATGACACACTGGTCTATATAAAACCCTTCTTCATCAAATCATCTATCTAAATATTCAGCTCCAGTAACTCAGAAGGTGCCATCTGATAAGGGGCCAAAAAAATCAGAGAAGCATCGGGCTGTAAGTCAATCATGAAATAAGCCTCACATCGAGGGGTAGCATCACAATATCTTCAGGGAAAACATCTAGGAAATCCCCAATGACCCTGGGAACCTCCACTATCTCAAAATATTCTGATTACAACAACAACTCATCCAATAAGGAGAGAAGGGGTTCCATACACTGACTACCAATCTAATAACTCTACTCTCCAATGAAAACCACATGCTGAACATCCACATTTATAAAAAAAACTCTCCTACGGAAATAGTAAATAATGACTTGCATAGAATACAACCATTTGTTACAAATAATGACATCGTATGGTTTCATTTGCAGTAAGAAAATATCCCCATGAGTTAGATGTGGTCCCATCATCTATCTACATCCCCAGCACACTTAAAAAAGGATGGTCTAGACTCCGACTGAATTACTTGACACTAGGGGAATGGGAAGACTCTCTACATCTAGTCCCAAAGCATGGGCTAGAGAAGATGAAACAAAGGATTATTTATCTCTTTAATTAAAAAAAAGAACAATAAAGGCTACTAAAAAACTTATCGTACCTCTGGCGATATATCACCCTACTGGAAATTCCACAACTACTACATAAAATTGACCATTCCTAAATACTTTTCCTCTATTATAATTACCACCTCGATGAACATACTTGGGTCAATTACCATGAACACGAGGAACATCCTGAGGTTGGCTTATGACTGCTCCATCTCTCCTCAGCGGATAAAGCCTTTAGTCCCTACTATTGAAACAGCTTGACCAACAACTACTACTGAGGATGGTTCTAAAACTATCCACCACTACCATAATAAGATTTAATAGCTACTAGAAATTAGTTCTAAATATTTCCACAAACTCTACAGAAGAAAAACCTTGTCCCCAAGCCCATAGGAAGAGAACATGAACCACTAGCACCAGAAGGCCGAAAAGAAAGTTGCTAATGTTATAACATTTCCAGTCAAAACATCGAAGGTCCTAGCACCTGAGACCTTCCAGTGGTAACCCTACCTCTCAAAGAACTCTTATAGATCCCTTATCACAGTAAACATTCTCTTTATTGTATCCATTCTATTAACTATACATTATTCTTAACCTCCAAGTTTGTTGGCAATGTAAAAGGTGAAACTACATACTGGATCAAAGAATGGTGTGTCTCCTCAAGACGTCTCACATGAGACTCCTCATCTGAAAAGCGTCCTGGTGAAAAATGAGGGAGATCATTGAACTTTATCCCAAGTTCCCGCATTGACAGAATCCCATGCTAAAGGGAGAGTAGATCCTTACTCTTCTCATACTTCATGTTCAATGAAAGGAAATTTGTTTAGAATTCATTCTCAAAGTCAACCCACAAAATTTATACTTCCTTTCTATCCCCCAGATAAAGCATCCACCATTGACGCACAACTCCTCGCATCTGTCTGATTACTGAAGGAACCTAGTACTCCTTCAGGGCTTAAATCACACTAATGGTGATATCAAGCTCTTCAAGCCATATTTCCGTCTCCATGTCCAAAATACTACCCTCATACTTTTTCAAAGCTTGCCGCTAAAAAGAAAATAACTTCCTCTTCGATGGGTCATCCTATAAAATTGGATCAACCCTCTGTTGATCAACCGAATCAGCCTATTGAACCTCAACTTCCCGAGCCACACGTGGATGATGACCATGAGCCACTACTGAAAACTAAACACAGAGTTCCTAAGACCAAGAAGTATGGATTTTTTAACATTAATTTTAACTCATTTAACTCATTTTTTAATTCATTTCAACCTTCCCAAAATAATCCAATCCAAAAAATAACACACATCATTATGATTCATGTACTTTTCCTAGGGTATCTACCATGAAAATGTTGTAGCCTCACTTGGTAATTCGGTAGGCTTAGAGTCCATGCATCAGATCATGGGGGACCTTAAAATACCATGTCCTAGCTAGTCTTCCCTGACCTATGTCAGACACCAAGATTACCTGATGTTGTTTCCCTACCAACCCATGAAATCATCACTATGATTAACCCCAATATCCTATCTCTCATCCATCAGCCTCTGATACCGTTCTTTCAAAACCACATCCCTCTAAATATGCCACTCTTGGGATGAAAATGAAGAGATGGAGATAATGAACCCCCCAAGTCTCACCACCAGTAGGCCCCAAGTTGGTGACTAGAACTGAGGGTATATAGATCTCACAAAATGGGAGGCATTACCCTTTTTTTAAACAATATCAGGAGATATGACAGATCATCATCAAAAAAATCAAAGACATATATAAAATAAATACAAAAACCATCCCACATGCATGTTTTAAAATAGAACTAAAACAAAGACAATAAATTCTCCAAAGTGAAGTACCCAAAAAATGAAAAAGTAGTGAATCGGAAAATGTTCAAATCCCGAGCTAGTAACACCCAAAACGGTCTACATAATCCTCCTAGAAACCAGAAAAACATTTTATATATTCAGGTTGAGCATACAGGTATACTCGGTAGAAAAACCAAAGTCACTCCTTCACATGTGAAAGAAAAATACTAATTCTCCTATGATAATGTATTAGAACCAAAAATCACTTAACATGTACACTAACCATCCCAACCTCACCAAGGACTTATCACTAAATAACAAAAGTCAAGTAATGTAATATAATCCACCTCGATGATAGGGAATCCCAAACCACTTCCCACTGATTAGATGCTCTTTACTAATAGAAAATGGTCTTACAATCACACCTCTTCTAAAAGTACCTTGTCACAACCCACCCACACACACGTGGGCCACAAACCACATCAAATACTGCTTACAAACACTTGTCAAAAACCACATCACATCCTACCTGTAGACACCTGGGCCACAAAACACACCAAATATGGCCTACATACACCTAAGCCACAAACCATTTCACATCCCACCCATTGACACCTTGGATACAAAACACATAAAATCTCACCCACATACACTTGGGCCACAAACCATATCACATCTTACTCATAGACACCTGGTCTGAAAACCACATCACATCCACACACACTTGGTCCACAAACCACCTCAAATCCCACTCGCAGACACCTGGTTCACAAACCACATCACATACCGCCTATAGACACAAAGGCCAAAAACCACACTAAACATCTCCCACAGACTCCTAGGCCAAAAAACATATCACATCCCTCCCATAGACACCTAGTCCACAAACCACATCACTTCCCACCCACAGACACCTAGGCCACAAAACACATCACATCCCGAGCGAAGACACGTAGGCCACAAACCACATCACATCTCATCCTGAAGACACCTAGGAATGTAAAAATCTCCCGCACACACCTGGGCCTCACAAACCGAAACCTTATCAAAGAATCTTGAGTTATCACTGCCTAGAAGAGGGATCAGGGAAGAGTAGGTGGCTAGCAATCCATTCCCCCACTAGGATGTTTGGGGAAGTCACCCTCCTCCATAATGATGGGGGTGTTTGGCACATTGTGATCAACTTGGGAGGGATGTGTATAGTAATAACAAGGAAAGTAAAAGTGTATACATATATGATACCAAATACTCATGACTAACCTATGGGTTCTCAGACAAACCACCAACTCAAAATGCTTCCAAATTACTGCTACCTCTAAATGCACAATACCATACAACAATCCACGAAACCCGATTGACTTTCCCAACCAATTTTATTAACAATTTACATCATGTTAGCTAAAAAAACTCAAGCCATTATAGACTTATTAATCAATTATTTATTTATTCCATCACTACCCAGGAAACCACTAATTACAAAACACCATATGGAACACAAAAATAGTCATTTAGAAGGTGAATATGCTGATAAATTAAGGTAGATCAACATTAAAGACACTTCATTCCACGTTCTCCACATTTAATACCCATTCATGGTATATAATATACCAATCTATTAGATATGGGGTGAGGTTTTCCACTTGTTACTCTTGGAGAAAATCCAAGAAAATTACCCATACTAAACACTACCATCATTATTCAAACTCAAACCACTCAGATCACAAATAAATGGAACCAACCCCCAACACTTCTCATCCATTCTAGTCTCACAGCCCTACTACACAAAAATTCTCATCCATTACATAATCAAATAATCTCTCAAACTGAGTTTCCATTACATATCCAGGTTGATGTATCTTCTAAAAGTTCATCCATAACAACACCCAGGCCAACCCCCATCACACAAGAATGCTCATAGACATACCACATCACAAACCATAGAAAACCTATAGAACACAACATATCCACATAACATTACATTATTCCCATGCATGGATCCACAACCATTCCACACATCACATCACAAACCATGATGTAACAAATTTTCATATTTAGAAAAGTGCACACTTATCCAATTCTACTTCATTATGTAAGGGTGTTATCACACAAACCAAATCCTAGGGAATTCATTAATTAGGTAGATTTATGTGATTAACCAATTTCCATATGCAAGTGTTTAACAAGAACCGAAAAACGTGCGACCCATTTAGCATGGAAAAAATGTCCCCCCAATAGCCGTGATTTTTAGTGGGGCATCAATCCCGTATAATTTACAATATCAAAACCATAATATCAAAACTGAAAAGGCATGAAAATTGAATTATCCCACCCCTTTAAATTTCATTTAATCAATTATTATCTTTGATTATACTGGAAGAACCAAAATCCATAGGTAAAAAAAGAAAACCCTTATCACATGATAAAGAATTAAAGAGAAATAAAGGAAATCCTACCTCAAGAGAGCTTTCCAATTACTATGCACCGTAGGGAGAAGAAGAATGCTTTCAAATCACAACCACATCATGAAAACTACAGATCAACCTATAATGTACCAAGGGCCCATTAAAATGAAACCCAATGCACCCAAAAACTAAATAAAGATTTCCATAATGGATCCCCAAGAGAATAAATGAAGAAAACATATGAGAAAGGGAAGATAACTTACCACAAAATGACCATAGATCGCCAACGGACACCCACTTGGATAAATAGATCTAAGAGGGAGGGAAAGGGATTTAAGAACACTTTGCGGTGACTAGGGTTCACCAAAAAGAGAGGAGAAAGGAAACCATGTATGGATAAATGAAGGTATGTCTGAAAAATAATTTTAAAACTACACATGATCAGGGTTTAACATGATATGAAATCCCATTTCACGTTATGTAATACTCAGGGTTTGGTTTTCATTGAAATGTTACACTTCGTGAAACGCTTATTCATTCCATGTAAAATTTCCTCCTGACATGAAAACTCAAATAAAATCTACAAAATAAACTTTTACGTCATGGAATACAATTACAAGATGTGTAACCCCCCCAATTTCTAGCCTTTAGCAATCAAAATTCTCTGAAATCCCTCCAAAAAATTCCAATAACCATAATCTAAAATGTGAAGAAATGGGGGGAGGGACACAGACTATTATAGTATTTTTGGTGTTTTAGTAGTGGACACCTGAGAGTGCTCCTAGTCTCAAGAATATCTTGTGAGGGAAAGTTTGGTTGGATAACTAGACCGGTCTGTTTTGGTTGTTCATTGGGTAGTGTGTTAAGAGCATGGTTGTTTGTTTGTGGACATAGATCAATTATTGAGTATAGGGTGGTCATGTAGTTCATATTTTCATGAGGAAGGTACCATGATTTTTAAGAGGAGTGTCAAGGGTGGTTTATTTTGTTTGAACTAACCTATGTGAGGAGATATGTCAGTGGTTTTAGGCCAGTTAGCTTAGATTTTTTAGGACAGGGCCTCTGTGATCATGAGTTGTATTGCGCAAATGGGAGAGGTTTGAAGAAATACTTATGGTGGGGAGAATACCATAATCCATTGAATGCCACGAACCTCATTTTATGTGTTTTTTAAGAATAAAGGTTTATATTCCTGGTGAACTATGAATGAGAATTTGTTGTTGTGATTTTAATATTGGCACTCATGTTTGAGCGGTTTAGCTACATATATCCATTTAATTCAGTGATGGAAAAATAATGGGCTATGTGGTTTGAAGTTTGGGAATCATGATGATTATAAGGATACTCCTGTAGTGGGGAACATCAAACCATTCACTATTGAATGTATCTCATGTTGGGTGAGAGTTTTGGTAATTATGGGACCAGTCGTTGGATGATCATGATATTATCAACTATGAAAATTTTAAGAGTGAAATCATGGCTATAGGTTCACCATTGAATATTCTTAGGAGTGAGAAGTGTTTATAGTGGAGATTTTTTAATGACCATCATCATTACACATTATAAAATTAAGATTAAATTTTATTTTTTGGCACGTAAAGAGTTTTTTTGGTAATTTTAGAATCATTTATGAATTTTGAGTGTTGGATAATATTTATAGAAGTGTTACAAGCATATCTTGAGGACCCATGGTAGCTCTGGTTCTTGGGTTATTCTTGTAATATTTGGGTTAAATTTGGAGTTCTTAGGCGATTTTTTGGGTTGGAACATGATTTTTTGTGCATGTGTTAGTGAAAAATATAAAAGACTTGGAGGATCAGGGTGTTTTTAGTTATTTTAAAAAATTACATAGTATAGATTCACGACTTGAAAATAGTTTAAAGTAAACTCTATGAGTTATAGTAGAAAATGTGTAGGGGGTTTCTATCCTAGGTCTAGGGAGCACTACATATGCATGGTTTTATACAAACCGTGCAAGGTTTTGCAGATGGGTCTATAATCATTTGTTGTGGTTATCTTATGGATAGTAAATAGAGAGGCAAAACCATATAGGGCGGTTTTTTTAGATAGTTCCATCAATTTGTTTTTGAAAAACTGTGTGGCCAAACCATGTGTCTTTCTAGGTTATTTTAAAAAGTAGGAAAATATTAAAATGAACTCTTGAGCTGTTAGCATTTACCCACCCATCTTACTTTGATATAAACATGTAGACTAACCCCTCTCAATATCCATTTATTCCTTCAATCCTCTTTAATATCGAAGGGATTTTTGAGGCATACTTCAGTGTTTTAAGGGTGGTTTCTCCATATCCCCTCTCCCCTTATTCCTCTTCCTTCATCATGGTTGACTTTTGTTATCTCATCTTAGGGTTTCAATTCCAATTCCACTAGAGCATGGTGGAATTATATGAGGATGATAGGTTTTTACTATGTCTTGGTGAGAGGGAATCTTGAGATGGTGTCTGCATGTTGTATATAATTATTTCGGAAAAGGCACGATACCTGATGTATTTTATATTGAATTTCAATTAAATCAAATAGAATTTATATATAATTGAGTGTTTTGTGTTAGAAATTTCACCCATAGTGGTGTCAAAGGTTCAATTTTTTACCTTCCACCATTAGTGGTCATGGTTCCAAAGAGTGGATGTTCCTCGATGTTTCAATTGTTTGTAGAGTGTAGGATTGGGCATGAAGCTTCGAGGGTTATGTCGCGAGTTAGGGTAGAGGTTTAGTTTTTTGCAGTTACCATTGTTATATTCATTTATTTTAAATTAAATTATTTCCTTTTTTATTGAGGACCCCTTGAGGGTTTTACTTTCTTAGTTTGGGAAAGGATTGGGTTTCTAATTACTTGAAGAGGGGTCTTGTTCAGAGGACCCTAGTTGTTGGATCAATTTCAAGGAAAAAACTTTTCTATTATATAGTTATGTGTAGTGGTGGTGTTGAGGGGGTTATTGGGTTCTATCCTCATTAGTGAAATGATCAAGGACTTGTTCATAGTCCCTTATAGTGGCACCTATCATGTGGTATGTGACAGCAAGGATTGAAATCATTTAGGGACCATGGTGAGTTACTTTGAGTGAGATGAGGGTATACAAGGGGGGTTAACTTATAGATTTAGGTTTAGAGCCTCTTGGTGATAGGTTTGAGATGTGTGCCTGAGGGTGGGGGGTGGGTCATGAGCCAGCTAGATGGTACCTTGGCCTTGGGGTGCTAAGAGGGTTTGTTTTTCTTTTGGACTCTTTGGACATTTTTTTAAGTGGGGAATAATATATGTATTGGATAGTCTAGTTGGGATGTATCCTAGATGATGGGGAGGTTACTTATGGTTTCTTATCTAAGGTTTGATAACAACTTCTTGAGGTTTACCATGTAGGTAAATTGGTGTTACTAGTTGATGTTTGATATTGTGTTTGAGGATTAGATCTATTAGAGCCTTCAATCTAGGTTAACACCATGGGATAATGGTTATGACCAGGTTCTGTTCTGATGTTCGTATAGGTTTTATGGACCTGTTTGGATGCCCTTATGGGTGAGATAGTAATATAGGAAGGTTTTTTTATATATTGGCTACACGGGGGTTTCCATTAGTTTTTTTTCTTATATTGAGGAACTATTATAGGGATTCCTTATTTTGAGGTGGTCATAGGTACTGTTGAGAAAACCCTTGTAGAAGTGATTATGATTTTTAGATGCCCTTGGGGGTTCTTTATTTGATATAGGATTAGTTGGAGGAAACTAAGTGATTCTTGAAGGTGATTCTTATTCCAAGATTGGAATGAGATTTTTGGATGAGATAGTGAAACCCTTTGTAGGTTGTTCCTAATATAATTGTGTACTTTTGGAATTTTTAGAATCATTTTATGGGTATGGACCTTGATATCAGGTGTAATAGGGTATCCCCTAGTAAGAATTCATCTAATTCTGTTGCCTTGGAAACTTTGGGATCCCTAAGATTTGTAATTAAAGAGTTGATCAATGTTTCTTTTTTATCTTTTTAGAATATGAGTTTTAGTGTTGGATCACACCAAATCAAAGATAACATTTATCCAATAGTCGACAGGTGCTTCAAGTTCTTTTTTTGGATAATGGGGTTGAGAGTTGGATTGGGTGATGGACCTATGTTTTGATCAAGTTCTATTCTCTATTTTCAATTTTTGGTTAGATCATATTAAGGAGATAATGTAAAATTTGGTTTAGTGAAAACCTCTAGTTGAGAGTTACATGCTGGTTAGAGGTTACCTACTATTGATGTAGAGTGCTCTCTATTACTTGGATGGGACCCTTGAGACAGTGTATTTTTTAGGTCTATAAATGGTTGATACCCCTAGTATAGTTTATCTATTAGTCCCATGAATGGAGGGAACCCATGGGGGTTTTTAGACTATTGTGACATTGTTTATATATCAATTTTTATATATAAGAATTTCGTGAAATGATAGGTTCTCTAGGGTCTGGTGTAGAGTTTGTTCGCTAGTTAGGATCATTCCATTAGATTCCTAGATCCTGATGGATATGTGTTTTCATGTATATTCCTTGGTTATGACCTAGGTATACAATTAATTACTTTACATTTACATGTCTTGGAGATTATATAAAGATATTTTGGATACACATGATGTCATGTGCTAGGGTGAGCCACATGCTATAAATCCTCTAGTGTGGGCAAGAGTGAGGGTAGATTTACCTCAGGTGTCATGCAGGAAACCACAGTTGAATATTTTAGTTTTATTTTTTCTATCCCTCTTTATTTATATGTAGTTTTTATTATATTCAACATTTTATTAGTTTTTAGCTAGGATAATCATATCACATGTGCATGCACCTGTATATAACAACAAATTATTGTTTTACCATTGAGGATGACCTACTAATATTTATTTCTCACCCCCAGTATGTGAACCTCAGTGTGCCAGCAGACCATATGTATTCTTTCATATAGATCACATGTTTTGAAGTGGATTGGATGGAGACATAGTGTTTTTTGATTAAGTGGAGATACTTGGGTGGAGTCTCAGGATCAGGCTAGTATAGCTCAAGAGTCCTGGAGACCGACTATGTGGTTTAGCTTGAAGTGGGTAGTGGAGCCTATTGTATTTATTTTCAGTATTTTTATTTTGTCTATGTAGTTATCCCACTGGGTGAAAAACTGTTTGTTTTATCATTTTTGTGAGTCTATATGAATGTATGACACATTTAATTTATTATAACATGATCTTGTTTCATTTTATTTATTATTAACACTCTTATGTTTATCCTTGTGGATGTTTTGGTTATTTCTGATTTTATTTTACTAAGTCTATAGTGTATAGTCTCCCTATCATATCTATTAGAACATCAACACTAGTTGGAAGCCTCTAGAATATGAGGATGCATAATTGAGCCCTTACGGTATCCTAGAGATAGTGATGTGTTAGGTTGAACCATTCAAATTCTCTACACTAAACTTTGTGGTTCTATTATAATGCCCATGTTTTAATTATAATAAACCAGATTTTCTTTTTAAAGAAATAATTACGTGATGCACCTAACTTTATTTAAGAATATTATTAAAACCCAAATTCCCAATTTTTTTAAATTTAATTTGAAGAAATTAATTTCAATTTTGAATTTATTATATCAAAACTAGTTTAGAATGAATTTTTTAGATTTATAAAAAATAATTTATTTTTAGGTGAATAGGGAAAAATGCCGATTTTACAAAACTATCATTTTTATGAAATTTAAATGACATAAGAATAAGATAATGTTTTATGAAGCCCTTTTTATATACCAAATATATATTAAATAATTAATATAATTCATATAAAAATTCTACTTTGAAATTATAAATATATACTTAGCATTTTGGAATTCTGAGTAATGTTTTAGTTCAAATAATTTCTTTAGTTATTTTATTTTAATCAAGAATTTACAAGGTTCCTTTTAGGTTATGTTTTTTTAAATAAAAATAAGTATCCCTTTATTAAACATAATCTTATTTATTCCATTTGAATCAACACTATACTTTTTTTTGTTGTAAAATCATTTTTATTCTTAAAACAAACCTTTTTCTAAAAACAAGTTTCTTTGAGTTTTGCAAACTTATATTAAAATTAATTTATGACTCTTCTAGGTATTAAATTTTATAAAATATATTACATATTTTTAATCACTATAATTAATATTAAATAACAAATCCAACTTAATTTTTTATCACTATGAATAGTAACCATGGTAAATATTTGTCACCCCGGTTAAGGGTAAAATGGGTTAAAAATAAAGAGACAAGGCATCAAGATAAAATAATTTTTTTATAAAATCCCATTAGTTTATTTTATTTTACATTAACCAAATAAAATTATAATATTACTCATTTTGGGTCCTTTTGGCTTGAGTTATACATCAATATATTTAAATCTTTTGAAAAATTCTAATTGTGTCCTCTCTCACACTTATAAAAGGACACCATCTATCCTCCATTATATACTCTTAAACTACCTCTTATTTAGACCAATATCTACCCAAATAATTTTATGACGTCCCTCCTCACATTATAAAGGTTATTTTTTGATCTGAATACCATTCTATGAAGGCTTTAGGTATAAAACTGACGAGGTTATCCGAAGAGGAGGTATAGATCTTTACCGAGTATTTTCATTTTATTTTTTTATTATAAATCCTACAATTTTAAGGTAACCATGATGATATGATAACATAATTTCATCCCATATAATAACATTTTATTATGTCAATTTATCATGATTTATTCGTCACTTCATCAAATGGAAAACTAAAGCATCCTTCGTGTGTATATGCAGACCACTGCTTTACGAAATGATGTATTTATTCTTTCATTTTCACCATTCATGGATGATTATTATGATAGATATACTATTTATTTATTTCATTTATTATATAATTATTATTATTTAAATACAATCTATAATTTACCTTCTTACCATTCCACCCGTTAAAAAATGACAACGTTGTTCATGCGTATGTGTAGACTACCCCTCCATGAAGAGATGTGATTAATTTATCATGTCTAACTTACAAGGATGATTTTAAATATTTATATAATGAATATATATTATATTTATATAATAATTAATATTCTTTATATTGTGGAATAATTAAAAATATTCCTGAATCGAAACAACTGAACTGAAAATTTCAAGAAAAATAAAATTGTTAACACTTAGAAATGATGATATTAATAAGGAATGATTAATTAAATGATTTTGAAATGTTATAATTGGATCATATATGATATTATAAGTATTTATATGGTTTTAGTATAAAATTATAATAAATATAAATTTATTAAAAATATCGTAAAAATCACTTACGATTCAAGTCAAACTTGAGGTATGGGAGTTCTATTACAGTCTCATTTAATTTCTTGATTGTTTATATTATGATTTACTTTTAGAAAATTATATTTTACTAATATATTAAAACATTTATATTTTAGTCCCCTTTGGATATTTTTTGGTTTGAAATTTTTTCCATTTCTTCTTTTATTGGATCAAGACTCAATAAGTAACATGTAAGAGATTTGTTTTTAAAATATTGTTTTGAATATTTACTAACAACTCTTATTCTTAAATGTACACGTTTTCTTTAAAATGTTTTCAATAATATTTTTTCTATTCTCCAAAGATTTATTAATTCATTTTTTCTTTTTTTTAATTTATGTATATATTTTTAAAAAGGAATATTCTTTTTATTTTTCGAACAATGTACTTTTTATCGAAGGTGTGTACAAAATATTTGTTTTAACATACACTACACAAATAACACTTCTCACCATCATAAAAACTCTTTTTTGAAGATTAATTTATAATTTCCCATGGTTATTTTCAAAGAAAATAATTTTCCTAATATTATGGAATGTTTTATATTTTAAATAACTGATTGAAAAAAATAAAAATGGTATTTTCTTTAAGTAATATTTCAGTGATTTTTAAAGGTATTTTAGTTTTTGAAAACACCCATTAATGTTACTAGGGATATGATATAATGATAAAATATTTATTCTTTCTCTAGATAGTTTACAATGATGAAATATTTATGTTCCGTATTGTTGAATCAATATAGATAATTACTGACTTATAATTGATTTTAATAATGTAATTTATTGATCATTCAATATATGAGGAATGCATAATACGTGAAAGTGATGAGTTGGACCTAGTTATAGACATCCCCTATATGAATCAACATTTATCATAATTAAAAACAACATGAATTCCAAATTAGATGGGTATTTGGTTTAAACTAACCAATTTATTAAGAATGGTGCCTTAGATAAGAGGCCTTGATGATAAGATTCACAAAATATTGGCTGAAATTACTTAGTCATGAATATAAAGAATTATGTATTTATTTTATTAAGAATTTAGTTTTCATTATCCATGAGTTATCTATGTTTATATATTCCATGGATCTTTATTTAATTTAAGTTCTTTATTGAATGGAATGTTTTTTGACCATCCACTCTTCCATATTGATCATATCTTATTTACTCACGATGGATTCCATGATACATAACCCTTAATAAAAATATGATCTCACCCTTTATTTGTTTTCCTTTCAAAAAGACATGAATAAGGATATTATGAATGATATAAAGGATTAAATAATATTTCCTACATTACTTTTTTATTTCCAATGTAATATGAGAATCATGTAAGTATCTAGTTTTCCAAGGTTTATAAACTTATCAATCCTACATGGTGATATCCTTTGTATCTTGTACGAATGTAATAAAGAAAATTATGGATCTTTGTTTCTAGGGTTGGGTTGTTACATATATATATTTGGGATTCATTTTACTGGGGTTCCTTGGTTACTTCCTGACTTGGTTTGGGTGTTTGAGCACTGTGATTTGGTGGTGATCCCAATTTTGTGGTCCATCTTTGGGTATATAGAATTTGGGGCTTGACTAGATTTTAAATGGAGGGATTTTTAGTGTGATATTCAAAAGATTTTTGGACTTGGATCATTTCAAAGTGGAATTTTATTTTACATTGCGGCTTCATCTAGTTTTACCCTATTGTATTATGACATATACCCCTCATGTCATGACCATGTGTTTTCAAGCATGGAAAAAAATTCTTGTACCCCTCTGATTTCTATTATTTATCCATTATTACCTTTTAACTTAGGAAAACCCTAGAGTGATTTTGAGAGTAGTTTTATCCCCTATTTTATTGGAATTATTTCTATAAATTCAATGTTAATTATTCCCTCTCCCTTCTTAGTTTTATTTGTTTTCCTTAATTTTATCCTTTGAAAATTCTCAACAATGGTGATGTTTCTATCCAAAGGATATTATTGTTGTCATTTTTATGGGATATTTCAATGATCTATGTTTATTTGGGTTTTATTCCTATGTATTTGATCTTTAAATCACTTATTTCTCACATTTTCTTATATAATGGATTGTAAAGCTTGTTTAGGTTGGATATTCTAGAACTCTCCTATTTTATGTGTGAACTATGGAAGTAACATTTTTTTTCTCTTGTTTGGATGGTATGAATAAACCTAATGAATACAATGAAATAAACTTAAGAAATTGAATAAAATTGGAGAGAATCTCATGTGGTTTACTTGATTTATGTGTTTTGTCATTGTTGATGTTTTACTTATTGTTTATGTTTTAGTTGTTGTTGTTGTTGAGGAAATTGGTTTCTGTTGTGACACATATGAATGATAGATGAAATGTATTACTCATAACACCTCTTATATATGGGTAAATACATAAAGGTGAATGTTATTCAGTTTTGTGAAAATCTAGAAAGATATATGTGATGTTTGTGTAGGTATTTAATGAATTATATTAAAATCATGAACATGAAGGGGTGATGTTCGATGTGTTTTTTATTATTTATATCATGGGTTTCTTCTCTTGGATAGTATAGATTTGTAGAGCTACTGTAGCATGGTTAGGATTTTTTTTGGATAGTTTTTATCATTGGATGTGTTTGGAAACAAGGATATAGTTGGTTGATATAGTTATTGTGGGATATAATGGTTGTGTTGCATGATATTTGATGTAACATACCAGACCCAAATTCTACTTAATAGTACCCTGAGCCCGGTGGGTCACAATTTTTCAAGAGCATATCCCAATATTCCAGAGGCTTCCGAATAACAACAAAAGACTAGGGTGTGTCTGTGGGGAGAATATTCCCTCTTACTAGAGTGTAACACAATGGAATATCAATAACCGATAAGTTGTGGAAGTAGTAAATCATACATACAATAGATAAACAACCGGAATAGATAACAATACCAAAGGAATATCATAAACAATGATGATTCATATACTTATCATATTTATGTAGTAAATCATCTAATACATGTTTATAAGTTAGATATACAATACATGTAAAAAAGTAAAAAAAAGAAACAAAAAGTATCCCACTAGAATTATGTGCTCCAGCTCATTCCTATGCTCCCCTACTCCTAAGGAAAAAACAAAATCCTGTAGTAGGGAGATTTCCCTTATCAAAACATGCAATCATATAGTTTTTTCGGTACCTAAAGGTGAACCAACAAGGGTGTGCTACAAAATACAAATAGGAAACTAACCAAGGTCTGTGCCATCTAGTCAGTGAATATATATAAAAACAGTGTGCAAAAAAAATACAACAAGTAAAGTAAGTACTCAAAAGTAAACATCCTGTAAGTCTAGGTTATCATTTAATAACCAATCCATTTAGTCATTTCCATTTAACCAATAAATCATTGATTTAATAGTCATGCATGTGTAAATCATAGAATACTCATTTAACTAAGTAGTTCATTTAATCAGTATGTCTCGAGACCTAGAAATATTCCCAGCATCCCCTGTAAACACATGTATCCAAGGATGCCTAAACAGGCCATCCATAAGTGTAAGTCAAGACCAAATCCAAGTTTGTGCTTTGGCTTGGAAGATGCATCATATAACTAATTTCATTCATTAAACCATTTAGAACAAGATCTTATATATTTCATTCCTAGGTTGGAATCAAAGTATCACTCTCGGTGTGATATGCACCAATACCCAATGATCCCATCCATGGAGAAGTTCAATAACCTAGGTATCACTCTAGGTGTAGTATAAAGTCCCTACCACTCAATTCCATCCTTGGAGTTCCACCAAGGGAGCCCAAGTATCAACCATGGAATATAAGATAAAATTCTATTGATTCCATTATTAGAAATCCATAAGGACTCCAAGTTTCACTCAACATATATCATTCAAATCCACTATGAGTTTTTCCTTGGAAAACCAAGTATCTCCCAGGAATAAAAGTCAATAACCAATTGAATCTAGCCATGGAATTCTCGTATGAATCCATGTGTCAAACATGGATAATAATAATTTAACCAATTCAAACCAATTTATCAGTTCCAATAAACAATATCATTTAACATGTCAAGGATGAAACAAGAACATTGCAATTCAAACCTCACCCCAAGGGTGGTTAAAGGTATGGTCCAAGTATAAAGGGATTTCCTCTCAAATAATCACATCATAAAAACATCATAACAATCTTCTCATGCTCAAACAACCAATTACATGGAATAAAACCTATTTAATTAAAATGTGAATTTAAATAAAAAGAGAAATTAAAGCTTAAACTAGAAATTTTTATAATAAAGGCTAAAGGTCAAGGTCATACCATCCATTACCATTAAAAAATTATATTACATTTTATATCATAATTACCACTAAAAATCATTCCAATTATAATTGTAAATTCAACATTAAACATACCATAATAAAGGGTAAAGGGCACACCTCAAAGGGGTGCAATTTCATATGACATCAAATGGTCCATTTTTAATAACCAACATAGCCAAAGGGGTGGTTTCATTCAAGGTTCTCAACCTATAAGAATTCATAGACAACCTATTTAATTACATAGGCCATGACTATCAATTCAGTTCAAGGATGAAAATCCAATTTAAGGTATTTCTTGAGAATTGGGCGTACAAAAAAACAACGTATATATAAATCATCATGAAATTTAGTGAAATTCGTGAGACCACCTACCTTAGGTTCCTATTTGATAGATCATCCAGTATAAGCTCCTAATTCAACTTATACCGAGAGGAACATTGAAGAAAATATAAAGAAAATATTAATAGTGAAAATTATCTTGCACATAAATAACACATCTGATATCTAAAATAACAATGAATTGATAAAGAGTAATGGAGAAATCATAGATATGGATATTATTCATTCGATGGATCTTCATTCTGAGCTTAGACGAAGGAGTTGTCTTGATTCCCAGTTTAGTCATCGAAGAGGGATTCAAAATGGATGGGGCTACTGTGCGTATGAAGAATAAAAAAATAAGTCTATATTTAAATATTTTTAAGGGTAAAATGTCATTTTACCCAAAATATATAGGTCATATGATTTATGTGAACAATTTAAAAAACAGTGAACAAATCGTGCACGGGCATCTTGAGGAAGGGGCATAACGCTCAATTTGACTAACCATGTGAAAACCATTCACAAACATGCTATAAAAATTACAGAGGTTTATGCATGGCCATGAATAGAAAATCACATGGTTTGGGCTAACCTTGGGGCCTTAAACTTTACTCTTCCTATGCCTCTCATGGTTTATTAGACCATGCGGCCTGCCTGACATGGTTTTAGCAAACTGTACACAAGACATTTTTCTTCCCAAAACATAGGTTCTAGGCTCTATACCTACCCCAAACACCCCCGTTACCTTTATAACCTCAAATTAAACTCCTATTAGGCCATATTTAAATATTGAAACACATAATTGATGTAAAATAAAGGATCTATATGTCAAATAAGAAATCGGTTCATACAAAATTCCCCTATTAAAGAAAATTGTCCTCAAATTTCCCTTCCAAGGGTGGTGAAGCATGATCTGTGAATAAATTTGGCCACTTTGATCATACATCTAACTCCAATTCCTAAGGATAAATCTTTACATGACCATGGTTCCATAATACCCATACTAAAGGAATTAACTGACCTCATAAAACCTTTATGCTATGATCCATAATACAAATTAGATACTCCTCAAAGGATGCATCCACCTGTAACTCAACTTCCTTAGGTTGAAAGGCATGGAACCGATCTAAATAATAGCCTCAAAAATGATGAACATGGAAGACATTGTGAATATCCCCATACCACTAAGGTAACATCAACTGATAGGCTACCGATCAGACTCTCTCTAGAATCTCAAATGACCTAACTTATCGGGGTGAAATATTACCCTGTCTTTTGATTCTCTTGTGTCCCAACCTTGGGGAGACATGTAATAATATGTGATCCTAGACCTTTAACTTTAGAGATATTTTTTAGTGAACAGTCTATGGTTTATGGAGAGACTGCACAGTGTCCATCCGCTTCTGGATCAATTACACCTACTCCGTGGTCTCCTGAACAAGATGTGGTCCAAGCATAGCTGCCTCTACTAACTCTAACCTACATGGGGTTGATCCATATGGCCTACCGTACAAATCCTAATAATTAACCATACTAATATTATCCTAAAATCTATTTTTGTAGGTGAATTCAACCAAGGATATATGCCTCACCCATGAGACCCCGAAATCTACGACGCGTGCTCAAAACATGTCCTCAAGTACCTGAATCATGTGTTCTGACTATCAATCTGTAGGATCATAATATGATGTAGATTCTAAATATATAAGAGGGGGGGGGGGGGGGTGGGTGGGGGGGGGGTGTGAATTGTATCCTTTAAAAATTTCTTAGGAACCTTTAAAGATGGTATAAAACATTCATTTCTAACCTTGAGGAAAACTATGTTTAACAAAGTTAAACAAGGTAAATTCACAAGAACTCTTAGTTCTACAAACTTTCTAGGTCCTGGAAATATGGTTTTAGAAATTAAAGTTAAGATAAGTTTACATGGAAATAGATTGTACCTTAAAGTGTATAGAATCTTAAAAATCAGAGTATAAAAATATAAGAAATTATAATATAGTTATACTTTCATTATTAATCGAAATTTATTAGAAAATCAACTTGAAACAATAGAAGTAAAAAGTATGAAATATTCTAACACAAAGAGTAGGGTATCCAACAACCTTGGATAAAGGTCCCTTGATTTATACTTTCAAGAAAGTCTGTATTACCCACACTAGGGTAAGCCCTCGATAAGAATATCAAAGTCTATCTTGCTATCCCCATAAGCCCTCAAACTTTAAAGTAGTCGGAACCTCTATCTTCCTTATCAAGGAAGTCCTCGAACATTAAGGTAGTCGTGACCTCTATCTTCCTATCCCAGAAATTCCTCGATTGTACACAACAAAAATTGGAGTCCCACGAAGCAATCTGAACAAGTTGTTCAGTACACACAAAGCATGAGAGTCCCTCTCTCTAGAAATCACTTCACCAACATGTAATCTATATATTGACGGATCAATAATGAGCTCGTTCAAATGAGCTCTTATTTATAGGTATTTATGTAATGGTCGGCTCCCTCCTCCAATGGTCATATTTTTCATTGAATCTTGGAGGGACCTATACACGTGTCACTCAAATAATGGTTAATTAGAAATAGAATGTAAGACTTCATTTCATAACTAAAACAAGGGTAAGAAAAATATGGTTGCTTAACCAAATCCATTTTTCAGAGTCTAAGGAAAAATATTATGAAGTAAAAAAAAAATAAACATTCCGAGAATATTACATGAATATTAAGATTCTGTTTTTCAAGGAATTCAGAATCAAAATTATATAGACTTTGGAGTCTGAATTCCAATGGATTCAGAATCTGAATTCTAAGGAAATCGGAGTCTGAATTCTGAGAATTCGGAGTCAGAATTATAAGGAATTCAGAGTCTGAATATTTGAGGAATTCAGAGTCTGAATTCAAAGGAATTTGGAGTCCGAATTCAGAGGAATTCAGAGTCTGAATTCAGAGAATTCGAAATCTGAATTTTAGAGAATTCAGAGTCTGAATTTAGAGAATTCAGAATCTGAATTTTAGAGAATTCAATGTTTGGATTTAGAGAATTTGGAATCTGAATTTTAGTGAATTCAGAGTCTGAATTTTGAGAATTCGGAATAAAAATTTAGAGGAATTTAGACTCTAAATTCAAAGAATTCGGAACTTGAATTCAGAACCTGAAAACAGAATACTCTATATCTAAGTATTTATAGTATTACAAGGTTTTTAGATGTGAAACCGAATTTTACACTTAGTAATAAAAAGAGTTAGATTTAGAGAAACTATAACATGAACAATGAAAACTAAGGTAAGGAGAAAATATCCTTGGGTAAGGAACATTTCTTTATTATTATAAATATTCAGGGAAATTAAAATTTCCATGATATATATGGTTTGTGATTTTCAAAACATAAATTAATGGAAAAGTCATAATTAAACTTTATTGACTCAATAATCTCCCCCGTTTTGGAAATCAAAAACATCCTTACAAAAAAGAATATAAGGACTTAGAAATTTTATGGACTTGAAAATAAAAACTTATCTCCCTTTACTTATGGATCATAGTGAATATTACTAATTCCCCCTTAGGATTTCAAATCCCAAAGGATCGTATTCTTGATTTTATGAATAAGGTTTTTCAATTTATTACATTAAAAAAACTTCATTGATAATAAATTTCCCTTAGATGAACTCCCCCTTACTTGGGGAAATATATTCTTTACTTAGAATTCTTTTTATCATTACTTTCTCCCCCTTTGTGATTTTTAAAAAGGAATAAAGAGAATAGAAAAATTGGAACCTGAATCATTAGTAATAAACAACCACAAACAAAAATATATAAAGAATGACAAAAATTTCCTTAATGATGAAAGAATTTGTACAAGTAAAAGTACAAAAAAATATCAGAATGGAAAGAAATTATCCTTCTTTATCCTGCAACATCAGCTTCTTCACAATGGTTTTTAACTTCTTAAGCTCCTTGGGATCCTCTTTTTCACACTTAATCAACTGATCCCAATATTCACTTTTCTTATCTAAGGATTTCATTTTTTCTTCGTGAGCCATAAGACATTCTTCTTGAGCTTTCAACACTTCATCTTTCTTAACAATATTCTCTTCAATCTCAATTATGAGATCCCTTTAACTCTTCCAATTCATGGCCACAAAATTAAGATTTTCATTCAGATCTTTAACTTATTGCTTCCGAGTAGTCTATTCTAGGCTTAAATTTTCCTCAAAACTATTTGTAAGATCCTTTATCTTCCCATATTATGTGTCAAAATCATCATTGAAATTATCATGAAATTCATCAAAGATTATCATTTCTTCTATTTTCTTCATTGAACAACTTGTAATCTTCTTACAAGATCTTTTATGAGCCTCATAACCAATGAATAAGGTTTTGAAATCTTCCTCTAGTCTCACACATTTTTCTATAACCATTGAATCAAAATCTGATTTCTGATTTATCATATATTGAATCATCTGGAATCTTGATATTGTGCTTGGGAATAAGGGAATAGTACCAACCATCTTTTTCAATGACTGAACAAAAAAATCATGTCTAAGGGAAGATGATTCTGAATCCGAGTGTTTGGTTGGTGAGTATTCTTTTTTTTATGTCTTCAACATTCCTCTTTGATGAAGCACCAACATCTTTCTTCTTCACCACAGATTTACTAGGTGTATCCACTGCCAATTTCTTTCCCTTATCAGGTCTTGGAATGATGTCTTGTGATTTAGGAGATTCGTGTTCACTATCTGATAGCTGAACAATATTATCTTCATCTACTTCTTCTTTCTTGGATCTTGCCTAAAAATCCTCTGGCTAAATAAAATCATGATTTCTACATTCCTTTTTTGACAATTTATTCACTTGTTCATCACCCTTCTCATCTTTACCTAGAGTATCATGTTTTTAAGATTTAGCTTTAGAGGTTTGAATTAATAATTTCTCAGAAATACTTTCCTTCTCATGATAATCCTCTACTTGCCTTAACATTTCCTCAATATCACCACTACCTTCTTCTTCTCCTCCTTCTTCCAATTATTCTTCTTCAACAATTTCTTCTTCATGATGTGATTCTAGAATCACAACATTCTTTCTCGGATTCATAGGAAGAGATTCTAGCAAAAAGGATTCTAGAACTGGGATTAGTTCAGATGCTTTCTCAGCATCATTGAGAAAAGATTGTAATATCTTAGCCTCAGATATCTTTGTATTTTGTTTCTCATATTTCTATTTCTTCTCAATTTCTTCAGTAGCCATTATTCTTAAGGATTTTTCCTCAGCAGGGTACAAGCTAAAATTAGGTTCCCCTTCATTTTTTCTTATCCTCTCTACACTTAGCCACTACTTCATCAGGGTAGGTTTTTTTGCTTCTTTGGCTTCACTGGTGCTGAATGAGTTTTTTTAGCCACAAGGGTTTTTCTTTTCTCTTCCGGTTCCCTAGCCTTTCTCTTCCTTATGCCTTTTTTAGTGGTTTTAGCCACTTTCAGCTTATTTGATAAAGCTTCTACTTCCTATTCTTTAGATAGATTATAAAATTATCTGGATTCAATAGAGAATCCATCCTTCATTCTCCTTAAGGTATCATCACTCAACAACATTACCTTGTAATTTCTCAGCTTGGAACTGAATGGAATTTTGAATGATTCTATAAAAGAACAATAATATTTGAGAGAATATCCTTATATATAATTATTTGAGATTTCAGATTTCCATTCGTGATATTCTCAATCATCACTAAGATATATTTAACCAAGTTTTTCTTCTTTAGGTTTACCAAGAAATCCAATATATAGATATCACTCTTCTTCAGAGTATCCTTATCCACTTTCCTTGTAATTATAAAACCTTGAACCCAAAATTCCAGTATCCATAAGTTTTTAGACAGGTGAACTATCTTCAGAGTCTTCACTCCTTTCAATCCAAGACACTCTATATACTTTTCCTTATCAAAATATCCTGATACATCAGCTAATTTGGGAGTACAAAATTCTACTCCTCCTTCGTAAAGAATTCTAATCAGACTTGCTGCCTTGCTGTATTAAAGAGAGTAGGTCTTTCTAAAACAATTAAAATAGAGCTTTTCTCTTCCTTCTTCCTTGAATAAACATTCTATCTCATTGAACTCAATCAACAAGTCTGGATAGATCGGATCCTGTGGCTTTGTTTTGGAAATACAAAGGCTCTCCCAGCCATTCGACTTAATATTCTTAGAAATAATAGAGTCAAATTTGTCATAAAACTTTGGATCAACTAACCTTTCTCATTATATCTTCCACTCAGAGATTTCCTTAACAGTAGACTTATCTTTTTGAGGAGAATCTTCAGTAGACATTCAAAACTAAGTTAACTTTAGAGATTCAGAATGACCTTAAATATAGAGGTAGAGCTTCAGAACACAAAATCTTGCAAAACCGATGTGGGAAAACCATAATAGGGGATTTAAATAGGAAATTGGGGCAATAGTTCAACTTCATTGGTTGATCCAATGGTTTAAATACTTCTAATTAAATCTGATAGTTGGGATGATAACTGAAGAAGGATTTTGATAGGTTCTGATGTTTTGATGTTTTTTAAGATAAGCATTCAGAATTAAAGAAAATTGAATCTGAAAATTTTAAAACATAATGAAAATACCAATAAGTAAAAGTTGATTATGAAAACATAGAAAAAGAAACATACCTTTCGAATTGCTTAGGGAAAAATATTCGTAATGAGGAAAATTTTTCTTGAAGAACTTTAGATTTTGTAAAATGACTATAAAGAATTCTAACTATGAAAAAAAATTTAGACTAAAAAAAATTTTGACTACAAAAATTTAGACTAGGAAAATATTTTTGACTAGAAAAATTTAGACTATGAAAAATTTGGAATAACAAGCAAATGTACTCCCCCTATGAAAATGAGTTTCTTACTGTAAAGAGGTTGGTTTCAAAAAAAAGTTAATATATAAGATTACCTTATGGTTATCATTCCTAACTTTGGTTTAATGTATTAAAATATATCGGAAGGTAAATATTTTGTGAAAATATCAGCAAATTGATCTTGCGTTCATATAAATTGAAGAATGATATCTCCGTTTTATGTGTGATCCCTAAGAAATTTATGCCTAATGTCTATGTGTTTTGAATGAGAGTGATGTGTAGGGTTTTTACTTAAGGAAATGGAACAATTATTATCACACATTATTTTTTGTTCTGGTAAAACTCATACCATAGTATGTGAGTGTGTGTTGCATCTACAAAAATTGAGCACAACAACTTGCAGGTGCTACATATTCAGCTTCCGCAGTGGAAAGTAATACTGAGTGTTGTTTTTTTCATGACCAAGAAACTAATGAATCTCCTAATTAATGATACGTTCTGGATGTACTTTTCATATCCATCATACATCCACTAAAGTCAACATCCAAATTTTTTTTAAAACAAAATCATTTCCTGAAGTATAAAAGAGTTCCAAAATCCATGGTTCTCTTTAAGTAAAAACAAAATCCTTTTCCCTGCCTTTAAATGAGATTCCTTAGGATTGGATTGATATCTTTCACATAATCATACTAAAAACATTAAGTCTATATGACTATATGTCAAGTATAGTAGACTTCCTATCATACCTCTAAAAAATGTTTGATCTACTGGTTTTCCAGCTTCATCAAGATCAAGTGAATTTGAGGTACCAATGGGAGTACTTATACTCTTAGTTCTGTCATATCCATACTTTTTAAGAAGATCTTTAATATACTTATGTTGTGATATATAAATTTTTTCTAGTTTTTGAGAAATTTGAAAACCAAGGAAAAATGTTAACTCACCCATCATACTCATTTCAAACATAGATTTCATTAGATCCTCAAAGGAATTAGTTAAAGATTACTGAGTTAAACCAAATATAATTCCATAAAAATAAATCTAAACAATGATTTTTTTTTATATTTCTTTATAAAAAGGGTTGGATCATCATTTCCATTAACAGAATTGTTTTGTAACAAATATCCTATAAGTCTATCATTATAGGATCTAGAGGCTTGTTTAAGTTTATATAAAGCTTTGGTAAGTTTTAAAACATGTTCAGGATGTTTTGTATCTTCAAAACAAGGAGGTTTTTCAACAAAAACTTCCTCTTGAACATAACCATTAATAAAAGAACATTTAACATCCATTTGAAAAAGTTTGAAGTTAAGGAATGCTGAAAAGGCAAGTAAAATACGAATAGATTCAAGTATATCTATTGGAGCATAGATTTCTTCATAGTCTATTCCTTCTTGTTGATTATAGCCTTTAACAACTAATCTATCTTTTTTTCTTACTATGATTCCATTTTTATCACACTTATTTATGAAGACCCATTTTAGTCCAATAATTGATGTTTCTTTAGGTCTTTCATCCAAGGTCCAAACTTTATTCCTTTAAAATTAATTTATCTCATCTTGCATGGATTTTATCCAATCATTATCACCTAAAGCCTCATCAGTGATTTTTGGTAATAATTGGGAAAAGAATTCTAGATGTTATACTTCATTTCTTAAAGAACTTTTAGTAATTATAGGTTGATTTTAATAACCAATGATAATATTAATGGGGTGATTCTTAAGAAACAACTGATTTGGGTTTTGTAAAATTTGTTCATCAACATATGGTAGGAAATCTTCTAGGGTAAATGCTTCATAAATATTTTATTGAAAATTTTCTTTATTAGAAGTATCTTCTATCAATGGTTGATAATCAGTTTTTGAAAACACATCCAAAGATTTAAGTTGAGGTTGTTTAAAACAAAAGTATCAATTTCATCAAATTTTTATCATGTACTTTTTATCCAACAGTAAAAGTATTTTTATTAAAAACTCTATAAGACTTAGAAGTTGTGGAGTAACCTAAAAAATTCATTCTTCAGATTTGGGTGAAAATTTGTGTAAATTATCTTCAGTATTCAGAATTAATACTTTGGAACCAAATACTTTGAAGTAGGAAAGTCCATGTTTTCTACCATTACATCACTGATAAGGGGTTTTTAAGAAACTTTATAATCCAAACTCGATTTATAGTATAATAAGAATTACTTACAGCTTCTTCCCAAAAATGTCTAGCTATCGAATAGTCACTCAACATGGTTCTGGTTATTTTTGAAGAAATCGATTTCTTTTTTCAAAAACACTATTCTGTTGAACAGTTCTTAGTGCTGAGAAGTTATGAGTAATTCCTTTTCTATTACAAAAAGTTTCAAATTCATAATTTTGAAATTATCCTCCATGATCACTATGAATAGTTATCAAAGGAATATTTTTCTCATTTTTAAGTTGGGATCTAAATATTTTTAAATAAGAAAAAGCTTCATATTTATTTTCTAGAAAATAGACCCATGTAAATCTAGTGTAATCATCAAGTAAGACAAATACAAAATATTTTCCTCCAATTCTTTCAGTTTGTGTTGGAAAAAAATTTTCCATATTCACCAACTACAGTGAATCAGTAGTTGAGACTTCACTGACTAATTTAAAACACGATTTATGTTTATTTACATATTGACAAGGATAAAAAACTTTTGAATAATCAGATCTAAGCTGTGGTATATCCTTAACTATTATTTTCTTAGAGATTTTTCATAGGTTCCAAAGGTTAAAGTTTCCTAACCTTCTATGCCATAAAAAAGAATGATCTTTCATTGTGCTAAGACAAGGTAGGTCTTAGCTCCTAAGGTCTTCTAATTTTAGTGTATATACATTTTATTTCCTATTGGATGAAATAATAATCTCTTCTTTGTAATTGTTTAATAAAAATTTATCATTCCTAAAATTTACAAGGCAACCTTCATCACATAACTGACTTATGCTAATAAGGTTGTTCTTAATACCCTTAACAAATAAAACATTATAAATCTAATTTATTCCAAGAATAACAATGTTACCTATACCGATAATGTTTTTCTGAGCATTATCTCCGAACAGTACTTTACCTACTATCATCTTGATAATATTTTCAAAGAAGTTTTTTTACTAGTCATGTGTCAGGAACATACAATATCCACGTACCATGTATTGATATTGGTACTATCTTTACTTTCCTGAATATAAGAGTGTTAGACTTTTGGAATCCAAACTTTCTTGGATCTGAAAACTTCAGAAAGAAAATTTTTAGGAATCCACATTTTCTTAGAGAAATAATATTTATGAAAACCTTAAGACTGAGTTTTGTTTAAGGAATTTTTTTTTCCTAATTCCCACCACAATGACACTTAGTGTAGAATGGAAAAATTTGAGGAACAAAATAATTATTACTAAAAACTGTAATTGAATGAGTATAACCAATTCCAGAATTATTCCTTAGAGGTCGAATTTGGGATACATCTTATCAAATTTTTCCGTACCTAAGGTAAAGTTTGACAAACACTTCCTTAGGGAAAATATTTATGAATTTAGTTTAATAACTATTTTTTATCCTAAGAAACATTAGTTTTAGAACTAGAGTTAGTCTCTAAAATATTTATCTTAGAAACTACTTTTTCTAGATCCTTCAAAATTTTATCCTTCTCAGAATTAACTTCTTCAAGGTTTTTTGAAGTACCTGGAAAATCATAAATTTTATTATCATGATCTTTAGAAAGATCTAATACTTCTTTAGTAAGAATATAAATTCTATAATTTTCCTTATCAAGCTTTTTCTTGACTTTAGAGTTTTCATTCACAAGAATCTTATCAAACCTAGACACTTATTCATAAGATGGTAAAGTATTATCTTCATCAGAAGAAGATTCTTCATCCAAAGATTCATAATATTTTTTATCACTATAATTATCATTCAAGGATACATTGGTTATAGATTCAGCATTGTGTACCTTGGCCATTAAACAATGATTTTCAATGGGTAACTTGGAAATTAAACCAATATTATTCTGACCAGAAGATACATACTCTGAGGATTCATCATAAGGGTATCCACCACTGGTACTCCATGTGTCATTATATTTTAAAACATTCTTAGCTTTAGTTTTTTAGTACTTCTTTCTATTCTTCTCAGAATTATTTTCCTTTCTATCCTTTATCTTAAGTAAAGGAAAATATGGCCTTATATTCCCTACTCTTTTGCATTTATAACAAGTGACTTCAGAGTCTTTCTCGTCTTTTCTTTCTTTCTTCTTATATCTATACTGAAAGTATTTCTTCCCAACTATCTTATTTATCCTTCGAGAAAGATTAGATAGTTAATTCTCAGAATGTTCACTTTCACTTGATTCAGATAAAATAACGACTTTCTTCTACTTGGATCTTGTAACCCTTTTATGAGTCTTTTCTTTAGTAGTAGTAAAAGCTACACTTCCATTTCCATTCTTCTTTTTGTTCAAATCAGCATCTCTTTTCATTCTTGTCTCATGTTGAAGAAGAGTTCCAAAAATATAATCAAGAGTAATATGAGATACTTTCCTATTCTAATCAATAGCTATTATCTTAGATTCCCACTCATTAGGCATGATATCTATAATCTTTTCCACAAGTGCCTCATCATCTAAACCTTTCTCACCCATGGATTTTAAACTATTAACAATAGTTATAAACCTTTGTTGTACCTAACACACTAGTTATCCATAAGGAAATAGAAATCCATGATATTCTACTTTAATCATAGCTCTTCTAGTTTCTATAACTTTGGATGTACCAAAAATGAGTAACCTCCAATTTCTTCCAAATAAAATTTGAAGCTTCACAAGAAGAAATCTGGCTATATATATCCCTGGTCATGGAACACAAAAAAGTATTATTTACCTTGTAGTTTAGTTGATATTCTAAATTTTATTTATTACTAAAAGTTCGGACTTCTTTATCAGTAATATTATAATCTCCGGTAAGGACAACAAAGTTGTCCACTCTAGTGTTAATAACGAAAGTCTTCATACGATCTCTCCAATATTCATAATAATTCCCATAAAATATAGATGGTCTAGTAGGATTAATATTTTCAATCAAACCAACATTCATTCCTTCCATATAAAAGAAAATATATTTCCACAGAAACTTGTTAATAATAAATGTTTGTAAACAAGGAAAAAAATCCCAAGGAAAATATATTCAGAACAATGAAAACTTGAGCAAGAAAACTTATATGTGAATATAATTATTTTAGAGACCTGCTCTGATACCAATTGTAGGATCGAAATATGATGTAGATGCTTAATATACAGGGGGGGGGTTAATTTTATCCTTTAAAAATTCTTTTGAACCTTTAAAATTGGTATAAAACTTTCATTTTTATCATTGAGGAAAACTATGTTTAATAAAGTTAAAAAAAGTAAATTCACAGGAACTTTTAGTTCTACAAAATTTCCAGGTTCCAGAAATATGGTTTCAAAAATGAAACTTAAGAAAATTTTACAAGGAAAATGATTATACCTTAAAGTGTATAGAATCTTACAAATTAGAGTATACAAGTACAATAAAGTATAAGATAGTTATACATTCCTTATTAATAAAAATGCAGCAGAAAATAAACTAGAAACAATACAAGTAACAAGTATGAAATCTTTTAACCCAAAGAGTAGGGTATCCAACAACCTTAGATAAAGGTCCCTTGATTTATACTTTCAAGAAAGTATATCTTACCCACACCAGGGTAAGCCCTCGATAAGAATGTCGGAGTCTTTCTTGTTACTCCGGTAAGCCCTTGAACTTTAAGGTAGTTGGCACCTCTGTCTTCCTTATCAAGGAAGTATTAGAACTTTAAGATAGTCGAAACCTATTTCTACCTATCCCCGAAAGTCCTCGATTTTACACAACAACAATAGGATTTTCACGAAGCAATCTGAACAAGATGTTTAGTACACAGAAACCCTGAGAGTCCCTCTCTCTAGAAATTACTTCACCAGAATGAAATCTCTAGATTGATGGATCAGTAATGATATTGTTCAAATGAGCTCCAATTTATAGGCATTTCTCTAATGGTCAGCTCCCTCCTGTAACAATAATATTTTTCCTTGAATCTTGGAGGGACCTATACACATGTCACTCAAACAACAGTTAATTAGAAATATAATGTATGACTTTGTTTCATAACTAAAACAAGGGTAAGAAAAATATGGTTGCTTAACCAAATCCATTTTTCAGAGTCTAAGGAAAAATAGTTCAGAGTAAAAAAAAATAAACATTTGGAGTGTATATTACATGGATATTCAAGTTCTTGTTTTTCAAGGAATTCAGAATAATAATTCTATTGACTTCGGAGTCTGAATTCTAGTGGATATAGAATCTGGATTCTAAGGAATTTGGAGTTTGAATTCTGAGAATTCAGATGAATTCAGAGTCTGAATTTAGAGGAATTTGGAGTCTAAATTTCAGATAATTTAGAGTTTTAATTCAGAGAATTTAAAATCTAAATTTCAGAGAATTTAGAGTCTGAATTCAAAGAATTCGGAATCTGAAATTAGAGGAATTCAGAGTCTAAATTCAGAGAATTCGGAACCTGAATTCAGAACCTGAAAACATAATACTCTATATATATGTATTTATAGGATTCCAAGGTTTTTATATGTGAAACTGAATTTTAAACTTAGTAATAAAAAGAGTTATATTTAGAGAAACTATAACAGGAATAAGGAAAACAATGGTAAGGAGGGAATTTCTTTGGGGACAAAAAATTTCCTTATTAAGATAAATCTTAGGGGAAATAAAATTTTCCTTGAGAGAGAGTGTTTTTTATTTTAAAAACATAAATGAATGGGAGAGTCATAAGGAAACCTTATTGACTCAACACCATCTGGCTGGTGGTGGTATGTTGTACTTAGAAGCACCTATGTACCTAAAACCCTCTATAGAACTTTCGAGAATTATAAAGTAAACTAGGAATCCCTATTTGAAATGAAAGTACGTGGGACATCATGAAGTCTTACTATCTCATAGATGTACAACCTCCCAAGCTCATCAACAAAAAGTTATCCTTGATAGGTTGGAGATGAGGGAACTTTGTGAGATGATCAGCAACAAGCTATAAAACATAATTACCTCAAGGAAACCTTGGTAAAACTATCATGAAATTCATAGTGAAATAATTCCACTTCTACTCAGGGATGGGTAACTATTGTAAAATTATATATATCTATTGGTTTTCCACTTTCACCTACTGAAAATGTGGAACGTCTCATGAAAAAACCTACCATATATCCTTTTATAACCGAACACCAGTACTGGTGATGTAAATTCCAATACATCTTGGTGACAATCGGGTGCACTGCCCAAGATGAAGCATGAAAAGACCGCATCAGATCCTCACACATGTTTGAAGAGACCCACTCATGAACATGTTCACAAAGAATTTCATCTTCCCCTGTGGTCTAACTTGGGGGAGGGTCCTCACTAACCACACTCACCCATAAGACCAGGCCTTCTGAGTCTAATAGCTGCCTCATCCTAAATCTAAACATAAGGGTGGAGGTAACAACTAAATATAATAGAAAAGACTTCCCCTAACCATCATTCACCAGTAAGTGCATCTTGGAGAAAAAATACATGAGCATCCACTAGCTATTAGATTGTTGAACTGCCTATGTATGATTCCTCATACTCAATGCATTGATCATTATATTTACTTCACTAGGTGTGTAGGAAATCTCAAAATCAAAAGGCTATAGGTAGTTAACTCACCTTCTATACCCATGGTTCAGATCATTATATGTAAATATGTACCTTGGAGTTTTGTGGTCCATGTACACAAAAAAATTATCTCCAAGTAAGTAATCTCACCAACATCGCAAATCATGAAAAACTACATCCAACTCAAGACCATTTGTTAGGTAATTCTACTTGTGTAGCCTAAAATTCCGAGACCCATATTCTATGAATTTTTCACCCTACATAAGGACTACTCCTAGCCCGATAATAAATGCATCACATCACACAATTTAACTCTTACACGGCTCTATAAAAATTAATATCGATGCTGAATTAAATCTCCCTTTCATCTATTTAAATGTCACATCATAGAAATCTGTCTGTACATATTTCATAAACTTATTAGTCAATCCCATCATCAACAGTGATAATATTGAAAAGTTATTTATGAAACACCAATAATAACCATCAAGCCTTAAAAAACTCTGTACCCCAAAAATGTTCTTGGGATGGTCCCAAGAAACTATATCTCTCACTTCTTCTAGGTCAAATGATACTCCATTATCTAAGATTAACGTGACCCATGAAATGAATATGATCTTTCAAGAAGTGGAACTTTTTAATCTTAGAATATAAATGGTTCTCTCTTAGTGTATTAAATACAATATCAAGATGTTTGGTATGGTCATTTCATTTGTGAGAATACACCAATATACCATTCAAAAAAACCACAAAAAAGAATCAAGATAGGGATGGATCACTCAATTCATCAGTGCCATGAAGACTGATGTCTTGTTCGTGGGGTTGAATGACATAAAAAAACACTCATATAGACTATACCTACTATGAAAGGTTGTGTAAGGTATGTATGATGGTTTAACATGAACGTGATGATAACTGGATCTCAAATCAACATTTGAGGAAACTTTAGATCCTCAGAGATGGTCGAAGAGATCATCTATCAGTGGAAGAGGATACAAGTTCTTATTTATCAACTGGTTCAATTTAGGATAATCCACATATAGCATGAGGGTTATGTCTAATTTTTTTGCAAAACGGACTAGTGAACCCCATAGAGAAGTATTGGGTCAGATGAAACCCTTCTCCTTTAAATCCTCTAGCTGCCTCTTAAGCTATTCCATCTTAGTAGTATACATCCTATAAAGAGGAATGGATATGGGTGAAACACATAGAACTTGATATCTAGGGAAATATACCTCTCTAAATGGAAGTAATACTAAAAAGTAACATGGGAAGACATCCCTAAAATGATCAACCATGGGAGGAAATCAATATGACATGTTACCTATTCATCCATATATAAAATCAAAACATGGGCTGTTATTCTACCCATCCCACAATGATTGGGTCTAGATTGACTCATCTGAAAATCCATTTCACATTTGTGAATAAACTCTCCACCATTTGGTGATATAAAACTTATCCTGAATCAATAGTAATCACTGAAACCATGAAAGGGAACCAACCAGTACATGTCAAGGATGATGTGAAAACTTATCATGTCAATGTTTAAGAGGTCCCACACAAAGTGACACCCACCAGTCTCAAGGGAGAAGTCCCTAAACTGACATATACCATCCTTTATAATCCCAAATGGTGATTTAAGAATCATAAAACCATCCAAGGTTTAAACACTAAGCCCAAATCTCTACATAGTGGGCACAAATATAAAGCTATGTGAAAACACTATATCAAAGAGTGAATAATATAGGGTAGATGCTACTAGAATAGTACCTCTAATATTAGAATCTCTCGGATCATGCTCCTCAAGGGTCTGGTGCACTATGTATATCTAGCCTCAACCATGACTCTGTGATACTGCCTAGCTACCTTGAGTAGATTCACCCTACTGTCACTATAAAAATGGGGTCCAACTATCATGAAAATGTCCACCACCTAATGTTGATCTGCCAACCATACTCCAAATCCCTTCTAAATGAGAAGATGCTAACCCTACTCCTAAACATGGAGTATGCGATGGCCCTATCACACTGGATTTCGGAGGAAAAATTCTTTAGAAGCACTATAGATGTCCCATATTTCACCAATATCAATACTTGACTGGGTTTCTCATACAATGAGGCCTTGTATATCCCAACCTACTACACTAGTAACACCTCACTTGGCTACCTGAATGTGTGCTCAGACTACTAATATCACTACATGGAATCTCTAGATGACGTTTCCTACTACCGGTTGATACAATACCACATCGAGACACCGAACCATCCTGACTCACACCTCCAACCTCTACTAGGTTACACTATATGATAAGATATTCATTCACTATTATAGAATTAGTTTCTAGATAGAAGACATTCAACTACGATCATATGTCATACCTGATACTATCCTTGAATCTCCTTGATTTAGGTAAGTCATAACCCACTAGAATAGGTGCGAAACTCTAGAACTTAGTAAAATTAACCAAGTAATCCATAACCGAGAGTGCGACCTACTCCAAGTGCATAAAATCCCAGGATTTATTTACCCTCAATGTCTCGATATAGAAGTATTTATAGAAGGACATTTGAAAATCCCTCCAAGATATCTCCAGATGATGTTCCACAAGAGTTAAAACATCCCACCATCTCTTCGAGTAATCACACAACATATATATAGCAAGTTTGACCCTTATCCCATGAGGTATCTCAAGATTCTCAAATATAAAAAGCATGACCTCTAGACATGACTCCACAGAATGTAGTCTACCATCCCCAAAAAATGTGGGTTGATGCTACTTGTAGAACACATGAATCATCTCATCCATAGATGTGGTAGGCTGCGGTGGTCCCGGAACGATCTGCAAAAACTACAAGAACCCATGACAGAATTGTACCTCAACACCTGTGTCCAGAACAATTACTGGTTCTATAGCTGGAATGACTGGAGGATCTACTGGTAGACCATGGATTACCACCTCCAGAGTATGATCATTGCCACCCTCCTGGAACACCACTAGAGATCTTCATGGTGGAATTTCTCTATAATTCCAATCCCATGCCATAGTTCAAGATCATTATCATGTTTTGTAGCTAAAAATAACATAAATTTAAGTAGGATACGTACAAGCCTTCCTCTATAAGAACACACCTATCATCCTGCTCTATGAGTCATGTCTGGGTGACTTACAAAATGTATGCAAGTAAGAGATACTACCAACTTCCAACTACTAATGTTAGATATGGATCAAGTTCTCTTTTATAACAAGTCATGTTTCCATTTCATTCTCATTTATTCATTTTCATTTGAATCCATATTCATTTCATTATATAAATGTTCAATTCAAAAGGATGAACTAATGGTTCACTAAATTCTGATTCATGAGCTCCCATACTCCCCATGGACTAAAGTCTAGAATCCACATAATCCACACCATAACCCATATCAATATACCTATCACAACAACATGCATAACTATCACAACACCTATCACAACAGTAAGTAATAAGTAATGTACCCTAAATGGAATAAAAAAATGCATGGAATGTGATTTATATAAAGTAAAAAATACGATCTTGAGAAAGAATACCCTCATCTCATTTGTTTGCAACATAATAGAATCCACAATCATATCAATAATGACATCACAATTCAAGTTCATCAACGAATGGTGGAGTCAAATCAATTATAATATTCAAAATCTAGAAAAATTAAATTTAATTCAAGGTAATTTAGGTTTTTACTATACATGGGGTAGCAACAACCAAACAAAAATCATTACAAAAATAATATTTCTTCTTATCCCTTCATATTGTAAAAAAATTGTAAAGGAAACCAGAGAATAATCCTCTGATACCACTTTGTAACGTCCCAGACTTGGATGCCACTCAACAGTACCCCGAGCCCAGTGGGTGACAAGGGCTCAAGCACATCTCCCCAAATGAAAAAGGTTGCTGAATAGCAGTTATGGCCTAGGGTGTGTCTATGAAGAGACTATTCTCTTTTATCGAAGTATAACATAGTAGAATATGAATAAAAGATAAGTAATAGAAGATTTAATGATACAAACAATATATCAATAGAAGGAATAGATAACAAAACCAAAGGAAGCTTATATGTAATGATGATGAGGATATATGTCATAATTTTCTAGGAAAACTAGAAAAACATGTATACAAGGTAGATATACAATACATGTATAAAAGTATAGAATGACCAAAAATTATCTAGCTACAATAGTGAGCCTCAAATTGGTCCCACGCTCCCCTGATCCTAAGAAGCAATCAAGATCCTATAGTAGGTAGATTTTCTTTATCAACACCTATAATAATATTTTCTATTTGGGTAACGAAAGGTGTCCTAAATAGGGTGTGAGACATAATCCCAGTAGGCAACCACCCATGGTCTATGCCATCCAATTAGTGAATATATTTGACAATAGTGTGCAAGAAAAATATGACAAGTAAAGGAAGTAATCAAAATTAAACATCCTATAAGTCTAGGTTCTCATTTAATAACCAGTTCATTTGGCCATTTACACTTAATAAAAAACTATTTGATTTAACATTCATGCCTATGTAAATTATAATATCCTCATTTAACTAATCATCTCATTTAATCAGTAAGTTTTGAGACCTAGCAATAAGTCCATCATCCCTCATAAGAACATGTATCAAAGGATGTCTAAATATATCATCCATAAGTTTAAGTCAAGACTGAATCCAAGCATGTGATTTGGATTAGAAGATATGTCATATAATCCATTTCATTCATTAAACCATTTAGAACATGAGACCATCCCTTTCATTCTTAAGTAGGAATCCAATTCTCACTCTAGGTGTAATATGAACCAACACCCTATAAGCCCATCCATGTAAAACCTCAATAACCCAAGTATCGTTCTAGGTGTGGTATAAATTCCCATCCACTCAAGTATATCCTTGGAGGTACACTAAGAGAGCCCAAGTATCACCCAAGGAATATATGATCAAATTACCTTGAGTACATCCTTGTCATTCCATAATGAATCCAATTGTCACTCAACATATATCTATCAAATACCCTTTGAGTCCCTCCTTGAAAAACCAAGCATCAATCAGGAATAAAAGTTAATAGCCAAATGAATCCGTCCATGGAATTCTCATTTGAATCCATGTGTCACCCGTGAATTATAAGCATTTAACCAATTCAAACAAATTGATCAATTCCATTAAACAGTATCATTTAACACGTCAGTTCCAAACCAAGAACATTGAAATTCAAACCTCACACAAAGGGTGGTCAAAGGAATAGTCCAATCTTGAAGGGCTTTCCTATCAAATAATCACATGGAGAAAATAGTATAACAAGCTTCTTATACAGAAAAACCATGTACATTGAATAACCTTTATTTAACTCACATGGGAATTTCAATAATAAGAGTAATTCAATATTAAACTAGAAATTTTCTTAAAAAGGGATAAGGGTCAAGTTCATCCCATCCCTTACCACTAAATAATTCAATTACATTTGATATCATAATTCAAATTATAACACATTCAAATTGTAGTTGGAAATTCAACATTAAACATACCTTAATATGGGGAAAAGGTCCCATCTCAAAGGGGTCCATTTTAATATACCATAAAATGGTCCATTTATAGTTACTGACACACCCAAAGGGGTGGGTTCATTCAAGGTTCTTAACCTATAAGAATTCAACAACAACCTATTTAATTACATAGGCCATGTGTATCAATTTAGTTCAAGGATAAGAATTTAATTTAAGGAATCAACCAATAATTGGGAATGCAATATAATGGAATATATATAAATAAAATTTAATTTTAGATAAAGGCATGGGACCACCAACCATAGGTCTGTAGTTGATAGCTCTTCCAATATCAGCTCTATATTTGGCTTAGATTGGGATAAAATTGAAGAAAAAACTAGAAAACCTATTAATAGGGAAAATTAGATTTCACATAAATAGTGTATCCTATATACAAAAGAAGGAATAATGAATAAAAATGATTGTATAACTCATCAAGATAGATCTAATTCATCTGATTGATCTTGATCCCTAGATCAGATGAAGGAGTTGTCTAGATTCCTAGTTTAATCGTTGAAGACGACTTCAGAATGGAGGGAGATGATGTTTATATATAGAATAATAAAAATAGGTTTATATTTAATTATCTTCAAGGGTAAAATGCTTATTTTACTTAGAATATCAGTTTCACATGGTTTAGCCACACAATTTAACAAACCATGCATGGGCATCTAGAGGAAGGGTCATAGTACATGGTTTACTCGTATGATTTGACTAACCATGTGTAAACTATTGCAAAACACACTGTCAAAATTATAGGCTTTTTCTCATGGAAGTTCATCCCATACCTCATGGTTTGGATTAATCATTCAACCTTCCCCTGCTCTCTACCCATGCCTCACATGGTTTATCAGACCATGCGACCTACCCTGCACGGTTTGAATTAACCCTGCACCATAAATTTTTCTTCCCAAAACTTAGGTTTCGAGCTCTGTACCAGACTTAGACACCCCAGTAACCTTTATTACATAAGGGTAAATCAAATTAGGACATATTTAAACGTTTATACTGATAATTTATGGAAAATAAAGGATCTATACCTCAAAGAAGAACCAGGTTCTTACATTTGGAATGCGAAGATGGATTTTGGCATGGTCTGTGTAGAGATTGATGTGGTGGCTGTGGTATGTGTTGTAGGATGTATTATAAGTTTTATAATAATTATGGATTCTGAATTGAATTGGTAAATCCAATAGTGTGACATAGGTTGGAAAACAAATACATGTGTTTTTTATGGATTGATGAAACATGAAATGGATGGGTAGAACTTAGAATAATTTAGGAAAATGGATATAGAATGGGTTGTCATTAATTAGGGGATATAACAGAAAATTATAAAATATGTTGTTGTTATTTAATGTAGGGAGTGTAGGTTGGTTTCACTATTGACATATCACAATTTATAGGATTTGTAGAGGTAATAATATTGTAGAATTATTGGATTTCAGGAGGGATATTTGGTGTGCACCCATAGTTCAAGCTTGTGTGTGATTAATATACATTTTATTTTCTTGTGATTTATATATTGACCCCACCCAATTAATGTATTTATACTAACACCCCAAGATTATGGGCGCTAGGTACTTTCCTCAAGATCCAGGATGGAAAGGGTGGTTAGTTTACTACTCCCTCTTCCCCATTCTCCCTTAATATATAATATTTGATAGTTGGGGGCCGTATAAATTTGATGGAAGTATATAGTTGGTGGTGTTACATTGAGGTAGTGGTACACTATGGGTATCATGCATGGAAGGTGGGGGAAATGAGGTTCATTTACAACATGTTCATTATACACTATTAAATTGTATATGTGATTTATATGTTATTTGTGGATATGGGAGGTATAAGAATAAGAAATTTGACATTGGGGAGTTAGAGTAGAAAATTAGTGGGATGGGTTTGGGGCACCTAAAGTTAATTACTTGATACTATTTTACTACATTGGATGTGCTATTTAGTGAGTGATTAACTATGAGGCTAGGGTATAAATAAATTGTATAAGTGCTTAATGGTTATGTTGTTTATTCATTGAAAAATTATTTTTCTTCTCCCACATTTACATGAGATATTTTGGGTATGATCCTATGGATTATACATGTTATGATCTACCCTATAAATAAAAAAGTTTAAAAAAAATTATATGAGGGCTTTAGAGGCTGACGTGAACATCACCATCTTTATTCTTGGAGTTGTTTTCGTAGATCTTATTTAGTATTATTTTCATATTAAGACTTGTTCTTTAATGAAATTGAATATTATTATGGTATGTGGGTTTTATTTTATAATGAAATATTGATTAGTGAGTTTCTTATTTTTTTCCTAGGATATATAAGGACAATGTATCTCATTGACATGTTTTTTACCCTCAGTGATAGTTTCCAACCTATGCCATATTGGAGGTGGGCCTCATGGTCACCCTTGTCTTCACTTCAGGCCCTGGAGGGGTTCCAAGTGAGGGTGGGTTATGACACTATAAAATTATTAATATTATTCTTTTTAGGTGGATTATATGGAAATCTCCCTTTTTTATGAATATTTTTAATTTCAATCACATAATATCTTCCTTAGAAGATTCTTTCCACACATGTTACTTGATTTGTAATGGCTTCTCATATCAATTTATCTTCACTAAGACATGCATCATATTCATGGAAGAAATATATTCTATATAGGTTTTCTAAAGAAAATAATAATATAATGGAAATATTTAAAACTATATAAATTTATAATAAAATAGATCTTAACTAAACCACAATTTGATTCTCTAAACATTTCATGGTTTGTGTTCACCAACCCAGATATGGGAACCACTGTGTGGAAATCATGTTTTTAGAAAAGTTCACTTGATCTTTTCTTTTAAATATTACATGTTTGAAAAAAACCATATTGTTTATTAATAAAACATAGTTTTAATTTATAAAATAATTCCAATTCAAGAGATGAAACTATGATTTATTCCACTAAAATCACATAGTTTTTCAAACCATTACCAAAAACCAAAGCATATTTTTACCACATTTTTAGTAGTTCCTCCACAAAAATACATCTATATGGAACCATATAGACCATATATGTTTTCAAAAACCACACCATGGTAAGAAAAGATAAAATGTAATTTCAATATCTATGGAATCCCTTAAAAACACCAACTACATACATTTACCCCATGAAATCACTCCATGATGAGTCTCTTCAAACCAAGACATAAATCAAAACCCTGAAATAGTGATTTGATAATCATGGATTGGTTTAATAAAAACATAGATATCATATTTTATTTTAAAAATTGATTTCAAACTCACATACCTTTATTCTAACACTAATAAAATCTACAACAGAAAGGAATAGGTGCTTTTGAGCCTTTATCTTAGATACCTATCAAACAATTCTTATCACTGGGAATCCAAAAAAACTAAAATAATAAGAAAATTACAAGTAACATAATCACCATATAAGAAACCTCTCAAACATATCATTACAATAATAAATAATCAAATATAGTAGAAAAAATAGAAATTTAAATGTAACATTAATTACATCAAACTTAGTTTTTAGATTTAGGTTTAAAATGACTCAAATTACTAGACCTACGTCTGTGACTTCTGCTTACACATATATTACTTCAAGCCTCCACGACTCTAAAAAACATGAAATAAAGTACTCACATGTTTGTGAAAGACCTAATCCTCTAATATATCCACTAATCATTCCAAAAATATTGTATCCTATTCTATATACAACTCACCCAAATTAATGAAAAGGGTCTCATCATGAAGATATGTCTAAAGTAGTGACACATGGAAGATATCAGGTACCCATTAAATCTGAGGTATAAGAACCTACCTATATGAAACTTTTATAATACTATATAATATCTTGAATGGTTCAAGGAATACCCTAGAGAGTTTTTCTACCTCTATTGAATCTTCACTAGCCTTGGATATGAGAGATATTCAAGAACACATGATCACAAAATTCGAACACAATAGATCTTATCCTTTGATCCGTATAAGATTTTTTGAGGATACTATATAACTCTAACCTACTTCTTAATCATATGTACCTTATATTTTTTATTTTTCACCAAGTACAATTCCACGATCACTGTTTAACCAACCGTAGTCTAACATAAATGTAATTTACACAATCACCCATAAAATGTCCCAAAATAGGCCTTATCACAAGACTATTAGTGGATAATATTATTGGAAAAATATATAAGGATTTTTTTACCCAAGAACCTCCAAAACATAGGATAAATACCCAATATATATCATCTAAAGTATGAATCATACAATCAATCTTACCATCAATCTAATGATGAAGTTTTCTACTGATCAAAAGATGAGTAAAAAAAGTACATTGAAATTATATCCACAATTAGAAATTAAAGAAAAGATCTTAATTTAAAATGATTGTCCTTATAATTCTTTCAATTTTTAGCACCTATTTTACATAAATCCTTTAAAATATGTATACATATCTTGATTCCTTAATCTATTGGAAATGATCCAAAGTTTCAATAGATATATTACACAACCAAACACCAGTAACCCATAGTCAGTGTTTACTTTATTACATTGGTATATGATATAAGGGAACACACCATGAAAGATCAATCAATTTAGCAGTCTTGGTAAAGTATATGTATACATGATTCTCATAGTACATTGGAAATATAAAAACATAGAATATGAAAATATATTATGTCTTTTATATCATTAATAATATCATTATTCATATCATAGGTAAAGTAAAACAAATAAAGGGTGATATCATGTGTATAGTAAGGGTAACATACAATGGAATCTAGCATGAGTAAATAATGCATAATCAATATGGTAGAGTGAATGATCAAAACACCTGATATTAAATCAACACCTTGAGTTAAATGAACATACATGTCTAATATCAACAAAAAATACATATAGATAATGAAAACTGAATTATTAATATAGGAAATTCATAATTATAGACATTCACGATCAAGGCCGCTCAACCAAGATATCATAAATCTTACCATCAAAGCCTGTCAACTGAGACAAAATTCTTAATAAAAGGGTAGAGATATACCATATTATATGGAATGAATACTATTTTTTCTGATTATACTTACCGATGCATTGAATGGATATCTATTACTAGGCACACCTGTTACTTTCATGTCCTATGGATTCCTTACATTTTTAATGATCAATATAATTATTTATCAAAATAAATTATAAGTAAAAAATTATCTATATTGAATCAATAATACATAATCTTAATATTTCAACATCATAATATTAAAACGTATAGAGAAATAATAAATATGGTTTCATTGGACCATATCTACAGTATCCCCAATAAGAGTTTTCATAGATGTGAATTATTTGAAATGATAACCAAAACATTTCTAGAGAAAAATACACATTACATTTTAGAAATTTCTTATTTAAGAACTATTTTTGTAGAATATTAGGAAATAAATTTTATTTAAAAATAACCATAGAAGATGGAAAGTAATATTTAAATAAAATAGTAGTAATTATGGAGGGAAAATTTATTTGTGTTGTATACATTAAAATAAATATTTCATTCACACCTTTAATAAAACGTACATCATTCAGAAAACAAAAATAAGATAATTATTATATTTATTTAATGAAATTAAAACATGGGTAAAAATGAATTTAATAAATATTTAGATAATTATAAAAAAATTCTTGATTTTTTTAAATAAAATAGATACATGGAAGAAAAAGGGTTAGAAGGAAAACATTAAAACAATATTTTTAAATGAAAGTACCTTACATGTAACTTAGTTGTTGATTTTTGAACCAAGTAGAGAAGAAATGGAAAATAAACATGTAAACCCAAAAATAACAATAGTAGAATAAAATATATGGGTTTTAAATATATTAGGATAATATAATTTTCCCAAAGGAATTCTGATTATAAAAAATCATGAAAAATAATGAAATTGTAATAGAAATCCCTCACCTCAAGTTCGTATTTCCTCATTAGTGTTTTTAAATTCCTTTAAAATAAATTTTAATTTGTAATAATTATTTAATAGAATAATATACACACTTATAATATCATATATGATACAATTATAACATTCCAACACCCATTTGTTAATAATTATTTATTAAAATCGTCACTTCTAAGGGTGTTAACCATTTCATTTTTCATGTAATTTTTAATTCCATAGTTTTAGAAATTGAATATTTATCATGGTTTCATATTATCCATAATGTTAATAATTATATAAATAACATATATATTAATTTTATACATTTATAATAATATATGAATTTTTTTACATTAAAAATTGATCACATCACTTTTTGGTGGTGATATTCCACACTTAAGCACGAGCAAAATTATGATTTTTTAGCATATAGAAGGGTAAGAAGATAAATGAAATATTATATTTATAAAATAAAAATATTGATATAAATATAAAATATAAATATTATATTCATCATAATAACCATCCATGAATTGTTGTGATGAAAGGAAACATACATTGCTTTGTGAGGCGGTAGCCTGCACTTGCACACAAAAAATACCTTTGTTTCCCTTTTGATGGAGAAGAAGATTAATAATAGTTTACCCATAAAAATAATAATATATAAGTATATTTTATATACTTATTTTATTATTTCATCTTAGTAATAATATAATTTAAGGCGATATAAGAAGAAATAGAATGAAAACATTCAATTAATAGTTATACCAATTCTTTGTACAACCTCCTTTGGCATACAAATCAAGCCTTCTAAGGTTTATATTTTGATCAAACCAGGACCTATAGACCATGCGTATGGATGTTATGAAGGTATTTTGGTAGTTATTGGTTGATATATGAGGATATATAAGTGTGCATAATAAAGGAGAAGTGGTGTCCTTTTTTAGGTGATCTAGAGGACACACTTGGAATTTTTAAAAAGATTAAAATATATTAAGGTCTTCCTCAAGAAAAATGGATCTAAAATGGATCATATTAAAATTTTATATGGGTAAGTTCTAAATCCAACCAACAAATGGGGTCTAATAAAGTGTTTTTTGTTATTTTAAAACCATATCCCTTAATTTTTATCCCTTTTAACCCTTTTAACACTTAAATGAGGTGATAAATATTACCATGGTTAATATTCATTATAACCAAAAATTTATTTTAAATTAGTAAAAAATATTAATTATTATGATTACAAATATTTAATAAATTTTATATGATTAAAATACTATAATTTTTATAAATTAATTATAATATAAGTTTTAAAAATGAAATAAAAACCATTTTTTTAAAAATGCTTATTTTAATCATAAGAATAATTTTATATAAAAATAAATCATAAATTTGATTATAATAAAATTAATTGGATTATTTTAAATTAAATTAGACTTATTTATCTTTCAATACATACCAAAATTAAAATTTACCTTTTAAAAACATGACTAAAATAAAATTACTAAAAATAATTTTTCTTTGAAAAAACTTTACTTAGATTAATTTTTTTAAGAATATATTTATAAGTCTAAAATAATATTTTTATATGAATTTTATTACTTATTTAATATATATATATTGTCAATAAAAAAGGTTTCATAAACTATCAAGTAATTATTATATCATTATATTATCATAAAAGTGCTAGATTTTTAAAATCCATATTTTTCCATATTTATATAAAAACCACAATTTATGAAAGAAAAAAAAATCATCCTAAGTTAGTTTTTTACATAATAAATTCAATAATGAAATTAATTACATAAAAATAAATTTATGAAATTTTTTATTGAATTTTTGATCACATTATTGAATAAAGTTATGTGCATCATGTTATTATTTATTTAGAAAGAAAATATTACTTACTATAATTAAATATCAAGCAATACATTATTCTATCATTCAAAAAATTTCATCCTAGAAATTTATATAATATCACATAATTAATATATGTGAGTAGTTATTTATAAAAAACCCTCATGTTCCCATAACTCCTCTTCTATTTTATGATTTCCCTAAATTACCTTCACCAATCGAGTCATGCGATTCTACAACACTTATTCTCTAGTGTTAGGAATCTGAATAGTCTCTTCATAGATATATAAACTAGGTTAAAATTTTGATTCCTTAAAAAAGTATATGTGTTTGGTTTTGAATGTACTTCTTTAATAAATAGATATTGAACAAATCGTGAACTTTAGAGAGGTTAGTTGAAATTTCCAAATAGTAAGATACAAATCCAATTATTTACTAAATTTCAAAAGTCCTCATGTACATGGGACTTAGTTTACCTTTATTTATGAATCTTATAACACCGTTACATGGAGATAATTTAAAGAAAACATGATCTCCCAATTAAAATTATAAATCCTTTCCTTGGTTATCCACAAAGATCTTTTTACTACTTTGAGATTTATTGATACGACTCAGAATAGATCACACTTTTCCCTATCTCCTAAAAAATTTCTAGGACCAAACTCTTCCTTTAATAAACTTCATCATCATAAGTTGGTGTATGAAATAGGTTCCCAGAAAACTATTCATATGTTTTGATTTTAATTAATGAATGAAAACCATTATTATATACAAATTTTACCAAAGTAAATATTAATACCAAATACATTGGAATTCAAATAAAGATGATCTAATCATGTATTTTAATGTCTAAATATTCCTTTAAGACTATCCATATATATAGGATGATAATATCTTCTCAAATATAGCTTATTATCGATACCCTTTTAAATATTTTTCCATAATTTCAATATAAAACGTGGGTCACAATCAAATACAACCGAAATTGATGCACTATGAAGTCTCACAACTTCATTAATATAGAGCCTCAAGAGGCTATGAAGAGGTTTATCTTAGAGTTTTGTGAGGAAATGTGTAAAATTTGTTAATATATCAATAATAAACCACATATAATCATTCATTTTAATAGTATTTTCAAATCTAGTGACAAATTCCATAGTGATATCAACCATTTACACATAAGAATAGGAAATAATTTTATTACTCATTTAGGATGTTTTCTCTCAGCCATTACTTATTAAAAAACCAAGAACATTGATTCATAAAATAAAATTTCCCATTTAATATTATCCCATAAAAAATATTCATTAAAATTATGATACTTTTTGGTGCTACTAGGGTGTATTGAGATATTTTAGCTATGATATCGATCAAATAACTCTTTTTTTAACTCAAACATGGATAGAACACATAGCATCTTTCCTAATTTGAATATAACATCTTCATAGTTAAAGTTTACTAACTTCCCATCATTTATGTATTTGATTTTATTTTGAATATTTTTATTATAAATCTAGAAATGTTTTATTTTCTCTAATAAGGATGGTTTGACATTAATTTGGAATCCATATTCTCCTTCCCCATCCTTAAGGATTCCCATATCCATCTTTACTAAATCCATGAATACAATATATTTTTAAATATTCATTTTAGTAAATATCCCTTGATCTTTTATACAAAATGCATCTAATACTTTAAATTACTTCCCAGGGTGGTATTGTATTGATCAATAAGAATCCTTGAGTATTTCTAGCAATTTACTGTTCCTCAATTGAGCTCTTTTTGTGAGAATTTTTATTTTTAACTTTTGTGATCTATATATATTTTACATTTTTCATCATAAAGGTAATTAATTTGTATCTTAAATGAAAATATGATGAATGAAAACTCAATATCTTGGGTTATATAATTCTATTCATGGATCTTTAACTTACTTGATTAATAAGCAACAACTCTATTGTTCTTTAGAAGGAAACATTAAATTCATTATTTTATGCATCTATATATATCACAAATCTATCCCTTCCTGATAGTAATATTAATACTAGTGAATTGAGTAGTCTCCTCATTAATTCTTTAAATCATTATTTACATTATTCTAACCATATAAAGTTAAACCCTTAATTATCAACTTGGTTAACATGTCAGCTAATGAAGTATTTTTATGGAAAACCATCAATAGTAATGTGCTAATCCAAGGAAAATATATACCTCAGTTATATTCATTGGATTTGTACATTCTATCACTACTATTATATTTAAAGGATAAACTGATATTCCATACCTAGAGAAAATATTTCCATGAAAATAAACTTCTTGAAGTTATAAATCATATTTTATAAATTTCCCATATAACTCCTTCTCTCAAAGAGACTTAAAAATAATTATCAAATTAATATTATGCTCATTATATCTTTTAGAGTATATCAAGATATAATACATAAAAACCACAATGAAATTATAAATATAGTCATTGAATAATATATTCATAACAACCATAAAAACAAAGGGTGCATTAACCAATAAAAAGGGTATTATTGTAAAATAATAATGTTCACACCTCATTCAAAATTCCGTATTTGAAATATCTTCCTTATTTAGTTTTATTTTAGGATACCCATAATGAAGTTCAATATTTGAAAAATATTTTTCTCATTATAGTTTATCAAACATGTTATGATACTTTTTATTCATGGTAATGGCCTTGATTTCCCTGCAATCAATGCACAAACTCATAGAACTATATTTTTTAATAATAAAAATAATAGGGTATCCCCATGGTGAAACAATAGAGAATATAAATCTATTATCACACAACTCTAGAATACTTTTCTTTAGATATAATAATTCCACTAGGTCCATCATGTATAGAGTTTTTGATATAGATTTTTCAATAGGTGCGTAATTAATAGAAAACTCAACTTCACACTTAGGTGGATATACAAATAGCTATTCAAGAAACAAATCAATGCATTCTTACACAATTAGTATATCCTATATTCTAAGGATACCTTTCACATTAATAGGTTGTGTATATAATTATTCACTAATAATTTCATATATAATATCTATTTGATATGGATATATAAATTATTTAGATGATGTACCCTCCCCTATGAAGATAAGGGATTCCACATCTCCATTACTAATAGTAAAATATTTTTCTTTTAAATTAATTTTTTCAATATAATTTGAAATCCAATCCTTAACTATCATTATATTAAATTCAATCACAAGAATAATAATCATGTTTTCAAAAAGGGTATGTCTATGCATTGTAATGGGAACTAATTTACATATCCTTGTTATTATAAGATTTCTAGAGGGATTATTAATTAAACAAATACTTTATTAGTGTGTTAGGAAAAAATATAATTTTCTTGGAAAACATAGAACATTTAAAATTTTATAAAGATACAAAATAAAATTAATAATTATCTAAATTTGAATTTATAATCAAAGTACCCACCAACACATATTTATGAACTTCAACCTTAACTGTAGTAATAATATAAGAAAAAACTTATCCCCTTAACCACTTCTATGTGAGGTTCCCTTGATGTATGGTATATTGGTTTGAATAAACAATTGAATCACTATATAGTAGAGTTTTTTTTTCTTTTCCTTACATTTAATAGACTCATGACCCCTTTATACATAATTTAAAAAAACTACCATTCCAATTAAGAAAATAATTGAGTGTTTCTTTATATAATTATCACATGTTATAAATTCCATTCTCAAATTTTTCTCCTTTGAATCATTAATTATTTCTTTATTCTTATCTGAAATATTATTTTCTTAATTTCCCTTTAATATATAACTCCAAGAAAACTCTTTCTATGTATTGATATGACTTGATACTATATCATCATATGATGAATTTTTTTTAGAAACTAGTTAAATTTAGATAATTAGTTTAACCCCATAAAAATGGTCAATCCTTATTTTTGGATTACTTATGTAGTATAAAAAAAGCCTAACTAATCAGGTAAAGTTAACCTCATGCCCCGATGCAACTTATTTTTCATTCTTCATTAACGTAAGGAAATTTTTATCCATTTCAATTCATTATTATTGTGGAAATTATATCTAAAATAATACCAATTTATAAGTTATCTATTACATGATTTATAATTAATAAATGTATTTAGTATTTGGGATCAATGACCACCAATGATCAATATATCAATTTAGAAAATACACATACAAAATAACCTTTTCTATTTAATTACTTCCTAAATCTAGGAAGATATTTTTGAGGGATCTAATCCATTATTTAGCTACCATTGGATTAGTACTTATATTAAAATATGGAGGAATATGTCACATGAAGTGATATAACATGTGTAAATCAAATTTTGGAATAATAGGTTTCTCCATAAGTGTAAGTTTATTCATTATAACCTAAGTTATCTACTCTAATATGGCTATGATCTACTATGTTCCAACACCATCTGTATTGGATTACTCAATTGGGAAATACCAACACTGACTATGGGTGTTTATTCCCTTTGATCCATTAGGAACCATCTCTAAATAGTGGAACACATTGATTTATCTCATAACCATGATGGATATTAATCTATAAATTATAAATCCCCATAATATCAATATTACTCAAATACCTTAAGGGATTATTGTAATTATGATGTTATCTATGTTAATTTAATACATAGTTCCTAAGGTTCCTATTAAAATTGATCTGATACCAACTATAATAGCCTATATCTAGTAACCTAAAGATGCTGTTTAATTTATTATATTTGTAAAAGACATAAGGGATCACACCACATAAGTTCAATTAGTTTTTCCATCTTGGTAAACTAGATACTTAATTGATTCCCATATTAAAATGAAAATATAAAAACATAGCATAAGAAAAATTTTATAACCCTTTATATCATTTATAATATCTTTCATCATATCCCGGGTAAAGGAAAACAAATAAATGGTGAGCTCAAATTTTAATTAAGGGTTATGTACAATGGAAGCTATCATGAGTAAATTAAAAATAATAAATATGGAAGATTGTATAATCAAAACACATGCCCTTAAATCAAAAACTTGAGTTCAATGAACATAAATTTATAATATCAACATATAAAACACATGGATAATGAAAATTGAATTCTTAATAAAGTAAATGAATAATTATAGACAATCATGATCATGGACTCTTAACTAAGATATCAAAAATCTTACTGTTAATGCTTTATCTATATTGAATCAATAATAGGGAACATAAATTTTTTATAATTTTAAGAAAAAACCATAAAGATAAATAATTTTTTTTCATCATTGGATTATATCCCCAATATCATTAATGGAGTTTTCATATATGATAATACCTTTAAAATATTACTCGAATATTTCTTAAGGAAAAAACCTTTAAAATTTTTAAATCACTTATTTAAATTCTAAAAATTTGAAAAAATATTAGGAAAATAATTTTATTTTAAAATAAAAATAGTAACTTTTAAATAAATCTTTATAAAAAAGAGTAGTTAAGATGACAGAAAAATCCATTGATGTGGTGTAAATTCAAATAAATATTCCATTCACACTTTGGTAAAATGTACCTCTGTAAAAAATTGACAAGAAGATTCCATTTTAATATTTTTATTGAAATTAATACGTGGGTAAAAATATCTTTGATATATATTTTGATAATAGTAATTTTTTTTAATAAAAATATGGTTACGGAAGAAAATGTGTTGGAAGGAAAATTTCAAAATACTATTTTTAAAAGCAATTCCCTTACATGTAACAAATTTATTTTTGATACAAAAAGAGGAAAAATGGAAAATAAACATGTAAAAACCAAAATAACCATAGGAGAATAAAATATATAGGCTTTAAGAATATTAGTATTTTATAATTTTCTCAAAGGAAATCTGAATGTAACCAATCCTAAAATAAAATGAGATTATAAGAAATATATCTTACCACAAGTTCAAACTTCCTTGTAAGAAATTTTAAAATATTGTATAATAAATTTAAATTTATTATAATTATATTAATGAAACATATACACACTTATTATATCATATATCATCCACTTATACCATTCCAACACTCATTATTAATAATTATTTATTAAAATCATTGTTTCTGAGTGTGTTAAATCTTTCATCGTATATGTTTCAATACTTGAATATATCTCATGGTTAAATCATATATAGAATTTTAATAATGATATAAATATAATATATATTCATCATATATATGATTATAATTATCCATGAAAGGTGTCCAAGTAAAATGGACCACATTGCTTTGTTGAGGTTGTAGTCCACACGTAGACACGAGCAACATTATCAATTTAACAGGTGGAAGGGTATAAAGATAAATGATATTATATATATATAATAATAATTATGTTATAAATATCAAATATAAACATCATATTCATCATAATAACCATCAATGAATTATTTTTATGAAAAATTAAATATATCATTTCACGAGGCGGTAGTTTGCACGTCCGCACGAATGATGATTTCATTTCCCATTTGATAGAGAAGGATATTAATAAAGTTTAATCCATAAATAAAATCTTAGTATATATATGATAATTATTTTATTATATCATCTTTTTTAACACATAAATGAATGAGGTATAATAATAAGTAATATGAATACCCTCGATTAAGAGCTATACCTCTTCTTTGGAAAATATCCTTTGGCTTACACATTAATCCTTCTAAGGTCGGTATTTTGATAAAACTAGGACCTATAGATCATGGAATGGTATGTTAGGAAGGAATTTTATTAGGTATTTTCGGATCTATGAGGCTCTTTAATTGGGGAAAATAAAGTAGAAGTGGTGCCCTTTTATAAGTGAGGAAGAGGACTCATTTGGAATTTTTCAACAGATTAAATTTTACTAATATCTTACTAATTGTTTTTTATAAATATGACTCATTGTAGAAGGTGATAAGATTAAGGAAATATAAAAACCACCAATGGGGTTTATTAATGTTTTTTGGTTACCTTGTAGTATTATGTCTTTATTTTTAACCCTTTTAACAAAATTTACCCTTAACTGAGGTGATAAATATTTACCATTGTTAATATTCATTTTAACAAAAACATTTTTTGACCTTGTTACCTAATATTAATTATTTTTATTATAAATATGGAATCCATTTTATATGATTCAACACCTTTAAGTTGAATAAATTAATTTTAATATAAATTCTCAAAATTCAATGAAAACCATTTTTATAAAAATATTTATTTTAATCTTAAAATTGATTTTATGACAAACTAATGCATAATATTGATACCAAAGGAATTAATTTGAGTAAATTAAGTTAAATGTGGCTTATTTTACTTTCAAAAAAAAAAACTATAAATAAGAGTAACCTAGTACATAATTTATTAAAATAATATAACAAAAAACCCTTTTTATTTGAACAAAAACATTACTTAGATTTCCAGAAATTTTAGAGAATATTTCTATGTTAAAAATTATATTTTTATATTTATTATATTAATTATTTAAAATATATTTATTCTGGAATTTTTTTTAATAAACCTTAAAGTTATTCTTATGTCCTCATAATTTCATAAAATTGATAGTTTTTCAAAATCCATATTTTTCATTATTCACCTAAAAATAAACTATTTCTAAAAAATGGAAAACAAATAATGGTAAGATAAAAATAAAATTAATTTCATCAAATTAAATTTATAAAAATTATGAAATTAGGATTTAATCACATTCTTTAATAAAGATATTTGAATTATATTATTTTCTCTTTATAATGAAAATATTACTTACTGTAATTGAATCTTAGGCATTATAGTCTATTATAAACCATAAAAAATTATATCATCTGATAAATTGAAGAAAACCAATCATGGAAACTATGGGTATATCATTTCACTTACACTATGAAATCTCCAGTGTCTATAATAAACAAATTAGGAATCTATAATCATATTTAACCCTGTAATAAACATGACATCAAGACATGAGCCACCCATCAGCTTATTTACATCAAGACACCAATGATCATACTTCAAAGAATGATAATAATTGATAATAATATAATGTACTACCAAAGAAGATCTATGGAACTTAAATGAAATCACATGTCACATTTCTCATGGAAAAAATAACTTCTCCCAAAAGAACACTCATTGTTCATCATCTTTTGTCGATCCCTTGGGAGCATAAACAAGAATGATATGATATCTACACACTAATACCAAAGGATATCCTAGTTTTGACTCTTAAAAAAACTAAAATAAAGTACCTTGAAACATTATTTTATATATAAAAACTTAATCATTAAATTACTATATATAAATATGAAATGATATAGACTCCTCCACAATTCTCCATTTATTAGAAGCCTCGTAAGAAATATTTCAATTAATATCAATACTCATATAATCAACCATAAAGTTACATTTACCTTAAGTATATGGGGTTTTGAATTCATAGTATTTGAAGGACCTCACCCATATCTACTAATGAAATTTTTGGTTTCATTAAGAGTAGATATACCATGGGATTTTGTGATATGTGAAGACACAAAGCATTTTGTGGGGAGATATTGGATCCATAACTTAAGGAAAAAATCAATTTTATAAGATCTAGACCTTGTGTGATATGTTAAACTCTTTGTAATGTAAATTACAAAAAATAATATAAGATCACCACTCACCCTTGAATTAAGAAATAAAAAAAACCAATATGTGACTAATTATAATAAATTTCAAACAAGACTCCTTCCTAAGAAAATTTAAGAACAATACAACTTAACAACTTATCTTTTAAGTACTCAAATGAAGTTTTTAATTGATTCAAACATATAAAATCTTGATATTTATTTGTCAAAGAATAAAACGGTGATGTGGTTTGAGAGAAAGTATACATAAATCTCATATAATATCTATCTAGACTAAGAAAACTACATACCTATAGAACATTATTGGGTAATTACCCTGACATGAATATATTAATCATTAATAAATCAATTACTATACCTCAATGGTTTATGAAATTTCCAAGGAAATGAACCTTATTTGTCTAAAATTTACACTTGGACAACTATCTATAAAACCATTGTCACCAAAGTATCTCTGTAATAGTTCTTAAATTATTTGGATTATTCCCCTATATCATTGATTGTACTAAGGTATCATTAATCAAAAAACCAAAAACTAATCCCATAACTCATGACATATAAAATTCATCAACCCCATGAAAAATATTGGCATATTAATGTCATGAAATGGTATTAAAAAAAACAAAAAATGCCTATACTAACACCTAAAAGTGTTATTTTTATTATCCTCTTCATTCAACCATATCTGATGATACTTTGGTCACATATTAATAATTAAGATCCACCCAAATCCCTTTAATTGATCAAAAAAGTCCTAAATTGTTTGGAGTAGGTAGCAGTTCTTCTATATTATTTAGTTTGCCCACCTATAATCTAATCAAGCCTACAAATAACCACTGTAAGTTATTACAAAAAACACTTGGACTCTCCAAGGAGACACACCAGATTAAATAAATCCATTTTTATCAAATAAAAAACCTGGATATATAACACACAAAATTTTGAAGGAACCATCATGTATATACATATATAGAAATGGGTGAAACACTGGGCTATAAGTATATCTTAATATTGGTCTCACATCATGGGGGTAAGGTTATAATCCATTAAAGGAAATTATCTATAAAATTATCTATGAATATTGGAAGCTCCTCTATTTTTACTTATATTGGAATCAACAAAAACCATGAAAACTTCAATGTAATAGGCAGTAAGAAGACAAGATACATTTGGTGATGTCTCTCACTAACAATCATCACATGTTTACCTTCTATATTAGTGAATACCACTCAACTCCCATAGAAATCAAGAATGTGATGTATATAATATAAATAATCCATTACAATGATTCAATAGTATGTTTTAATCAATATTAAGAATAAATATACAATCTAATCATACCACCTGATTATTAGCTCATATCATTGAAATACCCCTATTTACCTAGACTGAGCCCCTAATTGGTATAAGCAACATCAAGGGTCTTAAAATCCTATCTATATTATGTTTCAATACCTCAACTAAAGTATGTGATATAATGGAGTTTGAATCTCTTATATTGATCAGTGAATAGTATAATGTAGAATATATATAGATGGAAACATAAAATATATCTGTCCTTTCTAACATAGACTACTCTATAACAAGAACTATTCCAGGTCTTTCACACCCAACTCATCAACCCATATATGATACACCACCTCATACATTCTAAGACTCCGAAAACTATGGATTAGGAATATCTCTCATGTATTCCTTACTTACTCCATATTATATTTGGGTCTAAATTATTAATTTATTAGTTACTATGGATAAGGCTAAGGGAAAAAATGTGACACCCTGGATTGAATACCCTAATTGGTTCCCACGTGGGGATTATTTATGACATCAAGTACCCCTCTTTGATTGATAGAGGATTCCTACTAGAGGCATTGTCTTAAGATATTCATGGGGAGATTTATCCCAAAAAATAAATCCCTAGTGTCATACTCAAATCTACCAATAATTTGATATGAACCTTCCATATAATGGATGTACCAAAAACCATTAGATGTAAAAAATGGTCCAACAAGGGCCCCATAGTCCAGAATAGAAAACAATAAATCTATATATACAATGTAACAAATATAGTGGAGAAGTAACAATAGTTAACAAGTAAAACATACATAATATAAATAAATGACACACTAGCCAGTACATATTGAAGATTTGATAGAAAGTAAAGGGCACTGGCCTCTATCCCAACTCAAATTAAAATCCCAATGAATCCTTATCCTCCATGACTTACTAACTAAATGACATATCTATATCTAAGTGGTACCTATGTCCTATGAAGAAATATGAAGGTCTACCTATACACATTGAAATTCATGACCAGTACGGAGGTAGGGTCTGAGTCCAATGACCAAATAAAAATCCCTAATGCCTCAACAATATTGACTGATATTGTGATCAAGTGGATGTTCATGAAATACTTATATAAGGAGTGTAGTCATTCCCACGAAACAAACCCACCCAAAAACTTAAACACACAATTCATTTACAAGAATACAAGTCAGGTCATCATGTGTTAACCCAAATAGCATGAGACATAACAATACTTACTTTAGAACTATACTAAAAGTAATATAATCACCTCAAACCACATACCTTGAACCAAACTTGAAGAATCTAGGCAGGGTGCTATTACAAGTATAATCCATATACAAGGATGTATTTTAGGGTGTCATACCAACCGATACCTAATGACACAAGATATGGTTTAATTAAGTCTCAAAAAATCTGTTATCACTTAAGGGAGGTCACATTATAAGCACCCATGTCACCCCTTCTCACTCCAGGGATGGTTCAATTGAAGTAACAGATCCAACACTTCTCACTTGGATGGGGGACATCCTATCTAAATCCAAAACTTATCACTTAAGGTTATCCCAACTATAACACACAACCAAGACACCATCTTTCTAATGGTATTCCAGCCACTTCTATCTCACTCATGATGGGGTAGGCTTTAAGATCCCTACCCCACATCGAAATATATCACCCATCACAAGCACATGAAACCTAGGTATGTCATGTATCATGTCTCAAAACTCATTAACTCATCTCTACGGAACTAGTTATTTTAGACCTATACCCATGTATCAAACTCACACCAATACCCATCACAACCCTTTAAAAATTCAATCACATCCATCCGAACTGATACATCACTTTTACATTGAAATAAACATCATTGAACAACACAAAATACATGCATCATCATGCATTAATAATACAAATCAAGAAACCATAAATGATAAGCACAACAAAATCACAAGCTTTATAAAGTATGGTATCTCGCTCATGAGCTTAAACTAACCAAAAACCACATTCAAACCAATTCATCCATTATTTCCTAAAAATAAATAATTTTTCAAATTTTTTATAAAGGGACCAACTTTCTATATTACTCACGCTAGTCTCTTAAAAATCATCATATTAAAACATTTTTTAGAAACGTGAATTCCTATTTTGAAATACTATTTCAAAACCTAATTCACAAATCACCACTTTTCCTTTGAAATTACTATTGTGTCAGCCTATTTTAGAAATACATATTTAAAAGGAAACATATTACTCTATAAAAACTAACTCCAACCACCAAACAAAAAACAAATATGGTCACCAAAACATGTTTGACCAAAGAGACACCATTAAACCATTAAACAAGATATGCGATACATGTTGACTATTAGGATGATGTGAGTATATACCAATCTCTTAGAAAAATCACAAAATCCATGAAACCTGGAGTCAGTAATAATAATGATAAATCATGAACATATCATACCAAAATAAAACCAAGACTCGAATAAATTCAAGGCCATCTACCACAAATGGTTATCCATAACTCATCCCATGCATGTACGACATCCTCAGAGTCCACAAGCAACTATATCATTAATAAACAAAATAAAAGTAGAAATATAAAAATTTAAAAAAAAACCAAAATTGGAATAATTGATTACAAACTCATTAAGAAACCACATGGAATTGAAACCATGATTAGCGAGGTACATTCTTCTCCCAACCCACACCTATAACTATGCTCCACAAAATCCCTAAATTAAAAACCCAAATTGATGACCAATTTTACCCAAAAATCATTGAAAATACTAATGAAAACCACTGGTAACATACCAAAAGGAAATGATGAATTACAACTTATTTATCTCTTACCAGGACATTCTCTATGATCTATAATTGAAATCTCTATGAATCGAAATTATTTCACCTTGCTCTGATGAAATCATCTCCCCAAAACCCTAGCTGGTGAATAAAAAAAGGGGAAATAAAGGGGGAAAACAAAGAATAAGGGATATATTTTACCAATAATTGACATAATGAAACCCCTTTAGAGGGTCCATATTGAAGGGGAGACAAGGGAGAGAAGAGGGAATGGGTTTTATCCTCCCCCTCTACTCGCACGTTTGAGAAGAATAAATCTTAATGGGGTTTAAAATTTATAATTAACCAAAAAGACTACCCTAACCATTAATAAAACTATAAAACTATCCATTAATGGTGTGAATAAGAGGATAGTTACATGAAAAAGCTATGTACAAAGGGATAATCACACTTCTCAACATAATCACAACATGACCACTCTAGGTTGGGGAACGACACACCCCAAGTAGAACCACCTAGGAGGCCATGACTCTTCAATGAATGACCTTCCCTTCATCATGTTACAATTCCATTCAATCCCTCTCATAAAGAATTTCTAATGTTCCCATTGTAAAATTCCCCTACTATATCCCTATCACGGTGTAATATAAAGGTTATAATGTGATCTTGGTTTGCAGCCCAAACCTAGTAAAGGGTATTGGCACCCTTCCCTAATCTAACACCCACACACACACCCTAACTACAACTTTGACCTTGATATATGTACAAAAACATCTTTCTAATATGTCACAACACTTAGATTTTTTATTAGAGTTCCAATTCATGGAATGTCCACTTATTTTAAATAACAATTCAAAATTACTATAGATTTCTCAACACATAACAACATGGGTCATTAAAAAATCCCCACTTTAATACTTTTCATCCTAAAAGAGATTCGAAATTTGTAACATCCTGAGTTTTTAAAAGGAAACACTATTTTCAAAAGTGCACATGATACAACACATCGAGTTTAAGAGAAAAACTAAATATTATTATTTAATATGGTAGTTATCACATAGTCGTTAAAATGGGGGGTATAAACAGGATTAAATAAATTATGTAAATATGGTCTACACATGTATATATATTTATTTATTTATTTCCCATTAATTATGTATGAAAATAAATCCTTTTTTACAAAAATAAAAGGAAATGTTTTTTCTGAAAAACTATTTATTTACGCACAAGTTGGTTTTATACCAATAAATAAAAAATCGCTATTTTTGTATTATATTAATGAAATTTTCAATATATTCAATCTAATTTTTACCATGAATATTATGTATTTTCTATTCATGATATAAGAACAAATCTAATTTTACTCATAAAAGCATATTTCTCTAAAAAGGAAGCTTTTCCACCTTTTGATGGAACACTTGTTTTGATTATAGTTTTTTACACTTTTATAAATTATATTAAAAAAAACATATTCTTTGAAATATGAATATAAAAATTTACTTTGGTCAAATTATTTTTATTTTTCTTATAAGTTTCATTTTTTGATTAATGATAAAAAATATAGAATTTTAATTGAAAATAATTTTTCCTCTAAATAATTAGTAGTATTAAATTATATATATATATTTTTAAAGTATAATTATATAAATTTTATATCATTTAATCCAATTTATTCCATTTTAATCAATTTAACATTGAAATTAGATATAAAAACTTTGTGAACCTTTAAACATTTTTACTTTAAAAAACCCACTATTTTGTCCCTTATGCGGGATTAATTTTTAATTAATTTTTATAAATTATGTGTTTTTAATTTTGAAAAATATATTCCATATTTTAAATCATAATTTCCAAATTTAGTAAATAGGCCCCTTTTATTTTTTTACAATATGAATAAAAACTTTAGTAATTTTTATGAGCACAATTAAGTGTAAATGAGGTAATTAAGGTTAAAATAACTATTATAAATAATATAAAATTTCATTAAAACTCATCATAATTTCATTTTATGAGTTAACAATAACCAAAATAACCCATGGGTTGAAATTATAACGCTTTTAAGCAACTTGTATGGGATTATAAAATTTATAATATTTTATTTCAGGAAAAGTTGAAGATGTCATACTAATGTTTTTCCCAACTATAATATTTTTAATATTGAGTTATATAGAGGATATGTTAATATATAAATAGTAATTTTTAATATAAAATTTTTATACTTATCATGGTAATTTATTTTTAATTTTTTGGAAATAAATAATTACCTTAAAGGTTTACACAATGATGATGAAGTAATTCTTTAATTAAGGGAAATATCAAATAAATGATACAAAAAATATTAAAATGAATATAATTTTTGAATAATTAATGTTATAAAAGAATTTTATAGAATAATTTCACATGTTATTTATGAGTTAAAATATTTTTTTCTATGATATCTTGTTTTATGATATTTTTAAAAATTCAATAAATGAATAATATCAGGATTGACTTTAATTTTATTTAAAAATATATAATATTTTATTAAATGATATGAAATTCATAAAAAATATAACATTAAGGAAAATGATTAGGATAAGTCTTAAAAGGTCATAAATTAATTGTTTAATGGTATTTTTGAATTTTATAGTAATTATGTTAACCCTCAAAGTTTAAATTACATGTATCACAATAAGAATTAAAAAGGTTAAATAAGTGTTAAAAATGATAAGAATTAAAAAAATAGTCAAAAGTTGTATAATTTTCATTTGATTAATTTTTTTAGAACCATAATAATCCTATCTTAAAAATAATTGAGTTTGGATCCAATTTTAATTTAAAACAAATTTATATTAATTTTATATTTTTAAGAATTCCAAGAGCGCCTCTCCTCTCTCATGTTAAAGGGAACCCATTATTCTCTTTTATTTACAATTAAAAAATATTTGGTTAATCATGGATCCTAAAAAAACCTTACTATAATACCTAACCATATTATAGAGTTCTTAGTTTGTAGAAGATCACCCTTAGTGGTCTTAATGTGTTGAGAATAAGAGATCGTCCAAAGAAAAGGTGTTGTTTTAATCAAGTATTTCTATTTTATTTATTGTTACAATTACTTTAAACAATATTAAAACATGATGAAATTATAGATCCAATATTCTCAATATAATAAGAAGTTATTATTTTAATATTATAACCTAAATCCATCTCTTATTTCATCAAATGTGAATGGAATTAATCGTTTGTGTGTACGACAGACTACCACCTCGTGAAACGTTATAATTCATTTTCCATCACCATCTCTCAAGACTGGATGTGATGATGAAATTAATTTATATAAGTGATGTTCCTGAGAAATATATTACTATGAAAGTATAATATATCAATTATGTTTTTACCTTTCCATGAACATAAAAAGGACAACATTGTTCATGTGTACATGTGAACTATCACCTCCACAGAGCAACGCAATTTGTTTTTCATCACCACACACTATTAATGATATATATAAGTATATTTAAATTTATAAAATTATTTTAATGATATTATGAACATTATATAATTATAATAAAATAATTAAATTATTTCTAAAATGATCTTTCAAAAATAGAAATGTTACTCATGCGTACATACGACCTATAATGTTCATGATTATAACATAGTTCATTTTTCATAACCATACATAATCATTTGAATTTAAAGTATAATTTATGTATAAAAATAATTAAAATTTCATGAATATTATTCTAGATATTATGTTATCATGACCATTTTGACTATATACATCATATCAAAGTCATTTTTGACTCAAGTATCGAATATCATCAAAATGCTCGATGTGAACATAAATAATTATGTAATTATTATAACAAGATAATAAGTGATATAAAAAGAGTAAGAAAATTTAAAAATGTTCTCAAGAAAGTAAATAATTAACCTAATTTTACTATTCAAGAAGATAAATATTGTATGTGACTAGTCAAACTCAAGGCAAGGTACTTTGTGTCAATTTTATTTCATTAAGGCATATTCTGATGTTATGCACCTATATTCCTTTATGAGAAGTATATAAATCTCTATTAGATTGTTATATCATGAATTTATTTATTATGGTGATATTTATAGTTTTTTAAAAGTTAATATTTCATGGGAAATATGTTTCAACTAATTACAAAGTAGTAAAAGATTTCTTGACTCAATTTCCATTTATTTGGTTAAACTTCTACTTCATCGATTATGTCATTCTAAGATTATGTGTGCTTATTATTTCGATTATATTATTTTTTTATTTAAACTTGTTTTATTCATATTTAAAATTAATAAAAATAATCTATTCATTTTATTAATTTTCACTTCAGTGATATGATCTTCGTAGGGTACTCTTTAACTAAAACATCATTTTAAATGTTTTCAAGATTTATTCTTCGAAATTTTTAAATTTCATGTGAATGTTTTAAAATAGGTTTTTTGAATGTATCTATATGGAAATAAATATTTTAAAATAGGAATTTTCTAATTTCTTTCAAATTATTTCAAAAAGGTATCTTTTTCATATTTTATGTAAGGTAGTTTCTTTTAAAACCATCTTTTAAAGTTATTTACTAAATTATTTTTAAAAAATCCAAAAAGAATGTTTTTAACATATATTCCAAGAATGTAATACCCCACTTTCATGATTCTATAATTCTTTTATGTTTTCCTTACATGTTTAAAATTTTATTTTCAAATAAAATAATTTCATTTATTAGTACACGACATTGTAAAATTGAAAAGTGATTTGAAAATGGAAAAGTTATTTTTCTTACGAGTGTTTATTTTATGCAAGATTTATATGTTATGATTATGTTATGGTTCTTGGAAATTATTTATGAGTATGATTGGTTCTATGATAAAATAGGAGTGGGTGAGCTTGTTATAGCTCTCCAATGCATTGGGAAATGAGATATAGTTAACCACTAGGGTTTCTCTTAAGAGATTAATGGAATATACTGCAGTGGTTATTACAAATGTAACCATAACGATTAATCCCCATGTATTTGTGAGAGATACAGTAAATGTAAGAGTGATATGGAAATTATTCCATAAGTTACAATTATGATTTATGTTTTTATATAGTTTTTTAGGAATCTTATGGTTATGTGAGGTAAGATAAATATCTTATCTTTTTTGGGTGACATGTATGAATTTGTGAAAATGTTTTCCTGGGTTTATAAGTATTCATGGTCTAACAGTTTATTTAATTTGTTTTATGTCCCTTAATAATATTTTTATGCTAATCCCAAGTATTAAATTGTATTTCACTGGGTATAAGGATGGGTAAGATAAATAAGGAAGTTGAGTTGAACATTATGAAGATTTTTTCATGAAAAAGAAATCATGTTTTATTTTAAAGGATTTTTATTTTGAAAAAATTGATACTATTTTAGTAGTGTCCACTTCGTATGAATGTGGGATGTTATGTATGAATTATTACATAATTATATAAAACTCTAAACCTATTCATGAAATCACTACTAACTTTCTATGTTTTATCCCTGAATGCTGAATGAATTTCTATTTTGTGACTCCAACCACTACACCCAAGTACACCAAAGTTCCTCTAAAAATCCTATTTCAATCCCTAAACTACCTCAAACATATATTGAAAAGAAATATTGATTCAGTTTCCACTTCACATATCTAATTTTACACAAAAAAATTAGTCGGCAGACCTTTGAATGAATTTTATATACAATTCTCAGCCTCACCCACCAATGTGTCACCTCATCATTGCATCACCTGATCATAAATCAATAAAACTCAAAGGCACCAGTGACTCATCCAAAAACCCACACTAAAGTATAATTGAATTTTAGTGTAATTAAATGGTTGGATCCTCAATAAAACTATCCAACCATCACACTATACCCTTGAGAACTGACACTTGACTGATTTGATAGACTCTTGGACCACACTACAACCATCCCAAGCCCGTCACCAACACAAAAACTCCATATAACACCATATCTTAATTACATATCTCATGTTTACCAAGGAAGAAATTAAATTTAGATTTTCTTATGTAACATCATTTTGATGCCAGCTCAGTCATACAACAACCAGTTTTTCCACAATCCACAACTGATTTGATGCTCACTACGATAGGAGTATTCTTATCACTGCCTCACAAAAAACACCTGATATCTACTGTCCATATTTTGTTCATTAAAAAATGTATTGATTGGATGTGACCACTATACTCATAATAAAAAACTAAGCTACAACACTAATAGTCAAACCCCAAGGCCATTATCAATTACACTCATCGACCCCGAGACACTAAAACACCAACTCCCAATTTTTCCTGAGAAGTATGATGCTCCCCACCACAAGACTCCACAAAAAATGATTTATTATAACTAACGTTTATCTATATCACATAAATATTATATAGAAAATGAAATTCAACAAGTCCTAACAAAATATCCATCAAAAATAAAATTCTATTACTCAAGCCCAACATTAAATGCCCATCTCATGAGCATTCTATAAGAAGTTATCTTGAAAAAATGATGACATAACTACTGAAAACCTAATCCAAACAATTATGGAATATCTAGTGCATTACTAAAAAAATAATAAAACCCAATCTACGTAGGCAAAATTTTACTTTTCAAACTACAAAACCAATCTAGATTTTTACTTGTCAAACTCACTCGATGGGTTCAAGAAAACAAGACATATTAGCTAACCACACAATTAAAGAATGATGACCACTCTTAGGGAGGAATACATAATCCAAGTAATCCAATTTATGTAGGTATCAACTTATTATTCCCAAGAACCACTCTAATCATTTTACACACACTAAAACTAACATGATCTTTTAAAACACCCTTTATAATCCAAGAGCTTTCATTGAAAATAAAAAATCCAAAATCACCATGATAGTTGATTTATTTCCAACGAAATATGTTTGATATTTTAAAATCCGTTTTGAAATATAATTTCAAAAATAATTTTATTTATATTTTATCAGAATTTTAAAAAACCAAATATATTTCAAAATACCCTACTTCATAATCCATTTTAGGTAAATCTAACTTTGATAACCATCTTATGTACAACTCAATCCACTATGTAAGTTTTATCAAAAACCAAAATCCCCAAAACTATTTCCTTATGATCATCAAAAATCATAAACTCAATCAATGAAATAGGGACCTAGAATCCATATTAATCTAATCACCCCTAATGATATAGTTGAGAAAACACTGATTATATTATAGACTGATTCAATTAATAGTGGATCCTTATGAGGTAATATGTAAACCTATATCAATTATCAGTGAAAAATTCATGCCTAAGGAATAAAACTATCATGACACATGAATAAATCAATGGCTCCATCCCTACCCCTATAGTTCCCCCTGAGTCTCTTCCATCCCACATTAGGGTTCTTAGTATAAACCAAGACATCACTCATCTTAGAGTATCTAATTATGAATATGGACATCCTTTGAAAACTTGGGTTTCAACAAATTTATGCTATCTAGGAATGTAATAAATCTACCTTCCTATTACTGGAAACCTAACTCTAACTCTTACTACACTATCCTATCCAAAACATTATTTGATGCCATTTTGTAATTCCCCATACTATATCATTATAAAAATACCTATAGCGGTTTTATATGGACCTCTAATGACCCACTCTAAACATTAGAGGCTTTTGAATAGCAGTGAGGGACTACCATAGTCATTGGGAGACTGTTACCTATAAATAAAGCCCAAGGTTTTTGTCAGAATCTACCAAAAATTCAGCTTGACTAATCCATTTAACGAACATCCCAAAAACTTATAGATATAAAAATAGGGATCCAGCAGGTCCCTATTGCATATAATAGAAGTTTTTAAATAAATAAATAAATATATATATATAATGCAATGAATGTAACCATGTAAAAACAATAGATAAAAAATAAAACATGTATCATATAAATAAATGACACATTGGATTGTACATTTTAACCAATAACGAAAAAGTAAACTATAATGGGATTTGGCCCAACTCACATAATCATACTACCAAATCCCATACCTCCTAAATTTTTTAACTAAACCAAATATATATCTTTATGTAGAACTTGTGTACTGAGATAAAACATGATTGTCTACCCACACACATCAAAACCCATGATGTGTACACAAGTAGGGGTGAGTCCAATGATATTTTGGGAATCCCTAATGCCTCAAAAAATAAAGAATGATACTATGATCAAGTAGACATGAATAAAATAAAATATAAAGTGTGAATTCATTCCCATGAAACACACCCACCCTAAAACAACACAAAAAATACACATAAAAGTATATAATTTAAGTCACCATGTGTTATCCAAGCCACCATGACACATAGCCATACTTTCTTCTACACCATTATAGAAGGAAGAGATTCACCTTGAACTACATACTCCTCCCCACACGTGAATACTATGGGTAGTGTACTACACTAATTTTTTCAAATACCTGAAGATGAATGGTAGGGTGTCATATAAAACCTCGAACAATACCAAAAGACATAGGGTAGGGTGTCCTCAAGTCTCACTCCCACCCTTATAACTTAATATAGGTCATATGAAAAGTATCCAAGTGATCTTTTATCACTTAAAGGGTGGAGGACATAAATTAACCTGGTCATCCCTTCTCACTCATGGGGTCCACACATCTCTTCTCAAGAAACACATTATCGCTCAAGGTTATTCCATATATCACTCACAACTAGGACCCCATCTCCCCCATGGGAATCCTTCCAATTCTATCTCAATCATGAATGGAACAAGACTCAAGATCACTCTCCCAAACTGACATTTGATTCTTATCAAAACTCATGGAACACAATCATGGAAAACAACCCATATCATTAATCATTAACTCATCTCTAGAGATCTATTCAATCGATACCTAGAACCATGTCTCAAAAATATACCAATACCCTTATAAAACCTCTAATGGTTCTATCATATCCTTCTATACCAACCAACCACTTTAATATAGAAAGTAACATCACCGACATATACACAAGACATGAATCATCCTGTATTAATCATACAAACCAAGAAATCTCAAACAAAAATCTTATCAAGCATACAATCTTTGGAAAATATGGAATTTCCCTAATGTGGTCAAACAAAACTATACCACTTTCCAACTAAGACCATTAAGCTTTCCCTTAGAAACCAATAAAAGAATTATTTTTAAAAAATAAATTAGAAAATTAATCATATTTCATATTACTAATTCTAGGCCCTTAACCAAAATCCCATAAAAAAATATTTAGAAAACTGCATTCTAAATTTAAAATACCATTTCAATACCAATTATTTTAAATCACCACTTTTCCTTTGAAATTCCATTTGAGCCAAACATTTTTGAGAACAAAATTTTAAAAGGAAAACTCATACACTTTGAAAATAAACTCATGAAACCATAAATACAAAACAAAGGTCCACTTACACTTGTTCGACTAAGGTACCACTATCAATTCATTTAGAGAGCCATGCAGTCTATGTTGACTATTAGGTCGATGCAAGTTTGTCCTAATATATGTGTAAGATCACACAATCCATAAAACATATAGAAATTAATAATAATGATTGAACATGAACATAAAATCCAAAAATGATTAATATAATAATGTAAATTCATGTATAACTACATAAAGTAGAGATATATGACACATCCCAAACTTTTACCGACCTCAAATGAGTTCATTATAACCGATATTTGTAATGAAAACCATTAAATTTAAAAACTACACTTTTAAAATGAAAAACCCAAATTGGTATGACTGATTCCAAAATCTCTAAGAAACATCATAGAACTGAAAACCTGAACAATAAGGTGTGTTCCACCCTTAAAACACTCCCAAACCCAAGCTATATAAAATCATTAAGTTAAAAACCAAAATCGATGGCTATTTTTAACCAAACATTGATGAAATTCATAATTGAAGGTAGTGGAAAAATAAATCAAGGAAAACAATGAATGATTACTTTATTATATGCTCCAAAGGCCTACTTTACAAACCTCCCAAAAAATTTCCACCAACTGAGATGCTTTTATCGTCCTCTGGTGAACAATTCTCTTCAAAATCTGAGCAAGAAAATTTAAAATCAAATAAAAAATGGAGTAAATAAGAGATAATATGGGAAATACATTACCAATAATTGATGTTACAAAATCCACTAAGATTTTCTGGATCAAGGGAGACACACTAGCGGGATAGGTTAAGGGAGTTCATCCTCCCCCTATGAATGTGTATCCAAGAATAATAAATCCCAAGGGGGTTTTGAATTTTCAAATTCCAAAAAAACAACCAAATAGATTTTAAACAACTATACAACAGTTTATTTAGGGTGCTATGAGGAGGGTGGTAGGGTGAAAAACCTCTTGGTATAGGGAAAAAATATTTCTGAAATCTCCACTATGTGACCCCTCTAGGTGTCTACATGATTCACCCCAAATAGAACCACCCCTAAGGACTTGACCCTTCACACAAAATCTTCCCCTGCCTTATTCCATGACACCCCATGCTCCGTCGGTGTGGGCCATGTTTCCCCATGGAATGACACAAACTGTTAAAGACCTGTTATAGAGTGAAATAAGTGAATTGTATCATAAAACCAGAAAAGGGTTGAGGGAAACCTAACCCCACCCCGACCCCTTGTTGAAAACTCAAACAACTACTGGGAATTTGATCCACATCCAAAAACATCTTCGTAAGATGTTCCCACCCCAGATTCCCAATCCAAGTCACAATTCACGTAACAATCCCCACTCAATGAAAATTCAAATTTTCATTGATTTTATTAACCTGTAAGAATGCGGGTTCTTACAAAAATTTCAATTGGGGTGGAATTTTAACTAATTATATTCCATATACTATTATGATACTAAATTTCTAAAAAACACTAAGAAATATATGAAATTTATACTATAAATGTATTTTTTATCTATAGAAATAACATAATATTTCCTTATTTCCCATCGCAAATTGAGAACTACCAACTCTTAATAATTGAGAGAAGGAAGGATAATGACTACGCCTTCTAAGACAATTCCTTAACTACCCTTAAAAATGAGAAATCCACTTTTTAGTTACACTATTGTAAAATTTATAATGACTCCCCTATTGAAAATAATATATCTACGATAATTTATTTTCAATCACTTCAAATTTCATAAGTAATTTATTATAATTCAACAATATGAAGGGACTATCCAAAAATTGATTATCTATATGAAAAATTCATTAAAATTATATGCTCTTACATATAAATATGGTATGAGTTCAAGATAATTGAAAAGGTGGTTCATGAATTTCTCAAAAAACTATCATATTCTTAAACTACTCTATATTATAGAGAAAAATTTCTTAAAATTTATTACCATGAGTTTTAGAGATAATAATTTAGTATTGAATTGAATTATGAATTTCTCCCTCATGGCCTTTGAGGAATCATGATCACTAAGACAAAGATTCCACCATATTCAAGATAACCCCACAAAAAAATACCTTTAAAGGAATCAAAGTCTTTACTAATTCCATAATCATACAAAACATAATCTCCACCCACAATATCCTTTTCTCCATATCTTAGTTTAAAATTAGTCATTCATTATTTATAAAATTTCATCACTAAATATTCTGTGATATTTTCATCCATGAATCAACCCCTCCTGATTGATATGATTATAAAAAAATAGAGAATCATGTAGTACCTATACCCACTAAACTAAGTGAGGTCTCCATCCACCACCCAAATATATAAATGTAAAACAAAACTCCCAAGTTTTAACATGAAACTCAATTATGGGATTGTAATTAAATTCATTTTTATGTTTTCCCAAAACCGATAAATTTAAACACTTGTGCAAACAAGGATGATTCATTTACCACACCAAATTTCCAACCCTATAATTAGTAAAATATTTTTTGGGTGTTTTTAGTATACTATCATGATCTTTACATCTAACTAACTAGATATTATATATCTCTATAGGTATACCTTTGTTATATACCATTTTACAATAAAATGATATTATTTATCTACCAAGATAATGGATTCTTCACTAATTCCCTCTCCAAACTCCATCATAAAATAAAAAATACATTTGATACTAATTTTTTATGACCCAAACCCACTATGATACCTCTTGAGTAAACAAAGAGATTATGAGTGACCCTTAAATCCCAACTTTAGTAGGACAATTATTAAAAACTAGCACTAAGGGTTTAATGATATAATATAATAGGAATTACCATATTTAGTCTCAAATAAGAAATAGATCCACCAATTTAAACCATAAACTATATATAAATAAATCCCGACATCCCATGAGTACTATAAAAATTCCTGTTATGTTATATAAAATCCAACAAATTTAACATCTCCAAAGTCAATACCAAGAGACCAAAAACTTTTGTGAAAGTACTAAAGGGATCCTATAACATCATCCAATCATAAAATAATGATATATTAAGGTCTAGGTAGATCTAAGAAACTATTTTTTAAATTATATTTGAAATAGTATATAGAAACCACTTTGAGTATAATGTGTAATCAGTAAGTTCCTCTTAAAGAACCATCATGCTATTGTGGAAGGAGCATATTAAAGCCTTAGTGAATAAATAGTAGAATTGAATCATGTTTGGCCCTTTTTCATCAAAAAATTCCTCTATAACACTCTCCAAAATCCTAATATAATATAAGTATAATGAAATTTGGAAAATATAATATTGAACGTACCCAATACCCACTTCTCCATTTATCTAATCACCCAAAAATCTTAATAACATATGACTTTACATACAATACAATTCCATTATATATACCATGTCATAGAACAACCACAACCACATACCACAACCACACCCCACAACCAAATCAACCACTGAAATGAAAAATTTAAATATGACTATAAGGGATACCATGAGAGAGTTATTAGCTATCCACCCATTCCCACTACATCTTAGCCATTGAGGGTTCACCGAGTACCCACATAATTATGGGAATTAGTTAGGTTATCTGACTCTAGTGGTGATGAATAAAAAGAAGAAAACCTATAATTAATTTGAGTCCATATTTATCCATAACAACACATACGTAATCTCGAATACACAATTACCTCATCTTCTATAATAATTAGAAAAATTTCACACATCAAATAAAAAAATATATATTTAGAAATTTACCATATCATTCTACCACTTATTTATCATTTAACACATAAATAAATTAAATTGTAGTATTTAGAATATAATTTCATATCATTAATCACTCATTATTCATATTATTTAAACATCACTTCATTTAATATTAATATATAGGTCATAAATTTTCTTACAAAAACAAGTTCATAAAAATTACTACAAAACCATTTAATCAAAGTCGCACTACCACAAACTAAACACTACTATATATCCACTACAATTTCATATAATCTATTAATCATATAAATGTAACAATAATATTATATATACCACTACAAATTCATGCCCCTAATATGTTAAATTTATTGATATAGTTAAATAAATATAAAAATATACCTAAGGAATATAAACTATGATAATTCCATATCAATAGAAGTAAAATAAAGAGATTTACCAAATAACCTACCTCAAAATGATGACTGTATCATCACATCACTGAAGGATCTAGTATAATTCTAAAAAACCCACATTCTCAAAAATATTTTTTATCATATAGAAAATATACCAATATTATATCAACTTTAAATAATATAAACACACCAATGAATCACTGTAGGTCCATGTTATAGAATAATAGTTGAAGAATAAATGAAGTGGGATAAGATTACCTTATCCTTAATTTATTCAATCATAGGTGGTAGGTACATAGAACCCACCATAGGGTATTGAAATATTAAAAAGGAAAATATCTATACCATTTAGGGTTTTAGAGAATATAATTATCAAGTATAAATCGATAAATACATTTAAATATATAATCATATAGTGATTAACCCATCCAAGACATAGTGTGATAAAACAAGATGTGGTTTGGGTTAGTCAACCTAATCCCAAGAATCATGACATTAAAATTCAAATTAAAAAACATTAAATTTTTAATTTACTATTATATGATGTATACCATAATATAGATAATAAATAATGAAATGATTTTTATTGAATCCTTATGATCCAAAATATGTAACCATAATATCCTCTACTCAAATAACATCATTTTCAAACCATGTTTAAAACACAATAAAAAGTTTTACCCCTTTCATTTAAGTATTTGTATAAATATATATATATTAACCACTACATGAACTATGTTTTTTTCACATAAATTTCAATTGTAGGAAAAACCATGAAATAGTTTCACTCTTCATGGAATTTAGTAGAAACCCAAACCTTTTTTCTTCATTCCAATACATCAAAACTTGTTGAATCTCTTTAAACTACAAGGTAAACCAAAAATTTATCATAGTGAGATGATAACAACATAATAGTTTATATAAAATATTCCAAATTTTCTACCAACAAATTACTTCAAACTCACCTCTCTTTATTCCAACATTTCAAAAATTTATAATGAAAGGAATAAATAATTATCAGGCCAATATAATTTTGGGGTTTATTTCCATTACAAAATGATAAGTATTGTCCCCTATGAATTCCCAATAGAAGTATCAGAACCACTTACATGGTAATTGAGTTTAATTGATTGTTTTATAAAAATAAGAATAAAATTATTTACATGAAAAATAATTATTGATATATTTTTGGTTACAATAAGAATATAATAGATATGGTAAAAAATTGGTTGTAAATTATGAAATCACCATCACGGTTATGAGATAACGCTCTCTTTGATGACTCTTTATTATGTTTTCAAAAAAATTATCAAAATGATTTAATATTATGTGAATAATTCTACTATATAACAATATAAATTTAACGTTATACAAATATAGTGGACTTTTATGGAGATAACGATTCATGTCACTTGAATATAAATAACATCATAGTGACATTTCCCATGTATCATAGTACAATGTTATGATATATTGATATCCAAATTTCCCTAGTGTTATAGAGGAATTCTATAAAACCTAAAATAATATGGGTATAACAATGTTCAAATTATATACTCTATTAAAATTATTAAATAAAATAAATATTTAATTTTAAGTGTTAATATTAAATGGACTAAAAAACCTGTAGAAGTGTACGATTTATATGATTATGTTGAATTCTAAGAAGGATTTAAAACAAACCAAAATTTGTTTTTAATGGAAATTATTTCACATGGTTTTGAAATATATATATTTTAAAGTTTTTTACATTCTTAATGTGAAAATTTTATATATTAAGAAACATGAAATGTTTATATTTATAAAATAATTATAAACTTTATTTTTTATAGATATGTTTGTAAAATTCCATGTAATATTTAATTTGAAGAGTTTATATTGAAATATAAATGTGAACTATTCATATTTATATGATTTGTAAAGTTTATAAAATATTTTTTATAATAGTTTAATTTGTGAAATATTTATAATTTTTTATATCATGTATAAATATTTCAATTGTAAATTTATTTATTTAATTTCTATTTAATATTCATTTATATATTTTTAGAACATGTTGAACCTTATTCCACATATCAAAAAAAAATTACAAGACAGTTGAAAAAAAAATTAAAAAAATTGAGATTTCTCCTCACACCCAGCCCACACAAATATTGACCAACACAAAGAGACAACACCAGAATCCAATATGATGAGAGTGGAATCAACTTTGATCGATGGTTCAAGATTATAAAAAATAAATGGGGGAGAAAGAAATAAAATATAACTATAATACAAAAAAACCCTTACAAATAAATGAAACATTTAAATGAAAAACAATAATAATGGAAAAAATAATCATACAACTGAAAACAAAAAGAAGAATGCTATGTTGATCACCCTATTCATTATCAATGTTTGTGTATTCCAAGTGTGGGAATTTATCATCATCTAAAAGAGTGAGCACATTACAAATTCTAAAATAATTCTTAAATGAAAATTTTCTTACTTTATATTTATTTTAGTAACCAAGTTAAATTTAATTAATATGCATTATGACATGTTGAGGTACATCATTAAGTAAATTGATGTTAATATTATTAGTGATAGACGAGGCGTACCAAGATTTTTTATTTAAGGGGATAAAAAAATTTGGAATAAAAATAAGGATTTATTAAATATATTAAAAGTTAATAGATTAGTAGTCTAACATACTTGTCCACATGAAAAAACTCTTCACCTAGAGAAGATATATCTAGTTCATCTTTGTAATCTACTTATTCAATTTTATTCTTGGTATATGATCTTGTGACCATCACATTGGTTATATTATTAAAATATTTCCTTTGTCTGGGATGTATAAAACTAGGATTATCCAAATTTATTGATGTCAAAATTATTTATCTTGGAGGAAAAATGAAAGGATACATATAAAAATGAAGTTATCAATATACACTTTTCAAGATACCAAAGTACCATGATCAGTATAGAAAACCTTTTTTATCTTCTTTACCAGTAACCAGAAAAGATTAATCTATGATATCATACTTTTGTATTTATTTTTTATGATGATATATCTCTACAAGAATCATTAGAATGGGATCAATAATTCCTCCTACAGTCCCTTATTTACTGTAAATTATAGGCTCAATATCTTGGTTTGATAAGATAACATCAAATTTATCATCCAATACAAGAAGGGCCTTTACCTCATCCTAAATTTCGAGATAATAAAATAAAACTATTGTTCCAAGTTCAGTAACAATGGTGGATCATAAGAACCCCCCCCCACAATATTTTTCTCCAACAACTTATCACTATTAATATAAAAAGAATTCCAATCCCCTTTTTAATTTTATATTTATTGAAAATTATAGAAAAAATTCACTTACAACACTAACCTTTGTTTCATTCAATGTTAGAAGGACCTCATACAACTCGTTTTCTAGTGATAAACTATAACCACCTTCAATATATAATCATCCCTCCCAAAGGATATTAATGACTATCCTTTTCTTATCTTCATCACATGCCATGAGTTGATGTTTCCTGATTCATGATTAATTAATATTTACTCCATTCAAATCACCAGAGGATCATGTTTTGGAGGTTTTTATATACACATAATAAAATGAACCTACAATGTATAACAAAAAAAATCCAAATTTATTTCATACTCAGTTATTCGTGAAACTCTATAATGAGTACCAATAAAAATCTTCAACTCAATTGGAATTAAAGCTTATAGATCCATTTAAATGAAAATTATTAGTGACATGGGATACTTATGTTTCATAATATGGAAATTATTCTATAAAAACACCCCTATATGATTCGGAATAGATTTTATAATAGTTATATATTTGTATGAGATCATCAAACTTAGGAGCCATAATCACTGTGCTGCAAACATCGAATCATGGGCCTTGTTTAAATTTTTATTCCATCTATATAGTTATGATATATGCTTTTCAAAGTATAAAACTACCCATGAACATGAAAATGTGAAATAAATATTATATTATAAATGATTATAGATTTATTGAGGTCTAAAAATCTCTACCCCACACATGAATACTATAGGCAGTGTACTACAATAATTTTTTCAAATACCTGAAGATGCATGGTAGGGTGTCATATAAAACCTCGAACACTACCAAAAGACATATTGTAGGGTTTCCTCAAGTCTCACTCCCACCCTTATAACTTAATATAGGTCATATGAAAAGTATCCAAGTGATCCTTTATCACTTAAAGGATGGAGGACATGAAGTAACCTGGTCATCCCTTCTCACTCATGTGGTCCACACATCTCTTCTCAAGACACACATTATCAGTCAAGGTTATTCCACATATCACTCACAACTAGGACCCCATCTCTCCCATGTACATTCTTCTAATTATATCTCACTCATGAATGGACTAAGACTCACGATCACTCTCCCAAACTGACATTTGATTCTTATCAAAACTCATGGAACACAATCATGGAAAAAAACCCATATCCTTACTCATTAACTCATCTCTTGGGATATATTCAATCGACACCTAGAACCATGTCTCAAAACCATACCAATACCCATATAAAACCTCTAATGGTTCTATCATATCCTTATATACCAACCAAGTACTTTAATATAGAAGGTAAAATCACCAACATATACATAAGACATGAATCATCCAGTATCAATCATACAAACTAGGAAATTACAAACAAGAATCATATAAAGTATACAATATTTGGAAAATATAGAATTTCTCTAATGTGTTCAAACAAAACTAAGCCACTTTCAAACTAAGACCTTTCAGATTTCCCTTAGAAACCAATAAAAAATTTATTTTTAAAAAATTAAATTATAAAACAAATCATATTTCATCTTACTAATTATAGGCCCTTATCCAAAATCCCATAAAAAAATATTTAGAAAACTTCATTCTAAATTTAAAATACCATTTCAATACCAATTATTTTAAACCATCACTTTTCTTTTAAAATTCTATTTGAGCCAATACTTTATGAAAAAAAAAAATTTAAAAGGAAAACTCATACACTTTGAAAATAAACTCAAGACACCATGAATACTACAAAAAGGTCCACTGACACTCATTCGACTAAGGTAACACTATCAATCCATTTAGAGAGCTATGCAGTCCATGTTGACTATTAGGTCGATGCAATTTTGTCCCAATCTATGTGTACGATCACACAATCCATAAAACATATAGAAAGTAATAATAATGATGGAACATGAACATAAAATCCAAAATTGAGTAATATAATCAAATAAATTCATGTATATCTACATAAAGTAGAGATATATGACACATCATAAACATTTATCGACCACAAATTAGTTCATTAGATCCTATATTTCTAATAAAAACCATTAAATTTATAAACTACACTTTTAAAATGAAAAACCCAAATTGGTATGACTGATTCCAAACTCTATAGGAAACCTCATAGAACTGAAAACATGAACAATAAGGTGCGTTCCACCATTAAAACACATCCAAACCTAAGCTAAATAAAATTCCTAACTTAAAAACCCAAACTGATGGCTATTTATTACCCAAAAATTGATGAAATTAATAATTGAATATAGTGGAAAAATAAATCATGGAAAATGATGACTGATTACTTTATTATATTCTCCAAATGCCTACTTTACCAACCTCACACAAAATTTCCATCAACTGAGATGCTTTCATGATGATTTGGTGAACAATTCTCTTCAAAACCCGAGCTATAAAATTTAAAATCAAAGAAAAAATGGAGTAAACAAGAGATAATATGGGAAATACATTACCAATAATTGATGTCACAAAACCCCCTAAGATTTTCTGGATCAAGGGAGACACACTAGGGGGATAGGGTAAGGGAGTTCAACCTCCCCCTATTCTTGTGTATCCAAGAATAATAAATCCTAAGGTGGTTTCTAATTTTGAAATTACAAAAAAAAAACACCCAAAACATTTTAAACAACTACAAAATAGTTTAGTTGGGGTGCTACGAGGAGCTTGGGGGGTGAAAATCCTCTTGGTATAGGGGAAAAACATATTTCTGAAATATCCACTATGTGACCCCTCTAGGTGTCTATATGATTCACCCCAAATAGAACCACCCCTAAGGACTTGACCCTTCACACCAAATATTCCCCTCCCTTATGCCATGAAACCCCATGCTCCCTCTTGAGGTGTGCGCCATGTTATCCCACGGAACGACACAACTTGTTACATACCTGATATAGAGTGACATATGTGTATTGTATCATAAAACTAGAAAAGGGTTGAAGGAACACTAACCCCACTCCGACGCCTTGCTGAAAACTCAAACTACTACTTAGACCTTGATCCACATCCAAAAACATCTTCTTAAGATGTTCCAACCCCATATTCCCAATCCAAGTCACAATTCATGGAAAGATCCCCACTAAATGAAAATTCAAATTTTCTTTGATTTTGTTAACCTGTTACAATGAGGGACCTTACAAAAATTTCAATTGGGGTGAAATTTTAACTAATTAGATTCCATATACTATTATGATAGTAAATTTTTAAAAAACACAAAGAAATACATGACATTTATACTATAAATGTATTTTTTATCCTTATAAATAACATATATTTTCCTTATTTCCCATCACAGTTTGAGAACTACCAACTCCTAATAATTGAGAGAATGAAGGATGATGATTACACTTTCTAAGCCAATTCCTTAACTACCCTTAAAAATAGGAAATCCACTCTTTAGTTACACTATTGTAAAATTTATTATGACTCCCCTATTGAAACTAATATATCTACGATAATGTATTTTCAATAACTTCCAATTTCATAAGTAATTTATTATAATTCAACAATGTGAAGGGACTATCCTAAAATTGATTATCTATATGAAAAAATCATTAAAATTCTATGCTCTTACATATTTATACGGTATGAGTTCAAGAGAATTGAAAAGGTGGTTCATGAATTTCTCAAAAAATTATCTTATTCTTAAACTAGTCTATCTTATAGAGAGAAATTCCTTAAAATTTATTACCCTGAGTTTTAGAGAAAAGAATTTAGTATTGAATTGACTTATGAATTTCTCCCACATGGCCTCTGAGGAATCATGATCACCAATAAAAAGATTCCAACATATTCAAGAAAACCCCACAAAAAACATACCTTTAAAGGAATCAAAGGCTTTACTAATTCCATAATTATACAAAACATAATCTCCACCTAATCTATTCTTTTCTCCATATCTTAGTTTAAAACCAGTCATTCATTCATTATAAAATTTTATCACTAAATCTTGTGTGGGATTTTCCTCCATGAATCAACCCCTCCTGGTTGATATGATTATGAAAAAATATAGAATCTTGTTGTACCTATACCCACTAAACTATGTGAGGTCTCCATCCACCACCCAAATATATAAATGTAAAACAAAACTCCCAAGTGTTAACATGAAACTCAATTAAGGGATTTTAATCAAATTCATTTTTATGTTTTCCCAAAACCGATAAATTTAAACAGTTGATCAAACAAGGATGATTTATTTACCACACCAAATTTCCAACCCTATAATTAGTAAAATATTTTTTCGGTGTTTTTAGTATACTATCATGATCTTTGCGTCTAATTAAGGGGATCTTATATACCTCGATAGGTATACCTTTATTATATAGCATTCTAAGATCAAATGATATTATTTCTCTGCCTAGATAATAGAATATTCACTAATTATTTCTCCAAACTCCATCATAAAAGAAAAAATACATTTGATACTAATTTTTTATGACCCAAACCCACTATGATCCCTCTTGAGTAAAAGGAAAGATTATGAGTGACCCTTGAATCCCACCTTTAGTAGGACACATGTTGGAAACTATAACTAAGGTTTAAATGATATAATATAATATGAATTACCATATTTAATCACAAATAATAAATAGATCCACCAATTTAAACCATATACTATATATAAATAAATCCCAACATCCCACGAGTACTATAAAAATTCCTGTTATGTCATATAAAACCCAACGAATTTAACATCTCCAATGTCAAAACATAGAGACAAAAAACTTTTGTGAAAGTACTAAAGGGATCCTCTAACATCATCCAATCACAAAATAAGGATATATTAAGGTCTAGGTAGATCTATGAAACTATTTTGAAATTATATTTGAAATAGTATATAGAAATCAGTGTGAGTATAATGTATACTCAGTAAGTTTCTCCAGAAGAACCCTCATGCTAATGTGGTAGGAGAATATTAAAGCCTTAGTGAATAAATAGTGGAATTGACTCATGTTCGGACCTTTTTCAATAAAAAAATCTTCTATAACACTCTCCAAAATCTTAATATAATATAATTATAATGAAATTTGGAAAATATAATATTGAAGGTACCCCATACCCACATCTCTATTTATATAATCACCGAAAAATCTCTATAACATATGACTTTATATTCCCATGAAATACCATTCTATATACCATGTCATAGAACAACCACAACCACATACCACAACCACACACCACAACCAAATAAACCACTAAAATGACAAATTTAATTATGACTATAAGGGATACCATGAGAGAGTGATTAGTTAACCAACCATTCCCACTACATATTGGAAATTGAGGTTTCACCGAGTACCCACATACTTATAGGAATTAGTTAGTTTATCTCACTCTAGTGGTGATGAATAAAAATAAAAAAAACCTATAATTAATTTGAGTCCATATTTATCCATAACAACACATATATAATCTCCAATACACAATTACCTCCTCTTCTCTAATAATTAGAAAAATTTAACACATCAAATAAAAAATATATATTTAGAAATATACTATATCATACTACCACTTATTTATCATTTAACACATAAATAAATTAAATTTTAGTATTTAGCCTATCATTTCATATAAATAATCACTCATTATTCAACTTATTTAAACATTCCTTCATTTGATATTCCGATATAGGTCATAAATTTCCTTAAAAAAAAGTTCATAAAAAATACTACAAAAATATTTAATCAATGTCGCACTACAACATACTAAACACTACTATATATCCACTACAATTTCATATAATATATTAATTGTATAAATTTAACAATAATATTATATATAACACTACAAATTCATTCCCATCATATGTTAAATTTATTTATATAGTTAAATAAATATAAAAATATACCTAAGTAATATAAACTATGATAATTCCATATCAGTAGAATTAAAATGAAGATATTTCCCAAACAACCTACCTCAAAATGATGACTGTATCATCACATCACTGAAGAATCTAGTATAATTCTAAAAATCCCACATTCTCAAAAATATTTTTTAACATATAGAAAAGATACCAATATTATATCATCTTTAAATAATAGAAACACGCCAATGAATCACTATGGGTCCATGTTATATAATAATAGTTGAAGAATAATTGAAGTAGAATAAGATTACATTATCTTTAATTGATTCAATAACAGGTGGTAGGTATATAGAACCCACGATAGGGTATTAAAATATTATAAAGGAATATAAAAATACCATAAAGGGTTTTAGAGAATATAATTATCAAGTATAAATAGATAAATCCATTTAAAAATATAATTATATAATGATTAACCCATCCAAGACATAGTGTGATAAAACAAGATGTGGTTTGGGCTAGTCAAGAAAAACCCAAGAATCACGACATTCAAATTCAAATTTTAAAAAATTAAAATTAAAATTTTCTTTATATGATGTATACCATAATGTAGATAATCCAGAATGAAATGATTTTATTGAATCCTTATGATCCAAAATATGTACCCAGAATATCCTCTACTCAAATAACATCATTTTCAAACCATGTCTAAAACACAAAAAACGGTTTACCCCTTTCATTTAAGTATTTGTATAAAAATATATATATTAACCACTACATGAACTATGTTTTTTTCACATACCTTTAAATTGTAGGTAAAACTATGAAATAGTTTCACTCTTCATGTAATTTAGTAGAAACTCAAACCTTTTATCTTCATACCAAGACATGACAACTTGTTGAATCTCTTTAAACCACAAGTTAAACCAAACCATTATCATAGTGAGATGATAATAACATAACAGTTTACATAAAATATTCCAAATTTTCTCCCAAAAATTTACTTCAGACTCACTTCTCTTTATTCCAACATTGCTAAATTTTTTAATGAAAGTAATAAATAATTTCAAGCCAATATAATTTTGGGGTTTATTTCCATTAACAAATGATAAGTATTGTCCCCTATGAAATCCCAATAGAGGTATCAGAACCACTTACATGGTATTTGAGTTTAATTGATTATTTTATAAAAACAAGAATAACATTATTTACATGAAAAACGATTATTGAGATATTTTTGGTTACAATTAGAATATAATAGATATGGTAAAAACTTGGTTGTAAATTATGAAATCACCATCACAGTTATGAGATAACACTCTCTTCGAGTAATATTTATTATGTTTTCAAAAAAATAATCAAAATGATTTAATATTATGTGAATAATTCTAACATGTAACAATATAAATTTAACATTATAAAAATATAATGGCTTTTTTGGAGATAATGATTAATGTCACTTGAACATTAATAACATCATAGTGAAATTGACCATGTATCATAGTACAATGTTATGAGATAGTGATATCCCAATTTCCCTAGTGTTATAGAGGAATTCTATAAAACCTAAAATAATATGGGTAAATAATGTTCAAATTATAGATTCTATTAAAATTATTAAATAAAATAAATATTTAATTTGAAGTGTTAATATTAAATGGACTAAAAAACCTTTAGAAGTGTGGGATTTATAGGCTTTTGTTGAATTATAAGAAGGATTTAAAACCAAAAAAATTTGTTTTTAATGGAATTTATTTCACATGGTTTTAAAATATTTTTTTTAATGTTTATTACATTCTTAATGTGAAAATTTTATATATTAAGAAAGATGAAATGTTTATATTTATAAAATAATTATACATTTTAATTTTTATAGATATGTTTGTAAAATTCAATTTAATATTTAATTTTAAGAGTTTATATTGAAATATTAATGTGAACTATTCATATTTATATAATATATAAATTTTATAAAAGATTTTTTTTATAATAGTTTAATGTGTGAAATATTTATAATTTTTTATATTATGTATAAATATTTTAATTATAAATTTATTTATTTAATTCCTATTTAATATTCATTTATATATTTTTGGAACATGTTGAACCATATTCCACATATCAAAAAAAATACAAGACCGTTGATTTTTTTTTAAAAAATTGATATTTCTCCTAACACCCAACCCACAAAAATATTGACCAACACAAAGAGACAACACCAGCATCCAATATGATGAGTGTGGAATCAACTTTGATCAATAGTTCAAGATCATAAAAAATAAATTGTGGAGAAATAAATAAGATATAACTATAATAAAAAAACCCTTACAAATAAATGAAACATTTAAATGAAACACAATAATAATGGAACATGAATCATACTACTCAAAACAAAAACAAAAATGCTATGGTGATCACCCTATTCCTCCTCAATGTTTGTGGATTCAAATGGTGGGAATTTATCATCATCCAAAATAGTGAGCATATTACAAATTCTAAAATAATTCTTAAATGAAAATTTTATTACTTTATATTTATTTTAGTAACCAAGTTGAATTTAATTAATATCCATCATGACATATTGAGGTACATCATTAAGTAAATTGAAGTTAATATTATTATCAATAGACGAGGAGTGTCATGATTTCTTATTTAAGGGGATCAAAAAATGTGGAATAAAAAGAAGGATTTATAAAATATATTAAAAGTTAATAGATAAGTATTCTAACCTTCTTGTCCACTTGAAAAACCTCCTCAAATAGAGAATATATATCTAGTTCATCTTTGTAATATACTTTTTCAATTTTCTTCTTGGTATACGATCTTGTGACCATCACCTTTGTTATATTATTGAAATATTTCCTATGTTTGGGTTGTACAAAACTAAGATTATCCAAATTTATTGATGTCAAAATTATATAAATAGGAGGAAAAATGAAAGGATACATATAACAATGAAGTTATTAACATACACTTTTCAAGATACCAAAGTATCCTGATCAGTATAGAAAACCTTTTTTGTCTTCTTTAAAGTAACCATAAAAGATTCATCTAGGATCTCATACTTTTGGATTTATTTTTTATGATGATATATCTCTACAAGAATCATTAGACTGGGATCAATCATTCCTCCTACAGTCCCCTGTTTACCGTAAATTATAGGATAATTCTCTTGGTTTGATAAGCTAACATCCAATTTATCATAAAATACAAGAGGGACCTTGACCTCATCCTAAATTTTGAGGTAAGAAAATATAACTATTGTTCCAAGTTTTGTAAAAATGGTGGATCATAATAACCCCCCACAAAAAAGTTTTATCTAACAACTTATCACTATTAATTTAAAAGTAATTCAAATCCCCTTTTTAATTTCATATTTATTGAAAATTGTAGAAAAAATTCACTTACATCCCTAACTTTAGTATAATTAAATGTTAGAAGGACCTCATACAACTCCTTTTTTAGTGATAAACTATGACCACCTTCAATACATAATCATCCCTCCAAAAAGATATTAATGAATATCCTTTTCTTATCTTCATCACATGCCATGAGTTGATGTTTCTTGATTCATGAGTCATGAATGTTTACTCCATTAAAATCACCAGAGGATCATGTTTTGGTTGTTTTTATATACATATAATAAAATGAACCTACAATGTATAACATAAAAAATACCTAATTTATTTCATACTCAGTTATTTGTGAAACTCCATAATGAGTACCAATAAAAATCTTCAACTCAATTAGAATTGATGCTGATAGATCCTTTTAAATGAAAATTATTAGTGACATGGGATAATTATGTTTCATAATATGGAAATTATTCTATAAAAACACCCCTATATGATTTCGAATATATTTTATAATAGTTATATTTTTGTATGAGATCATCAAACTCAGGAGCCATAATCACAGTGCTGCAAACATTGAATCATAGGCCTTGTTTAAATTTCTATTCCATCTATAAAGTTATGATATATGGTTTTCAAAGAATAAAACTACCCATGGACATGAAAATGTGAAATAAATATTATATTATAAATGATTATAGATTCATTGAGGTCAAAAAATATCTACTGTGAATGAATTATAAAAACCCTTAGATGAATCTGTGTCTCTCTCAAAAAATTCCACCACAGGTCGATCAATACAGAAAATAGATATTATGGAAATTATTGGTACCCCATAGATCAATTGAATTTATCCTATGGTATAAATATATGCAGATTACCATCATAATATAAAACTGTATTTGGGATAATAATAATTCTAGTTGACGATGGTGGCTCATCAACATAAATAAAAAAGGAATATAGAAGTGTATCTAAATCCAATATATTGGTTGATTAATGAACGCCATCCAAACACTTCTCCTTACTTACAAAGGACCAGGGGAAGCACTATTCATCTCATCATTGTGTTGGGTTTATATGAGGATAATCAAATAACATATCATCACCATGTTTGGTTTCTTGATCAATTCTTGATATAACTACCCTTCATGTATATAAAATATTTATATTATGGATATTTGTGTTCTTTAGTTTAAAGTGTCGTAAAAACATCTTATAAATTTCATACCATGCATAAAATGAGTCTATTTTTTGTATGTCATATTATTTAGTTTTTTATTACCAATAATATAATTTTTAGGTTATAAATACAATTTAATGGTTAATTTAAAATTATAATTATTAGGTGTTTGGATTATTTAAGAATAAACACTTATTTTGAGTATTATAATTTGGATAATGGGAATATGGGTTAGGTTACACTATCTTGGCTACTTATTTTTTTTATAAATATGAATTCCCAAATACCTATCACACTATAATTTCACTTTAGTAAGATCTTAGTTTAATATTATTCTAAACTTTTTATATGAAAGGGTTTCTTGTACCTTATGTATTTTAATATCTTTGAATATGATTAAATTTTATTTCAGGTTTCTAAAAAAATAATTAGTTGTTTAAATTATTATACATTTATATATTTTGAATATTTTAATTGGTTAATGATGAACAATAAAAAATTGAGTAATTAAAATAGTCCATAAATATAGTGAATACATGAAATAACATGGTGAGATCAACCATGACCACCTAAAAATTATAATTGTGATTTTACCTTCCAAAGTGAGCACTTTTCAAGACCTCTACCATCTAAATGGGTAGGACTTTCCAATTTTGGGTGACCATTGACAATCTTGTATAACAAAATTTGAATATGGGTGACCCTAATGAAATAATGTTCCTATATCTATCTTAAAATTTATATTACAATTATCCAAATGATATTAATAGGATTAGGTTCTCATTGAAATGTATTTGGTATAACCCATAATATGGATTAAGAAAAGGTGATATCCAACCAACTATTAAAGAAATATATATAATATGATTTATTTTATTATTTATCCAAATTTCTAAACAAAGATAAAAAAAAATAAAACTCAAATTTTAATTTCATATGTATCGCGTACAAATAAAATATATAATAAACATATGGGGTAATTATTTTAGAAATATCATATTTAATAAAATTTCTTATTAAATTCATGTAAAACATGATACACATATGATAAAATCTTTTATTATAGATAAAAAATCATCATAAAATATGAATTTGAGATTAGTGTTATAAAAGTATACAGATAATGGAAAAAATTTATTTTAATTTTATAAAAACAAAAGGATCATTATCAAGTAAATAAAAATATTTTATGTATTAAGAAATTGATTTCCAAATAATTTACTAGTGAATATTTTTATCAACATGAACGAGAAGATTTCTTGAATCACAAGAAATACTCATTTGTTTTTTCTGCAGCAATGATTGTTTTTATAGAACAATTGTTTCAAAATAAATATTATAATATTGATGTCTAAAAAATTATTAATAATCTTTAAATGATTTAAAAATAACATAAAAGGTATGTTATGTATGATGTTTTTGGGGAAATTATTTTAATGTCACCAGATAGAAGGAACTTCAATATCTTCACATGTGATTATTATAATTGATCACATGAATGTTTTTAGAGTTTAAGTATCATATCTATATAGACCTAACTATGAATTTTATTCCATAATAATTTTTCATAAGGTGTTGAAAATTTATTATGAATTATAATGTGAATTATTTCGATATATCATTACTTGATCTTGTTAATATTTTTGGGGTATCTAAGTAAGACATGGTAAGTTGGAGATCATATATTATGATGAAAATAAAAATAAATAAGGGCAAAATATAAAGGAAGAATAAATCTATAAAGGGTATAATAATAAGTCTGAGTGAGTGAAAATTAAGGTATATGTCAATGTATATGGCCAAAATTTATATTACATAAATGATAGGCATTTAAAATAAAATTTCACAAAATATCTAAAATTGAAGAAGGAATATTTTAGAGATTCCACATTAGGTATTAATTTTATGTAAATTAATTATTTTATTATGAAGGGTATTTGATACCAATATTATATTATATAATTTTTCATGAATATATAAAGGGGTAAAAATTATGGAGGTGTTGATAGAAGAAGATGATATTTTATGATTATGAAGAAAGAAAGGGTTGCTTATTTAATATAAGATATATTTATTTACCTTAATGGACATATTTTGGAAGACAACTATTTTTTTCATTTTATTTTGTATGAAAAAAATGAATATATGTTATGTAATAACAACTGTTGTTATAATGAAATAAAATTTGGATGTAAAAACGTTATTTATTTGTGTCCTATTTAATACATACTATAAGTATATGAATGAATTTTTTTTAAATGTTATTTATATAAAACATTTTATCCAAGTTATAAGAATTGAAAATGTTTTATATTTTCATCTTCTTTTTGAGTTGTTTCTATAAATACTGGTTACATATGGTATAATAAATTTAAATGAGATATAGTTTTTGGATTTTTTATAAAATAAAATCACATGAGATATAATTTTTGATGAAATTACCCCCTAAAAATAATATATTTTGTGAATTATATTTTCTATGATATAAATAGGAGTTAATTTTCATCTTAGAGAAGTTAGAAATTTAAACAAAAAATAAAATAAAATAAAAAGAGTGAATTATGAGATATTGTTTTAATCTATAGTGAAATTTATTAAAAAAATATCCTATGTACTAGAATAAGTGTCTAAAATATCATTGGTAAAATTCATATATTAATATAAATACTCACCTTGTTACTTATTATCAATGATCTAAAATATATTTATCATTCTAAGAAGAAATTATAAATTTTAGTCATTTTAACAAAAAAATTTAAAAAAATTATAATATTTTATATATTGTAGTAAAATTATTTAAATAGAGGAATCAAAATATTGAGAATAAATAATTTTAATCTTAATATCATCATTATCTAAAATTTTTAGTCAGAGATGTTGTCCCACTAAAATATTTAGTGTGAGAATTTATCAAAAGATTTTATAGTGATGTAGCGAATGTTATATAGTAATGTACCTCATGTTACGTTGATTCCTAAATTGTTTTGAGAGAACTAATAAAAGTAAAAAATTGTAAGGTCATTAAAGTCTCTTTGTATTTTGATGCAGTGAAACTGAATGTTATGTATATATTTTTTATTTATTAAAAGTATTTGAAAATTATAAAAATGTGTCATACTATACAAAGGTAGTTTTTAGAAACTTGTATTTTTTAATAAATTCCAATGAATATTTTTAATAAACATTATTATGGTGGTCTAATGTATAGTTAATTTTGAAAACTGATATTTTTCTTAGGAAATATATAATATATCAAATATATTATTTTCAAACCATGCACATGAAAAAAATCTTATCTCCTAAAAGGAATATCATATAGGAATTTTGACACTATGATTGTGACTGAAATAGGGTGTTTTACTTAGTAAGGTTATAATTCATGAGTTTAGGTTCTGATTTTTGGATCTTTCCTTTTTAGGGGTTTAAACTTTTTACCACGTTAACTTATGTTCACATTAAAAATTCATTATTTCTCCTCACAACTAGGTAAATCCATTTGTCAGGGACATAAACCCTAGAGGATGGAGAGTTAATTGGTATCTGGTTAATGGGATATGATGATGGATCATAGATCTATAATAGCTTAGAATTTTTAATATAATATTTATGTGTTAGTAAAATTAATATTTTTATTTTTTCCACATTCTTTATTTAATGAAATTTAAATTCCCAATTCATTTATATTATATGTGTTAAAATGATTTCCATGTTGTGTTCCTAATTTTTTTTACTTTTAAATTACTCATTATTCCTTATCATTGTTAAATATATTATGATTTAATTCTCACAATAATAATAATTATTATCTTTTTTGATCATTATATAATTATTAGAAATAATGAAAGAGAAATATGAATATATATAGAAAAATATGAAATTCAATTATGAGAGGGTGGCTACAAGATTACCAGTTTATTATTATCATTTTACCCTCTCTTTTATGCCATATATTTTTCCATGTTTATTGTTGTTATATCTTAAATATATTCATTCATTGCTAAATTCTTTATAGATGAATCTTTGAGTGGCTAAAATCACATTGAGCACTATTTATTAAACCCCATTCATTTACTTTTCTCATTTTCATGAAAAATGGTCACCACTAACTGTCTAAATGGTCTAAGGTTTGATGATGGAGGATTAATATAGTGATTTATTCAATAATCATGGAGCAATATACTGGCAAGGTGTAGTAGTAGGGTGGCATGAGGGAATGTGGCATGGGTTCACCAGAATAACAATGATATGTGTGGTTTTAAATGAATTTAAAAGATGGATAAGGTTGTTTTAGGTGAAAAAAGGTATTGGATATTTGATAGAGGGGTGATGTTTTCCATCTAAGGCGAGATAAAAATATTATGACCTAGTGAGGGGTGAAATCGAAAAATATGATGTGATTTGTGGTGGTTCAATGGAAAGAATATTTGGTAGAAGAAATTATAGATTTGGTGAAAAATGCCTAACTACACAATATATAGTCTATATATCACATACCACATTTCTATACTATGAAACTTGGGTTTCAATAAATTTTAAACATAAAATGAGATGTAACTACATAGTATGTTCCGTGTATACTCATTAGTGAAATATTAGGTTTACACACATAGATAAATTTCACATGGTGTATAAATGTGGGTCACATCCCATATATAATGTACGATACTCCATAGTGTGTTTAAAAGTACATTCTATGGTAACTTCCTAACCCCACATGTATAGTGGGTTAGTGGAAACACCATATATCTCGATGACATGACTTGAGATCCTGTGATAGTACACACCCGATAGGCCCAGAAGTACCAAATTCCAAGTAACCTAATAAGATAACAAAATTTGGTTGACTTCACATTACTGGTAAATGGTGGAGTATTCATGGTTATCACCCATGTATTAAAAACAATTTACATAGGGGTATATGTTGTGTATAAGGTTTTCTATGTTTTTTTCCTTGTCCTCTCACCCGAGGGTCAAAATCAGACATATGTGTAGTCTATTTTATTATTTTCCATATAAAATTAAATTATGTAAATATCTTTTATATAAATAAATATTTTGAACGAATTTTAGAATTTTATTTTCTTTATCCTCAAATAGATAATTATGGGGCTTGCGGTGAGATGTTGGGAGTATGCATGGGGTTGTTAACACCCTTAGAGGAACACTTGTAATTGGGTGAGAGTCCATTAAACAAATTAGTTTTTTTGGTAAACCCAATTTATGATAGAGTGTAGGTCCTCTACTTATAGGATAGGAAAGACACTTTGTATATGAACTTGACACACAATTAGTTCTAGTATTTCATAGGGTTCGGTAACCCCTCAAATGATATTCACACCCTTGTACGGTGTAGGTCTCCTAATATAGTTGGATTGTGATAACATAGATGGTTGGAAGATGATTAGATGTAGTTCATATTCTTTTCTTGTTTTATGGTGTGGTTACCCATGGGTAATAATGTGCCCATGATTAACAAAAATTCCTTGAATATGTGTAGTTTCAAACTATGGTTTCTAAGGAGAGACATAGTGTTTCTAGGTAGTGGGTAGTTCGAGCACCTTGATTCATATGATATTATAAAGTTTCCTTCAGTATAATTTTTTTTGGTAATGACTAAAATGGTATGGGAGTCTTTATGTACACTTTATTTTTAATGGATTGTGACTTATAGTCAATCTATCAACATCGAGTTCTTTGGGTCATATTATATTCTGTGCATCTATAGTTTTATTTAATGAGTAATCCTCAGTGGAGAAGAGATGTGAATTTTGATCTGATATGTAATGATAAGTACTTTTCCCAATACCCTTAGGTTTATTTTTGTTAATAATATTTGGGTTTTAATTAAAATTCCCTACTTGTTCTTAGGTTTTTAGATGAAATTCTGTTTTATCTTTTCTTTGTGTTTTTTTGGCATAGCCCCAAGTATGTTTATACTCACCTCTGCAGAGGACTTATGCCCAAATGTTATATATATATATATGCATATGATGAATGGTTAAATGATTATCTTGGTGTATATGGTGTTGTTAAATATTATATATAGCTTATTCTTGGAGTAATTTAGTGGTTCTATTTTATGGTAGGTTCTATTTATGATATCTTATTAAAAGTTTATGTGGCGAGGAGTTGTTTTTAACATATCATGATTCGAAAATTCTATGCGGTGTTCCATTTTTGTATTATGTATCTTTTATGGACTTCAATATGGAGTTATACAAGATATTTTATGTTTTATACAAACATTATGTTTTAAAATTCAGTAATTTTTATATTTTTGGTAGTCGATGCTTATTTTTTTATTGAAGTTTCATATCTATTGCATGTTGTTATAATATAAGGCCTCCAATGTATGTTATTAATTATTGGTGATTATATCTATCCCATGGAAAATTGGAGGTGGTATTGGGGCGGTACATTCAAAATTTTTCTATCCCAAGAGGGTTTCTAGTTGGTAGAGTCATTTTATAATGTAATCAATGTAGTTTTACCCAATAATCAGTTGAGTGATGAGGCATCAATTAAGGGATTTGACTATGGGGCATATTTTACGCATGTTTAGAGTGTAGATTCACTTACATTTTTTTCTATATAATACCTTAATGTATAGAGGATGGTATTTTAGACTGATTTGGATGATACTATATAATCCAATTGCACTATATATATTCCAGTAATATAGGCCTCATAATTTTAAAGGTGATCCCAATCCTCAGGCCATGGGGGGTTAGTTTTAATGACATGAATTTTAGTGTGTTTCAAATACCTGTTTGAAATTTAGTGATTCATATATTGTGGTATATATATGGTTAAGTGATCTATTGGTGGATATTATTCTCTTAGTCTCACAACAATATTACTCTATAATTGTTATAGTTTGAGATTTTGGATCTTGTTCAAGTGAATTTTTTAGTAGAACTAAGTGTGATTTGAGTTAATGAGATGCCATACCTTCTTCTATGTGGCATGGACCTATATTATCATACAATGGATTCTAATTACTCACTCCCTGTATATTATTCATTATTTTTTTCTTAAATCTTTAAAATTCTAGTGAGGCCTCAACAGCAAGTTGGTTGGGGTGGTATTTATATGAATCCCCATCTATGTCAGAGTTTGGAGAGTTTTTTGATTAATTACCTTAATAAAATAGTGTCACATGTGGTATGAGGTATGATCCAAGTTCTTATAACAATATCACACATACCCATAAAAATTGGCATTAATATTTCCTTCATTTTAATATGTTTGGATCGAGAGGTCTATGTAGAAACCTAATTTTTTACAATAAACTCTTTGAATATTTCAAATAATATTTATAGAGATTATTATGAAGTTGTTTAATTTTTATTAGTAATGCAGGAGTTTGAAAAATATATAAGATATATAAGATATAATTTTTATCTACATTCAAGAGAAAAATTTATATCTTCTAAATAGAGTATCGAATGGAAATTTTAAAATTGCTATTGTGTTTGTAATATGTGACCTTTCCAAATAGAGTTTTAATTTTTATAATCACATTTTAGGTATTGATTTAGGGATGATCAGGCTACTAATGAAAATACTAGTTATGAACACACTTTAAATAGTAATTTATTATAAATATATTAAAATATCTTATCTATTGGCTTTAACTTTAAAAAACATAAACTAAGAGGGTATTTAGGAATTCTTGAGGATTTCTAAGACCGTTTTGCATGGTGGAATCATTGGTGTTCATGAGGAAACGTTGAATTCATCAAAGTTTCAAAATTAAAACCTCAAGGTTTAATTTTTTATTAATTTATTTCTCCTATTTTTTTATATATCAAGATTCTTTCTTACATGATGGATCATCAAAATTACCTATGTTGATTATGTGAAAATTAATATGTATAACAATAACAATATAAATTTTTAATAGATATTCGATGATGTTTCAAGAGGTTTATTAATTAGAATTAATAAAAAATTTAATTTTTTTACTTTGATTATTTGTGTATATGTGTTCTCAATTATTTGATAAATAATTGTTAAGTGGTGTGGAAATGGATTAGAACCCTTCAAATTTTCATTTTTTGAATTTATTATCTTATGATTTTATATTTTAGGAAAACATTTTAATAATTCTTAGAATATCCTTTATAAAAGTAATTATTGTGTTTTATGGATAATTTCACATCATTAAAAAACTTATTCTTTAACTTTGAATGAATAGTTGAGTGAAATTACTATAATTATTTCTTCATGGTTTATTTAATTTATATCCTTCTTATTTATCACGATCTTTGAAAAAATTGAACGTGAAACCATTTTTGTGTATAAGCAATTTATAGTGACCATTTATTTTTTCATTTTTCCCTTAACCTCAATTATGTATAATTTTCAACATTGGAAAATAATATGGGTTATAAATTAGGGATAATGATGACATAATCTGAAAGTGATGGCCAATTTTGTATAAGAGGATGAGGTAGTGTTGTGACAGGGAACCTGATGATAACTTAGGAATAAAATCATCAAAGTTGAATGACAATGATGATCAAAGTAATAATGAATTGATTGTGATACTCTAGAGAGTTGAAATTATGGTTCCTGGGGTGTTGGGATTAGGAGACACTAGAGGTGTTATCAAAGGCATCAACAAACCTGAGGCTAAACATAGACAACCGAGATATATGAATATGAAAATATAGAATAAAAACAATTTTTTTTGCTTGGTCAAACTTAATGTATTTTTTATATAGAGAGATACGGTTTCCACACTTTTATAAATATTACTTGGGAATTTATCATAGGTTACACTCCATGTATCCTAGTACCATGTGGCTCAGTGATCATTTGATTACATTCCAGGATACCACTTTGTTCCAACTCACTGTGTGGTCTAATAGATTCATTATGTGTCTCGGAGACCTAAGTCAGGTATCTCTTACATCTCATTCTCAAGTAATTAATATAATACACAAACTATGGAGACATTGAACCTGATTTTTACTTAGATTACACAATTCAGATTCCTCTTGAAGTATAAAACATTCTTATATTCAAGTATCACACACCGTGTTCCCCATTGAACATGCCTTGTATGTCTTCCCCACTTGAACTAGACCATGTTGACATGTTTATAGATATGGATGAGGCCCACACATCAAGTTAAATAGAGTACACTACTTATATTGGACATCTTCAATTGTTCCTCCTATTTTCCCACCCTAGTGTCATAATAAAACTTGTAAATACTATATTCTGATACATTGTCTATATTAAACATGATGGTGTATATCACCATAAGTAGGGGTTTTTCTTAGTTTTTATAGTATTTGGTGATATTTAGCTCTATAGAAATGATGTTTATGTAGGGGAGATAATTTCATTGAAAACTCCAGGTTAGTAATCCCCTGGTGAAATTCTAGGGATATAGTGTTAGTCTCTCATAAGTATTTGGGGTTAGGTACCCCTGGGTATATGAGGCATATGTTTTCTATCCTCAGACAATTAATACTCTATTCATGCATGGGATTGATACCCCATCGACCTCAATGAGGTGTGAGTCCCCATAATACAAATGGAGTTAGTAACCCCCATGTAATGGGACATAGGTCCTCAACTTGTATAGGTATGTTTTTAGTTACCAGACATGGAAAAGTTCCATCATTCACTTATGGAGATGGAATCCTGAATATTCGATGTAAACTCCACTCAATAAGGTGAAAGTAATTCAAAGGAGTTAGCATCCCATAAATTAAAAAACACTCTTTAATGAGGTGTGGAACAAAAAAAACATCACACAGACTCTATTTATAAGTGAAATATGTTAGTTATTTCATGTGATTTGGGTTTAGGGGTGCTCTTTATAATTCAGGTTCCTTTCAGTATACGATTCCCAAGGAGTTTAACTATGAGTATTGAGATTTTTATTAACTTTTACTTATCTTGACACCCAAAGAGAATATGGGTTTATATTATTTGAGTTTAATTATTATCCAATTTAGACTTTTTTTTATATTTCTGACTAGTTATATTTATAGTCTCCCTTCCATGGGTCTCACACCAACACATGTTGTGTCTATAAATATGATGCACAATTTAGTAGTAAATTCAATGGGTGTGGAACTAGTTCATAATGGAAATTGGTGGTGTTTATTAATGGAGGTGATTAATTTGGTGTTATTGTGACATGTAATACTTCTATATAATAGTCCGAGTTTCATACACATATTTATACATTAATTTTAACATAAAATTCCAAAAAAACACAACCTAGAAAACTGGAGGTCTAATGTATAGGAGATTATATATTTAAAAAATAATCATTATAATATAATACAACATATTTATTTAAATATCCCTAATGCACCCATAAATACATTTGATCTTCAATTACTAAATAATATAACCTTGTAGATACATAAATAAAATGCTGAGCTTTAAATAACTATAAGGGAACAAACATGATCATGAAGTATAAAATATGAGTTAAGAGGCATAACATGAAATCAAAATTGAAGAGGACCATATATATAATCACATATAATATTGTAATTAATAATATGATATCATAATATCATGGAATTTTAGTAACATATTAGCAATATAAAACTGGGAATCATAAGTATAAGTCAAGGCTTTCTGCTAAGATAACCTAACATAGTGTGTTGGGCTTATTGATTATGGACCATATATTGTATAACATGAGATGAAAAAATTACCAAATTCATTAAGGGGATTCATAATTATAATCCCACTATTAAAATTATAATATCCAATTGTATATTTGTATCAAATATTTAAATCATATATAAATTATAAGAATAAAAAAACCCATGATAATGAAATAGTTTACATAATAATATCTCAATGAATAACCAAAATATATATCATAATGATTACTAATAATACAAGGGATAAATTATTTTGAGACATTCATATCTAAACAAATAAATATAGTTCATGATGATATAGATTAAATTAATAAACTATCATGAGAAAGGGGTGAAGTAGGCTTGGTAATGAACCTATTGAACTATGTTTTAAGAATTGATGAAATAAACTTTCAATGGAATAAGTTCAATAAGTATTATTTAAATCTATAAATGTTATATAATAAGATTCCATAAAATAATAGTTATTTTTATAAATCATTTAATATTAAAATGTTTATAAAAGTGAAACATGAAATGGAATAAGGAATAAAGAAGCTCCCTTAAAAAATATTTTATTTTAAAAAGAAAGATTGATATGGGGACTTGAAAAAAATATATCCTTATAAAATAATGGATGAAAAAACCTTATATATGTATAATTAATATATATAAACAATATAGTAGAATATCATGATAATAATAAATATATAAAGGGATGAAAATAGTTGGAAAGAATGACCCAAAATATAAATAGGGTGGTTAAAGAGTTCTCATACTTTGGCCCCGAATTATTTAGAATATGAATCCAACATATTTAATAATAAAATAAAATTTATTAAATAACTAATTTAAAAAATATTTCATGTATATTTTATGTATTAATTTTGTTATATGATTTTTTAATTATCATTTAATAAAGACATTATGTTCATGTTCATCGCCCCAAGGATGTTTATTTCATGTTTTTGAGGTTGCATTAGTTTATTGATAATGATTTAATTTCTTATAAACTGTGTCCATAAATTCATAAACATAGAATTATAGAGTATTCATCATTATTAATGTTTAACTTGTTGATAATATCCATAAGTTTTCTGTTATAGGAATAGTTTATTGTTTATAAATGTTATTTTTTAATGGTGAGCTCATTTAGGTTATTTTCTCAACCATGTTGAACATAATCAGTTTTATTTAATATTTATGTTTATTTAGCCATTAAACAATATGAAATAAAATAAAATATATGTATTGTGATAAAATTTAAATATAAAATTATTATTATAACCATCCATAAAGGTGGTGAAGAAAATGAAATATGTCGTTCATGGAGGTGGTTAACCGACCATAGTATGAGTGATATTTTAATTTTTAAAATAAACTAAATAAAGGTAGACAATGATTATTACGTTATTATAATAAAATTTTATTATATTTATAATTATTATTTCATTATAATAGTATGTTTAGAATAGATTTGGACGAGGTAGAAGAAGAAAATAACTTAAAAGATAGTGATTGAAATAATTACATCTTACTTTGAATTTCCTCCTTTGACACTCTACTTGGGCTTAGGTAATAGTCTTTTAAAAAGAGGAAAAACTCTTGAATGTATATGGTTATTTTTTAGTATATTTTAATAGGTGTTTAAAATGGTAAATATCTTATGGTGTGAGGAGAGGTAGGGTATCGAAGGGTTGTATTTATAAGGGGAGGAGATGTGTGTTTTTGAATAAAATATTCATTTGTTTGTTATTTTTTCTCAGGAATAAAAATTAGGAAGATTTTTGTGACTATAAAAAGTAATTTGTACATGTGAGTCCAGGAAAATGGTCTCTTACACCGTCCAATATTAAATTAATCCTTTATTTAACTTATAATGTATAATAATGTATTTTTTCATATTTCAATATACACCAAAAAATCAACTTTTTTATAAAAATAATAAAAAATAATTCTTGGGAAATTTCTCTATATTGGTTCTAAAAATGAAATCAATTTTATTAAAATATTTTATAATTATGAGAAATTTAATTTTTAAATAAACTTTTTATGTGTCAAAAAATGATTTTTTATGACATGATCAAATTTATGACCCTTAGAAAACATACATATTATTTCAAAAATTATTATATATATATATATATATATAAATATTTTTTAATAATTTTATTAAAATATACATATATAAAAATGTTAAATTTATCATAAAAATGAATTTTAACAAAAATAAATCATATATGTTTTATAAATATTAAATTATGTTTTCTTTTTATCAAATATTTTTTTATTATATTAAACACTATTATTTAATTATATTATGAAATAAATTCATTATATTTTTGTTTCATAATATAGAAAAATATTGTTTTACTAATCCAATAGTCTGGTTACTATTATAATAGTCAGATTGCTATTCCTAATGGTCAAGTTACTATTCCAACCATCATATTTCCAATGATTATATAGGTTTTATAAATTCTTATAAATACCACATATTACCTTTATTCATCATTCACATAAATTTCTCTAAAGGATTCAAATTTTTTTATTACATTTGTAATATTATTTTTCTTTTTTACAGAGTTATTTTTGTGTGTTGTTATTCTAAGAGGGAAAGGTGATCCAAATTTTATTATTGTAGTTATATTTTATTTATTGTTTTACTATATTATGTTAATTTTATTTGATATATTTATCCTATAAATGTAATTTTATAAATTAATATAATAAAATATTATTGTTTTTTATCATGTAGTTCATGTGTTTTATACTAAATTCCTAAATAAGAAATTTATTCAAAAAGAAAAATCTACATATAAAATTATAATTGATAAATTATTCCCCCTTTATAAATTTCTTCCTTGAAATTTCATTTCATATGCTAAGATGAAATTACATGAGGGTACTTTTGTTTCATTACTTGCTTTGGTTCCCATGTTCCCTCTTCAGACTTATAGTTTATCTATAGTACTTTGATATGGTGATTTCTCTTTTTTGTGTAGAAAATTGTCTCTATGACCAAATATATTCATCTATTACTCCTCAAGAGTGATATCATGGTCCAATTTTAGAGCATTTTAATTTAGTACATGTGAATGATCAAGAAAATTCTTCCTTAGGAGAGATAATTGAAATATGTCATTCACTTGAGATATGTTTGTTAGGAGTTCTAGTCGATAGTGGAACAATCTGATACAATCAAGAATCTCAAAGGGGATAATGTATCTAGGACTAATCTCTACGTTCTTCCCAGACCACATGTCCCTTTTCGATGGAGATATATGAAGTAAAACTTTATCTCAAAATTGATGCTCTATAACTCATCAAATATTACCTGTATAACACTTATGTTGAATCAATACTACTTTTATGTGTTGCTGAATGGATTTTATCTTATATACCATTTTGTTGAGTTGTTTGATTCTAAATATCTTAACGCATCCAAATTTGTCTAGACATTTTTGAGATATATTTTTCCTCTCAAATAGGTCTTCATAAGGATCCATAGAAATGCTTTGGTGGATGATATTATTGTATGCTAACTCGATCAGAGTAATTCATCAGTCAATTTATCTTTTGAAATCCATAGATAAATCTCTAATAATACCCGAAAGTGTTTATATTTTTATTTAGTATTATCAATTAGTTTGGGGGCGACAATTTATTTAAGGTCAACTCTATCTTCAAGTAATGTTGAATAATTTTCTAGAACATTGACGAGAACCATAGATCTTGATCAAATACAATAGATATTGGTAATCTATAAATCTTCACCACATATCTAATGTATAACATTGCAAGTTTATAGTGGGCGAGTTCATCTAAAATAGAGAACAATTTATTAGTATTTATAAGATGACCCGCTATAACCCATATGTGATTATTTTATATAGTTGTCTTAAAAAGTGTCATAACGAAATCTATGGTGTTGTTCTCACATTTTTCATATAGGTATGGGTAATATTGGTATCATCCCCTTTGAAGTTTTTACTTTCTTCCTGAACATACTTGAATATCTATAACTTTTATGTATATTCAAAAATTACTTTATTCATATTGTCCAATAAGAATTGATTTTATATATCTCTATACATTTTTTTCTCAAGGATGGTTAGAGAATTTTGATATATGAGAATCATTTAATATCTCTTTGTTTATATTAGGGTTTTCTAGTATACATAACTATGTATGAAATCTCACGACTACTTCTTTATCAATTTTGAACTCTGAATCTTTTCGAATTCTCATAGAATCCACCTTATTTTTTATCTATATATACTTATTCTAATAATTATTAATTTTCTACAAAATAGATGGTTTAGTAATCATTTATGAAAGATAGGATGTTGTTACTTCCTTTATGATTTCCATTTCAATCCTTTACATGTATAATAATACTATATCATTTCATACTCATTATGGATAAGGTTGCAAGAATTTTCTACTTAGATAATTCTCCACTTTATCATCCTTCCATGGATGATAATGGATTGATAAATCATAGTACTTGTTCGTATCTAACCATATTCATTTGTAAGTGTTGGTGTAATTTTGTGTGGAAATATTTTTTGGGAACTTGTGGTCCATATATATATATGTATATATATCATGCTTCTCTCAATAGAGATAATGCCTCTAAATCATTATTTTAGTGATTATTGTATCCAAATCCAAATCATTCATTGGGTAATTTTTATCGTACACTATCAACTGTCTTGAGGTATGTTCTCTTAATTTATCATTTTTCTAGAGAAAATTACCGAATAAATTAATTTAAGCATCATTATAGATAAAAAATTCTTCCACACTTGTGGGTAGTGTGAGTACAAATGATTTAATTGGCCTTTTATTCAACTATTTTAAGCTCTCTTCATAATCATTAGTGCAAAATATTTTTACTCTTTTTGACTTAACTAGGTTTTTTTGGGATTTGAAATAATGATAAGTTCCTAAAAAATCACCAATACTACCTAGATAATCCAAGGAAACTATGAAAATCCCTTAGAAATGTTGTTCTTGGTCATTACTATGCCACATTTTCTTTGAAATATCTAAAGATATCCCCTTGAATGTAATAAAATTAAACAAAAATGTTAATTTCTCTATAAAATACTTAAATTTACTAAAATTTTCATATACTTATATTTTATAAAAGTATTTAGCATAGTACACAAATTATTTTCATGTTCCTCCTTTATTTTAAATTATTTGAGGCTGTCATCTATAAATATTGCCACAAATTTGTTAAGGTAATATCTAATGACTATATTCATAAAGTATATGAAATTTTTGAACAATTTATGAGTTCTAATGACATCAATATAAAATAATAGTGTACATAAATTATATTAAAGGAAGTATTAGGAATATAATCCCTCCTCACATTTATTTTATATTTTCCTAATAGAAGATAAACTTTAGAGAAGTAATGATATGCTCATTATTGATCAAACAAGTCATCAATCTATAGAAGGGGATACTTTTTCTTTATCATGATCTTGATGAGTCATGATAATAAATTAATAGATTCATTGTTCCATCTTTATACTTGAAAGATAGGGATGGTACATATCATGGTGAAGAATTTGGTCATATGAAACCCTTTTTGAGGTTCTCTAGTATTTTCTCCTTCAGTTATTCTAGTTCAATGGCGAATATTCTAAAAAGACTCCTGGTATAAGTATAGCTCCAAGTATAAGTTCAATTGATAACTCAACCTCTCAATCAAGAGGAATACCATGAAATATTTATGGAATACATTAGTATATTCCATTTCAATGGCCATTTATTGAAGGATTATCCATTCATTTGTCTTAATCATCTAATCTAGATATTATTGATCATAAAGAAAGAATATCAATTCTTGAGAAGTATTTTTCAATGGAGATTATTCTTTTTTCCTTAAAAATTTTTATAATTAGAGGATGATTTACGATTTAGAAAGTGATTTGCCTCTCCCAAAAGATGATGTTGGATCTATATAGAGGAATCCAATCCATGCATATTATAACATATAATTCTACTAAAGGGAGTATAAATTTGTTTTTTGGGATATTATTTCGATAAATTTTAATAGTAAAGAGTTATATACTTGAAATGAAACAACTTCACCACTTTGTGTTTTCATTGGTAACTCAACCCTAAGTTCTGAGGTGATGTTTGAATATTTATACAGAACTTTAATGATATATAAGAACAAATAAAACTATAATTAGATAATACATTTTAAGTTCATTAGTGGATAATAATAACACCTTTCCTTATTTGATCAGGGTTCTAATAATTTATTAAAACAATAATAAAGAATTTGATGAGAATACTACAATTATAATAATATAAAAGAAAAAATATTTTCATAGAAAGAATAACTCATAAATGAAATATATATATCTGAAATTATGAATTTATAGGTTTTAGTCTACCTAATACCAAAAAAAAGACAATTATTTGATACCAACTATTGAAATTCACACTCATACAAATATTAATACATGTTTTTTAATATAAAATTCTATAAAAACCAAACCTTAAATCTAGTTTCCTAGTGTCTTTATAAGATTAGATATAAAAAACAGAAATTCTAGAATAAAATACAATATACTTATTTAAATATCCATAATTTTATTCTAAATCCCCCTGAAATTATACTATTACATAGGGTACCTAGATGATATACATAAATAAAAAGGATATCTATAAATACTAGTAAGGGAATAAAAATGATAATAAAGTATAATATTTGAGTTAAGATGCATAACCTGATATCACAAAATATGAGGATCATATATATAATCTCATGAAATCATGTCATAAATAATTTGATATCATAAGATAATGGCATCATGAAAATATGGAAAAAAATATAACCTGACATCAAAAGCAAAAGTCAAGGTTCACTATAAAGATAACATAAAATAATTGTATTTGATATTTACCAGAAAAGCCGTTAGAGGATAAACCTCTGACCATTTATTAAAAAAGAGAAAGAAAACCGGTTTCAGCGTTGCCGGTACCCATTAAAAAACATCCCCGTGCCATACATTTCAAAACAACTTTCAAATTTCAAACTCAAAAAACCATCCAGCTGTCCTCGATCAGCATGCCATCACCGCACACCTTTCCATGCCTCCTCGGGCCGCTCACATCTCGAAACTCACCCAGCCATCAAACTCATCAGCTTCACCGTCACCAACCAGACTGCTCATCGTCGGCGAGACCCACCACCGGAGAAGATAACCGGAAACTTCAACAACATCCACTTCATCAAGATCCATCACCAACCACGGAAACATCATCACCTTGCCATCATCGACCATCCATCACAGAAACCAGAAACAAAGAAAACCCAAACACCATAAACAACCATCACCGATACAGCCAACACCGCCGCTGTACCACCGTCGCGCAACAAAAGTCAAGGGGATCCCCGAAGCAGATTCATCCACAACATTTCAACAAAAAACCAGAAACCGGAAGAGCACGTGAGAAACAACAAACAAATCAAAACACAAACCAGCACAAAGATCCCGTTGCCGCCTTCAAAAACTCAGATACTGCAGCAGACCACCCATCGAACACACCGACGATGAGGTTGCAACCCTCAATCGCGACAACTGGAAACCGACCACGAAGCCAACATCGTGCCGCCGCAACAAGCCCTATCCAATAAAATAAGGGATCAAGGATTTTTATACATTCATATTATAATAAAGAAATATAGGTAAGTATTATAATGCTTAATAAATTAAAATATCATGAGAAAGGGTGTGAATAAGTAGGTGTGGAAATTAATTACTTAAACAATGTTTTAATAATCAAGAAAGAACCTTTTAAGAGAATAAGTGCATAATAATTTATTTAAAACCAAAAAATATACTATAATATATTTTATTAAAAGAATGGGTCTTTTATAAATTATATAATATTAAAAATCGTTAAAAAGAGACACATGTAACAAAATAAGGAATATAAAAGGTACCTTTAATCATGTTTTATTAAAATAAAACATTGATAAGGTAACTTGAAAAACATATATGAAAAAATATACTAAAACATAAAATTATGAGTGATTAACATTGTGAAGACACTATGAAGACCCTAGAAAGCTTAAACAACTGTAAGAAATATCATGATTAACCTTATGATTTTAAACTAGAAAAAGTTCAACCTTATTATAATCACTTATCAACCATATGATAATTGTGGTTGAATATATGGGATTTTATTCAAATATATGAAATCTATTCCATTTGAATTTGTAATAAAATTATTCAACCCTAGACAAGGCCTAAAAAACGGCCTAATTTTTCACATTGATGTTATCTTCAATGGATTGAGCATCATCAATCAAACAAAATATCTAACATTACCCTATAAATACTTTATAATATAATATAAATCTCTTGGTATTGTCTAATATCAACAACCATTGTCTTCCTCTACCGAGTGGTTATGTTACTATGTACATTTTTAGTACAAATATATATATATATATATATATATATATATTCATAACAAATTCTTGAAAACCATTTATAAAGAAGATGATGCATATGATGACATCATTTTACTTGTATCCACATGTGTTATATATTGATTGGTGAACCACATTAATTTTTTTATAATTGATTTTTAATAAGGAATAACACAACATTGTTAGTCCAATGTTGTCCCATGGTACCCCCATACATTACATAAACGATTATTAGTAGTGCCACCCCAAAATACTTATTATACACTCTAATAATCTCTATTCCTACTCAAACTATTCATGTTTCTTTTCCACTCCATGATTGGCTTAACCATCGAGATTATTGTCAACTAGTGTACACCTTACTTTAATTGGATGAAAAGGAGTTGGAAAATTTTTATACACTCTCACATACCCATCATTTCATGTCATGTATCAAAAAAATTGATTTCCAAAAAATTAACAATATGATCTTATTCCCAAATTATAATACATTTTTGGACTTCCATACTAATTTTTTTCACCAACTCTAACATCTTAACTACTAATATATTGTAAACCAAAACAGCTCTTAATAGAAAATTTTACCTTATATTCTGAGGAGTAATTTTTTCTAATGATTAAAGGATTATTACTAATATATGGTGACCATTGAATTATTTATATAATTTTTAATATGTCCATGCTACTCATATCATAATCTGTTCAACCAATTTGACATATATTGTGAACAGATTAATGTATCCTTTAGACCCATGTGTGTAAATTATAGTATAATTTATCAACCACTTAATTATATATTATAAAAAAAATTAAAAATACATCCTTATGGTTGTAACATTATCCACTATTGGAATTTTTTGAAATATCTAATAAAATCCAAGCACGTATTTTATCATCTGTCTTCCTTATACCCCTTTATTAAAAAATAAAAATTTTATTGACACACTATGATATAACTTTGAATTATTTCACCCTTTGGGTTTTAGTATTTTTTTCAAGTGAAATAAACAAATTTTCATTCCATCATGAATTTATGAATAAGAGAGTATATTATCCCATATACTATTCACTTCAGACCATCATTTCAATCATCATGTTTATGATTACAAAAATCTTTGTATTTGCTTCGTCAATGCTTTAATGAAACATCAAATTTCAAGACACTTCATACATGTTCATTATTATCAAAAATATTTAGTGAGTAATGTTACTAATTCTTTATGAACCTTAATTAAAATCCTTTAATCACACTAAGAATGTAATCAGTATAGGAAATATTAGTTCTTTTTAATCACATCAAATATGTACACATAATTTAATAATTTTCATGAAACACATGTAGCTAATATAATTCCTTCAACTATACACTACCTATTAACCCATTAAAATTCTCAAAAAATAGTCATTGTAGTTTGGTTATTTTAGGTAATGAATGGAATTATTTAAGAATAACCACATGTGGTTTAAGGTACGATATGTATTTTTTAAAATTACCACACATACTCTCTAAAATTGTAGTAGGTATTTCTTTCTTTTTTGTATCTTTGTATAGAGTGTTGGATATTATAATAGTTCCAAAAACACCAATTTTTTTGCTATAAATTATTAGTGGTAGAAATAACACTCTCAATCACATCCACTAATTGTGTATGTTTATTTTGTATGAAGACGGGTTTTGTGGGATGTCATCATGGAGTTGTAAAGATCCTTGTACATCATACATTATATGGATCAATTGTTTTCAGCCAAATATTGGGTGTATATCTCTCATTTAAAGGTTATATCCTAATGAGTGAATGGGTCACCTATAATGAAGAGAAGGACCCTTAGGTTGGAAAATTAAGTCCATCTTTATATGGGTTACAATTTATTACCTAAAAGTTCAGAAGGTTAGATTTGTGTGCTACATATGCATTGGATGAGAAATTTTCTATAATGGTGGAAGTATTTTGGGATATTTATTCAAGGTGTTCTAGGTATTCCTTTGTCCCAGATAAGTTTTTTTACAGAAAATCATGTTTTTGGACTATATAGATAACTTTTATAGCTTATCAAGTTTGAAAACTAATATTAGGGAGTTGATGATATAATTAGAAGGCCTTTTGTAGAAAGTGTCTTTAGACCTAGTTTACCCCTCATTTAAGGAGTTGAAATAATTATAGTGATTTTATAAAATTGATCTTAGGTTTGGGTATCATCATAATTTTATTTTAGAGGATAAATTTCATCATTGAAGATTTTTATGAAAAATATGTGTGCTTGGTATCAGTTATGGTTTTGAAAAACATACCTGAATCATTAGTGAGACCTTTGAAATTTTGTTGGTTATATTTTTTCATGATACCCTCATGCAAACACGACTATAGTGTGAGTATTCCAAGTGTTTGATTTTTTTTATTTTCAAACTTGGAGAGAAAAAGATGTTTGATAATCTCTTGAATCATGAAGATTTTTGTGGATATTAATCCTTTTGAGCTAAATTATTTTAAGGATTGGAATAAGGGTTTTCCTATATAGAGATAAGGATATGATGGTGTATGCGATCAATGTGGTGTAGTACATTTACAATAGCTAATGGAATTAACATAATTTTCCATTCTTGGTAGATTGTGGAGATATATGAGCATATAAACTCATTATAGAGAATTTTGATGGTAAATAGAGCCATTTTTTTCGTTTGATCTACAGCACTTAATCTTACACTCTTCAACAAGTGAGGGGACTAACTATGTGAAAATGACTATGGTGTTTTACATGAAAATATTTCCCTAGGTCATGCACTTGATGTATTATCTAAAGGAAAAGTGTGTGTCATCCACTTCCATCATTGGATAAGGGTTTTCCAATAAGGATTTTTTACATAACATGAAAAAAATGTTGAAATACGGTTTTAATATTAGAGAATGGGTCATTGGTTATATAGTTTTAACTGATAATTCAATCATCTTCATCCTGTGTAAAATCTAGATACATGGTGATTTATGTTTCTTAATAAGGTATGGTTATTATTGATCAAGTTTTTAAAGGTTTTATCTTGGATTTTAGAGCTGATGGAGTTAGGTTATTTGAGATGTCAAGACGGTACACTTCATATTTTGGAATAGAGGGTCACTGATGAGATAAAGGTTAGTTTCCAATTAGACTGATGAGGTCATTACCATTTCTCATTTTTCTTATCCACAACTCTCATAAAGATAAACAAAAACACCACCTAGTAATACATGGTAGTGTATGCAATATTTTCTAGAGACAAATGTATGAAGGTTTGATTCCCATAGATCAGAAAAATTGAGTTTGGAATTTTGGGTCATATTTGTGCTTTGTAATGGAAATTTTAGTACATGTTCCTTGTTGGGTTATAAAAAAGAGTAGTAACATAAGTAGTGAGGAAAGTCACCCTAAGACTCATCTTGGGTTTGTGTAAAATTTTCATTATTATGATTAATGGAATAATTTGGCTCAAATTGATTCTTACAAAGTGTCAATCATCTGAATTACTATTTCAATTGTTGGGAATATAACATTCTCATATGATATTTCATTATCAGTGAACCTTTTTTGGGTGTATGTTAAAAGTTATTTATTTTTATTCTATGGAGATGAATTCCCACAAATGAGAAGGGTATAAGGTAATAAATCTTCGTTGAATTCTTATTATGAGAGATTATGCACATATAAAATTTGTACTCAAGAGAAATCTTGAATAAATGGTTTTTTTGAATATATGGAGGTTTACAAGTTGATGTTATGAAAATGGGATTCTTTTTAATGTGGTTTGTGTTATGGGTTCACAAAGAATTTAATCCTTTAGAGGAATATAGAGTGCATGCAAAGGAAGGATATCATTTTACATGAGTTTTTATTATGAGTTTTATAGTCTAGTAGCTTTAGTTATTTTACTTTTCTAAGATGAAATAACATAAAGGATAGGATTATATACCGACTTGGATTTTTTATTTAATACCATTTAATATTTTAAATTAAATTTATTATGCTAGTTGCATCGTGGATTTTTTTAGAAGTGATGTGGTTTTATAAAAATATATAATATATATAATATATTATTTTATTCCCTCCCATATATAAAAAATTCATATCTCATATACATAGATTTAGAAGGGAATTCTATACTCTAATTGTTTTTAAAATAGGGTGTTTTAACCATGAAGGGTATAATTTATGTGTTAGGGTTCTGAGTTCTAGGATGATCCTTTTGAGGTTTTCAAAATATTTACTTGGATAAGCTAATTTCACATGAAATTTTCAACCTTTCTCTTCATATCTAGGGTTATCTTTTTATAATTTATATGAACCCTAGAATATTGGGGTGATTAAGATCAAATTATTGGGAGATTAAAATAAACCATGAGTCGAGGATGAGTTGGAATATAGCAAATAATCACCGTGAGGTGGGAAAGTTAATGTTTTGTTTTTTCCTAATTCTTTATTTGATGAAATTAAAATTATAAATTCATGTTTTATTATATGAAAATAAAGGATTATTTTATTTTTTTCTCTGCATATTTTTTTTATAAAGTACCCATTCTTCCATTTTGTTAAAAAACATATTGGGATTTAATTAATATAAATATTATTATTAAAATAATTGGAAATAATTATTTAAGGATGACAAATAATGATGGAGAATGATTATGAATGGTGAAGGTTGATGAAGATAAGATGGATTAACATTCACTAGTATATAATTACCCTTTACCCCTCTCTTTTCCTCTATATTTTCCCTATTGTTATCATTTAAATTCCTTGAATATATGGATTCATTAGTAAATGATTCATGGTTGAAATTTCAAGTGATCATAATTACACCAAAAAATATTTTGTCAAACCCTTATTTTCATTCCTCCCCATGAATAAGTTTACCACTGGTCTCCACAATGGATAATGGTTTGACAATATATTCTCAAGATGATGTGGTAGTTGATGAATATTGAGCTTGATATTGGTGTTTCATAGTGTCCAGGTGAGACAAGGTTGAGAAATTAGGATCCTCCCATGAAATGGAGAAACATGAGGCATTTGATAGGTGATAGATATTTTCAGTGTGATCTAAGCGATGAAAAGTTCTTATAAAATCTCTTAAGAGGTGGTGGAAGTATTTAAGACAAGTTTATGGCATTTGGGTATTGTTATGGTCAAGATCGATGAAAGAGATTTAATTTTTAGTAGTTGAATTCATTAGGCACGTAACATTATAGTATATACTGGGTATTCTCTCCACTGTAGGATATAGTTTCCAAGTGTATTTATATTTCACATGAATTTAAATGTGGGTCACACACCACATATATTATATCATATGCCTCATAGTTTTTCATAGTATATTCCAAGGTGACTTTCTAATTCCACATCCCATATGGATTTGTAAAAAAACTATATATCTCAAGGACAAGACTTAAGATCCCATTGTAGCATAAGACTGACTAGTTCATAAGTCACACATTCCATGTATCTTATTGAGACATGTGTGTAGGTATAATTCAATTGATAGGTCAATGGTGTTATATTCTTTTCAATCACAAAATACTTAAAAAACATGTACATGGGGTTACATGTCATGTACAAGGTAGTTTATGGTGTTTTCCATGTCTTCTCAACTGGGTGTCAGAATTAGAAATATGAGAATTCTATTTTAAGAATGTTTCCATATAGAACATGTTGATTTAATTATTTTAAATACTAAGATATGTTTCAATTTATTTTAGTAAATTAAAATTCCTTAGCTTCATAGAGTTGGCAATAGGGTGTGGGATGAGATGTGAGGAGAAGGTGTGGGGTTAGTAACTCTCTGTGAGATCACTCAAACTAGGGAATGGGTCCTTCATGAAATTAGAAGAGTCAGAAACCCCCATATTGATAGTCTTTAGGTCCTCCACTTAGAGAGTAGGTATCCCCCTTGGTTGGTGCACATTCCAAATGATAATGTCTTGGGTATTGATCAATATTCACACCTTCATAAGGCACAAGTCCCACGATTAAATGTAGAGTGAGATGAAATGGAAGGTTGGAAGTTTAATATATTTAATTTTGGTACAATACTTTATTTTATAGTGTGTTTACCTATGATGAAGGATGAACGATCATTTTATACACTTCTCCATAACTAGGAACAACTCCACATTACGGTTTCCGAGGGTAGACATAAGGTTGTGAGGTGTTGGGTGGTTAGGGAATCGAGAGTTCTATAATATAATCAAGTTCCATTTAGTATGAAAACTTTGTGGTTATTATTATATAGATCTTGAAATATTTATATACCCATTTTTACCAACAAAGTATTCTATTAAACTAAGATACCAACTTCAGATTTTATGGGTCATATTGTATTTTGAGTTTCTATGGTTTCATCTATGAAGTCGCCCTTAGTAGAGTAGTGTTTTGAATTTAAAGTTGATCAATGATGAAAAATAATTTTCCTTACATATAGGCTTTTTTTCTATTAATAATATACAATTTTCCATTATTATTCCCCACTTGTTCCATAGTATTGAGATGAATGTTGTTTTATATTTTCTTTCTGTTTTTGAGGAGTAATAATAGGTATGTTTATACACATACCTACTCGATCCTTATGATCACATGTATTTTATTTGTTCTTATGATGCATAGTTTGATGATGATATTGATAGATATGGTTATGGTTTAGTTTATGTGGAGATAATTCTTGTTGGTGCTTAATGGTTCTAGTTGGTGGAATTTTCTATTAGTGAGATATTATTAGGAGTTCTTTTGGCGAGGAAGTGTTTTCCCCTTATCATGCATCCAACATTATTAGTGGTGTAACATTTTATATAAGATAATTTGAATGAATTCCATATACATTGTACTCGATGGATACTATTTTATACATGAATTAGGTAATACATTTTAGTTATTTATATACTGCTAGTGGTTAGTGATTATTTGTTATAATGGGTATTTATATTTATTGAAGGTTGTTATGAGCTATGAATTTATATGTAATTTATAAATTTTTGGTTATAGTCCCAATCCCATGAAATATTTGTTATAGGATTTAATTGGAACACTTGACTTATCATCAACCACAAATATTTCTTAGTGGTTCAGGTCATGTCTCTATTTTACTCTATCATTCATTAATTTTTGGTGTATACATCCCAAAAAAATTATAATCAAACACTAAGTATTAAATCTTCAATTTTTACATAGTCTATGATAATCATGTAAATACATGTGTTTTTCTAGAATGTTAAGATCAAGGTGAGTAGGGGATCATATAAAGATGAAAAGTTTACTCATGAGAAACATTTTTTTTGTATTCTAGGGATAAAACCCATTAGTATAACACCTGGAATTCCACAAATTATGTCATTAATATACTTGTGGTTCATGTTTCATATAATTTCCCATTATACGAGGTTAATAAGTTACCTATCATATTAATTATAACATTTTGATAAATTTACTACATCATCCTTGAGGATGAGTTATTGTAAGTGTGATTGGATATTCTTATGATATTGTTGAAGGTATTTTCTTAATATAGATGGAATTTTTTATTCCATATAATGGGTAATATATATGAACCCTCGATTGGGTAAGACCAATGACGTGTATAAACATACCTAGGTAACTAAAACATGGTGTTCTTATCCATATTAGTGATTGATATGTAATGTACTTATCTATTTGAGTAAATAGCATTATATGTATTCATTTTTCTTATTCAATATTTACTCAGAGAATAAATATTTTTTGAATATTCCTATTTGAAATTAATATGTAAAATAACTCATGGTTATACTCTATGTTTTGGAAATATATATTATATAATTGTGTATGAAATATGGGATGGAATTAATAAACATAATTGAAGTCGCCATGTGAATTTTTGATTCTTGTACTGTATTTGGTATTAATTTATTTGTTAGAGGATAATAGATACTTTGAGAACATGGGAGATGGTATCCACCTAATCCATGAATAAGGTTGTAACCATGACCTATGGTCAAATAATATTAATGATTATATAATGAGGTTCTACCACATATGATGACCTGGATGGACAAATTCTACGTTATAACTATTATATCACACAATTTAATGTGTTTTTATTCACGATAAATAATGACTTATACTGAAGGAAGTATTCCTATTCCATCTATAATAGTTTATAGTATAAGTGTATCTATCTAGGTTAATAGCTTCAATAAGATATATAAATTATATTTCAATGATATCTACAATGGAATATTGAAGAGACAAGATGTTGAAGGAACGATCCATGGAATTATGGATATAGATTTTAAAAGGTTGAGGTCAGAAATATCTTTTTTCTGAATTGTTATACCATAAAAAGTTTCCAAGATATATATATATATATATAAAGTTTAAATGATATTCAAAGTTTTTTATAGTTCTTGATGAATATGGAGGAACCGAACCTAGATTTTTTAGAATATTGGTAGCTAAAAATAGTGAAAAATAAAATTGTATGAATTTGTAAAGTGATTTGATGTGTTTGTGAATGGTTGAAGTCAATTATTAGATGATTTGAAGTCATTTTAGGAAGTCTATAATTTTTAAGTTCACTAAAAATGGAAATGTACACGAAATTATGAATTTATTACTGATCATATGACATTGGATTGTTTGTTCTTACTTTAGGAAAATCGTATGACTTTGAAGTTGACTATAAATTTGAAAAAATAATATTGTATGAATTATAAAGGACTATATGGATTTTAGATAATAATACTTAAAGGTCATTCTATGAATTCATTGAGATCATAAGACTTTTTTTATATTATATTACTTTTCTCTACATCTGAATTTAGCAAAATTCATGGGAGTACATCTTAAAAATTTGAGCTTAGGTAAGTAAATGGAAAAGGTCTGAGCATATGAATTCATCATATGACTTTTTCACCATCACATGACACCTTTATCCCTCACATTTATTTATAAATAACAGAAGTATATCATAAGAACTCATTATGAGAGTTCAATATAAGCATTCTGCTATTCCATCCATAATTCGTGGAGTTAGCCATATGGCATTAGGTGATTGTAGGACTTTATCATACAACTTGAAGATTGTATGAATTCAAAGTCATATGAAGCGAAGTCACCAAAAAGATTGATCGTATTACTTTCAAAATACTAACTTCATATGAATTTTAAAGTCATAATAAATTTAGTTACCTTTTTATGTGTATACATTTTTGAGTTAGAAAAGATTTAGAATAATGCTAAATGAAAAATGAGTTTTCCAGGTTTAATATATGAGTACTAAAATAAATTGGGATGGTTCTTGTGCTATTCAAAAATGATCCAAACCTCTTAAAGATTTTTTGAGCCATTATCCAAGATTGTCTTGATAAATATTGAATAATTAAATGAGAAGAAATATGACTATTCTTTATATTATTATTTTAAAATGTAAATATTTGAAAATAATTATTGGTGATAAAAAGTTGAAACAAATATGATGATTATTGATCTATAATTCAAATTTATAAATATCCTATAGAATAATGTGATTCAATATGAAGGTACTAAGTTTATTGAGATATATATGTGTTATCAAGTGACTAAATATTCATGATATTGAGAAATTGAATATTTCATCATTGTAAATTTCTTCATGGAACAAGATATAATAAGATGAGATTAATATGGTTTAATGAGAAATAAAATAAGAAAATGTTTAAGAACTCAAGAATACTGCAATAAACTTGAATCATTATTTTCCACAAATATAAGATAAATGATTAATATATGTAAAAATAAAGGGAACTCCTATAATTTCTATAGATAAAATGGGTGAGGAGACAAAAAGAAAATAGAGATCATGGAAGTAGTCCCATATCTGAAAAAACTGAGAAGGGTTATAGGAACCAAATTATATGGTGATATTTCAAATTTCATATATTTAAAATATACTTTTTCTTGGTGGCTTATGAATAAAAATAAAAATATAACAAAAAATAGTATTGTGCAAAACTTTTGAGAAATCGAGAGGTGTGCTGTGAGAAATATATTTATAAACTCTCAAAGAAAAAGGAGGAGGATTTGATATTGTGATGAAGCTAAAGTTAATTGAGAATCAAATCTAAAGGATGAATAAGATAATATATCCATAATTTAATTTTTTATATTAGTAAACTAATTAAGTGAGAATAAAATATATGGAAAAAAGAGGATTGATAGACTGTGTTGGGAATTATTTTATCCATTAATTTTGATCCGTTTAGTGATTCTGAATAAAGATGATAAATCCATATGAATTTATTCTATGTTTATTTATGAATTTTATTTTGGACAAAGACTGAGTTTTAGACAATGTTCCCAAATACCAGTTTTGATTAAAAGAATCTATCTAAGGGGAATGAGATCATTCCTGTATGTAGATATATCCTGAGTAAACATGTTTATCTATATCAAGAGTATTAAAGATACATCACTTTAATATACAATTTGAAAAGTCATAGAACCCATGTGACTCAGAGTATGGAATTAAAACATATTGAAATGATTTGATTACTTTTTGAAGATTTTTTTATAATATTATATGAGAGGAAGGAAAGTGTTTTCATGGTTAGATGATGGGTCTATTTGGGAAACAGAAACCACTATAATCAACATCTTATTATAGTATGGAATTGTTGACTAGGGTGAATAAAAAATTAAGGTAAAGAGTTGGTGTTTGAACTGAACCATGTAAATATATAGTGTGCCTTTTTATGCTTTAATTATATGTATGTGGTTGATGGTTTATTTATAAAACATTAAATTGATATATATTTACTATCTCAAAAATGGATAAATTCTGAATGGGGTAAAATATTACAAGAGAATTTTGGTATTTTATTAAAATATTCTATACTTGATTCCCCCTTTATTTGGTGTTTACACCAATTATAAGGTATATTTTAAGTGTTATTAGAGTAATGTACCATCTGGTTGTATTTAGTTTTTTCATGAGTATTATTTTATAATTTGATGAAGTGATGATTTGAAGAGAGATTTGAAGTAAAGACTCAGATAGAAATAGATTCAATTACAATTATTACACATGTGGATGTATCTAAAAATAATATTAAAAATAGGAAAAGGAAAGAGTCCAATAATATTAGGAAAAACTCAAGAATGAGAGAAGAACAACCACTACCTGAAGGTAGTCACAATGGTGCTAGTAGTTCAATCTGTGATGAGACTAATGGCCATAAAGATTTCGATAATATCTATTATGAGGTTGAAAGTTATTTGAAGAAATATCTTACCAAAACTATTGATCATATATTTTCTATTATTTATTGTTATATGATGTAAATTCATAGCTAATAGAAGATTCCAAATCAATGAAAAGGTATTAATAGGGAATTTGAAAAAAATGAAATTCTCCTGTCAATGGGATGAATGTTAAGGACCAGTACATATAGTTTATCAAAGGAAAATTTTAAATGGATAAAGGAAACTTGTAATTATGTATTGAAAATAAAGATAATATTAGTAAAACCATTTATTATAATACTCATACATTGGAATAAACACATAAATATATTTTTGGAGCTAAGGAGTCTAAATTCAGATTTAAGTCCAAAAGATTTATGAATATTGATCAAACCTTATAAGAAATCAGAAATATGCATGTACAATTTTTTAAGAAGATGAATATATAGTGGTAGGATTATATCAACTTACTTGTGAATGAAATTAATACTCACAATTTAAAGTGTCTAGAATTTTAGGCAAAGATTAAGAAGCAAGAAGAGACACAACATAAAATTTTCCAATATAATGAAAGATAGATTACTACCACTCAAGATTCATAGAATAATTTTTCATAAAAATGTCTGAAATTAGTGGAAATGAGAGTGTGAGAACATGTGGATAAATATCTACCTCATCTTCATGAAATATGGTATCACATTTCCCGGATAATTTTGTAAGTGCTAAATCTATTTAATATGTATGTGATGGACATAATTTTGAATATAAATAAAATTGGGTGACTAAAAATTATGATGAACTGATGAAAACATAAATAGTTGATTTGAGAATTTCTAAGAAGGTATTCCTACAAAAATAATCCAAATATAGTGGTATTCCAACCCCAAATTAGTAATAATGTGAATATAGAAAATCTTAAAATCTAGTTACCATAGATAAAATAAATAGACATGTATGAAAATGTTGGCGTTGATATAGGTTTGGGGTTATGGGAATATGTTTTTTGAATAATAAGTTAGCTTTTATAGGTGGTATAATTATTTATGTAAATACAACAAAATAGTATTGGAAGACAACATTATTACCATTATTTTTTGTTGGTGAGAGTGATCTTTAGAGGTAATTAAAGGTGAATCTATAAGAAAGTGAAACTACCATGGAGAAAATTTCAATTAGTAATAATTTTATATTACCATCAAGTTTTTATCTGGAATCATAGCTTTCCATGGTGATGTTGTTTGGAGTAAATCCCTTCAAGTGGAGCTATTGAAGAGGTCAAGGATACTAGAGTTTTTTTTTGTTTTTACATAGACATGGAATCTTAATTTTCTTAGAAAATACTGAAGGTTGAGGTATAATAATCAATATCTTATTGTTATTATGGTTTATTATTTTTCTAATAACTAGGGGGTGAGTTTCCATCAAGACAGCGAAGTGAAACAAGTTGCACTTTTGTGTTGAGATGTATTTTTTGAAATGAGTGTAGGTTCATAAAAATTCATAAAAATTTATTTATATAGTCCCTATGAAATGAAAATATGTGTTGGAACCCCATTTAGAAATGTGTATGGATAGATTTGATACTTTGGTGAACTCAATATTTTAACCCCAATAGGTCTACCTAAATATACTTATAGATGAATTACATAAATAAATATATGGATCCAACCTTATATAAAGACAACAGAATAGAATATGTGGGATAAAGTGATTTTCATATTTGGGGGTAATACATGTGTGTCTTATCATGTATCTGTTACCTTAAGGGGGATACAATGTTTCCCCAATTTTCATTTATTATTAAATGGTGGATTAAAATAAATTACATATATAATGAAATGGGAATTAACAACAAAATAAAAGGGCGGGATTGAAGTGCACATATGGATTTATGATGCATTTTTTGTATTTGTGGTCAATGTATTTGTCGAAGGATAGTCAATAGTTGGAGAACATGGGTGGTGTATTTAAGTATCCACTAAACGCCTGATGAAGGTGGGCCCATGAACTAATGAAAAAGGATATTGGTTATTATAGAAGTAGGTAATACCACCTATAATGATTTACTTGGGCAGCTTTTAGGTTGTAGATATTAAATCTAACGACTGAACATGTTGTTATTTATAAAAAATAATTACTTATACTAAAAACAGTGTTCTATTACTATCTACAATAGTTTTTTATAAGTGATGTAGATAGTTGGGTTAATAGATTGAATAATATATAATAATCAGAGGTCAAAGCTAGTTGAAATGAGAAATTGAATGGGAAATATTTTGAAGGAATCATCCATGGATTTATGGATGAGGATTTGAAAAGGATGAGATCAAGAATGATCTATATATGCAATTATTATGCTTGAAAAATTTCTAAGATGTAGTTTTAATGGTTAAAATAGATTTAAAGTGTTTGAGAAGGCTAGATAAATTTAAAGGAACCATCTCTTGATTTATTTGTATTTTAATTACTGGAATTATTGTGAAACAACCTTGGATAAAGTTTTGGTGTTATTAAAAGTGTTAGAGAAGAGATGTAGTCCATTTTTAGACTCCCCTAATTCATTTTATAATTTCTTTAATTTTTAGATTTATATAAACATGAAAAATTCCCTAAATCTATGACTTTTTGTAGTGATTGTATGAATTCTTATTGATCCTATAACTTTAGAGAAATCATATGACTTTAGAGTTAGTTGGAAATTTGAAAAAGGAATATCATTTGACTTATGTCGGTCCATATTAATTTAATGATTGTATGTAGTCATGGTTATCATATAACTTCACTAAGATCGTAGGACCATTCTGGACATTGTGGGACTTTTCCCAGCATTAGAATTTAGTTCAAGTATTTAAAGTACATAATTTATCTTTGAGTTGTGGTAAGGAAATACAAAGGGAAAGAGCATATGACTACATCAAATGACTTTTGTAGCATCATATAAGTTCATGATCTATCATATAAAATTAGCCATAGTGAAAGTATTTATTGGAAGTCTTCATCATGAGACTTCAGTGCAATTATTTTACTTTTGTAATAATAGGATTTTGAGTTGAACGTACGAATTTTTCTAATCATAGGTATTCAGTATAAAAAACATGGAGAACATATGAATTTATAGTCATATAAAGAAAAGTTACCCACAATATAGACTACATGATGTTGAAAATGTGGAATTATTATAACATTAAAAGTCATATGAAATAGAGTTACCATGTGCAGCCTATGTTTTTTTGACTTATAAATTTTTCGAAATGCTATTAGATGAATAGTGAGTTTTTTAATTTTATTATATAAAAATAAAAATGAAATTATATGATTCTTTATCTACTAAAAAATTATTTAAAAATTATGAAGCTTTTTTGGTCCATGATTCAAGATTGGTCTGATAAATATGTAAGAATGAAATGAGAAGGAATCTCACTATATTCTATATTATTATTTTCAAATAAGAATATTTGAAAATAATTATTGGTGTCAAAATATGAAACAAATATGAATATTATTTATTTTTTCTTAAATATTATAAATATCACACAGAAGAAGAATAATCCACCTGAGTGAGAATTCAAATGAGGAAGATCAGTAAAAACTAAGGGCACTCCTAAAATTTACACGAGATAGTGGTTGAAGAGAAAAAAAGTATATGATGATCTTGGGAGGAGTCCCACATAGGAAAAAAGTAAGAAAAATTGTGGGAACCAAATCATATATACATATTCTCTATATCATATATAGAAAATATATTTTTCCGGTGACCTACTTATAAAAAGAAAAAGATAACAAAGAGCGTGTTGCGTCGAATTATTCAGAAACTCAAAGGTATACTGTGAAAATTTGTTGAAGAAATCATGAAGAAAAATAATAAATAGATTCTAATACTGAGTTTAAGACAAATATCATTAATCATCGATTCATAACTAATAATAAGAGGATGAAACTTTCATTCTTTATTTAGATCAGTAAGCTGAATCAATAAGAATAAGAATAATAAGATAAGAATGATCAACTATGTAGTGCATTGTTTCCTTAGATTCTTTTATCCTTTTAGTGACTGGGAAGAGATTTGAGAAATCTAGGTGATTTGTTTCTACGATAATATTGAAAATAATCCAAAATAGAAATCGTGTTAAATGTATTATTCCTAAAGACCTACTAGAATTTGAATAATTTTTTCGAGAGAAAGGATATGATTCTTAAATGTAGAGACATCCTGGGCTAAAAAATTTATCTACTTCAAGAGGAGATAAATATAAAATAATTGTGTATACATAATGGGATTTTGTAGAACTTGTGTGAATCAGGATATTCTAGAATATAATAGCATTGATATTTTATTATAGTGTGAATCTATTTTTGAAGAAGTTTTGTGAGAAGAGGGAAAGTGTATATATAGTGAGATGATGTGATAAAAACCAACCATTATATTCTATATTTTATTATAGTGGATATTACTTGAATAGGATTAATAACCAACCAATTAAAGGACTAGGTATTTGAATTGAAACTTTCAAAAATACTGCATGCATTTTATTTTCTTTACATGCATATATGTGGTTAATGGTTACCTGATAAAACATTAAGTTGTAATATATACACTAATAAGAAAACTAGTTTAACTTCCAAATGGTTTAAAATCTTACAAGATATCTTTCAATTTGGAAAAAATAGGATTCACTTAATCCACCCCCTCTCACATGTCTACAATGACCATAACAACCATTTCAATTGGTTTGGAGATACAAGTGTTAGATATTTTTTTTTCCAAATCCATTTTTAATTTTAGTTTCATTGAGTATTTTGTATAGACCTCTCCTTTATTACAATTATATATTATTAATTCATAATTTTTTTAATGATTCAAAGGCCTATGGGGTCACACATAAGAGTTTTATGAATGATAACGAGTTTTGTTAAAAAATATCTATACAAAACATTAAGGGGATAATGATATCTTCTCAAAAGGGGTTTTGAGGATATATAAAAAGTTTCTAATATATTTTCAAAAGTTTATTAATGATATGTGCCAAAAGGTGAAATTTTTATGAAATATGTATTTATTATAAGTTAGGGATTGATGAATCATTGTACAAAATCTGTTAACACAATATTTGTTATGTTCTAATATTTATATTTGTATTGATTTTTGGAATTACCAATTATGGGTGTGTGTTTCTATCTATATTATGGATTGAAATACATGACCTGATTTTTTTTATTCTAATTATTCCACTTTAATATATCATACTTTGGTTAAGCTTCATTTGATGATGTTTTAATGGGTTTATAATAGTTATTTAAAATTTTTTAAATGTTAAATGATTCATTCATGGGTAAGATGAAACATTACTAAGATATTATAATGAAATTTATAATATTAGTGTTTATGAAATGTTTAATATTATGATTTAATCTTAAAAGAGTTCCTTAAAGCCTATAAATTCAGGCTTGGTACATGGAAGATTGTGTTCAATAATTTTTTGAATTTTATCCATTATAAAACTTCAAGTTGAATCACTCAATTTTTTCTTTATATTTTAATAGTTGTTTTAAAAGGTCCCAAATATTTTTTAAAATAATTTATATAATTGTTTTAAATGATTCAACTTTCTTTAGTTAACAGGTGGGTTTTTATTAGATTTCACTAAGTGTGTTCCCTCATCCACATGAGAGGAAAATATTGAATTTCATCAGACTACAAATGGAATGTTATTTATGTTTATATTATATATTTCTCATGGATACATCTTCTTAAATTTTTTTATTATGGTTTTTTATTACAAGGAGTACGTGTTTACCTCCAAAACCTCAAAAAGTGTCTACATACTTTCCTTTAACCATCATTGAGACCCAGTATTTGATAATTTTTATTGTGTAATTCACTGATTATATCCTCAGGAATTTCATAATATAAGGGTATTTAATATAAATTTATTATTTTATTATATTCTTGAGTTTAATATAAAATTTATATAAAATAAATTTTTTTATGTTTTAATTATTATTTTTTATAAAATTTACATGGATGTTTCTTTGTTGGTGTGTTTTTTTGTAATGATTGTAAAGTAGACAATGCCTCACAGTTGAGCGTTAATCCCTTCATGTATGGTGAACTCTATTTCACAGTGGACTATGATTAACTTCATAGTAGACTATGATCCTTATAGTTTCATGAAGAAATCATGTCACTACATATGATAGAACTATTACATGAATCAAATTTATATTGTTACTACATCATTGAAGGAATAAGAAACTATAAATAAGCCATATATATTGATGAAAAAATATTTCCACATGGATTACATGAAAAAAAATATGGTACAAGAGAATACCAAAAAAAATTCCTATTTAAATAAAGTAATAAATTTAAAAGAAAATGTTATGTAGATAAAGATGACTAAGAGAGGTGAATAAGGAGATCATCAGAATTAAATTCTATATTCAATCATTATAAAAAAAGGAAGAAGGAAATGAAAGATAATAAGTAAAAATATCACCCATGTAAAAGTATAATCCGAAATAACTCATTCCACATGGATTAATACTAGTCACTAGAGTCCTCATAATTATATTAAATAGAAGAATAAGACTTAGGGAAAAACCATTCAAGATCACATAAACATAAAATGTTTTTTTTTCATTTTACTACTTTTTTGGGTTATTATCCATGTTATTTCTTTGTGAACACCTCCTTTCATGGAGTGACATCCCTATATGTTGATCCAAGGAAGAGTTACAATCCATATATCTCTATAGTTCATGAAATATATTTCCATTCTTTATTTTATCCCTATTATGAGTATTTAGACCATGGATCTTTAGTGAATGAGGTGGTGATTTCCACTCCAAAACTTTAGTTTAACTTTTATTATGATTCCCAAACTTGGACTATAATTTTCCCTATTTTAGGGTTATCTAGAATGTGATGGATCAAAATGGTTAAAGGGATATTTTTTTCATGATTATGTCCTATATTTAGTGGGATTCACTTCACACATTCAATTTAAATGGTGATGAAGTCAGGTATATAATGTTTTAAACTGGGAGCCACTAAACTATTCCACAAGCTAGTGGGTCACATGGCCTCAAGAAAAACTACCTTCATGCTAGAGGCTCCTGACTAGTAGTGAGGGTCTAAGATGGTATAATGGTGAGACTATACCCATAAAATTAGAGTGTAGGAAAACAATTTAATCACAAAAATCAATATCATAGGCATATCAAATAACTTGACAAATGAAGATTAATCCAGATGATATTTACAATAAAACAAGCCAAGTCAATATCATATAAAACTGTTTTATGTCATGTCGCTATAAACAATGGAAGGCAATAAATGGAAACAATCAATAATAAAAATAAATTTATAAAAATACAAAAAGACCAAAAATAACTATCTCCAAATTTCATCATAATAATAACTCAGTATTATGCTTCCCTAATCCTATGCATAACCAATCTAGCACCATAAAGCATGAACATACCCTGTTCCTTTCCTTATTCCATGAAGCCTTCTCTGGTAACCAATGATATCCCAAATTGTGTGTGATATAACACCTAGTAGGCCACCACCAATGGTGTCTATAAAAATTCCAATATATGTAATATAAAGATAATAAATTTGAAATATATATGATAGTTATATGAATAAATAAGAAAGAGTAACACTATCCAGCCAATAAGGCTCACTAAAAAACTAAAACTATAACATGTGATAACTGTAAAGCATGTTAATGTAGGTGTGAAATATCCACTCTAACAACTGTAATAAAATACCTAGACTTGGGATGTCAATAAAGAATAATTAACATCCACTATGACATATGCTGAGTGATCCAGTGTGATGCATATACAGGCTAGATCCAAGGACTAGAAATGTTCAAGGCATCTTTAATAGACTATGTTGTGTAATCATGTGTCAGGCCCATGACCAGATCCAAGGAGTAGTAATATCTAAGGGATCCCATGTAATTAATATACATAGAGTATAAATTTCCATGGATTACAATATAATCCTGAATCCATGGAGTAGAAATTTCCATGGAAATTAATATAGTTATGAATAAATTAAGTAGAAATGTGCTTGTAATTTAATATAAACCATGATGTTATACCAATATTTACATCACTAATATGCTCACATGAGGAAATAAGGTTCATTTATTAACTATTCCCTTCAACATTTATCTCATTTCATAAACCATTTCATAATAATTCCTAACCATGAGTTTATGTAACTCATCCCACATTTTTCATTAAAACCGTTTGAAAAATTTAATAACATGTAATCACACGGAAATGTGGAATAAAACCTCTTCTAATATCACATTTAAATTCATAAGGCTCCCACCATAATGGTGATAACACAAACATACACCCAATAAGTTTTAACTCATGGGGAATAAATATAAACATACCAAACTGGTGGTCTGGGTTGAGGTTGACAACTTCCAAATATATCGCGGTACCAAGTGGGAAACCTATCAAGTTTTCTGTAATTTAATCAAAAAATTTAATTAATTTAGGATAATCTATCGAAAGGTAAAACATTAGGCACATCATAAACTAGATATAAAACAACTATAATTTATAGGAAAAGGTATAAACCACCTACCATGTAGCTATGGTAGAACACACATATGGTATTAGCTCTTAACTTGACCCGAATGGAATAATTGGGAAGAACATATGAATATAATATAAATATGGAATATTAGATTACAAAAAAATAACTCCATCAGTATAAATACAAACAAAGAAAGGAACAAGATGAATGAATAACTCACCGACATGGATACAATAAGATTGATATAGAAACAAACAGAGTCTAGATCTCAAAATGAAACCCAGTCATAAATTTAGGATTAAAGAAGGATTCAAATGGGAGAATAAGGCCCCCATATATTCATTGTAAATAATAGATAAATATGGGTTATAGTTTATTATAAATAAATGGTAAAATAGCTATTTTATCCAAAAATACTAGGTCATATGGATTGGCCACATAGTTGGTCAATACTTCTTCCAACTATACACCCTTAATTGTCTAAGTAGGGACCTCACACGGTTAATGCACACGATTTGGGAAACTATTTTTAAACCCTATTATTTTAATCTGCTAAAAACTGTAGGTGGGAAACATGGGTGTGTGACCCTGGTTTCATGGTTTCTTTAATCCATGTGGCCTTAGACATATGCCTAGGCCACCCCGCACAGTTACCCCTAACAATGTGGTTTGGGTCATATGATTTCTACTAACCATGTGACTGATATTGGTATTTGAACAAGCCCAAGACACCCCCAAAAATCTCGTAACCTCATTAGTAATCCACAATAGGTAAAAAAAATTAAACTGAAATTAGAAAGATTCATAGCATATAGAAAAACCAGGATTTTACAATCTTACCCCTTAAAGTAATTCATCCCCCAATTTAATTTCAAGGGGTGGTCAATAATCATTTGAGAATAAATTCAGAAATTAATAACATACATCAGCCTACCTATCAGAAGTGTCATCCTATAAATGGTTTTCATTCCCTAGCACCCGTACTATAGGAAATAACCAACCTCGAAGTGACTTCATGCTCTGATCAACAATAATTATAGGATGCTCTACAAAGGATACATATACATGTAACTCAACATCATTAGGCTCTAGGGTATGAGATTGTTATGAGTGATAATGACACAAATAAGATACATGGGAAACATCATGCATGGATATGAACCTCTAAGGAAATAAAAACCGATAGACTACCGGCCCGACTCTCTCTAGAATCTCAAATGGGCCTACATATCATAGTGAAAACTTACCCTTTATTTGAATCCATATATACCTTGTCCTTATAGAGATATGTAAAAATACTTGAACCCCAATATCGAAGTCTATAGGTCTTCAAATATGATTGGATTTGGAATCATTTATAGACTATGCTCTAGCCATCCATTTCTAAATTAGCTGAATTTTCCTCAATGTATCATGCATAAGACATGATCTGAGTAGTTCTACATCTCCTATGACTGACCAACATAGAGGTGATCAACACGACATATAGTAAAAAGCATTATAAGGTGTAATATTTATAGTCTTCTGATAGATATTATGGTAGGAAAACTCATGTCAGGGTATATGCTTCTCCCATGAGCCCCATAAATTGAGGATGCAAGATATAATCATGTCCTCTAGAACTTTTATAATGCACTCTGAGTGGCCATTATTCTAAGGTTTGTATGCTATACTCAGAAGCACTTATATTCTCAACTCCCTATTTAAGACTTTCCAGAACCGAGATATAAACTAGACATCCATATCTGATACAACAATATGAGGAACCCCATGAAGATGCACAATCACATTGATATAAAGTCTCTCAAGATCTTGAACTTAGAATGTCACCCTGATCGATAGTAAATGGAAAAAATTCAGGATGCTTTCCACAATAACCCCTAAAACATTACTACCTTGAGGTTACCTCAACAAACCAATCAATAAATCCATGGAAACATCATCAATTTTCCTCTTTGGAATGGATAATTACTGTAAAATCTTAATTGGCAGCTGGAATTCTTATTTCACCTACTAATAGGCAGAACACCTCATGGAAAAACATGCAACCACACATTTCACTCATGGACACCAATACCAGTGTCATAAATACCGATACATATTGGTCACACTAGGATGCACTACCCAAAATGAGGAATGGAAATATCACATAATCTCCTCACGTATGGCTGTTAGAACCCAAATGTGACCATGTATGCATAGAATTTCATCATCTCTAATGGTCCAACTAGGAGGCTGGTCCTCACCTTCCAAACTCTCCCATAGGAATAGTACCTTTGAATCTAAAAACTTCCACATCCTAAATCATTCTAAGAGAGTGGATGTAACTTCTAAGGATGATCAAAAATTATGTATGTGACTATACTATACCTCCAAGTGCATCTCATAGAATAAGGTGATATGATTCCACTTGCTACTGACCTCTTGAACTTATTGTATATAAGTCCTTCTTCTCATCTCATCAGTTACTTCATTTCCCTTTTCTGAGCATATAGTAAATCTTAAATTCAAATGACTGTATGTACTCCACTCCCCTACATTTCTTAAGATTCATGTCACGTTTGGTAAATATATACTTGAGGCTTTGGTATTTCATGTACACCACAAATTCTCTCATTGTAAATAATGTCTCTAATAATAGAAGGAATGTAAAAAAATGTCTAACTGAAGATCATGAATTGGTTAGATTCCCTCTTGTGGCCTCAATTAACATAACTTGTATGTCATGCATCACTCCTCCTATATCAAAACTTATCCATAACTAGTATCAGATGCATAACAATAGACAATGTATCTTCTTCTTGGATCTAGTAGAATCCGGACTGGCACTGAAGTCCATCTCTCTTTCAACTTTTGAAAGGATTTCTCAAAATTATATTACCATAATAACTAGATACCCTTCTTAGTCAATCCCATAAAAGGTTATTCTAAGCATGATAAGTCTTGTATGAAACACCTATAATAATTGGATATCCCCAAGAACTCCGTACAACAAATATTTTCTTGGGATACTCCAAAAAATAAAATATACCACCTTCTATGGGTCGACAAATACCCCTTTATTTGATATAACATGACCAAATAATTGAGTCTTATCTATACATAAGAGGAAATTTGTGATCTTAGTATATAATTGATGCTCTCACAGTGTATCCAAAATGATCTCATGATTTTTTTCATGGTCATGTTGATTGTGAGAATACACCAAGATATTATCCATGAATACCACCACAAATGAATCTAGATAAGAATAAAAAACCCAATTAATTAGGGCCTTGAAAACTGATGACACATTCGTAAGACTAAATGACAAAACTAAAAACTTATAGAGACCATACTTGTTACAAAAAGCTATACGAGGATTGCATGAAGGCCAAACTTGAACATGATGATAACCTAACCCCAAATCATTTTTTTGAGAAAATACAAGCTCTTAAAAGATTATATAATAGGTCATATATCCACATAAAAGGTTTCCAGCTTTTAACTATCAACTGGTTCAATTTTCAATAATCTACACATAGATTGAGGGTTCCATCTGCCTTTTTTTAAAAAAAGGTCTAGAGAACCCCATGGAGAAGTACTAGGTCGTATAAACCCCTTTTCCTATAAGTAATAAAATTGCCTCCTGATCTCTTGAAACTTCTTAGTATCCATCCTACAAATATGAATAGATAGTATTATAGCTCTAATAAATATCATGATAGAGAACTCTATCTTTCTTACATAAGGTAAACCAAAGAAGTCGTTCAAGAAGATATCCATGAAATGATAAACTAAAGAAGGTAATTCAATCTATCATATTCCCTGATCATCAAGGTATAAAATATCTACTTGGATTATAATCTTTTCTATACCATGATACTAGGGTTTATAACTACCTTCCTAGACATCCGATTAACCCTTGGGAATAAAAAATACTCCCTCTGGTGATGTGAAAGTCACCCTACAGTGATAGAAATTGACATGGAAATGATAAGAAACACTTGGTACATCCCAAGTATGATGTCAAACCCTTCCATCTCTAGGAAAATGATATCCACTAAGATGTGCACCCATATAACTCATGAGGGAACTCCCTGCACTGAGGTACACTCTCTAATATGATCTGCAATGGATTATCTATTATCATAACAGGATCATAAAACTAAATAAAAAGCCCAAAGCTATCCTAAAATAGTACATATATTAAGTTATAAAAATCACTTATATAAAAAAATATAATATATAGTTTATAGGAAACTAATATTGTACCTATCACTATAAATTTATCAGTTCTCTTCTCCTATGGTATCAAATACACTGAATATATCTGGCCTAAACCACTTCCTATAAAATAGCCTGACTACCCTAAGTTGGACCACTCTACTGTCAAGATGAAAGTGGTATCCAGATACCCCATCCATGACCATACCCTCATCTGGAAGGACTGATATTACTCCAGCTCCGAGCCAGACATGGAGCTTTGAAACCTGGTCCAAAATCTAGAGTGAATGTCGAACCCCTACCACTAACCACTAGAGTAATGTTCCGGAAAAAATGCTATAGATTGGCCATCATGCCACAATATCAACACTCAACTAGGTCTCTATCTACCTGTATCATGATGTGTCCCCTCCTTCCAAATTAATGATAGAAGACAGAACTACCAAAAATCACACTGTAGTTGATATTCCCCTCATGAGAAACCTCAAAACTATGCTTCCTTCCACTTTTCACTGAACCACTGTGTCGAGAAGCTACAAAACCCTACTTTGGGCCTCTATATTCCATAAATTTCTATTCAGTAATCAGTTCCCAATCCCCTATCATAGATATCATAGTAAACTAAAGCACATTCACCTATGACTGCAAAAAATTATTGAGACCTTCCATATTCTTAATTCACTAGTATATTAAGCTCTCACAGTATTTTAAAAGAAGTAATCATAAATTATTAATTAGAAATAACCCCCAAACCATATTTTGAATCATATCATCATGGTTCAAAACATCCCACCAGTGCATAGAAGGACCTAAAGCATATACATCATGATATTCAATTTTCTATCAGGAGGTTTCTTAAGATTCTATAAAATTGATAAAGTAGTCTAGAACACATGATTCAACTCTTCCATAGAGGAGATAGGCTGCGAGGAACCTTGAATGATATTTATAAGGAATAAGAATCCATCTTGGAAATGGGAATCCACACCCATATCAGGAACAATGGGTGGTGAAACAAGTGCCACTACTGGAGGTTCTATGGTAAGCGCAAGACCCACCACCTTTGAAGCAAGCTCATATACACCCTCCTAGAATATTACCAAAGGCCATTGTGCTGGAATGTATCAATAATCCCAAGCATATGCCTTAGAAAATATTCAGTAACAAATAGATCATAGATATGAACATAAGGCTTGTACAAGAATTTTTATAAACAAGATAAAACCCTATTACACTTATAAAACTGGGACTAGGTAAAAGGAATGATTGTAAATAAGAATAGAGTCACTGATTACTACCCACTCTAAAGTTGTCTCCTGGATATGTTATCTATTTCTTCACATGGGTCCTAGTATACGGACTGTCCAATGTAATTGAAATATCCATTTATTGGTGACATACCAATTTAAAAAACTCAATTTAATTTAAATTTATATTTGTTTACAATTCTATTTAAATGGTTGAGCCAAATATATCTCCAATTATAATATGTATGGTCCCATACAACTCATTAAGGGAGGTGTGGCGTCCTTTTAACCCCAACCAAAACATGTTCCAGTCCATGCAACCAATGTTCATTGACTCAATGTGATATAATTGACTATTTAGGGCGTCTATTGTAGTATATGAAGTAAAAAACTATTTTTGTTATTATTGACACTCAACGAACCAATAATGTTTCTTAATATCCTACAAGAATTGTTAGACAATGAAAATTCTACAACCCAAGGGACACATAATAAATGTCACACAGTCAAGAAATTCCTCATATATGGAATGTAATATGCATGGAATGCGAATCCTTTTAGGCAAATAAAATGATACAAGATCAAATAATCCTTTCTAAATCAGACAAGGATAAAATTAAAATTTTAAATTTTTCCAGTAATAACATCACACAACATGTTCATCACCAAACAATGTTATCAAATCAACTTTAACCATCACATATCATAATGGTATATCACATCCCATGAAATTTTGATTTTTCTAGTACGTGGGTTAGTTACAAACAGGTAAAACTCATTTAAAAATTAAAACAAAATATTATTTATCCATTCAACCATCCCAAACAGTAAGGAAAAAAAGAAAAGAAAACAAGTTCTCTGATACCACTGTATAACATCTCGATCCAAGAGCCACCAAACCGTGCCCCAAGCTAGTGGGGAACCTGGCGTGAATAATGATTCCCTGTATTCCAGAGGCCACTGACAAGAAGCAAGGTTATAAGGTGTTAAATTTGTGGGAATATACCCTCATAATAAGTGTTTAGAAAAGTGGCATGATCACATCAATCAAAAGAGGAATCATATCAAATAGTTGAATAATAGAAGATAAATCTCGATTAAAGTAATAATATACCAAGTGAAAGAAATATCATATAAAAATTATGTATTCTATTTCTATATACAAAATGGTAGGAAATACATGGAAACATACAACCATTACAATACATATATCAAAATATAAAAAAACCAAAAAGAACTATCTCCAGATAGCATCATGATCCTAGATCTGTCATATGCTCCCCTATTCCCAATCATAAGAAATCAAGCATCATATAGTGGATTCTTTCCCCCTACCTGAATCCATGAAGTCTACCCGGGTACCCAACTATGTCCTGAATAGGGTGTGAGATAACACTTAGTAATACAACAACAACAATTTCTATTATTAGTATAGTAAATATAATATAAATATAAGTAGCGTACAATATATTTGACAGTGATATGAATACATAATCAATATTAACAATGTACATCCAACAAGTCTCATTGAAAACTAGCAACCATAACTTGGGATAACATTATAGCATGATAAAGTTGGTGTGATACTGTCCAATATAACAAATTTAATCAAATAACCATACCATTTCTATCTATAAAGCATGATAAACATCCACTGTGTCCTATTCTGAGTAATCTAGGGTCATTCCTACATGGGCCAGACCCAAGGAGTAGAAATTTAAAAGCAATCCTTAATGGTATATGCCATGTAATCAAGTGTCAGGCCCATAGTTGCATCTATGTAATTGTAATATCTAAGGAATCCCAATCAATCTAGATCCATAGAGTAGAAATATCTTTGTAATCCAATATAATATCGAATCCATGAAGTATACATGTCTATGGAATTCAATATATTTCTAATACCGAAGAGTAAAAATGTCATTGGAATTCAATATAATCCTAGATTCCATAACAATATATCCATCATCAATATGATCAAATAAGGAAACAATTTTCATTTACTAACTATATACTTTTCCATTTATCTCATTTCATAAACCATTTCATAATCATACCCAACCATGAGTTCATCCAACTCATTCAAAATTTTCCATTTAAACCGTTTAATTAATTTAATAACATGTAAATAGATGTAAAAGAGGTATACACTCTCTCCTAATATAAATTTTAAATTCTTAAGGATCCCAAAATAATGGGGAGATCACACATTCACCCAGTGGATGGTAACTCATTGGTAAGAAACATAAACACTCCTCACGAGTGGTCGGGGATGAGGTTTAAAATCTACAACCATATCATGGTACTAAGTGGGTAACCTATCAAGGTTCTTATAATTTAATCTAGGCATTTAATTAATTTAGAAGCAACACCCAGAAGGTATGGTGAGTGGCATATCGAAAACTATCCATTAAATAACTAGATGTTTCAGGAAATGTTATATACCACCTACCATATACCCATGGTAGAACACTGATTTTATATTGAATCCTAACTCGTCCTATTTAAGAAGAAAAAAGAAATAATGAATGAGTAACCAGTAAATAAGGCATATTATCTTTCACCAAAATAACTATATTGATACAAATAAAAATTAGGAACGATAAAATATGAATGAATAACTCATTTTCATAGATGCAATGAGACCTACAGAAGAAGAAACTAAGTTTAGATCAGGAATAGACACCTAATCCTAGATCCAGGCTTGAAAAAGGATTCAAAGGGGAAATGGAGACCATCTTATGTTAATTGGAAATAATAGATAAATATGGGTCTTTAGTTTTTAGGATTTGAAGAAAAAATTTCCATTTTACCCAAAAATAATGGGTCTCATAGTTTTCCATATTGTGTGCCTACCATTCACCCTTCACTATCCAAGGAGGTACATGGAATAGTTCATGTGAATGGTTTGGGAAACCATGTGGAAACTATGTGATCTCCTCTTCTAAAAATTTCATGTGGATCACATGGGTATGTGGTTCTAGAGGGATATTTTCATCAAACCTTGTATCCCTAGATAAACCCTTAAACCACCTTACATGATTACTCCTAACCATGTGGCCTGGGATGCACAATTTCTACTAACTATGTGGGTGATATTCCTTTTCAAAAAACTGAGCCTCTATAATTTGAACAAGCCTCAAAGCCCCCCTAAACATATGTGACCTCATTAGGAAACCACATTTGATAAAAAAATTAAAAAAATTAAAAATATCTATAACTCATTGAAATAACCCAGATCTTACATAATATCTATCTACTAAATTTAGGGATAAATCTGACCATTAGACTGAAAAGGATAAAATATCATGCACACATGTGATTGTAATACACTAGTTAATTACATGATAACAAATAAGGGGTGAATCAATGTAAAGATATTTTGAGTTGGATAACTGAGGGATGATTTGTCTTGCATGAGAATTTTGATAATAATTAATAAAACAATTCTATGATTCACTTAAGTATCAAACCCATATTTCACTATGCTTTGTTCTATCTATGTTGGAATTTTCATTTACATAAACCAACACCCCATAATTTAAAATATCTATATTTATAAACAAAAATATAAAAAATATTAATAAATATTATAAACTAGATAATTTAGTGATTTAAAAAGATCCCATGGAGGAAATTTATGGTCAACACTCTAGATGAATTGTATAATATTGTAAAATACTATTTAATTTATGATCTTTTTCATGATCACCCACTATAAAGTTTGATATCATTGTTCAGGAGCATTACCATTCATTTATTATTTTTGGTGGTTCTATAAATATTTCGATATTGTTTCTTTTGTTTACATTTCAATTTTTTTCATTAATAACAAAACCATGAGTTCAAAATATATTATTTAAATATAACTATAGACTAGAAACATTCTTAGTACAATCTTAATTATATGGTTATAACAATTTTCATAAAGATACACAGACCACAACCCATTCCCACAATTATTAGAAGAATAACATAACATAGGGGAATACTATTTATAATAATAATAACCACAACAATATCCAATGTATAATTTTAGATGGGAAGAGATAGAAAATTAAAATACAGTTATTCATTTTACTTATACTTTATTGAATATACTCAATTCAATGATGAGTTATTGAATTAGAATGAAATAATAATCCTATAAAGTGAAATAAAATAGGAAAAAGTATTGGTATTATAAATTTCGTACATTGTAAAATTATTGAGTAGAAAAGTATCATAGAAATCACAAGTTTTATAGAAAAATGAAGTTGAGCCTATGAAATTTGACATTAATGAGGTAGAGAAAAATTTAGAAGAAGAATATACATTTTCTATTTTCATAAATGTTTCACCAGAGTCATTGTATAAGAAACAAGGTCTTATAATTTTCATAGGTGAGGGAGTTTATCGAAATTTTAATTTATTTTATTTTTATTTTACTAAAATTAAAATAATAAGTGATATCTCTTATGCCAGAAAAGCATATTTAACATAACTTTTCATGACTTATAGGATGAATAAAAATAATCCAAAAAGGTTATTGATATTAGAGACAATATTAATTATCCTATAGTGATACCAATTTATTTAAATGAAGGATACAATACCATATTGAAGTACCAAGAAGAGAAACTTACTCATGAAGAAGTAGATGAGCCCCTCTGAAGAGGTTATTTTCTATACTGAGTATAATAAATAGTTACTTAACAACATAAACTTGAATCCCCCTACATTATTTCATCTCCTGTGTATTTTAGGATGATTATTGACTAGGGTATGTCCACATGGTACATTTCATAGTGGTAATTTTGGGAGAATAAGTTGATGATTATATGGGGAACCATTAGGATGTGGTGGTTCCTATAAAGGCAATTAATCCTACTAGAAAATGTGGATGAAAATTGGCACTATCCCACTTTTTATAGTGAATATAAAACATATATTGGGTGGTTAAACATGTTTGATTTCATTTTTTTTATTTTTTTATTTTATTTTTAATAAATTCTAATTACATTTAGTTACTTATAGAAATACAGTATGGAGAAGTGTTTTTTAGAATATACTACCAGAGAATAAAAAATATTGTATCTCTATCTTTCTCATTATTTATCACATTCTAATATTATTCTATAAATAACTATCATGAACATTATTAAACATAAGAGGGTTTTAATAAATAAGTGTGGGGGAATGGGTATTAACTTGTTCACACCTTTTTCATACTTGTTTTTGTTTTTGATTTTTGGTGTCTTTTTAATAAGTCTATAGACTTAAAAAATTCCTTGGTTAAAATTAATCTTCATTTTATTTAAAAAAAACAATATTTTAATGTCTTTGAACTTCTTTACATGGTTATTGTTCCCTGATTATCAATTTGACCATTTAGTGGAATTTTTTTAACTATAAAACACATATGTACAAGTACTATCTAATGTCAATCATACCAAATTGAGATGTCTTTATACCATTTTGAAATATTTATATTTTTTTTATTTTTCATGAGAATATTGATTCTTTATTTGAGATATAGAACTTATTAGAATCACCTTTGAGAATTGTTTGACCTTAATGGTTATATTAAAATAAATGATGCATTATTTGTAAGAAACTGATTATTTATTTGATACCACCTATTCAATTCAAAATACTTTGACCCCTTAGATGAAATTAACTTATTAATAGGTTCAACCACATTAAAATTGATTTATTTCCTTACCAAAATTTTTCTTAGTTACTTTACATGAATTTGATTGAAGTTGTAACATCTCTTCACCACATTGAAGTATTTACCACTATATTCATTTAACTCCTTGTTTGGGTGATTTTTGGGTCCCCCAATGATGGAGATCCTTTATTGGGGAAAATGAACAAAATTTCAAGGATGTGTGTATGTTGGAATTATTTTATTCCTAGTATAAACATGTAAAACTATTAAGAGGATGTCTTTCAGAATATGGACTATTTAATGGATTCATGACATTTTCACATCATGAATGCTTTACATGATGTGAAACCTTTACAAGTAATATATCGTGATCTATTTTAGGGTGTGGAAGGCTTACATATTGTGAATCTAGTTCACTTCATGACATGGTTGAAGTTGGTATTTTTAGATATGAGGTGACATGTTTTTCAGCATCTTTCATTAACTGAGAACTTCATGTCATGAAATAGTTTTACATCATCCATGTTTTAATATTAGTAATTTTATGATGATATATTATTGATTAATTTTTCATTCGACACGTAGATTCTCTATCAAGACCTATGATATCTGCCAGGTGATCTTTGGGATATCTTCTTCTTTCAGATCATTTTGTTTAGTGATTGATCTTCATTACGATTTCACTGAATCTTTTTGTGTAAGAGATCCTTCTTGTTCTTCATTTTTAATGATCAGAATATCAATTTTTTTAAAGTTAATGGATATATTGGTATGTGATGAAAATATTATTGATCCATTCTAGAGCCATTGTGTGATCTTGTTTTGGAGGTTGAAACTTGTGTTTTTTTTGTGGGGAAGTATAAGAATTCTTAAAGGTATGATCTGATTTGTCCACTTCACTGACCATTTTTCTTATTGAATTTATTTTGGGATGTAAATATTTATTCAAGGAACCCATAGTTTTCATTGTGTTCTTCCTTGTTTTTTGATCCAATTTTAGGTGTTTGCGTCCCAAGTTTGAGGTAGGTGGTTCTGTCTCTATCCTATATTGGATGAGCTGAATTTCTCTAGTTTTATAAATTATTTTATAAGTGGATTGGAATGATTGAATTTTTGTGTATAGGAATGGGTTTTTGAGAAAATATATGGTTCCCATGTTTTTTTAGTGTGAAAGGTATTTTAAAATCATTTTGAAATAGATTTATGAAATGGTTTTCAATTTTTGATTTTAATGTAATGGTTGGGAAAATGTAGTACATGGGAAGCCTTGTGTACATAAAAGGAAGGTGTAGTAGTAAGACTCTTCAGTTGATACTATTATGGGGGGGGGGGGCACTCATGCGGTGTTCCTCTAATCCCTAGGCCCATTGTTATCGGGTCTTTTTAGACATAGTTGGGAGGTTCTCTTTCTGGGGTACTCCTTTTATCTCTAGTCTCAATGCATATATCTAGAGGCTTGATGCACACAATTTTCCATGTTAGTGTATTAATGTACAAGATAGACTAACCTATTATCATCATCAGAGTGATGTTACTTGTGCTTTAGATTTATTATATTTGATATGATATGTGTTACATGCTATGATTTGAATGATTTGATAAATTTGAAATTCTATGAAACTATTTTCCCTATATTATTTGTAAATATCGAATAAGGGAAATTATTTTAGCATGCATTTGATATGAAAATTTTAAACTATTTATCAACCCATTTTTCTTTAAACATGAGAATGTTTGGATTTTCTATAAAGACTTGATATGAAAGACTTGGGTGGGATCCCACTGAGACTATTTAGCTCGCACTCTACACACCCCTTCGGTGGTGTGTAGAACTTGTTATGGATTCTCATGCAGGGAAAGGCAAGGCTCTATAGTGAGGTGGTGAGGTTTCTATCAGTTGTGTCTTGGTTGATGGTGGTGAGATAGTGGGTGTTTTCTACACTATCACATGAAGTATCTATTTCATTTTTTAGTTATCATTTATCATTGGACTTATATCTTGGATGTTTTTTAGATACTTTTGATTTTTATCACTTTTTATATTTCCTTTTTGATATAAAATATTTTTTTGATTACTATTGTATTATTATTCCCATCATATATATATACACACACATTATGTTTTCTACTTTAGGATGAGATAAATCATTCCCTCTAGTTTTTTATGATGCATAGTTGCTAGTAGCCAGCCTATGTGGATTGGGAATTCCCTTTAGTTATGTGATGGTTTAGGTTGGGTACCAATTTGAGTATAAATCTTGATTGGGTTCATTATAGTTTAGTATTAGAGGGTAGGTTGTGCTCTATTTTTTGAATTTGGTAGACTGGAGATAGGATTACTAGCACTTGAGAGGCAGTTTGTAGCGATTCCCTGGCTAGCTCTTTCCATTATGAGACTCAAGTGACCATTGGATATTTGGAAGTGTGTCCCCTATAATGAGTTCTTGATCATAATCTTAGTTTCTTTCTTATGGTTTTCTGGTTTGAACTAATATTATCCTATTTTCTGATCACTTCTTTTGTTTTGGTGTGTAGCAGTATGACTATGTACATCTTTCATGGATTTCTTAGGATAGTTTAGTGGATACTCCTCTAGGGAATCTGACTATATATTAGAATCTTATTGATGCTATCATGCGGGTAGTTCCTTATTCTATCAAAATGTAATGCTAGTCCATAAAACAATTGTTAAGGTATAGACAAAAGAAGAAATAGAAAGGGATCAATCACGAGAGTTATTAAGTGAGAAGACACCATATATTAATTGTACGGAATAGCCTCAAGAGGTGGAGGAATGGATGGAAATGATCGATTAGATCTTCATATTCTTGTATATGCTTGAGAATATTATGATAAAGTGTGTGGCATTTAGACTTGAGGGATATAGTAAGTGATAGTGGGATTCAATGGTACATGTAGATAGATATATGGGATTGGATTGGAATTCTTTCAAGACTCTATTATTTTAGAAGTTTTTTTCCAGTGTCTCTGATGATAAATAATTATCTATATTTCCACTCCTTGAAGTAGGGGGAGCGTTTGGTGTTGGTATACACCAATCGGTTCAGAGAGATGGTTCATTTTTCACCATATGTAGAAAAGAATGACCAAGTAAAGGGTCAAAATCACCTTAAGGGTTTGAAATATGATACCAGATTATATGTATTTATGGTAAATATTTTGACCTATGTAGAGATAGTTAATAGGTAGACGATTGTCGATATGGATATCGCAGATAAGTTAGGTTATTCTACCACTTCTCTTCCACCCAGTGGAAGCGTCAGTGGCATAAAAGGGAGGAAGAGGAAGTGGCATGATCATCGCCATAGTGGTGGGGGTGGTTCATAGTAGTGGTCCCCTTATGAACCTTTCATTACAACTTGTAGTGTGCCTCTGACCTGTTATGAGTGTAGAAAGGTTGGGAAAACCAGAAGTTCATTTTTTGCACGTACAAATATGTGTAACAGTTGTGGACACTATTTGAATCTATATAATTTTTATTAGTCTATGTATATGCCTTGTTATGGTCATTGATATTTGGATCCAAAGGATATTATGGATTATTAAAATGATTCAAATACTATAGTAATCTATCCATATGCATTAGGAGTGAATCACCTTATTACAATAGATAAGTTTCCGACAGAGGTGACTATGGGTCTGGAGATAGTGAGGGGTACCGTATTTATTTCATCTTTAGTAGAAAATACTTTATTTGATATAAGTTACTTATAATAATTTGTTTATATCCATTTTTTATATTCTTAAACATCAAATGGAGGTCATGTAACTTTATATGGATTTATCCACACATTTTGGAAAGAGTAAAGAGTTGGAGTTTCTATACCCTTCTTGTTTGTTATCAATAGATGATTTATTGTTAGTATTAGATTTAATTATTCTTTATTTGTATTTTTTGACATTATCATCAAGATATATTGGACAATTTATCACCATGATGAGATTGATTGTTATCATCATCATTTTTTGTTTTTTCTACCAATGGGATCTCTTAGGGTTTTCTGGGAGGGTGGGATCTACGGTCAAGTAATGTAGGAATTATGCACCCAGATATCAAGAGTATGTTTTCTATTCTATCATTTGATCCTGAATAATTTTTTTTCATTTTTAATTTTCCCACAGTTTCTTGGGACTTTTCTGATGATTTATTAGATTATTTATCTATTCTTCCTCCAAAGAAGGAGGTAGATTTTATGATTGATCTGGTTTTGGGTATGCAACTAATTTCGATAACCTCTTATCACATAGAACCAGTGGATCTAAAAGAGATCAAGATTCTATTGGATGAACTGATGGTGAAAGGTTTTGTTCACCTTAGTGTTTCTCCCTAGGAAAACCCTGTGCTATTTTTCAAAAAGGAAGATGGTTCACTCTGGTTTTGTATGGACCATTAGATGTTGAACCAAGTTACAATTAATAATAATTATCCTTTTCCATAGGTTATAGATTTATTTGACCAGTTAAATGAAGAAAAGTGGTTTTCAAAGATTGATCTTCAGTTGGGTTATCACCATCTCAGAGTCTGTGAGTATTTTATACCGAAGATGGATTTCAAGATAAGGTCTATTTATTATGAATATATTGTGATTCCATATTATATAAGAAAACAACAAGTAGTTTTTATTTATTTGATGAACCATATATTTGATTAGTATCTTGAAAATTTCTTGGTGGTGTTCATGGATTATATTTTAGTTTATTCTAAATCCGATCATGATCACAAGAACTATTTGAATTTGGTTTTAGAGATCCTGATGTGTCACTATTTGTATAGAAATATTTCTAAATTAAATTTCTAAATTCAATAAGTGATGTCTTTGGGACAAATTACTTCTAATCATAGCTTCTCAATTAATACTAAAAAGGTAAAAGATGTCTTGTCATGGGATGATCCATAAAACCTCTTTGAGATTCATAGATTGCTTGGAATTATTATATAATACCAACAGTTCATTAAGGATTTATCAAAGATGGAATCACATTTGAATGGTATTACAAGAGAAGTAGTTAAATTAATATGGGATGAATTGTGTTAGTCTTATTTCAATGATCTAAAATAAATTAATAAATTATCTCATATTATGATATTATTGAATCCCATTAAGGTGTATGTGGTTTTATTTGATTCTTATAGTGCTAGTTTGGATCATATGATTATGTGGTATGGTCATGTGGTGGCTTAAATATCTCTAAATCTTTGACCACTAGAGAAGAATTACCTCACTCATGATTTATATCTTACTATAGTTATGTATGCACTTAAATTTTAGTAGCATTATATTTTTGGGGAGTGGTTCATAGTCTTTTCTAACCATATGAATAAGTGTTATATCTTTTCTTAGAAAGACATGAATATCAGAAATAGGTGGTGGGTGCAATACCTTAAGATGTTTGTGTTCGAAATCTCTTGCACCCTAGGGACATGGAATGTCAACACAGATTCTATTACCAAAAAGTTTCATCATATTTTGTTATATAATCGAAGGAGGAGTGAAACCTTATGAGTCTCTGCACTCAGTTTCACATAGATGCTTAGGAGGATGTTTTGGGGATGATTCTGACTAGTGATCATTTATCATTATATATTCTTTATTCTATTATACAGTGTCAGTAGCAGGATGATGAATTTACTAAAATTCAAGAATCCTTATACGGTGGGAAGAATATATTTGGTTTGTCTCCCTCTTCAGATGGAATTCTACATTTTGGGGATGGGTTTTTTTCTCTAGAATTTGTGAGGAGATCAGTTTTTTTATTATCAAACTTCTTTATGGAATGTTCACATGGATACTACTAATATGTATTATGACATGAGATGAATATTATGGTGGATACACATGAATTGTGACATTGCATATTAAATGTCCTTCTGTAACACTAGCCAATAGATAAAGGTCGGGAGTCTGAAACCTTTTATATTTCTCTATCCACATTTGGTTCTATTTTATAAGTTTGATGTTGTTTCTATGTAATTTTTTGTCAGATTTCCATGGAATCCACAAGGGAGGAATTCTATTTGTGTGCTGATTTAATGGTTGAAAAAATATTCTCTCTTAATTCCAATTAGGGACACCACTAACATTGAAGACCTATGTATGATGTATATGTAGGAGGTTGTGTCATTACATAGTGTTTCATATGACATTGATTTCAATTGGGATCCTTGGTTTACCTCATGGTTCTAGAAAATTCTCAAGGAGGTGATGGGGACTTAGGTCATGTTTAGTAAAACTTACCATCCACAAACATTCTCCTAGATAGAGATTTCTATTCAGATCCTAAAGGATATTATCTATGCTTGTGTCTTGGATTTTTGTTGATCATGGGATGACATCGGGGATAAGTTGAGTTTTCTTATAAAAATATTTATCAGTCGTCTATTAGAATGACTCCATTAAAGTATTTTTATAGCCACTCGTGTTGGTCTCCTATTTATTTGGAAGAGGTGGGCGAAGGCTCATTGGTAGGATTAAGTCTCATCTAGGAGATTTTAGTGATGATTTAGGTATACTTCGACCACTGATTATAGCTCAGAGTCGAAAGAAATAATATTTATATCAAAGACACCATCCTTAGGAGTTTCCTTTGGTGACATGGTTTTCTTTAATGTTTCTAAACATTTGGTCATCGTCATCTTGGAAAATAGGTAAAGTTATATCCTGGATATATTGGACCATGTGAGGTAACTGAACGACCTTAGGAGGTTTCTTATTTTTTTTGGTATTTCTTGTTTAGTTGATGGGAATTAATGATGTTTTCCACACATTGCGTCAAATGATATACCATCCTCATCCATCTCACATTCTTAGTTGGGAATAGGTCAAGTTAGAGCCATAATGTTTTATTGTAGAGAAACCAGTGGAGATCTTTGACTCTTAGGTGGAAGTCTTTCATGGGATGTTGATTTCATTAGTTATAGTGTTATGCAAACATGGATTAGATTCTATTGATACTTTGGAGTGTGACTCATTGATGAGGGAGTAGGGGTATCATCTATTTCTTAACATCATTCTTCCGCATGGCTTCCCAAGGTTGGAAATTCTTATTGTGGGGAGCTTGTAACATCCCATTACCCAATTTCAGGTATTTATGTCTATTTATTAATTCGCATCATTATTTTGGGTCATTTTGGGGATCTTGAGAATGGAGATATTCTTCTTGGGGAAAAGAATTAAATTTCAAAGATTTATGTTTGTTTGAATTAATGGAGTCTGGATATAAACACATAAAATGGATAAGAGTATTTTCTTTAGAATATGGACTATTTACTTCTAACAAGACATTTTCTTACCCTAAATGATTTACACAACATGAAAAAATTGTAGGTAATATTCTATGAACATGTTTAGGGTATGAAAGGTTTACATTACATGAATTTTACTCACACCATGAAATGGTTAAAGTTTATATTTCTAATCTGAGGTGATGTGTTTTTTGAGTTCTTTTATTAATTGAGAAATTCATGTCATGAAACAATGTAACATAATGAAAGTTTCAGGATTATTTATTTTTATTGAACTGTATAGGTGATTAATTTTTCATTTAATGTGATTCATATCTTGATACCTTGGAGCTATCCCCAAATACTTTAGGGATAACTTCCCCTTTAAGATAATTTTTTAGTAATTGATCTTTATTATAGTTTTGACACATCTCTATGGGTATGATATCCTTCTGGTTATTAATTTAGAGTGATCAAAGTATCACCACTGAGCTATATTTATAGATCAGTTGTTCTCTGATGATAATGTTCTTGATCTTTTCAAGATATGTTGTAAAATCTAACTTTGGATTTCATCTACTGTATTGGTTTTCATGAAGCATGAGAGTTATTTTAGGTATGTTGTGGTTTTTCCTTTCCACCAATAATTTTTCTAGTTGAATTAATTATAGGTGGAAAGTATTGATTCTAGGAACTCCATTATTGTGCTTTTGTTTTTCCTTTTTCATGGATTCGATTACTGGCATGTGAGACTCGAGTTTGAGGTAGGTCGTTCTATTTGCAGCCAATGTTGAATGAACTATATTTTCATAGTTTTATTAGTATTTTTAAAAATTAATTGGAAATATTGAATTGCATGTGTTGAAATGAGTTTTTGAGACAAATTGTTATCCCTTTTTTTCGATAAAGTAAAAAGTATTTTCAAATTATTTTAAAATGGATTCATGAAATGGTTTACAAATAATGATTTTTATGAGATGGTTTGAATAAATATAGAAAATGGGAAGCCTTAAGTACTTAGGTGGAAGGTGTAATAATAAACCTTTTCCATTGATACTATTGGGGGGTTCTCTCATGGGGTGTTCCTTTTCTCCATAAGCCTATTATTTTATGGATTTATTAGAAACTTTTTGGTGGTTCAATTTATATGGTGTTACTCTGCCCTATAGATTTGATGCATATGTTTAGAAGTTTGATGTGTTTGATTGTCTATGTTTGGGTACAAGTGCCCTTGATAGCCCAACTTGTTGTAATCCTTGGAGTGATGTTAACTGTGTCTGATTTTTGTTGGATTTGATATGATATTTCATCCATTCTTTGATTTGACAAAATTGATAGTGTAATGATTTGAATGTTTTTTACCTGGATTATTAGGAAATGTAGAAAACGGGAAAATGTTTTGAAATGATTTTGATATAAAACTGCTTAAATATTTATCATGCCTTTCTTTATTTAAAGTTAATTAGGTTTATATTATTGTACGGATACTTGATATGGAACACTTGGGTGAGATACTATTGATCATGTTTAGTTCACACCTTGTGCACCCCTTCAAAGGTGGGTAGACATTATTATGTCTTTCAATGTAGATAAATCCAAGGAGCTATATTATGACAGTAAGGATTTTGTTAGCTATTTCTAGATAGATAGTGGTGAGATGGTGTGAGTTTTCCCATGCTATGACATGGAGAACCTATTTTAGTTTTTTCTTTTCTTTTAAGTTAGAATTTTATCATGGAGGTTGTTTAGATACTTTTGAGGTATATCACTTATGTTGTTTCATTTTTGATATGAAATATTTTTATTTTTAATGTTACGCTATTATTAAAATAATTTATTTATATATTTTACATTGTCTAATTTAGGATGTGAAAAATCCTTCCCTTAGGTTTCTGTTGATGCCCGGGTGATAGTCAGCAGTCTATGGGAATTGGGAACTCCCTTTAGGTATATTATGGGTTGGTTTGTGTACTAGTTTTAGCGGGTATTTATTCTGGGTTTCTCACGGAATACGAGTGTAAAGAAAGGCCTTTTCATGGATTATTTTTAATTTTACCCTATTATTAAAGATAATTATAAAGAGTGAGTTCATTTGGTTATGGTCAAAAAGTTTTATAGATAAAAATATCAATGTAATAATGTCTTTCTTTTTAATTTCCACATAAAAAAATATATACAAAAAATAAATATAATATTTTAAATGTAAAAAATGGAGAAAGAATACAAAAATTTGTTGTTTTTCTTGGTTTAAATATGAACTAAAAGATTAAAGAGGGAATGTGAATAATGGGTGATACCATTGAAGTGGAAATAGTGATCATCACTAGGTTATGAAATCAATATCATGAATTTTACTATAATGAGAATCATCCTCTATGCGACTAATGATTTTTAGAAAATTTCTCTCATACCATACCCTAAGAATAAACCATTTCAAAAGTACTCATGATTTATATAAACTTTTGATTCTATTAGCAGATAAATTAGAATAAAATCAATCCCATAAATAATAATCCTACACTTAATTAGAGAAAATCCTTGCGTTAAACTACCTTAACCAAACAAAGACGCGTTACTTTTATAATAAACATTGACTTTTAGTGTTATTTTTAGATTTAAATCAATACTAGGTTGAATATGTTTCTTCACAGATGACAAAAAACTAAAAAGAAACCAAGATAAAATGAAATAAATATATTAAATTTGAAAATTATAATATATTTGTTAAATTAGTGGGTATAAATAAAAGTATCCTTGTTATGAAATATTTATAGAAAAATGAATGAAATTGAATTGGTTAGTAGATATTTTCCTTATAATTCTCATTTTCCCACACTTAAAATATATGTTTCTTCACTATTGTTTTCCCCAACTCAAGCCAAAGATAAAATCCAACAATTACAGTTTGAGTGAAATAATTTTCAATAGAAGTTCACACTCATTGAAGTTTATAATATATCCTTACTAGGTGAATATCCACCTATCATGACCACATAAGATTATCTTATCCTTTGGTCTTATACATAGATATTGAGGGGCTATGTAAATAGAAGATAAGATTATATATACAAGTAATTATTAATGTAATAATTTATATATATATATAAATATATAACATGTATTTTCACATTTTATATTTAAAATTTAAAAAATAAATTTTATATTTAATACTATTTCATTGATGGAATTCAATTAGCAAAACTAAACAAACAATACAATCATATTTTCGTTAAAAATATATTTTTTCAAAATTTATGTTTTTTTCTCTCTTATTTTTTATATGTTATGTTTAAATTATGAAAAATTATATTTTTTAGATTAATTTTTTATTAACATGTCTTGAATTAGAAATTTGTAGGAAATAAGAATAAGAATAATTATTTTCTTAAAATTTAAATTCCTAGGTTGTTTTCAATATATTTTGTTTTTCATTTGAAAGTTATATTCCTAAATTGTAGAATATTAATTTTAAAAAATATACTTCTTTTATATATATTTTAAAAAAGTATTATATTTGGTTTAATGTTTTGGAATTTTTTTTGAAAAGAATAATTTTTAGTCGAATTGTGGAAAAAAACCATTTTTACTAATACAATGGATTTTATGAAATTTTTAGAATATTATAATGACTTAAAAATTTATGAATTTTTCTTGAACAACCATGTATTTTTTTATTAAAATTATAAAATTAATAAATATTATGTTTACATTACAAACCTATATTTTTTATTTTATAACATAGGTTATATTTTTCCATAAAATTGTTTTTATTGAATTATACAATTAATGTTTTAGAATTAATTCATATCAATTTTAGAAATTTTATATAAATATTGGATTTCATATTTTTAATCATAATTTCTAAATTATATAATAGGGACCATTTTATTTTTAAGTAGAAAAATAAATTATAAGATAAAAAATAGTCACCATGGTAACAACCAAAATGGTAAAAGAGTTTAAAAGGGTAAAAGAAACAAATAATGTTAAAAATATCTTTAAATAAGTTCTTGATGGATTTATGAACCAATAATAATTTATTATAATTTATTTTACACTTATGGATCTACGTTTCTTGAATAATTCACCTCTTATTTAAAAAATGCCACTCCTCTCACTTATAAAACAATCCCTTCCCCATACCACTTAGGCTCATATAAAAATCCACTTATCTTGACCAAAATCATCCAAAATACCTCCCTAAAACTCATATCCCCATCCTTTAGGTTTTATTACCTACAAAATATCACCCCTTTAGCCTTAAGCTATTTTTCAAAGGTGTTATTTCTGAGTAAGGTAAAAATTCCCAAATCACCGCTTTTCATTTGTATTTCTTTAAGTCATTTTATTCTTCCTAAAACATTATTATACCATTATAAAATTATATCATCATAATTATTATTATAATTAAATTTTATTATATTTATTGAACAATCATTATCTACCTTTCCCTTTCCCAGAAAAAACGAGAACAACTTTTATGCGCATGTGTGGACTACCATCTTCATGAAGTGAGGTATTTAATTTCCTATAGCCACATTAAATGTATTGTTTAAAAGGGTATATTTAATGAATAAATAATAAATTTATAAAATTAATAATATTATTAAAATATAAATCAATTTACACATTCATCTCATGCTATGAAAAATGAAAATTCCATCTGTGTAAACGTGTAGACTACCACATACAGGGAGTTATGTGTTCTGATTTTCATAACCACCCTAAATTGATAGTTCTAAAATATATTTGTTGAATATAAAATATATTAAGATAAAATATATTTCATGAATATATTTTTGAAAGGATAAAATAATAATTAAACATATTTATAAATAAAGTAGTTTATATCATTAAATTACCTAAAATAAGGTCGTCATGGATTCCATTCTCATGAACCATGAAAATAGTTTCCATAAAAAGAAAATAGGGATTCATAAATCATTTTAAAATTATTTTAGTAAATTTTATAATATGGTAATTATGAATTTGTTTTCAAATAATTGGATTTTATGATTCCATTATAAAAAATATTTGAAATGATCCAATTTATCAACACTTGATAATGAAAATAAAAAATAAATAGGTAATGAAAAAATAATAAAAGATTACAAAAAAATATTATAAATTTTAATATATATGAATAAGGTAATAAAATTTGTAATTAATATATTTATGTTTATGATAAAGGTGATTAAATCACCTTCACAAAATACAAGAGTAAAGATAACAATGTTTATTGACTTAACTTCTTTTCTTTAATTCATAATTATTCCTCTTTGATTGTGGTTTTAAAAGATTGTCTTATTATATAAAATGATTATATTATATTTAATTTAATAGTTATTTTAGTCACATCAAAAAACAACTTCTTTGATGGATTTATTTCATCCTAAAATTTGATGATGTTTAGAATAATTATTATCCTTTCCAAATGAGCATTTTTTTCCAAATCCATATTCTCTCTTTCTTCTAATATTATGCTATATTATTGTGAAATACCAATATGTATTATTTCTAATGATATTCAATTTTTTATACCTAGTTTTTAATGGAATAATTAACAATATTTTTATGATGTGTGTTTTAATAAAGGTATTTTAAATTTTTATTTTTTCCTTTCATGATTATATATATTATCTTCCATGCCACATTTCCATTGGAAAAAATTATTTCTTTTGAATTAAAATTTAATAATATTTCTTACATAAATAATTTTAGAAAAATTATTCATGAAATCTTCTTAAAAATGATCTATTAAAATGTGAATCCTAACTTTTTAATTTTATAAAAAAGTTAAGAAATGTTTTCTAAAAAATAATTTACATTTTATTAATATTTTACTCTATGAATAAAATAGATATATCTATTATAGAGTCATTGTTTATAAATCACCCTCTAAATGGATTTATTAAACAATCCATTTGGGTGACTTAATTTTTTCAATCAATTAATCAACTTTTGATATCACGTTATGTGATACCAATTGGAAATGATATAAAACCTCTTTTTTTCTTTAGGATTTCATGATATGATGAATGATTTATGTATTTTTAACAAAAATATATGTATTTTAATGGGAAAGGTCCTATATATACCCCAAATGAGTCGGTTTTATCATTATATATCATGATTTTAGAATGGTCCATGAGTTATGACATTTGGGTCACTAATGAGCTATAAGTTATGATGCTTGAGTCACTAATGGGTCTCAGGAAGTAATGAACAAGTAACTATTTAATGGGTCATGAGATTTCCAATCTTGAATCAATATGGAATGTTGTCCTCTGATTATTTTAGTTCCATAATCCATGATATTTTTTGCTTCCATGCCATGCCAAAATTTTAAGTCATATGCATTCGATTATGATCCATGGATAATGTTTATTATCTCACACTATTAGTTAATGGTACATGTTTATTTATTTGATATTACATATTTTTATATAATGAAATATGGAAAACTATTATTTTTCTATGTTTTTAATGAATATATTTATCTGATTCTCAAGATTTTCAAATCTGCTTATGATCTTACTCCAGATGAAATGTTGAAAAGTTTTTTCCCACTAAGAATTTGATCTCACCCTTTTCTTATGTTTTAATTCCCCAAGTTATAAAGTTATTTATAACCTAAGTGGAATATATAAGGGGTTCTAGTGCATTTTATTATAGATAAATCTTTAAAAGTATTGTAAAGTAATTATCTTATGTAGAAAATCCTCAAAGAAACTAAAGCTTCAGTTCTTAGGGTTGTGGGATGATATGTGAGACAAAATGATTATTCATGTCAAATAATATAAAATCAGGATTATTTATCTTGGAATTCCTTAGATTGTGTAAAATATGACATCTAAAGTAAGTGTTTTTATCATCATATTTGGGAGTGAAGGTATAGGGTTCCTCAATTGGTATCAAATTAGTCTTGGTGATTTTTGGGGAATATTTTAGTTATTTATGAGGATTATGATGTAATAAATTTAGTAAAAACCCTATATATATGTATTAGTATATGATAAAATCCTTATTTTTTTAAAGTAAAGATTTTGTGGTTTCATTAAAATGATATCTATATATGGATAAAAACAAGCGTATGCAAGTAACAACATTGATGCACCTAGGGGAAATAACCTTGAAATTTATGGTTGGGTATTAACTGGATCTTAACCTGGTGCATGAAAAAGTGGCCTAAATTAGCACTTAGTTTGAAAATACAAGGTCATATTATTTGGTGATTAATAAGTTCTTTATTAACCATTATGGAAGATTGGAGAACATTTTTTCATATTTTTAGAGAACTTAATAAGAAATAGACAACAAATAAAATATATTGAACACCAAAAATTTATAATTTAGGGCACATATTTTGTTTTTCATTTACTCATTTTTATTTATTAGTAATCCATTTTATAATATTATTATGTCATTATTTTTAAATTTTCTTTATTTAATTAATGGTTGGAGTAATGACGATCTAAGTTAACAATGGTTGCGTTATGGAATGCAATGACTTTCCAAATGAGAAACTAATTTGGATTAGAGATAGTGATAAGAATATTATGGTTATTCCTAACTAGAAATATTGATTTATTATTAACCATTTGAACTTCGTTTAATTTTCAAACACACCACAAAATGTAATGATACAGTTTCATGGAAGTTCAAGTGATAAAGACAATGGAGTAAAGAAGATTCATTTTCCTATGTGTCAAAAATGTGGTAATAAGAACCCATGAGGTTTTATAAAAGGAAAAAAATGTTTCATGGGTGGGAGGGGTTTCCATCAATCTGATTATTATCAAATAGGGATGAAGATGCCAAATATTACAATAGAGGACGAGAAAGTCATGACTAATGCTCCACCCACACTTCAATGATTTATATTCTAGGTGTATAGTTATTATAATAATAGATTCCCTAACCCAAGTGATATGAAGAAATAGACCCTAGAAACCTTTAAACCAATGGAACAAGTAAGATAATTTTCTATAACTTCCACTGAAGGGGATCATGATAATTAAAATTCACTTATCCTTCACTCCAGAGTTGTGGGTGCCTTGTTGGAGTTTTATATTTGAAACCCTAGATATCTGGGAAGTTCTCTATGAGCATCAAATCACCACCCCTTTGATTGGATAATGAATTATCAGAGAAAAATTATTATTTTATAATTATTATATTCTATGTTAAAGTTTAGGTGATACTTATTTGTGTAAATATTATTAATTATTTCTTTATATGAATTTTATATTATTTTGGGAATATATTGTTGACCTTTACAAATATTTTATATAAATTACCAAATTATAGAAATCTAATTTCATATTTAAAATAATCCTATGATATTATATCAGTGAATGGATGACTATAAAATCTATAGGAAAGGTAATTATATTTTAGGAGTCATGATACCCTATCACGAGGGATGTTTAGCTGAAATTATTTGTGAAAAAACCCAATATTACTGATTAGCCTATTCTTAATAAAAAGATACATTTCTTATATTTGTATGTTTTATATATCACTATGAATTATATCCCGAGTCATGTATATCCTTTAGATACACTTATTTATTTTCATTAATGAGATATAATTAAAATTTTAAGTGTGTCATTTATTTAAGGGGGAGAATGTTACACCCTAATATTTTAGTATTAATTTCCCTTTAAATAAATACTATATTGTATAGATTGTTTCACATTAAACAAAAAACTAAAACCAAATCGTGATACTTTAAAATAAATTAATAAATTGAGACATTATATTATATTCATTAAATTAGTGAGTATAAATAAAAGTAAAAACAATATGAAATCCTAATAAGTAAAGGAGATAAATGATATCGGGTAGTAGAAGTCTTCCCTATAAAGCTCACTTGTATAATCCTATAAGCTAAGTAGCTCCACTAGGGATTTATCTAGACCAAGAATAAGCCTAACATTGATAATTATAGTTTGAGTGAAATCATTTTCTAGAGAAGTTTAGGCTTGGGGAAATTTCCAAGAGATCCATTCTAGCTGAATCATCACCCATGAATGCCACTAGAGCTTATCATATCTTTATATCTGATGTGAATATCTTGAGGGGTTATGTATATAGAAATTGGGATTATAGAAACATTTAATTTTTAATATAATAAGTTATTTATATATATCACGGGTATTTTTACATCTCACGTTTCAAATTTTAAATAAAATTAAAATCCCTTTTTAATATTACTATATTGAAAAAATTCAATTATTATAACTAAAAAACTAATTTGAACATCTTATTCATAAAATTGATTTTTTTTGTAATATTGGATTTTTATGCACTATGTATTTGTAAATATTATTATTACATGATGATAAAATATTTTTTTAATATGAATTATAGATTAACTTTTATTTTATTAGTATTCTATTGGAAATAGTAATAATAATATTTAATATTTTTAAGTCATTTTCTTAGAAGAATATTTTTTAATAAATTTTATGTTTCTAATTAAAAGGTAAATTCCTAAATTTTAGAATATTAATTTTAAAAAATAATTATTTTGGATTCATCATAACAATATTTTCATAATATAATTTTTTTATTTTTCAGAAAAGATTGATTTTTATGTGAATAGTAGAAAATACTATTTTTACTAATCCTATGAAATTTACGACATCGTTAGAAAATAAGCATGAAACAAAAATTTAAAAACCCTTTTTATTGAAAAAATATTTACTTTATAATTAAAATTTTACATTGAAAAAATATTAATTTTAATTTATAAACACATATTTTTTATTTTAGAACATAACTTATATTTTTCCCTAAAATTGTGTCTAATTTATTATAAAATAAATATTTAATAATTAGTTTTTATAAATTTCATAAATTATATCTAATTAAATTGATTTTCTATTTGGAATCAAAAGGTATAAATCATTTAATATGGTCTAATTTATTTTGAGGCTTAAAAATAAATTATTTACCTAAAAATTAGTTTATATGATAAAATCCAAAATTTTAAAACGGTTTAAAAAGGTTAAAATACTTAAATCATATTGAAGACATGTCTTAAAATGATTTTTTGAGGGATTTATCTACCAAAAATAATCCCCTATCCATTATTTTCCACTTTTGTAGCCAGTTTTCTCAAATAGTGTCAGTATTATTGTAAAAATTCAACTCCCCTAACTTAGAAATAGAGCCCTTCACAAAACCATTTATAATCAAACCCAAAAAAAACTTTTTTTGAAAAAAAATCTACCCAAATAACCTCAAAAAATACTCTCCCCATCCTATAGGTTCTTTCCTCCTCAAAGGACCATCCCTCATACCGTTAATATATTTTATAGAGGATTTATTCCAAGGAGTAAGGTAAATAATCCCAAATCACAATTTTTTTTTTACATTTATTTAAGACATATTTTCAACATAAAAGTATATTATACCATTATAAAATATAAAAATATGTAACATAATTTAACTTAGATTTTTATTATGTTTATGGTACAATCATTATCTACTTTCCCCTTTCTTTGTGAAATGATAACATTGTTCATGGATACATGTAGATTTCCACCTCCACAAAGTGAAGTATTTAATTTTTCATAACCACATTAAATAGATTATTATAAGGTGGTATTTAATGAATAAATATGATATCCATAAAATTATTATTATTTTTAAAATATAAATTAATTTCTACATACTTTTTATTATATGAAAAATGAAAACGTCTTCTGTGTGTACGTGCAGACTACCCCCTCCATGGAGTGATGCGCTCTGTGTTTCACCACCCCACTTCATGGAGAGTTATAAAATATATTTTATGAATATAAAGGATATTAATGAGTAACATATTTCATGAATATGGTTATTAAGGGATAAAACAGTAATGATCATTATAATGTAATCCATTAAAATCATTAAATTATGTAAAACCAGATCGTCAAAAATTCTATTCTCATGAACCATACCCATTGTTTAAATAAAATGAACACGTGGATAAGTAATTGAAAAAAATATTTAAATATAATTTATAATTGTTTAATGATGAATTTGGTTTAAAATAATGGGTTTTTATGATTCCGCTGTAAAACATATACGAATCGATCGAAATTACTAACACTCGATAATGAAAATAAACATTTTCTAGCTAATGAACTTACAATGAACTATAATTAATGAATATTAATTGTAATAAATATGAACAAGCTTTTTAAATTTGTGATTATTGTCTTGGTTTATAAGACCAGATACCAAATCACATTCAAAGAAGCTAAGATAAAAGGTATGAGGTTTTCTTGAATCATCTTGTTTTCTTGATTTGTAATGATTCATTTTTTATTATGGGTTTACATTATTGTTTTATTCTATCATATAATGATATTTTATTTCATTTAAACCTTATTTTTTCGGTAATTAAATTATAACATAAAAAACATCTTCTTTGATGGATTTTTTGAGGTGACATAAGCATAACATACATATATATTTCATCATTTTAGATGAAAACATGATATATTACATAATAGTTCATGTACTTATACCAAAATATTTTTATATGGAAAATATATACATAATAAGATTATTTTGTGAAGTATATTAAAAATATTCCACAATTTTATTATCCCATAGAAGCCTCCATAGAAATTTTCTACTCAATAACTTTCTTTATTACCAAGGAAAATAGAATCATAATAAAGATAGAGCTCAGACGATCAGTAATGGAAAACATGGGTGAAATTAATCAAATATAATAATTGAGAATAATATAATATTAAGTGTACGAGATAAGGATTATAACTTACTAAAACATAAAAAAAAATTCATAGACCATAAATCATGGGTCATGGAATAAGAATTTGTTATAACAAAAGATATGAGTCATAAGAGTACAGAATCATTAATAATCAATCCCAACCCATGATATCATATAATTATAATAATAAAATGTCATAATAGTGTGTCACAATACTAAGAATAAAAAATCATTTCATTATTAAATTACCGTCACCAAGACCATCATAACTATAAGGAACCGTCCTTAAAAATTACTTAATCTCTATATTTAACTTCCTTACATTCCCAAAGATCTTTTCATTTTATAGTTTTAGTAAGTTAGTATATAACTCATATATATAAACCCACAACATACATAATATGTACAACTAAACAATTTCCTTTTTTTCCAAAACATAAAACCTTTAAAACAAAACAACAACATAATTTCTTTAGTAAAAAATTATTACATTTAACATGACTTCTTTATTTATCTTACACATCCTTATAACCTATTATTTTTTTATAAAAACATTGGATGAGCATAAAAATATCAGTAAGGGATATAAAAAGAAATAAATAAATCATTAGTCCAAGAATACTTATAAAGATATGAAATCATTTCACCAATACATAATTTTCACCTATATATACATACTTTGTGAAACATGAGATTTCCATAAAAAATTAAGGAGTATATATATAAATCCATAAAGTTAAATTGGGGAATTACTTAATTATTTTTAAATTCTCATGGCTACCTTATGATTTTTGACTATCACGACTACATTATAATGTAAACCTCATGACTACTTTATTGTGTAACTATCACAGTTACACTTGGACCATATGTCTAACCTCCAACACACACAAACCTAATGAATTTCAGGGAGATATAGGTCCCATATTTCAACATAAAAAATGCCGAAGAACCAGAAAAAATCATAAAACATTAATATTTTTATAAAATCAATACTTTTGAAATTTTAAAAATAGAAAATTTAAAGAAAATTTTTAGTGGAAATTCCTTTACAAAAATCATATATTTGTTTTGAGAATTAATAGAATGAAATTAATATTAGTATATACTATAAATCAACATAATATATCAAAATATAAACTAATTTAGTAACATAAATAATCTTTGTAGCACAAAATTAATGAACTATAATGTTAACCCATTGAATGGAAATTGGGTTAAGAATTCCCTTACCTCGGGTTCTTATTACTTCAAACTTGTTTAAACCTATTGTATAATAATACAAATAGTGTTATTAATATTTTAAAGAAACATGTTCATATTTAAAAAACCTTATATGGTCATTTTATAACATCATTCAACCTATTTATTAATAATATATTGTTATTTCCATTATTTCAGGTGTGTGGTTTACATGATTTCCATGGCCGATTCGTAAATGATTTTCTTTTTGAATGGAAGAGAAACTATATAAGTGGAATGACTTGTTATTAATATGTTTCTATAATATTAAATTATTCTACAAATAATTCTGGTTATATGGTATGAGGACGAATCATAAGTTAAATCATTAGTGATATTCCCTCTGATCATTTTGGAAGTTCTTCGATAATCAAGAAATTTTTTTATCTTATAGATTTAATATAATGAATATAAGTTAATTACATAAAATATCAAAAAAAAATTATAATCTTTTCTAACCATTAAAATGGTTCTACAACCATATTTGAAGGATTTAAAAGACATTGAAGACACATCGTCAAAAATGTTAATAAATCGACACATCATAGAAGATGTTTTTATTTTTAGAATAAGAAGTAAAATAGAGAAAGAATGATGAATAATTTTTACATAAACATGATAAAAATACAGAATATATATAATACTGGATCTTTCATGCCTCATGGATGGGGGGGGAAGATAGTATAAGAAAATAAAATAATTGAGAATGAAAATACCAGAAAATGAAAGTTGATTTTTAACCTTTTGAGCTCTTCTCCTTGAGATCCTCCTTGAGGCATTTGGTTTTGGCGTTTTGGTGAGACCAGAAGGTCTTGATCATGGGATAGATCCTTGGGAAGGGTATTTGGTAGAATTTATACAATTATAAAAGTGTGAGAGGTGTGAGGGGGGGGGGGGGTAAGGGTGGTATTTATAGTGGAGGAGGGGAGCAGTTATCCATTGTTTTAATCATTAGTTTAATATATTTGTTCAAAACATTGAATATTCTTGATTTATATGACCAAAAATAGTAATAAGTGCATGTGAGTTCAAACCAATGGCCATTTACATCATCCATCTCTCAAGCATGATGTCGAAATTCATTTATTAATCATATTTCGTAAATTATCAAATTTCACTATTCACCAAAAATTCAATTATTTCAGAGAAATCCCAAAAATTCACCCCAAACCATTTTTCAATGTGTAGAATTCAAAAAATGAACTTTATTTTATCAAAATAATTTTATAAATATGAGAAAAATAATTTTTAAATAAAATCATAATTTATTTCATGAATAAATGTTTTAAAACTATAACTCATTTTATATCACCTTGAAAAATTAATCAAGATCTCATTATATTATAAACACAAGGCAAAATAATAATAATAAAATTTACTATTCATATAGGTCATATTACTATTCAAAATTGTATGTTACTATTCACCAAAAAAACAAGTTGGTTCTATCAGACTCCAAAAAACATACTGATCGCTACCATGTATGTCTGTTTTTGGAAATTCAAATCATAGAAGCGGAAAAATTATATTTGATAGCTAGTTTACAACTATTTCTTTAAAAAAAGTGTCATTATGTAAACACTCAGTGTTTCATGCATTTTAATTTTTTAAAACCTTGAGGTGTTACATTGTACCCACCTTCTAGAAATTGCATCCCCACAATTTTATTTACATATTAAACAAGTGAGAGTACCTTTACCTCATAGCATTTTCAGATTCCCATGTTTCTTCTTCAACCATGTGGTTTCTAAACAAAACCTTTATCTGGTGGATTACTATATTCCAAAATACATGTTCTCTTAGATCATTAATATTAATAGGGTTCTCTTTAGAAGTAATATTCTCTTCCAACTGAATTACTTCTAGGCTCCAAGAATTAGATGAATATGGAACATACTTTCTCAACATTGAATCATGAAAAACGTTGTGTACCTAAGATAAAATTAGAGGCAATGCTACTCGATAGGGAAACTATCCAACTTTCTCTAGGATTTTATAAGGTCCAATGAACCATTGAATCAGCTTCCATTTCATACAAAAATGCATAACACTTTTCCATGGTGATATTCTAAGAAAAACATGATCCCCTACCTCAAAATAAATGTCTTTCCTCCATTTATCTACAAAACGTTTCAGCCTACTCTAAGCTATCCTCATGCGTTGCTGGATCATCTTCACTTTCTCGGCCACATCCTCAACTAATTCTGGTCCCATAAACTTCCTTTACCCAACTTCATAAAAAAATGATGGAGTTTGACACTGCTTCCAATTTAATGCCTCAAAAGGTTCCATATGTATACTAGAATGTAAACTGTTATTATAAGAAAATTAAACTAATGAATTATATTGATCCCAACTTTCCTTGTAATGCATTGACCAAGCTCAAATAATATCCTCCAATGTCTGAATTTTCCATTCTAACTTCCCTTCTGTTTGAGGATGAAAATCTCTACAAAAATTTAATTCAATTCCCAATGACTTCTGAACGAACTTATAAAAGTTATAAGTGATCTTAGTATCACGAGAAGATACAATGTAAATAATAACTCCATGTAACCTAAAAATATATTTGAGGTACAATCCTGAAAGATGATCCAAATACATAGTATCTCGAATAAGAAGGAAATGTGAAAATTTAGTCAGCTGATCAACAATAACCAAAATCAAAATTTGTTTCCTCGATTAGTCTTTGGTAGTCCCACCAAAAATCCCATGGATATATTTTCCCATTTTCACTCTAGAACCAAAAAATTCTGAAGAACCACCTTTGGTAACTTCCACTTTGATTTAACCTGTTGACATCTCAATCATTTCAAGGTAGAATAAAAAATACCACTTTTCATTCCATCCCAAAACTAATACTCTCTATGGTCTTTGTACATCTTTGTGCTTCCATGATGAACTGAAAATGGGGAACTATGAGCTTCTCACAAAAATTATTTCGTTTATTGAGAATCACAAGGCACATATAATCTCTTTCCAAATATTAAAAAAAATCTTTATCAATGTCATATTCTGGAAACCTAACCATTTTAACTAATTCCACCTTTTTCTATAACTCTTCATCTTCATTCCACACTTGCTTAAATATATCTGAAAAATTTGACTAAACAGAAACTTGAAACAAAATAGATGAATTTCCTACACCAATAACTTCCAAGCCAAAATTAATCAAATAATTTATCAAAGGGTCTTTCTCCAGCTGTAACATAGTTAATGATGTATGATGTTTTTGACTCAAGGCATTCGACACATGGTTTTCTTTTCCAGGATGGTAATTGATCATGAAATCATAATCCTTTATCAACTCTAGCCATTGTCTCTACCTCATGTTTAAAACCTTTTGAGTGAATATATACTTAAGACTATTGTGGTCAGTATATATTTCACATTTGGCCCCGTATAAATGAGGCCTCCAAATTTTTAAAGCTAAAATCACACCTGCTAATTCCAAATCAAGTGTTAGATAATTTAACACATGAGTTTTTGTTATCTTGAAGAATAAAAAATTACCTGATCATTCTGCATAAGAACACAACCAATTTCATTTAATAAAGCATCAATATAGATGAAAAACTCACCATTTATGGAAGGTAGGGTCAGAACTGAAGCATTCACCAATATCTTCTTTAGTTCCTGAAAACAAACATCACATTCTTCCATCCAAATGAATTTAACTCCTTTTCATGTTAACTTAGTTAGTGGATGAGATAACTATGCAAACTTTTCAACAAACCTCCAGTAATAGCCTACCAGACCATGAAAAATATGAATCTATGTTATATTTTTGGGTCTAAAACATTATTCAACAACTTTCATTGTAGTATGATAAATAGTTATTCCATTTTTAGAAACAATGTGACCATGGAAACAAATTTTTTTTAAACAAAATTCACACTTAATGAATTTTCCATACAATTTGTTTTATTTTAAGGTTTGAAAAACCACCCTCGGATGTTTTCATGATCCTCTTTACTTATAGAATCTTCTAGAATGTTATCAATAAAACATCCAAAAACTTATCCAAGAAATCATGAAATATTCTATTCATAAGATCCATGAATACAACATGTGCATTAATTAACCAAAATGGAATAACCAAAAATTCATAATGACCATATCTATTTGGAAATTATGTTTTTGAAATTTCATCCTCTTTCACCTTCAGCTGATGGTACCCGGATCAAAATTCTATCTTAGAGATACACTGAGCTCCCTGGATATGATCAAATAAGTCATCGATGTGAGGAATAAGATAATTATTATTAGTAGTATTTTTATTCTAAGATCTATAATCAATGAACAATCTCATGGAACCATATTTCTTTTTAACAAAGAAAACAGGGGAACCCCACAGTGAAGTGACATGATAAATGAATAATTTATCAAGAAACTCCTGTAACTAATTTTTCAATTCATGATGTTCTATTTGAGCCATTTGACAAGGAGGATTTCCAATTGGCTTAGCATCAAGAACTAAGTCAATTGTGAAATCATCTTCATGATTAGGTATAACACCAGGTAACTTATGAGTAAAAACATCAAGGAATTCATTTACAACTATAACATCATTACACTAAATAGTTCCCCTTTTTCAAGAATATGAGAAAGTTAAATTTTATTTCCATATTTCAGAAATTTCTCAGCTTTCTGATATGTTACCAATTTTATGGGTTCATTATTGTATACAAGCTGAAACTATTTTTGGAATACAACTTCTTTAGCTCAACCATCAATATTAGCATGATAAACATAAAGAAAATCCATACAAAAAATGGCATCAAACTCTACTAAGGAAAAATCAACAAGGTTTGCAGGTAATATATTTCTGCAGATAATAGTAGAGTAATTCTTAAAATTTCTTTTTGCTATAACATTTCCCTGTGTGTTTTAACAATATGTTTTTGTCTCATTTGTTGAGGTGATATTTCTAATTTAAATAAAAATTTCCTAGAAACAAAGAAATTTATAGACTCCATATTAAACAAGCCTTTAGAGAAATATGAGTAAATAAAAAAATTACTAGATACCTTCATTAGATGTCCTAATATCTATTGACGTAGTCGCAAAGAATCTCACTACACCTTTCTACTTATAGTTTGGTTGTTTCCCATCACTTGGGTATTTTTTTGGGTGGGAATTTTCATAATGACCTATCACACCACATTTGAAAAAAATTACAATTTTCTTATCAGAATTGAACTTAAGATCATTTTCATAACATTCTTGGGAAATATGTCCAAACCTACCATATTGAAAACACTTACCAGTTTTGTTAATACATTCCCTAGTGTGTTTTGTACCACAATTTTCACAAACTAGAAACTAGAATTTCTTACCATCAAATTTTTTATTGATTCTTATCTATCGCTTACAATATTGATATCTTCTTCTATTTGTCGTCAAAGTAAAAATGATATTAAAAAACTTCATTTTTACCCTTTTAGGACATTAGACAAGTTTCCCATGATCGTTGAATTATTTGGAGGCCAATTACCTTTGATATCTTGGCTTTAATCATGAGTAAGAAAATTGATTTTCTATCAAGATCTTGAATAATATTTGGAGAATACCTTTCTAGTCAGGTGAATTTTGATTCAAACATGACCACTAAATCCTTCCCCATTTTCCTCAATTAAATGAATTTCTTCTCCATCCTTAGTCGAACCACCTTAGAAAAATATTTTTCAAGGAAAATACTTTTAAATTATCCCAATCTAAGGCTTCAATCTCCTATATATCCCTAATTTTCTTGACCATTAATCACCAATGGTCATATTATCATATGAAGAAATAAATGGAAAGAATAAAATTTTGATTATATGAAAATCACATAACAACAATTATATTTTCAATGTATTTAATCCATCCTTCATCTGCTATTGGGTCAGATGATCCATTAAAAGTAGGAGGGTTTTGCCTTATAAAATGATCCAATGTCATCATGTTCATTCATGGTTTCTCTGGGTGTTCTCTTAAAAGGATTCCACTACCATTTATAACATATTTCATCTGATCCATTAACACCACAAACTGATTGATTCCAATTTCCACCATTCTCGATTACAGATTCAGAAAGATATCAGCCTATCGGTTCCTTCCAACATCAGTTTCCATGTTTCTTGAACAAACAACCATTCTAATAGACATATATTAGATGAGGAAACATGGTAATATTTAAATGATATTCCATTTAAACAAAAAAATAAGGTAAAAATAATTTATGGTATTTTGTTAACATCAAACTAACTCCATAAGTTATCTAAACTGTGCTCTGATACCAACTATAAGAACCATGCCTTAAACATTACATAATATAACTATTTTAGTTCTTTTAAATTTCAAAATATCTTTTAGATTTATAGTTTTAGTATGTTTGGACATAACACATACATATCAACTGACAAAATACAATGTAGTTACAACTAAAATAATTTCCTTTTTCCCCAAAACATAAAACATTTAAAACAAAACTATAACATGATTTCTTTTGAAAAACTTCACAACCTTTAAATTGAATTACTTATTTATCTTACACATAATTATAAACTATAATAAAAATATATGAAAACTTGGGATTATCATGAAAATCCTAGTAGGGGATATAAAAATAAATAAAGAAACCATTAGTCCAAAAATACTTATAAACATTTGAAATCATTCCACAAAGGCATACTTCTCACCCATATATACTTACTTTGTGAATCATGATATTTCCATAAAACATTAAGGAACAAATATATAAGTCCATAAAGTTATATTCAGGCATTAATTAGTTATATTTTAACCCTCTCAGCTACCTTATGATTTGTAACCCTCACAACTACCGTACAATGTAACCCTCATGACTACCTTATAGTGTAACTATCTACACTTGGAGTAACCATACGAATGAAATCTAAATTACACATACCCAATTAATTGGAGGGAGATATATGTCCCAAAATTAATCATAAATAATTCCAAAGAAGCATAAAATAATCATAAAAAATGAATATTTTCCAAAATATATTACTTTTGAATTTTGAAAAATATAAAATTAAAAGAGGATTTTTAAAGGGAATTCCATTACAAAAATCATATAATTGATGTGGGAATTAATAAAATGAAATTAATATTTGTAAATACTGTAAATACACATAATAAATCACAATAGAAACGAAATTAATTACACAAAAAATCTTGGTAGCACATAATTAATGAAGTTGACAGTTATCCCAATGAATGGAAATTGGGTTACGAATTCTCTTATCTCAGGTTTGTCTTACATAATTTTTTTTTTAAAAATATTGTAAAATATTTAAAATAGTTTTAATACTATTTTAAATAAAAATATTCATGCTTATCAAACCTTATATGATCATTTTATAACATAATTTGACCCATTTATTAATAATATTTTGTTATTTCATTGTTTTGAGTGCGTGTTTTACATGATTTCCATGGTCGATTTGTAAAGAATTTTCATATTTAGTGGAATAATAAATCCATAAGAGTGATGAGTTTTTATTAATATATTTATATAATATTAAATTATTCCATAAATAATTTTGGTTATATGGTATGAGGATGACTCATTGGATTAATTGTTAGTGATATTTGCATAGATCATTTTGGAGGTTATTTGATAATCACGAACTTGTTTCATCTTATACCATTAATATTATGAATTTAAGTTAATTTTAGAATATAATAGAGGTTATATAATAAATATTAAAATATCTTTAAACAATTAAAATGGTTTTACAACAATATTTTAAGGATTTAAATGAAATTTAAGACACATTGTCGATGATGTCGGTAAATTGACACATCACGTATGGTGTCGTTATTTTTAGAATAAGAATAATAGGAGAGAAATAATGATGAATAATTTTTCCATAAATATGATAAAAATACTTAATATATGTAATAATTGATCCTTCATGAGTCTTGGGTGGGGGGGGGGGATGAATAGAGAATAAGAAAAGAAAACAATTGAAAGGAAAACACAAGAAAATGAAAGAGAATGTTTACCTCTTGACCTCTTCTCCTTGAGATACTCCTTAAGGCCTTTGGTTTTGGACTTAGGGTAATACCAGTAGGTCATGGATGTAGTTAAGAGAATTTGGAAGGATATTTGGAAAAATTTATACAATTGTTAAACTTTTATTGGTGTGATAGGAAGAGGGGGGTGAGGAAGGTATTTATAGTGGAAGAGATGAGGAGTTTTCCATTATTTTAATTATTAGTTTAAAATATTTGTTCAAGACGATGAATAACAAGGATTAATGTGACCCAAAACATTAATAATTTTATTTTATTTCGAACCAATATCCATTTGAATCATACATAACTCAACCATTATTCAAAAATTCATTTATTTAGCATATTCCATAAATTATTAAATTTCACTATTCACAAAAAATTATAGTATTTCAGAAAAATCCCAAAATTTCACCCTATACATTTTTTGACATGTAGAATTAAAAAATTAACTCCATTGTATCAAAATAATTTTAAAAATATGATACAATAAATTTTTAAATAAAATTATAATTTATTTCAAAAATAAAATAATTCTAAACTATATGTCATTTTATATCACATTGAAAAATTAATCAAGATCTCATTATCTTATAAAATTAAGAAAAAATAATAATAATAAAATTTATTATTCATAAGAGTCATATTAATATTCATATTACTATTCAAAAGGGAATGTTACTATTCACAAAAAAACAAGTCTATTCTACTAGACTTGAAAAAACATACTGATCACAACCTTGTGTGTCCATTTTTTGAAATTAAAATTAATGAAGTGGAAAATTTTATTTAACAGCTGCTTTACATATATCTCTTTAAAAAAAGTGTCATTATGTAGAGAATCAGTGTTTCAGGAATTTTAATTCATATTTTTAAAACCATTGGGTGTTTCAACAACATAGTGGAAAGAGTCCCATATTGGATTGGCTTCACACCCCATTATCTTTTCATTCAGGGTGGAAAGAGTCTCATACTTGATTCAGTTCACACACAATTCCATTTTATATATTCTCATTAGATATAAATTTTTACCTAATTAGTTTTAGTGATATATTATTTTTGTCCCACCCATCAAATAATGAAATCTATACATATATGTGGAATAAGATCAGAAAAACATTCATCATTTCATCATAGCTTAATTAACCCACGGGAATGAAATAAGTTTCAGAAAAACCTCCTTAAAACATCATCATCATAATAGATAAAGAGAAATAAAGTGTATAATGTCATTATATGACATCCATAGGGAAGAATATGATTCCCTAAATGATTTTAACGTAGATTAATTTTTTATTAAATCATTTGAAATATGCTTTAAAAAGTCAAAGGAAACATACTATTATTTTAGTCACCATTTAAGAAATAAAACATTGTAGAAAAATGGTAATATTATTTTCATTTTAAAAACATATAAACATATAAAAAATTCATAGTAATTAATCATTTGCATAATGATTGGAACATTTTTCAAGCTATGAACAATTAAAAAAACATTATTTTTATCTTTTGGAAAAAGTGAATAGTGAGTCGTATTGAAAATGTTTAACAATATCAATTTTAATAATTTCAAAATAAATTAAATTTTAGTTCATAAATACAATTATAAATCCTCTATAATTATATAATTACTTTAATAAAATAAATTTTTAGAACATGGATATACCGGATAAGTATTCCTCCCTAAAAAAGATAAATAAGGTAGATAATTTTTTATAAAAAATTTGATTCATCTTATTTGAGTTGAAAAGAGGGGGGAAATAGAAATAATAATTTAAAGCCATATAAATTACTATATGATTATAATATAGATGTGGTTTAATTGAGATATAGAGATAATATAATTTTTTCAACGAAGTTTTACATAGGGAAAATACTGATAAATAATTATATTACAACATAAACCCATTCCACAAGGCTCAAATAACATCATTCATGATATAAAATTCTATATAATAAATTTATATTTTTTATAAATATATATTATAATCTTATTCATAAATATACTACCATATATGATTCATTTATAATTTCGAATCACCCATTTTTTTAATAATACCCATTTAAAATCAATATTTTGGTTGTTAACTATTTTGCTTTTCATGAATATTTCTGTTTAAATATTTCTATATATTCACATTGGTCATGGTTTAATCCTTTAAAAATCTTAATCACTTATTAAATGTCATATTAATTCATTATATACAATTTTAGAAAAATCCATGAAAGGGAGTGATGAAAATTGAAATGGCTTGCTTCATTGAGATGGTAATCTGTACCTATGCATGGGCAATAATTTCATTTTAAATTGGATTTTATATAGATTTAAAATGGTTGTAAAATTTAAATAATAATATTTTATTATATTAAATAAAATACTTTGATGATATTAATAAGTTACAAAACATTTTGAGGAGTTTTAAGAAGAATGAAAATTGAAAAAAGTCTTGGAGGACATATACCTATTTCCTGGAAACTCTCATTTGAAAAAAAACATAAAGATAATTGGATAAGACTTTTAGAGATACCTAGAAAAATTGGACAATGGTGGGAAATTTAGCAATAAATTTTGGTATGTTTTGGATGAACTAGTGTTAAAAGTGTGTCAAAAAAGTGAGGATAGTAGGTACCCTTTTATAATTAATTGGAGTAGCACCCAAGTAAATATTTAATATATTAAATTAATATAGAGTCATTTTCATGGGACAGTGGGACCTAATTTCCAAATTTTAAAAAGAAAATTTAATTTCTAAATAAAATCTTCAAATCAAATTTGCATAAGTTTTCATGATATTTTAATCCATTTTTATTATTTTAATCCACTGGTTAATCCTTTTAACCCTTAGCACGAGACATGATTTTTTCTATAATAACTAATCATTATGGATAAAAATAAATTCAAAATTATTACATAATATTTTTTATAAAAATTTTATTTTTCAATATTTAATTCCTAAATGTGGGAAAAATTAATCTAATATCCACACATAGAACGTGTGAAAATTCATTTTATGAATAAAATATATTTTAAGACTAAAAATGACTTCATTCAAATTTCATGCCTAGTGAAAACAATTATATTAATGTTAAATTATTTTATTGAATATATTATTAAAAAGTTACAATAAAATAATTCTTCAATAGTGATAAATTTAATTTATTAATATAATAAAAATTTTATGCATAAAAACAGTTCTCTAAAAAATATATCTTTTAACCTTAAAATTATTTTATCTATATTTATAACCATAAAAAATCAATGTATGAATGATCCATCATTTTTATAAATGTTAGCATGATAATTTTACATATTTTTCATACTCAGAATAATATAAATTAACTTTAAATAAAAATTATATAATAAAAAAATTTGTCAACAAAATATTACCTTTTAGACAATAATTATTAGACTAATATTTATTATAATTAATTAACCATTACATGGTTATAATTAATAGATTTTATTACAGAAATTTTATCAATTTAATTTAAATTTATTTTAATTTACTTCATTTTATATTTTAAATATGGAATTATTCAACGATCCTTGGTGTTGTGCACATTACAAGCTTTCAAAAACACCAAATTTATTAAATAGAATTATATTATAAAATATTGGTGTGTTAAATTCTATCCCATTATAAGAATTCATCAAATAAAATTTGTTTAATATAAAGAAAATAAATTATTATTTTTTAGAAACATTTCATCTTTGGGTTTCCAAATAGCAACCTCAAATTTATGATTCATCTATAGAACGTTAACGAGGTGAGTTTTCTTTGTTCATATCACTTTATCTCTTTGTTCCATGATTTCTGACAATTATTCCTCATAAGAATGATCTTTATAAAATGGCATCAAATACAAGATAAGTACACCTAAAGGATCCAGTATGAATGTTATTAAAAGAGACACATGGAACACATTATGATCTTCTGAGAGGTTTAGTGGAAGCCTCAAGTGATAAGCTACCATCCTGACATGATTAATAATATCAAAGGGGATAATATATTTGTGTATCAAATTCCCCTTCTTCCTAAATATCATAACCTCATTCCAATGAAATATCTATAGGAATACTATCTATAAAATATTAAACATTATATCTTATTTACGGTTATTGATATATTATTTTATTGACTCAGATCTTCAATAAAATTATATTGAATGACTCTAAATTTCAATACCATTTCTTTAGCTAATTTAGGTCCCAATAGATTTAATTATTCAAATTCATCCCAGCATGTTAGCGTTATAAACTTATAGATATATACGGACTTATAAGGGGACTTATAAATTATAATGTGAAAGTTATTATTGTATGAAAATTCATCTAGAGGAAGGTGTTGATCTAAATATCCATTGAAATCAAAAGAAAAAGATCTCAACATATCTTATAGGGTTTGAATAGTTCTCTTAGAATAGCCTTATATATAAGGATGATATGTAGTGATAAATCTTGACTTGGTATTAAATTCTCACTAAATACTTATCTAGAACATCGAGGTAAACCTCAGATCGTGGTTAGATATGAGTAAGAGTGGCATTCTAAGAAAACTTACCACTTATTTAATAAATATTATGTAAAATCTACCAAGTGAGAAATATTCTCTAATATAATTTAAATATAATGACTTGTTAAGGTTAATGACTATACCAAAATGTAACTATGACCTTTATATGTCTTGGGTAGTCCTATGATAAAATCCATGCTGTTGTTTTACCATTTCTATTTGGTATTAGTAAGAGTTTCATCAAAACCATAGACTTTTAGGATCAAAATTTAGTTAAAAAATATTGACATTGAAATATATAATCTGTAATAACACTTTTCATGTTATCCAACTAGAAATTCCCTTTGATAACACTATACATCTTTGTACACCTAGTATAAGGCCCCAGCCTTAAACCTTACTTAATCTTCAGTTATTACAAGATTACACATTGAGGATCTTTTTGGGTTTAGAGTTTTGGAGAATTAGATCATAAAACTTTCATTACATTCCACATATAAATGAAGTGGTTACATAAAGATATTCTTCTTCTTTCCCATCAATGGAAACATATTTAAAATAAAACATGGATTCTTTCTTGACACTTCCTTGACACTATCATCATATCATGTACCTTTCCCTTGACATGTGAAAAACATTTCAAAAAACCTGGGATGAGCATAAAAAGCCCAGTAAGGGATATAAAAATATATGGAAAGGAAACATGGGTACATATATACATAAGAATGAAATAATACTTTACCCATAAAACATAAGCACTTTAACATACCTCATCAAATCATGAATAAATCATATAAATCATAAGACATGAAGGTAACTTGAGGCATTCATAACATTCTTATGTAGGGAGTAACCCTCTTGGTTACGTTTGGAATACCCATCACAGTATATTCCCTAAATATCTTTATAGAAACCTTAATGTTTCAATCCTAGCATTACCCAATGCATTGGAGATCTATATCGGGCTCACCTGCCCTTAGTTTATCACAGAACCACCCGTCTTCATAATAATGCCCAAGAACCTCAACATAATCGTATCACATAAAACATGCAGAAAGGAAACATAACATTTCCACCCTTCAATCACAAGATATCAATACAACACATTGATATAAAAACATTATTAAAACCATTTGCAATACCAAAATAAAATAAAAGTAAAACATGGTATTTATTTTTCTTTAAAAAAAAGGTACGGCTTGTAGAGGAAGCCGAAACTCAAATAATGGTCACAGCGGCGGAGAATTCGTTGTCGCCGCATACGTACGAAAAAAACATTACCTTTTTTCATTTAGTAAATGCTTCGTATAAAAAAGATTACTTTTGAATAAACGTAAAAGTCAAAGGGGTTTATACACCATATAAAATAAGGTTGTGTATAAAACAAAATATGCCTCAATGAAAGGAGATTGAGACGAAGTCCCATACCTCGGGTCCGACTTGACTCGATCGTTCTTTAATGTCCTGAATAATAAACTTGAGTTAATTTCTACTTGCTTAAGAACCTTTTTCAAGTTCATTATTCCATTTATATCACTTATTTCCATGTCATGAACACTATGTAATTATTTAAGTAAATAATGGTCGTTTTAACGATCATTGGTATTTGAGTAAAAAATAAACCCTTTATAATTACAAGTTGTTCATGTATCCATTATATCCAGAATTACAATCATGATGTATATATCATATATATCTAGTATATACATGTATTTATAATATTACATAATCATTTAGAGGTAAGAAATGAAATGCACCGTTCATGGAGACGGTAAGCCGTACATACGCATGAACGCTACTTTCATTTCTATTTCGTATTTTATAGAATAGAATCATAATGATATAAAGGTATATTATAATTCCAGTATAATATCATATATAATATCATAGTTCCATCTTTTATACGTCCCACATATGATATTTAATGAATCAAATCACTTTGAGGGGGCGGTAGTCCGCACTTCCTTAAATGAAGATATCGCATTTACCCATAATGGAAACCATAAAGGTATGACCAAAATGAAAAATAAAGAAGCTTAAGGAAAACATAAACATATTATATATCATATATAAATATAGTGACATCTTAATGGCCACCTTTGAAGGTGTTAAAAGAATGTTGAACAATCATCGTTTCGGGAGGCATAAATTCACCATCCACGGAAACAGTAGGTCCTTTAACCATTAGATGTAGGTGTGTGTAAGTGTAGATAGAATCCATATTATAAAAACATCCTAGTATATTGAAGATACTGTAGTTTTTACAAAATAAATGAATAAAAAGAGTTTAGGGGGTTGTAGAAGCAAAATAAAACAAAAGGACTCAAGTGAAGACATTACCTTAAAATCGGGTAACTCCCTTTGGTTTGAGATCAAAGGATTTCTTGGGAAGAATTATGCCAAAAGTGAGGCTTCAAGGAGTAATATAAGGAAGTGGAGAGACAAAATGGTCAGGGGTTGGCCGAGCCAAAGGCTTTGGGAGTGTGGGTGAGGAGGTAGAGGTGGGGGCCTTTTATAAGAGGAGAGGAGGGGCACTCTTGGAATGTAAAGAAATGTTACTTTATTTGAAAATGATTTTCGTATTCAAAAGGTCCCATATTGATATAATTATAGGGTAAGGTGATAAGGGTTCTAAATCCACCCATCCAATAGGTTTTGGACATGTGTAGGTCATATATTTTACATTAACATTTCATTTCATTTAAATCCTTTATTAATGAGGTAATCGCTGCATCATCATGATGTCATAAATAATTTAATTTATTTAAAGTCTAAAAATTATGAAAAAAATACTATGATGTAGGAAATAGTTTTATCTTTCCAATGAATATTTATAGTCTAAAATATCATCTATGTAGACAAAATTACAAATATTTTACTTAGGTGATACATTCTTTGTCACATTTAACATTCTTTAAAAATAAAAAGATAAAAAGTCACTTTCTCACAAAAGTGATTCCATGGGGCCCCCAAGTTTGGCACAAGGAATCCCATGGACGTCCATGAGACAAAAAATAGCCTTAGGACGCATGTTGTGGTCTTTTTGTGTTATTATGACATTATTTTATTATCCTTAACTACCCGATTACGCATTAATCAAGATAATTAAAGATAATTACCGTCGTTACTATTCATAATGTGCAAAAACAAAAGAGTCTTGATTACATAATTTGTACCTTCTGATTCCAAATATGTAATCCATTTTACCAAATTCCAAACACAGAAATTGCAATAATTTATTTAAAAATAATTCCCGTTGTCAAAACAAATAGCGGGTTTTTTTGAAACAATATCTATGAAAAGTTTGGCATTAGTTTATGCCCAATTCCAAAGTGAAATTAATCCTAATGACCACCATTGGATTAAATGGTAAATATATATTATAATTTTACTTTAAAACCAATTCAAAAGATAATATAATCATATAAATAAATTAGATTAAAAAGTAATTTTGATGTAAAATGCAGTATTTTTTCACTATTCATTAAAAATTGAACATTGTCAGAAAAATACCAAAAATTCACACAAAGTAAATTTTGATGTCCCAATAATAATGAATATGTTTATTTTGAAAAATATAGATTATAAAATTGTCAAAAGTTTTATTTAAAAAGGGTTTTCCTTCAAAAGGCAGTAAAACAATCTTTTAAGAATATTAGTGTATTCCATGAATAAGATTGTATTTATTTTCATTTTAAGCCTCTAAAACACTATCTTAATAATTAATAGACATAGATAAAAATATATATTATTCATTACTTACTTGGGATGTTACATCCTTCCCCCCTTTAGAAAATTGTGTCCCCACAATTTATTTACTTATCGAATAAATGGGGGTACTTATCCCTCATTGCATTTTCAGATTACCATGTTGCCTCTTCCATCATGTGGTTTTTCCACAAAACCTTTACCTGATTAATCACTTTATTTCGTAACACTTGCTCCCTATGGTCAAGAATCTGGACCGATTGTTCCTCATAAGATAGGTTCTCTTCCAACTGAACTACCTCTGGACTCAAAACATGAGATGGATCTGGCATATACTTTCTCAACATCAAAAAGTGAAAAACATTGTGTACCTGAGATAAACTCGGAGGTAAAGCCACCCGGTATACAATTGATCCAACTCTCTCCAGAATTTCATATGGTCCAATGAACCTTGGACCCAGCTTTCCTTTCTTACCAAATCGCATCCAACTTTTCCATGGTGAGACTTTGAGAAAAACATGATCACCTAACTCAAAAGTTAGATTCTTCCTCCTGTTGTCTGCATAACTCTTCTACCTACTCTGAGCTGTTCTCATGTGTTTCTGAATCAGCTGAACTTTTTCTGCCATCTCTTCTACCAATTCTGGTCCCATACACTTCCTTTCACCCACTTCATCCCAAAAAGCTGGAGTTTGACACCGCTTCCCATATAACGCCTCAAATGGTTCCATCTGTATACTAGAATGAAAACTGTTATTGTATGAAAATTCAACCAAAGAAAGATGTTGGTCCCGACTTCCCTGATAATCCATCGAACAAGCTCGTAGCATATCCTCCAAGGTCTGAATTGTTCATTCTAACTGCCCATCTGATTGAGGATGAAATGATGTACTAAAATTTAATTTAGTACCCAACGACTTCTGAAGGCCTTTCCAAAAGTTAGAAGTGAACCTGGGATCACCATCAGATACAATGGAGAGAGGAACTCCATGTAACCTGACTATCTCTTTAAGATACAAACGGGAAAGATTATCTAGGGAAAAAGTTTCTCGTATAGCATGGAAATGAGCATATTTAGTCAAGCGATCAACAATAACCCATATTTCATTATTACCTCGAGATGTCTTCGGTAATCCCACAACAAAGTCCATGGATATATTCTCCCGTTTCCACTCTGGCTCTGGTAAAGGCTGAAGTATCCCTTTCAATAACTGCCGCTCTGCTTTAACCTGCTGACAAGTCAAACTCTTCACAGTAAAATCAACAATATCTCTTTTCATTCCATCCCACAAGTAATACTCCCGCAGATCTCGGTACATCTTAGTACTGCCAGGATGAACTGAAAACGGAGAACTATGAGCTTCACATAACAAATCTCTCTTCAACTGTGAATCACAAGGCACACACAAACTCTTCCCAAATCTCAAAACGCAATCATTATCAATGTTGAATTCAGGCAACTTACCTTTCTGAACCAGCTCTACCTTTTTCTGCAACTCACTGTCTTGCTTCTGTGCTTGCTTGATTCTATCTGATAGAGATGATCTCACTGATACCTGAAACAAAACAGAAGAACTTCCTGCAGCAACAAATTCTATGCCAAAGTTCATCAAATCCTTAACCAAAGGATCACGTTCCAAACGCAACATTGCTAATGAAGCATTACTTTTTGGACTTAAAGCATCAGCCACTTTATTTAATTTTACCAGATGGTAATTAATTGTACAATCATAATACTTGATTAATTCCAGCCATCTCCTCTGTCTCATGTTTAACTCTTTCTGAGTGAATATATACTTTAAACTTTTGTGATCAGTATATATTTCACACTTTACTCCAAACAAATGATGCCTCCAAATTTTTAAAGCGAAAACAACAGCAGCTAATTCCAAATCATGTGTAGGGTAATTTACCTCATGAGTTTTCAACTATCGTGAAGAATAAGCAATTACCTGATCGTTATGCATTAGGACGCAACCAAGTCCTTTCAATGAAGCATCACTGTATATAACAAACTCACCATTCCTGGAAGGTAGTTCCAAAACTAGAGCATTCACCAATATTCTTTTCAATTCCTTAAAACAATCATCACATTCTTTTGTCCAGATAAACTTAACACCCTTCCGAGTTAGCTTAGTCATTGGACTAGATAACCGTGAAAAATTTCTAACAAACCATCGGTAATAGCCTACCAAACCAAGGAAGCTACGAATCTCAGTTACATTTGTGGGTCTTAGCCATTCTTCAACAACCTTTGTTTTTTCAGGATCAATAGTTTTCCCATATTTAGAAACAATGTGACCAAGGAAAGAAATTTGTTGCAACAAAAACTCACACTTGCTGAATTTCCCATACAATTTCTTTTCTTTTAAGGTTTTAAAAATAACCCTTAAATGTCTTTCATGCTCCTCTTTACTTTTAGAAAACACCAAAATATCATCAATGAAAACCACCACAAACTTATCCAAGAACTCATGGAAAATTCTACTCATTATGTCCATGAATACAGCAGGTGCATTGGTTAGCCCAAAAGGCATTACTACAAATTCATAATGGCCATATCTTGTACGGAATGCAGTCTCTGGAACATCTTCTTCCTTTACCTTTAGCTGATGGTACCCCGATCTCAAGTCAATCTTTGAAAAATAATGAGCTCCCTGGAGCTGATCAAACAAATCATCAATATGAGGCAAAGGATATTTGCTCTTAACAGTGATGTTATTCAAGGCTCTATAATCAATGCAAAGTCTCATTGAACCGTCTTTCTTTTTAACAAATAAAACAGGAGCACCCCATGGTGATGTGCTAGGTCGAATGAACCCTTTCTCTAATAAATCTTTCAATTTCTCCTTCAACTCTAAAAGTTCAATTTGAGCCATTCGATAAGGGGGTTTTGAAATTGGCTTAGCATCAGGAACTAAGTCAACAGTAAACTCAACTTCCCGATCTGGTATTATTCCAAGCAACTCATCAGGAAAAACATCAGGATACTCATTTACCACTGGCACATCATTAATCTGAATAGTTCCTTTATTTTCAATGATGTGTGCAAGGTAACATTCATTTCCATCTTTTACAAGTTTCTTGGCCTCTTGATAAGTTATCAACAGTAAGGGTTCATTCTTGTACACAAACTGAAAGTCTTTCTGAAAAGAAATTTCTTTAGCTCTACAGTCAATCTTAGCATGGTAAATAGAGAGCCAATCCATACCCAGGATAACATCAAACTCTACTAGAGGTAGAACAATAAGGTTTTCAAGTAGGTTCTTTCCACAGATAAGGATAGGAAGATTCTTATAAATTCTTTTTGCCTCAACATTTCCCCCAGGTGTTTTTACCAAAAGTTCAGGTGTCATTTCTTGAGATGGTATTCCCATTTTACTAGAAAAGTTTTCAGAGATGAAATAATGTTTAGACCCCAAATCAAACAACACATTGGCATAATCTGAAAAAACAAACAAAGTACCTAATACAACTTCATTTGATGGCCTGACATCTGCCAAAGTAGTTGCAAAGGATTTCACCACCCCTTTCTGCTTGTAGTCTAACTGCTTCCCATCACTCAAGCTCTTTGTTGGACACTCATTTGCATAGTGACCCATCTCATTTCACTTAAAACATTTCACTAACTGTAAATCAAATTTGGTCTTACCTTCACCTTGATATTTTTCAGTGCAATCACGAGCCTTATGTCCCATCTTACCACATCGGAAACACTTTACAGAATTCAAAAGACATTCCCCAGCATGGATTTTTCCACATTTATCACAAACTGGAAACTTAGATTTCTTACCATCAGACTTTTTTGAAGAATTCTTCCCTTTCTCCTGCCACCTTGGTCTCTTCTTCTGTTGGTTATTATAGAATAATTGATCATCGGCAAACTCCATTTCCACCTTCTCAGCACATCAAAAAATATTTTCATAACTTTTAAACTCACGATAAGATAATGCCCTTCAATATTTTGGCTTTAATCCTGAGTAAAAATGATTTATTTTACTATCAAGGCCTCGGATAAAATTTGGAGCATACCTTTCCAATCGAGTGAACCTTTCTTCATAGGTAGCCACTGAGTATTCCTCTTTCCTCAATTCCAAGAATTTTTTTCCATCCTAAGTCGAACAGCCTTAGGAAAATACTTTTCAAGAAACATACCTTTGAATTCATCCCAGTCGAGAGCATCAATCTCATCAGTGTCCCTGATATTTTTAACCATCGACCACCACTGATCTGCTTCACCCTCCAAACGGTAAATTGCAAGACTATCCTTTTGATTATCTGAACACCCCATGACATAGAAAATCTTCCCCAGTGATTTAATCCACCCTTCAGCTAGCACAGGGTAAGATGATCCTCTGAATGATGGGGGATGTTGCCTCATGAAATGTTCCACCACTGACATGTTCCCCTGCGATTGATCTGGCTGATCTCGTGTATGGATACCACCACCATTTATCACTTGAGTCAACTACGCCATTACTGAAAAAAACTGTTCAGTTCCAATTCCGACCATATCAGGATGCTGATTTGGAAGGTTATTTCCTTCTGTATGCCTTCCTATTACTACTTCCCTGTTTCCTTTGTGGAAAACCATTCTGAACCAACATGTCTTAGATGAAGCAACATGGTATTCTTCAAATGCTATATCATTTCAAATTGACCATAAAAAAATATTTTTGGATAATCATTTAATAGAATTATCACTCCTAAAGTTATCTAAACTGACCTTTGAAACCAACTATAAGGCCCCAACCTTAAACCTTACTTAATATTGAGTTATTAAAAGATTACACATTGAGGATCTTTTAGGGTTTAGATTTTTAGAGAATTAGATCATAAAACTTTCATTACATTCCACATATAAACAAAGTGGTTACATAAAGATAGTATTATTCTTTCCCATCAATGGAAACATATTTAAAATAAAACATGGATTCTTTCTTGACACTTCCTTGACACTATCATCATATCATGTACCTTTCCCTTGACCTGTGAAAAACATTTCAAAAAACTTGGGATGAGCATAAAATGCTCAGCAAGGGATATAAAAATATATGTAAAGGAAACATGGGTACATATATACATAATAATGAAATCATACATTACCCATAAAACATAAGCACTTTAACATACCTCATCAAATCATTAATAAATCATAGAAATCATAATACATGAAGGTAAATTGAGGCATTCATAACATTCTTACGTAGGGAGTAACCCTCTTGGTTATGTTTGGAATACCCATCATAGTATATTCCCTAAATCTCTTTAGAGAAACCTTAACGTTTCAATCATTCGCATTACCCAATGCATTGGAGAGCTATATCGGGCTCACCCGCCCTTAGTTTATCACGGAACCACCCGTCTTCATAATAATGCCCAAGAACCTCAACATAATCGTATCACATAAAACATGCATAAAGGAAACATAACATTTCCACCTTTCAATAACAAGATCTCAATACAACACATTGATATAAAAACATTATGAAAACCATTTTCAATACCAAAATAAAAGAAAAGTAAAACATGGTATTTATTTTTCTTTAAAAAAAGGTATGGCTTGTAGAGGAAGATGAAACTCAAATAATGGTCACGGTGGCGGAGAAGTCATTATCGCCGCATACGTATGACAAAAACATTCCTTTTTGTCGTTTAGTAAATGCTTCGTATAAAAAAGATTCCTTTTGAATAAATGTAAAAGTCAAAGGGGTTTATACACCATATAAAAGAAGGTTTTGTATAAAACAAAATATGCCTCAATGAAAGGAGATCGAGACGAAGTCCCATACCTCGGGTGTGACTTGACTCGATCGTTCATTAATGTACTGAATAATAAACTTGAGTTAATTTCTACTTGCTTAAGAACCTTTTTCATGTTCATTATTCCTTTTATATCACTTATTTCCATGTCATGAGAACTATGTAATTATTTAAGTTAATAACGGCCATTTTAACGATCATTGGTACTTGAGTCAAAAATAAACCCTTTATAATTACAAGTTTTTCATGTATCCATTATATCCAGAATTATAATCATGATGTATATATCATATATATCCAGTATATACATGCATTTATAATATTACATAATCATTTATAGGTAAGAAATGAAATGCACCGTTCATGGAGACGGTAAGTCGTACGTACGCATGAACGCTACTTTCATTTCTATTTCGTATTTTATAGAATGGAATCATAATGATATAAAGGTATATTATAATTACATTATAATATCATATATAATATCATAGTTCCATCCTTTATACGTCCCACATATGGTATTTAACGAATCAAATCACTTTGAGGGGGCGGTAGTCCGCACTTCCTTAAATAAAGATATCGCGTTTACCCATAATGGAAACCATAAAGGTTTGCCCAAAATGAAAAATACCGAAGCATAAGAAAAACATAAACATATTATATATCATATATAAATATATTGACATCTTAATGGACACCTTTGAAGGTGTTAAAATAATGTTGAACAATCATCGTTTCGGGAGGCATAAATTCACCATCCACGGAAACAGTATGTCCTTTAACCATTTGATGTAGGTGTGTGTAAGTGTATCTCTAATCCTTCTTATAAAAACATACTAGTATATTTAAGATACTGGAGTTGTTATAAAAGAAATGAATAAAAATAGTTTAGGGGGTTGGAGAAGCAAAATAAAACAAAAGGACTCAAGTGAAGACATTACCTTAAAATCGGGTAACTCCCTTTGGTTTGAGATCAAATGCTTCCATGGGAAGACTTATTAAAAAAGTGTGGCTTCAAGGAGTAATATATGGAAGTTGAGAGACAAAATGGGCAGGTTTTGGCCATGCCAAAGGCTTTGGGAGTGTGGGTAAGGAGGTAGAGGTGGGGGCCTTTTATAAGAGGAGAGGAGGGGCACTCTTGGAAAGTAAAGAAATGTTACTTTATTTGAAAATGATTTTAGGATTCAAAAGTTCCCATATTGATATAATTAGAGGGTAAGGTGATAAGGGTTCTAAATCCACCCATACAATAGGTTTTGGACATGTTTAGGTCATAGATTTCACATTATCATTTAATTTTATTTAAATCCTTTATTAATGAGGTAATCGCTGCATCATCATGATGTCATAAATAATTTAATTTATTTAAAGTCTAAAAATTATGAAAAAACTACTATGATGTTGGAAATATTTTTATCTTTCCAATTAATATTTATAGTCTAAAATATCATCTATGTAGACAAAATTAAAAATATTTTACTTAGGTGATACATTCTTTGTCACATTTAACATTCTTTAAAAATAAAAAGATAAAAAGTCACTTTCTCACAAAAGTGATTCCATGGGGCCCCCATGTTTGTCACAAGGAATCTAATGGTCGGCCATGAGACAAAAAATAGCCTTAGGACACATTTTGTGGTCTTTTTGTGTTATTATGATATTGTTTTATAATCCTTAACTACCCGATTACTCATTAATCAAGATAATTAAAGATAATTACCGTCGTTACTATTCATAATGTCCAAATACAAAAGAGTCTTGATTACATAATTTGTACCTTATGATTCCAAACATGTAATCCATTTTACCAAATTCCAAACAAAGAAATTGCAATAATTGATTTAAAAATAATTCCCGTTGTCAAAACAAATAGCGGGTTTTTTGAAACAATATCTATGACAAGTTTGGCATTAGTTTATGCCCAATTCCAAAGTGAAATTAATCCTAATGACCACCATTGGATTAAATGGTAAAAATATATTCTAATTTAACTTTAAAACCAATTAAAAAGATAATCAAATCATATAAATAAATTAGATTGAAAAGCAGTTTTGATGTAAAATGCAGTATTTTTCACTATTCATTAAAAAATGAACATTGTCAGAAAAATACCAAAAATTCACACAAAGTAAATTTTGATGTCCCAATAATAATGAATATGTTTATTTTGAAAAATATAGATTATAAAATTGTCAAAAATTTTATTTAAAAAGGGTTTTCCTTCAAAAGGCAGTAAAACAATCTTTTAAGAATATTAGTGTATTCCATGAATAAGATTGTATTTATTTTCATTTTAAGCCTCTAAAACACTATCTTATTCATTAATAGACATAGATAAAAATATATATTATTCATTAATTACTTGGGATGTTACACCTAGGATGGATAAATAAGTATGATCTTGGTGCTACATCAAATAAATCTGTCTTTAACTCGAGTATTAATGTACCACATACTATATTCTTGGACCTGATCATTTGATCACTATCATAGTTGACCTCATGAAAAATTACATATCCTCTTTTTTAACTCTAAATCATATCTTTATGCCTATTTAATCTTAACACAAATGTACGGTTCAACATTCATCTAAGTAATATAGGATTTACAACTTGAATCATGAATTTAATACCCATACAATAAAAATACATAAAAATTAGATCTTTTTAAATCATCATCATAGACAATCCAGCATAGTCTTTATGACTCAAAGAATAAATCACATTGTTTACCTTCATAGGATGGTAATGTATTTAGAAATGATATTATTTAAACAATTACAACCACCTCCTTTAAAAAATATTAAACTCTTTTAGTGTGAATATATACATCAATATTTTATGATCAACATATATATTAAACCTTTCACTATAAAGATAAAGCCTCTATTTTTTAATATAAAATTACCAAAACTAGCTCTAAATCAAGAGTTGGGAAATTTTTCTCATGAAACATAAATTGGTGTGATCCAATGGTACCACCATTTCATTCCATATGAAAAAACATACTAGTCCATTATTTAATTCATTACTGTATATCAAAAATCCTTATCCAATGTAGGGTAGTATGAACATAGGTGTACTGACCTACTTTCACTTCAGTTCCCTGAAACTTGCTTCGCATTCATCTATATAAAGAAACTTGGGTCCCCTCTATTTCAACTTGTTAAGTGGATTCGATGGACATTGGAGATTTATCACAAAATTATGATAACATATAGATAATATAAGAAAAAAATGGATCTTAGTCATTGTGGTTGTTTTATACCAATGTTTAATAATGTCCCTCTTTGAAGGATCCACCAATATACACCCTTATGTATTATATGACCCAAAATGATACTTTTAGTTTCCAGAATTCACACATTATAAATTTGGAATAAAAATTTTCCTTTATTAAGTTCTTAAATACAATTCTTAAATTATTATCATTATATTCCTTTCACTTGGAATATATTATATAATAATCTATAAAAACAATGAAAATTTGATTAGGTAATTTATAAAAACTCTATTAATTACATCCATGAAGATTTTAGGGGTACTTGAAAGTCTACTTAGAATCAATATAAATTTATAGTATACATAAATTATATGAATGTTTTTCTTGGGTACTACTTCTATTTTGAATTTTAATTGGTGAAATCCCTATTGGAAGTCAATTTTAATGACTATTGAGCACAATATATTTGATGAAAAAGTCATAAATACATGGAAGATGATTATTATTATTTTTAGTGATCATGTAAAGTTCATGATAATAAATATTGAGATTTATTAAACCATATTTTTTATTAAAAAACAATATATTTACCCCACAATTAATCTTTTGTCTAAATAAATCCCTTATCAATATTCTCTTAAAGATACTTCTTAAATTCTTGAAACTCAAATATAGTTATTCTATAAAGAGTATTTGAAATATGCATAGAACTAGGTATGAGTTCTATTTAAATCCAAACATTATAATTTGAGGGAGGACTAAGGAACTATTCAATAAATATAATAAAGTATTCATGAATAATAGGAATGTCTTGAATATTTCATTTCATCCTAACCATTTCAAGGTAAACGAACCTAATTTATAAGTATTAAGACACAAATAATGGAATAATTTTCTATTATAAGTTCGTGTTCATCCCTGCAATGATATATGATCATATGTTGATTCATAATATCAAATATGACTTTGTTTATTCAATAATTGATGTGGGATCCACATATAGAGATCTAATCCATGCCCAAAATCTCATAAAATTCATCTTGACGGGGTATAACAAGATTTGTTTTTAAAAAAATTCCTCGAAATTTGTATCTGAGAGGTGTTATAGACATGAGATATAAATGTCACACCATTATGGGTTTTCTTCGATAGTTTAAACTGCAATAATTTATGTTATGAATTAATATAAATTTTAATATTTAATATAGATTATATAATTATGTAGAAATAAGGTATTTTCAATATTGATCATACTTTACACCACCCCAATTTCATAGTTATATCTTGCACCCCTTAATAAAATTAAAATGGTTATCATGAGTATCAATCAATAATAATCAGGGTGAGAAGTCCAATTACAAGGAAAATCAATCCTATGATGTCCTAAATTATGAAACCTTTTGATTAACCTATGAAACTTCAGGTTCATCCTATATCTATTTTAGTTTATCATAGGGTTTCATAAGTAATTTCATCAAATTATTCATAACCTAATAACTAAAAATTACTTAAACATAATTTGATACCAAATTAAGGTTATTTGAGTATAACATACATTTACATTTCGTCATTTCAGATGAAAAATTAATATATTTCATAATAATACACACCCTAGAATATTAAAGGTTTAATTTATTTGGAGATAATATACACAATAAAATTATTTCATGAAATATATTTAATATCCCCCCTAAATTTCTTCTCACATAGTAACCATCTTATAAATATCATTCTTAACACCTTCTTTATAACCTTAGAAAAATGGAAACATAATAAATGGTGAGATCAGATGCTTAGTAATGGTAAACTTGGAAGATATCGACCAAATATCATAAATAAGAGTAAGATAAGCATAGGGGTATGAGAGTATGATCAAAACCCAAGAAAACATACCCAATAATTCCTATACAATAACTCATGATTCATGAAATAAGGAAATTTCATAACATATGACATGGGTCATAAGATTGCAGAATCATCAATAATCAATAATTATCCATGAGATCATATCAAAAGCATAAGGGCATGTCATGGGAGTGTGAAATAATAATAATCATATAAAATCACATCATCAATCAAGGATAACTAATAATACCATCATAACATGATCGACAGAGTCCCATAGTGGATTAGATTCACTCCCTGCCCCTTTTCATTCATGGTGGAAAAATTCGCATATTGGATTGGGTACACTACCCATCATCTTTCATATTATCAAATGATATATTAATCTTTACTCAATGAATTGGAAGGATATATAATTATGGCCCAAACATACCTTTATGAAAATTATATATATGTGTGTTCCATAAGATCACAAAAACATACATCATTTCATCCTAGCTTAATTAAACCATGGGATGAAAATGGTTTTTATGAAAACATAATTGAAATGGAATCATAATAGGACATCTAAATAAATAAAGTTCATGGTATTATTATATAATATTCTAAGTGAATTTTAAGATTCATCAAAGTATGTTACCATAGATTAAAAATAATTTTATATATATATATCAAATATAATTTAAAAAAAGAATAATCACCTACTTCTTCTGGTTACATTTAAAAAAAATCAAAAAATACATGAAAAATGGGAATAAACTTTTCTTTATAAAAAAATAGCAACATGTATATAATTATTTATAAATAATAATATTCTTGATGTTAGAAAAATATAGTTGAGTCACAAATGTTTTAAAAAATATTCTTCTCTTACTTCTACAAATAAGTTAAAAATGATTCATGTAGAAACATTTGAAAATTATCCTTTTAACAACTTTTAAATAAATTAAAAGTTTGTATAATTTTTTATCAATAATTAAAATATAGATAACATATTCTATAATAATATTCTTAAGGGAATGGATATTTAGAAGAATGATTCTATACCAATAAAGAGAAATAAGGTTGAATTTTATTAAGCACATTATTTCATGCTTTTTTGAGTACCAAAGAGTTGTAAAATAAAATGAATTCTTGAAAAAATAAAAAATAACTTATTGAGAAGGTGGAGATCTAATCTCTATGTAGACATTGGGGAGGGGTAGTTTCAAGTAGTCATAGTCTGGGATGAATTCCCCTAAGATGTTCGAGTCTATAATGTCACAAAGCCTACCGCCCTTGTAAGGGTACCCCTTCGACCATTAAAATGGTGATTATAAAAAATGAATAAAATTGAAGGCCTTAGGGCCATTCAGTTAGAAAAAATATATGGGTTTTATGGGAGGGGTGAATATAATTTCTCCAATGGATATTTAAAAATGAACAATCCAGATCAAAAATGATATTGCAACATAAATCCTTACCTCAATTACCAACTTGTTTTGTACATGAACTAAAATCTTGTATAATAAATTTAGATTTATTATAAATATATATAAGAGCCATTTTCATATTTATATTTACATATTGAATTTATTCATAATTTCCAATCACCCATTTATTAATAATTTTCCACTAAAATAAATATTATCGGTGATAAATGTTTCATTTTCCTTAAATGATTTAGTTTAGAGATTCTGGTACTTTAACATTATTCTTGGATTCATAATATAAAAAATATTCATTATGTAACAAATATCATATTTAATCATTATATACAATTTTTGAATAATTTTAGTAGGGTATTGATAAAAAATGACACGTCCCGCTTCATGGAGATGGTAGTCTGTACGTACCCATGAGAAGCGATTTAATTCTTGATTGGATGGAAAGAACATATATAATGGTTGTGCTAGTAAAATAAAAAACATATAGGTATTGTTAATATAAAAATTTAGTTATATTAGTATGGTTATATAAGATTTATATTATTTTAAGAATAAAGAAACTTGATAAAATTTGGTAAGAACATATATCTCTTCCTTGGATAATGTACATTGAAAACACCTTAAGGCTTTATGGATGTATATTTTGGTGATACTAAGTTATCTAAGAAATGGAGATGAAATTTGGGAAGGTATTTATACTAGTAATGGATTATATAGATTTATACTATTGTGTGAAGTGAGGATAAGAGGGGTACTTTTATAAGTGAGGGGAGTATCACCCTTGTAAATATTCAATGTTTTAAACTAATATAGTCATTTTTATGGAAAATGGGAAAAAATGTTAAAAGTTTATAATATAAGATAATATAAGGTTAAAATAAACTCATCCAATAAAAATTGGAATTTTTTTAAATATTTAAAGTCTTATCTCTTAGTTTAACCCCTTGTTAACACTTTTAACCCTTACCACAATGATAAGTTTTTTACCATGGTAACTATTTATTATGGATTAAAAATAAGTTAAACTTATTAGATAATGTTTTTTTAAAATATTTAACCCATTTTCAAGATTAAATTATGAGATTAGGTATGAATTAATCTATTATTTGTGAACACAACATGTAACAACCAGTTAAAAATATATATTTTACAAATAAAGACATTTTATCCTTCATTACTAATAAAGTACAATATATGAATATTAAATTATTTGATTCAATATATTATCTTCAAGCACCACTAAAATAATTCTTCAGTAGTGATAAATTTTATTTATAACAAAAATACCAATGATCGCATAAAACATATTTTTTTTGAAAAATATAAATTTTATCTTAAAATGATATTGTTTTTATTTATAATTATTTGATAGTTAATAAAAATTGGTAAATAATTTTTATAAACGTGTAATCATAAGTTTTATATATGTTTCATACTAAAAATAAAAGAATTTATCTTTTAAATAAAACCCATTTTATGAAAGTAATGTGTATAATAAACATTTTTGTTTGGCTAACAATTATTAGATTGAATTTCCTTATCATCACTTAACCATTACAAGGTTATAATTACTTAATTTTATAACTTGAATCTTATCAATTTAATTAAACAATTTTCTAATTCCTTCCATTTTATATTTTTAATAAGGTATTATTCACTTAAGTTCGGCATTTCATACATCACAAAATAATAATCACATAATATTTATTAAAGAGAAATATATTATAAAAGTTTTGGGTGTTAAATTAATTTCATCATAAAATTTATTTAATTTAGGAATATTTTCCATCCTCTCAAGATGAGATCCTTTTTGTATATACATATTATATCTTCCCACAAATGTTATCCTTTATAATTTTGGAATCTTAATATGTATTATTTATAGTGATCTTAAAATTTGTTCTTACCACTTTAAAATGTAATAATTATCACTCATTTTATTATATAAATTTGAATAAAGGTATTTTTAATATTGAATTTTTTTCCCTTTATCGATCATAAAGTTTACCTTTCACACTAAACTTTATTTGGAAAACCTTTATGTATTTTTAAGTATACTTTACTTATATTTATTAATAAAATAATGATAGAGAAAATATTTTTGACTACTTACCTAAATTGATATTTTTTATGGTGAAAAATAACTTCTTATTTTTAAGAAAATTTCAAGTAATGTTTTCTAATGAATCTCATACATTTCATTTCTATTTTCACATTTAACTCAAAAAGACCTATCTATTATGGAGTCCTATTTTATGTATCACAATATAAATAAATTTATGAAATAATACTTTTGGTTTTATGATGTTTTGGTATCAACTAATCTACTTTGATGTCATATTATTAATTAATAGTTGAAAATTATATGAAACCTAGTTTATTTTCATGATTTTTAAAGTTATTATGAATGATTGATGTGTTATAGATAATATAAGTATGCATATTGACGGTTGGGGTATAATATCACGCTCTAATCCCATGGTAAAATTTATAATTATCATTATATAAAAATGATTCCTAAGTAATGATTCTTGATTCACTTTTAGGCTATGAGTGTTAATGCTCAAGTCAATAATGGGTCAAAGGAAGTAATACTCGGGACACCATATAATGGGTTATAGAATTTTGATTATGAAACCACTATGTAATGTTTTCTTATGATTATTATTTTTCCATAATTCCATGATATGATATATTTACATTACATGCCTAATTTTTATATCATAGGTCTATAAATATGCTCAATCCAAGATAGTTGTTATCTACCACTATTTTTCAATGGAAAATAATTATTTATTTTAGATTAAATATTATTTTATCATAACTTATGGAGAAATATTATTTTTCCTTGTTCATTCAATAATATGTTTTTCTTATGCTCTTATTTTTCTTGTATTCTGATGATCTAACTCTTGATGACATATTGAGAAGTTTTCCCTTCATGAGAATCTAATCCCACCCCTTTATTTTGTTTTCATTCCTAAGGTTATGAAAATGAGGATAACCTATGATTAATATAGAAGTAAATCTAGTGTGGTTTCTCATATACAAATGTGCGCAAGTATTTTTAAATAAGTTTCTTTTGAATCTTGTCCTCAATGACACTAAAATTTTGGTTCTCAGGGTTGTGTGAATATTTGTGAGATTAAAATATTAATCATGTAAAATAATGAAAAAATGTGTTTAGTTATCTTAATTTTCCTCAGTTGGTATCAATCATGGCATATAAAGTATGACATATTAGAACTAGATATGGGAGTATGGGTTTAAGATGTCTTACCAGGGTTAGTTGGTATAAAATTTTCATGAGTGGAAATAAGCAATTAGATAGGATTTAATAAATATTAATATATTAGTAAAAAAGATTCTTACATGAATCATGATAATTATATAGATGTGATAATTGAAATTTACTTCTATTAGACACATAAGATATTTAGTTTACATTGGTATATGTATTTTCTTAGGAGATCAAATTTTAAGTGTGAATGAGTGATGAAAAAAATATTTTAATAATTTTTATTCTGTAATTTATTGATTATAAACCCGACAATCTCAATATATAAGTTAATTTAATAAATATTTCATATTTTAGTTTATTTACAAAGTATAAATGTCTTAAAATATGTGAAAAGTTTATTTTTAATGATTTACAAAATGTTCACTAATATTTATTAATTGATGTTTTTTTGTGAGAAAGTTGAAAGGGACTCGAGGACACAAGTTTTACCATGAATCCCTTCATATAGGATGAAATACACTACATAGTGAAACATAATTACCTTTATAGTGAACCATGATTACCTTCATGGTGTATAGTGGTTTTTAAGTACCTACGAAACACTCATGATTCTACCTAATATGAAACCACAATAGGTATCAACTACATACCATTATGGAATCATTTAAGGAGAAATAATCATTAAGGAAGATAAAACCACTGATGGAAAAGTAGTTATATATGGATTACATGTAGAAACATAATAAGACATGATAATTACTATAAAAAACTACCTAATAAAATTATGTAAGAACATTAAAGAGAAACGAAACATGAAGAAAGATTAATGAGATAGGTAAAAAAAGGAAATCATGAGAACTAAATTCCATATTTACCAAGATTAACTTAGAAAAAAATAAAGATATAAATGATGATCCCTAAAAATTTCACCCAGATGGAGGAATCACTTGAGTTTCCTCATGACACATGGAGTGATCTTACTCACCTAAGGAACATCATTATGATATTAAATACTAGAAACATTCTTGGAAGTAACCATTCAATAATTCTCAAACATATAATATTTTACTTTATATAGTCTACTTCATTTTGACTCTTCTCATTTTTCATCCCCTATAATCACCTAATATAATGGAATAATAACATTAGGTATTGGTTCACGGGGTAAACACAGAACATATATATCCATATTTCTTGAATTATTCTCTTTTTTTTATTCCCATTCTGAGTACTCATAATGTAATGTTTTAGTAAAGGCGGTTTTGAGTTTGACTTCATAACTTTGGTTTAACTCCAAGTGTTATTCTGAAAAATGTTCCACAAAGATACTCCTTATATGGTAATCTATCATATGATAGAGATATGTTTTTATGGAGGGACTTTTTATGATTTTTTTCATGTTCAATGATATTCACATCACACATTAGACTAGATAGTTACGTAACTCTGTAATCCATCTAGTTGGTTTAGGCATGTCTCTTAATAGTGTAATTATTAAGATAAATGTCCTATGAACATGAAATTATAGTTCACTGATTCCTTACATGAGAAAAATACTGATAGGAGACTTAGTGTAAGGATATCGTTTTGTGTTATTGAGTGTTGACTCATCTTGAATGAATGTTTATAAAATAATTAAGAAATACATATAGGGATTCACATAAGGATATCATCTTTCTCTCGTCGACCTTTTTCTTCTTTATGTCCTCATTTTCATCCACAAAATCCAACCCCTATAATTTAACCTATCTTTATTTATAAATAAAAACATAAAAAATATAAATAAGTAACATAAAAAAACAATGTGTGGTTTTAAATGCCTCATATAAGACAACCAGTAGTTATATCCCTACTAGTTTTCAATATAATTATTAATTAAAATTTTATTTGAGGACTCTTAAACAAGGACCATCACCCTAAATGATATTACATTTTAAAGGGTATAGGTCTTAGGGTTTGAATCTAAGAACATGATCAAAAATAAAGAAAATTAGGCATAAAAATTCAATGTTTTGTTTAGACAAAAAAAATAGTTCATGGAAGATCAAAGGGTTTTAAAAAGTATTTATACCATCATGAAACTAAAAAATAAAATAATAAAAATTATATAAATGATGAAATGATATTTAAATCAATTAAAAATTGCGGGTCAAAGAATCTTTTTTTAAACAAAGGACCTATTTTTTTCAAAACAAAGAACCACTTTTTCTAGGCACAAGAGACCCATTACATGGCTGATATACCAAACGGGAAATAAATCCCTTTACATGAACTAGAAGGTGCATTTATTTATAAATAAATTATATAAAATTATAATTACAAGAATTTCAATATTATACAATACTTAAAAATTTAGACTCTACCTCATGCAGTATAAGAGAAGACAATTTAAATATAACATAACCAATGAAAAATAGATAGGAACAAAAAAACAAAAAAATTAAATTTATACAACAATTTATCCTAGGTAAAAAAGAAATTTTAAAATAAATATTTGGTGTATAAATAAATTATGTGAGGTAGAAACATAATTTGTACTTCTTATGTTTTTCAAAACACACAATTTAACTGTATATATACAAGATTGGAAATAAAAGTAACTTGAAATGAAAAAATGTCAAAAATAAATCTAAAAATTTAATAAAACATCAATAAAATAGATAAAATAAATTAAATTAAAACAATACCTATCATTATTAATAAAATAAAATTCTTTAGATGTATGATGCATTGTGAAAATGTTTAAAAATTGATCCTTAGTATTAATAAACTCAAGAGATATAGCAAAATGTTTTAGAATGGTCCCTCATTAATTTATGAATGGTATTTATGTCTTAGTTATAAAATTAATTACAATATTTATTAAAACTTAAATAACTCTAGTGTTACAAAATTTAATTAGAACATGACCAAAATGAAAATTATAATTTTTTAAAGTATGTTTCATTTAAAATAATCTATAACAAAAAATCATATTAGTAGGGTACTCCACTTCATCTATAGGATGTGTATTAAAATTTTGTTTCCTCTTGTACTATGATACTAAATATTTACCTAATAAATGAAATTTCTCGGTGATTCTTCCTTTTTTTCAAAAAACCTCAAATGTTTAATTTAGAATATGAGACCAAATAAATATAAGTGGAATTTGGAAAAACCGAAACTAGATTTTAATTAAATTTTAAATACATAAAAATTCATTTAATAAAATTTAAATGATATTATTTTATATTTTATTGAACTATTTCACCAATGAAAACTGAAAAAATGATGTTTAGAATATCAGTAGTATGATATAAAATACATCCAATTATTCCTCTATAGAAAATGTTATCAAATGGTTTCCAAGCTACATACATGTCAATTTTAATAGTAAAACACATAATACTATCATTTGGTTTACTAATTTCAAGAGAAAACCCCATTAAAAGATTCATTTTTCACCAACATTGATTAAAATTTTTATAATTGTATTTCTAAATATGAAATATAAGAAAAACAAAAACTTATCTTTATAACAGTTTCAATGTCCTTGTGCCTATGATTTGAAAAATAATTATAATGATTATAATCTGTAGGGATAAAAATATCATCATCATTATAAATTGAAATAAGTAAAATATATTTCAAAAAGTTTCATAAAATTTTTTAGGGTTAACATTACCAATAAAAAAACAATTTTTTTAATAGATAATAACTTAACATATTATTCCAAGATATTGGTGATTTTTTATTCCCATAAATATATTTGGTAAGTCTAAATAAAAAATTTGTATTACCTAAGAACCTATTATAATAGGTAAACCCCATATATTGAAATGTTACACAACGTGCACTCGATAGATCCTTTAGGGAAGAATTTATTTAATAGTTAAATATTAATATTTAATATTGAAAAAATTATCTTCATTTTGAATCAATATTATAAAAATTAGATTAATATGAATTTTTGAGCTTTTCCAAAAAAGTTTTATTTTTAGTTGAAAAGAATTGGTTTTACAAAACTTTTAATTTGCATAAATTTATCATTATATAAGAATGGCCTAGAAGTTTAAAAACCATTTAATTAATCATATATGTATTAAAGTAATAACAATATTCATTTCAATATAATGTCCAAAAAGAATGCTTGAGGTGGATATAAACTCAGACTCACTATCCCCACAAAAGTTTTCTATTTTGTGTTCTTGATACTTGAATAGTAACTTCACATTTTTTTAAAATGTATGAGTTACTCCCAAAACTACCCTACCAATCACTTATAAAAGGGTAACATTCCAACTAATTTAAGTCTCAACTATTTTTAGAATTTTCCCTTGCACGTTTCCATTTTTCTCCTCCAATAACCTTTTCCCACACTTAGAATTTATTTGTCACCATGAACTTTTAAAATGCCTTCATTTCCTAAGATACTTCCCTGAAAAATTCAAGTCCCCAACATGAGTATTATCAACTACATAACTTTTATTCTTAATTATCTTTAATAAATTTATTCTAGAGACACCAATATAATGATATTAGTTTCATTTATATATTTTAATGTTTCTATATCAGTGGTATAATAATTTGTTATTTATCTATTCAATCTATTAAGAAAAACTAAATATTCATTTGTGTGTATGCGCACCACTACCATAAGAAACGATTTTTTTTATCACCACACATATTTGATTATTCATATAATGGTTTAATGATAAGATACAAAGTTTATAACATCATTAATGTTCAGGTACGATAAATTTAGGAACCTATTAATGATATAATTGGTAATTAAGCAACATTAACTCAATTGTTTAAAATAATATTTCTAAGGGGGGAAAGTATTTATTAAGTGCTTAGGGGTATAACTACATTAAACAAACACACACACCTGACCCACACATGCTAGAATGGTAGGCCATATCCCCCCAAGGGATAACCCACCCATCAAGACTTATTTATTCAGTACTTGTCTCAAAGGACCAATGGGCATGAATCCCATTACATGGCCCAAAGGCCCACAATTTGGCCCAAAGGCCCAGTGCAGCATCATGCATGCATCATTCCTGTGTCACTATCTTCCTGCATCATGCTTGTGTCACTACTTCCCTACATTATTCTAGTGTCACCACCTTCTTACGTCACCACCTACCTATGTCATGCCTATGCCAGCTCTTGCTATTGGAAATTCTCTTCCACCAAGATTTGAACCAGGGTCTAATACAAAATCATGGGGCATGTCTACCACTAAGGTACACCACAACTAAAAAATATTTTGATTAAATTTTATGATATTATCATATCCATTAATTATTATTCAAATTCATTTATAATCATGATATATCAAAAAAAATAAACCCTAAATAACTTCATTATTCAACTAATATAATGTTATTATAACAAAAACACCTCATAATCATTTATTAGGTCATGCTATATTCATTCTTGGGTATGTTCAACCACCTAATTGAACAATCCTATTATTTTATATCATGAATGTATATGAAAAATAATTAATACCTTGATAAAAATAGGAACATGTAAATATTGATTTGTTTTTGTTTATGGATAGGTTATATCAATATTTAATTCATCAATTAGGGAAACCCCCTTTGATCAATAAGAACAACCAAAACATGCTTGTTATCAATTTCATATTGATATATAATGAATAAAAACTCAATAAAAGAATTTGAAACATCATAAATAAATATTAAAAACCCCTAGAATTAACTTTAATGACCTACTGAAGAGGAAATTTGTAAGAAGAAGGAATATATGCACTATTATTATGAATCTAATACAAATGATAAAAACTATAAAAACCCTATATAATAAAAAAGGAGGAATTCATATAGAGAATGAATATTTGTGAGGATTATAGGTGAAAATGAATATGATTAAGGCTCCAAATGAGGGATTAATATAGATATGTTTTTGTATATGAGTTTTAATTATGTTTTTGTAAGTTAGTACAAGAGGTAAGGGTTTTCAGTCTCAAATTCATCTTTTTGAGATAAGTTTTGTTTTATGAGTGCTATTACCTTTACGTGGTATATATAATGAATATTTGTATTGTTTTATAATGAAATATATTTATTCTTTTTATTTTAAGACCAATTTTAATCCCTCTTTTTTATGGTTTTTTGATTGAAATGCTACCCAATAAACAAGTGGGGTACTTCTGTTTTGATTTTTATTATTTGGGACTCTTGTTATATTCACCACATATTTCCTCTTATGAGGTGAATACATCACCATGGAATAATTTCCTCATATTACACATTATGTTTAGTAGATTTATGTTTCAATTTTTTTATTCCTCCATCATATTGTTTTGATTCAAGTCTCATCAAACCATTAGTAAAATCATTATTTTCCATAGTGGAAAAACCATCCTAATTTTTGGTAAAGTAGTAGTGTGTGTAGTTTCTTAATAAATAAATTCCTAAAGGATCTTGGAAAGTAGATGCATCTATGGAATAAATTTACCTAAGGGAAATCACTCCAAAGGGTTGGTTGAGAATTTAATCAATCATCACTTTGATGCACAATGAGCGGGCCTGAGACTACACACCTGTGCATACACTCCATAGGGAAATTATTTATAATATTTATGTTATATTTATGAACCAGATGAATTATTTTTTCACAACATTTCTTTGTCTATTACTAGTATATACTATTAGACCCATGTACTATGTTCCATGGGCAAACCAATACATTGAAATTATCTTCATCACTAAATTTACTTGACATGGGTACATTATATAACATTGATGATAACCCATGAAATATAAGTAGATTAAGGGATGTTATCCTATAAATCCACATTATTCTATTGAATTAGGAAGTACTTGGTTTTCATATTTCTCATTATACAGATATACATGTTTTTATTCAGTAATATGTTCTTTAGGAAATGGTATGAAAAGTCCTATTAACTCTCAACAAGAATATATTATAATAATCAGAAGACATGTGTGATATAGAATTATATAGCCCCTTGATTTATCAATAAGTATTAGAAGAATGAATATATTTTGGTTTGGTATATAAAATCTTTATATAATATGATAGTTCCTTAGAATAAAGACTTGAAAATAGGTTTTGATATTTAACATTATCCATTCCATTAGTATGTGATGCATGATTATTATTATCCATGCTTTAATTTTTTATTATGTATATAGTATGAATTATTTTTTTTATCATATATTGATTATGATTATTTATTCCTGTTATATCATTTATTTTACCTTTGTATTATGATAACCTCTATTGTGTATTACTCTATGAGAATCTAAGCCCACCCATGTATGTTTTCCTTTCCCAAGGAAAAAAATAATATAACTATGTGTAATTTTCAAGGAAATTATGGGAGGGGTAATAATGTTATCATAATTTTTTCATGTTGTATAATTTTATTTCAAAAATAATATATGTATTTATCTATTATTTCAAGACCACTATGTTTTTGGATACTATAGGAACTTGTGTACTATATACCAGAAATTTAATATAACAACTCGCTCTCAGTTTTATGATTTTTTTATATTTCATATTAGATCAAGTCTATTAGAAACCTTAGGGATTATATCTTGAGTAAAATTATCAAATATCGTAAATACTATAAAAAATCCTCATGATTTTGAGGAAAAAATATAGAAAAATTAATAGGAATTTTATTTTATAATTCAATATCATGAAATAATTATGTTTTTTCTAATGTATAAATATGATGACTAACATGAGGAATGGGAACCGTATCAACTGTTACAGTCAATGTAGGTATATTCCCCCTGAATAAGTTAAAGAATATAGAGTTGAGGTAAATTTATTCATAACCATTTGGGATGTTGAACCATATTAGGATAAATAATATTTACCACATTGAGATATCTACTAATTTACAATATAGTATAACTATGTTGCCCGACTTTATATTGAAAAAACATTTACATTCGTTGAAACCACTAATCCCATGGTTTTTGAACAACAAATCACGTCCCTAGAGATGAACTTTCTCAATTTGGGATGTAGTAAAAAGAAAAAATACATCCTAGAGATCTATCATCTAAATGGAGATGTGAACCAATGGTAGTTACTAATTAAAAACACTAAAGTGAATGTTTAAATAAAGAATATAGAATGAGGAACTTTAAAGGATGTATTCTATGAAAAACAATTTCTTTACGACCAAAGAGAAAAAATTGAAAAGTAATTTCTCAACCTAAGAAAAAAGGATGAGGAAATTGTTATTGAGTATGAGGCTAACTTCACAAGGTTATCTAAGCATACTACATACTGTGTATGTAGTCTAGAAAGAAATATTAAGCTTTTATATGATGGGATAAAACTGATCCCTCAAAGAATGTTAATCACTCATACATTTTTATCACTTGAGGATACAATATCAAGTGCCATTAAGAGAGAAAACGAGTTCTCAAGGACATATGTCATCAATAAAAATTAAGAGAAGAAGAGGCCAGGTAATCATCACAAGAATAATAATGTGTAATGTGGAAATAAAGGAAGGGTTGTATTTTTTCTATGTGATAAATGTGGGTAGAAATACAAGGGGGCTTTCAATAATGATAAATTGGTTTTTAAAAGTGTGTAGAGAAAGGTCAAAAATATCCTCAATGCAAGGGAAATTCATAAATTATTAATGTTAAATTATTTATCTATAAGGATTAGGGACATTATATAAACCAATTACCGAAATGTAATGAAAATTCAACTCAAAATTGAAATGGATTAAGGCCATGAATTTATAATTACCATAGGAAAATTTGAAGTTACTAATGACATAATGTAAACTACTTTTACCATATCATGAAAGTTAAATAATTTTTTATTTGATTCTCGATATTCAAATAATTTTATAACTTCAATAATTTCCAAATAATTATAAATTTTTCTAGAACCCTTGTAAGGGAGTTATAAATTATGACACCGATTGGAAATATTATTAAAAGAAATATGTATTAGTAAAATTTGATTATAATGCATGGGAATACCATATTTTCAAAGTGGTTATTGTACCTCTAGTTTTGTTTTATATGATCTTTGGTATTGATTGGATTTTAATGTATAATGAAAACAATTTATTTCTAGGAGAAAGAGATTAGTAATTGTGAAGGTAAGGTGGGACCTTTTCTCTTTATTGGGGAAACATCATTTTCTAATTCATGTATGAATCCTCCACCAGTTTCTCTCCTTAATGAAATTTTAGGAAAGAGGACTATCAATTGTGTTCTATGGAAAATGAATATATCATAACAATAGAGGTTTTACTATGGGTATAAAAGTCCATTGATGTTTTTCTAGAAGAATTAATTAGTCATTCACAGGATCCAAAGTTCAGTTCTCCATTGAACTCATTCACGATGCAAGGAATTTATATAAATCTCCATATAGAATTGAACCGGTGGGGTTTGTGAAGATGAATAAATAAGTGAAAGTGTTCAGTGATAAGGTATTTATATTCCATATTATTTCACCATGGGGGGAACCTATTTTATTTCTGAAAAAAAGGATGGGCCTTTATAACCGTAAATCAGTTATAGAGAAATCAACTCCATTAATGTAAAGAATAAGTTTACTTTACCACATATTGGGGAATTATTTTATAAAATTCAAGGATCCCAATAATTTTTAAATATTTATCTTTGATCTGGTTATCATCAGTTAATGGTGAATGGGGATTATATACTAAATATGACATTTCAAACATGGTATAAACATTATGTGTTTATGATAATGCATATTGGATTGACTAATACACATTTTTTATACTTTATATGATTAATATAGTATTCAAATATTTTTTTGATAAATTTTTTGTGGTATTAATTGATGATATCATAATATACTTTATGATCTATGAAGAGTGTGGGAGTCATTTTCAAATAATTCTAGAGACCCTCTAAAAAAGGACATATATGGGAAATATAGTATGTGTGAATTTTTTCTCAATTAATTTAATTTTTTTGACCATAATATATCCAATTTTGGAATTTATTTTATCCTCTCAAAAAAATGTATCCAATGAATTCCCAATACTGACGAACATAACAAATATATGCAGTTTCATGGGTTTAATAGGTTACTATCAACAGTTTGTTCATGATTTTACTCGATTTTCCTACCCATTGATAAAGTAAACACATTAGGAGGTTACATTCAAATGGTCAAGGGAAATGTGGAATATTTTAAAATATATATAAGATGGTGATTAATGCACAAGTATTAACCTTACCATCTGGTAATGAAGGATTTGTAATATATAGTGATGGATCGAAGAAAGGACTTAACTATGTTCTTATGTAGAATGATAGTGTGTTTGACTATGCATTAATGAAATTAATGATAAATAAATATAACTATACAAATCATGACCTATTTCTAAAAGATATAACATTTTATTTGAAAATAGGGAGCTACTATGTATATGGTGAATGATGTGAAATATATACCGATCATAAGAGTTTAAAGTATACTTTCTCTTAGAAGGATCTCAAAATGATGAAAAGAAGATAGTTTTAACTACTCAAGTAAAATTATTGTTTGATATACTACTACAATAATAAAGAAAAAAAGTTTGTGATGTGTTGAGTAGGAGGGAAAATGGAGGTCCAACAATATCGAGGATTAACAAGAATACTATATACAAATATTTAGTAGAGATAGATATGGTTATTTTTATGAAAGGGGATCCGTCAATCTCTTTCAAAGAAATTTATAAACCATATATAATAGAAAAAATATATATATATACATATGATTATTAGGAATCTCAAAGGAACATTAAATTAGTAAATGATGAGAAAATGATAAACTTCATTTATAGATATGTAGTGTTGATGTTTAGAAAGATGTTACATGTTCCATCCATAATAGTATTAAAGATGAAACTACTAGACAAAGAACATAACTAAAAATTCTCTATATGATCAAGTAGTAGAAATAAGTATAGGGATTTTAGATATCATTTCTATTGGGATGGTATGAAATGAAAAATTACAGACCATGTTTCCAAATTTTTAGAATACCTATAAAAATGTGGGAAAAAAAATCCTACGGCAGTCATGAAATATATTCCAATACCTATATGGATGTGGGAAAATATTATAATGGACATTGTCACTAGACTCCAAAGGAATAAAAGGAATAATGATGCTATATGATTCATCATTTAATATATTATTGAGTCTACTAATTTCTTTGTGGTAATCGATGGTCTACCCCTTAAGTACCATGCTAAGATCTATATAAATGAAATCATAATGTTTCATGAGGAAACTATTTCGATTTTATCTAATCATAACCCTAAATTTACATTAATATTTTTGAATAATCATCATAGGTACCTCGACATTGAGATATATTTAAGGACTTCCAATCATCCCCATACTAATGGGTATTTTGAAAGGACTATCCAGATATGAAAAGACATGTTTCGATCATGTTCTCTTGACTTCCAATGTATGTGGAATAATTATCTACTTCTGGTGTAATTTTTCATAATAATAACTTCCATGTGAGAATCCAAAGGGAACCATATGATTAATTTCATAGGAATAGGTTTCCTAATTCAACCTGTTGGGAAGATTTTGGACAACTAATGTTAGTTTTCCTAGATTCTGTAGAGGAGATGAATTTTAAAGTTTGAACTATTCAAGATCATTTTGAAGAATATGAGAGAAGAAAAAAGAGATATACTGGTAATTAAAGGAAAGACATAGAATTCCAAGTTTTGTATTATATATTTTGGATGGTTTTAATATATAATTTATTTTTTTCATTTGGAAACAATAGGATGTTAATCCCTATGTACGTTAGTCCTTTTTAAACAGTATAAAGAATCAGAGTTGTAGCTTACCGATTAGCTATACCGCACAACTTTATTAAAGTAAATGATTAATTGCTTAAATTATTACTGAGGAAATGCATTATATATCCAATTAATGTCATCAAATATTCTTCAATATATTTAGAGACTTAATTTTCTTATAATTAAGAGCCTTTCTAGAATATTAACACGACAAATAAAGTGTTTTAGAATCAAACAACATGATTTCTAAAAGTCCTCTTGAGGAATAACAAACTTGAAGAGGAGGAATGGGTGCCTAAAGAAGATATGAGGAAATAATATTTACATTGGTAAATATCTAAAATATACTCCAATTTCAAGGATGATATTATTTAATATAGGAAATGTATTACCTGAGACCCTACTATAACAGATAAACACCATATTCTGAACTATCAACAAATGTGCACTTTAAAGAGCCTTTATTCAAGACTATATATAGATGTTATATTTTTTTAATTTTAAATTAATGAAATTAAATTTATTTTTTAAGTCATAATATTAAAATTAAATTAGTATTAATTTTTTAGGTTTTTTTAAAAGCCAAGGTTTTAGTCAAAAAATAATGTTTTCATGAAACATGAAACTTATATAACAATATCATTATATAAGAATGAACTAGAGGTTTAGAAAACATTTTATGTTATAGAGTTTTAATGTAATTAACAAATATGTTAATTTTAAAATATTATTTGAACTTATAAGTCTTATGTCAAACATTTTCAGAAAATATTAAATTGTTACTTTAATAAAAAACTATTTTGGTCATTTTTAGTCAAAATATTTTCAAGAGAGAATCTTTTTTCTTCTTTTGAAAGCCACAAAAATTCTATGTGTTTTATAATAAATCAATTTATATCATTAAAATTAGTATCCAAGATATTTTTATCTTATATATAACTTTAACTCTTAAAAATATTATTTTTCTAAAATTTTCTTTTATTCACTTAAGTGTGTTTATTGTAAAATAAAAATTTCATAATTTTATAAATTTTATTTGATAAAATTATATTATAATTTTAAATTAAAACGATCAAATTATTTAAATGTAGAAATATTAATTTTTTCACTAAAATTGATTAGTAATGCTAAAAAGTAATTACCAAGGAAAAAATAAATTAGGTAAACAATTAAAAGTTTAAAAAAATCCCTTAAACATTCAATATTTTCGAAAAAAATGAGTGTTTGAGGTTATTTGTTACCAAAAATTACTATCAACACCTATTCATTCCATTTTATGGCCATTTGACCTTTAATAGTGACATTAAATCATAGAAAGTTCAAAGGTTACTCCCAAAACCATCATTCCCTTCACTTATAAAATGGTAACACTCTCTCCACTTCAGTAGTCACATCATCTTCGTATTTATCCTTTAAACAATTCCATTTTACACATAAAACATCCATATCACATGTTTAATATATTATGGTCACTATTAGTTAAAATAAGGCCTTCATTTACAAGGAGACTTCTAAAGAAAATTCAAGTCCATGACATGAGTATTATCAACTACTCAAATTTTCTTCATAATTATATTCATTAAAATTCATTCTTGAGACACTAATATAATGATATTAATATCATTTATATAAATTAATGTTACTATATTTTGGTCGTAATCATTTTCTATTCATCTATTACATCGATTAACAAAAACAAAATCATCATTCATATGTATGTGCACACTAACTCCACCACAAGAAAAAAAATTAAAATTTTATAGCCACCCACAATTGATGGTTCCTGGGTTTGTTAAATAATGAAATATTATTTTTATTATATCATCATGGTTTTTATGAAAAATTTAATAACAAATTAATGATATAATTGATAAATAATAATCATTAATTCAATTATTTAAAAAAAATTCGAAGAGGTTTTTTTTTTCAAATTAAGTAAAATGTTCATATCCAATGATTATTCTTTTATGTCCTTTATAATTTTTATATATAGAAAAAATAAATATTAAATTATACCATTATTAATTTTTTATAATAACATTCCAACAAAACTACCTCATAATCATTCATTAAATCACGGTATGTTCTTGTTTGGGTCAGTTTAACCACGTACATAAACAATACTACGAATTTATATCATTAATTATGATGAGAAAATAATTACTTTTATAATATAATATACATTTGGAAATAATTATTATTTTTATTCTGGATATGTTATATCAATATTTAGTTCATAAATAATAAAAACTCTATTCGATCGACAAGAATCACCAAAACATTCATGTTATCAATTCCAACTTCAAGGATAATGACTAAAACCCGAATGAAAGGAATTTGAAACATCATAAACAAATATGTAAAATACATAATGGAAACTATAATGAATTATTTATTATTAAATTTGGAATAATAATGAATAAAAACATCTCTATTATGAAACTTGTACAAACAATCAAAATAATAACACCCGATGTGGAAAATAGGTAGAATTCATATAGAGAATGAATATTTTTAGAGATTATAAAAAAATGGATATGATTATGGATATTAATTAAGTGATTAGGATATATATGATTGTGATAGATGAATTTAAGGTATGTTTGTCAAATTCAAGACAAGTGGTAAGGGTTTTCTATCTCAAATTCCTCTCATTGAGAAACATTTTGAATTTTGTAAAAACAATTCTTTATGTGTTGTATGTAATAAATATTTGAGAATTTAAATAATAATATTTATTAATTAACAGTATTATAATATCAATTTTAATCCCTCTATATAAGTTTTTTTTATTTAAATTCATCCCAAACCATAATTAGGGATTTTCATTCCCAATTTCCTTTCTTTGGGTCTCATGTTATACTCACCACATTTTTCAATTTTGGTGGTGCATAAACTTTCATATAAGAATTTTACTATATTCTTCATTAAATATAATTTATTTATAGGTATATATTAATATCCCCTCATATTAGTTTTATTTAACAGTTTCTAAAAACCATTGTTATACTAAAACATTTCCATGGTGGAAACCCCATTCTATGTTTTGGAAATGTAAAAGTGTGTATAGTTTCCTAGAAAATTATTCCCTATACTGTTATTGAAATGTGCATGTGGTTGTGTCATTGATTCCCCTATGGGAAATAACCATGAAAATGTTCGGTTGAAAATTGAATCAATCATCACTTTGATTCACGATGAGAGGACCTAAGACTATACACATGGACAAACCTTTCCAAGGGATATGCTTTTGAAGATTCATACACTATTTACGAGATATGATGAAGGATTTTTCCTAATATTTCCTCGGTCTCATACCAATCCATACAATTGAAGCCAATTACTATCATCCATGGATAACCTAACACATTTAAAGTACCATCACCACTATATCCCCTTGATAATTGAACTACATGTTACATTGATAATACACCATGAATTCTAATATGATTGAGGTATGTAATCCTAAACATCCACCTAATTATATTGAATGGGTAATTTTTTTATTTCTCTTTATATGTATATCCATTTTGTTATTCAGCATTATTTTACTTACATAATGGTATGAAAAGTACTGTTAACTCTTATGGTGAATGTATTAGACTTAGCCTAGTGATAGATGGGGCCTAAAATTTTAAAGCCATTTAATGCTTTGACCTGTCTCATAAGATAAAAGAGGTGGGGTGTTTGTGTATAACTCTTCCCATAATAAGATAGTGTATTGTATAAAGGCTTTGAAATTATGTTTTTATATCTTAAATTCATTAGTTGGGGATCAATTATTATCATTATCCATGTTTTTATTTATTTTCATGGATATAAAATTCCTTTATTTTCATTTGATTATTGATTTCTTTTTATAATTTATTCCATACATATCAATTATTCATTTTTTATTTTATGTTATATTATGTTGTATGATATTAATTACTAATCATCTGAGATCACCATTATTTTTTTCCCTTTCCCTAGGAAATAAAGATTTGAACTATGTGTAATTTTCATGGAAATAATGGAATGGAGAATAATGTTATTTCATATTTTTATATTGTATTTTATGTTTTCAAATTTAATGTATTTATGTATATAGCTTTACAAGAATATTAAGCTATTAGATCCTATGAAAACTCTTATATTCTATAAAAATAGTGTAATATCATTACCTACTCTGTGTTTCTAGTGTTCGAGTTTTTACAAGATATGGAAAATGTAGATTTTCAAATCTTGGGGGTTTCTATATGTAAAGTTAATAAAGAATTAATCTTTTAATTTTTTTTAATATCCATTTAGAAAATCATGATATTTAAATATAATATATAAATTAAAAATGGGTAATAATGATTTTTAATATAGTTACGAGTGTAATATTCACTTCATAATCTATTTCATCTTCTTGATTAAAACCATTAAACAAAAAAAACATTATTTATAGTGATAAAATATATATTAAAGTTAATATTTATATAAATTGACTTATATTGGATCGGTTTCCTAAATACCTACTTTTTTATTTTTCTAGGTTTGTAGGTTTTGGGGGAGGGGGTTAGAGGAATTCTTGAGGTAAGAGTTGAGTCTCTTCTATCTTAAAGGTAACCACATCATGGTTCTATGAATGGTGGTGATCATGATGATAACCTTATATGTGTTGTGTCTCAAGATCTTGGGTATTTGGATGTGGTGAGCTCCAATGAGAGTGAAATGCCTAGTGAAATCATTTTGGAGTGCATTTTCTGTGGAAATATTCCCTATGGGAAATTAAAAATAGATCCAAAAAACAGTGAAGAGAGTGATGTCTTGGGTAGATTAAGAAATTTTACGATCAGAAATTTGGAACACTGAAACACAAAAATGATGGGAAATGTGACTTTTAGTTGAGTATATAATAGTTTCTTAGTGAGTCTCTCCATGGGAAATGATGTCACGAACCAGGCCGGGTCGTCATCCGACCCAACGCCCGACCCAGTCCGTGACATGGACCGAAGGGCGTTCCCGATCCCCACGGGCTGACAACTAGTGCCGGGCATCAAAACAAACCAGTTGGGAATGGTTTGGTCCTTGACGAAGATAAATAAACATAAACTGAACAAGCAGATAAATAAAGGAAAATAAACTGAACAACGTGGAAGCAGAAAAAAGAAATAAACAAAAAAACGTGATATACCTCAGGTGACCCCGTGGATCACCACGGTACGACAACCACACTCTCTCCCAAAAGCGATCCATGACTGAAACCTGCAACTGAAAAGTAAAGTAGGTGTGAGCACCGAGATGATCAGTAGGAAAGCCAAAAATAACCACGTCCTACGCCTCCGCCTTTATTAAGAAATCCAACTATGCCAGTTTGAAAATAAGATATAATAAAATAATGTTTTCCCTTATTTTCAAATTCAAGTAATGAGTTTTCATTTTCAAATAAATCATTTCACTCTTACTATATTTTCCAAATAGGTTCCAAGTGTGCATTAACATTTCAAAATGAAAAGAAACCAGTTTGAGATAAAATGTTACTTTTACAAAAAAGTCACCAGGTATGAAACAACTGATAAGAAAGTTACATCACAAGAAGCATTCAACAAATGAGCACTATGGATAATCCCTATAGGTAGCTAGAACAAGTGGGAACCTAGAGACCTCGTACCTTGGTGAAACGTTGCTTAGAAGACCACGACCCTGAGAAAACGTGGCTTAGAAGACCATGAACCTCAGAAATTCATATGTTTAGTTAGTGTTGTTGCGTCAATCCTACTAGACAAACCGGGACGAACCCCTGCCGTGTCATCTAGCGTACTAGTCCTGGTCACCCACCAAGATACCCGGGTTTCCCATTGTTCTCTATTTGAAATGGTGGTGAGTTTTCTTTATCAAGCAATCAAACAAGTACATTACACTTTCTTTATCTAAAACTCATTCAACCTTTCACCACCGCACTCCCTACATAAGTACATTCCCCCTCTTTACTCCACACAGTCACGCACAAGCCTTTACACTAGGCACATATCACAAACCACTCATTAACACTTTCATCACATTTTATTTTTCAAATTTAGGGGAATGACTAAAAAGGGGTTTTCTATTTTCGCAAACCAAATCTTAAAGTGCCAAACGGGCCTCAATAGAGTTTTTTCTTTTTCATAAAACATTCTTAAGATTTCAAACATGCGTAATTACATAAAGGGAACGGTTTTTACAATCGACCGACCAAAAGGCCAAACACCTTTGGAAGTAAACCTTACCAATTTCAAAACCACTTAAGAAATCAATTTTTCAAGAAAAGTCACTTAAGACCAACGGCTTTGAAATAAATTTCAATTTCCCCAATACAAGGCATAATAGTTTCTAGCAACCTAAATCAGATTCCATAGCATGTATGTATAGCATAGTGTAAAACATATTTTTAAAACAATCAAGAAATTATGAATTTCAAATTAAAAGCTTAGGCATAGGGGACCTACCTCAAACATGTCGTTGTTTGAAGACGAACACTCGAACTGATCCTTGGCACATACACGCACATGCATTTATACATATATACATACACCCGTAGGTGCATTTCACATATTCCCTGCACCATGAGGGAATATGAACAATGAGGGAATATATATATATATGACTTACCGTATGCATGTACATGTAGGGATCCTCGATACCCACGAACCAAAATCATCGCAGCGAGGTACAACACTCTACACATATCATTTAATGAAACAATTCAAACATATAATCAAACATTTGACCAATTTATAAAACATTTCAGCATGCTCAAAGTGGTATATTTTCCATCAAAAATTCTTTTCCAGCACACACACACCTCAAGTACCCACAATAACACATTTCGCACAACTCAAACGATTAATTGAACACTTCCAATGATTGTCACAACATGGCGCAAACACATACACCCCTATATGCATACTCAAACCCACTTTTCAAAACACTCACACCAAAACAACATATAAATATGTTTCACACACTTTACAAGATTTAATAAACCACTTAAATTTTTTATAAAACAACTCCAAGTGGTATTACAAGACATTGAACACAAAAGCCTACCCCAAAACCTCTTATAAGGCCAAAAACACACCACTCACTTGTCAAAACAGAAAATGCATCCCGTTCAAAACATAATAAACCAACTGCACAATTAAAAAAAACACTTTTAAAACTAAAAAAACTATTATGAAAATTTATTAAAAAGTTTCAAAACATTTCGCTTAACTTTGAATACCAAAAGTTCACCCAAAATCTCCTTTATGATAAAATTCATTTTAACGTCACATCAAAACACAAACCGCATCCCTTGCACATCTTAAAAGACTATCAAAAAAATTAATTAAACACTAATAAATATTTCATCATAGGTTTTCACACATTAACACACTCATATTTCACAAACAGACTACTAACAAAATAAATGCACATCAAAAATCAAATACAACCAATTTCACCCTCTGCACATTCTAACGAATTAAATACACAATTTATAAAATGCTGACAAACATCTAAACACGGGTTTGCACCGAAATTTGTACACATGTTGCATCAACATACTATTGAAAAATTAAAAGTATATCAAATCTCAAAAAGAATCAAACTCGCATCTTTCAAATAAATAAATAAATAAATTGAATTAATTAAACTCCCAAATTAATGCATCAAATAATGGTTATACACAGAATCACATACCTAATATGTAGGAATTTCAAATATTAGTGCGAAACTTCAATCGCACGATGTTTTCACCACAAGGAACTCAGACGAAACCCTAATTCAATATTCTGAACGAAAAAATACCCCATATCAAAATCCTAATTTAACACCCTAAAAGGATTGAAATCAACAACCCTAAACTGAAATAGGGTTTTACCCAGATTAAATCCACACGCGTAAGGGGATATGGGTGCTGGCCGGGGTAGGTTTCAGTCACTGGAGTTTTCGACTGGTTCGCACGTGCCAGAGGAGGGGTCACACGCCGAGGAGGCACCAGTAGGAGGGGTCACGGCCGAGGACGCGCCGACAGGGAGGGTCACGCTGGTAAGGGGGTCACACCAATAGGGGAAATAGAGGTCGAGAGGCTGGGCAGCGCGTGGTCGCCGGGGGGGGGGGGGGGGGAGAGTGCAGTAGTGGCGCAGGGAGGGGATGGCCGCCGGTGGTTCGGTGTGGCCGGAGCGGGAGGCGGCCTGGGCTCCGGATGTGCACAGGTGAACGGGGGGGGGGGGGGGCTCGCGACAGAGTAAGGGAAAAGGGGGGGGGGAGGCTCGGGTAGAATAGGTTTCCCTTTTTTTGTAATAATAATAATAATAATAATAATAATAATAATAATAATAATTTTATAAATATGTCAATAATTTAATATTCTAAGCCTAATTAAAATATTAAATAAAATAATAATAATAAAATTATTAACTGAGAGTGGACACCGCGCACAGTCTCATGCGTGGGGTCGCGCGCATGGTTGCGTGTCTCAAAAACAACACATTCGATAACAAGCAATCCCTTAACAAAAATTACGAACTCTGCAGGGCGTGCATACGCTCGCACGTTCATATAAAGACAATATTTTCTTTTAATTTTAAACCGTTTCAAAACACAGTTCAAAAATGAGACCCAAAATAATTAAAATGAAATAAAGAACCGGGTCGGGGTGTGACAATTCTCCCCACCATAAAAACTTTCTGCCCCCAGAAAGTCACCCAACCAAACGAGGAATCAAACTCGAGTTTGAAATTGAATGAGGCCGACAAAATCATGAACATGGTATGAATTTTCACTCCATCAGTCACACCCGACCAACTCCGAGGGAAAGTGAGAAGAGAAGAACCATCAGGAGAAGAGGAGGGTTCTCCCCACCACAAGAACCCGACTAGAACAACCGACATTGAGACTCTTAGCATGAACTAACTTTGGAACTGCTAACTTGATCCAAGAGGGAACCGCCACACAGACCAAACCTCGAAAAAGGCATGACAAGATTCATGGTGAGTCTCGCCACCATTTAAGAACCGACTAGCTTAAACCAACCAGTAGAAACCGACATGAGAACTTCCAACCCAAACCAGAAACCACTGCGACATGAGAAAACCCACAGAATAATTCTACCAAATAACAAACATAACCATGACTCATCATTTCCACAAGAGATGAGCATCTCCAAAACGAGCATGTACTAAAACAAAACGGGTCACATTTGAGGAGGCACAACTACTGGAATTACAAGAAAACAAGATCACCATGCCTTTTTACAACCACAGTGGGGTATTCAAAGAACCAAGACCACAACGAGAAAAAGAGACCTTTGTGCCTCTTACAGAAAACAGAACCTTCAAAGACGAGGAAGCTTGAACCGAGAAACTTAAACCATCCCTATTTTAGCACTGGAGACAAAAGTTAGACCAATGTGACCCACACCCAATGATTCCTGACTGTGTGAAAGGCTTCACTCTGAGACCTGTGGCTGGAGCTCTGATGTCTTGAAGAATTTGTTGCCTCGCAGTCAGGAGCTGACATCCTTCGGTCGAGACTCCAGCTAACGATGCCGCTAGCTAAACCTCTCCAATTGTCCCAAATATCCATACTGACGGCAAGCCTTCGGAGGATGATGACAAGGAGACTTAAAGTACCCAAACCGAGCACACTAGGAGAAAAAAAGGTGTGGACCAACTAATAGAAGATGGAATTGACAAGAAGACTTATCTGAGACAGGTTCCTCCGATTCTCTATCGTCACCAGATGGGGAACCTTCTCGAGAACCGAAAATAAATGGTCCTGGAACCCTGGACGAAAACCCCACACAAGAGAAACTTTAACTGGTTCCACGATGCTGCCTCTGGAGAAAATGGAATCAACCCCTTGGAATTTCCCATGTAAGCCTTCACTTCTCATTGGCCTTACTCGTCACCCACTAGTTCTGCCACTTTCCTCGCCTTTACTTCCTCGGGTATAAACCATCGGACGAGAGTCGCCTTAAACACCTTCCAAGACATACCATCATGTTGCAACGCTGGGATTATTTCCTCCACCAATCCAAAGTTTCACCTTCAAATGGACCCAAACCAACACAGACTCTCATAGATTTGGGAGTTCCCAATAACCTGAAAACACCAACGACTTCACCATGCCAGTATGCTACCTTCGATAGATAACGATCACCATGGTAGCTGGAAAACAACCGAAAAGAATTCAATTCCACCACTCCACTAAGAGTCTGGGTAGAACCAACAACTAGAAGAGGCTCACTAGAAACTTTTGGGACTTTTATGGGCAGCATACTCAAAAAAAAGAGGCACAAATCCGAATCAAAACTCATCATAAATCAAAATTCCACACCTCAATCACAAACAAAACCTTAAAATCAAATCACTATTTAAACCACAATTCAATAAGTCAAAACCAAGAACCCACGAAAAAAGGAATACCCAACACGAAAAGAGAACGCTAAAAAATTTCTCCCCCACTTTTCTAAACATCTAGAAAACACTTTTTGAAAACCATTTTTCAGCAACCAAAACCACTTAAATATCCACCATTGATATCCCATGAAGTCTCACACATATATATCCCTATGCTAGCTCAAGAACCCATCCAATCACATCACCAATTTCCCCACTCGCCACATGCGCACCTCAATGTATGTGATCACTCATAGAAATACCAAGGGTCAATTCAAGACACTTCTCATTTCCAAAACAGACCATTAAGCACAAAGCACAAATTCCCAACCAATTGAGAAAGTCAATTATCATTAAAGAAACACATTTCAAAATTACAAAACGTATTCCATTTCAAAAACCATTTTCCACTCCAACAACCATATTACCTTTTGAAAACACCTTCACAAAAATCCATTTTCATTTTTGGGATCTACTCACATCATCCAAAATGAAGGTCAAACATAACTCACATCAAAATTTCCAAAATAAGGGACTAGTGGTTATGCCAACCCGGTAACATGGCTTAGCAGACCATCCTCCGAGCGGGCATCCACCACAGGAAGTATCTTGAACCCTGCACTCGGGCTGTACATGGGTCACTACTCCATGCAGGCTCGTTGTGTAACACCGGATCACTTCCCTTGTCGTCCCTCATCTACACAGACCAAGAAAAAGAAAAAATCAAATCCCATACTACCCTTGGTAACTCGAGACTCGGGACGGGTAAGGGTTCATGACGTCCTTCCCGCACCTACCTCTCGAGTCCCAACACACCTAATCACCAAGCTACTTGACACCCCAAATAACAAGGGCACCTCTGATACCATTTTGTCACGAACCAGGCCGGGTCGTCATTCGACCCAATGCCCGACCCAGTCCGCGACATGGCCCGAAGGGCGTTCCCGATCCCCACGGGCTGGAAACTAGTGTCGGGCATCAAAACAAAGTAGTTGGGAACGTTTTACCCCATGATGAAGATAAATAAACATAAACTGAACAAGCAGATAAATAAAGGAAAATAAACTGAACAACGTGGTAGCAGAAAAAAGAAATAAACATAAAAAACGTGACATACCTCAGGTGACACTGTGGATCACCACGGTACGACAACCACACTCGCTCCCAAAAGCGATCCACGACTGAAACCTGCAACTGAAAAGTAAAGTAGGCGTGAGCACCGAGATGCTCAGTAGGAAAGCCAAAAATAACCACGTCCTACGCCTCTGCCTTTATTAAGAAATCCAACTATGCCAGTTTGAAAATAAGATATAATAAAATAATGTTTTTCCTTCTTTTCAAATTCAACTAATGAGTTTTCATTTTCAAATAAATCATTTCACTCTTACTATTTTTTCAAAATAGGTTCCAAGCGTGCATTAACATTTCAAAATGAAAAGAAAGCAGTTTGAGATAAAATGTGATTTTTACAAACAAGTCACCAGGTATGAAACAGCTGAAAATAAAGTTACAACACAAGAAGCACATCACAAATGATCGCTATGGGTAATCTCTATAGGTATCTAGAACATGTGGGAACCTAGAGACCTCGTACCTCGGTGAAACGTGGCTTAGAAGACCACGACCCTTAGAAAACGTGTCTTAGAAGACCACGACCCTCAGAAATTCATATGTTTAGTTAGTGTTGTTGTGTCAATCCTGCTAGACAAACCGAGATGAACCCCTACCGTGTCATTTAGCGTACTAGTCCTGGTCACCCACCTAGATACCCGGGTTTCCCATTGTGGTCTATTTCAAATGGTGGTGAGTTTTCTTTATCAAGCAATCAAACAAGTACATTACACTTTCTTTATCTAAAACTCATTCAACCTTTCACAACCGCACTCCCTACTGAAGTACATTCCCCCTCTTTACACCACACAATCACGCACAAGCCTTTACACTAGGCACATATCAAAAACCACTCATTAACACTTGCATCACATTTTATTTTTCAAATTTAGGGGAATGACTAAAAAGGTGTTTTCTATTTTCGCAAACCAAATCTTAAAGTGCCAAACGGGCCTCAATAGAGTTTTTTCTATTTCATAAAACATTCTTAAGATTCCAAACATGCGTAATTACATAAAGGGAACATTTTTTACAATCGACCGGCCAAAAGGCCAAACACCTTTGGAAGTACACCTTTCCAATTTCAAAACCACTTAAGAAATCAATTTTTCAAGAAAAGTCACTTAAGACCAACGACTTTGAAATACATTTCAATTTCCCCAATACAAGGCATAATAGTTTCTAGAAACCGAAATAAGATTCCATAGCATGTATATATAGCATAGTGTAAAACATATTTTTAAAACAATCAAGCCCTTATGAATTTCAATTTAAAAGAATAGGCATAGGGGACCTACCTCAAACATGTCGATGTTTGATGACGAACACTCGAACTGATCCTTGGAACATACACGCACATGCATTTATACATATATACATACACCCCTAGGTGCATTGCACATATTCCCTGTGCCATGAGGGAATATGCAAAATGAGGGAATATCTATATATATGCCTTACTGTATGCATGTACATGCAGGGATCCTCGATAACCGCGACCCAAAATCATCGCAGCGAGGTACAACACTCTAAACATATCATTTAATGAAACAATTCAAACATAATCAAACATTTGACCAATTTATAAAACATTTTAGCATGCTCAAAGTGGTACATTTTCCATCAAAAATTCTTTTCCAGCACACACGCACCTCAAGTACCCATAATAACACATTTCCCATAACTCAAACGATTAATTGAACACTTCCAATGATTTTCACAACATGGCGCACACACATACACCCCTATATGCATACTCAAACCCACTTTTGAAAACACTCACACCAAAACAACATACAAACATGTTTCACACACTTTACAAGATTTAATAAACCACTTAAAAATTTTATAAAACAACTCCAAGTGGTATTACAAGACATTGAACACAAAATCCTACCCCAAAACCTCGTATAAGGCCAAACACACACCACTCAATTGTCAAAACAGAAAACGCAACCCATGCAAAACATAATAAACCAACTGCACAATAAAAAAAACACTTTTGAAACTCAAAAAACTATTAAGAAAATTTATTAAAAAGTTTCAAAACATTTCGCTTAACTTTGAATACCAAAAGTTCACCCAAAATCTCTTTTATGATAAAATGAATTTTAACGTCACATCAAAACACAAACTGCATCCCTTGCACGTCTTAACAGACTATCAATACAATTAATTAAACACTAATAAATAGTTCATCATAGGTTTTTCACACATTAACACACTCATATTTCACAAACAGACTACTAACAAAATAAATGCACATCAAAAATCAAATACAACCAATTTCACCCTTTTCACATTCTAACAAATTAAATACAAAATTTATAAAATGCTGATAAACATCTCAACACGGGTTTGCACCGAAATTTGTACACATGTTGCATCAACATACTATTGAAAAATTAAAAGTATGTCAAATCTCAAAAATAATCAAACTATCATCTTGCAAATAAATAAATAAACAAACTTAATTAATTATACTCCCAAATTAATGCATCAAATAATGGTTATACGCATAATCACATACCTAATAGGGAGGAATTTCAAATATCGATGCGAAACTTCAATCGCACGATGTTTGCACCACAAGGAACTCAGAGAAAACCGTAATTCAATATTCTGAACCAAAAAATACCCCATATCAAAATCCTAATTTAACACCCTAAAAGGATAGAAATCAACAACCCTAAACTAAAATAGGGGTTTTACCCATATTAAATCCACACGCGTAAGGGGATAGGGGTGCTGGCTGGGGTAGGTTTCAGTCACCGGAGTTGTCGACCAGTTCGCACGTGCCAGAGGAGGGGTCACGCGCCGAGGAGGCACCAGCAGGAGGGGTGACGGCCGAGGACGCGCCGGCAGGGAGGGTCACGCTGGTAAGGGGGTTGCGCCGACAGGGGAAAGGGAGGTCAAGAGGATGGGCAGCTCACGGTCGCTCGGGGGGGGGGGGGGAAGAGGGCAGCGGCGACGCAGGGAGGGGATGGCTGCCGGTGGTTCGGTGTGGCCGGAGCGGGAGGCGGCCTGGGCTCCAGATGCACACAGGCGAACGGGGGGGGGGGGGGGGGCTCGCGACGGGGTAAGGGAAAGGGGGGGGGGGCTCGGGTAGAATATGTTTTGCCCTTTTTTTGTAATAATAATAATAATAATAATAATAATTTTATAAATATGTTAATAATTTAATATTCTAAGCCTAATTAAAATATGAACTAAAATAATAATAATAAAATTATTTACTGAGAGCGGACACCGCACACGGTCTCACGCGCGGGGTCGCGCGCATGGTTGCGTGTCTCAAAAACAACACATTCAATAACAAACAATCCCTTAACAAAAATTAGGAACTGTGAAGGGCGCGCATACTCTCGCACGTTCGTATAAAGATGAGATTTTCTTTTAATTTAAAACCGGTTCAAAAAACAGTTCAAAAATGAGACCCAAAATAATTAAAATGAAATAAAACATCGGGTCGGGGTGTGACAAATGAGGAGACCACCATTCCATGTTGAAATATATGGAGATTCTTGGATGAGAAGGGATTATGTTGTGTGTGGGTAAGGGAAATGGTGAGGGAGATATCACCACAATATGATCTCGGGTGTGGTGGCCGGAAATGGATGATGATTCTCTTCTGTGACATATTGGGTAGAAATGGTTCTCATCTAGGGAGATATAATAGAATATTTTATTCCCTGGAGTATGGAATAGTATTGGTTATTGGTGTTTAGTATGATTTTCTAAATGTGTGATATTAATGGGTTTATATCCTTTTAAAATATTGAGAAACTATATCACATATTGACTAGAGTCACCATGGTCATAGTGAAACTCATAATTCTGTGATGGAGTCCAGTTGAGTTTTCTCTATAAATATGAGGTTTGGTACTCCTATGTTATAATTTTATTTCTTTATTTAAAATTTTGCTCATCTTCTAGTCCTCTAATTACTTGTTAGATTCTTACCTCGAGGGTTTAAACTAATTAGTTCATTGAGATCTAACTCTCTTGGATCAAGGTAACCACTTTTTATATTTTCCTCAATTTCTTCATTCTATTTCTTTCCAAATGTTCATGTAGTGAGGTTTCACTAGGTTTCAGGACAATATTATAGAATGATATAATGGTTTTTTCTGTGGTAAGCTTTTTGAGTGGGTTCATTTGAGTTTTTTGTCCTTTGATCATTTTTATTCAATTATTTATTAGAGTTTTGATGATTCAAATTGAGGTATTGGATTTATTACTTCTTATTTTTTGTGTTGGTGTCAAAAATATCATGATTTAGATTCTTTCGGTAAATGGTGGAATCAACCTAATTATGATAATAACAATAATTATGAATAAACTATAAGTGTTTTTTGATAACATGTGGTGATTTTATGTTTATTATTCCTATTAATATTTTCTATATAGTATTCTATTTGATTTATATGATAATTTTTATTACATTTAATGAATAATCTACTAAATTTTTTTTAAACACATAAATATTGTAAAGATAAAGTGAATAATGAAAGATTCATGGGGATATTATTACCTTTATTCTACATTGAACATGAAAGTGTTTCTTAAGGTGTGTTTATAGATGATTATTATCAATTATTAGTTATTGATGGTATGTTTCTCATTACCGAAACCTATTCATAATGACTCATTTAATTTAGGATGGTAATAAAATATTCTTTATTAGAGATAAATATTTTGGGATGTTTGAGACCATTATTTTTTCTATAGTATTTTATTCCTTGGTGTTATGGAAATGGTTTCCCCTTAAATTTTTCTTGTTCAATTTTTTCCCATTTTTATACATTCATAATCTTGTGTGTTAAATCCATTTATAGAATTTTTTGTAAACTTTATATGATTGGAAGGTGGAATGTCAAATGATAGGGAATAAATTGAATAAGGTGAGAGCTTGGATTATAGATTTTTAAGCTATGGTTTGAGTCTTATTGATGTAATTCTTGGTTTTGGTTGAGATTGTGGATTTCCTGATGTGTTTTAGTCTTGTCAATGATGGGTATTCTAGATGATACACTATTGTGTTCTCCAACTTCCTATTAAGTGTGGATTTCACTATGAGGGAATCTTACTTATGGAATTTTTAGATCAAGACCTAGAATAACCTATTTATGTAATGGTAGGTGAAATAAAAATAATATCATTGGAAGCATATTGATGTTGGATATGTTAAATAGTAGAAACCTTGGGATTGTATAAAATAATTATTATTTGAGGTTTTGATGGATATCAATAGATTTTAATGTTTATTATAAATCATATTAGATTATAATGAAATGAATTGATTAAACCATAATTTTTAATGGGTTTCATAATTAATTAATAGTAATTTCTAAATTTCTAAATGAATATATTTTACATTATTGAATCTTGATTCTTGGATTCTTGTGTGAAATTGAGTTTCCTAGACCATAGTGGTGGAATTAAAGTATCACATGGGATGATGACTATCATTGAGTATAAGGAAAGTTATTTTCTATTACATTAGTTTTATGTTATATAAATTCTTATATTTTATGATTTCTTATGCCCCACAACCCGAGCGAGGAGTGCATATACACTCAAATATTTTGTGCTCCAGGTTTTTTCCCCAATAATTTTTTTGAGGGAATAAATGGATAAAATATTCCTCTACCCTACTCTCTATTTAGCTTTAACATAACATGTAGAATTATCTCAGGATATGATGGATTAAATCATAGTGTACATGTCTATCTAGAATGTGATGTCTATCAAGTTCCCTTGGAATTGACTATTCTAGTTGTAGGGTGACATATCTTATATAATTTGTGTAGAGGTAGTGAGTTGATTCTTGGGTAGTACTGATCTTGGGGATATTTTCTATTCTTATGGATATAGCCATGATACATCATCCATGTCATTAACTTACTATATTCGATAAAGTCTATCATGGATTACTATAGGTGGTGTATTGTATTATTTTAAACTAAGGGTTATATGGTTATATTTTTTGGAAAGAGGTATTATTATATGGTTCATAGTTGGGTCTTGTCCTTGTCTTCCATGATGGAAAAGATGATGTTGAGTTTAGTAGAGGATCACCTACTGGTGTCTTCTAGGGTTGTAGAAGAGTACCTTGATGTATATTGATAATTGGTTGTGACATTAACCCCTCAATGATAGATTTATTTTTAAATAATGTTTTATCTATGTGTCACTTTGACATAGATGAACTTTAATATGATGATTCCTTATAAGTTTCATGAGTTTCAGTTTCAAATTGATGATTTTCTATAAATGAGTCATTCAACCTAGTGTGTCTCCTTGAGGTGTTCCCATTATATTTTTAGAGAAAAAAGTGATAGTATGAATTTGTGTATCAATTATCATCACATAAATCATAAGATAGTGAAAAACCTATATCCCCTCCCATGGTTTTATGATCTATTTAATCTATTAAAAGGAGCTAATAGTTTCTTGAAGATCTATTTTTAGTGATAATATCATAAAATCCAGGTGAGGGGTGATTATATTTCACTGAATAATTTCATATATCATTTTATGAATTATGAGATAATTCTTAGGACTTTTAGTAGTATGTATTCTCCATCCTTGTTCATGGGACACATAAACACAATGTTTGATGAGTTTTTTGGATTGATTCTTGGTGGTGATAATTGATGATGTCTTAGTGTTTTTTGAATCATATGAGGATAATACAGAGTATATTTTCATAACTTTAAGAGTTCTTAATTGACATAAAATGGATATATATTTATATAAGTTTATGTTTTGGGCCTATGAGGTCCATTTATTTGGTATTGACTTGTATTAGTATTTAGTTTCCATGAATCCTATAAATATTGAGGCTATTCATTTTTTCTATATCCTAAGAGTGTTGTCGAGGTATAAAGTTTCATGTGACTTATTGGTTATTACATGTGGTCAATTCCAAAATTAGTTTAGACTACAACTGCATTGATCAATGATGTTCCGAATTTTCATGTACTTATTAATGAATTTTATATATTATTAAAACATTTTTAAATTTGGTACACATTATTTTATAAAGGTAATTCTTCATTTCAGTGAACATGTTTATTTATATATGTTTATATCCAATGTCAAAAATCGAAAGTGATCAGGAAAAAATTTAAAATATACAAGGAGTGTACTTTATTATTACACACCATGTACGCTTTCCCAGACATGGTGTGACCAGCTTGACTACACGACCATGTAGCTGACTAGAGATAACATGCAGTGTGCCCCACCTTCAAATTTCATGTATAACCTTCCATAAGTGGTTAGTTTCTAATTTAAATTCTACACACCATTTTTGGTAGTGATAAAACCATGTACCGCCCCCACCTGACCGCTGACACCTTAAATTCAACAGGCAGTTCAACGGATCACCTACTAATAGAGAAAAAAATGCAAATATTTTTGACTCAAGTATATGACATGTAATTTTGTGTATACGCAATGTAATATACTTTTCTATAAATAAAGAGGCAGAACTACGAGACCGAGGTTAGAAATCTAAGGGGGATGTACTAGCGCTCCACAATTTGATCTCCCCCGAATCGAAATTTGAGTCTCCTTATTCTATTTCATTTATGTATTAATGTAATTCCTACTTTCTCCTTCCCTACTAACATATCCATAGTAGTGGTTTATTTTCTTCTCAACATGCACATTATGAACATGGGCCTAATAGGATTATTCTCTTGTGTTGTAGTTGTAATAAAATTCTGAGTGTGTTATATTTGTAATTATATTGTGTTATTTTTTATTGTGATTATTTTTATAATTCTTTTGAATAATTGAATCCACATATACTATTTGTGATATATAGGACCAATAATGACACCAATGGTGAAAAATAAATGAGTTTCATGGGTTTAACCCATCACTATTTGGTGATACTTTTGCCACAATTTTAGGGGTAAATAACATAAATGTGTTTTTAGTGACTAATCACTAGACCAATGGGTTAACCTTTTGAACATATAGTTTACTATTATCGGAAGAAGAAACAAAAATTTATTTAAATTCCCATTATAAAAAATTTATCATTAATAATTTTAATAATAAAGAGTAACTTTTTCAATAAACCTTAATTAATTTTCAATCCTTACACACTTTTTTTCCTTATTTTTTTGTACCTTCTTCTATTCCAGTTGAATTTTTAAAAATTGTTTCAATTTTTCATCCTGTTATTTTTATTATTTTTTTGGAATATCATCCTAGGATTTCTGAAATGAACTCATAATTGATTCTACTTTTTCTCAAAGAGATCGTCCCTGACTGATACTAGATACCTCGTAAGTTTTATTATAAGGGAACAAAAATCAATTTCATATGCCTTATGGTGGGCATGGTGAAATTATGGGACTGTTTTCACGGACTTTGGAAAGTAGCAATGTTTATATTAGTTGAGGTTGGTTTACCCAAAACCATTATTTTTTCATTTCTTGATTCTTTTCATGGGAACCACAAACCCACGTTCTTATAGATTTTTAATCTACGAGATATTGGTACATTTCACCCGAGGACGATTTTTATATGCATGATCCAACACTGTTGTACTCGTATCCAGAAGTGTATTATCCATACATGGATGATGTGTTTCAATATGATGATTACCCATATATATCCTTCACCCCATACATTTAATATTATCTTCTAGAAAAATATTCATTTAATAAAAAGTGGTATTATTAATGATAGAAAAATTTACCAAACACCAGTTTCATCAAAATGAAAGGTTGAGGCGACTTGGTACTATGGTTTAACAACTTTAGAAGATAATATCCAATATTGATACTCCATTTGAGTTAATGACTAGGTTTTCTAACCCTATTTCAACTGAGGATGCATTTTATGATGTGGAACCAACTTGTAATTCACTAATAATTTCTGATATTGATTATAAAAATAAAACTATGAATACGGAAACATGTCATATCATGTTAATGATGAATTTTATCAAAACATTTTTTATAAACCCTTATTTGATTTTTACCTATTTCGAAGGATTCCTATAGTTATTTTCATATTTTCAAAATAATTATTCAGTAAACTCAAAAGGTGGAGGAAATACGTGATCAGAATAAGGAATAATTCCACCATCTGTAGGTACTATCCATAGAGTAGGGATACTACAAGCCTCTTCCCAGACCACCTGAAGAACCTAGAAGATGTAGATTGATCCATTGGGAAGCGAACTTGGACTTCTTCTTATGGGGGGGGGGGGGTTGGACCACACTCTATAGAGTCTGGTTCTAAACATCAGGAGGACCATCCATTATAGCTCTTCTAACTCACCAGACAACAACACTAGTGATTTTTCTTCCCCTACCACTGGTAATGAAACCCAGCTCCGCCGCTTCACCTTCTAAGATACCCATTCTAGTGGAGACCATGAACCCTTCATCAGCTGTTGAGGGATATAGTGTAGTGGGTCATATCATTAACATGACACCACCCGGTGCTACCATGACATATTCCCCCAAATCTACTAGGCCAGATCCATCCATTATAGTTGTTGATGTGTATCCACCAATCACCACCTCATTCAGACCTTATACACCATCAACTGATGCTCCACTATAGGAAGGACCGATAGTTATCTAAACGTAGTCTCACCCCTACCTGATCTTCCATGAGATTCATCCTACGGTAGACCGACTACATAGGTTTTCATAGTGGATGATTCAACTGAGTGGCCACTTTCTCAACATCACTATTACAAAGAGTTTGGGCATATAGTTGGAGATAGAGGAGCTCATTGGGAACTCCCACCACATTAACATGCTTCAGGTCATCACTCTCACACTTTGAGATTTATTTTTATAGTTCACTATGACCTTTGAGTTTTAATGAATCTCATACTGAGAGACACCCAACAACACTATGAATCCATTTAGATTTTGGTTGGATAGAAGTAATTTTTCCCTCACTATGGTGGAGTTCATATGAGGGTGTATTTTTTACCCCAATCCATCTACCTCATCCACCATTTCAACCCTCACATACATTGACCATTGAGACCTAATCTCTATGTGGTGGGATCTTGTTGGACCTGATTTAATGTATGATAATACCTCATAAAAGAGCATACTTATCCTTTCCCCTATAATTCTATTCATCCATAACTATTCTAGTGACATCATTTCCCCCTGTCAGGACAGTATGGTTGATATGTTCGGACACAATATGGAGATCCTCACATTTGTCATGCAACATGATTATCCTGAAATCCTGTATTTTACCACCTCTTATTTTAATTCTGTGTTCACCAACCATAAGGGGAAGACAAATGAAGAATTTTATGCCATGATCTCTTAGGTTATCCTCAAAAGAGCTAATTTTTCATGCTTATTTTCACATAGATGGTCGAGAGACTGGGAGACACCTATAGGCACATGCAGGATGATGTAGACCCAATTGTAGTGGCAGATGACCCACATCTCTCATATGGTGCTGCTACACCAATTCCACACCATCCACCAGTAGACATTCCTTCTCCATCCCTCCCACTTATTCATCAGTTCCCTCTTCTTCCACTATTATATCTTTTGGACCATCCACAATGCTAGGTCATCCATCACCCTTGGCCGATGCATTATTCCATTTCACTCTCGAATATATTAAGGCCTTTTAGGCCTCATTATTCAATAAATGGGCATTTAGTTCTCCCCAACACCTTCCCCTCGATCCCATCCTTAAACCTCAGCAGTGTAGGATCACATTACAGCACTTGACACATATTTTTTGATATTAAATACTTTTGGACAAGATGACACTTATACTTCTATATACAAAGAGATATTGGTCATTACCACCACAAAAATTGAGAAACTTTCACCTCTAACTTCCACTGCAGCTTCCCCACCCCTCAAGGATCCCCCTGTACTAGATAGTTTTTCTCTTGAGGCTACACCGTGACTATTTATGATACATTTTTCTTTCGTTATGTATATATACTGTGTTATTCTTGAGATGTGTTGTTTTTTCTACATATATAATACTTTTTCCATATAATTGATAGTCAAAGGTGCTCTGACGCATCATGGTAATCCACTTTCAAATTCTTTCAATATTTTAGTTCTCACAAATATGGGAGTATTATTTTAGTATTTATTTTTCTATAATTTATTTTGATTAATTCTTTCACTGCTCTCCATCCCCCAAGCCTAGTTGTGTTTTTTAACATCATCTTATCTTCTTTAGTGTTTCACTTAGTAGAACATGTGTGATATTAAGTTAGGTGGAGAGTCACTTGACAATATTTTTTTACCGTTAAACTAATCTTGGATAAATAATTACATATATGAAATATTTTAAAATGTGAAAATTTTGTGATTAATTATAATTATAAATAATAAATACATATATGAAAATTTACAAATTTATATTATTATTTTAATTTTAATTTATTTTAAAATGATTGATCATATAGTTTATTTTTTTATTTTAATTCTTATCTATTTAAATGTATTAGAATACTCATTTTTATTCATGTCATGACCGGATTGAACCATTGTTATCATTATTCCCAAGATGTATTTTGAGACCATTTTCACATTCTTTTCTCTGACCGCTTTCTTAAGATATTCTTGGTATATTCATGATTATAAGAACATGCATGTTTTTCTCTTTAAATCATGAATATTTTGAATCACATTAAAATGATGAGGCATTTGTTTCATATTCTCATCCCCTTTGACTAGGAGACCCACACTAAATTTTACCTCTGTAAAAACCATAGAAAAAATAAACTACCATGAAAGGAATCCATATTACATGTTTATTTATCCTTCCTAACATAATTATTTGATAATATTGCAGGATTATTCAATTAATCTTTAGGGGGATGGTTGGTGATTCATGGTAAATTCTTGTAAGGAACCATGCAATTAAGTGTGGGGGTGATACCCCCTTTTTAATTTGGATAGAAGGGTTCCAAAACCGATATTAATTGTATTCCTACGTGTTACCAATAAAAAATTATGAATAATTAAAAGGAGGACCTAATTAATTTATTATACTTACTAATGGTTTATGAACCCATGATTGAAAGGGAAGATCATGGTGATATTGACCTTAGATATATATTTATGGGTATTCAGTTTCATTGAGATTTATTATTGAATATCAAGATTTATTATTTAATAATTCAACCTCCATTATTATGCCTCTTAGATTATTTTTCATATCATAACTTACCTACCCTTACCCTCATAAAAATCTGAACTATATTTTCAGGCCTCATGATTTTTTTGATTTGATTTCTATTTAGATATTGAGAATACATTAAAAAATAGATATAGAGTTCATATACTTTAGAGTGACCATAACTCTGCTTAATTGATATTGCGTGATGAGTGTGTCATTTTAGGGCGAGTTAAATCAACAAGTTGAAAAATGTAACTAAATGAGGATGAAAGTATTTAATTGAATTATATAGGAGGCATGATTAGAATATCTTTAGAGTAAATTTTTTTACCTTTTAAAATAATATACTATGACTATAATATTTATATGTGTAATTAGTTTTATAATTCCCTTTTAGAGTATGTATTCAATTAATTGGATTTTGAGATTTTTCTTGAGGGAAAGAAATTGACTATGTGTGGGGGGATTTGACATGCACAATATTTTATACCTATTCATGAATTTTATAGATTATTAATACATTTTTCACCAAATAAACATTATTTTATAGATAAAATTATTTATTTTGGTTCTCTTTTATATTTTTAGGTGTTTCCAATCAAAGTCACTAATCAGGAGTTACCATAACAACATTTGAAACATAAACAACATGTAATTTATAAACACATGCCTTATACCATTTCCCAGACATAGTTCTAAAAGCTTAAGTACATGCCCATGAAAATGACTAGAGACAACACACCATGCAACCCACCTTAACAGGTTGTGTATACCCTTCCATAAGCAATTGGTGACTGATTAAAATTCTACACACCATGGGTGGTGTTGCGACATGCCTTGTACCTCCACCACCAAACCACTAACACCTTAAATTAAATGGGCAGCCCAACGGATCACCTATCAGTGGAGAAAACAGGGCCAAATATAGTTGACCCAAGTACATGACAAATAATTTTGGGTACACACCATGTAATATAATATTCTATAAATAGATAGGTAGGCCTTTGAGATCAAGGTTAGACATCCAAGTTGGAGGTACTGCTACTCTATCATTTTATCTCCCCTGAATCCAAATTTGAGTTTCCCTCTTTTTTTTCAATTTTATTTTAGTGTAATTATTCCATTCCCCTTCTCTTTTTTCTCATATACTTGGTAGAGGTTGAGTTTCTGATCAACCCTCACACCGTGACCGTGGTCATAAGAAGTTTCTTCTCTTGTGTTAGGGTTATAATAAATTTATGAATGTATTGTAATTGTAATTCTAGTGTGTTATTTTTATAGTTATTATTTATTTATAATTTTTCTGATGAATTGAATCCATATATATTGTTAGTGTAATATCATATAAACAAAGACACCAATGTAGAAAACTAAAGGAGTTAGAATGTTCAAACCCATGACTATTGGGTGACCCAATTTCCATTATTTTTTGGGTAAAGTACATAAATGTGTTTTAAGTTATTAATAACCGGACTAAGTGGTTACCCTTTCGAACATGTAATTTTCCATTATTTAACCAATAAATAGAAATTTATTTGAATCCCCATGGAAAATAATTATCATTAATAATTTTAATACTAAAGAATAATTTTTTCAATAAACATTAATTAAGTGGTGACCCTGAAACACTTGTTTTCTAGATTATTATATCCTTTATTTTGTTTCAAATTAATTTTCACAAATTGTTTCACTTTTTTGTGATGTTCCCTTTATTTTTTTTGTTTCGATTTTCGAATTAGGATCACCAATTTTCATGGATAATTGTTTGTTTATTTTCCCTATGGGATTGACCATAACTATGGCTAGATACCAAGTATGTTGGATTATAAGGGAACAAAAATCAATTTTCTATGCCACATAATGATCCAATCAATGGATTTTACAAAAAAAAAGATTAGGATTTTATGTGTAATCACAAGTTTTGGGATTATTTTGAGCATTTAAACTAGATGATGGTCAGTTTTCATGTTATTTATTTTATATTAGAGATAATTGTGTTTGTGTTTTATTAGGAATCCTCACATATTATATTGGGTTGTGTTTTTATTCAAAAAAGAGTAGATATCTTATATATATCTCAATATTTATGACTTAATTATTGTAAAAACACTACCCATGATGTTGAGATTGATGTGGTTGTGTTTTCTTTGATGTTATGGTTGAATTAACTCATTAGTGAACACTTTTTAGTGTTTGTAGATCACAAGAGTATGTGGTATATATTCTCCCCAATTGATCTAAACATGTGGTATTTAAGGGGATGGAATTGTTTTATGATTATGGATTTGAGATTTACCATATACCCAATTAATGCAATTTTGTAGTTCATTCCTTGAGTAAGAAGTCACATGGAGATTCCAATAATAAGTCTAGTTATTCTTAAATGGTGATGAAGGATCTCTTCTAGATGAACCTATAAATGAGATACGTTTATGATATAGGGGTGTTTATTAGATGATGGTGCAATTAAGTTTAGTGTAGTTTGTGGAGGAGTATAATCTAGTGGAGTCCAAGTTGGTGGTTTGGCATGACTGTGTTGTTTGTGGTGATTCCTTTGAGGGATGACATAAGAATAATAAACATCAAGAATTATTCCAAGGGAGGATATTTCTTTTTTAAGTGATGTGTGATGTTGTTCTCCAAGAGTTCTATAGTTATACCCTAGCAGTATATCCTGGAACGAATAAGATGTTTCATTCCCTTTGAGTTCAATTTTGGTGGTTATGAATGAAGTAGTTATTTATAGAGTTTATGTCTTGATGTTTTGTATTCCATAGGTTTAAGGTTTTACACTATGTCCTTGATGGGTTTCTTAAACCACTCTATGCTCCATAGTAGAAGTGGGATGAAATATTGTCATACATCTTCATTTGATCTCCTCAAGATCAAGGTGTATGTGATGTTATATGGGTGATCCTGGACCAATTGATGAATTCATATCTTTTAATCATGTTTATGGAGTTTTGATCAGTGAAGGTTTTATCGAAGGTGTGTCTAGATTGGTGGTGGGGATTTATGGTGTTTTGAAGATACTAATATATGATCCTATTCCCATTTTTACCTAGAGTGTTTGGAGAGTTCTCTATAGTTATTTTGGTTAAAAATTAAACATTATTTCCAATTTTATTCATATAAAGAGTGTCAGGTAGAGTAGATCCTCCATAATTTAGATGAAATATTACACAAATTAATTCTAAATTTTGGAGGTTCATTGGTGGGGAACCTACCCTTAGTGGAATTTTCATACAATAATAGTTATAAATTTATCATTGGGATGTCCTTGTTTAATGTACTCTATGAATGATCTTTCTGATCTCTTTTGTGTTAGACCAAGTATATGGATTCAATAACTCTTAGACTGGAATTAGTATAGAGAATGATATATAAGGTTCATGTTATCAGTGAGTGATTAAAGGAAACAAAATATCATTATAAATCCAATTATGATTATTGGAGGGGTCTTATGAAGTTCTATGTTGGATATCATGGGTTCTTGAAGATAGCTCATTGTCATGGGTAGGAAAGTAGCATCCATAGGTGTAATATTTATAACTAATTTATTATACACTTCATGGTGTTGGTTTATGTTAGAGCTATTATGTATCAGTTCACACCACACCCACATATAATTTGGAACCATGATTCCTTTCATGTGCCCTAGCTTCAAAAATATCATTATAATAATTCAAATTTCATTTATTAGGTCAATTTGAGAGTTTAAAATGATGCAACATTCAAGGAACAACCTGTTAAGATATAGAACCATTATGAAAATGTGTTTCGTGGGTATTATATTCCTTAGGTTCATGCCTTTTGATGAAAAAATGGATTTGAGGGAGTGTACTTCTTAGAGAAAGTGATATATGTACAATCAATATAATTTTTTTTGTATATTTGATCATTTTTGAGATTCCAAGTATGAAATTTTCTATTTTATGATATGATGGATAGTTTTTAATGTTTATTCTCTCTTTAATCAATATTTTTTTGGTGTTCTATTCTTGTGAGACCCGTGAGAGGTATCTCATGGGTTCTTATTTCAATCACTCTTTCTATCTACTTTTTTTTAAATTCTTGAGGGTGATAATTGCTGGGTAGGCATATAATATATAGGACCAAATTTCCAAATCCATTCCAATGTATTTTTATTGGGCTTGGTGGTGTGGAGATGGAGTTTGGAGACATTAGGAATGTAAGATTTGAGTTTTGGACATATTTATGGCCCATAAATCATGGTGATAATCATGGTGGTGGTTTTGGTAATGATTTTTTGGTTGTTGTAGATATAGATCTTGACTATTTCTTTTTGAGGTGAAACATAGGGAGTAAAACACCCACAATGTCTATTTTAGGTGTAATTTTATTTGGAAAGTTTCCTTGTGAGAAATAGGGAAGGGATCCACACCATAGTGGCGAGTGTGGTGTCATGAGGTGTTTCTATGTGATAAATAGGGATAACTAAAATGATATAGTGATGGGTATAGAATCATTTAGTCAAGGAGATAGTGATTGAAGAGTCTCTCTATATTAAATTGGTAAAATATGACTCCATGTTTGGGGGATTGGTGTTTTTAAACCTAGCTAGGATGGAGTTGTGCATGGGGTTAGGGACGTGACGGGTAAGGATTCACCACACCATGGTCTAGGGTATACTAAGCTGAAATGAATGAGGATTATACTCTACTCCAATGAGGGTATACATTGTGGTCATCTGTATGACTGTAATGAAATACATTATACATTGGATCATGGTGTGGTGTCGATTTAATGTGTTAAATATAGTTTTCAAAATGTGTGAGATTTGAGGGGATATGGACATTGAAAATGATAAGAAACCAGATTTCATGTTGACCAGAGGAACCATAACCATAGTGAAGGTCACCACACCATGGTGGAGTTTATTCAAGAATTATCTATAAATAAGAAGTCTGGTATACCTTAGTTTTAATTCTATTCTTTTCCATAAAAACCTAGTTTACTCAGGTCCGCTATTTACTCTTCATATTCTTACATTGAGGATCTAAACCTCTTGGATCATTCAGATAAAACTCTCTTGAATCAAGTTACCCTATTTTCCTATTATCCTCATTTTTCTTACCCCATTTCTTATCAAAGGTTCATGTGGTGAGGTATCATAGGGGTTTAGGATATGATTTGAGTACAAAGTAATGGTTTTTTTCCATGGTGAGGTTCCAGAGTGGTTTAATTTGAGTTTGGTAGTGGTAAATCCTTGTTCTTCCATTATTTTCCTGTGAAAATTAAATCTAATAATCTAGTTATAGGATTCATTAATTCAACTTATTTTATGTTCAATTGGATAACTACAATGATTTATATTGTTTGTGTAAAAGGTATAATCTACATAATTTAGATAATAACCATAATTAATATTAAATTATAAGGGTATTGTGATCACATGTAGTGATTCTATGTTGATGATGACTCTTTAAATATTCAAGATAGTGAATTACCTATTTTCTATAACAATTGTTGTTTCTTATCATTCTCGACTTGTTTAATTTTTTTTAAGTTACCCAAATGAATTTATTAATGAAAGAGATATGTGGATTTAATTTCCATTCCTCCTTGAAAACATTATGAAAAAGAAAGTGTTTCTTAAAGCATTATTTCAGATGATTCTTAGCTATTATTAGCTATTGATAGTAATTTTATTATTTATAAAACCTGTACAAAATGAAATAGTTAATTAAATATGGTAATAATTTTTTTTCTATAGATTAATGTTTCAGGAATTGCAAGCACATTATTTTTTTATATGTTTGTATTCATATGTGTTACGTCCTTGTTTTACCTTGATTTTTTTTTTGCAAAAAATGCATTTTGATTCCATGTATGCAGGATATAAGATAGTAAATCCCTTATAATGATTCTTTATTGTAAACCTAGAATGATAGGACTGTTTAGAATGTAATTTATTTGAATAAATGGAACTTCTTTAGAGTGGTGACTACCTATTTGTTTTATTATTATGTGAGGATTATTGATGGATTACTTGGTTCTTATTGAGAGTGAGGATTTCCCTATGGGTTTGTTAATTGATGGTAGGATTACATAATGATTAGAAATTGTGTTTTCTAACTACCTAATATAGTTTTCCTACAATATTGGTGTATCTTTTGATACTTAATTTTTAGTTTGAGTCATAGAATACCTAATTTTGTTGTGTGTTATATATACTATTATATTTATTTGATATCATAAACTTCCCCACATAAGTCAGGAAGGTAGTCGACACCCAATTTTTTGTGTTCTGGGTGTTGTCCCTAACATCTAGTTTTGCGAGGGAATAAATGGATTAATTTTCCCACTTCCCCACTTTCTCTTTGACTATAACATAGTGTGTAGTTGTATCATAGTTTTTGATGGATTAAGAAATAGGGTACATGTGTAAATAGGATGTGATGGATCTCAGTTTACTATACATTCATCTGTAGGCTATAATGACTCAAAGTTATAACACATACAAGTATTTAAGTAGTAGTGACTCTAGTTTCCTACTGGTGTACATACATAGGTTGTAGTAGCGTATGGTATAGTTTATGATATATTTAATGTAGTGTATTTTGGATTTACTAATTGGTTGTAGATAAGAGGATGATGATGATGAGGTTTTGTTGAGATATGTGGGATGTTGGATGTTATGATAACATGGTTATGATATATATATATATTAACTTTGTTTAAGGTGAATTATGTAAGGGATTTTATCAATTGAAATTTTAATTTTGTGCATTAGTGTGAAAGAAAATTGGGGAAGTGGATGCGGGGTACCTTTTTTATGAAATTATTTTTATATAGAATGAATGAATTATATTAATTACATTGAGAGTGAGCTAAGGTAAGGAGTTTATATAGATTTACCTATTTACATAACTAGTTGGATTCCTTTTTTTATTCACTAGGAACAAGTATACATACTTTTAATTATAATTAGAGGTTTATGGGAGAATCCTACTGAGTATACTTTAATTCACCCCTCATATGTATATATAAAATATTTTTTTCAGGTCTCTAGGATTTGGTTGGTGATTGATATCGGTGTAACTATCTTAGAATGGTTACATAGGAGCATTTGGAGTTTCATGTTATCTATATAGGATTTTTTTTGGTATACTATTTTTTGTATTTTTTATGAAATTTAACTCATGTATTTTTATGATTTATTTATTTATCTGATGGTTTTAGTTTGTGCATATAATGTTATTTATTGAGCATAAATTTATATAAATAGGGTAATTCCTTATGTTTGTATGAGTTCTATACACTCAATTCTAGTTTCCAAACCATGTTCAATTATTGGAGATATGTAAATGTCATCCCCATATTCATTATTAGCCTAGGATTAGTACTATTAGTGGGGGGGGGGGTCATGATAGCATAAAGTATCTGACCTGAGTATCCCAGAGTTGGTTTTCACTATAATACATCGAAATATGATATAAGTAATCACATATAGAAATAAAAAATTGTTTATTAGTCTTGGAAAACTATATATATATACACTTTAATCTCACACTACATTTTAAAACATAAAATACAACAATGTGAGAGAAATAATTCAACGTCCTTGAACTCATATAAAGATTCCTTCTTCACATCCTCGAGAGGGGAATCAAAATAATTGTGAGATAAGATGCTCAATAATGGAGACATACATCATAATATATCACGAATTAGTAAGGCATAATTAATATGGTAAAGTAAATATTAAAAAACACATTCCATTTAATCAATAACTTTACTTTAATTAACAGAAAAGACATAATAAATATGACAATGTAAATAAAAGAAACCACATTCCATTTAATCAATAACTTGAGTAGAAAATGATTCCATTGATAATACCAATGAATATAATATCATGGACAAAAATAGTTGAATTAAAAATGAAGGAAATCCTTAATATTGGAAATTATGACAATAGAAATCATGATATATATATATACATATCATCTAGATATTTCTCAAATAGAGATTAATAAATGGGTAATAATACACCAAACCCATTAAAATAATGATATACAACTAATTCATCTCATGAGAGTACTGATGCATTTAGAATATATATAAATGGTAAAATTTCTAATTTAAATAAATTAGGCATTGAATGATAAAATATGCCTCAATGAAGTAAAGTTATTGATTAAATGGAATCCCTTGGCTCACACTTCGTTTTAGTTGGACATTATTTATAATCATCTATAATGATTTTAATAATTTTATTAATTTATAAAATAACCGTATTCATTTTTAAAATATCATATATTACCTTATTATAACATTTTAAAACTGGTGTTTTCATAATATTTTATTATTTTCACTCTTTCGGGTGTTAACTACTTCATTTTTTAATATACATATTCTATCTTGGAAGTTTTGATTCTTCTAAATTGGATATATATACATCATTTAAAGAATTATATTAATGTTTTAAATATAATATTAATTCATTGGATACATTTTTAAAACCATTCTTGAAATATGGATATGGGAAATGAATTACACCACTTCATGGAGATGGTAGGTCGTACGTACTCACGAAAAACGATATCATTCCATTTATGAATTTAAAGGAAATTAAGTGTATGAATTATTAATTTTAAAGAATAAATATCATGTCATAATTATTATATATATTTATTATTTCCATTAATATGACTATTTATGAGTGATGGTGATTGAAAATAAATTACATTTGTTCTCTAGGAATTAGTCCTTCGTACACACAAGCGATGTATTTGTTTCCCATTTGTTGGAGAAGATGATTGATAAATATTATGCCATTAAAATAATAAAAAATAATTATATATTATATAATGGATTTCTTTTACTATAATTATTTATACATAATTTAAGGTGGTAAAAGAAGAAATAAAAAGATAGAGAATCGTTAATAATATTACCTTCTCTAATAGAAATATTCTTTGGATCTCTTCTTAAGGACCCAAGGGGTGGAATTTGGGGAAGAAAAGAAAATATATAATGTGTATAATTATTGTGGGTATATATTTATATGGTGTTTTTCAATCCAAATGGATTTAGTGGTGTGATGAAATTAGGATCGTTAGTTCCCTTTTATAATTGATGAGGAGTGTCATTTTTGTAAATACCCAAAACTATTCAAAAAATTAAAGTGACTCTCACTAAAAGTGCCTAAAAAATTTATAAATAATATATTAGATGCATTTTATATTAATTAAAAATCTACACCACAAAAAGTATACAAGTGTTAAAAAATATATCCATTATCCTTTGTGCTTACTTAGTTTTATCATTTTATTTTTCACCAAGATAATTAGTTTTTTAACAAAGGAAATTTATCTTTTAATACTAAAATAAAATAAGAATTTTTATATAAATTGGAACTAATTATTATTAAAATTAAAAAAATTATCAAATAATAATACTATGTGTCTGTAAAATTAGTTTTATTATAAGTGCATGTAACACAAAAATCACCATTTAAACCCTAATCACACTAAATAAATTTTACTATATTTCTTAATTATTATGAAAAAAATTATGTTGAACTTGTTATATAATAATAATAATTATTATTATTATTGAAAATTTTGAATTGATTTTATAAATTTTAACTCAAATAAGTTATATAATTTATTTTTAAAATAAACCCATAGATCATGTTGAAAAACATGTTTTTAAGATATGCATTTTCAAGAATAAGATGATATTATATTATCTATATGACTATTAAAGATAATGAGATGGACTAAAATTCAAGTAATTATATTTAAAATCTATAAATTTAATTTAAATATTTCATTATTATTATTTTTAATTAATTTAAATGGAGAAACATTATAAACTTTAAAACAATTTTTATAAATATGCATTTTAATCCTAAAAACGAACTTAAAAAAAATTTGATATAAAGATGATTAAAATTTGATAATTTTTTTAAATAAAACTATATAATAAATATATATATTTTAGTTAAAAATAAAATTATAATATTAAAAGTAATTATAAAATATTAAATTTATTGAAAATAAATGAAAGTTTTTCAAAAAGTGTTATTTTTACTATTCACTGAAAATCACTATTTTGAGAAACATCATAAAATTTCACCCTAAAATAAATTTTATAAAAAATTTATAAATTAATTATAATTCAAAAAATAAAATTATTTTTGAAGAAAATGTATTTTTGAAGCATACAATGATATATTGAGAATTGAGTCCTTATTCATAATTAATTTATATAAAACCTTTATAAATATTTTTTCTTTGTGATTAAAAATGTACATTACCACCAAAATAATGACTAGGTTTTAATTTTATGATATATAGCAGTAATTTAATAATGTATCTAGGTTCTCTTAAATCTATGTGTTGTATGTTATATGTGCTATTGAACATAATGATATAATTTTAAAATCGTGAGGTGTTATATTCTACCCACCATCAATAAATGGTGTCCTCTAAATTTGAACATTCACATGGAAATGAAGGGTTTTATATTTGGAAATTCCTTAATTAAAGACCCAAATCATAAAAATAAAGGATTAATAAAACTTCCCCTTAAAAGAATGAAAAGGAAATACAAAGTTCATATTGAATAATATAAAACTAGGATTACTTGTAGGAAAAAATTAGTGGTAATTGAAAATATGGACATAGAAGAAAATGGCAAATTATTATGGAGAGATATTGTGATCGTTGAATACAAGAATGTAACGATCAATTGAAAGTAAATGACAACAAAACAATAAATTTGTGATGAGTTAAATGGCCTTTGATTCATAGAATATGAAGGTAATAAGATATAATTTTTATTTCAAGTTCCTTTTTCAAAAGGTAATGGGTTATTTTAATATTGAGATAGATAAAACTAGAAAATACACTTGATGTATTTTTTTACATAAGTAAAATATCATCATTTTGTGGTGCTTCGATCAAATTCCACTTCAACTCTTATTCCAAGGAATAAATATAAAATATGGTTTTTTATACCTAAAAGACAAAAATTAAAATATATTTCCCACATAAGAATACTTTTTTCATAAAAAATGTATTTTAATTTCAAATGTGTTTTGTTTTTCATTTAAAATAAATTTATAACCAATGATTTTATTCATTACATGTGTAAAACAAATAATTTTTATAATTTAGATATTCATATTCATACCCACTGATTTAAATCCAAGTTTATAATTTTAGGTTATTTAATGGTATATTTAGACTTTGGGGTGCATTTATCACAACACATTGAATAGATTAAATTTATTTTAAAAGTAAATATTTCACAAAATTTTAGGGTGTTACATTATATGAGAATTTAAAATATTTTTTTCATTTAAATTATATTACTATGATAAAAAACTAAAAATACTTTTGTCTCATCACATCATAAGGTTCCCACATAGATTCCTCAAATTTATAATTCCTCGTGAGAACTTTAACTAGGTGAGTATTCTTATTCCATCAAACTTTATCTCTACAGTCCATGATATATATAGGTTGATCATCATAGGAAATATATTGCTCCCATGGTATGTCGTTTGAGTTAAGTACATGTGAAGATCATGTATTTACATCATCTAGAGAGATACATGGAACACATAATTAACTTGGGAGAAGTTTGGTGGAATTACTAAGAGATAAAATACCATCCCAACTCGATCAAGAATCTTAAAGGGGACAATATACATAGGTAACAAAATTACTTTATTCTCAATTCTCATAACTATATTCTGTAGAGAAATTAGAAGAAACGTGTTAAACCATCTCTGAACTTTAGATCTCATTGATGATTATTATCAGAACTTTTCTATTGAATCAAAGATACCTTGATGTTCTTTTGAATAGTTATGAATTTTTCCACAATTTCCATAGCTAGCTCAGGTCTTGATAACTTTATTTTTCCATATTCATCCTAGCACGTTGGAGATGTAAACTTATTTAAATAGAGGGATTTATAAAGATCCATATGAATTCTCTATTGAAATTTATTATCATAAGAAAACTTGACTAGAGGAAGGTCTTGGTCCCAAACACCTTTAAAATCCATAGAACATGATCTCAACATATACTTTAGGGTTTGAATGGTTATATCAAGATGGCCATATTGATGAGGATGATATATAGTACTAAAACTCAACTTTGTATCCAAAGCCTATTGAATTATACTCCATAACATGAATTAAAACTTGAGATCCCAATCATATAAAATAAAATATGGTACTCCATACAAACATACCACTTGATTAATGTATATTCTAGTAAGATGATCAAGAGAAATATCTTCTTTGATCGTAATTAATTATGATGAATTTTTAAGGTGATCAAATAAAAATCAAATAACATAATATACTTTATATGTTTTTGGGATTCCAATGATATAATTTATGGTTATTTTTCCCATTTCTATTATGGTATGGGTAATGGATATAACATAACTTTAGATTTAAGTTAGTCAACCTTAACTCTCTATCCCACTAGTCATTGAGATATATACTCAACAATATCTCCATTACTTTTTACCACAAAAAATAATCTTCCAAATATTTATACATCATCGTACATATGGGATAAATTGATAGTGATTGATCATGAGCCTAATCCAACAAATCTCTCTTCAAATATGATATGGATGGAACACATACATAGGAACATTTCTCATATTCTTTTGTAGCTCCACATCTTCCCTCTACACCTCTTTAATTCTCAAATGAATACATGGTTGGATACTCATATGATAAATTTAAGATTTCACCCATTCCTACAATATTTTCATATCTATAAATTTAAAATCTATAAATATTGGATCTCTTATGATTCTAATCATAAGATATAGCACGATCCTTTTGGATTAAATCATTATCCACTTTTTTTCTTTTCCAGGGTGATAATGTATTGATCAATCATAATATTTGATCAACATCCACCATATTCTCTGGTGCATATTAATGCTATTATATGTAGAAATATGCTTCAAGATTTTATGATCAGTATATATATCACTCCTTTAATTAAAAAAGTAACGCCTCTATATCTTTAATTCTATAAAATAACACAACAAAGTAAAAATAATGAGTTGGGTGATTTTTCTCATGATCCTTCAATTTTTATGAGGCATAAGCTATCACTATATCATTCTGTATCCGGATATATCCTTGTCCCTTATTATACATATAAATATAGATTACAAACCCTTATAAACTAAATTTTAGTGTAATAAAAGGTGCACAGACTAACCTTCTCTTTAGTTCCCTGATATTTTCCTCACATTCATCTTTCCAAAGGAACTTCTCTCCCTTTAGAGTTTACTTAGTGAGTTGATTTGACATTCGTGAGAAATGTTTCACAAATAATCGATAATATCCATCCAAACTAAGAAACATGTGGATCTTAGTCTCTAGGGTTTGTCTAGGACAAAATAAAGTAACATTTTTATATGAATGATCCATTGATTTACCCCATATGATATTATATAACCCTAAAATGAATCTTTATGAATCCAAACTTCAAACTTTATAAATTTAGAGGAAAACATCACTTTACTTAGGGTATTTCGTACAATTATCATATATTATTCATGATTTTACATTCTATTTGAATATATAAGAATATAAACTATAAATTATATCATAAACTAATCAAGGTAATCTCAAACGACTATATTAATTAAATCCATTTAAATTTAGGAGAATTGGTAAGTCCAAAGAGCATTAATGTAAATTCATAATGAACATACCTCTCATGAAAGGTTGACCTAGGTATATAATGCTTGTTGATCCTTAGTGGATGATACACAAATCATATATCAATCTTGGAAAAATATGGAGATCCTTATATTTGATCGAACATATCATTGAAATTGGGTAGATGATACTTTTTCTTATTGGTGATCTTGTTAAGATCCCAATAATCAATGAAAAAACACATTAACCATCTTTCTTATTAATAAAAAGAATACTATCACCCCATAGTGAAAGACTAGGATAATGAACTACATTATCAAAACATTCCTGGAGTTTCTTCTATATTTTTTTAAACTCAATTAGGGCTTTTCCACATAGAGTATTTAAAATAAGCATAGCCTCAGGTATGATCTATATTGAGAAATTGACTACATGATTCAAGGTAAGACTAGAGAATTTCTTACAAAATAAAATTTCATATTACTAAATAATAGGAAAATTTCAAATGTTTTGTTTCTCCATAACGATTTTAGATAAATTTCCCTCATGAATAAGTATTAAATTTTTTTGATAGAAGTAATTTCCATTCAGTTCTCATGTACATCCTCACACTGATAGAATATTAAAGGTTTATTCAGAATATGAAATATGTATTCCCTTGTGGGAAAATTGATATATGAGCTATATTGGGAGAGATAATTCATACCCAACATTACCTTAAATTATACTATAGGAAGTATAACATGATTCAAAATAAGAAGCATCCCATAATATTCTCTCAGAAAGGAGTAATATATTTGATATGTGGTCATCATACAATTTAAAGTTTTCACTGCCAAATCAATATTTAGTTATTGAGTTGGTGATGAGATACCCTTAGAAAAACTTTCAGATATAAATGAGTGGGTTGATATAGAATTAAATAAAAAATTTATAATCCTAGAGTGAATGATATGTGTACCATTCACCATGTCACTATGAACATAATCATTGACTCTAGTAATTTTTAAATATTTTCCTTCTCTACATAGATTCATTTGTGGTATGCTTCCTTGATGTTTTCGGAATTGGTTTGAATAGTTCCCCATCACTTTATAGTTAAAAAACTGTACATTGATGGCTTCTTCCTTACCATTTAATTCTTGAGGATGATGGAATTTTTCTCCACACTCGTAGTAAACTAATTTTCCTTTTATGAATATACTTAGGCGTTTCTTTCCACAAATATCACATATTGTAAAATTCCTATTTCACTTCTTCCCCTTATCCATGTTTTCCTATATTTTAATTTTCTTCTCTTACATTCCTTCAAAGACATAAAACATGGAGAATTATTTCTCTCTCTTGATAGCACATGATACTATATACTAATATGATGATAATATTTGAGAGATTAGTTCTAATTGAAGTATTATATTAATCCAATCAAAGAAACAATAAATCCTTATCTTTATATTATGTACATAGTTCACTATATGCCTTAATAACTAAGTAATTTCTACTTCTTAAATTACAACATTTTATACGTCCTTTTGTCTCAAACATAAGAATTGTCTCTCTATATCCTCTCATTGTTTATGAGAAAAATATTTTTATAACAAAATTTACTTAAAATACTTCCATTCCATGCTAGGTATTTCCTAATCAAAATTAGGGTTTTGAATCAATGAAAAAAAAATTCAACATACCCTAAGAGATGACAAAATTATATGGAAAAAATATCCCTTTCATAACATTCTAGTGTAATAAATATCTTCTCTAAGAAACGTACCCATTATTCAGTTAAAAATGGATTTTTAGTCCAATTAAATGATCTAGGTTTCTAATGTATGAAGTGTTTTTAATTTTTTACACCGTTTTTTGGATTAGTAGTATTCTTTATTTGGAAAAGGTTATTAGCAATAACTTGAGTAAGCTATCCTAATATAGTTATAATTTGTTCATTTCCTACTAAAGCTCTAGCTCTAGTATATTTATCTAAATAAGGATTAAAATACCTATATTGATTATGTATATTGATATGGTTTTTATTCATTCCACTATTTTCCATTATTGAATAATATAATATAATATATTAGATCATAACATTATGGATCATAATGTGAAATTTTCAAACTAGTTAAACACTTAATATAAAATGAAATATTCATGCATGACTAATCTCAGAATCATAATCTTAGTTTATTTGGGAATATTTTCATATTTTATTTTTTTTTAAATCAATTATAATTATTTATCAATAAAATTTTAATTAACCAATGATTATTCCCTAGGAGTTTCAAACTAGGTTAATTTTAAGGGAACACTCAATGTAGACCAAAATTGTAGAAGACAAATACTCAAACAAACTATTTTCAGGGTTATTACCCCTGGATACATTTATTCCAAAACCATGTCCACTTTTAGTTTCCAGAGAGATATATATTTCTAGGAAAAATACATAATCATGTCATTATAAAAACTTTAGGATGTGATCCTATGTTTATACTTATCCTTAAAGTAAATTATAGGGTTTTATTCCCTAATACATGTTTCTATAAATATATTTCCTAGGTTTTCTACTAAATATACTACTATAAAAACTATAAAGACCTTAAAACTAGTATCCCAGAGTGGGTGGTAACTTGATTTCCTTGTTTATTGGTACAAGAAATCTCATCCAAAATGTCAAAATAGTTTAATAAACCTAGAGAACTAAATGCATACTTTAATATTACATTATATTTGAAAAATAAAATAAAATAATAGATAATATATTCTTTGATAAAACCATTATTACCTTTAGAATATACCTAAATATCTATTATAATACACTTCCTAGAATCCTAGAAAAATGTAATAGAAGAAATGGGTCCTCTCAGATGCTCAGTAAGGGTAGAGTACAAGGGAATATAATTAAGCATGAATAATATGAAAGAAATAATTTATAATTATATACTTAAATATAAATAATAACATGAAATTGAAACTTATCCATCTATATAATAACTAATAAAATAATCACACAGACATCAAAAACTGATTACATAATGATATAATGCATAAGGTGAGATATCTAAAACTTACCATTGAGGATTCTTACCAATACATCTTATATAAATGGTTAAGGCATCAGAAAAATACCTAATCTAGATTATATCATGATACGTAATGATATAGTGAGGGGTTATGTAATTATGGGCCCCATGATTCATTCATTACATGAATAAACACTACAATTTAATAAACATGCCTTAAAAATCAATAACAATCCATATTGAAAGAACTAGAATATAGAATATCAAATATTAAAATAGTAAAATTGATCCTAAAGCATACATATAAATATGGTGGATGGTATAATTAGATTATATCCTCCTAAAATATTCAAAAATATATTTTCATAAATTTTGATGTATTTTAAAAATTTGTCTGGAAAATTTCTTAAAGAAAATACCCTTTTCATTTTGAAATCACTTATTTAAATTCTAATTTTTTTTCCAAAATATTTAGGAAGACATATTATTTTAATGGAACCTTGTAAAATTTTAAAGTAATATTTAAATAAATTATTGTCCGTGATGGTTTAAAATTCCATTTATGCTGTATAAGTTAAAAAAACATTCCTTTCACACTAGTACAAAGTTCAAAAAGGACTTCATTTGGAAAATGAAAAGAAGATTCCTTTCAAATTTTTCTATAAAGTAAAAAATGGTAAAAATGACCTTAATAAATCATTTAATAATTTTAAAAACATTATTTTAAATATTTTAATGAAAATATGGATATGGTAGTCAATTATTCCAGACTGAGTAAAAGAAACGAAGTCGTTGTTTCCCTTTAAAACATTATTTCTGAATCTTTAATACATAAAGATTTTAAAATGAAAGGAAAATTTTTAATTTATGTAAATAGTAATAATATAATAATATAAATTCGGTTTAATATAAATATATCAAATAATTTTTCCAACAAATACTTACACATAAACAATCCAAAAATAACATTGAGATTTTGAGATAAACCCTAACCACAGGATTGAGTTCCATAATATGTATATGAACGACCTGAATAATAAATATATATTTATTATAAATATATTATATATCCATAAGAATATATATCATAACATATATTATTTACTTATAATATTTTATGACCCATTTATTAACAATTATTTATTAAAATTTCTATTTTGGGTAATAACCACGTTATTTTTTTCATGTATATTTTGGTTTAGTAGTTTCAGTAATTATTCTTTGATCATTGGTTACATAACCTAAATAATTTTATTAATGATATAAATATAACATATATTAATTATATACATATTTATAGTTATCTATAACAGTTATAGGTTAAAAAATGAAGCATACTGTTCATCGAGATGGTAGTCCATTTGTACACATGACCACATATTTTATGAAGGATGGATGAAAAGAAAGTGAAATAGTAATTTCATTGAAAAGAATAATTATTTCATCAAATATATAATCTATATATTCATTAAATTTATCCTTATTACATTCCATGTCAAAATAAAATGAAAAAAATCACATCACTTTGTGGAGGTGGTGGTCCAATCATACGCATGAGGGACGTTATCATTTTCTAATAGATTGGAAGGTAAGAAGATAAATGTGATATTTTAATTAAATAAATATATTTATTTAATAAATATTGTATATATACATTAAATTCACCATTATATACATTTATGATATGTGGTGAAGGAAAATGAATTACTTCAGTTGGCGAGGTAGTAGTCTGACTTACACACACTTGACAGTTTCATTTTCCCATTTGATGGAAGAGGAGATAGAAATAGGTTATTTTTTTCATAATAATAATATATTAGTATATTTTATGTACTTAAATTATTATTTATTAATTTGTGTTGGTAAAATAAAAGGTAAAAAAAAAGTGCTTGCTGAAGACAATTACCCATAATTAGAAAACCTCTTTAGGATTTCTTATTAAGGACCCTAGGGTTTGTTTTTTGGAATAAAAAAAGTTTTAGATCATAGATAATGATATTTTGGAGATATTTTTTAAGTCTTCAGTTGAGATAAATGAATTAGTATGTGCTTGAAGTGGGGGGATGAGGTGTCGTTTTATAATTGAGGTGAGTGTCACACTTGTAATTTTTCAATGTTTTAAAATAATATCAAGTATCCTTCATGGTAAAATGGCTTCAAAATACCTCATATTCAAATATTATAAGGTTATGTTTAATATAAAACCAACCTATTGTGTTTTCTAATGTCTTTAGGTAATTTTGACCATTATATTTATAGATTAACCACAAATAAAGCAGTTATAACTTTAATCATGGTGACATATTTCTATTATTTTTTCTATTTATTATGACCAAAAATTAAGTTTAACTTATTAAAAAATATTAATTATTCTTATTAAAAATATATAATCCATTTTATGAAATTAAATTCACTTAATTTGTGGAATTTAATTTAAAATTAATCCCACAAACGTGATCCAAAGCTGTTTTACGAAGAAAACATTTTCTTAAGTATAAAATATTTTTAGGATAAATTTCAACGTAAAAATGATTCCAATTAACTAAACTGCATTAATAATATTACAATTAAACTAATTTTACAATTTAAAATCATTTTAAAACAAAATTTAACTTTTTTAAATACATTAAATGAAATGATATTTTTTTAATTAAAATCAGTATTTTTCACTATTCATCAAAAACATAATTTTTACAGAAAATTATCAAAATTTAAACCTAAAATAATTTTTACATGTTGATTTATAAAATTAATTTTATTTTTCTAAATTTATTTTTTAATATTATTAAAAATAATTTTAATATAAGTGTGAAAAACACAATGAAATCATTTTTTAGAAAAATACAGTTTTAAGCACAAAACTGAATTTATTCTTATCCCATGACTAGAAAAAATAGTATATGAATGGTAAAAGTTTAGAAGAATATATAATATATTAATTTCATTAAATACATTACCAAATAGTGGTTTATTTAATTTTTTAAAATAAATACACATTGTGTTCATAAAAAACATTTTTCTCAGAAATACATTTCATTTACATTCAAATTATTATTTTTTATTTTAATTTTAAATAAAGTAATAACCAATTTTTTTATGCATGTGTAAATGATAATATTTTTATAATTTTGTTATTCTTATTAATACATGACAATTTAAGGCTATGTTATAATTGTATATTATAATACAATTCATTTAAAATCAGAGCCTCAAGCATCATAACCTATCAAAGAGATTACATTTATTTAAAAGAAAATATATCATAAAATCTCAAGGTTTTACCATTAAGAAGGATTAAAGTGATCATAATTTTTATTTTGATGTGTTTTCAAGGAAAATAAAAAGTGGTTCATATGGATATGAATTCCGTATTCATGAATGGATAAGTCATAAGGGAAGAATAGATCAAAGCACCATATGTTTTTAACCACGATGGTTATGGTTCACATGTTTTTAAGTAGGGTGACTAATTATATGAGATTAAAAAATATCCCCAATCATCATATTTCATGATAGATTATAGGTTAAAGGATATGAACTTCATGGAAGGTAATGTGTATATCAATATTTATTTCATGGGAGATGAAAAAAATTCCCTCATTATGGTTTTATATTCCATTGAAATATTTCTTAAATAAATAGAGATAAATAATTCATAGAATATTTTTATAAAATTATAACGAACATTTAATTGTAGGATGTTATACATATCGAATTATTGTTTCTTTTTTAAGTATTTAATACAAGTGTAAATACTCTAACCAAAGTATCATAGAGTCGGAGTTACCTTATTACATTACCCTAGGATGCAATGAATAACATTCGGAATGGATAAATAGTTTACCAGTCAAGGAAAACTAGATAAAAACTTGAATCTCAAATTACATTTTAATACATAAAATAAAACATGATTAGAGTAATAATTTTTTAACCCAGAACACAGACAAATATTCATTCTTCATATCTTGATGGAGGGAAACAAAAGAATGATGAGCTCATATGATTAGTCTGGGTTACATACAATGAAATATTTCCTGAATATATAAGGAATAATAAAAATGGAATGGTAAATAACTAAAAACACATTACATTTAATAAATAACATTAATTTCATGAATAAATATTGAATAATCAATATGGAAAGGCCAATAAATAAAAATACATGTCATTTAATATTGAACTTTTGAACCAAATGATTCCATGAATAATATTAATGAAAAAAGTATCATGGATAATAATAACAATATTCAATATGATGAAAATGATAAGTATTGGGTTTCATGATATCAGACATCATGATACTTATACTGTTAATACCTTTTACCAAGATAGTTTAATCGATGGTTAGGAATAATCCAAACCCATTTTAATAAGGTTATCTAACTGATTCATCTCATGAGACTACTAATTCATAAAAATAATATATAATTTTCAGCTCCAGCAATTACTATATGTCCAAATAATTCCTTATATATCAAATGATTGATTTAAATGAAAAAAATATGCATTATAAAAAATAATACGTATTGAGTAAAGAATAAAAATTTATAAATATTTTTCCCAGTAAATTAAATGACATTCATAATAAAATACCATATGTAATGATGATATATGGTTTAGGAAAAAATTTATCTATGATATGAATAATATGTATATTTAAGCGAAATATAATGTACAATGATCATAAGAAAGTGAATATTTTGACTGGAAGTTAATGATCACAAAACCTAAGTAACATGATGAATATAAATACCTTAATTAGTCAAACCGATCATAAACCATCTATATAAAGAATAAATATGGAATCTTTATAGAATATACCCAGTGAATTATAAATAAAATAATGGATTGTGTTCATTTTTGAATAAAAATTTCATAAAAATCAAATAAAAAAATCTTGAGGAAAATAAAATTTTCACATTGAAAATAAATTTTAAGAACAAGATATTTCAACAATATTAAGGAATTTTTTTCTTGAAAACAAAATAGTAAAATTTTAAATTATGCATCGAAGTAATGAGAGTTCATGATGGTTGTAAATTTTTGTTCATGCTAGGTATGTTAAAATAAAGGTTCTGATCATATTTTTATAAGAAAATTCAAAAAGTACCATTCTTGGAAAATGATAAGAATATTTCTTTTGATTTTTTTGAAGAAATAAAATAATGGGATAAAATTACTTTAAATAAACATTCTTGAAATAATTTTTACAAAACATTAATTTTGAATACAAATAATTTTCAACCGAAGAGAAAATAATGTGAAATTTATTTGAAGACAATTTCTCCATAATTTTAAGTAATAAAGAGAGGAAAATGGTGATGTTACTATACAAATTCATTAATATTATTGAATCTTAAGCCCCATGAAATAATAAAATCAAATAAAACATTAAATACCATGAAAATAAATATATTAATGATACAACATATCAAAGGGGTAGTGGATATATCTCATAAAAATAAATACGTGTATAATACCAAATATGTCTCAATAGAGTGGAAATTAAGATGGAATATATTAGAAAGATCATACTGTTAAAGTGAGGATTAATAAATAAACAGATTATGTGTATAAAATATAAATCCTCATTAAAATTAGTAAATAAAAAATAAAATAATAAAAATAAATTACACAAATAATCTTATAATACCAAATACATTGAAGAAGTAATATAACCCAATGAAACGAAATTGAGTTTTGAAATTGATTTCAACTTGGTAACATGTAAGTAAAATTTACTTGGATAAGATAATTAATATTAAAACATAAAATATTACTTAGTATGAATTATTCATGATATTTCATGTAAAATGGGTAATATATAAATCATATAAAATAAATTAGGTTCATAACAATTAAATATTCCTCAATAAATGAAAATTGATATGGAATACCTTACATCACACTTCCCTTTATTTGAACATGATTTAACCTCATATATAATGGTTTTAATAATGTTATTAATTTATAATAGAACTATTTTAATATTTATAATATCATATTTTATCTTATTATAAGATCTTATCACCCATTTTTAATAATATTTCATTATTTCCACTATTTTGAGTGTTAACTGCTTCATTTTCTTATGCATGTTTTTTAACAGAGGTTCCTATTATTGTTCATAGTATATAGACCCATAATATAATTTTTTAATTCATTTTATAAATATAATATTTGTTTATTGGATATATTTTTGAATCTATTATTGAAAGTTAGACATTGAAAATGAATGAGATCACTTTGTAGAGATGATAGGTCGTACATACACATGAACAACGATGTCATTCTCATAATGTGTGAATGTGTAAATAAGTTGTTAAAATATTAATTTTATAGAATAAATATAATTTCATAATTATTATTTATATATATTTATATTTATTATTTTCAACTTTATGACTATCAATGTGAGTCAGTGATGGAAAACAAATTACATCTGTTCGTGAGGCGGTAGTCCATTGTACACACAAGTGACAGATTTTTGTCCTATTTGATTGAGAAAGATATAGATAAATATTATGAAATTAACATAATAACATATAAGTATATTTTATATAATTTTTTTATTATGTTTTAACTGTTAATACATAATTTATGTTTGTAAAATAAGATAGAAAACGAAATATCTTTATTAAGACGCATACCTTCTCTTTGAGAAATTTCCATTGAATATTTTCATAAAGACCCTAGGGTTTTTTATTTTGAAAATAAAATAACAAAAATAATGTGTATAAGGAAGTTGGGGATGTATTTTGGTAGGGTTTGGTTGAGCTTAATGGCTTGAGATGTTTTATGAAATTAGGGTTGGGTGTGCCCTTTTATAATCGAGGTGCAATGACCTTTTTGAAAATACCAAAAAATACTCAATAAATGAATGTCACTCACACCCCAAGTACATAAATAATTGAAAATAATGTATTTTATAGATTTTAAGATCAATAAACACCTAAAAAATAAAAAATAGTCATTTTTAAAAATTTTATTTCTTGTCCTCTAAGTTTTCATTCTTTTACCATTTCATTTTTTACCATACTAATTAGTTTTTTTTACTCAGGTAATTTATCTATTAAGCCTTAAAGAAAATAAAAATTTTTAGATAATTTTAAACCACAGATTATTAATATCAAATAAAATTTATTAATTAAAGACCCTATGTGTTAGGAAAATTAATTTGATTGCAAGTGCATGTAACTTGAAAATCCCTATTTTAATATTAATCATAGTAAAAAAAATTATTATCTTTATTAATCAATTTGAAAAAAAATTAGTTGGAATTATTATATAATATTAATTATGATAATTAAAAATATTTAATCCATTTTATTAAATTTATTTTATATAATTTCATGACTTTAATTTAAAAATAAACTTGCAAATCATGTCGAAAAACAGTTTTTCAAGAATTGCATTTTTCAATCATAATATAAACTTATATTAACAATATGATAAGTAATAATAATCAGTTGGATTTATATTAATATATTTAGATATTTAATCTACATTTTCTATAAATATTTCCATTTTAGTGGTTATTTTAAATAGTAAAAAATTAGAAACATTATATACAAAAAAATAATTTTCATAAAAATGTGTTTTCAAGCCTAAAAACAAACTTATACCCAAATTGGGTATAATTATAATTCAAATATAATTATTTTTTTAAATAAAAAATAGTTATTGTTTTACTTATAAATTAAATTCAAATTCAAATAATATTTTTAAATTAAATAATTTATTGAAAGAGATGACAATAAAATAAAGAACTTTATTTTTCACAGTTCGTTGAAAAAAAATATATTTTCAGAAAAATTGTAAAATTTCAACCTAAGATAATTTTGATATTATTATTTCAAAAATTATATTATTTTATGTAGAATATAATTTCTTTAATTTTAATAAATTAATTATAATTCACAAAATAAACTCATTTTTTAAGAAAATGTATTTTTAAAGGGTAAACTGATTTTATTGAGAATTATGAACTTATTCGTAAATAAATTATTTAAAAACATTATAAATATATTAATTACATGATTAATAATTTTAATTCTGACTAAATTAAGGACTAGGTTATAATTTTTATATAAAATAATAATATTTTAATAGTATATTGGAGTTCGGTTTAAACTCGGTGCCGCATGTCGTATACACTATCAAACATAATGTTATTATTTTAAAATATAATAGTGTTAAATTGTCCCCAACATCAACAGATTGAAGCCTCAAAATTTGAACGTACACTCAGAAATAAGCGTTTTGATATTTGGAAATTCATCGGTTGAAAATCTACATTGTTAAAAAAGTGTTAATAATATTTTCTCTTAAAACAGGGAAAGAGTAATAAAAAAAGTCATCGAGAATAATGTAAAGCTATGATGACAATTAGGAGAAAAATCCTGGGAAGTGAAAATATATACATGGAGAAAATAATAAATAATTATGTAGAGTGATATGGATCATTGATAATAAGAATTTTAATCATCAAGAGGAAGTCAACAAACACAAAACCATAAATTTGTGACGAGTTAAATGGCCAATTATTAATCCAATAATAAGGTAATAGGATAACATTTTTGTTTCAAGATCATTTACCTAATTTTTATAGGTTCTTTTACTATCAAGATGGGGAACACTAGAATGTATACATAATTTTTTTTATTTTAATAAGAACATTTTCATCTTTTAGTGGTGCTTCAATCAATTTCCACTTCACCTCTTACTCTTAGGAATGATTATCCAACATAAAATTTTTTATTCCTCAACTTCTAAAATTAACTTTTAATGGATTATATAATCCACCAAAGGATAAAAATATATTCTTCGAGTCTTTACTAAAATCTAAATAATTATCACAGGTTATCCAATATGAATAAATATAATTCATTAATCTATAATATCGTAATAGGAACAACCAAAATTAAACTTAGGTCTTTTTATGAGTATCTATTAGTTAAATAATTTAAGAAAAAAATTTAATACAAACTAATGCATCACATAGGAAAGTGTTAGGGACTCCACCCTTATCACCCTTCTGTTATGGGTTCAAGCCCGACGACCTTACCAGAGGTGATGGGTTGTCACCTAGAATGTGAGTTTTCATTTTTACAAAAAAATTATTAATATAATTTCTATAATTCTCCCAAATTTTAAATAACCCAAATTTCGAAAATGTAAAAGGCAAGATAAACCTTAAAGGTCACCAATAACTTTAATCTTATTTCCAAAAAATATAAATTCATTCTTCCTTATATAACTTTGTCACTAAAACATATACTAAACCAGTGGGTTTTATTTCCATTAATGTATCATAAAATAACCTTAATATTGATAAAATTTAAATAAGATAAACCAAAAAAGAGTTATAATACATTGAACTTATGATCAACCTTAAACTCACAAACCCATTGTGGTTCATAAAAATCATAAAAATTCATTATTTTAATCATAATCTTAGTGTCTTTTGGGGTAGATTTATTTTGAAATCCTTCATAATGGCTTGTAAAAAAATGTGAATTATACTAAGAATTTCCTTGGCTAGAGTAAAACCTGGTGTGCAGTAAGTACTACTATCATACTCTAGGTGAATATTGAGTCGAATTCCAATGTGTCCTTTTTGGAGTTATTACCCCTATGTATACTTATTCCATAACCAAATCCACTTATAGTATCCAGAAAAGAATGTATTGTTAATAATAACTCCATAATCTATTTATTATTATTATTTTTGATGTTCTTTAATAATTGGGATTATCATCAATGTTTGTCATAGGGATATATACACTGTTATTGTTACCCTAAATCTAGTTCTCATGGTTTCTAATAAACTTCTTATGATACCAATTATTAATATCATGACTCCAGTAGCACATAGTCAAAGGTTGCTTTATAAAATTTCATAATATATAAGGAATTGCATCCTAAAGGGCTGGATATTTTATTAGTCTTTGATTACTAGATACATTCATGAATCTCATCGTATATTAGGAAGCATAAAATATATAACCTTGAGAGTAATAGTTACACATCCTTTAGCTCATAAAAATATTTCTTCTTCATATCTTGGGGAAGGGAAAAAAATAAGGGGTAACTAAGATACTCAGTTTGGGTTATGTATAGTGGAATATATCATGAATTAATATTTCATAATCTATATTAAAATATAATTGAATGAAAACACGTTCAATTTAATCAATAAATTGACTTTAATGAATAGATAACCCATAATCAATATAGAAAGGTTAATAACTAAAACAAATTCTATTTAATAAATATCTAGAAAAAAATGAATTCATGCATAGTATTAATGAAAATAATATCATAGTTAATAATAACTAAATTCAAAATGAAGGAAATGATTAATATTTTATGTTATGATCTCAAAAATCATGATATATATACCATCAAGACCTTTTATCGAGATAATTTAATCGATCAGTAGGAATAAACCAAAGCCATTTAAAGAAGTCTCGCCAAATGTTTTGTCTCACAAGACAACCAATGCATTGAAGAGATATATGATTCTGTGACCCACACATCACTACATCTCCAAATAATTCCTCAAATATTTAATGATCAATTTAATTCATAAACAATAATATTTATAAAAAATATATATTTTTTGAATAAATAATACCATCTTTCAAGATTTTACCCAATGAATCAAATAAAATTCATAATTAGACATCTTATATAAGAATTATATATAGTTTGTTAATTATTTATATCCATGATACAATTAATATGGATATTTAAGATAAACATAATGTACAATGATCACAAGAATGTGAATGTTTCAATAAAATGTTAATGACTAAAAATATTAATCAAGATGATGAATGCAAATACTTTCATTATTTAAATTGATCATAAACCATATATACAATCAAAATGGTGGTATATTTAAAAAAAATACCTTCTAGATTATATTTAAAATAAATGGATATTGATGATTGTTAACAAAAATACTACCTAAATATCATTAAGGACATTATAGAAGAAAATTCATTTCTTCACTTCGAAAATAAATTAAAAAAACTAGATATTTAAGTAATACTAGGTAAAAACTTTTCATTGAAAATAACTTTGTAAACATTTACATTATTATTAAAAAAATGAGTGGTCATGATAGAGGTAATGTTTTGTTCAAGCCGATTACATTGAAAAAAAGATCACTTTCATATTATTCTTAGAAAAGTCAAAAAGAACCTTTTTTAGAAAATGAAACTACGATTAATTTTTTTTTTGAAAAAAATATAGTCATGGAAAAAATTAATATAAATAAACATTCATGAAAATATATTTATAAAGCTAGGATTTGTAAGAAGAAGGATTTTTTTCCCGAAGAGAGAAGTAAAGACGAATTTTCTTGAAAACATTTTATAAATAATTTTATGTACCAAAGAGGGTAAAATGATTATATTAAATTAACAATATATTAATAACTATATTTGAATAAAATATAATGGGTTTTAAATTTAAATATCATATATTTATCCAAATAGATACTTAAACATAAATAATATTGAATAATTATGAGATTGTCAAATAAACCCTTAAAACTATGGTAACTTCTTAATATTAAGAATCATGAAAAAATAACATAAAATTAATCATTAAATACCATGAATAGAAATAGTTTCATTATATAACATAATAAAGGAGTAGTATATAAAAATCCTAAAAATAAATAGGTGTATAATAAAAAATATGTCTCAATGGAGTGGAAATTGAGATGCAATCTATTACAACGATCATACTATTCAAGTAAGGATTAATCAATGAATATATAATTTTTATCAAATTTATGTTCACATAAAACAATTATAAATAAAACATAAAACTATTTAAATATATTACCCACAAAAACTTATAATATCAAAGATAATGAAGAAGTAATATAACCCAATAAAAAGATATTGAGTAATGGAATTGCATACAACTTGGTTACTTTCAAGTAAAAAACTTTTGGATGAGATAATTCAAATTAAAACATAAAATACCATGAATTATTAAGGATTAATGATATTACAAAAACAATTGGTACTATATACACCATATAAAATAATTTTGGTGCGTAAAAAATATAATATGTCTCGTTGGAAGAAAATTGAGATATAATCCCTTACCCCATGTTTCCCTTTAGTTGAATGTGATTTAACCTCATGTATAATGGTTTTAAGTATGTTATTAATTTATAATATAACCATATTCATATTTATAATATTATTTATGATCTTGTTTTAACATCTTATCACCTGTTTGTTAATAATATCTTAATATTGCCTTTGTTTTAGATATTAACTGCTTCGTTTTCTCATGGATGTTTTGACATGATTTTTTTGGTTTTGGTGAATAGGATATATATAAATAATTTAAAAAAATATATTAATGTTAAAAATATAATATTTTTTAATTTTATACATTTTCCAAACCGTTCTTGAAAGTTTGGCATGAAAAATGAATTGCATCGCTTTGCAGAGGTGATAGACCATACATACATATGTATGGAGATATCATTCCCTTAATGGGTGAAAAGATGAGAAAGTGAACGAAATATTAATTTTTTATAATCCATATCATTTCATAATTATTATAAATATTCTTTATTTCTACCATTATAAAAATCAATTCTATTCAATGATGGAAAAAATTATATCTGTACGCGAGGTGGTAGTCTGACATACACACGTGCGATGACTTAATTTACCATCTGATAAAGAAGGAGATGGTTAAATATTTTTACAAAATCATAATAAAATATAAATATATTATAGATAATAGTTTTGTTATATTCTATTTTTTAATACATAACGGGATGTGGTAAAAGTATAATGAAATAGAATGAGCTTCTTCAAGACGACTACCTTATGTTAGAGAATCCTCATTTGGATCTCTTATTAAGGACCATAGGATTGGTATTTTGGGAATAAAAGAACCTCTATAATGTATATAATGATGTTGTATAGAGTTTATTTCTAGGTTTTTAGACATAAATTTCTTTATAGGTGTGACTAAATGTGAGGAAGGAGTTCTCTTTTATAATTGTGGTGGAGTGACATCTTTATAATTACACAAAAATATTTAATAATGGGAAGTCACTCTCCCCCCAAGTGCATCTACAATTGATAAATAATTTATTTTATAAAATTTATTATTGATCCAAAGATTTATCATAAAATGTATAAACATGTCTTAAACATTTCATTCTTTATCATATAAGTTTTCTTACTTTTACTATATTATTTTTCACCAAAGTAATTAGTTTTTTTGGTCTAGGAAATTTATACTTTAAGAATAAAATAAAAATATACATATTAGATAATTTAGAGCCTCTTATTATTAATATTAGATAATTTTTTTTAAAAAAACCTATGTCTTTGGAATATTAATTTTAATATTATTTGTATGTAACTTGTAAATTTTTTTTAACCTTAAGCGCTGTAAATTCTTAACTATCTTTATTAATCATTAAGACCCAAAATAAAGTTGAAATTATTATTTAATATTATTTATTATGATTAAAAATATTAAATAAGTCTCATTATATTTAATTCATCATAGTTTTATAATTTAATTTAAACATAAACCCGCAAAACATTTTTAAAAATAGTTTTTCAAGAAATGAATTTTTTTAATAATATGATTGTCTTATATTTATTATATGACTATTAAAAATAAACAGGTGGATTTAGATTTTTATATTTACATATATTATATATAAATTTCATTTAAATATTTCTATATTAGTGGTTATTTTAGTTAATTAACATGGGGAACCATTATTTTCTTAAAAACAATTATCAGAAAAATGCGTTTTAAGACAAAAAATAAACTTATACCAAAATTGGGTATAAATATGATTCAAATGATTTTTTTTAAAATATAACTAAATAAATCTTTTTTTACATTGAAATCAAATTAAAATCATAATTGTAATTTTAAATGACTTTATTCCTTGAAAAAATGATAGATTTAAAAAAAGTAATATTTTTCACTATTCACTGAAAAATAACCGTTTTTAGAAAAGTCCAAAAATTTCAACCTAAAGTAATTTTGATTTGATTATTTCTAAAATGATATTATTTTTATAAAATAAAATTTCTACAATTGGTATAAATTAATTATTATTAAAAAATCTTTTTAAGAAAATGATTTTCTAAAGCATCAAATGAATTTATTAAGATTTATGTACTTATTCATAAATATATTATATAAGAAATTTCTAAATATTTTCATAATGTGATTAAAAAATTTAATTCCCACAAATATATGATATAGGATATAATTTTTATATTAAATGTAGATATTTTAATATTATATCATGGTTCTCTTAAAACGTAGTGTTGTATGTCATATATGCTATCGAATCCAATGTTTTTTTTAATTCTTATGGTGTTACAAATAGAGTGGTATCAAAGAAAGTTATTGAATGATATGATGGAGATTTGGGGTAATAACTTGAGAGTATTTCATGTTTTATTATGGAAACAATATCAGTTCGACTTAGAATGTGACATTAGTAAGGGAGATAGGCTAGGAAATGAGTATTTAGCCCCCCGTCTGATCTGACACAATGATGTTCAAGTTTACTAAACCTCATAAGATAAGTGATCCTAATTTTGGTGAAGATACCTAGATAAAGATCATTATTAATTATTTTCCATGATAGTTTTTAAACTGGGAAGAAAATGGGAATTCGGATGAGATTGTATTAATTAATTCAATTTTAAAATTCCATATTCCATGTATAAGATTCTCTAATTTTTTTTATTGCAATCGACTTATGTAAAACTTTTCACTAGTTTTTTACAGAATATCAAAAACAGGATGATCTAGAAGGTCACCATAGAGTTTTTATTGATAGTGGTGACACATATAAGAGTAAACTCTAGGAGTTTCATCGCTACGGTATTCAGAATTTAGAAGAATATATTTTAGATAAAGAGACTAAGGCTCAGTTAGATGAAGTTGTGATTTACTTTAGATTGATCCATGATTATAGTGGGTAATTTGTTTCATTTTTTTAACAATATATTTATTGGGACAACATTGCAGTGGTGATTTTAATTCCTTGAGGATTTTGGGGAGTTAACCGTTTGATGGGAGATGTTTCCCGATCAATTTCAAGCTGTGTTTCTTTATTTGACAATGAAAGAGGCTATTAAATAAGGGATTCTTACTCTCTCACAAGGGAGTTCCAGAGTTTGTTAGTTCATTATATGTTATTATAACCTCATAAGATAGGATTCATGACCTTTTCTATATAATTTTTCTATCAAGAGGCATTTTGTGGAGGTTTTTAATCTATAGATCTAGTTGCATGTTACCCCATACATATTTTTGACATATCATGAGGTACTAATAAGGGTAGATGTTGTTGAGAGGGGTGATAATTGTGAAAAAATTATCATTGGAGGGGATCCACCAATACTCCTTTTAGAGTATATCTATGGAACTAATTTATTAATTTCTTTTTTTTTGTAGAATATTTAGACACAAGGGATTTGGATCTAGCTTTCTTAATCCTGCTTCCTTTAGGATGGTTGTTCTCAAACACCTACCAACTAATATGTCATAGTTTTTTATGAATATTATGATGTTGGAAATTTAAATATCGAGTGGCCTAAATTTCTCATCAGTCAGTGTGGAGTTTGAGTCCCTCTTCAGATTCATCCATTATACTAATATCCTTCATGAAAGTATAGAAGGGACCACCGGATTTTGTTTAATAGATATGGGATTAGATGGGAAGTGGAAAGTATTATAATGTGAATTATCTATAGGGATGGTGATCAGAGTGAAAACATGGAGTGGGTCACTATTTAGGACATAAAGGATGTGAATAAGGTCAATATCAAATACATTTCCTAGATTTTCTAGCACAACATTATCTAGATGTCATGTGAGGTATAATATACTTATAATAGATATTTGTGTAGGATTTTTTTAATTCAATATATATATAATACTTTATATCACCTACCATAGTCCATGGTTTATGACATGGGGAAGATATCATTCTATTATCCATGATTTTGACTATGATAGTTTGAGGTGGAGAAAGATTGAATAACGTGTCTAGAGAATTTGAGCTGATTATAGGGAATCATATCTCTTGGGGATATTTCATATGTTTATGGATACATCTATATAACCACATCCTTTTGACATGACGATATGTATTTTATTCTTTCCATTCTTTATTTTTTATTATATGATGATGATGGGGGGATTGATATGTTTTCTGGTCAAAGAGACCCTTAAATGGGTTAGTGGTGTGTTGATACCAGATCTTTACGGATGATTAAGTTGATGCTAAGTTTAGTGGAGTATGAGATGATAACATTTTCTAGGGTTTTAGATTAGTACCCTGATTTCTTCAAAAAGTGGTTGTGGTTCTACCCTATAGATGTGAGACTTAGTTTGAGAGACAATTGTTTTTGGGAATTTCTTCAATATCGATGCCTTAATATAGTATTTCACCTTGTGAGTTGTTGGAGTTATGGGTGCATATTTATGATCTTATATAATAAAGTTGTATTCTTTATAGCCTATCTCTATTTGGTTCTTTGGTTCAATTTGTAAAGAAGTAACATAATATTCTATGTTTTTGTACTAATTATCACTTCAATAACTATGTACACATAAATAATGACTATACTCCTCCATGAATTGATAATTACTTGATTAGTTGAAGGGATCAAACTGGTTCTGAAATATTGATTTGTGGTTAGGATTATATCATATTCAGGTGAAGTATATAGATATTCTGATCAAATTTATTAGATATCATTATGGGAATTATGAGTTTCTTGTAATGTCATTTTGTGTTATAAAAACTCCATCCACGTTCATGGTATTGATTAATTAATTGTTCCATTAGTTTTTGGATCGATTCATGGTGGTTTTTATTATGAAAATCGGTGTGTTTATTGAGTCGAATGAGGATTATGCAGAGCATCTATGAGTTTTTTTGGGAGTTATTCGATGTTATCATTTATTTAGAATGATTTTCAAGTGTATGTTTAGGGATCATATCATTTATTTATTGAATATTGGCATGTTTCAATGTATATTATTCATGGTTCATTTAAGTATTGGAGAGGTTATTTATTGACTATCCCCTAAGAATGTTGTGGAAGTTTGTAGTTTCGTATTTCTTATTGTCTATTAAAAGAGGTTAATAGTAGATTTATCTCATACAGAAAATCACTGACATATTTTATAGGAAAGGACCCATATTTTGTTTAGAAATACCTATTCTTGTATTCTATCATGTATTTGAAGGAGAAAATGGTATGTTCTTGTCTTCTTCATTTTTTAGAGGAGGTGTTTCATTTATTGTTCATTTTGATACTTCATTCCTTGGGTTGTGTGGCCTTATAATGAATAAGAGAGATGTTTTGTCCTATAAGTATCAGTTGTTGTGGGATCATGAACATAAATATATTACCCATGATCTTGAAATTTGTAATTTTGTATTTTATATGAATTTGTGGTTTCATTACCTAATTAATGAGAACTTTTTGGTATTTGCAGGCTATAAGAGTTTGTGGTATAAGTTATCCAAATTGGATTTAAATTTATGATATTAGAGGAGGACACAATTATTCTTGGATTATGACTACATGTTTTCTTATACACTAGATAAAGAAAATATTGTGGTTGATGCATTGATTAGGAATTCATGTAGATTTTATATGTATGAGTCTAGTAATTCATAGAGAGATAAGGAGGAGATATCTGTGGAACACCTCTATTTGGTATAATTTAAAAGTAATGGGTGACTTTATTAGATAATAATGTAGGCATATTTGGTGCAATGGGTGGAGGAATCCCAATGGGGGATTATGAGGTGGAGGTTTGGTGAGATTGTGTTATTTATACTGATACACCAATGGGATAATATGAGGATGGTCAACATCAAGTTTTTATTTGGGGGGGGGGGTTATTTATTCATTTGGAGATTCATGATTTGGTTCTCCATTTGTTCATAGTAAAGCTTCATTTGTATGTCTTGGTGTGGAAAATATGTACTATTCCTTGAGATATTTGTTTTTATGTTTAGGGATGAAGTGATATGTTATTGAGTTTGTGTCTTTTTGTTTAGTTTTTCATATGGTTAAGTCAATGTATTATGTACCTAGTGGGGTGATTCATCCACTTGATGTTCCATAGTAAAAGTGGGAGGAAATATTGATGTACTCAATACTAGTTTTCCCTAAGACTAGAGATGGTTTGAAACCATATGGGTGATCATGGAACAATTGATGAAGTTTTAAAAGTTATTATCAATTAATTAGTCTATATTTAAGGTAATTATTTTAAAGTAGTATCTCAAGGTTATGGGGAGGATTCATGTGGTTAGAAGGAAAATATTCTCTGATGGTTATTTTATTTTTTCCTCTAGGGTATATAGATGAATCTATGATGAAATTTTATATTAGTTATTTATTAATATTTATATTAATTAACATATGGATGGTCCAAAATAGTGGAATATCTAGAATTTGGAAGACACAGTTCAAGCATATGTTCTGGATTTTGGAATATCTTGTGTGAGGAAACTAAACATGGTGTAGTTTTATTTTAATAATAGATATTATTTAACTATTGGAATGGATCCATTCAAATAACTACATGGTCAACCCTATCAATCTATGTTGGGTTATACTGAGGTTATAGATTCAACTATTTTAAGATTGAAGTTGGTACAGATCATGATAGAGAAGGTTCATGTGATTAACATATGGATGAATGAGGTATAATATTTATAGAAGTGTTCTCTTAATCATAGGATATGGCCTCTCCACTTTGATGTTGAAAATCATGTGATTCTTTAAGATATCTCCTCATCAAGGGTAGTAATGTTTTGATCATGGTGCTAATATTTCTCATTGATTTGTTAAACCTTTTGAGTTTTTAGTATTTACTTAAGCTATTTTATATCGGTTATAATGTACCCCAAAGACGATCTTGGTTCTTGATGTCTCTCAAGTGTCATATATTCACCAGTATCATCGTGATGGTTCCCATGTCTTCGATTGGGGTGAGATGGAAATTAAAAATTATGAGACCTTGAAGGATAGGCTAGTTAATATTTAGGATCATAAATAAAAAGAGTTTCATGGGAATGGTATTTACCTATTTCATTCTCTATATATGTACAATGGCCTGGAGGAGGGAACTTTAGAGAGGGAGTTGAAGATGCATACTCAATATTGAGAGTTTCTTAATATGTGCCTTTAATGAGATTATATGTATGAAACTTAATTATTTATGAGATGGTGGTTGATATCAAGTGTTTATAAGAATTATTAAACTAATATGTTACATATTTTCTTATAATAGTGGTATCCCTGAGAGGTACCTCTCATGGTGGTTGTTCCTTTCCCCTTTCATTTATGTCATGAGTTTTAGTTTAAATTCTCAAGGATGGGAAATATTTGAGAGAATTATGATGTATGGTTATGGACATTACTTATCACTTAAATTATATTTAATGTGGTTATAGGTGTATTTTAAAGGATGGAATAGTGAAAAAATGGGTTGAGGTAATGTTTTAGTGGTAGGAGGTGGTTTCTGGAATGGTGTTTTGGGTTGAGGCATGTAGTGGTTTTAGAGATTAGCCATACAATGTAGAAGTTTTACCAATAACATGGAGGTTGGGGATTAAGGATTTAGGGATTTTTTTAATTTGGTAGTAGGTATGGTATGGTCCTAAAGGTTCCACCATATATCTCAACAGGTCATGATCTTATCATTTCATCTTGAAGGGTTACTGTAGTGTGGGGTGTATGTATCATTATAGAGCCCCAAATATTAGTTTTATATTTCTTCCTTCTTAAGAGTCATTATTGGATGGGCCTGGGGTTGTTTAATTGTTTTACCCTTTGTTTATAGGATTAGTAGAATATATGATGTGTATTACACCATGGATTCCTAAGGAAGGTTAAATCAAGATCCATTGTGATGCAGGATCCCCTCTTTTACTATAGTTTTAGTGAATACCCTACCTATGGTGGTTTGGTTAAGGGGGTTTCTCTGTAGTTTTTTATCTTTCTATTATAAAATCATGATATATATTAGATTTATCTTATATCATACATTATCATTTGAACCTAAGGTGAAGCGTGGGCCCCTAACAGAGCATTTTTATCCTCTTTGTTAGCCTTTAGCCCCAAAAATTATAGGGACAATTTTGTGGTCTTTCACAGTGTGTTTCTTTATTTATGTTAGTTGTATTCTCACATTAATTATATATATGTTTATATCCTTTGAATTATATGGTATTTTTATCAATTATTGATAGATGATCCATGACGGGATGTCCATAGGGATCCTTGGTTCCTTATAGGAGATGTGACTTAGGTCCAGTTCTTTGTTTATTTGTTCTTTATTAGAGAACATTGAATGATTTATATAGAGGTATGGTATTCATTAATTATCCAAATTTTAGGTGAACCATTGGGATTAAAATGATTTATCATCTTTGGGTAATGGTGGAATCAATATAGTGATTATAATAATTCAAAAATCTAAGGATGAATGAAATATGTCATTAGATACATCGATCACATGTGGTTTATGATATGTTGGATACATATTGATATTTTCTAGGTAGTTTTAAATTTATTTATATTATTACTATTTTTCCCTCGCATGGAGGATATGATTTAAATTGGATAAACAATGTAAATGTGACAAGATATATTGAATAATGAAATGGGAATGTGAATTTAATTATCATTCTTATTTGGAAGTTGTTAAACATGAAAGTGTTTCTTGAGCTTGGTTATTAGTTACTATCACTATTATTATGTAAAAAATATTTGTTTTCTAGTTGATATAACATTATCATTATAAATCAATTAATTTAACATGGTAATGTAATTTTTTAATCTGTATCTAAATTTTTTGATGATGTGTGTGTTTATCCCTAATATTACATGCTTGTATGCCTTGGTGTTATGACCTTAGTTTTCCATTAGTTTATATAATAAAAATATTATTATTTCTATGTGTGTGATTTAGATTTTTTTAATCCTTAATGTGAATCATTGTAAACTTGGTGTGGTTGGGATAATAGGATAGGGATGAATGACACAAGTTGAGAGATGGGCTTTCTTGATACCTAATCATTGAGATGAGGATTATGTTTAGATAAATGGAATAGTTTGAGATCTGAGCTCTCTTTTTTTTTTCTAGATATTTTTAATGGGATATTGTTTGGCTAGTTGGTATAGGTTTATATATGGGATTTCCTTCCTTTCATGAAATTTTATTTTTGGTGGATGGTTTCTTGAATGTTGTTTGATGTAATTTCCAATATCCTACTTCAGTTGGTATATACACTGAAAATTCATCATTCATATTTTAATTTAGGTAGAGGATTTTAATATATAATTTATAGAAGGATAATAGAATATAATTGATTTTTTTAGAATAAGTGTTGATGAATGTTATTTGTCACTAATTGAAAATAGTGGGTCAGTTAGATTGAATTTTATAAGAAGATGAGCGGGAAATATGGAATTGAAATATGAATTATAAAATAATTATATTATGATGAATTTTATTTATTTGAAAAATATATTTAATGGTATTAAAAAATTATTGGTAATTTTCTCAATCAATAAAATGATATGATTTAAGATATTGAAACTTGGTATTTGTGTGCTTTTTTGAAATATAGTTTCTTAGAACATAGTCATGTTATCAGTTGTCATGTGGAATGGTAGATGAAATTGAGGATAAGTATATATAGTTTCCTATAGTTTTATTGTGTGATATACTATTCATTATATCTTTTTATTTGATATAATTCACCATTAGAGTTGGGTGGGAATATGACACCTGAATTCTTTGGAATCTAGTTTTTCCACAACATCTTGGTTAGTGAGGGAAAGGGTGGATAATTACTCCCTCATCCCTAATATCCATTCCAAAATAGCATGACGTGTAGGCCCATTCAAGCTATGATATCTTAAGTATATGGTGAATTTATACCCAGGCTATGATGGATCTCAGTTTTACCACACATGTGCATGTGGGCTGTAGTGAATTCAGCTTATTGCACATAGTTGTATTCGGTATATGGAGATTGGAATGAACAAAATTGTATTTTCATAGGATATGATGGATTGAGGTATAATTCTTGAAATAATGGATTTATTTTCTTCTGGATTCACTACTTTATTGGGTGTTGTGTAGATATGTGTTCACAAGGTACATGGAGATTTAGGATTTTTAAATAGTTTACCTAGAGAAAAGGTGACTTGTGGAGGGGATTGTAGCTCAAGATGCTTAAAATTTGGGAATGAGTGGAAGAAAGTCGGAGGATGTGGATGCATGGTACATTTTTTATGTATACACATTTCATATAGAATAAATTACTTCTATGTGTAACATAGTGAGAAATCCTTTGTTAGGAAGCGACATAGTTTTACATACCAAGTTAATGAGTTGGTTTCATTTTATAATATAGAATAATTTTTTATACTTATTTCAAATTTGAATAAGAGGTTATAGGGGAATTAACACCCAAAAGGTAGATGGAGTCCGCAGAGCCGCAACTCTCTAACCCGACAAATGCGAAAAACCCTAATCCTTGAGTCAGATCCTTTGCAGATGTGGTTGCTGGAAGATCTGTAGATGATATTCCTTAGAAGGCTGAGGCTCCCGAACTCAAAATATCACCCATGTTCTATCGGCACAGAGGGCAAGACGCGATTTCCTTCTCAGAAGATGAGGTAAAATCTCTTGCAAAAGGTTTGCGCTTTACTCTAGTTGGAAAATTCATGAATCGCAAGCCTTCTCTGAAATACCTTCGTTCTGCGCTTGAATCTATGGGATTTTCGGGTTTCAATTTAGGACTCCTAAACTCTTCTCACATAATATTTAGATTCCAGACTGAAGCTGATTATTATAGGTGATGGGTCCATAGATCTTGGTTATTTGGTGGCTGTTTTATGAAGGTTTTAAAATGGGAACCAGAGTTTGATCCGCACATTGAATCCCCAGTCGTGCCAATCTGGGTGGGATTTCTCGAACTTCCATTGCACATCTTTAATCAAAATGCTTTGTTTCCTATTGCTAATCTCATTGGTAATCCTTTGAGACTAGATTCTACCACAAAGTCACTTTCTAGGCCTTCTATTGCTAGAATTTGCGTCGAAGTGGATGTTTAAAAACACTTACCTTCATATATTTGGATTCAGAGTGGTAAGCTTGGTTTCTCTCAGGAGCTTTTATATGAGAGATTGCCAAACTATTGCCATAGTTGTCTCAGACTTGGTCATCCCTCTATCTACTGTAGCAAAAAACAGGACTGTCATAAGGTTAAGAAACCCACCTTGGTTGAAAAAGGTCATAAGGATGGTACCTCCCAAGTTGAACAAAAAGTTTTCACAAGTATATTGGATCATACACACAATTATGAAAATAAACTTTCAAATTTTTCTGATGCAATTATTGAAAATGCGATTACCCCCTCTAAGATTGAACCTAATGGAACCTAGCACTCTAGTGATTCTAAGAAGACCGAAACTCAGATTTCCCTCCCCCTTCAAGAACAAAATGATACCACTGTACCAAATGAAAACTCAGAGGAAGAGGATCATGGTGCCTTAGATTCCAATGTTGAGGAAGTTGACAAGTCAGTTCAGATGGAAGAATCCTACTTAAATAATATGGCCAAAAAAGGCAAAAAAACCTATGGTTGATGAGGATGGGTACATCACTCCACACCCAAGAAAAACTAGAAGACGTAAAGACTACTCAAACATAGAACGTACCATTGTTACCAGATCAGTGAACATATCTAAAGCTGAGCATGTAGAAATCTCCCAGGAGAAGTCTCAAGTCGAGACTCCCAAATCAGAACCTGCTAATGATCCTCAGGAAATTACTCAAGTATCAGTTTCCAATACTGTTCTGTACTACTTATCGTTACTTTTTGATGAACATGATATTCAAGAATGGATCAAGCATATGGATAGACAACATGAGATTTCTCATCAAGATATTGAGGAAGGTAAGATTTCAACTGAGCATTATCTTTATATTAAAAGATCCATCTCCACTGAAAAATCAAAGATGAACAGCAAATCCACTTGAAGTTGTCCTGGATGTTGCTCTTGTCTTAAATATCCCTGATTTAGAGATTTCAGTCCCTTTTATCCAGATTTATTGATTGTTTTTTTTCAAAGTCATGATCAGTATGAGGATTCAGTTTTTTTGTGGCCTAGACTACTGTCTTCCGAGTTTATTAGTTGATCTGGATCCAGAGTCTTTTTGTTTTCTGCTTTCTCCTATAAAGTGCAGGTGGTCTACAATTATCAGTCTGGTAAGCAGCCTACCTGATTTATTGGATGGAGCTCTCCCATTATGAACCAGCCTTGATGTATTGAGCAGACTTCCCTTGAAGTGAAGACTCTTCCTGTTGCATTTTGATGTAGCTAATATGTGTTGAAAACCTGCTTAATCTGTGCTGTCTTATGCTTGATTTGGCCGGAATTCTAAAGTTCTGTTTTGTATTTTTGCTGCTGGTCTTTCCCTTCTCCTATATGGTTATGAACTTGCTGAGATGATGTGCTGATTGAATCATATATACTTGGACAAGCGCTAATCATGAACTGGATTTTGAAGTTCCAGAATGCTGAAGATATGGTGGGGATGATTATGCAGATCTTCTTCTTGAATCTTTTGATGATTCTTACCCGGTTTATAAAGTTGTATCTTTTTTGGTCTTTTCTATGTTTAAGATGGTGTATGCATTTTATACCTCAGGATTTACTTGTAACCTTTTTATTTAATAAATTTCTTTTGTCATGGATTGGGTAACCAATCCATGTCGCCTCTAAAAAAAGAATAAGAGGTTATAGGGATGATACTACTGAGTATGCATGTATACTCACAAAATATATATAATGTTTTTAGGTTTTCATGATCTTGTTAGTGATTGAGTTAGGTGTTACCATTTCATAGATATGTTCAAGACCTATTGGAGATTGTTGTTGCTGACTATGAATTTTTGGGTGTTTTATTTTGGTTCCACTTTTATGAAATTACATTCTTGTATTGAGATTGATTACTAATTATTTATGAGATGGAGTTTATTTATTGATATCATCTATATCATATTCTTAATTTTTTTTCATATTAATGGAAATGCCTCATATTTGTATGCATTTTATATCCTTAGTTCTAGTTTCCAACCTGTAGCCTATTGGAGGTGAGCTTCTGGGTTTATCTCTATATTCAATACTTATTCAAGTGGGGAAACAATGGATGGTGGTTGGGGTAATGATATTACATGAGATTAATTAATTTTTAGTAGTATATTTTTAAAACTACTCTAAATATTATAAAATTTACAAGGATAATAAAGTCCTAGATTAAGGAGGAATTATGTCTCTAAGACTTCTAAAACCTGCGGTTCTTGAAAAAATCAATGGGAAAAGTTGAAATGGTGTTCAAAACTTTTGAATTTTTTAAAATTTTAATCATACTAGGTTTCATTTTCATGTTGATCCAAGGAGTATTGATAAAGCATTACAATTTAGGGATTGGATATTAGAAATGTAAGAAGACCTAAATAAAATTACGATGAATAAAACATGGTAATTAGTTTAACATTCTAAATAAAGCAATATTTATAGGATTAAATGATATTTTTCAGAGAAAACTATAATTAAAAGGAAAAATTAGAGTAGAGTATGTCCAATAATTTTTTCCACAGTTACTTTCAAATTAAGGGTATTAACATTGATGAGAAATTTTCTTTATTATTTTAAAGACCCTGAACATAGTAGCCTAGATTCGATGGTTAATTTATTACATTGGTACTAGATACATGTAATCACATCCAAAAGGACTAAATATTTTTGTAATATTATAAAACTAGATACATACTTAAATTTCACATTAAAATTGAAAAATTAAAATAAAACATGGTATCTTATTTGAGAATTACATTATTCAATTTAAAATTTCCCTAAACATCAATCATAATAAACTTTCTATTATCATAGGGAATGAAAAAAACAAAGTGGTGATATTAGATACTCATTAAGGGAAAGCTTACATTATAATATAATAATGAATGAATAATATGGAATGAATAAATTATAATCAAATAATTCCATATAGTTAATCACACGAGTTTGAAACTTATTCATGGATATCATAACTAAAAAATTAACCACCTAAAAAAAACTAATTTAATAATTATTAAATGAATAATTCTAGACACCGAAAACTTATTTTTGAGGCCTTGTACCAAGACATATTATGTAAATGGGTAAGGTCTTGAAAAAATACCTAACCTAGTTTATCTAATGAGACCTACTGATTCATCAAGGGGATATGTAATTCCATTCCCCACTCATCACTTAATTAGTCCAATTAATTCAACATATGAATTAATAGTAAAACCTAATCTAAATACCATTAAAATAAAAAATTTCCCATATTAGAGGAATAATAATACATAATATCAATACTTTCAGTAGTCAAAATGATCATGAAATATCCAGTAAAATATGATGGATGGTATCAATATAACATATCCTCATAATAATATTAAAAAATGTATATTTTTATAGATGAAAATAATTTAAAAATATCACAAGAAAATTTCATGAGGAAAACAACCGTTTCATTTTGAAATCACTTATTAAATGTGTAAAATATTAAAAAAAATTAGTAAAAAAAATTTATGTAAAATTTTAATATTTTTAAGTAATATTCATTTAAATGAATTTTCAAAAAGGAGTATTTTTTTAATGTAGTATATGTTAAAAAACATTTCTTTTACACTTTCTTAAAGAGCTCACAAATTACCTCATTCAGAAAAAAAACAAGAAGATTAATTTTAAACCATTTTGTAAAAAGTAAAACATGGGTAAAAATGTATTGAATAAATAATATAATAATATAAAAAACAATCTTTTAGACATTTTAAGTAAAATATGGGTATGAAAGAGAAATATTCCAGACCAAATAGAAAATACAAGGTTGGTTTCCCTTAAAACTATTATTTCGGTATCTTGAGTACTTAAAGAGAGGGAAATAGATGAAAAAATTAAATTAAATAAATAAGTATATAATAAAAATATAAATTGGGTTTTAGATAGAAATATCACATAATACTCTCAACAGATACATAAATATAAAAAATCCCAATTGATGATGATATTGGGAAATAAACCCTTACCTCAGGGTTGAAATCCTATATATGTATATGAACCCCCTGTATAATAAATATAGATTTTTTATACATATATTCTATAAAAAAATAATAAACATATATCATAACATATATGATTTATTTATAATATTTTTTCCCCAGTTTATTAACAATGAATTATTAAAATCACTGTTCTTGGTAATAACTACTACATTTTGTTTACGTATGTTTGGATTTGAATGTTTTAAAACATGTGATTTGATCATACATACATCACTTATTTTTTTTAATAATGATAAAAATATCATATATATTTATTATAAATATATTTAGTGTCATCCATGAATATTAGAGATATAAAAACATATTTCACCGTTCATAGAGAATGTCATTCGTATGTACACATGAACACTATTTTCATTTTTGATGGATGAATCAAAATAAAGGTAAACAATAATTCACCTTTAAAGAATAATAATTATTTAATATATAGAATATATATTCATTAAATATATACTCATTACCATTCATTCCAATTTAAAGTGAAAAATGATTAATAATACATAATTAAATTTTGTAAAAGAAGTAGTGAAAATAGAGTCTGGTGAAGACAATTAGCTTCACATTAAAAAAATCTCCCTTTGATTCCATTTTAAGGACCATAGATTTATTATAATGGGAAGAACATAATCTATAAAATTTGATTAAGGATTTTCGTTATAGATTTTGGTATGTTTTGGTCAAGATAAATGGATTAATTTGTGTGAATAATTGAGGGGTTAAGGGGCCCTTTTTATAATTGAGATGAGTCGAGCACTTTTAATTTTTCAAAGTTTCAAAACAATGTCAAGTCAAATTCAAGAAAAAATGGATCCAAAATATATCATATTTATATTTTATAACGTAAATTTATAAATAAAACAAAAAAACGGGTTTAAGAATGTTTTTAGGTCATTTTAACCCTTATCTTTATAGATTTACACCCTGTGAACCTTTTTTAACTTTAACATTGGCAACATATTTTTACAGTTTTTACAATTAATTATAAAAAAAATTAATATGAACATATTAATTATTATTAATTATTATAATTCAAAATATATAATTTATTTTATCAAATTCAGTTCATAGATGTGTTTTTGTTTATTTTAAAATTAAAGCCGCAGATGTGATGAAAATTAGTTTTCTGATGAAAAAGTTATTCTGGATAAAAAAGATATTATTAAAAAATTAAACATAAAATTGATTCAAATTAACTAAATTTGATTAATAATAGTATAATTTTTCTAATTTTACTTTTAAAACCATTATAAAATAAAAATTTAATTTTTTAGACACTTTAAATGAAAAAACATTTTTAATAAAAATTAGTATTGTTCACTATTCATCAAATAATTAATATTTTCATATTATTATCAAAAAATAACTATAATATAATTTTATTATGTTTATTTCAAAAAATTAAGTTCATTTTTTTAAATAAATTATCTAAAAATTTAAAAAAATTAATTTTAAAATAAGTATTCAAAACGTGTTGAAACCACTTTCTAGAAAAATATAGTTTTTAAGTAGAAAACTGGATTTATTCTTATCACATTCCTATGATAAATATTATTTTAATGATGAAAAAGTTTATTGAATATGTAATATATAAATTTAATTAAAATAATTCTTCTATACTGATTACTTTAATTTGTTAAGATAAAAATAGATTTCATGCATAAGAATAGTTTTTTCATAAAAAAATGTATTTTATGTTCAAGTTAATTTTTTATTTTAATTTAAAATAAATTGATTACTAGTTTTTTTATTTAATACTCGTGTAAAATATAAAAAAATTATAATTTAGATATTCCTATTCATACACACTGATTTAAATACTAGTTTATAATTATATGTTATTTTATGGTTCATTTAAACTCATGGTTGTATGTATCACAAGATATCAAAGATATTAAATTTATTTAAAAAATAAATTAATCATAAGGTTTTAGGGTGTTACATTATATGATACTTTAAATAAATTTTATCTTTTAAATTATTTTACTCAGAAGATAAAACTAAAAATAACAACCTTTTATCTTTACTAGGGTGTTAATGTATTGATTGGTCATAATATTTGATCAACCCCCACCATCTTCTCTATTACGTATTAAAGTTATTCTATGATAACATAAACTTCAGGATTTTATGATCAGTATATATATCAACCCTTTCACAAGAAAATTAATGCCTCTATATCTTTAATGAAAAAAAATAATGCAACTAACTCTAAATTATGTATTGGGTAATTTTTTTCATGAACCTTCAATTGTTATGAGGCATAAGCTATCACCATATCATTTTAAACTAGGATGCATCCTTATCCCTTATAAAATGTATAAATATATATTATAAACCCTAATACACTAATGGGTAGTGTAATCAATGGTGCGATGACTAACATTATCTTTATTTCCTTGATATTTTCCTTACATTCATCTTTCGAGGAAATTATATCCCTATAGAGTTTACTTGGTGACTGTATTTAACACATGTAGAAAATGTTTCACAAATCATCAATAATATCCATCCAAACCAAGAAACATATGGATCTCAGTCACTATGGTTCGTCTGGTCCAACATTTAGTAACATTTTTCTTCGAATATTCTACCGATTTACCCAAATAAGATATTATATAACCCAAGAATGAAACTTTATGAAGAGAGAATTCACTCTCTTTCAATTTAGAAGGAAAATTATCCTTCCTTAGGGTCTTTTGTACAATTATCATATATTCTTCATGCTCTTCCATTAGATTTCAATATATAATAATATCATCTATAATGTTTATCGTAAACTAATCACGGTAATCTCTAATGAATCAATTAATTAAATCCATTTATATTTCACGAGTATTTGTAAGTCCAAATGTAATTTATGTAAATTCATAATGAACATACCTAGAAAAAAAGTTTATCATCAGTATATACTTCTTTTTTATCCTTAGTTGATAATACCCAAATCATAGATCTATCTTGGAAAAATATAGAGCTCCTTAATGTTGATCAAACCTATCATTGAAATGGGGTAGATGATACTTGTTCTTAATAGTTATCTTGTTAAAATCTGAGTATTAAATTAAAAAACACATCAACCCATCTTTATTATTAAAAAAAAGAATATGTGAACCCCATAGTGAATGACTAGGATAAAGAACTACATTATCTAGATTTTCGTAGATTTTCTTCTTTAATTATGGAAAATCAATCAGGGACATTCTATATGGATTATTTAAAATAAGCACAACCTTTGGTATGAGCTATATGGAAAAATAAACATCATGATTCAAGGGAATACTTTGAAATTATTTAGAAAATATAACTCAATATTACTAATTAATAGGGAAATTTCAAATATTGTGTTTCTCCATAACCATTTGAGATAAATTTCCCTCATAAATAAGTAGTAAATAAAATATGATAGGAGAAAACTCCATTCAGTTCTATCATCTATCCTCACACTGATAGAATATTTAAGGTTGATTTAGAATATCAAATATGACTTCTCATGCTTGCCAATTGATATGGTATATATACTGAGAGAGAAAATCCATACACAAAATTACCTCAAATTATACTATAGAATATATGACCTGATTCACAATAAGAAACATCCCATAATCTTTTATCATAAATGAGTAATAGACTTGAGATGTGGTCAGCATACAATTAAAGGTTTTCACCGCCAACTCAATATCTAATTTTTGAGGTGGTTATGCGATATCATTAGAAAATTATTCAGATATAAAAGATTTGGTTGATACATAATAATAAAAACATTTATAATCATATAGTGGATGATATGTGTACCTTTCACCATGTCACTATGAACTTACTCATTGGTTGTAGTAATTTCATAATTTGGGCCTTCTCCTCTTGGAGTCTTTTGTGGTATGTTCCCTTGATGTTTGAAAAATTGGTTGGAATAGTGCCCCATCACTTTACAGTTAAATAACTACACATTGATGGCTTCTCCCTTACCATTTTATTCATGAGGATGATGGAATTATTCTTCACACTTATAATAAACTCATTTTATTTTCATTAACATACATAGGAATTTATTTATAAAACTATCGCATGTTAGAAAATTCCCATGTCAAGAACCATCCTCTAGGGCACGTTCCATGACAACCCCAATCCCACATTCTGTAGGCCAAGGGATGGTGACTCGCACTAGAAAGACACATCCCAAAAAGGGAAGAACTTGACATTAAACCGGTACACACACACTCCCAACCACATACCAACACACTAAAAGGGGGAAAAAGTATACCACTAAAATAAGGTTGAGTGAAAGTAAAATTTAAAGTAAGTGGGCCATAATACATACCTAACAAGGAACTGAAAACAACAAAGTAGAAAAGGGAAATCTGATGGACATCCACAGAAAACCACAACTACTTGTGAGAGTAGTGAAGAAACTAGAAGCCGAAGTAATATATCCTGCCCGCTCGGTTCTACTAGGCCCCACCTGGTCCTAGGCCACCAAGTCCACCGTCATTGCATAAGTCAGTCCAGTCCTGCTAAGCAACTCTGTTGAAACGTCAATCATATGCACAAAACACAACACATGCTGGCAGATCCTGTGCAGAGGTGAGTATAACAATACTTAGTAGTGACCCCAAGACCCCTGAAGGTCTCTTAGTAATCCATGAAGGAAAACACCACAAATAAAATACCCCAGAGGTAATTCCACCAAGAAATACCTCAAACAAATAGTATAAAGTAAATGACGTATCTCACACAAAGTATACTTTAGTACAAAAGTAGAGTTGATTTGTCATAAAGCTATATCAACTTATTATGCTGAGAGGCTCTGTTGCTGACCCGCACAGGGTTACTAGGTGCTGACCCTCAGAGGATAACTAGGTGCTGACCCACAGAGGATCACTAGGTATTGACCCATAAAGGTTCCCTAGGTGCTAACACATAGAGGATCGCTCGGTGGTGACCCATGGAGGATCGCTAGGTGCTGACCCATAGAGGATCGCTAGGTTATAACCCAGAGTGGATCAGTAGGTGCTGATTTACAGAGGATCTCTAGGTTTCGACCCACAGAGGATCACTACGTGCTAACCAACAGAGGATTGCAAGGTGCTGACCCACTAAGGGTCACTATTCTTTCTTCACATCGCAGCCAACCACTGGATTTATGCACTTATCCCACATGATTTTTAGAGGATCCTCTCCTCAATCCATCGGCCATACCTTAATATCCACTAAGTCCCACATAGATTAACCCAAAGTACCATCTCATCTTATGGGTCCCAATGCAACAGATGGCGTGTCGATCGGACGCACAGTCTATGTGTTATGGGCTTTTTAGTAAAAATGGTCTAGTTGGATTCGAGTCCGATCCTACCTGGACATACTAAAAATTCCTCTAATAATAAAACTATGTATCTAAAAAGGGCCTCCCCATCTCTAGGGTTCCAATTCCACTGACGAAACATTAATCAGACACCTGATCTAAGAGATACGAGTATTTTAGTGAAGACGGGTCAGTTGCGTATGGGTCTGGTCCGACCCGGTCAGACCACCCTGACCAACTTGGACCGGGGGACCCATGTACCTCTATTTAATTAGATGGACTCAACTTAACTCGATTTGGGTTGGGGTAGGTCTGGTCTGGCCTGGCCACTAGGCCAGGCCTAATGGGCCTTGGTGGACCCTGCCCTGGGTGGCTTAGGGTCTAGCCCACCGGGTCACCTGGTGACTCGGTCTCATCCGGCCCAGCTCGAGGGGTGCAGGTATGACATATCGACATGGTTCTAGCCTTCAAGGTGTGGGTCCATTATACCGGTGCAGGTCTAGCCTGGCCTGGTAGCTGGGGCACGGCCCGCTAGCCGAAGATCGGCCGTGCGGTGCGACCGGTGGGGCGTCATCCAGCTAGGATGTGGCAATTGTATTATGTCTGGCCCCCACTGGCCTTGTCGACATAGTGCATCCTCGAGCCACTATAGAAGGACCATGGATCGCCAGCCACCCGATTGCCGGGACGTGGGTCGTCGCTCCATGTGGCGCCCGACGACGATTCTCCTGCTGGTGCCACGACCAGTCAGTAGCAGCCTCCGGCCACCCCAGGGCGCTGATGGGTGCACCCCTCCACTTGGCTGACAGCCCTCAGTCCCACCATCCATCACTCGGCTGGTGCCAAGACGTGCCTCCACCGCCGGTGCAGTGGCCGAACCTTCGGCGGACCACCAGACACGCTCCGGTGGACTGTTCTTCGTGTCGCCTACATCTATTGCCCCCAAAGATAACCCTCTTCACCGCAAAGGTCTCAAATCAGTATTGTCATTGATTTGAGATTTTGGCCATGAAGAAAACCCACAATATAGGGGCTCATGCCTTGTTCATGTTGGCCTATTACCTCTACATTAGATGTTTATAATCAAGGGAGGTCCGAAAATTGCACATCAATCAACAAGGATAATTTTACCCTGGATAATGAAATCACCAAAGAAAAGTCAACCTCCCACATAAACACACGAATCACGGATTAACTACTTCGTGGGTTTATTCGTGTTCATCATTTCTAAGAAACAAAATGGGGAAGAACTTTTAAAAATTAAACAACCCCATACCTCAGTGATGTTTGATGCCGAAGCATTGCTGTTTGAGGTTTCAAGATGTCGACCTCACTTCCGACTCCATTTTTCGAGCCACGTAGAAGACGATTAAGTCTCACCAGTGTTCTTCATTCTTATTTGGAGAGGAAAACTTCCGATGGTTTGTCAAATAATCCCCATATTATAATTACCCATTCTCCCATGTGTTGGTTCAATAAAAAGAATCACGTCACAACGTTCCTTTTACAATATGACGTTACGTCATTACACTGTTTCATTTATAAAACACCATCATTGTTACACATACTTTATTGCATCGTTACACTGTGTGATATGAGCTATTAAGGAGCCTCATTAATTCTATTTGTTGATTTCTAGCCGTTGTACCACAACATCATCGTATGCCACCGAACAGTGAGTAAATAAATAAAATAATTCCTTTAAATTATATTATTAATTTGTTCAAAAAGTCAGAAAAATAACTTTTCTTCTTGGCCCTTGTCAGCCGAAGTTAAGTCATTTCTAAGAGTATCCCATTATTCCAAATTCAACACTAATGTCCTATTTTCAATCCGATCACTGGTTCAAAAGATATAAAAACCCACTCACACCTTTACTGAATGTACCCTAAAAATGTTAAAAAAAATTAACTTTCACCCTTCACCCACACTGGACAAGATTGGGCTTTTGTTAAGGGGAAAATGCACCTACGAGATCAATTGTATGCTTGGATTTTCAATCCATGTTACCTTTTAGTAGTTATAATGATTTGACAATAAAATAATTGTTAATTAATTATTTTACCCATAGCCAAAAATTAACTTCCATTATTGGCCCGCACCAGCTATTGTTAGAAATTTCATAAAGAAAGAATACCCTCATGAGTTCATCAGTGGTCTCAGAATTTTAATCTAAGTTATCATTTGTCAGTTATAAGAATTTGAAAAATAGAATACTTTTATTTAATTATTTTATTTAAAGTTATGCCATTTTTGGGTTTTCGCATTGGAGGCTTGCGCCAAATAAACTTAAGTCGTGGCTAGGGTAAACCCGCCATATTGAATGCAACAATACACTCATATTTCTTATCTAAGCACCCATTTAAGAGTTAATCTATTTTTTCATGAAAACTGCTAACATGTGCTATTTAAAGCATAACATTTTTCGACAGATCATTTAGAGCACTCTAGGCCTCGGAATATCATGCTGTCTTAGTTCCTGGTCAAAAATTAATTTCATGTAAATAAAAAAGATTACATGGAAATTCTGAGACATTACATTATGCCCACATTAGGGCTTTACATCCCCGAAGGCCAAAATTAATGAAAAACAAACAAATGAGGGTACTGAACATGAATCTAAGCCTCTTGATTCAATGTGATCTTCTAAAGATTCTTATGCTACCACCAAAAGCACAGTAGAGGAATCATCTATCCATGAAGGTCACACTCCTGTCGATCCCATATCTCTACTAGTAACTCTGAAAACATCACCCCATTGTCAATGTCAAGATCAACCTAGTCGTTGTCATGTGATGGATCATGCACATACCTCCTCAGATGCGACACATGAAGAACACCGTGCACCCGGTGCATCTATGGGGGATGAGCTAGGCGGTATGCCACCTTCCCAAATCAGTTGTGAATCTGGAAAGGTCGAATGAACCTCAGAGATAGCTTGTCGCCATAGCCAAATCTCCACAGTCCCCATCAGAGTGAGACCCAAAGGAAAACTTGGTCTCCCTCATAGAACTCCAAGGGTCTCCATATTCTATCATCAAAAGACTTTTGTCTCCTCAATGTAGTCCTCATCTTATCCTGGATGATCTACACCTTCTCAGTGGTAGCCTGCACCAAATCTGGGCCCATGAGTGCTAACTCCCTTGGGTCTATCCAGCATAGAGGTGATCTTCATGGCCGCCCATACAATGCCCCAAATAGTTCCATGCAAATGGTGGAGTGATAGCTATTGTGGTATGAAAAATCCAACAGTGGTAGGTGGTCCTACCAACTAAAACTAAAATCAAGGTCACCTGGATAGAATCATTCCCCCAGACGTGCACGGTAACCCCATCACGAATTATAAGAAGATACCATCTTACTTCCATTTCGGTAACTCAAGTGGTTGTCCCAAGACTGCTTGAACATAATTCTTTGCCTTCAATTGTTGAAAATTGAGGAATTTTGAAACAAACTCTTCCACTTCTCTCTTCATCCCTAGAAAATAGTATTAATGTTGGAGGTCCCGTTATATCTTCTCCACACCAGGATGTACCACCAAAAGGGGACGTATAGAACTACCTCAACACCTCCTCCCATAACATCACTGGTACTATGGTGTGTCTTATAAATAGGATAACATGATCCCCACCTATCAATAATCCATCATGATATTTTCTTTAGGATAACTGAGCACGTCAGGACTCACAGTCAACATCCACAAAATGTGCCTCCCTGAATCATTGTAAGAGTGGTGGTGTGACAGTCATTGACTAAAGGTATTATGCTCTATCATCATCCCTGAAGGATATCTGCATTCTGGCTAGTTGCTCCATCGCCTCACTCAACTGCTATAATTTGGACCTCCTACTGAGTGTGTCCTCCACCACATCTCCCTTCCTTGGAGTATAAACTATCCCAAAGTCATAGTCTTAGAGGAACTCCAACCATAGCCATTGTCTCAACTGCTAAAAGCCTATGGGCACCTTTGTATCCACACGAAAGGCTACCCTTTTAACTAATTGATGTTCCCATAAACCCTTTGTTAGTGGGTATTTTCTCTCGATGAAAACATGGTTAAAGTGTCGGTAATCCACACATAACCTCAAACACTAGGCCTTACTAAGCCCTTACTCTGCAAGTCCCCCACCTGCACCCCCTTCTCTCAAAGCTCTGCAAAATCCCTCTGATATACTGATACTGATATCGGTTCCATCTCGGGGTGTAGAATGATACCGATGTCCATCCCCTACAGGGAGGTAATACTAGAAAAATCTTTTTAAAGGGCATTCTTGAACTCCACCTCTACTACTAGGAACTAAAAACTCAAAACATCTACTAACATAAGGGTAATGATGGACAACCCAAGAGTGATTGGGTGTACCCTCATATGCATGAGTTTATTCCATGCTGTCTAGGATTCCTTTTTTCCCACCATGGAAATCTACATTCCAATGTTATGGATATACCACATCCTTTTTTCCTAAAACAACCAATCTTAGCATGAATCATGGATGACCAGTCTATACCCAAACTAACAATGAAAGGCCAAGGTGTTGCCACCATTTGGTTCTAGCCAAACTTCTCTTTTTAAGGGTTAGATCACACCGTTAGCATAAGTGTGATTATTGTGTCTCCTCCTTTAGGTATTTCTAGACGTAAGGATGAAGTCAATAGTTCAAACAGAAACTATAGGTATTGAACAAGATTTATGATAAGGAGGAACGATTAGTACCTATGTCTATTAATAAAACTACTAGTTATAAACACAAACCGTACCTCGAATCATTTCTAGAGCCTTTGGGTCATACTCCTTGACCGCATGCAGCTACTCTATTCTTCTTTCCTGCAGCTGCCTAAGCCCGGTGAGGACCACATTGGGTTGGTCGTTGTAATAAGTCGAAATGTATACCACCTCTTGCTGCTCTGCTAGATCCTCTTATATGTCTATTGCCCTGTTGACTTATCTTTCCCTATCACTTCCTTTTCCCAAAACTTTTTACACAACCAAGTCTCTAAGAATGATTCCGGTTTCCTGCTTTACACTTCTAATATTCAATATCATTATCTACTCATCCAAAGAACTTTTAACCATAAGGGTTCTATCTAGCACCCTAATATAAGCAGGAATGACCAGATGAATAGTGTTGGCTCGGATGTCCCTAAACACATCTTGCTTGGAGGTATGAACACTGAATCGCTGGTCGTATTGTATTCATCGAGTACATGGAATGGTCAGTATGCCTTAATGAATACTCAAAAATAGACATTTCTTCCCATCGAAGCTGTAGATGCTCTTGTAAAATCATTACCTGTATCTTTTTTATGGAAAGATACTTGTTCTCTAAGAATGTCTATCCAGATCTATCCATGGAAAATTTACCTCATCGTAAGAATATGGTAATCTATACCCTTCCATCTCCCTACTGATCCACGTAAAAGGCTCACTTCTAGGACTTCCATATGATCTAATGGTGCCCCAGCTAAATAGAAACATAGTCACCACCTCAAGTCATTCCTTAGAGGCCTATGATTCAGGATCACCTTAGAACCTGAGGGGTACTTGTCATTGAAATTCATGTAAGGAACCAAACCTATATGTGTCCTCTACTGGTAGCACCTGTAGTAACAATTGACCAACGATCAGTGGTATTTCTGGACACCGCCTGAAAGTTCCATCTCAAGAAAAAGTCCCTATACCAAAGCCTTATCACTCTGCGAACCAGCCTCATGGTCATGCATTGGAATCCTGGATGACTGTCTGTTTGGAGGCATCTTCGAAGAGAATCAAGATGATCCACAGTTAAAACATTATACATGGTGAAATGAATCATATTAAAAACAAAATAAGAATACACTTACGCAACCAATGTTTTCATGTATTGAGCGAAAAAATGAATTCATGGTTCTGGTGTATGGGTACGTTGGCCGCCGCACAAATACTCAGCTCCCCGAATCCGAAAGTTAAACTCGAAACACTTAACATTGCTTCCCCAAAACAAAATAAAGACTACCAATCATTGAGTTAGGATAGACCTCCCTATGATACCACTTTGTCATGACCCATCCCCCGTGGTCTGTGCAGTGATAACCCCAATTCCACCTTCCATAGGCCAGGGGCTGGTGACTAGCACCGGGAAGCCATATCCCAAAAAGGAAAGGTATTTCATTTAAACCTCTACAGACACAAGAAAAAACACATCCCAACACACTAAAAGGGGGAAAGAAGTATACCACTAAAACAAAGATGAGTGCAAGTACATGTGAAAGTAAGGGGGTAGAATAAAAACCTGAGAAATAACTAAAAACAGCAAAGTAAACAGGGGAAATCTAATGGAATTCCATGGAAAACCTCACATACTTGTGACAGTAGTGAAGCTAATGAATGATAAAGTATTATATCTTGCATGTCTAGTCCTATTGGCCCCCACCTGGTCCTAGGCCACCAAGTCTACCATCGTAAGGTCTGTCATTCCAGTCCCCCTGAGCTCCTCTATCAAAACGTCGATCGTGTGCACCAGACACAACATGTGCGGGTAGAGCCCGTGCAGGGGTGAGTATAACAATACTCATAAGGGACTCAGAGACCCCTGAAGGTCTCTCAATAATCCATGAAGGAAAGAAACAAAAATGAAATACCCTAGAGTTAATTTCACTATGAAAGAAGTAAAACACATAGCATAATGGAAAATATGTAGCTCACACTATGTATAATTAAGTACATAAGTAATGATAATTAGTCTTAAATATAGATCATCTTATTCTGTTGAGAGGCTCTATTTCTGACCCGCACATGGTTACTAGGTGCAGACCCACAGAGGATTGCTAGGTTCTGACCAACGGAGGATCGCTTGGTCTTGACCCACATAGGATCTCTAGGTGATGACCCACATAGGATCTCTAGGTGTTGTCCCACCTAGGATCACTAGGTGTTGACACACTCATGATCGCTAGGTGTTGACCCACTCATGATAACAATTCTTTCTTCACGTCGCAGCCAGCCATTGGATTTCTGCACTTAGCATGCATGATTTATAGGGGATCCGCTCCTCAAGCCTTCACCTATACCTCAACCACCAGGATGTCCCAAATAGAGTAAATCTAAAGGGTTGTCTCTTCATAAGGGTCCCAACATGTAAAGACCCGTAAATTTCAAGGAAATTTTTTTCTTAATTTTCTTTGGAATTTTACAAGAACGCAGTTTCTGACGGCACCTGATTCCGAGGCCCGGTGTGCCCGGAATCATTTTCCGAAGTTTTGGCTCGGGTACGTTCAGTGAACGGACGAGCGGGTTTTTCTAACTTTTGAACCGGTGCTCGGAATCGAATTCTGAGGGCAACGATGAAATCGCAGTGCCGGGTTTTTCCTAGAAACGCCTCTTCCGGAGTTGCGTTTGCTCAGGTGTGGTTTTTAAATTTTGGGACTTAAGGTTAAGAAATAAAATAAAGTTGTTATGACAACTTTATTTTTATTTCACTTGAAAGCCACATTAAGCTGGTTAAGCTTAGTTGAAGCGGATAGGGTGCAACTGAAATATCCTATCCTCTTGATAGGATATTTGTGGGTGGGGCCCGCACGAGCCCCGCCGTTTCTTCCGCTAAGTAACGCACCCGCGAAAACCCGTCAAAGAAACTGAAAGTCAACTGACGCGGTTTCTTAGTTTCTTAACAGACCATTAAATTGGGCTGTTTCTTTCGTCCAATTAATTGGGCGGTTTCTTTGGTAAATTAATTCTTGGAATTAATTGTTCGTTTCTTTTTTTTTAATCGTTGCTTGTGCGTTAATAAAATAAGATTACTCTTATTTTATTTTGGGTGGAAGCTTGTGGCGTGGGGAGAATTTGGAGGGGAGCGTTCTTCTTCGGCGAAGAACGCGAAGAACGCCGGCCTCCGGCGAAGAACGCCGAAACCGTGGAAATCAAAGACGCTTCTTCCGCGACGTTTCTTCCACGACGATCGTTCCTTTCCAAGCGACGTTCTACCTTCGGACGCACCTCGACGACAACGGAATCAACGACGTTTCTCCGGCGACGTTTCTTCCGCGACGATCGTCCTCTTCCGCGACGAACTCGCGAGTGACAACGCTTGAGGTAGGGGTTTTAAACCTTTTTAAAGTTGTTGATCTTTCCTTCGATCTTGAAGGTTCTTTTTTTTTGTCGGCCCTTGTTTCCGAATCTTTTTTTTTAAAAAAGATTGTGATGGATTATCATTCTATAAAGGCCAATTGTTATCAATCTAATGCGAGGGGGGTCGGGCCGCACAAACACGGCCGAACCCCCCCCCCCCCTTTATTCTTGTTGTTTCTTGCGGATGGAGCGAGATGGCGTGGTGCCGTCGCACCACGCGGGAATCGTACGGCAACTATTGAGCGGCGCCGTCGCGCCGCGCTGTGGAACGAAATCAAACAACATCGAGACGCCTTCGCGCCACACCGAGAAGTCGTTCAAGCACGCGACATCGTCGCGCCGCGCCAAAGAGGCTGCAGATTAAATTATTTTTATTTTGTTCTTGAGCGCAGATTGACGGGCGACGACAAACGAGGCCGCAAGTTAATTTTGAGGCCTCCGTAGTGAAGGTCGGGTCCCGGGATGACCGTAGGCGCAGACGGGAAGCAAATCGGACCACCGGAGCGTCTCCGGTGGCCCGCGGAAGCCGGCGGCGGCGCGGGTCGCCGGCGCGGCGGCGCCGGCGGCCGGTGGCGGCGGCACCCCGCGGGTGTCCAGGGTGGCACCCCGCGGGTGCCACGGGGTTGTCTGGCGACACCCCGCGGGTGTCCAGGGTGGCACCCCGCGGGTGCCACGGGGTTGTCTGGCGACACCCCGCGGGTGTCCAGGGTGGCACCCCGCGGGTGCCACGGGGTTGTCTGGCGACACCCCGCGGGTGTCCAGGGTGGCACCCCGCGGGTGCCGCGGGGTTGTCTGGCGACACCCCGCGGGTGTCCAGGGTGGCACCCCGCGGGTGCCGCGGGGTTGTCAGGCGGCACCCCGCGGGTGTCCAGCGCGCCACCCCGCGGGTGCCGCGGGGCTGTCAGGCGGCACCCCGCGGGTGTCCAGCGCGACACCCCGCGGGTGCCGCGGTGCTGTCAGGCGGCACCCCGCGGGTGTCCAGCGCGACACCCCGCGGGTGCCGCGGGGTTGTCAGGCCGCTCGGCCGAGCCGAGCCGGACCGGCCCTGGCCGGGCGGGGCCGGGCCAACCGGGTCGGACCCGGTTCGGGCCGACCCAGGGGGGTCGGGCCGGGTCGGCCCGGACCCGGACCCCCCCCGTTTTCGGACCATTTCGGTCAAATTCACATATCTTGAGCTCCGGACGTCCGAATGACGTACCGTCAGCTTTGTTGAATTCCTCTCAGTGAGACGGAACTTTTGGCTTACTCTGCTCGAGGTTTGGATGCCGACGGAGTACGGTCGGGTCGGTTCGTACACGAAACCAACCGGGCTCCTGGAACGAAAAAGCCAATAACTCACAGACCGGGCGTCCGATTGACGCGCCATCTGTTTCGTTGACTTCCTCTTGATGAGACGGAACTTTTGACATACTCCGCCCGAGTTTTGGATGCAGTCGGAGTATGGCCGGATTGGATTGTACCCGAAATCCAATCGGGCCCCTGGAATGGAAAAGCTGATATCTTTCAGCCAGGACGTCCGTTCGACGAACCGTCAGTGGCGTTGGTGATTGCGTTGAGTAACGGTCCCTTTGAGTATACCCTATGGGAGTTCAGGGTACAGTTGTGATACGGCCGGGATTGGTTCGCACACGAAACCAACCGGGCCCCTGGGACGAAAAGGCTAATAACTCACAGACCGGGCGTCCGATTGACGCGCCGTCTGTTGCGTTGAGACCCCTATGATGAGGCGGTCCTTTGAGACACTTCATTGTGGGAATTTGTGATACTTGGAATATAGACCAGTAGCTCGTGGAGCGGACCCTCCCGGAGACGAGCGTGCAGAGTACGGAGACCGTGTAGCCGACTGAGACCTGACGACTGCTTGACCGACTCGACTTGGAGTGAGTCGACTAGCCCAGTGGACGGAGCGCCCAGTATTTGGCGGCAGACCCACGGCGGACGGAGCGCCTGGTAGTTGGCAGCAAACCCGCGGTACTCGACAGGAGGAGTACCTCAGTAGGCTATTTGGGTGAGCGCCCGGTATTTGGCGACAGACCCTTAGCGGACGGAGCGCCCGGTAGTTGGCCGCAAACCCGCAGTACTCGACAGGAGGAGTACCTCAGCAGTCTTAGGTTAGTGAGCAGTACCTCGGAGTCGTGACAGGACCACTGTACACTCTAGAGACGGAGCTCCTCAGTAGTTACGGTTTCGATAATGAAAATCCTGGTTTGAGCTGAGTCAATGAATCTTTGCGTTTCCTCATGATTAAGATGGGTCGCTTGATAACTTAGGTATATGTATGGGCATATACCTGGGTGATGTTTATCCGTTGATTTCATGATTTGTGTGTATCCTTGTGATTGGATGGGTTACTTGATGACTTAGGTATATGTATGGGCATATACCTAAGTAGAGTCTGATGTTACTTCGTGATTGCTGTCTTTACTTTGTGGATATCCATGTTGGATTTAGTGAGACCTTAAGGGTCTCGGGGTCCCTACTGAGTAGCTTATACTCACCTCTGCACGGGCTATGCCCGCACTTCGTTGTGTTGGTTGCAGACGACGGACAGCGCAGATCGCAGTTGAGGCTTGCGGAGCAGGTCGGTACCCGGAGGAGGACCACTGGGCGGACGTACCCGGAGTAGACGACAGGACCCGAGGAGTAGAGGAGCTATCTGTACCTACCCTTCAGGTAGGATCCGTGGTGGACGATCCAGGAGCTGAGCCATCTGTACCTACCCTTCAGGTAGGAATCGAGGAGGACGACCCAGGAGCCGCTTCGTTCTTCCAGCCGATGTTTTTCCCTTTCGAGTTGTACTTTACAGTTGGGCTTGTATTTACGGCCCTTTTACTTTTCTTCGCTTGTGTTTACTTTTCCGCTTGCTTACTCTGTGGTGTTTGTTTGCTTTTGTAATGGAAATGCCTTCCCAGTTATCGGGATTTACGCCATTGGTGCTAGTCGCCAGCCCCTGGCCTATGGAAGGCGGGCTTGGGGTAGTCACGGCACGGGCCCCGAGGTCGGGTCGTGACAGATTGGTATCAGAGGTGGTCGGTTCTACCGCCAATTCTGATCTTTCTTTCTGTGAAACAATAGTGTTAAGGGTACCGAGTATGGTTTTCAGTTCAGGGAGTCCAGTGTTGGTGCGGGCGGCCGACGTATCCATACACCAGGACCCTGACAACTGAATTCCGACTTTGTGCACGAAAACACTGATTGCGTGTGTGTTTCCAAAGTTTAAAAATGTCAGCTCAAACCAGGTCAGCTCACCAGGTTTAATCGTTTGACCGTGTTACGATGTTTCTTTCAGGATGCCTTTTCTCGGACGACCAGCTTTAGCCCAGATGGATGTGCGTACTGACAGCCTGCCGACCGACGAGGCTTCGGTTCAGGGCCCTCTTGCAGTCGAGGCACCAGCAGAGGCACCAGCAGTACTACCATACGTTGGGCCACCGATGCCACCAGCCCCAGCAGTAGGCGATGCACGACGCTTGAGTGCGCTGCATGAGTTCCAGCGCCAGAGGCCACCCAGGTTCAGGGGAGAGACGGACCCGCAGGCGGCTGAGGATTGGCTGGAGGCTGTGGTGGGAGTCTTCAGGCTAGTGGGGACGCCATCGGACTTTATGGCGATCTTTGCGGCTAGCCTTCTTCAGGCAGCAGCAGGCAGGTGGTGGGGCCACTCGTTCCAGTTTTTCCGTGGGATGGCCTTCTCTTGGGAAGACTTCGAGACCTCCTTCAGGTTGGAGTATGTGCCAGTAGCTCTACACCCCGAGCATGTTCGGGAGCTGCTGCCTTTGTCACGTGCTTCTCGATCAGAAGCCGAGTCATCTGTGGGCAGTAGACAGATAATGCAGAGGCCCAGAAATACCAGACCAGCAGTTGGGCGATCTCGGGTTTTAGGACCGGTGGTGCAGGGCACCCGGAGTGGGAATAGAGCTAGCCGTGCAAGGAGCAGGTTGTGTTACTCATGCCGCGGAAAGGGTCATCTGGCACGTGACTGTCCGACTCCCGATCCGCAGGCTTTGGGGGAGCCACCGAGATAGAGGCAGCGACAAATGCTTGAGCAACAGTAGAACTCTTGGAGCAGGTGGACAGGAGCGGAACTAGTGGATACGTCTCTTGTACTTCTAGTTCCATGTTTGACGTTGTATTCTTGTCTTTGTATTATGAGCTGCAATAATAAAGAAGACACTTATCTCTTGTGATGTTTGCCTTCCTGTCCTCTTTTGTGATGTTACTGAGTGGTCCCGGTTAAACTGTTGACTTGACCCTCACTTTCGAGATTTCAACTGGAGCAGACCCAGTGACCTCACACTGATGCCGACAGTGTGACTCGACCCTTGGAGGCGAGAGTGACAGTTGGATCTCTTAGTAGTTACGTCGATGCCTTACGACGTCATCCATGGCATGAATGCATCCTTCATGCCAGGATTGACTGTATTAGGCAATGGGCGTGGTTCATCTAGAGAGGGGATGAGACCAGGTTTCTCTTTTCGGCAAAGGAGAAATTTTAGCAGCTCTTCCAGATCATATGCAAAGGAGGTGCAGTTCATCCAGGAGCGGATGAAGACTGCACAGTGCAGTAAGAAACAGGAAACCAGTGCCAGTCTTAGAGACTCGGGCGTGTTAAATGTTTCAAGAAGAGGAAGCTTAAAGGACAGATGAATCTGCGGAGTAGCAGACGTGGAAGTGGGGCCTTGAGAGCAGCAGGTGGCGGTGTACATCTCAACATGTTACAACCACCCGCCTTTGAAATCCCCGCCAGGCTCAGGGAGCAGGAGGGCTGGGAAGGAGAGTAGCTGCATGCGGTCAAGTAGTGTGACCCAGGGGCTCTAAGAATGATTCGGGGTACGGGCTATGTCTACTATGAGCTGCCATATCTTTAGACATAGGTACCAATCATTCTTTCCTTCCACGAATCTTGTCCCAGACCTAGAGGTTCCGGGTAAGCCGTTGACTTGACCCTCACATCTGGAGATACCTTTGGGAGGAGACTCGATAATCACACTTACGCCGACAGTGTGATCTGACCACGAGGCGAGAGTTTCGGTTGGAATCTCTTGGTGGCAGCGTCGAGGCCTTGCGACGTTGGTCTGGTTATGGATCGAATTCACAGATCATACCCAGGTTGACTGTTTTAGGCAAAAAGGTTGTGGTTTATCTACAACGTTGGGATAGGTTTTCCTTGGTCAGCGAAAAGGAAACCCTGGGCAGCTCAAGATAAACTCATGCACAGGAGGGTGTAGCCGATCATTCTTGGGTCGACCCACCTTACCTTCGTGGCAGCAGGAGTTTTGAGTTTTAGTTCTAATCAGAAATGGAGACCTCTGGAGTTCGAGGATGACGACCACGTCTTCTTACGGGTCTCACCTCGACGAGGTTTACGGAGATGTGGCCTGGGAGGCAAGTTATCTCCGAGGTTCAACGGACCTATCTAGGTCCTCAGCTGGGTAGGTGAGGTGGTTTACCGCTTGGCCCATCCACTTCAGTTGCACTAGGTGCACGACGTTTTCCACATATCCCAACTGAGGAGATACGTGCTCGACCCCCCTTCGCATATCATCGACCATGAGGAGCTAGACGGTGGCGATGAGTGTCTTATACGGAGGTTCCTGTGGGGATCGACGATCGACAGGAGCGGGTCCTAGGAGGATGGTCGATTCCTCTTGTGCACTTTCTTTGGCAGTGCGGGAACCTCCAGGTGAGCACATGGGAGCAGAAGGCTCAGATGCGTGCTCAGTACCGCTTTGTTTCCCTAAGTCTGTGGTGAAGCTTTACGGGGACGTAAAGCCCTGTGGTGGGAGTAATGTAAAGACCCGTAAATTTCAAGGAATTTTTTTTCTTAATTTTCTTTGGAATTTTACAAGAACGCAGTTTCTGACGGCACCTGATTCCGAGGCCCGGTGTGCCCGGAATCATTTTCCGAAGTTTTGGCTCGGGTACGTTCAGTGAACGGACGAGCGAGTTTTTCTAACTTTTGAACCGGTGCTCGGAATCGAATTCTGAGGGCACCGATGAAATCGCAGTGCCGGGTTTTTCCTAGAAACGCCTCTTCCGGAGTTGCGTTTTCTCAGGTGTGGTTTTTAAATTTTGGGACTTAAGGTTAAGAAATAAAATAAAGTTGTTATGACAACTTTATTTTTATTTCACTTGAAAGCCACATTAAGCTGGTTAAGCTTAGTTGAAGCGGATAGGGTGCAACTGAAATATCCTATCCTCTTGATAGGATATTTGTGGGTGGGGCCCGCACGAGCCCCGCCGTTTCTTCCGCTAAGTAACGCACCCGCGAAAACCCGTCAAAGAAACTGAAAGTCAACTGACGCGGTTTCTTAGTTTCTTAACAGACCATTAAATTGGGCTGTTTCTTTCGTCCAATTAATTGGGCGGTTTCTTTGGTAAATTAATTCTTGGAATTAATTGTTCGTTTCTTTTTTTTAATCGTTGCTTGTGCGTTAATAAAATAAGATTACTCTTATTTTATTTTGGGTGGAAGCTTGTGGCGTGGGGAGAATTTGGAGGGGAGCGTTCTTCTTCGGCGAAGAACGCCAAGAACGCCGGCCTCCGGCGAAGAACGCCGAAACTGTGGAAATCAACGACGCTTCTTCCGCGACATTTCTTCCGCGACGATCGTTCCTTTCCAAGAGACGTTCTACCTTCGGACGCACCTCGACGACAACGGAATCAACGACGTTTCTCCGGCGACGTTTCTTCCGCGACGATCGTCCTCTTCCGCGACGAACTCGCGAGCGACAACGCTTGAGGTAGGGGTTTTTAACCTTTTTAAAGTTGTTGATCTTTCCTTCGATCTTGAAGGTTCTTTTTTTTTGTCGGCCCTTGTTTCCGAATCTTTTTTTTTAAAAAAAGATTGTGATGGATTATCATTCTATAAAGGCCGATTGTTATCAATCTAATGCGAGGGGGGTCGGGCCGCACAAACACGGCCGAACCCCCCCCTTTATTCTTGTTGTTTCTTGCGGATGGAGCGAGATGGCGTGGTGCCGTCGCACCACGCGGGAATCGTACGGCAACTATTGAGCGGCGCCGTCGCGCCGCGCTGTGGAACGAAATCAAACAAGATCGAGACGCCTTCACGCCACACCGAGAAGTCGTTCAAGCACGCGACATCGTCGCGCCGCGCCAAAGAGGCTGCAGATTAAATTATTTTTATTTTGTTCTTGAGCGCAGATTGACGGGCGATGACAAACGAGGCCGCAAGTTAATTTTGAGGCCTCCGCAGTGAAGGTCGGGTCCCGGGATGACCGTAGGCGCAGACGGGAAGCAAATCGGACCACCGGAGCGTCTCCGGTGGCCCGCGGAAGCCGGCGGCGGCGCGGGTCGCCGGCGCGGCGGCGCCGGCGGCCGGAGGCGGCGGCACCCCGCGGGTGTCCAGGGTGGCACCCCGCGGGTGCCACGGGGTTGTCTGGCGACACCCCGCGGGTGTCCAGGGGGGCACCCCGCGGGTGCCACGGGGTTGTCTGGCGACACCCCGCGGGTGTCCAGGGTGGCACCCCGCGGGTGCCGCGGGGTTGTCTGGCGACACCCCGCGGGTGTCCAGGGTGGCACCCCGCGGGTGCCGCGGGGTTGTCAGGCGGCACCCCGCGGGTGTCCAGCGCGCCACCCCGCGGGTGCCGCGGGGCTGTCAGGCGGCACCCTGCGGGTGTCCAGCGCGACACCCCGCGGGTGCCGCGGTGCTGTCAGGCGGCACCCCGCGGGTGTCCAGCGCGACACCCCGCGGGTGCCGCGGGGTTGTCAGGCCGCTCGGCCGAGCCGAGCCGGACCGGCCCTGGCCGGGCGAGGCCGGGCCAACCGGGTCGGACCCGGTTCGGGCCGACCCAGGGGGGTCGGGCCGGGTCGGCCCGGACCCGGACCCCCCCCGTTTTCAGACCATTTCGGTCAAATTCACATATCTTGAGCTCCGGACGTCCGAATGACGTACCGTCAGCTTTGTTGAATTCCTCTCAGTGAGACGGAACTTTTGGCTTACTCTGCTCGAGGTTTGGATGCCGACGGAGTACGGTCGGGTCGGTTCGTACACGAAACCAACCGGGCTCCTGGAACGAAAAAGCCAATAACTCACAGACCGGGCGTCCGATTGACGCGCCATCTGTTTCGTTGACTTCCTCTTGATGAGACGGAACTTTTGACATACTCCGCCCGAGTTTTGGATGCAGTCGGAGTATGGCCGGATTGGATTGTACCCGAAATCCAACCGGGCCCCTGGAATGGAAAAGCTGATATCTTTCAGCCAGGACGTCCGTTCGACGAACCGTCAGTGGCGTTGGTGATTGCATTGAGTAACGGTCCCTTTGAGTATACCCTATGGGAGTTCAGGGTACAGTTGTGATACGGCCGGGATTGGTTCGCACACGAAACCAACCGGGCCCCTGGGACGAAAAGGCTAATAACTCACAGACCGGGCGTCCGATTGACGCGCCGTCTGTTGCGTTGAGACCCCTATGATGAGGCGGTCCTTTGAGACACTTCATTGTGGGAATTTGTGATACTTGGAATATAGACCAGTAGCTCGTGGAGCGGACCCTCCCGGAGACGAGCGTGCAGAGTACGGAGACCGTGTAGCCGACTGAGACCTGACGACTGCTTGACCGACTCGACTTGGAGTGAGTCGACTAGCCCAGTGGACGGAGCGCCCGGTATTTGGCGGCAGACCCACGGAGGACGGAGCGCCTGGTAGTTGGCAGCAAACCCGCGGTACTCGACAGGAGGAGTACCTCAGTAGGCTATTTGGGTGAGCGCCCGGTATTTGGCGACAGACCCTCAACGGACGGAGCGCCCGGTAGTTGGCCGCAAACCCGCAGTACTCGACAGGAGGAGTACCTCAGCAGTCTTAGGTTAGTGAGCAGTACCTCGGAGTCGTGACAGGACCACTGTACACTCTAGAGACGGAGCTCCTCAGTAGTTACGGTTTCGATAATGAAAATCCTGGTTTGAGCTGAGTCAATGAATCTTTGCGTTTCCTCATGATTAAGATGGGTCGCTTGATAACTTAGGTATATGTATGGGCATATACCTGGGTGATGGTTATCCGTTGATTTCATGATTTTTGTGTATCCTTGTGATTGGATGGGTTACTTGATGACTTAGGTATATGTATGGGCATATACCTAAGTAGAGTCTGATGTTACTTCGTGATTGCTGTCTTTACTTTGTGGATATCCATGTTGGATTTAGTGAGACCTTAAGGGTCTCGGGGTCCCTACTGAGTAGCTTATACTCACCCCTGCACGGGCTATGCCCGCACTTCGTTGTGTTGGTTGCAGACGACGGACAGCGCAGATCGCAGTTGAGGCTTGCGGAGCAGGTCGGTACCCGGAGGAGGACCACTGGGCGGACGTACCCGGAGTAGACGACAGGACCCGAGGAGTAGAGGAGCTATCTGTACCTACCCTTCAGGTAGGATCCGTGGTGGACGATCCAGGAGCTGAGCCATCTGTACCTACCCTTCAGGTAGGAATCGAGGAGGACGACCCAGGAGCCGCTTCGTTCTTCCAGCTGCTGTTTTTCCCTTTCGAGTTGTACTTTACAGTTGGGCTTGTATTTACGGCCCTTTTACTTTTCTTTGCTTGTGTTTACTTTTCCGCTTGCTTACTCTGTGGTGTTTGTTTGCTTTTGTAATGGCAATGCCTTCCCAGTTATCGGGATTTACGCCATTGGTGCTAGTCGCCAGCCCCTGGCCTATGGAAGGCGGGCTTGGGGTAGTCACGGCACGGGCCCCGAGGTCGGGTCGTGACACAACACAACAGATGATGCATCAATCAGATGCTCGGTCTGTATGTTATGGTCTTTTAGTAAAAAGGGCCTAGTTGGATTCGAGTCCGATCCAACCCGAACATACTCCAACTTCTACCAAAACTGAAGTAGAGTATCTAAAAAGGTACTCAATATTGCAAGGTACCCAACACCACTAACAATACATCCATTGGACACATTGTCTAGGAGATACAAATGTTTTAGTAAATAGGGACTGGCTGGGTCTATGCCTGGTCTGATCCTGTCGGACCAACTTGAACAACTCATCCCTGGGATCCCACGTACCCCAGTTTAATTATACAGACACAACCTGACCCAATGCGGGTCAGGGTTGGTCTGGTCCTACCTGGCCAGTGGTCTAGGCCCAATGATCCTTGCTAGACCCGGCCCGAGGTGGCTAAGGGTCCAGCCCATCAGGTCACCCGGCAACCCGGTCTTGTCCGACCCGGCTTGAAGGGCATGGGTCTGACCTCCTGGCATGGGTCTGGCAAGATGGGTACAGATCCAGCCCACTGGTGTAGATCCAGAACAGACCGCTGGTTGGGGCAAGACCTTCTAGATGAAGACAGATTACATGGTGTGGAGGGAGGGGCGCTGTCCAGCCAGGACATGGCAACCAAGCTGCATCTGGCCCACTGGACCCACGGATGTGGGGACTCCTTCATCCATGATCGACGGACTATGGCTCACTTGCCATCGGATGGAGCGGACATAGGATATCCCTCCACGTGGTTCCCAATGCCGCTTCTCCCACTGCCTCTGTGTCCTCCTACCGCCTCATAATGTCGATGGTGGAAATGATCCACCTAGAAGGTGTCCATTGGTACCACCATCCGGCATGCGACCAACATTGCTGCGTGCCACCACTCCTAGTGTGGTGGCAGAACCTATGACGGATCACCGGACGCCCTCCGATGGTCTGTTCTTCACGTCTCTTGCGTCTTTGGTCCCTGGAGATCACCCTCTTCACTATGAAGGCCTCAAATAAATCTTTCCATCAATTAAAGTGTTTGGCCACAATGAACACCCACAACAAAGAGGCTTGGGCCTTATTCATGTTTGCCCGTGCTCACCACGTTAGAAGTTTATAATCAAGGGAGGTTTGGAGATTTCACATTGATCAACAAGGATAATTAAAACCCAGAAAAAAAAATCCCAAAAGAAAAGTCACCCTTCCACATAAACCCATGAATCGTGGATCAACATGTTTTTGGGTTTATCCATTTTCATCATTTCAAAGAAAAAGAATGGGGAATAACTTTTAAAAATTAAATAACCCCTACCTCATTGACGTTCGATGCCGAAGCATTCGTTCTTGAGGTTTCAAGATGTTCATGTCCCTTCTGGATCCGTTTCTTGAGGAACATCTATGATGATTAAGTCTCGAGGGATTTCATCCTTCAATGGAGAAGAAAACTATCGGTGTTTCATTAGAGTATCCCTACAGTTTAATTACCCATTCTCCCACATATTGGTTAAATAAAAATAATCATGTCGCAACATTTCTATTATGTTGCGATATCACGTCATTACGTTGTTTCATTTATGAAAAATCATCACTGTTATACCTACATTATTTCATTGTTATGTTGTGTGAAACAAGCTATTAATGAGAATCATTAATGCTCCTTGTTTCTACCTGGTCATTTCACTACAACATTTCCATTCTCCACCCAATGGTGAGTAAATAAATAAAATTATTCCATTAAATTATTATTATTTTTTTAAGTCCAAAAAATAAATTTTCTGATAGGCCCTTGCTGACCGAAGTTAATTCATTTCTAGGTGAATCTTGGAATTCCAAATTCAACATTTCCCTTATATTTTAGATTGGAGCACCAATTTAGAAGATAGAAAAACCCACTCACATGATTACCAAAAGTACCATAAAAAATGTCCAAAAAAATTAACTTTCACCGTTGACCCACACCAATCGAGCATAGGATTCACCTAAGGGGAAAATCCCCTACGACATCAAAGATACTCTCAGATTTTTAATCCAAGTCACCATTTAGAGTTATATGTATTTTTGAATAAAATAATTGTTACTTAATTATTTTATGCATGAACAATAAATAACATCCACTATTGTCCAGCACCAACCAATGTTAGGATCCACCTAAGGAAATAATACACTTACGAGTTCATCGGTAGTCTCAAAATTTTAATCTGATTCAATGTTTGTGAGTTATAAACATTTGAAAAATAAAATAATTTTATTTAATAATTTTATTTATGGTTATACCATTTTTGGGTTTAACACTGGAGGCCTATGCCGACTAAACATAATCCACGTGTAGGGTAAACCCGCCATATTAAATGCAATGGTGCTCTTAGATTTTTGATTCGGTAACCCATTTAAGAGTTATTTCTATTTTTCAATAAAATTTCTCACATGCGCTATTTAAACCATAACATTTTTTGAAGAATCATTCTAGGAACCTCGATCCTTATAATCGTACACTATCTCAGTGCCTAGTCTCGAAATAATTCTTTGAAAACAATAAAGAAATTACAAAAAAAAAACAGTGACATGAAATCCCATTTCACTTCTTCTCTTTGTTCATAGTTTTCTATATTTTAATTTTCTTCTCTTACGTTCCTATAAAGAAAAAAGACTTGGATAATTATTTCTGAGTCTTGATAGCACATGATGTAATATTATCATATGATGAGAATGTTTGAGATATCAATTCTATTTAAAGGATTTTATTAATCCAATTAAAGAAAAAAAAATCAATCTTGCTCTTTAGATTATGTACACAGTTCACTATATTCCTTAATAACCATGTAATATTTTCTTCATACGTAACAACATTTTTTACTTCCTTTTGTCTCAAACTCAGAAGTTGTCTCTCTATATCCTCTCTTTGTTTGTGAGGAACATGTTTTTCTAATAAAAGTTACTTAAAATAATCAATTCCCTGTTTGGTATTTCCTCTTCATACTTAGTGTTTTGATTCAATGAAAAACATTTCCCACATATCCTAAGAGATGATAAAATTCCAGGGAAAACATATCCCATTCATTACATTCTAAAGTATGAAATATATTCTCCAAGAAATATACCCATAATTCAGTTAGAAATGGATTTCTAGTCTTATTGAATGATGGAGGATTATAATGAATGACATTTTATAACATTTTTACACCATGTTGTGGATTAATAGTATTCTTTATATGGTAAAGGTTATTATTCACAACCTGAGCCAGCTATCCTAATATAGTTATAAATTGTTCATCTCTTAATAAAGCTCCATCTTCATTATATTTATCTTTATTAATAGGGAAATTCCTATATGGATTACGTGCATTTATATGGCTTTTATTCTTTTCACTAGGTTCCATTATTGAATATTGAAATATAATATACTATATAACAACATTATGAATCATAATGTGTAATTTTCAAACTACTTAAACACTAAATATAAATTTAAATATTCATGCATGAGTAATCTTAAAATCATAAACATAGTTTTTTTGGGAATATTATTATATCATATTTTTTTTTCTAATACGTTATAGTTATTTATTAATAACATTTTAATTAACCTAATAATATTCCCTAAGAGTTTCAAACTAGGTGAATTGTAAGGGAACAATCAATGTGCACCAGAATTTTAGATGAGATATACTCAAACCAACTATTTTTTGGGTTATTACCGCTGGATACATTTATTCCAAAACCACATCCACTTATAGTATCCAAAAATTAATATATTTCTATGAAAACTATATAATCATGACCTTACTAAAACTTTAGGATGTTATCTTATATTTTTACTCATCTTTAAAGTCAATTATTGTCTTATATTCTCTAATATATGTTTTTGTAAATCTAGTTCCCAGGGTTTCTACGAAATATACTCTAATGCAAACTATAAATACATTTTCACTAGTATCCTAGAGTTGGTGGTTACTTTATTTAATTAGTGCTAGATACAAGATATCTCATCCCAAAGGTCCAAATAGTTTCATAGACTTGTAAAACTAAAGGCATACTCGAATCTCACGTTATATTTGAAAAAAATAAAATAAAAGATGGCATTTTTTTGAGAACACCATTATTATTTTTAGAATATTTCTACATATAAATCATAATACACTTCTTGAAATCCTAGAAAAAGGAAATAGATGAATAGGGTGATCTAAAATGCTCAATAAAGGTAAGAATACAATGAAATCTAATTAATCATGAATAATATGAAAGAATAAAATTATAATAAAAAAATTCCATATAAATAATAACATGAGATTGAAAATTATCAATGTATATAATTACTAGTAAAATAATCCCATGCACATCATGAAACGAATTCATAATCATTGAATTCATAATACTAGATATCAGAAACATACAATTGAGGCTTCATCCCAATACATATTATATTAATGGTTAAGGCCTTAGGAAAATACCTAATCTAGGTTTTATCATGATACTTAATGATACAATGAGGGTGTGTGTAATTATAGGCACCATAATTCATTCATTATATGAATAAACAATACAATTTGATCAACATGACTTAAAATCAATAACTCATTATATTGGAAGAAGTAGAATATAGAATATCAATACATTTTCAAGTAAAATTGATCATAAAACATACATAGAAACATGATGGATGGTATCATAAGATTATATACTAATAAAAATATTCAGAAAAGGATTTTTATAAAGATGAAAATACTTTAAAAATTTTACTTGAAAATTTCTTGAAGAAAATACCCTTTTCATTTTGAAATCACTTATTTAAATTCTATTTTTCCAAAATTTTTAAGAAAAACTTTTTTATTTAAATGTAACCTTATAAATTTTTTAAATAAGATTTCAATTAATGATTTACCATGATGGTAGAAAATTCCATTCAATCCACAAAATTTAAAAAAACATTTGTTTCTCACTTTTTTAAAAATGTTAAAAAAATACTTCGATCGGAAAATGGAAAGAAGGTTCCTTTAAAAACATTTTATTATAAAGTAAAAATAGGTTAAAATGACCTTAATAAATCATTTTATAATGTTAAATACATTATTTTCATCATTTCAAGGAAAATAAGGATAGGGTATAGAAAGATTCCTGACCAAGTATAAGAAAGAGTGTGGGTTTCCCTTAAAAACTTTAATTTTAAATCTTGAATACTTAAAGAAATGAAAATGAAATGAAAATTTTTAATTTATATAAAAAAATAACAGTATAATAAAATAAATTTTGTTTAATATAGAAATATCAAATAATCCTTCCAAAATATACTTAAACATAAACAATCTTAAATAACATTGAGATTTTGAAATAAACCTTATCCTCCGGATTGAGTTCCTTAATATGTATCTGAACCTCCTAAATAATAAATATAGATTTATTATAAATATATTACATATCCATACTCATATATTTAATACCATATATTATTTAAATATAATATTTTATGACCCATTTATTAACAATTATTTAATATAATTTCTGTTTCGGGTAATAACCACTTTATTTTTTTCGTGTATGTTTTTTTTGGTAGTTTCCATCTTTATTCTTCAATCATCGGTTAAATCACATAGAGAATTTTATTTATGATATAAATAAAATATATATTAATTATATATATTTATAGTCATCCATAATATTTGTTTATAGAAAAATTAATTACACTATTCATGGAGGCGGTAAGCCATATGTGCCCATGAACACTATTTATATTTTTTGACGGAGGGGAAAAAAGAAAGTTAAATAGTAATATAATTTTACATAATAATTATTGTATCATATATATAATATGTATTCATTAAATCTATCCTTATTACCATCCATGTCAAAATAAAATGAAAAATGAATCACATCACTTCGTGTTAGTAAAAGTATAAGTAAAAAAGAAAGATCTTGGTGAAGACTATTACCCTCAATTAGAAAAACCTATTTAAGATTTCATATTAAGGTCCCTGGGGTTTGTTTTTGGGAATAAAAAAATTATAGATCGTAGATAAGGATTTTTTGGAGATATTTTTACAGGGTTTGGTTGAGATAAATATTTTAGGATTTGTGTAAATGTTTGGGGATAAAGTGCCCTTTAATAATTGAGGTGAGTGTCATACATGTAATTTATCAATGTTTCAAAACAATATCAATTATCCGTCTTGGTAAAATGGATCCAAAATACCACAAATTCTAATATTATAAAGTTATGTTCAATATAAGACTTACCAACTATGTTTTAGAATGTTTTAGGTAATATTGGCTATTATATTTATAGAATAACCCCCAATAAACCAGTTTTAACTTTAATCATGGTGACATATTTTTACTATTTTTTCCATTAATTATGACAAATATTAAGTTTAACATATTAAAAAATATTTATTATTCTTATTAGAATTATATAATCTATTTTTTAAAATTCAATTCACTTAATTCATAGAAATTCATTTAAAATTAGACCATAAACATGACCCAATGTCGTTTTACAAAGAAAACGTTTTCTTAAGTATAAATAGTTTTTAGGTTAATAATCAACATAAAAATGATTCAAATAAAATGAATTGTATTAATAATAATATAACTGAACAAATTATTTATTTTAAAATCATTTGAAAACAAAATTCAACTTTTTAAATACATTAAATGAAAAGATATTTTTTAATTAAAAACAGTATTTTTCACTATGCATCAAAAACATAATTTTTAAAGAAAATTCTCAAAATTTAAATCGAAAATAATTTTTATATGTTGATTAATAAAATTAAATTCATTGTTTTAAATATATTTTCTAATAATAGAATGAAACCATTTTAAAATAAGCGTGAAAAGCACGATTAAACCATTTTTATCAAAATATAGTTTAAACATAAAACTGGATTTATTATTATCCCATGCCTAGAAAAAAATTTATATGAATGGTAAAAGTTTGAAAGAATATATGATATATAAATTTCATTAAAATTAGTCACCAATAGTGATTTATTTAATTTATTAACATAAAAACATATTTTCTTCATAAAAACAACATTTCAGGAAAATATTTCATTTTCATTCAAATTATTATTATTTTTATTTTAATTTAAAATAAATTGGAAACCAATTTTATTTATGCATGTGTAACGAATAGAATTTTAATTATTTAGTTATTCTTATTCATAACCAAAAATTTAAGGCTTGTTTATAATGGTATATTATATTACGGTTCATTTAGACTTAGGGTTGCAAGAATCATAAGCTATCAAAGTGATTAAATTTATTTAACATAAAATATATAATAAAATCTTAGGGTGTTACAATTAAGAAGGATCAAAGTGATCTGGATTCTTATTTTGATGTGTGTTCAAGGAAAATAAAATTTGTTCCATATAGATGTGAAGTCTGTATTCATGAATAGAGAACTCAAAGGGGAAGATTAGATCAAAGCACTATATGTTTTTAACCATGATGGTCATGGTTCTATTGTTTCTAGGTAGAGTGAATAATTATAAGGGATTAAAAAATCTACCCGAGTATAATATTCCCTGACAGATTATATATTAAATACCATGAACATAATATAAGGTAATGTGTAAATCAATATTTATTTTATGGGAGATGACATAAATTCAGTCATTATAGTTGTATATTTTGACGAAATAATTTTTCAATAAATGGTGATAAATAATTCAAGGAATTTTTTTATCAAATGATATAGAACTTTTAAATTTTCGATATTATAGATATGAATTTTTTTTTCAAGTATTTAATATGATTTTTTATACCTATCTATTGTAAGAGATGTTTGATTATGAGTTATTTTATAGGTTTGAAATGAAATAATTGATATATTTAACTCCTATTATAACAATGGAGACCATGTTTTTATTGGATATTGAAAGAAGTATTGTAGACCTAAGAGTGTTCCAAACTATAATCAAGGTTATAATATACTTGATGTCATCTTGAATGGACATTATATTTTTTTATCTCTCTATGTCTATGATTTCAATGAAATATTGGGAGTTTAATATTATGGTTTAAAAATTGATATTAAACTATATAAAGGGCCTGTTGTTTATGTATTAAGGCATTAAAAGTACACATAATTACATCTTTATAATTATTCAGATAATGATTGGGATGGAGATGTTAGAGAAAAAAAATAAACTTCTATAAGTATATTTACTTATAACACTCTAACAATAATTTAATTTGGGTATATTATGGAATCCCAAGACATAAATAAAATGATATAGATAAATTATAAAATTTCATAAATAATGGTGAATTCTATACAACTTTTTATGATTAAGTGTCACAACCAAAGTGTAGTCATATTTTTAAAAAATCTAGTTAAATATTTAAGGTCAATGAATATTGAAATAAAGAACCACTTCATTGATAAAGTGGTCTAATATAGAGATATTTCACTAGAATATATTTAAAATGGATAAAGATATGAGTATCTTGATGAAACCCTGAATTTAGGATGTATTCTGCACATGAGAGTGATTTTGGGAGATTATTATCTCCCAGGAACAAGTTAAGCACACTATTTTTTTCTATATTTATTTCTCATGATTATTTTTTATAAAGGGAGAAAATAGAAATGCAATATCTTGAAAAATAATATAAACATGAATATTTTTTTTGGTGATAATAAAATGTTAGAAAGGAAGAAGATTTTTCATAGTAGGGGGATACAAATGGTCTTTGTAGTAGAACCATAGAGAAGTTCTCAAATTGTTTTAACATCTTTTTAATAAATAGGAATGGGAAAATTATGAAACCATAGAGATTAAGGAACCCACATGAAATTAATTTATTAAGTGGATGTTGTGAGAAATCATCAATTGATAAATGGTCAATATATCAATAATCATTACATTAAGGGCTAGACTATTGTTAGAAATATCATTTTATACTATGATATAGTATTCATATAACTTAGACATTGTGATCATGATTTATATTATTTATTGAGATAAGTAATTAATTATTTATGATTATGGTGTAATTATTTAATTATTATAAACATACTCATGGATGGGTTTTAGGATAATTTTAGTTTATTTGGTAGAAAAGTAATGCATTTTTCTTGAGGATGGACAAACCATACTATAATGTATTATTGTTACAATAAAATGTGATAAATAAGGGAAGTTAGTTACTATGACATGATACTCATTCCATAATATACATTTATTTCACCATTTAGGTTTTCTAAGTCATTATATGGTTAATATTATGTGGTCATTATTCCATAAGTATAACAATTGTTTCAGAGAAGAATATTTTATAATGTAATGTGACCAACCACTAAACACTTTTGTTATAGTATAATTAAGTGTTATATCATAAGAATTATTAGCACTCCATAAAATTTCTTACTAAAATTAAAGTACAAGTGAGGATTAATAATTATTTTCCTTAATATAATTCATTACACCGTAATTTTTTCGAGACTGGTGCGATATTTTTGGTTCCCATTAAATATTTAAACAGTTATATAATCTAATATTTTTGGACTATGAGTTTACTGAGAATTAAACCATAATGTATGGATGTTACATTGTAATGTATTTGAGTTATTTGATGAAAGGTGTTTCACCAAAATATTAGTGATTAAGAACCATGAGACAGCTGGCTATACATATCACCTAATTTTTTTGTATAAAATTTCCTTTAAATAAGCCATGTGTTTGATAAATTTTCTCACACACAATAATAAATTTAAATGAATAATAAATTATTATATTAAGGTATATCATTTTAATGGAATAAACATTACAATATAGATAAAATAATTATAATTAGGAAAAATTAAAAGGGAATAAATATACAAGTAAACAAAATAAGATTGGAATATTCATCATAAAGATATCACAAGAAGATCCTAAAATTGATGATAACTATTGAATAAAACAGTAGATTCATTTTAACTATCTTGATAAATAAATAAAGGAAAATAAGGAACTATTTTGAAAAAAAGTGTACTTTAATACACAGTAACGGAAAAGGGAAATGTGGGTTATGGGTATATAAAGTCATTATGAATATATGGCTATTGGGAAATTCTATACATTAGGAATATGCTATCATTAGTTATGAATGTTTTTATCAATGTAAATTATATTATTAGTTAAAATAATATTATATACTCAATAAAGATAATCATGAGTTTTGACTATTGTAATATAGTCCTTAATATAGTGGGTACTGAAAGAAGTAACCAGATGATGAAATTTATATAGAAAGAGAGAATCTTTGACATTAAGTAGTTGGAGTCTCTCATAAGAGGGAAATTTTTCCATGATTATTAAGGATGAATCACTAGGGATTTCCCTAGAACAAAACCAAGTATATCTTCAGTATTTTTTCTTGAGTGAAATTATCCTTGGGGGAAGTTCAAGCTCATAGAAATCACTATGAGATCCGTTCTAGCTGAATCACTACCCGTGACTACCACCATTGGTTAGATAACTATTAGAGATTCTGAAGTGGTCTTTACTGGTTTTAAAGTTATATATTAGGTTGATATTAACATGTGATTACTAATTAAAAATATTAGTTTTTTTATTATTTACTTTTTTGTGTGTACATTTAAAAAATGTTATTTTTTGTTAGATTTATTAAATTTTAGGAATGATTTTAATTAAATGTATTTATAAAATTTAAATAATATTATCAATACACATGTATTAATAAAATTAAATTTATTTTTAGTTTATAAATATTTTATTTTGAATATATTAGAATAATATCATTTAATTTTAAAAAGGATATTCTTTAATAAATTATTTTTTAAGTGCCCTGTATTTTTATGTTAATAATATAAATTTATTGCAATTAATGAATGATTTAAATGAATCGTATAATATTAATATATATAGATCAAATTAGATTCCTTAGTTTACCTTATTATAATTCAGGCTTCCAAAGAAATTTCTTTTATCTTTCACTTATATAATTTCCTCTCCTCTACCCATTATAAACAACTTATATGCTTTGGTTTTATGTGATTCTTCTAGACCCACACTTTTTAATTTGGTTCTAAACATATATACTTTTACACATAATTTTGAATTTATAACCAACTCCTACAATATAAAATTTTTGTCTCTTTAGTAGAAACATACATATTATATCCTCAACAAATACATATACTATATAATAAAATGAAATCCTTCATCAAAGTCCACATATACACTAATCACAATAAATTTAATAAAAATGGTCACTATGAGAAATTGGGATAAATAATAAAAATATTGATCTGAAATGGTTAGTAATGTGTAAAAAGTAATCAATTAGACATAAAAGTGTTATAAATAAGTCATAATAACGAGATATTTGTGATAATGGGAGAAATATCATTATTTATTGAATAATATCATAGAGAAATAATAAGTGATCATGATAAATGAGAATATAATCTTATGTCATTGAATAAAATAATATAAATGATGATGATGAAAGAATAAAATAAAATATAATATAAGGATATAAAAACATAGAGAAATAATTAGGAACCATGGTGACAAAAAATAATAATGAAGAAAAAGAATAATAATAAAAAATCACAACATATGTATAACATCTCTTCCAAAACAATCATAAAATTCTGCACATAGATAATTACATAATGAAAAAACATAACATAATGTGAAAGGATAAATACATCACGTCCACACATATGTGTGAAATATGAATATGAAAACTGTAACTAAGTGGCCTTGGATGACTTGGTTCGTCACTCGAACCAGATCACTACTAGGCTCAATGCGAATCCTATATTTTCACAGAAAAATAACTTGGTCGTGGGTAGTAGGAATTCACGCATGGGAAAGGTCTTACCCTTAATATTAATAATAATCCATCCATAGAAACTATAGAGATTCCATAATTACCTTTATATGTATTCACATCCATCAGTATGAAATACAAAAAAGTAAAATGATAAAGAAACAAAAAAAGGAATAATATTTAAACATCTATCCATAATAAACAACTAAATTAGATTTAATATAAGTAGATTAAATATATACAAACTAAAAAAATATAACTAGTCGAATTAGAATATAAAACATCATAAAATAAAATACTACCCAAAAAACTATAACATCACCCAAAATTACCCTTGACCAATCACCACATTCCACATATCCATCAATAGACAACCCTGAAAATTAAAGGACAGAAACCAAACTAGATGCATAAAAAATAAAAAATATAGAATCTTACACACATGTAAACATGTGCATAAGTCTGGTTTTAGATAATCATTATTAACAAAACATCAGTAAGGATTCTATGAAATATCCTTCATTAATAGTACATAATGATATATATTGAAAAATAATTATAAAATAGGGGTTTTCAAGTGTTAGTATATAAGAAACCCAATAACATGCCCTCACCACAAATTTAAAATAATTTCCCATTTTAAATAAAACAAGTGTGGATGGACACTTTATTTTTTCCTATTTATAAAATGGAAAGAGAATATTTACAATCATTGAAAAAAACTAAATTCACATTTTTTACCCTATCCATGAATTTCCTAAAAATATCTTTTTATAGATAAACTTTTTGAAACTAATTTTTTTAAAACCCTTTTAGGAAAGAAACAAATAATTCCACTTAAATCACACCTTTGAACCCATTTTAAAATTATTTTCAATGTAACCAAGAACAAACTCATGGTAAAATAAATATTATTTTATTAGATCCTTTAGAAAATCCTAATGAGGTACTTGGATTCATGTAAAAATTCCTTATACTCAAGTAACACAATGTAAACTAGAGATAAAAACCCTAATATGATACTAAGGAGTGTATTTGTCCTGATTATCCCATCAAACTAGTAAGTCCCCATAACTATCGTTGGGGGGAAAGTAAACCACGAGAAAATACTCTATCCACAAAGAACTCAACATTTGTGAGTAATGAATCCCTAGAAAATGAGAAATGAACACTTTAGGTTAAACATATACTAACCCTAACTTATCGACTAAGGACAACCATAAGATATCAAATAAAGGTGAAAACCCAATGAGGAATAAGGGAAAAGCATAAAATATTCAAAATAAACCTTATCTCATCTTCTAAACCCACTCACAAAATATTCCCTTACACATTCATGCTTAATAATTACATAGATATGTCTAAATAAAAAACCCCCATATGGGGGCATAATTCAAAATGACATTATAATTAAAAGGGGGCTTTAATGATGGTCTCATGTGTTTTATAAAAAAAATACTTAAAATTTTCCAGTATTGCCTTTTATAATAGGTTCATAGACAGAAATCCATTTTTCACTATTTGAAATCCCATTTCAAATCATTCCTTAAAACCAAATTATCAAATAATTCATTGAAATTCATTTGGAAACCAACTATTTTACAAAATTTTATTTTTAAAGTATTTTAAAACACCACCGAGACCCAATGATCTCAAAACCATTATAACAAGGTCAAAATCCATTCTTTTTATGAAACATATCCTTTAAATAAAAAAACAAGAAAATTTTAAAATGAAAACACTGTTACATGATCTTCAAATACACTTTAATTCATTTAAATGATCCACTTGTTAATTTTCACAAACACATGGAATTCATAAAGTCCATCAATAATGTTAAAAACAATTTAAATGCAACAAAAAAACCTTAAGGGAAATAAATATAGGTATAATTAAATAATAAATACATTATGAATATTTTATCATTTTTTTGTGAATTATAGAGGAATTCTATTGAAATGTATACCTCATTTCAAGAAGAACTCATCAGAACATGTATCCCCTATTAGATAACTTAAAATCAAGGATATATTATCCATAAAAAACCCTAAAACACTAAAATAATATTCTATAAATGTATCATGTACACTAGAAACAGCCTCCATAATGGTTAGGATTTGAAGGAAGAGGATAATTGAAGGTAAGGGTTGGAGGGAGAAGAGAGGGAGAGAAACTAAAAGGAAAGAAGGTATTACCTCCTGAAAACTACTTAGAAATGTGGTATATAAAGCTTCAAATTAAAGGGAATGAAAATGAAGGACCTCCTTATGCATTCCCCACCTTTTTTAAATAAGATAAGAGAAGAGGGAGTTAAAAAAATAGAGTATGGTTTGAAGTGTAAATTGGATTTTCAAGGACAATAAAGAACCTCAAATAGTTATGTTTTATGTTTTGGTAAACCATTTGGAAACCATGTTAACCTAACTAGACAAGAACTAAGCACCAACGTAACACCCTTATATTTTATCATTTATTTCTCTTTAATAAATTTTTTGTGATCAATATCTTATGATGCACACTACACCAAACTTATGCGAGTAATTAATTATTAAAAACATACAATGAAATAAATTAATAGATATCTAAATAAAATTGTTAAAATTATAGTAATAAAATCATGTAATTAAATACATTAAATTGTTGATAAATGATAAAGAATATTAGTAGCGTAATTCGTAGATAAATTGAAATTTTTTCTTTATATACATTGTTTTTATTATATATATATTATTTAAAAGATTGTTTATTTTATTTTTTGTATTACAAATATTTAAATTTTTTATATATTTATAAAAATGATGGATTATTCATGTATTCATTATCAAAATTTCATAAATAATGATTAAATCATTTGAAGGTAAATCGATTTAATTTTCAAAAAACTATTTTTATTCTCACAATGTGTTCTTATGTTAATAAATTTAATAAATCCATATAGATGAATTTTTTTAATGAATTTTTTTCTAATATATTAAATATATTTAAATAACATTCATCTAATTCAATGTACTATGTATGGAATGAGAATGAAAATTTTTATTCATAAAAATAACATCTTTATAAAAATTATTTTTACACATTTTTGCACACATATATTAGAATAATTTTTTTTCACATGATTGAGTTAAATCATGAAAAATAAATTTAATATTTTGAATAAAAATAATCAATTTTAGTTAATAAGTTTAACTTAATTTTTTTCCATAATGAATAGTTATCATGGTAACATCTTTGTCACCACAGTAATGGTTAAAGGGTTAATGTGGGGGTTAAATTAAGAGATAAAGCTTCAATTATCATTAAGACTTGTCTAAATATGATTGTTTTTCTAGATTTATATCTTAACCTATCCTATATTTTAAATTTTTCTGTTGTATTGGCGTTCTAAATAAAATGAATTTAAATTATTTTAAAATTTTGAATATTCAAAAGGGTTCTACTCCTCTCACTTAAGAAAGGTACATCATCTTCTCACTAATTTACACACTTGAAGAACTAAAAATCATCTAATCCATTTCCAAATATACTCCCAAATTTGTCCCCTATTTCATAGGGGTCATTATATCACCAAAAATCCATCCTAAGAATGATTAAGGTGTATGTTAAAGGAAGATACTCAAAGAAGAGGTAATATTATTTATCATGTTATGTCAATTTTATTTATTCATCCAACTCCTCCAAATATTCTATAAATATATGAATACAATAAGTATTTTTAAAATACAATTTTTTTTATTTTAATCGTTCATCTATTTTCAATGTTCTTTCTATCCAATGTAAAACAAAAGGCTTGCTCGTGTGTGCGTATAGACTATCATCTCCATGAAGTGATATGTTTCATTTTTCTTCACAGCCTTATGTAGGTAGTTATGTTCATAAATTTATTGAATATAAATTATATTTATAATATAATTATAATTATAGAAATAAAAATTAATATATATCATCATGTAATTTTATCTGTAAAAAAATTTAAACATCACTCGTGCGTACGGGCATACTACCGCCTCTATGAAGTGATGTAATTAACTTTTCACAAAATCAAGACATTAATTTTTATAAAAGTGAATATAATGATTAAATAAAATATTTATGATGTGATTAATATTATTTAAATGATTAAACCATAACTAATGTTCAAGAACCATAATCTTGTAACTGAAACAAGAATGAAAAAGAAAACATCTAACACCTAAAATATTTATTTTAGTGGATAATTATTAACAAATGAGAGACTGTAAATCATGAATGAATCTTATACGGGAAGATAATTAAGAATATAGTTCCTATATATATTTATAATTAATTTAAATTTATTATATATAAGGTTAGATCATATACTATGAAAGTTGATACTCAAGGTAATATTTTATGTTTAAATCTCATTTTCATTCGGGATTTTTTATATTTAAACATCCATTGGGAAAATTGTATGATATCTATACTTATATATCATTATATATATATATATATATATATATCTCTCTCTTAATTCCAATCTATTTTCTTCTCCTATGATTATTTCATGGGTTTTCATGTATTCATTTTATTTTCCACCTCTTTGGTGCTCAAAAACAAATAAAGAATGTTTTTTAAAAAAGATTATTTTATTTCTTATTTTATATTAGGAATATTTTCCTTCTATATCTAAATTATTTAAAATGTTTCAAAAATTTCGTTTAAGATAATCAATTAATTTAAAAATTAATTTTCTACTAGATCATAATATCTTTATAATGGATTAAAAAATTAATTTATAAAATGTTTTTCGTACAAGTTATTTTATTTTTTTACAAAATTATAGAACGATTTTTTTAATTTTCAATGAATAAATATTCATTCTTGATATCATGAAAATTATTATTTTTAATAATCCTTTACATTATTTCTTGGATGTAGAAATAAAATACATTTCCATTTTTTGTAATTTTTAGTTCTTAAAAGTTACCAAAATAAGAGGTTGTTTTCTGTATTTTTTTAAATAATATTTTAAATTATTTTACAATAGTATTTTTCATCTATGTAAAAATAATATAAGGAATATTATTCTTCAATGGTTATATTAACTAATTATACAATATATTTTATTTCTTCATATTTCATATAATGAATAACTTTCAAGAATGTTTCCATGAAATAAAATTTTTACCCTAGGTAAATTAATAAATAATTGAATGATGAATATTTTTTTTGATCTTGTTGCATATATATTCATGGTTTTAATTATATTTTGTCATAGATAATAATTATATAAACATATAATAAATTAGGTAAATATTTATATCTCACATGATAATATGATATGGAATAGAATGTAAACACAATCAAATATGGGACTATATCCACCATGCATGAAAAAGGAATGAAAAGTGAACCCAATCCACTATGAAATTATATCTTCTTTGTAATGATTGTCTTGTATATTATACTTGACCGATTAAATGAGTTCTTATTATTATGATTTTGACACACTCTTATGACATTTTCTTATGCTTATGATATCCCTTAATGAATCATGGTTGATTATAAATTATTCACACTCTTACAACACATGTATTTTGTTATGATAAAGAATTATTCCATGAATCATGATTTATGATCTATGAATTTTTTGGTATGTTTTTTTAATTTATTGTAATGATATTTTTCAATTATAATTATCATATTCTAACTCATAATCTTAAATTTATTTCTCTCATTTTTACCTGTAGCATAAAATTGATGTCACCCTTTCTTATGATTATATTTTCCTCAGGTTATGAAGAAATTTATCTAATAGGATCTTGAATATAATGGTAATATATGAGTAGAAAGTTGTGTGAGATATTGAAAATATTTCATTAAATAAGCTGATTATGTATTTAGTCTCAAAAGATAGACTAACTTTATAGTTCTGGGTTGTTAATTATAATGTTATACATAATTTTTTCATCAAAAGACATGAAATATGTATGTATGTTTTGATTAGGTTTTGTCAGTTGGTATCAAAGAAGGGTTTAAGTATTTTAATATATTAATTTATGAAGAATATATGGAAATAACTTAAGAAAACATATTATTAACTAAATTTAATATAGGATGAAACCAAAGTATCACATGAAATTAACAAGTTGACATAATTTAGGAAATATTAGGAGTTATTTTCATGATTATAAGATTTCTCACTGTAATTAGTGATTCTTAATTCTTACACTATTATTTTTTGGTTTTATTTAATTACTTTAACTAGGAGGAATCATGTCAATAATGAATGTGGTGGGAAATGTAATGTTTATCATCATTGAAGAGAAAACGACATCTGTATTAGAATGAAAAATCATTTTTTTATGATTAAAAAACTCTTTGAAACCATTAACCAAGATAATATTATAATTGAACTAAAGGTAAAATTCATTTTTTAGTATTTCATGACGAAAAATACACTTTTATTTAGTGGGTAGTTTAATCCATTAATTTCTTAGTAATAGTTTAGTACCATGGGAATGATATTTTCAAATATATAGTGCTCAAATAATCAATAAGTTGTCTTGACCATTTATCATTTTGAAAGGAAAGTAGATTAATTTTTTAATATTATTAATAATATGTGGCAATATGATGAAATTGACTCTATGTAATAAAAAGATTTTTAGTGGTTATTTTTTAATAGGTAATTTCCCCAAACTCTGCATAAAAATGGATAGATAATCCATTGAGATCAAGCAGAAGGATATTGAATCCATTGGTATCTTTGAAGAAAATTTTACAAGATATTAATGGTACAATTTTGGTTTTATCATCAACCCTAAAATCAAAATTGATCAATTATTTTTTTGATTAAAACCATGTATCTGAATGGTAATAACCATAATTTACTTCACTGGATATGAAAAAATCATTTAATGTGCTATGAAGGTAGAAATGGATACTAGAGAATATAATTATTCTAAATGACATTGAGTGAAATTTTTAGATTCTTATAAATTATAATAATAAAACCCATGGAGGAAAAAAAGATTCCTTTCGGATGAAATTGTTGAGAGAAATAATGGAAAAATTTCCTTAAGGGGATTGGTAAATGTTTTATGTATGGAAAAGATGGCCATTAAAAAATAAATGCTAAAGGGATATGAGTAGGATAATAAATGAAATAAATGGATAAAAAACTCAACAGAATTCACTACCCACACTCCTATTCTTCAATTTCACAGAGTATAGTAATTATACAAACTAGAGTAGAATTTTATGGCTAATGATGAAAATCCGCCGTAGAAACCAATTAATCTAATAGACAAAGGGAATTATCAAATGATCACAACTTTTAAAGTGGGTCACGAGTAAAAAATGTTAAATGATACAATTATCATTCACTCTATAATCTAAAACTACTTATTCTACTCAAGGTTTATACACTATTTAAAATCTAAATAATTTTATAATAGTATTACATCACCAACTCAATGATTACATATTGAATTATTGATGAAAACTCATAATGGTAGAGTGATTACATCTCTAGTATACATCCATTATCTAATATATGTTTTTTTTAAATTTGATTCATATAAATTATATTATTCTCCCTCTAGTTGAATTTATAATGTGTTTTTGGGAATGGATTGGTTGTCTATATATAGATCCTATATCAATTTCTGTTGAAAGGAAGTCACATTTGATATTCCAAATCAACATATGATCATCTATCAGTGTGAAGATAAATATGAAATTAAAATATAAAATAATTCCATTATATAGGTCTTACAAACTATTAATGGGGGTTATTTATCTTAAATGGTTAGGGATAAAATCAATATGGATCATATGCCTATTATTCTAAAACTTGTCAATGTATTTCCTGAAGACTAACATAGTCATCCCATGAATCATGAAGTTTATTTAATTATATGTCATACCTAGGGATAGGAATATCTAATATACTCTTTATTGAATAACCAAATTATTCTTTAAGAATTGAAGGAGAAACTTTTCGAGAAAAAGGATAAGAGATTCATTTGGACATGTGATTTTCCATGGGGTAAATCCATTATTTTTTAAGTAAAAATATGGATCCATAAATCTTAATATTTATTACATTTAACATAATATGATCATCATCATGAATAAGTATCATATATCCTATGTTTTTTATTTTTTTAATGTTATACTTAATACCCTACTATAGTAGTTAAACACTATATCTTGAACTACCAAAAAATACACACTCTAAAGAGCCATTATTTATGATTATATTTAAATTTTTATTTTCATAATGTTATAATTTTATTTTTAAAAATTAAAATCATTTTATAATTCATCATAAAGATATTTATTAAGAATATATTTTGAGATTTTTTTTAAAATATTGATTTTAGGTGAATAGTGAAAATTCCTTTTTTAAAGCCATGAATTTTAGGAAATTTCTTTGATGTAATTATAAAATAAAACTCAAAAAAACCTTATCTTGAAAAATTATATGTTTTAAATTCAATATTATATATTTTTAAATATATTTTTTAATGTATCAATCTATATCTGAAAATTTAAAACATAAGTCACACTACTAAAAAAACAATATATAGACACAAACCTATAACTGTGGTCAGGATTCTATGTAAATTTTGGGAACCAATAGCAATGTGAAATATATTTTTGGAAGTATTTCCTTCCTATAACCATAGTAATGATTTTCTATGTCCAAAGGAAATATCCATATCTATAACCTATCTTTATCCATGAGAAGGATTTTCTATAACCATTTTGAAATTCCCATGAAAAAATACACTAATAACCACGAGCATGATGGGATATTTCCATGAGCCATTCCCTTGGTTATAGAATATTTGTTTGGGAATTTTTTTTTTACATGAAAAAGTGTGAAGAATTATTTTACCCATTAAATTGGCCAGTAAAAAATCCTATATCCACGAGTATAGGTGTACATATCTATAGGCTTGCCACATCAACATCTATATCCATAGTCATAAGTTTTAATGAATATCGGTCAGTCTGCATGGACTAAAATAACATTATAAATATATATATATATATATATGTGTGTGTGTGTGTGTTTATATAAATTCCTAAAACACATTGCGGTGTAGTGGTAATTGTGTTTGTTCTATACAGAGGATATGCATGTACAAAAATCATTAGAATTTAATTATTTACCTATAAATACATGATCTTTGCTAATATAATTCCATAAATACATGAGGAATAATCTATTTACATTGTTTTTATGCATATATAAAATCCAACCACATGTAACCTTAGATATAGCCATGGGTTGCCCCCATGCCTAGAGGTGTTCTATGTGGACCAGAATCATATCATGGACTAGGTTCCATGTGGAAAAAACCTATATTCCTGTGAATATCCCATGCGTGTTTGTATATATATATATACACATGGATATATACATTCCAATATTTATCCATAGGCCTGATTCTTTTGACTATAACTGAATTTCCAACTTGTTTCACATTTTACAGTAAAACAGTTTTATTGTATGATAATTTTTTTATTTTAAAATTAAATAATGAAAATTTTATAACTTTAATACAATTAAATGGATTTAAAATTTTTAATTAGTAGGTACAAATTATATAAAAATTATAGTGTTATTTTTATTCATAATGGAAAAAATTAAAAGGTAAAAACAAGTTACCATGATAAAAGTTAAAATGGTAAAATTGGAAAATCTAATGGTAAAGAGTTGAAAAAATGTTTAAAAAATTAGTTCAATTTAATTTATGAGGATTTATAGGAATTATCCCTTATCCACTCTATTTTTTATCATTTTTAGATCCACTTTACTTAAGATTAACTTTCCATTATTAAATAGTTATTTTTATTTAAAAAAATGTTATCCTTTTTCCGTTATAAAAGGGTCCCCTCACCAAAAATTTAATAACACTCCTAAAATTCAATTTTAAATTTAAATATTTCAATTTTTATTTCCCCTATAATCCTATCATTATTCCATTACCTTTTAATCACAATATTTTATTATAAGCCCTCCATTTCCCAGGGATTATCCAGACAAATCCAAAAGTGTTGAACATGAGTAATAATTTTTACTTAAATTATTTTCGTTCTATCATACATTTAGAATTATAGTTTTATCAACCCTATATAGTAAAAAAAAATTATTAGTTTTTTTCTTAATTTTATTAACTTACATTAATAATCATTTTGGACCGCATCCCTTTTTCTTATGAAAAACAAAAATGTGGTTCATGCGTATGTGTGTGCAGACTACCGCCTTCACAAAAAAAATTATTTCATTTTACCTCACCAATGAAAATGGATGTTAATGAAGAGGAAGATAATCATTAATTATTATATATATATAATTTTTATATTCTTTATACAGTAAACCATGTTACTTATTTTTTGATTCTAAGGAAAATGAAATCATCATCCATGTTTACGTGTATACAACAACCTCCATAGAATGGTGAATTCTGCTTTTTAAATTGTCTCATTTCATGTATGGATTTAAGAAAAGTTTTAAAGGATAAATATAATTTTTATAACACTATAAATGTTCTTGTAAGAAAAATTTAATATCCAATTAATTATATAAATAGTATACAATCATTATAAAATTAATCTTCTTAAACAAGCATATTAAGAGATTTTTTTATTCATATCATGTAAAATTTTGATATCAATTAATTTTTCTTGTAATTCCATAAAATTATAAAATATCACACTAATAAACACTATATATAATCAATAGAATTCTATTATAATGATTTTACACCTAAAAACCTCATAATCATTTATTAAATAAGTGCATGTTAATGTTTGGGTATGTTTAACCATCTTTATGAAAAATAATCTAAATATATATATCATGAATGACCATGGAAAAATAATTAATTGTATAATATGTTATAAATTTTTAAATAATATTTTTTCTTAGTTTAAGAGTGTAATGAATCCATTTTTTATATATTCCTTTGAATATTTCAATATGCATCCCTTAATTTTTCCTCAGAGTAGGCATTATGTTCGCATGTCCCAAGACCCCAGAATTAATATATCATAAATATTAATATATATTAAAAATAAGGTATATTTTCAAGATTAATATTTTTCCCAATCATTAGAACCTCATATTATAAATCTGAGACTGTGTTGTTTCTATAGAATTTTATTTACCCAAAGTGAAATTTAATGTTAGTAAACATCGAGTTTCTAGTTTAGGATAGTCATTAGACGGTGCGATAAGTGAATTTATTGATTAATTTATTAAATTACCTAAACCTGATTCCTCCTATTTTTATATATTTTATTTGAAAATACACAAGGTTATCTAAAAAAACCTAGGGTTATTCAAAGTACCAAGGGGGGTTACCGCTGATAGACTATAATGGATCATGGAACGACGATCGTTCTTCATGGGATTCATCTTCACCAATGATGTTCCAGGATCTCAGTAATGAAAATGGATCTGAACACTTCTTCATTAGTAATTAATCATAATTCAAGTTAGGGAATTTTATTTCATGGATTTACACCCTTGATTAATTTGATATGAATAGATTATTATAAACTTTTCTGTTTTGGCGATTGTCATTATTCTCATTAACCCAAATATCTATTTTATTTTTTACACCACTAATTTCTGTTGGGTTGCCACATTAAGTAATTTTTGGTTAAGATCACACTATCTAATTATTGTTTCACCTTTCTGTGTTCCCCCCATTATTATTTGTATTATTTATTATTTTCCATGTGGTCACGGTTTGAAATTTCTAGATAGGATTTGAGTGAGATTGAACCCCTATATTTATAGGGAATGTATCCTAAATGTATAGATCGGTGTTTCATATATATATTATTAGGAAATTTGGGATTTGGTAACATAGATTAGATTTCAGATCGTGGGTGTTCATCCACAATAGTAGAGATCTGGAGAATACTATGATGCGGATAAGCCGTATATGGTTCAAGTGGTCAGAATCTAGCTATTAGTGATGAATCGGGCATGATCATACCAAGATATGAGATCCCTAGTTAGATTAAAGGTTGAAATTATGGTTTCAGTGGTGAAAATGATATGAATGAAGGATTATTTGGTTTCTAGAAGATTTTTAAAAACATGGTGTGTAATCTTAGAAATCATGTTGTGTAGTTTTCCAACTATGGAAACTAGGGTTTCCAGCATAGTAATATATCAAACATTGTGTATGACCCATACAAGCTGTGTGAATGAGTTGTAACCACTGAGCATGTACCCAATGAGTACAAGGGAATGGACATGACAAGGTATATGGGAATTATTGGAGTAAACAGGCACAACCATGTACTCAGACCATACTAGGTTAGCCGGACATAGTTAGTGTACATGGACACGACCAGTGTAAACGAGCATGGGACAAATTATATGGATATAGTAGAGAAGCACCTAAATAACTGAGGTAGCTATGATATGATTTTTATACCCTCTACATGTAGTGTAACTTTTACATAATTTTTTATCTTAGGTATCTACTTCTTTTGGACTTGGATTTGGTCCCATGAGTGACATATGCCAAGTATCATTCCATATAGAACGTGATGGTATCCATCATCTTGGAATCAAAGATATGACATGAGGTATTATGATCATGATGCTTCTCCCAATGATGAATGACCAACGGTATTGATTGTGTTTGATCATCATAGAGACGCTAAGATCAGAACCCTCCTCCAATTACACCAGGGTGTGGGTCCCTATACTCGATAAACAAGTCATTTCATCACCCCCATTCTTTAGAGGGTATGGATCCTCTATCTACCAAGTAAACCCCCTATAATATTCAAGCTCTGACAGGGAGAAATTCATCCATTCATGGTGCTATGTACCAGAGATAAACCTTTGTGACCTATGGGATGACTCATCATTATTATCCAGTAGTTGAGATGGATATCCCATTTATCTCTCATTTGGGTTTCATTATGATAATATCTTTTGGTTTTTGTTTAACCCTTAAATTTATGGGTTGATAAGATTATTTTATCTTTTTATTACTCTCTTCTTGTTTTTAAGGTGTCTTTCTAGGTATATATATACTCACACCTATATGGGGTTTCATAGATATGTTTTTTTATTATGAATATGATGTGAATATTGATGGTGACTACAAAAAATCATAGTATTACTTGATGGTGCAGACATTGGGTGGGGTTCGACCTTAGAGATTACGAGTCGGGCCATCATTATTCAACACCTTTTCGTAGTTTTTTTCAGGTTGGGACCTTATTTCTAGTTAGGTGGATATTTTCCACCTTTATGTATTTTAGTATTATTTTTTTGTACTTTGATTATTTCCAAGAGGTTGTTTCATGCATGGTATACACTCTATATGTCTATTTATTTATTATATATTTGCATTTATTCGTGGAGTTACTTTTTCATGCGTATATGTATTTATGATAAGGACTTCCATTTTAGTATTAACTAATCAATAATTTTCACTATCTCCTAGACTATTGAAGATGGTATTAGGGTGCCTAATTTATCTTACCACCATCCAGGAGGTCCCTAGTGGGTTGAGTCATGATAGAGTGATATCAAATGTGGTTATCACCCAGTTTGGTTTTGGAGTTAGGCCTATGTGAGGTTTGGTTTGGAAATATTATGTGAATGATTTCAGAGTTCCTTGAGTTCATATCTTAAGGAAGGAAACCTAGTTTTAGTGTGTAGACCAAAACATATATATATCAAAACTATGACTTCCTTTATACCGACATAGAAAATTGAGGACTTTTATATAGTAAACCCATGGTATATGTATCTTAAAAGCTTAGAAATTTTGAATTTCATATCCTTCTTGATACAGATATTCATATATTCTCATCAAACCATGGTACCTCTTGTCAAATTTTAGGATTTATCAATGATTAAATCTAGATAGGATACCAATACAGGGTCATGATGATAATCAATTTAGGGATGAGGCCTTAGTTCGTGTACATACACATAAGGTGCCCCCCTAATGATTTTGGTAGAGTGTCAACTTTTTGCAAGATATCTGTTACTTATAGCATGTAAGGATGATGATGGTTTTAGTCCTATCATATTATGTTAGTTCAAATGATAGATACTACTGAGTTTTTATAGTGAGACAAACCATCATGCATCAGAGGATCGAATTGAAGTAGTGTTCTTAGTCTTTAGGCTTGTTTGGACCCCGACTGATTTAACGGTTTTACTTACAACTAACCTTATTTGTGGAGAAATAGGGATCTAGAGGATTCTAATCACCCAGACTCAGGATGAGATGATGCTCTCATTTTTATACTTCTAGAAGTAATTTAAAAATGATTACTAACCTTCATGCATGTGTTTTATATTTATTTAGTAGTTCCTTAAGCTAGAGAAGGGAGATATATTAGTTGTTGATTACCCCATGAGTTTTAACAACCTCACATATTACTCCCTTGATATGGTGAGATATGGATACTTACAAATATGGATGTTTGAGCATTGCCTTCAAATATATTTTCAATCCATCATGGTCTCTTTATGCATTCCTACCTAGGATATAAGATTGGGATTTGGTTAGTGAGTGTAACATCCCAAATTTATCCAAAGGTATAAACCATTAATTTGTTTTGTTTAATTTCTTAAAAGGGGCCTTGAAATGAATTTTAGTAGGTTATAGGTGGTATAAGGGGCTTCTAGGGGTCATTTGAATACTGAAGCATTGAAAATATGGAGAACATGCTAGGTCACATGGTTTTTCTAAAACTGTGCGCCCTAGGGAACGCGACCATGATCCATGGGGCAGAGATGGGACAGTGAGCTTTTGTATGACTTGAGAATGATTAATTAAACCATGCACATAATCCTACAAAGTTCCCCAGTGAAGAGGAACCCTTTTCATGGTTGGAACATGGTTTGGCCAGGTCATGTAGCCAAATTGAGCACAATATAAATTTTTCGTGAAATACCCATTTCCCTCCAATATAATGTTTAGACCATTTTATTTTCATTCCTCACCCCATTACCACATTTTCTCCTCCCTCCAGGTAGAAAAATCCACTCTTCCGATATTCATGGGGTTTTATATTTCTCCCTCAAATATCATTTATTTCCTTTAACATCAGAAGATACATAATCCTCTTGGTATGCTCTTCCTTCCACACTCCTCTACTCCTTGGTATGGCTATGACACATTGCACTATTTTGGTGTAATCATGTTTTTGCTTATTTTTGGGATTTTGTTAAATATCATGGTTTCTTCCATTTTATGAAGAATAAAAGTTTGTTATTGGATGTGTGGAGTACCACAAAATTGAGGTTGGGTGTCTACTATTTCCTCATAATTTTTGTCTCTTTCATATCACACCATTGTGACTCTAGCCAAAACCTTCTATTGAATCTTGGTTTTTGGATATTAAATTAAATGGAATGGGTTAATATGTCAATAGTGAACATTACTTAGGGATAATCCCATTCATTGAGTTCTTTATATTCCTTTTTATACCCATTTGGGTGTGCCTTCATTAAAAGAGAAAATTTATTATTTCCTTCAGTTGACATTCACCATGTGTGTAACATCCCGTTACTTTTTCAGGTTTTTGTAAACCTTATTATGTTAAATTATTATAATGTTAATTGAAAAATGTGGTTTATTAGTAAAAAGTTGTGTCTTTGTTAAACACGTCGCAGAATGGTAAAAACTCCCAGTTAACACCCCATAATATTCAATTGAATATTTTCAATATTAAACATTTTTTTAAGTATAAGTTTCCAAGGTCTGCAAAGTCTCGCGGGGGATGGAATAAAAATATTAGTTATATTATTTTTAAGCATGGGAAATTTAATCAATATAATTGAATAACTTTAAAACGGTCCATTGTATGATAAATCTGAGCATACTGTTATGTCTTAAATATAGTTTTTACCCTAGGAGGCGTATAACATTCTAAGGCGTAGGACTTTTGAATGTATCGCTCGTGAGATAATGTTTTTAAATAATATTTAATATATTATTTGTTAAAATTAAAATATATCCCAAACGGTGTGTCGTATGGACAATCTGAGACCACTGATGGGTCCGGAATGAGGGGTTTACCCTAGACAAGATGTAACTTTTGTTCGCATCGGGTTTTTGGATGTCTCACTTGCAAGAATACCACTTTTTATATTAATTAATTACATATTCCGGATTTTAGTTAAAAAATAATTAATATCTCTCAAACTGATCATCGTTTGAGAAATCCGAGACCACCGTTGGGCCCAGATCAGGGTGTTTACCGTAGACGGGATATCACTTTCATTCGCAACAAACCTTTGGTATCATTTCTCATTAAATTAAGATATTTAATATTAATATTAATTTATTAATTATTTTTAACCGCAATTTCACTTCATCTTCTCCACGAATGTTAGAAACACCATTTTTAACAGATGGCTTCACCAGATAGCTTCCGAATCATCACCGTTTTTATCTATTTCAGTTACAATATTTTAATGAGAGTAAATTAATGACTCTGCAATTAATTTTGAGTTGAACTATGGATTAAATCTGATGTTTGAAATTGGGGTTTTAAATGATCATATTTTAGGGTTCTTAAATCGCCAAAATCCTCCTGACTGATTTTTGATCTCCTTTGCGCTTAATCCACGAAGCCCTAGTGCTAATCACGTTCTCCTCCATCACCTTCAAGCGTGGGAGGGCTGTCTTCTTCTTCTGGATGGTGCACCTGAAAAAAATGGGTTTGCCAACTTTATTTTATCTATTTACATTATTCTTCAATTTCCTTTCATATATAATAATTAATGAAAAATAGTAGATGTTAATATAAATGGTAAAACCTAAATTACAATTCTTAAAATTATCAAAGGATATTTTGGTGGAGTTTATCAAAATATAATCTCAAAGTTTTATCAATTGATAATTAAGCCAAATTATCAACATATAATTGCATGCAATTGTCAAAAATATTTTTACACAACTTATTGAATGGATAATTGTTCAAAATTATCAAATGATAATTTTTTGGCTTATCTAATGATAATAGATTATCAATATATATATATATACGTGTGTGTGTGTACATATATATATATATATATATTGATAAACTCACATGGGGTAATATATTATAATTATCTAATTTTATTTTTTTAATTATATATATACATATGGTTTGATATATATATATTTTTGAAAATTACCTTGGAAGTTGATCATAATTTTCTTAAATATAAAATTACCAACGTGTAATTGCATGAACTATTGAACGATAATTTCAAACTCATGCATTTACATAAAATGATAATCCATATATTATCCAGAAGAGAGAAAACATTTATCAAATGTAATATTTTAAATGATAATTTGAAACATATCCTGGTGAGATAAATTATCATCACATGAGATAATTTAAATGATAATCTAAAAGTTATCCAAGAGGGATAAAATATTTTCGCATGTAATATTTTATTTTATTGTGAAATAAAATATAGATATAATTATCGAATGATGTTTATAATTATTCTTATGGGGTTTTATTGTAATTTCATGCGTTAACATAATATTATAATCCAGACATTATCCAGGAGAGATAAAATGTAATCAGATGTAATATTTTACTTCCTTGTGAAATAAAATCGATGTTTTTGGTTCTAGGACCCCTTGACGAACATGAAATTTGGTGTGTCGATACTTATTATAATAGGGTCGTGCAGAGGTGTGTTGAACCACACTGGGTATATTATCATTGCTACTATTTATTGATGACCTTGAGGTAGGCGGTTCCATTCTGTTTAGACAAATTTATTATCCTTGTATTGATTGATTTATTTCAATTGTTGATTTAAATTCAATTTCTCAAATCTTCTTTGAATTAAATTGATAAAAACTTGATTCCAGTGAATCGAGATATTTGAAACGGTTTTGGAATTAAATTTGGAAAACCCCAATTCTATTGGATTGGGTGATTTAAATTGTTTAATTTAAATTGTGGATTTGATGGAAATAAATTCAATTAGATTGTTGAATTTAATTGTAGGAATAAATTGTGTAATGATGGAATTGATTTTGAATGGATTGCAAACTCATGAAGATGGATTAAAATGATTTGATACAAACCCAATGATTTTATCTTATGGAAATGCGTGTTTTGAATAAAACCTGTTTTGGTTTTAAATGGAAAGGAATTGAAATTTTTGAAATGAAAGAATGTGATTGATCTTATGTTAAGGAGTCTTAAAATATTTCTCCCATCGTGTAAGAGCACATGAAAGCCTTAGGTAGTTAAGGAGTTATTTGGATACACTCTACGCTTCGACAACATTCTAAAACATACTTACGGCGGGTCACATCCCCGATGGGTTGGTGATGAGTCTCCTTTGGCCTGTGTCATAGGGACGTGTGTATACACATTTTTCTGAGTTCACATAGAGAGTGTGGAATCCTATAGATAGTTAATACAATCATACATTTTGGCAGAAGACCATGTTGATCGCTTGTTTATTTATATTTGAGATATAAATGTATGTCAACGCTTTTGAACTGCTTTACATGCCTATAGAATTTATATAAACTGTTTTATATAAATGTTTTACATAATCCATTGTTTTAGAAATATTCCATCATTTGTTAAAGCGTTGCTTAAAATGTTTATTTCCATCATTTGAAAAATGTATAACATGTTTTGTTTAAATATTCTTTTCAAATTGTCAAAACTATTTATTTGAAAATTGAAAGCTTTTCTTTGGATAATCTATTTTTGGAATCTATTACAGAATCTATGGTGGTATCCTACTGGTCTTTAGCTCACACCCTACTTTTTCCTTCTTGTGTTTGTAGATTTTCTTCTTCCAGCATTGAGAAAAGGGAAGGGATTTCTTGGAGGTGGATTCAGCTAGTGATCTTTGGTCTTCGTGAGTTGTGTCCTTAGGGACCTTGTGCTGTTTTCCCATTTTTAGAACTTGGGTTGTAGTACTTTGGGATTTTTATGCCTCTTTGTATTATGTTACATTACTTCCAGTGGAGTTTCTCTTTGTTATGCATACTGTCTTGTTTCTTTCTTCTGCATTGTTGGTGGCAAAATCGTTCCCACTTGCATGTTGTGTGATGTCAGGTGCAAGTCGCCGACCTGTGGGGATCGGGAATGCCCTTCGGGCTATGTCAGGGTCGGCTCGGTTATCGGGTTACTAGGGTACCCGGGTTGGTTCATGACAAAATGGTATCAGAGTCAGGTTAAACATCTTGCCTTGATTACAATATTCATTTGAGTATTCTTGTCGGGATATAGGAGGAAGTTGCGATTGAGTTCCTGGCCAGCTCTCACCGCAATGAACCTTAAGTCACCAGGGGTTGTTAGGGAAAGACAACTTGTTTATTAGTTTTAGTCTTTTCCTATTTTGATTTGGATAGAGTGAAATCCAAATCATGTATGTTCTACCAGTCAGTATCTTATTTCCCTCATTGTTATATACGAGCGTTATATAATGTCTTCTTTTTTGTCTTCTGATGTTGTGTAACATCATACCTCCGAGAAGACCTGTGAATTGGATCCAAGAAGTGGCTACTACTAAAAATCTGTGAGCAAATCCTCCAGTGGAACCGAGCCTAGTTGCGGTGATTGTGTGCACTGTCCAAGCTCTGGGATAGGCACCACCTCTAAATCCCCTTTTAGGCTCTTGTTGTGAAACCTCTGTGGGTGCTCATCGAAATTTTTCTGAAGAGTTCTTTTACCAGAAACTATCGGTTTTCCAAGCCTCCACTGATCCTCAACATGCTAAGGAATGGTTTGGTGGGATAGAACTTCTGTTTTAGTTCTTGTAGACACCGGATGAGATCAGGGTGAAGTGTTCCATCTTTTGTGTTGGAGGGACCAGGAAGAAGATGGTGGGACACAATAGTGATGATAAAGAAACATGAGGTCTTAGATTGTAAGGACACCAAAGATCTTTTCACCAAATAGTTCTATCCAGAGCCAATGGTGTTGGCCAAAGCCATGGATGTTTTCAAGAATGGGAAGGATAAAAGAACTGTGGCTCCTGTAGATGTTTGGGGGACTTGTAGAAGTTAATCCACATCGTTCCCACTCCACGCAGCAGCATAAGATCATCAAAAACTACGGGGAAATCAAATGCTTCACGTACAGAAGTGTTCCAGCCACAGGTATCCGAAACGAAGCTTCTTCACATAGTGAAAGAGTCTCCAGAGGAAGATAATACATGTGTAATGACCATAATAGTTATCATTCCTATATATTCATATTTAGTGACTGCACTTTTGATACCAGTACATCTTACTTGTTTATTACAACTTATATCCTTAATATTCTTAATCTTCCTATGGATATTTTATCTTATGCAATGGATATTACTACACCCCTTTGGTTCGAAGAGAGAGCATGGTCTCTATAGTCCGGATTGTGTCTTCTCCCTATCAAATGTTGAGTTTTCTTGGAGTTTTCTCATACTCGACATGGAACCTCATGAAGTCACATTCAATATGGATTGGATTATTTCCAATAAATCCTAGATTGATTGTTATCTCTAACAGTTCTACCATAATACACCCAATGATGTGCCTCTTGTCTTTTAAAGAGAATGAGACCTAAGGTCTAGAAAAGTTATAACTTATCTGGAGTTGGGGAATGTGATATCAGTGTTTACTTTTGATATCAAGCAAGATTATTTTGGGGGTGATCTTCCTCCAGTTGTCGTCAAGTTTACCATCGTGTTTCCTTCTATATTTTTTGGTTTACCTTAAGTAAGAGAGGTTGAGTTTTCTATTTACTCGATGTTGGTACTCAACCAGTTTCTTTTTCGTCTTACAAAATGGATCCAACTGAACTGAAAGAATTAATGTTCTAGTTGGAAGATCATCTTGAGAAAGCCATTATTCACCAAAGTGAATCACCTTGGGCATCGTCAGTTCTCTCCACCAATAAATCTAATGGTTCTCTTACATATTTTCTTTTCGAGATGATTTTTTAGGAACAGAAAGATGTTGATGAATTTCTTAAGCATTAGAGACTCTCTTTATGGTGGGGAGACTGATGCCTAGTGGTTGTTCTCTAAAGACAGTGTTCTATGTTATCAGAACGGTTATGTTGCACTGTTAGCGACAAGGAAGGATATAATAGGGGTTTTTCATTTTTTTTACCAATGGGTTGTGCACCTAGGAATTACTAAGATGTTATACAACATGAAGCATCAGTTTTGGTGACCTTGTATTCTTAAAGTTTTCACCCTAGTTGGTTCATCGATGGCTTGAGAGGCAAGGGAAGCTTGCTCCTTATTTTGTGGGATCTTTTGAGGTTTTTGATTATGTGGAGGAAATTGTTTACCTTTTAGCACTACAACCGCAACTAACATTGATACATAATGTGTTTCATGTATCTCAGCTTCGAAAGTATTTATCTAACCCATCTCATGTACTGAGTTGGCATGATCTTGAAGTGGAACATGTTTTATCTGTGATGGAATGACCGATCATGGTTTCTGATTCTGAGACGAAGGTACTTCATGGGAGGATGATACCTCATGTCTATATGATATGAAAGCATAGTTGTAATTCTCAAGAGACGTAATAGAGAGACACTAATGAGAGAACATTAGCCTTATCTTTTTGACGTGGTTCTTCGTAGGCTTTCTTGGGACAGAAAGTTCCTATGGTGGGGAGGTTGTAATATCCCGTTACTTTTTCTGGTTTTTGTAAACCTTCTTATGTTAAATTATTATTATGTTAATTGAAAAAAAGTGGTTTATTAGTAAAAAAGTTGTGTTTTAGTTAAACACGTCGCAAAATGGTAAAAACGCCCAATTAACACCCCATAATATTCAATTGAATATTTTCAATGTTAAACATTTTTTTAAGTATAAGTTTCCAAGGTCTGCAAAGTCTCATGGGGGACGAAATAAAAATATTAATTATATTATTTTTAAGCATGGGAAATTTATTCAATATAATTGAATTACTCCAAAACGGTCAGTCGTATGAGAAATCTGAGCATACTGTTATGTCTGAAATATAGTGTTTACCCTAGGAGGGGTATAACATTCGAAGGCATCATACTTTTGGATGTCTCACTCGTGAGATAAAGTTTTTAAATAATATTTAATATATTATTTTTTAAAATTTTAATATCTCCCAAACGGTGCGTCGTATGGACAATCTGAGACCACCGATGGGTCCGGAATGAGGGGTTTACCCTAGACAATGTGTAACTTTTGTTCGCATCGGGTGTTTGGATGCCTCGCTTGCAAGAATACCACTTTTTATATTAATTAATTAAATATTACAAATTTTAATTAAAAAATCATTAATATCTCTCAAACCGATCATCTTTTGAGAAATCCGAGACCACTGTTGGGTCCGGATCAGGGTGTTTACCCTAGACGGGGAATCACTTTCATTCGCAATGAACCTTTGGTATCTTTTCTCATTAAATTAAGCTATTTAATATTGATATTAATTAATTAATTATTTTTAACCGCAATTTCACTTCATCTTCTCCATGCATGTTAGAAACACCATTTTTAACAGATGGCTTCACCCGATAGCTTCCGAATCATCACCGTTTTTATCCATTTCAGTTACAATGTCTTAATGAGAGTAAATTAACGACTCTGCAATAAATTTTGAGTTTACTGTGGATTAAATCTGATGATTGAAATTGGGGTTTTAAATTATCATATTTTAGGGTTCTTAAATCTCCAAAATCCTTTTGACTGATTGAAGATCTCCTTTGTGTTTGATCCACAAATCCCTGGTGCTAATCACGTTCTCCTCCATCACCTTCAAGCATGGGCGGGCATTCTTCTTCTTGTGCATGGTGTGCCTGAAAAAAAGGGTCTGCCTATTTTATTTTATCTATTTACTTTATTCTTCAATTTCGTTTCATCTATAATAATTAATGAAAAATAGTGGATGTTAATATAAATGGTAAAACCTAAATTATAATTTTTAAAATTATCAAAGGATATTTTGGTGGAGTTTATCAAAATATAATCTTGAAGTTTTATCAAATGATAATTAAGACAAATTATCAACGTATAATTGCATATAATTGTCAAAAATATTTTTACACAACTTATTGAATGCATAATTGTTGAAAAATATCAAACAATAATTTTTTGGCTTATCTAAAGATAATAGATTATCAGAAGATATATATATGTGTGTGTTTGTGTGTGTATATATATATATATATCAATAAACGCACATGGGGTAATATATTATAATTATCTAATGTTATTTTTTTAATTATATATATATACATATAGTTTGATATATATATATATTTGATAATTACTTTGGATGTTGAGCATAATTTTATTAAATATAAAATTACCAACGTGTAATTGCATGAACTATTGAACAATAATTTCAAACACATGAATTTACATAAAATGATAATCCATATATTATCCAGGAGAGAGAAAAAATTTATCAAATGTAATATTTTAAATGAAAATTTGAAACTTATCCAAGTGAGATAAATTATCATCACATGCGATAATTTAAATGATAATCTAAAAGTTATCCAAGAGGGATGAAATATTTTCACATGTAATATTTTATTTTATTGTGAAATAAAAAAGAGATATAATTATCGAATGATGTTTATAATTATTATTATGGGTTTTTATTGCAATTCCATGCATTAACAAAATATGATAATCCAGACATTATCCTGGAGAGTGAAAATGTAATCGGATGTAATATTTTACTTCCTTGTGAAATAAAATAGATGTTTTTGGTTTTAGGACCCCTTGACGAACACAAAATTTGGTGTGTCGATACTTATGATAATAGGGTCGTGCAGAGGTGTGTTGAACCACACTGGGTATATTATCATTGCTACTGTTATTGATGACCTTGACGTAGGTGGTTCCGTTCTGTTTAGCCAAATTTATTATCCCTGTATTGCTTGATTTATTTCAATTGTTGATTTAAATTCAATAGCTCAAATCTTCTTTCAATTAAATTGATAAAAACTTTATTCCAGTGAATCGAGATATTTGAAACGGTTTTGGCATTATATTTGGAAAACCCAAATTCTTTTGGATTGGGTGTGATTATGGAAATTGGGTGATTTAAATTGTTTAATTTAAATTTTCGATTTGATGGAAATAATTTCAATTAGATTGTTGAATTTAATTGTGGAAATAAATTGTGTAAGGATGGAATTGATTTTGAATGGATTTCAAACTCATAAAAATGGATTAAAATGATTTGATTGAAACTCAATGCTTTTATCTTTTGGAAAGGAAAGTTTTTGAATGAAACCTATTTTGGTTTTAAATGGAAAGGAATTGACATTTTTGAAATGGAAGAATGGGATTGATCGTACTTTAATGAGTCTTAAAATAGTTCGCCCATCGTGTAAGAGCGCATGCAAGCCTTAGGTAGTTAGGGAGTTATTTGGATACACTCTACGCTTCGATAACGTTCTAAAACATACTTGCGGCGGGTCACATCCCTGACGGGTTGGTGACGAGTCTCCTTTGGTCAGTGTCATAGGGACGTGTGTATACACATTTTTCTGAGTTCACATAGAGAGTGTGGAATCCTATAGCTGGTTAATACTATCGTACATTTTGGCAGATTACCATGTTGCTCGCTTGTTTATTTATATTTGAGATATAAATGTATGTCAATGCTTTTGAACTGCTTTACATGCCTACAAAATTTTTATAAACTATTTTATATAAATGTTTTACTTAAGCCATTGTTTTAGAAATATTCCATCATTTTTTAAAGCGTTGCATAAAATGTTTATTTCCATCATTTGAAAAATGTATAGCATGTTTTGTTTAAATATGCTTTTTGAATTGTCATACCTATTTATTTGAAAATTGAAAGCTTTTCTTTGGATAATATATTTTTGGAATCTATTACAAAATCATTGGTGGTATCCTACTAGGCTTAGGCTCACACCCTACTTTTTCCTTCTGGTGTTTGTAAATTTTATTCATCTAGGTTTGAGCAAAGAGATGGGATCTCTTGGAGGTGGATTCAGCTGGTGATATTTGGTCTTGGTGAGTTGTTTCCTTAGGGACCTTGTGCTGTTTTCCCATTTTTAGAACTTGGGTTGTAGTATTTTGGGCTTTTTATGCCTCTTTGTATTCTGGTACATTACTCCTAGTTGAGTCTCTCTTTGTTATGCATACTGTCTTGTTTCTTTCTTCCGCATTTTTGGTGGAAAAAACATTCCTACTTGCATGTTGTGTGATGTCAGGTGCTAGTCACCAACCTGTGGGGATCGGGAACGCCCTTCGGGCTATGTCAGGGCCGGCTCGGTTATCGGTTTACCAGGGTACCCGGGTTGGTTCGTGACAATGTGTGTGTGTGTGGAACCTTACCCTAATGTCAAAAAATTGATTAATTATTTTATGATGAATGGTGAACAATAGTTTGTACACCTTGTCAATGTGTAATCTTTGTTATAGTTGTTTGATTCATGTGGGATTTCGTATACCTTTTTCATTCTTGAATTTCCTTTTAATTTCACATTCCATATGTCTAATTACTAATGAATGTATTGATTTCCTTGCGTATTTCTATATTTAATTTCATTCTTTTATTAAATTCCACATTCCTAGTGCTCTATGACTCATCTTGTTATTAATTCCTTACGTTTCTTATAATCATGTTATACTATCTGCCTCACCCAATTTAGTGTTTATGTCTTAAACCATGGTTTTGGTTTAAATGGAATGGTATGCATCGACAAGAATGATAGCTTGAGGTTTGGAGATTTCATTAATGAGATATGGTAAGAGGCACTAAAATGAAATGTGTTATTGGTTTTATAGTCTTTTACATATTCCATGTTTGTGTAAGTTCGTTGGCTTGAAATTTTGTAGTGCTAATGCTGACATTTTATTGTTACATGATTTCTTTTATGTTAATTTCATTGTGCCATGTTAATGTCTTGAATTGTATCATTTTTATACCTTCCTATAATGGGATCTTTCCAAGTCCTTTATGACACAAGTTTTTTATTAAATGGAATGAAATTGTAAATTATTTACCATGATTATACGCATTTCTTGACCTTGATCACTTGAAACGGGCCGAGAGAGAAAATGGGTCCTATATTAAGGAATCCACTGATAGACTCTCCCTGCACGGTTGGTTTTGAGTCGACGCACTAGGAGCAGTGATTTGGTTTGTGAGGAAAGGGCCGACCTATGGTTTCTTATACTCATGAGTGATACATGTTCCCCAAGGGATAAACCTATTACTAGCACATTTGGAAAGATGGATATTCCATGCCTCATGTGATACCTGATCCCCTATGTGAGATACTTGGTACGGACTCAGCATCACCATCCTCAAGTGATAGAGGATACACCATATTGGTGGGATTGGATGGGATCAATCATATTGGGTTATATATATGTTTCTGTAGTTACCCTTGATATTATTTTTAGATCTCCTTGGTTGGGGTTTGGACTCCACCATTGGAATTAACATTTGATTGTTTGAATGGATGACCTTATGAGATGCATCCTTAATTATTTTTATGAGATTTATTATTCACACATAAAACATCCTTTTCATTAGTTGAATCTCTTTGATTTTATTATTATTATCATTATTATTGTGAGAACACTTATAGGGTGACATGTGTATTAGATCTGAATCCGATGTATAAGCTTAAGGGTATTCCTTCTTGGTTTGTTTGATTACTTTTGGGCCTTGTATACGTATTGTTCTTTCAAAAGTACTTTTTTCAGACCTCCGGTATAGGCTGAACCAGGTGGTATGGTATGAGTGTTCATTTGGGAACCCAGAACAATTTGTTACATGGTTTTTTTATTACCCTGAAAAATATTATATCGGGCTAACTTTCCCTTATTTACATCACAAAATTGAAAGTTATAGGCACTATGGATCCTGGACTACTGAGATTTATATCTTACGCCATGGTTGGGTGTTGTTTGGTACTCATGTAGACATTATGATAATAGGTTTGGATAAAGTTAAGCTTGTTTCTTTAGATGATTGAGTGCTCACTACATTAGGATAAAAATTTGGGGGCAGAATAATGAGCCTATGATTTAGATAATGCAGTGGAATTTTTGGCTCTTTGTAGTTTTTGATAGAATACATCATATTCTTGTACCCATATTCCAATACACTTCCATTTTTTTCATAGACTCAAGACATGACATCATCATCATTTTTGTATACAATATTTTCATTCATTTTTTCCTATTTACTTATATAACATGCCATTTCCAATTACATGCACTATTATATTCTTTCTTATATTGATTTTTCTATTTATCATTATTTTTATCGTTATTCATACTTGATCTATGAGGGAATAGTTTGAATACAGACACACCCTAGGACCTTGCTACTAGTCACCAACCTTTGACATTCGGGTAGATGAACTTGTGGTCATGTGGCACACTGTCTCGGGGCACTATTGTCTGGAATCTGGGGAGGGGTGTTACAAAGTTGTATCAGAGGGGTTATTTTCCTTTTTCAAACTATTTGGATATTAGACACGATAATTAGAAATTGGGATTTGGATCTAACCATGTTCTTAGATGTAGTAATCCCTTGTACATGATAAATACAAATTTCCTAGGTCTGTAATTACAGTTATTGATTTTTCCATTTATGGTTGATATGAATTCATCAATGGGTGACGCACTTCTGTTGTACTTATATGGATATTGGTATTATTGAGGTAATTATTTCATTTACATCAGCCCAATGAAATGAGGGAATTTCAATACATGCATCATACTAGGCACCATAATAAATGAATTGCTAGGCATATTTCCATGCCACGTCTACCTTCAACAAACATATTGTTGTTCGCATGTAATTTCTATTATACCTAGTTACTATATCTTTGAGTGTCTATTTTCTTATAAATAGAGATTTTTTTGATATTACTTGAAATAGAATGATATAAAATGGATTATGTGGAATCCTATTTTAATTTATAAGTTTTATGTGCCCTTATAAATTTGAATGGTGATCCAATTAATTCAATATTTTTATAAAGGATTCAAATGATTAAATGAATCAAATTTAATTCTACCTTTTAATGTGAAATGTACAAATTTCAATTTTGGGGTAATGGTGTGGTTTGGGTTAAGTGGACCCCAATTTCAATTAATAAGCTGTATATGCCCTTATGAATTGGAATAGGGATCCACCTAGTTCATCCATTTGAAATGGAATTAAATTCCTCAATGAATCAAAGTGAAATTGACTTTATTAGTAGGAATATGATACCTTGAAATTGATCTTTAATTAGGAAAAGGGCGGTATGATGAGTCTCTAGTGATCCTTCTAGGGTCCTTTATTTTAATATATATCTGGCTCTAGGAGTTGGTTGTTAGTGTGTTATGCTCAGAGGCAGGGTATGTACCTACCCACTTTGTCACTTTTTTTATCTACCATGTGATGTTCAGGGAGGCCATTCACTTGCCCTTCCTTATTGACTTGATTATCTTATTTCCTTAACTATTATAGAAATCTTTTCTGAGGTGTTTGCTGGGAAATTATAGAGCTCTTCCCCTGTGATTTACTCATAATGAACTTTGAGAGATTAGCGATGAGCGCACTCTGGAGGTGGTGGTCCATGAGACTCCCATTATACCTCTTGTAGTGCCTCTTAAGGCACCTACTATTAATCTTATACTGGTCACCAATTCGTAATTATGGGATAGTTTTATCACATTTATCCAGTCTATTTATGTTGCTCCCAGTCCTACCCTGACTATAGAAGATCTTACACGAGACTTTCAGTAGTTGCATACTCCAAATTTCTCAGGGGATGGAGGACCTCATGATGTAGAGTCATGGCTACAATCTATGGATTCCATATTTGATCATCTTGAGACACAAACAAATAAAAGGGTCAACATCGCCACCTACAAGCTTCATGACTCCACTAAGCGTTGCTGGGATGTCTTTTCTCAGTGAGAGAATTACTGATACATGTTTTGTGAAGTCCTTGTGATAGTTTTATATAATCATTTCATTCCACAGACCATGATAGGGTATTGAGATAGGTATTTATTGCATCTTTAGATGGTCTCTATGATAATGATTGAGTATTCTTCTTATTTCATCGAGCTTCAAAATATTTCTCCATCTTTGATTTGTTAAGAATTGATGACTGCATGACATTTTAAGCATGTTCTTGGGAATTTTTTCTGCTCATAGGTGAATTTATTTCAGTGTAAAACCATTATATAGATAAAAAATGATATAATTATGGAATATAATATCATATAGGCTGTCAGCGTAAGTCGGGCCAGTTTTGTTTTATGTCAGGAAGATGGTTATTCTAGCAGTGGGAAGTTTTATTTCAAGGATACACATGGGGGTGGTTCCAGCCAAGCGAAACTTATTGATTCTATATTATTTAACCAATGTGGTAGGTAATTCCATAAGAAACCTTGGTTCATTGAGAACCCAATCGAATGTCGAGATTGTGGAAAAATTGGTAATATTTAACACTTTTTTCTATTCATTTACTCTAGAATCCAGTGATTGGGGTTCTTCACCAGCATATATGTCAGGAAAAAGATCTGTGACTCCACGTTAGTATGAGAGTTGGTCTTCAACTAGTCCATTAGGATGATGTGTAAATGGTCATAGATAAAGTATTCAGGCCCTAGAACATCAGCATCAACAGAGTGGATCTGCTCAGGATATTGAGGAAGTATCTCTGTATTGTGGTTCATGACATATATATGTAGTGTATCCAGAACCAAATAAGTAGATCCTAGATCTCTTTATGTTTATAGGTACTACCATGGAAACTTCTTATTTAGTTTCTACGATTCTTATGTGTTATTTTGGTTCTGACACTTTTAGTACAAGTAGTTTGAATCATTCTAGATTTTTCATGAGTTTTTTTCTTGAAATGGAATGTGAGAGTTCCTTTAGACATTTACTTTCAAAGTCTAGATCTAACGATAATATCTTAAGAAAGTGACCATTCATAGTCATGAACTCATATTGGGTCAACTATTTTTCTTTGGTTAGGGGCTAACTATTTTAGGTAGTACCCTTAGACTTTTGAAATTGTTTTGATTCCTTTTGAGTAATTCATCTTGTGTGGTACTATTCTGGTGCCATAGTCTAGTGAAGGACTCTTAGTTCTATAATGAAACTCATGTTTTTATGGGTGGTAATGTGTTATTTGACCTTTTCTCTGAGAATGATAATTTTGAAATGCTCAGTTCTAGAGGGATGGACATACCAAGGGAATGGTTAACTGGTTAGAAGGTCATGTGATATTTTCATTCCTTGATTTTAAGTGGTGGATGATTCAGGAGATTGTCAGCTTGTTCTTATGTTATAAAATTAATTTGACTCTTGGGTTAATCCTTGGCATGGACCATCAGATTCATGAATGCATATGGATGATATTACTATGGATAATATTAAGGATGTGTCTTATTATCATGCAATCTTATGGTATTATGCATTGATATAGTGGTTCCAGTCATACTTTTAAATGGTTCATCAAAACGGTTGAGTTAACTATTAACTGTTTAATCTAAAATTAAGGAAACTCCAAATTTGGGGATATTTGAGCTGACTCTAGGTATACGTGGCATCCTAAAAAAGTGTAACAACCAAGAGTACTATTTAAAATAGCCGGATAGTCCCCCCTTTTTCTTTAGCAGGTTTGGTTGAAAATATACGGAGCACTTTATTCTCCTTTTGGATGAAAGTGACTTATAATCCCTTTCAAATAATGTTTAAAACCTATTAGTGTACTCTTGGCTTCAAGGAGTCTATGTCTCCTATATTGGTATTGTTTGAGTAAACTGGGAGAGAATTGATCTTACACCATGATATTTTTTCGAAATCCATTGTGTTTGTTCTGGTGGTTTTGATTAGAGTCACACTCTGTAAGAATTATTGCATTAGAGGTCTGGTTGATCCTAATTGATACTTGGGTACCCAAGTAGGAACTCCATGCATGGAATCATAGAAAAAATATGTTTTCATTTTGACTTGAATTCTAGACAATCGTCATTTTGGTTTCAGTCAATATTCTCGTGTTAGTACATTTCTCTTGTATCGACATCTTTCTTATAATATCCAAATGTTGTTTCCCTTAGATGAGCTCCATGGATTCTAGTTTTTGACTCTAGTGTTGCCCCATAATTCTGTTAGTATTGGAAGGGATGTTTTAACGTTTTCGATCAAAATGTGGTGGATCAAGGGTTGTTCCATGTTCTTGATAGGGAATGATGGTTAAATGGGAATTTTGGATTAAGGCACCACTAGAAGAGGGTTATAGGCTTCGATGGGTGTGATCAGAGAAGTATTAAGGTGCCTTTATCTATATTCATATAGTATATCATTTTTAAAATCACCATCCTTCTATGCAGGGTGCCTTGAGGATTGTTGACTAGGGAAGGTGAAACTTGAATTCCTCTCTCTCTCTCTTGTCATATGAAGTCATTGGAGAAACATTAGACACATCATTGATGGGTATGAATGGTGTGTTGTATGTTTATAAATGAAACACAATAATTTGATCAAGGCTTCAATACCTGAGTAGGTTGGGTGATGTTCTCTTCATTTTCTCAATCCTTCTCAGAGATGATAAGTTCCAAGGAGGGATATTGTAACATCCATGCTTTATTAAAAGGAAATAACCATTAGTTTTTTTAATTCCTATAATAAGAACTCTAAATTATTCATAAGATGTTAGAGGAGGTATTAGGGTCTTTTAGGGATCTTTTGATGCTCAGAACACCAAAAATGAGGAAAACAGGATGGTCTGCATGGTTTGTCTAAAACCGTGTGACCTAGGGCGCAGGACCTTGTGCCAGGTTGCAGACATGGGATATTGAGCTTATGAACGGTTTGATAATGTTTAGTTAAACTTTCTGTATAACAATGTGTGGTTCTCTAGTGATGTAGAACCCTGCACATGGTTGGCACGTGGTTTAGCCAAGCTATGTGGCCAGACTATGCGCAGTATAAATTTTGGGTGAAATACTAATTTTTCCCTTCATTAATGTTTAAAACCTTTTCTTTTCATTCCTCTATCCATTCCCACAATTTTATCCTCCCTTTATGGGAACGAATAACCTTTCCCTCCATTCATAGGATTTTTTTTCTCCCCCAAATCTCATTCGTTTCATTCACTATAAAATTCTATACCCTCCCCTTAGTAAGATATTCCTCTATTCCTTGGTTATTCCATGATCCATTGCAATATTTTCATGAAATATACTTTTTCCCTATTTTGGGGTTTTTTAAATCTTATTTTTTGTCCATTTGATGATGAATGAAAGGTTATTAATGGATCCGTGGAGTACCACGATGACGAAGTAGGGTGTCTACAAATTTTGCATCATTTTCATCACTTTTGATGTCATGTCATTGTGCAGTTTACTGGAACCTTTCAAAGAATCTTGGGTATTTCATATTAAATTAAGAAGAATATTTTTCCATGTTTCTAGTGACAATTTCTTATAGAGAAACCCATTCATGGAGTGTTATCTATTCCCTTGGCAACCCCTTTGGGTGTGCCTTCATGAATGACCTAAATTTTTTATTTCCTTGAGTTGTAATTAACCTTGGGTGTGTGTGTGGAACATTGGACTAAAATCTTAAATTGATAAATTATTTTTAGTTGAATTGTGAACTATAGTTTATAATCCTTGGTAATTCCAAATCATAATTATAATTTTTTTATCCACGTGGGATTCCATATACATTTGGCATGCATAAAGTTACTTTTAATGTCACATGACTTATGTATAATTACTCATGAAAGTATTGATTTAATTGATTATTTCTATATGTGATTACATTTATGTTATTCTAGCTTCCTTGTCCTCCATTCCTCATCTTGTTCTTAATACCTTATTTAGCCCAAAATCATGTTATACTATGTGCCGTTCCTTTTTTAGTGTCATGGATTAAACCATGATATTGGTTTGAATAGAATGTTATGCATTGTCAAGAATGATATATTGATTATTTTAGATGTCATTAATGACATATGGTAAGAGGCATGAAAAGGTCATGTGCTATTGGTTTTATATTCTTATTTATATTCCATTCTTGGGTAATCTTTTTGGCTTGCAATTATGTTGTGCTAATAATGAGATGTAATTTTTACATGCTTGCTTTTGTGTTAATATCATTGTGACATGTTGATGGATTGAATTGTATCCCTTTTCTAGCTTGTTAGCATGGTATCTTTTCATGAAATTGATGGAATGAGATGTTTATTAAACTAATTTCAATTTTAAAATATTTTCCCTGATTATATGCCTTGTTTAATGTAGCTCACTTGATATGGGTCAAGAGAGAACATTGGTCCCATATTAAGGTGATGTTATTAATATTTTCATGACTTATTATATTCCCTCTTTACTTATTTTATATGAAATGTGCATAATTTGTGTGAAATATTAATGTTTTAATATTAAGTATAATTTTTGAGCATTTTTAGAAGTAGTCCAATTGAGTCAGTTTAATGTTTCCATAATAACTATCACTATACTGATCCAAATTGTGTGGTTCTTTTTTTAGTATTCTGCTTTCAATATAAAACATTTCATTAGAAGGTACCATTATCCAATTCTTCAATTGGAAGGGTCATATGGTCCTCACAAAACAAGACCAAAGAATCTACGAACAAACTAGACCAGCCTTGAAGATTGAATTACTGGGATCAATCCAGAAGTAAAAAAACATTAAATCTCCACCATAATTTTGTGGACAATACATGTAATATTGGATAAAAATTTCAAGGCCCAAATCCAAGTACAATGGGACCAAATGAAGCTTTGAATTCCAACCCATCATTCTGGACGAGAAATAAAATTAGTATAGTATTCATGACATATCTCATGATGTAAGCATCAAATCGAGCTGAGATTTTTCAGTGTGAAAGAAGAGATATAGATGGCCGACTTTGTTGAATACGTCATTAGGATTTGAAGGCATCTTCCTTTTCCAAAATCCATTGAAATTTTGGCCATCTAAAAAGCATGGAGAGAAATGGACAGTTTACCTTTGTTTAATAAAACCACGATAACCTTTGTTCCACTTTTCCAAAGGCCTCAAAATTTTGAAAGTAGTCGGCCAAAGTTATTATCTACAACTTTGAATAAGGAGATATGTGGTGATTAGGCTGTCTGAATAGCCAAATTGGCTATTCAAGTGGAGGGACATATTGGGAATGCAAACAGTCCACTCCTTGGGCTATAAATACTCTCCCCATCTCTCCTTGAGAGGGGTTGGAATTTTAGAAGAGAGGATAAAATATTGGAACTGCCAAAGCCTTTCAAAAGGCTTGGGAGGACCTTCCATACTCACATTTTCACTTGAGAGACTTTCCTGCTCTCTTTGTTTTCGCTTACTTTCGTTTTCTTCGTTTTTGTAATCTTGTAAGTCTCTTTGTTTGTAATTCTGTTTTAATGCAAGTTTCTTCTAAAATATATCTTATTATTCTCCACCTTATGTAGTTTAATATTAATGTTCTTAAAATAGTTTAAATTCAGTTGAATCCTCTTCCCTTATTTTTTTCCTCATTCAATTAAAAATCCATTTTTAATTATCATCATTGTTCGTGTGTGTGTGTTCGACGTACCACTCTTTTCTAATCCCTTTCTTTTTCTTCTATTCTTAATTTATCATCATAATTATTATAACCAGAATATTAAAAACCCAAATGTATGAGTAAAAATATCATTGTGGTGAGTTATAATTTAGGGATGTTAAGTGATTGAGAGTATTTTCTCGATGAGTATTTGTTAATTTAACATTGTGTACGTTGGACTTAATATGTCATGGATTAATGACATATTTTGTTTAGCATGTTGTTTACATGGATTATTGGAACAAGAAATAAACTACCATAAACATGTACTGATTGAGATTAGAATCCTAATTAAGTTAAGGCTTGGATTAAAGCTTTAACACTTAGGAATTCTAATCGACGTCAACTTGTGAAGTGGGTGTTAATTTAAATGCAATATAGAGAAAAGCTCAAGGATATCACAAGCTTAACTACCTAATGATGAAATCACTCCAATATTTATCAATTTGTTGAATCAATTATATACAATCAATCATTTCAATTAAGCTCTATAAACAAACCCCCCTAATCTAAATACAATCAACTAAAAAAATGGCTATTTCAAAGTATAATCACTGAGGATTTGACCCGAGTGCTGCTATACACATTAGCAGAGCACCGGAACCTTGACCGGTTGATAGGCGACAATCAGTAGCACATTTCAAATGGCGCCGTTTCTGGGTATGGTGCTTTATATAGTCATTATTTTCTGGTTATTGTAAAAAAACCCAAAAAAACAAAATTTTAAAAAAAATTGAAAAAAAACACACAGAAAAACCCACCTTCCTCTTAAAAATCATAAACTGAAAAAAATACAAAGAAAAACCCATCTTCCAATTTCTTCAAAAATCTCTCTGAATGCCCCGTATCCTTCCAACCAATCCCTCGGATTTGTTTGACCCTAAAATTGAGTGAACAATTATCTAACTTAGGAGGAACATAAGAGATAATCGACTCATTCCAGAACCAGTCCTCATCCAACCAGTTGAATTTGAAATGGCCAATCCTAGGGAACAAACCATTAAAGAACTTGCTAGCCCTGATATGAATTAACAACCTCTTGGTATTAAATATCCAAACATAGAGGCAGACTTTGACCTCAAATCAGGTTTGATTCATCTTCTTCCTCATTTCCACGGGCTAGCTGGTGAGGATCCACATCTCCACATTAAAGAGTTTCAAGTGGTGTGCTCTACCATGAAGCCTCAAGGGGTTTCTGAAGAACAAATAAAACTCTGAGCATTCCCTTTCTCCCTAGATGACACTGCTAAGTCATGGCTCTACTACCTTCCTTCTGGTTCCATAACCACATGGAATGACATGAAGCGACTATTCTTAGAGAAATTATTTCCTACTTCTCGTACCGCTTCTATCCGAAAGAAAATAAGTGGTATTCGTCAATTCCCAAGTGAATCACTCCATGAGTACTGGTAGAGGTTCAAAAATATTATTTCAACATGCCCACACCACCGAATTCCTGACCAACTCTTGATCCAATAATTCTATGAGGGGTTATTGGCTATGGAGAGGACTCTCATAGATGCCGCAAGTGGCGGTGCTCTTGTTCATAAAACTCCTGCAGCAGCAAGAGACCTCATAAGTAACATGGCTGAAAAAACACAAAAATTCCATACTCGAGCACATGCTCAAGTAAAAAAAGACCAAGATAATCAATCAATTGAGCCGAACAAAATGGCTGAGTGGATGATTGAACTTACAGGTCTTGTGCGACAACTAGCTGTGGCTACCAAATCCCCAACCTCGTCTTCTCCGCAATCAATGTTTCATGGACCTATCAAAAATTGTGGAATCTGAAACTCTCCATCTCATCCAACTGACACATGTCCACAACTTCAAGAGGATCAATCTGATTCATCTAGACCAATGGAGCTCAATGCAGTATATGCTCAGTGGAACACCAATCCTCAACTATCAGGTCAGTTTGTTAGAAACTTCAACCAACCTCACTCTGAGCCCTTATCTTCTTCCTATAACCAAGGCCTGAGGTATGGTAATCCCGTCTCTCATCCCCCTCAATTCCCTCCTCAAAACCCAAACCAATTCCAATATGGTCAAGGTGGTGGTAACTTCCATCAACCTTATCCTTTTGTTCCTCAACCTCAAAGGAACAATCCTCCTCCTGGATTCCATTATCCTAGTGAGCCTTCCCAATTCCAAAACTAATACAATCGATTTCCCAAGAACCAAAATCAAGGTAATCCATACCAGGGAAAAGAATCTTCTTCCAAGAAACCATGGGATAGTGCAGTAGAAGATATTTCCTCCTTCACCCGTTCTGGCCTTAAAAACATTGAAACTCAAATAGGTCAACTTGCATCCCACCTGATCCAGTAACAACAATCAAATTTTTCCAAACTCCCATCTCAATCATTAACCAACCCCAAGGGTAATATAAGTGCAATTGCACTTAGATCCGAAAAGAAACTTTCTATGCCTCAAGATAAATCATCAAACCCTCCTTTGAATGTTGACCTAGAAAATGAAAAGAAAAATAAAATTGAAAAGGAATCTGAATCCATTCCATCACCTCCTTCCATTCCACATAGAAACCCAATTCATTTTCCTCAAGCTGTTTCTAAGACAAGGAAGTCCTTTGAACCTGATCCTGAAATGCTTGACATGTTTGGACGTGTTGAATTCAACATTCCCCTCTTAGATGCCATAAAACAAATTCCTAAGTATTACATGTTTCTTAAGGAATTGTGCACCCACAAGAGGCAACTTAGGAACTTTGAAAATGTTTCCACCCATCAGTCTATTCCCATAAAGTGCAAAGATCCAGGGACCTTTACATTACCATGCCAAATTGGAAGTTCCATATTTGATGATGCACTGATAGACCTAGGAGCCTCAATTAATGTCATGCCCAAATCTATATTCTCCAACCTTGGTCCATGTCCCATACATCCAATGGGTGTTGTCATTCTATTAGCCAATCGAAGCACAACCAGTCCTGAGGGAATAATTGAGGATGTCCTTGTCTGAGTCAATGATCTCATCTTCCCTGTTGATTTCTATGTCCTTGACATGGAAGGTGAGACGAACTCTTCTCGATCTCCCCTAATTCTAGGAAGACCATTCCTCATGAATGCGAGAACCAAGATTGACGTCTATTCAGGCATCCTATCCATGGAATTCTGTGACCAACTGGTCAAGTTCAACATTTTCCAAGCCATGTGATACCAATCTGAGGATCACTTTGCATTCTCAATCCATGCTTCTGAGGACACTTCTAAGTGTCAATTGAACCCCATTCCATCATGTTCATCCAATTCTGAAGAGATAGGATGTTGTGAAATCTGCACTAGGATTAACCAAGTCATAAATGGTGAAGTTGATGTTGACCTTTCATTCATAGAATCCATCAATTTAGAGAATCTTGAAAACTCTCTTGAATCCCATCTCAACTCTGATCAAAACTGCTCCACCTTGGACTATATTAAGGAAAATGAACCTGAAGCAACTGAAGTCCCTTCTTCCATTCCTGAGTTGTCTATCCCAAAAGTGAAAGATGAGACTGATCTGAAACCTCTTCCTGCACACCTAAAATATGCATTCCTCTTCCATGATCACTCATATCCTGTCATTATCTCTGCTTCACTTATTGAAACTGAGGAGTCCAAACTTGTTCAAGTGTTAGAGGAAAACAAAAATTCCTTAGGTTGGACCATAGATAACATACCAGGAATCAACCCTGCCCTTTGCATGCATCACATCTATCTTGAGGAGTCATCCAAACCAATTAGACAACCACAAAGAAGACTCAATCCACTCATCCTTGAGGTAGTTAGGGAAGAGATCACCAATATTCTTCAAGCTGGTATTATCTACCCAATTTCTGATAGTTAATGGGCTAGTCCAATTAAGGTTGTACCTAAGAAGGGTGGGATAACTGTTGTCACAAATGAACATGGAGAGGTAGTCACAACTCGAGTGAATAACAAATGGCGTGTGTCCATCGACTATAGGAAATTGAATTTTGAAACCCGAAAAGATCACTACCCCCTTCCATTCCTTGATCAAATGCTAGAGAGATTGGCTGGAAAGTCACACTATTGCTTTTTTGATGGATAAACCGGCTATTTTCGAATCCCAATCTGACCATAGGACCAAGAAAAGACTACTTTCACATGCCCCTTTGGAATATATGCATATAGAAGAATGTCTTTTGGACTTTTCAATGCTCCTGCAACATTCCAGAGGTGTTTGATGAGTATCTTTTCAGAATTCATTGAACACTGCAAGGAAGTCTTCATGGATGACTTCACCATTTATGGTGATTCATTTGAATCAAGTTTGAATTCACTCTCTCTAGTCCTTAAAAAGTGTGTCAAGTGTAACCTTGTGTTAAATTTTGAAAAATGTCACTTCATGGTTGCAAATGGGATTGTTCTAGGGCACATAGTTTCAAAAGATGGTATTAAAGTCAATCCTGCCAAAATTGAAGTGATCCAATCACTTCCTGAACCCAAATCTATTCGATACATCCGTTCATTTCTCATTTATGCTGGTTTCTATCGGAGATTCATCCATAACTTCAGTAAAATTTCACTCCCACTCACTCATTTGCTCCAAAATGATGTCACTTTCCATTTCAATGAGGTTTGCAAGAGAGCCTTTGTTGAAATCAAAACTGCTCTAACATCTGCCCCAATAATCCACCCCCCAGATTGGTCCTTACCCTTTGAGTTAATGTGTGATGCTTTTGATAGAGCTGTTGGGGCTGTTCTTGGTCAACGAAGAGAAAAAACCCTCATGTCATCTATTATGGCTCAAAAACATTGGATGAAACTCAATATCACTACACTGTGACTGAAAGGGACCTTCTAGCAGTGGTTTTTTCCATAGATAAATTCTGGTCCTATCTCTTAGGTGCCAAAATCATCATCTTCACAGACCATTCTTCTATTAAGTTCTTACTCAAGAAAAGTGATTCCAAACCAAGGCTAATAAGATGGATCCTAATGCTCCAAGAGTTTGACCTTGAAATTAAAGATAGACCTAGAAAAGAAAACCCTATGGCTGATCACTTGATTAGAATTTCTAATTCTTCTCATTCAGAAATTATCGATCCGGAATTACCTACTCAGAACCTTTCATCTATCACTCCAAAAATACCACGGTATGCCCCAATTGTAAATTACTTGGTTTTTGGTTTTTTTTCCTGAAAAGTTTTCAAATAAAAAAAAATGAAGTTGAAAAGTGATTCAAAATACTATTTGTGGGAAGAAAATAAACTTTGGAAAACTGGGGTTGACATGGTAACAAGGAAATGTGTCGATGAAAATGAACATTCTTCCATTTTAGAATTCTGTCAGTCACTTCCCGGAGGTGGTCACTTTGGACCACAAAGGACCTCCCAAAAGGTCCTAGACTCTGGATTCTTCTGGCCTTCACTCTTCAAGGACTCACATGAGTTCTTTCAATCATATCCCACTTACAAAAAGTTTGGCATAATTTCAAAGAGAAATGAAATGCCCCAAAAGCTGTTAATTTCTGTGAGATCTTCGATGTTTGGGGTATCGATTTCATGGGACCATTTCCCCCTTTCAATGTATTCTCATACATTCTTCTTACGATCAATTATGTTTCAAGGTGGGTTGAGGCCAAACCCACTAGGAAGGATGATTCTCATACTGTTAGTGAGTTCCTAAAGACCCACATCTTCCAAAAATTTGGCACACCACATGCCTTGATCAGTGATTTAGGAACCCATTTTTGTAATAGAACCATGGAAACTCTTCTGAAAAAGAATGGGGTTGTAAAGAAAACTTCAACTGCATATCACGCCCAAAAAAATGGCATGGATGAACTTTCTAATAGGGAAGTGAAAAGAGTTCTTGAGAGAATTGTAAAACCCACCAGAAAAGACTGGCCTAAAAGACTTGGTGAAGCACTTTGGGCTTATCGAACTGCCTATAAAACACCCATTGGGATGTCTCCTTTTAGGATAGTTTTTGGAAAAGCGGGTCTCCTACCAGTTGAAATCCAACATAAGCCTTTTTGGGCTGTGAAAACATGTAATTTTGATTGTGAAAAATAGGGTAAAGAAAGACTGTTGCAATTGGCTGAACTGGAGGAGCTTCGTCTTGATTCTTAAGAGAATTCTAATCTCTACAAAGAAAAATCCAAGGCACTCCATGATAAACACATCCTGAGAAAGGTATTTCATGAAGGGGAAAAGGTAATGATCTTCAATTCTCGATTTCGGCTTCCCCCAGGTAAGATTAATTCTCGTTGGGAAGGTCCTTTTGGTATTACTAACGTTTACCCATTTGGTGCAGCGTAAGTACAAGACCCCTCTTCCAAAAGGACATTCACGGTTAATGGACATCGGTTAAAGAATCATCATGAGAGGATGCACAATCCTGGATCAACATCGACTTCCACTGGATCCCCAACTTCTCTAGCAGACCTACCACTAGATAGAGAAGGAGACCCGTCAAATCCAAACCAGGGGGCACCTCTTTCCCTTTAACTCTCTATAACTCTTCCTCTCTCTACCTCTTTCTTCTTCTTCCTCTCTCTACCTCTTTCTTCTTCATCCTATCTCTTTCATTTTTTTAACATTTTCTTTATCAAAACCTTTATTTTTCACTTTCTCTTTTGTGTGGGTGTGTCTTTAAAAAAATAAAAACCTAAAAAACCAAAAAAAAAACCAAAAAAAAAATCACTTAAAAAATACAAAAAAATTATAAGTCATGCTTACTCACCATAGAGTTTTGAAATTTTGTACGACCATTTGGGGGAGTTAACAGACATGTTTTCATGTCAAAAATTTTTTATTTTCATTATGACTTTGGATAAAGAATTTTGGGTCAAAACCAACACATTTTGAATGCTCAATTTTTGATTTAGAAAATGATTTTCCCAAACCGTGAGAACAAACATTTGCTTTCATGCTAAGGACACCTGTGGACGTCTTTTCAAAATGTTTGATTTCACCCCCATTTGTGAGTATTGAGTTTGTGGACCTTCGAGCTGAATTTACTACCTTAGTGTGTATTAATATGATAAAGGCATTTTCTGAACCACATGAGAATCACAATATCCAAATAGCCTCCTATTTCCCTTACATTAATCCTCCTTTTGAAAGCCCCTTCAAGCCTATGAAAATATTTTCTTTGATAGCCACATTACAATCCCAATACCTTATCCCACCCAATATCAACATGGATTTTCATTGCATAAGTTTTTCAAATTTAAGTGTGGGGGGGAATGGATTTACTTTTTGGGTATCATTTCCTTACTTTCCGGTGTGTTATCATATGCTCGTGGGAAAGCATACATTTTAGTGTGGGGGGGGGAGGTTGTAATTTAGTGGTATTTTTTAATGTATTGTACAAATGATATTGAAAAGTGTTCAAAAAAAATTCTAAAAAAATAAAAATTAAAAAAATGAAAAAAATGGGTTGTGTCTTGGGTAGGTCAAAAATCACTCTTCCTCAACCTTTGATCTTGTAATAACTATTACAATTAGTGTCGTGAGGAGATCAAACATGGGTTGGGATATGAGTGTGAGATCTGTTTCAAGTCCAACTTTCGAAAAAACAATGAAAAAAAGGAAAAGAAAAAAAACTTGCATTATATTCTTATTGGGATGAAGTTTTTTGTTTTGTAAATATTCAATCTTCTCATTAACTTCATATTTTCTTCCTCTATTGTGTCTTTCTTCACACAATCATTACCTTGTAAATATGTGTTTTCATTTCCTTCCATGTTTTATTTCAAAAAAATGTGCATTGCTTTTTCTATGTTGGTATTTTAACCCTCTTCTTCTCTCTCTTAAACATTATATTCCTACCATCCCATAGCCACAGAAAAACCCTTTAAAAAGACCTCTTGATTATTGTTCACTTTGGATAGGTATTGGAAGCTGAGAGCTCTTTTCGAAATATATGATTTTCACTTTTGGTTTGTGAAAGAGTGAACCTCCACAAATGAATTTTATCATCTTGGGAGGTGTGAGTTTTGAGTGTCCACATTTTCCATTTCTAAATTTGGACATGAAAAAATGAATTAGTTTTGAAACATTGTTTCTGTAACAAATTTTGGTGGAATTCAAAATGGATGAGTAAAATAGTCTAAATCTCCCCTGATTGGAGAAAACAAAATTTTAAATCTGTTGGTGAGTAAAAATGATTTTGTCTTGTTTTTATATTTTTTGCACATGAGGACATTCACAAAACTAAGTGTGGGGGAGTTGATGTTATTAATATTTTTATGACTTATTATATTCCCTCTTTACTTATTTTATATGAAATGTGCATAATTTGTGTGAAATATTAATGTTTTAATATTAAGTATAATTTTTGAGCATTTTTAGAAGTAGTCCAATTGAGTCAGTTTAATGTTTTAATAATAACTATCACTATACCGATACAAATTGTGTGGTTATTACTTTGTAGAATTCTGATTTCAATATAAAACATTTCATTAGAAGGTACCATGAGCCAATTCTTCCATTTGAAGGGTCATATGGTCCTCAAAAACAAGACCAAAGAATCTGTGAACAAAATGGAACAGCCTTGAAGATTGATTTACTAGGCTCAATCCAGAAGTCCAAAAACATTAACTCTACACGATAATTCTGGGGACACTACATTTCATATTGGATAAAAATTTCAAGGCCCAAATCCAAGTACAAGAGGCCCAAATGTTTCTTTGAAGTCCAGCCCACCATTCTGGCCGAGAAATAAAATCAGTATAGTATTCATGACATATTTCATGATGTAAGAATCAAATAGTGCTGAGATTTTTTAGTGTGAATGAAAAGATATAGGCGGCCGACTTTTTTGAATAAGTTATTTGGATTTGAAGGAATCCTCCTGTTCCAAAATCCATTCACATTTTGGCCATCGAAAAAGCATGGATAGAAATGGACAGTTAACATTTGTTTAATAAAACCGCCATAACTTTGGCTCCACTTGTCCAAATGCCTCAAACTTTTGACATTAGTCGGCCAAATCTATTATATACAACTTTAAAGAATGAGATATTTGGAGATTCGGCTGTCGGAATAGCCAAATTGGCGATGCAAGTGGAGGGACATATTGGGAATGAAAACAGTCCACTCCTTGGGCTATAAATACTCTCCCCTTCTCTCCTTGAAAGGGGTTGGCATTTCATAAGAAAGGATAACATATTGGCACGAACAAAGACTTTCCAAAGTCTTGGTAGGACCTTCCATACTCATGTTTGAACTTTAGAGACCTTTCCTCCTCTCTTTGTTTTCACTTACTCTCATTTTCTTCGTCTTTCTAATCTTGTAAGTCTCTTTGTTTGTAATTATATTTTAATGCAAGTTTCTTCTTCAATATATCTTATTATTCTCCACCTTTTGTAGTTTAATATTAATTCACTTAAAATAGTTTAAATTCAGTTGAATCCTCTTACCTTATTTTTCTTCCTCATTCAATCAAAAATCCATTTTTAATTATCATCATTGTTCGTGTGTGTGTGTTCGACATACCACTATTTTATAATCCCTTTCTTTTTCTTCTATTCTTAATTTATCATCATAATTATTATAACCAGAATATTAAAAACCCAAATGGCTGAGTAAATATCTCATTGGGGTGATTTATAATTTAGGGATGTTAAGTGATTGAGATTATTTTGTCAATGAGTATTCATGAATTTAACATTGTGTATATTGGACTTTATATGTCATTGATTACTGACATATTATGTTTAGCATGTGGTTTCCATGGATTATTGGAACAAAAAATACACTACCATAAACATGTAATGATTGAGATTAGAATCCTAATTAATTTAAGGATTGGATTAAAGCTTTAACACTTAGTAATTCTAATCGACGTCAACTTGTGAAGTGGGTGTTAATTTAAATGCAATATAAAGCAAAGCTCAAGGATACCACAAACTTAACTATCTAATTATGAACTCACCCCAATATTTGAGAATTTATTAAATCAATTATATAAAATCAATCATTTCAATTAAGCTCTACAAACAAACCCCCCTAATCAAAACACATTCAACTAAAAAAACGTCTCTTTCAAAGTATTATCGCCGAGGATTCGACCCGAGTGCTGCTATACACATTAGCAGAGCACCGGAACCTTGACCGGTGGATAGGCAACAATCGGCTGCGTGTTTCATAAGGACTCCATGGATGGACTCACTGTGCTCATTTGGTTATGAATTGATGTGCTAGGAGAGATTATTTGGCTTTCTAGGAAAGGTATTTATGGGAGGTTTCTTATAATTGCGAGTGATCCTGGTTTCCCAGGGGAGAATATGAGGACAATACCATTGGGAAAGATGGTTATTCCATGCATCATGTGATACCCAGTCCCCTATGTGAGATACTTCGTGCACACTCCGAGTCGCTGTCCTCGAGTGATACAATGGAAAACATTTTGGTTAACTTGGATGGGTTTGATGGTATTGGATTATATGTTTGTTCCCATAGAGACCCTTGGGATTATATATAGATCGCCTTGGATGGGATTAGGACTCCACCACTTGATTTGACTCCTGATTTTTTTAGTAGGTGATCTTATGATATACATCATTAATTATTTTTATGAGCTTTCTTTTGAACATATACACCTTCTTTTAGTTTAATATCTTTATTATTATTAATATTATTATTAATATTATTATTATTATTATTATTATTATTATTATTTTGGGAAACTATTTGGGTGACATGTATATTAGACCCCAAAAAGAATCACAATCTTGGGGGTATTCCTTATTGGTTTGTATTTTTACTTTCGGACCTTGTATACATATTGTGCATTCATATAAACTTTGTTCAGACCTCCAGTGTAGGAGGAAGTAGGTGGTATGGGATGGGCCTCTGTTTGGGAACCAAAACCAATTTGTTACATGTTTTTTATTTACTACGCTGAAATAATTATATCTAGCGCACTATATCTTTTTAACATCATGAAATGGAAATGTCTAGTCACCATGGGAGCAGGCCTACTGGGATTTATATCTCACACATTGGTGGGGAACCGTTTTTTACCTGAGTAAACTTTATTATAACATGTTCGGATAAAGGGAAGCATGATTCTTCTTATTCTTTATTTCTTACTACATTAGGATGGTACTTTAGGGGAAAATCATAAAGCCTATTCTTGATATTTTGTAGTTTCATTTTTTAAATATTTGTAGTTTTTGATATCCTATACTATATTCTTGTACTATATTTCCCACATACTTATATTTTTTATATACTCAATACATGACATCATCATCGATTTTTCTTTAAGTATTGTTTTTTAGTTTTCAGTTTTTACTTATATTTCATGAAATGTTCATTTAGTTATGGTTTATTGGCTTCACTATATTGCTTCTTCTATTTATGATTATTGTAACTGTTATTCATACTCAATCTATGAGGGAATATTTTACCCACATATTCATTGTTGGCCCTTTCTTTTAATTGGTAGCTACTAGGATTTGAGGAGATGTTCTTGGGGTCATGTGGCCCACTGTCTCAGGGAACTCTTAAGTGGAATCCGGGGAATGAAGTTAAAGATATATTACTAAGATAGGGACACCTGGTGGAGGGAGTTTTCCATGGGCATATGGGGGATGAGTCATCTATAGTATCTAGAAAGAGTTAGCTGTTAGGGTCTTAGTGTAAGATACCTTCCCATTCTAAGATTTATTCATGTTGATCTATGGTGTAGGGTTCTTGAAGTGGAACTATTAAACCAAAATATGGGAAATTATATTCTTGTAAGGATTAGGTCACAAGGATCATGATTGTCTTACCTAAAATTCTAACTATGACCAACAGATAGTGGATATACCACCACAGTTAAGGCAGTGTTGTGGTTAGGTATTTCAAATGTATAGTTAGGGAACCCCTAAAGAGCAATAATAATAGAGGATTAGGCGAGGCTCCAAAGGGAGGAGTAACATTTAGTGGATGATGGTACAATTTTCTCCCTCTATCATAACCCAGAGGCCTATCCCAGGCTAAGAGGGTTAGTGGTCGAGGGTGTGGCCAATTACAAGCTATGGAGGGATATGACCAGTCATCTCATTATTCAATTTAACGTATTATTTGGTTCTTTTCTTCTCTTCTTTCAGTACTTTTATACACATGAATAAGTGATTCATTTATCTCCAAATCCCGTGTTCCATATATAGATATTATAGTTGATTCATTATTCCTGAAGCTATGGATAGAGGATCCTATTGGGAGATATTCATATGTATCTCACATCTATTAAAAATGTAAGTTGGATTTAATTATAGTGAATTTTTCATCAGAGATCATAGAATTTATGATGAAATATTAGGAATTTATATTAGTTATTGACTAGTTTTCCATGGTCCATGCCTAGATAGACTATCATCATAGGAGAGTTAGATGATTTTTTATAGATGGGAAAGATTCTCCATTATGAATGACAGTGATCTTGAATATAAGTGAGTGGGGATCATGATCAAGAATTTGTAACCCATAAACCATACTTTAGAAACTTTATCCATTGGTGAAGTGGTCTTTTCAGGAATTTGTCTTCCAACGATAGGGGAGTATTATACGAACATATTCTCTAAAGATTTACTAAGACTACATCCAAAATAGGGGGTTGAATTCTACACCAAATTTAACCCCATGATCGTGTTGATATATTACATGGAATAGTTGGTGGACCATATAAACCTATGAGAGCTTAGGGTGTAGTTGGAAGACATTTGAAAGAATGGTTTTATTTGAACTAGTGTGTCTACTTATGAATCTCAAGTGTTGTTCATAAAAAAAGATAAAATGAGTTTGAGGCTTTGTTCTTACTATTGTAACATCACAAACCAAAATCCAAAAAATGGTTCCCCATGCTAGTGGGTCACAAGGCCTCAAGCACACCTCCCCATACATGAGAAGATGTATTCTAACAGAAAGGGTACAATATAGAGTAGTGGGGAGACATGTATAACCTCATGACCAGAGTGGTACAAGATTATAGTAAATGAATAAATATAAAAAGACAAATTAATAAGAACTAATGATTTGGAAGGTAGTAATTGACATGATAATAAAAAAATCATCAATAAGAACATCCAATATCATACAAAAAATCATGTACTTTCATGTACCTAAGAAAAACGAATTGGTAGGAATGCAATACAATATATGTATAAAAAAGAAAAAAACACAAAAAATAATGTCTCTAACAGTATAACGAGCTATAGATAAACTCTATTATTCCATTCTACCTTGATATAAGCAAATACATTATAAAAAATTGGACTCTTTTCCATTTCCTTAATTTTATCTATATAATATTCTTATGTACCTTTGGTGGCTTAGATAGGGTGTGAGATAAACTCACTAGGATACCACTGACAATGTCTATAAATATTTATTCAGTTCATAAAATATGAGTAGTTTGCAGTTATAATAATGGTAGGTAGTAATAAAAACTATAAATGGTTGGATCTAGTTCCTTAAGGACACTCTTATAACACTATCTACTTATTTCTATGACAGATATTCTCTAAACAAGTAATGATGTGTATTTATATGGACTATACACGTAGTGACGTCTACAACCATATATATGGATACTGCTACTAGAATCGACTATAGGCATTACTCATGAGTTAATGGGTAGTATCATGAGTAACCCAAGTGTTAAGGTATTCCATTTTTAGTCAACAATAATTAGAGGGACACATTTCTTGAGTATCGCAATCCTCAAGGGCCACCTTGCCCGTTCATTATATTTAACAAGGGTCACCATTCCCAAGTGTCACAACATGGGGATTCCACACCCATATCACAATATTGGGATACCATTCCCAAATCACATAACAATAGTGTCATTATTCCCACATATCATAGCTATAAGTGACACCATGTCCATATCATAACAGTAGGGTTTCCTATCCTGAATCATAAGAGACGGGTCATTATGGACAAATCATAACAATAGTGTCTCGATGAGAAAAACCATAAAAAATGGGTGAGCATGCCAGAATCATAGCAATATAGTTACAATGACCAAATCAAAACAATATGGTCTCTATTCCTATATATCATAACAATATAGGGACACAATTCATGTATCATAACAAATGGGATACTATGCCCAAATCATAACAATAGGGTCGCCTTGCCTAAATTATATCTGTATTAAACTGTCAAGACATTAATTAGAGCCAATAGATAATTCATAGTTCACTAACAAGCATATTTAACATGGTTGTAGCCATTGTTCTATTAAAAACATGTGATGTATTCACAAAACTCACTTTCTATTTAATTTAGTATGATTTAATAAGTTTTTTAGTCATTCTATACCACACAATTATCCATTATCATTTGTGGTACCACATTTTAATAATCACACCAAACACACCGATGATGTTTTGGTTATGTGACTATGAATGTCTAATAGACATAAACATGGGAGCACCAAAAGTGGTTTCACACATTGAGGTTGACAACCTAAAATTTAGTTTGGGTTTTAGTAATGTCATTAGGTTCTAGAATATGGAAACCAATTTTAGATAGATTAATTTAAGGGGAAATTCACCATGAAACCTGTGTGTGAAACAATGGAACATAATATAAAACATCACAAAAATGAGAGATAATTTCTATACGACCTACCTTATTCATTTTGAGGAGCACCCATCTATTATCATCCTTGGGTTTGGTCCATATTGATTCAAAATAGAAGAACATATGAATTCCATGAAAATAGTTCATAAGAGAATACAAATAAATAACTCCACTGAGGAGAAGGAAAACGGTGAAAGGGGGATAAGGAGTGAAACACATACTAATGGATGTCTAATGAGATGATCAGATCCTGAATCGTAGGTCCAAAAATGAAATAGGATCAAATCCGAGGTGATAGAGGCTTGGGAGTTCAAATGTGAAGGAGGAATAGTAATTCTATCTGCAAGAGGAATAAGTAAATAAAGTTTAATAATAAGAACTCTTATGAAAAAAAGTTAATTTACCCTTTTTAACTGGGTCACATGACTTGGTTCCACGGTTGACCAAACTGTGCACCAACCATGCATGACCTGCTATCCAAAGAGGAGAATCACATGGATCATGCACACTACTTTGGAAACTGTATGAAAACCATGTGTTTGGAATATACTAAAATTTTTAGAGTTTTATCATGTACATAAATCATGGGTTTAATGGTTTGGGGAAAACCGTATAGACCACTTCTTATCACTGAACACCCTATATGGTTAGGAGAAACCATGAAGACTAGGCGACATGATTTATACTAACCGTGCATCCCATATATTTCCTCCATAGAACTAGTTTTTGGGAGCTGAATAGGCCCTAGAAACTGTAGTTTCATCTACAGACTACCTAGGAATTTTTATTAGGTAAAAAAGGAGTTAAACAGAAATTTTAAGGATTCCCACCATATTTAAAATCTGATTTCTTATACTCTTCCCCTTTAAAGGAACTCATCATCAAGTTTCCCTTCCAACGGTGGTAGAGTGACATATATGAATAAATTAGGCCACTGAGCAAGTACATCAGCCTGCCAATCCCATGTATCATCCTTTCTAGGGTCATGCTTCCATAGAAACCACACCAAAGGGACAGACTAGCCTCGAAGAGGCTTCGTGCTCTAATCAATGATGCATATGAGATACCACTTAAAATAAGAACTCGAATCTAAATCACCATCCTTAGGATTAGAATTTTGAGATGGGTCTGCAAGATAATGGTGAAGTTATGAAACGTGGAAGACATCATGCATGGAATTATACCTCTACAATAATAAAAACTGAAAGGATATTGGCCCAACTCTATCCATGATCTCAAAAGTCCTAAAAAAAGGATGTGACTACATCCCTTGACTATGTATCCATATATTCCCATGTCTGGGTGATAACCTCAATAAAACATGATCCCTGACCATGAACACCAGAGGTCATTGATGGTGATCAATTGTAACACCATAAGATTTCATAGTACGTTATTTCTTCAAAGTAATTCAATAACTTGCACTACACGCAACACCGAGTTCAAGCACACCACGACGTACCAGAGTAGCCGTTCAAAAGAGGTTATGAATAGTATTAACTAAATTTTAAACTTTATATAATCCTTATAATTTTATAATCCATATTATGAGTTTCTTATACATAATAAAAAAACAAATTAATTTTTTCAGATAAAAGAAGATTTTTTAAAAAAAATGCAATTTTACCGCCTTTTAATGGAGAATGCTTTTTAAATCCAATATTTAAAACTTTTATATATTCAATTTGAAAAACTAAACTTCTTATTTTGAAGTGTGACATAAGAATTTAGTTTCAATAAATTTCTGATATTTTTATGATAACTTTCATATTTTGATGAATAGTGAAAAATAATATATTTTATCTGAAAACAACTTTTTTAATCAAAATAATTTCTAGTGTTAAATTATAAATTTTAATGGTTTGGAAGTATAAATAGATTATATTTTTTACCATTTATTCCAATGTTATTCATTGGAAATAATTTCACATTGAAATTTAACTTAAACAAGTATCAATCTTTTGTTAGTTATTATTCCTTAAAAACACGCTTTTTGGTTTTGACAATGGGAATTAATTTTAAATTAATAAATTAAACTTCTATGTTTTGAATTTTTTAAAATAGACTTAATTTTTGAATTCATAACAGAAAAATTATCTTAGGCTGAAATTTTGGTATTTTTCTGAAAACATTCAATTTTTGATGAATAATTAAAAACAACGAGTTATTGGTTAAAAACGACTTTTTATTTAAATAATTATTTATTTTATTTAAATTTATTTTAAGTAAAAATAGATACATAATACCTAAATAAGTTAATTATAATTCATTCGTGTAATTTTATAATAATTTTAGATATATAAAAATTTTATTGAACTTTTTTACTTCTTTTACCCGCCTCATAAGAGAATTTGAATATTTGTGTAGAAAATAATTTTATCACATAAGTGAGTTGAATTAAAATAATCTAAGAGACATGGTTATCCTCAATAAGTAAAATTTTGTTCAATAAGATGAAAATAATGTGTTCTGGATAGTAACTTTGGACTTTTATTTACCGTGGTTAAAGGTAAATAGGGTAATTCAAGGTAAAAAAGAATATTATAATAATACACAATTACCTTAAAACCTGTTCTAAACTTATTGGATGATCATGGAAGACCATGGTAATCCTTTTTTCGATTTTTGGACCCCATGGAGCCACTTATTAATGATAATGACACTTTATTTGAATTAACTTAATGTAAAGGAAAAAATGACATAAAAAAATATCTTTTAGTAAATCAATTTTTACATGAGGTTATATAAGTCATCTGTTCAACTATAAATATTCATTAGAAATATAAAAATATTTCCAACGTAAATATATTTTATTTATAATTTTTATACATTGAATAATTAAATTTATTTTTGACCCAATGATGATGTAGTATTTTCCTTATTAATGAAAGAATCAAATAAATAGTATTATAGATGTTAAAATAAATATAATTTGAACGTTTTGATGCCATACATGAATTTTATCGGTTAATTTTACATTTTAGGATTAATTAAATGATTTTTTTTGAAATAATAATTCTATTATGAATTTATCAAAAACAAAATACCAAATAGTGTCAAAATTGACATAAAAGAGTTTTTAAAACAAATATTATATTATTAATTAATATTCTATTTCTAAAACTCTAAGGTTTGGGAAAAGGTATTAAATAATATTATATATGTAATTAATTAACCACTTGAGGTTCTCATGTAAGTTTATAGTAAGTTTATTAAACATATAATATAAAAATACAAAGAGACATGGTAAATGTCAAACTATTTAACTTAGAGTTAAATCTAGAAGATAGGGTTAATATAGTGACCCAAACCTATCAACCTATTTTTGAGTATTTTTAGACCCATTCCTACCTTATCCTCTAAATAATTTATTTTATGGACATTATAAACCGAAATTTATTTTATTATAAAATAATATTTCAATCTTTTCCTAAGGTTCCCCTCACCCCTCTTATAAAAGGGAACTTCCCCTCCTATCAAATTCACACCTTCAAAGCCATTAGGGTCGGCCAACCCCTACCCCAATATCCTCCCAACTATCCTAACTTCATCTTATATGCATTAATTTAGTAATAAATCCAACCTAAGGAGCCCTTTTCATCAAATCAAAAGGAAGAACCTGAAGAAGAAGTAAATATTTAATCACATCTTTCAACTTCCTTTCCTCTTCCACTTACTCTTTCTTTGTTGTTTCAATTATAAAATAATAACTCCAGTATCTTATATATACTTTTATGTTATTACAAATATGGTACGACTATATTCATTATTCTATCCATCCTTTGAATGAAATGTCAACATACGTGCGTACGTACAGCTTACCGTCTCCACATCATGGTGTAGTTGTTATTCAATAAATTATTATTTGGATTGGTATAATAATGAGGTATAATTAATTTAAATAATAAATATAACCAGATAATGAGTTTGTATATATGATATAACATCCAATAATATATTCTTTTAATATCAAAAGAATAATATTGTCGCTCGTGCATACGTACGGATTACCGTCTCCACGAACACAATGAGATTCATTCCCCATCATATCCATTCCAGACTAATTTTCATTTGATGATTAAAAATAATTTTTAAAGATTTTATATCATTTTGAAAATGAATAAGATACCTCCTATCCATAACAAAAATTACTTACATAACAAATCATATAAATGAAAACGAATCGGTTAACTCCCGAAATAATGATAATACTAAAATATTATTAACAAAGAAATATTAAAAGATCATATATGATATAATATTAATGTATATAGTTCTAGAATAATTTAATAACAATTATTTCATCATTATATAGGAGTTTAGCCTACCCTCGACCAAGGAAAAGTACAGGGTAATGATTAATTCTACAATCTCTTCATTATCCGAGGTTGTTTATACGTAATTATCTACTGGGACCTCTTCATCATCCACATCCATGTTTCTTAAAAATTTATTTCAAATTTATTTACTATTTACTTGAAAATGGTTTAATGTCATTTATACCCTTATTTAAACTTATATGTTTTGAAATGAATCTTTTAGTCGTTTTCCAAACAAGGTACTTTATGAAATTTTTGACAACATTAAGGTAAGAATGTTTTTTAACTTATACGGCAGGTGTGGTTATTCTCCTCAGTTATAGCATCATCTATGCACCCCTTAAAATCTTATAATAATATTTTTAAAATAAATTTTTACATTATAATTAGGTTACCTTAAATTATTTCAATAAAACAAATAGATATTCCTCTTAAATAGTTTTGATTTCATCTATGTCAACATACATTAATGGATTTTATACTTGTTTGAAGTCGATTCATTATGATAAAAATATTCCATATTGTATTAATGGTTTTCTGATATATTTTACTGTGGATGTGTTATTTTTATACCATTCATGGTTTATGGTTAAAGTATTGACATTTCGTATGCTAGTTTTATTACGAATGTTTATGTTATATTTCACCCTTTTCATATGAGGAATGTATTGGACTTAGTAAGTGATGGGTGGAGCCCTCTACAGCTCCTCGATGCATTAGTAGGTCTCATGAGACAAATAGACGTGAAATTGGCCGATGCATTTCCCAATTTGATATATGGTTTTGGCTGAGGCCTTAATCATTTTTAGACGTCTTGGCTGATGCCTTAAAAAAATGTTTTAGAATGTCCGACATTATACATTCCATCATTATGAAAATAATATTGATGGTTCATGTGGTCATTTGACAAGTATAAAAACCATGATTATGTTTTATTATGGAATTATTTACTAAACTCTATTCTTTCCATAAAAGTGTTCATGTTTATTTTGGGTAAAGGCATGTGTTCTCAATTATTCACCATGCTTAATATTTTTGTAATCTTCCACTGTATTGAATACCCTTACTTAGCGTTTGGATCACCCATTTCTTATGTTTTATTTTCCTAGGATATGAAGAATTTAGTTATGAGTGACTTTCAGGTATAATCTAGGAGGAATGGATGTTTCTAATGGAATAAATTACTGTTTTTTTCAAGTTGTAATGTTGAACATCATGTATGTAATCTATTTTCCAAGACTGATAAACTGATCGGTCCATCGGGACTTGATTCCTCGAAATAATTCCAATGTTATATAATAATGCACTGACTCTGGGTAACTGGGGTTGGGGCATTACAGTTGGTATTAGAGAAATTTTAGCAATAAACTTGGAAACTAGATTTAGATAAACTCTGATTAGAGAACATTACCCTAAGATAGACTTTAAGGATTAGTATAGAAGAACTTCCTAGAATTTTTGTAACGTATAGATTTTGTGAGTTTTTCAAGCAAATACATCCCTGCCTAGATACGAGCAGGTACATGTGACTCTAGCACAGATGTACCTAGGGGTAAAACCCAAAAAAACTGCTTTGAGCTACACTAGAATGTGAACTAGTGCACGACAACGGGCCTTGTTGCACTTTTGGTTACGACACTCTCGATGGATATTCTTAGGATAATTCTAATTTTCTTTAAAAATCATTATGAAGGATTTATGAGTATATAGCTCCTCAAATAATATATTTTTATGATTATGGAATATATCTATAAACTATTCAATTTACGTTAGGTATTTTACAAGTTTGTAATTATTCATTGTAATTCATGAACTGACCTAGTATATTCTATTGTATAGAAATGGAGCACAATAGAAGGAATGTAAACTCCAGAAATACATATGATCCATAGAGTAAGAAGGATCATATATTTCACGGTATTAAGCCAACATTTATAAGGGAAATAGTCTCCCATGTATTCTCAACATATGAAAAAATAGTATCATGTGTTAATAAGATAAGTAAATAATTTTCTGAGTCCTATGGATTTGAAGGGAAGCAAGAGAAGAAAAGGATGGAAGCGATAAAGATGTATAAAGGGAAGAGGGAAAGAAGGATTTTCCCATATGTGATAACTGTGGAAAGAATAACCTTGGTAAATTATTGAAGGAAATGGGAGTTTTTTATATGTGTGGAGAAAAAGGGAAGCAAGTACGTGATTGAAAGGGTATGAAAAGGCTCTCAAATGTACAATTATTCATCTACAAGGAGTTGGGACACTACGCGAATAAAAGTCCAAATCATCAGATTATACCCCAAATGATAAAATTAAACAATAATAAAGTTATGATACTACCGAAGATGTAGAGGAATGATTAGATTTATTACATTGTTATTAAAGTATTGTGTCATTTGAGTATTGTATTAATGATGTACATGTTATAAGAATTGTAGAGTATATAAGGATTGTAATGCAGTACTATTTCATTAAGTACTTTAGATTGTGTGGAACCAATAAAAGTGACTCAATATCAGGTAAATTTTTTGGAAAATATACGGTTGAGAGAAAGATAAACCATAATATGGTTCTGATACTGAGGTAGTGATTTTGGGATAATACATGATTGATTTAGATAAATTATATTGGATATTATTGACTACCTTGAAACTGATTAATTATTTGTATATTGCATCATTATTTGAGTTTACAACATTTTTGGATAGAAAGAGTATATCCAGTATTTGATAAGGAATAAGGGAGCATGAATGTAATCAATAAGGTTATATGGTAATTCAAAATGTTGCATTGTTTTAAAATAATACATGATGAAGGTGTTCACATGTTATTACATAGGAAAAATGATCTTCAATTTTTTTACCTTCCTTATAAATTTTGGATTGTAAGCTTGGACATAAGTATTTGGGAAAAGTCTAGATTGAGATTACTTTTTGATTCACATAAAAAGGACAACCCAAAGGTCGGGCGACAACCCATCGTGTCCGGCAAGGCCGCGAGACTTGAACCCAAAATCGAAGGGCGAGAAGGGTGTATCACCTACCACTGGGCCACGTGATATCCTAGATTGAATAATTTAGTTTTTTTAAAAGGTATGGTAGATGAATTATTAATTAATTTTATATGTAACTTTATACAAATAGTATAAATTGAATAGTATTTTTGGGTTATGTTATCTTTTAGAGTGAAAGATGAGTTTGTGGTAGAAATTAGTAAAAGGATAGAACTCTACTTGTCAAGTATATATATATATATATATATATATATATATTCTTCTCTTATTCTATGATGAAATTAATTATTAAACTTTAGGTAAGGGATCTTAAAACTAAAAACGTGATATATTAATACCTTTTATTTTGTTGAACTGATGATATTTTAAATCATCATAGATTGATGGCTTTGAGGCCCTCAATTCTATAATTGTTTGTAACTGATGAACTAAATCACTCCCTATAAATATTTAAGTTTTTCCTATAATGATGTGTCTATAATTTCCACCAATGTTCTCCTAATCAAGATCATAATTTGGTGGTGACTTCTTCATTTTCCATTTACTTTTATTAAGACTAATTTTTTTTAACCCAAATTCCAATGTGGATTTTCCCACAAAGGTATTTTCAATTTTAAATGTTTCATTTTCAAAGAACAATTAAAAATTGCAAAGACTCAATTTATTTATTTAGAGAAGAATGTAACACCCCAAGATTTCATAGTATGTTATTTCTTCAAAGTAATTCAATAACATGCACTACATGCAACACCGAGTTCAAGCGCACCACGACTTACCAGACTAGCTGTTCAAAAAAGGTTTTGAAAAGTATTAACTAAATTTTGAACATTATATAATACATATAATTTTATAATCCATATTATGAGTTTCTTATACATAATAAAAAAACAAATTCATTTTTTATCAGATAAAAGAAGTATTTTTTAAAATAATGCAATTTTACCGCCTTTTAATGGTGAACCCTTTTTTAATCAAATATTTGAAACTTTTATATAATAAATTTTACACAATAAACTTCTTATTTATAATCGGGACATAAGAATTTACTTTCAACAAATATTTGGTATTTTTCTGATAACATTCATATTTGGGTGAATAGTGAAAAATACTATATTTTAACCGAAAGAACTTTTTTAATCATAACAATTTGTAGTGTTAAATTATAAATTTTAATTGTTTGGAAGTATAAATATATTATATTTTTACCATTTAATCCAATGTTATTCATTGGAAATAATTTCACTTTGAAATTGAACATAAATATGCATCAATCTTTTATTATTTATTATTTCTTAAAAACACACTTTTTGATTTTGACCACAGGAATTAATTTTAATTTAATAATCCAACTTATATGTTTTTAATTTGGTAAAATAGACTTAATTTTTGAATTCATAATATCAAAATTAGCTTAGGGTGAAATTTTGGTATTTTTCTGGAAACTTTCAATTTTTGATGAATAGTGAAAAAATTGAGTTATTGGTTAAAACCGACATTTTATTTAAATTTATTTTAGATAAAAATAGATACATAAAACCTATATAAGTTCAATATTATTCATTGGAGTCATTTTATAATAAGTTTAGATATATTAAAATTTTATTTAACTTTTTACCATTTTTTACCCACCTCCTAGGAGCATTTTGCAAATTTGTATAAAACATAATTTTACCACTTCTGTGAGTTGAATTTTAAAAGTATGAGAGACACGGTTAACCTAAGTAAGTAAAATTTTGTTCAATAAGATGAAAATAATTTCTGGTGAATAGTAACTTTTGACTTTTATTTACTCAGGTAAAGGTAAATAGGATAATTCGAGGTAAAATGAATATTATAATAACACAAAATTACCTTAACACTTGTCCTAACCATATTTTATGAGTCATGGCCGACGCTGGGCATCCTGGGGTCGATTTTTGGACCCCATGGAACCACTTATGAATGATAATGACACATTATTTTAATTAACTTAAAGTAAAGGAAAAAATGACATAAAAAAATATATTTTATTAAATAAATTTTTACATGAGGTTATATAAGTAATATTTTCAACTATAAATATTCATTATAAATCTAAAACTATTTCCTAAATAATGGTATTTTATTTATAATTTTTAGATATTGAATAATTAAATTTATTTATAACATAACGATGATGCAATATTTTCCTTATTAATGAATGAATCAAATAAATGGTATTATAGATGTTAAAATAAATATTATTTAAAAGTTTTGATGTCATACAAGAATTTTATAGGTTAATGTGACATATTAGGATTTATTAAAAGATTTTTTTGAAGTAATAATGCTATTATGAATTTATCAAAAACACAAAACCAAATAGTGTCAAAATTGACATAAAAAGAGTTTTTAAAACAAATATTATATTATTAATTAATATTCTATTCCTAAAAATCTAAGGATCAGCCAAAGGTCTTAAATAATATTATATATTTCATTAATGAACCAATTGAGGTTATCCTAGAAGTTTATTGTATGTTTATTAACCATATAATATAAAAATACAAAGAGACATGGTAAATGGAAAACTATTTAACTAAGAGTTAAATCTAGAAGATAAGGTTAATATAGTGACCCAAACCAATCTAAAACCTTTTTTTGAGTGGTTTTTGACCCCTACCCACCTTATATTTTAATTACTTTATTTTTTATCCATTATAAACCTAAATTATTTTATTATAAAATAATATTTCAATATTTTCCTAAGGTGCCCCTCACCCATCTTATAAAAGGGCACTTCCCCTTATCTCAAATTCACACCATAAAATCCATTAGGATTGCCCAAACCCTGACCAAATATCCTCCCAACTATCCACCCTTAATCCAAGAGGTCTTACTTTAGTCATAAATCCAACCTATGGATCCCTTTTGATCAAATCAAAAGGAAAACCCCGAAGAAGAGGTAAATATTTTATCATCTCTTTCATGTTCATTTCTTCTTCCACTTCATCTTTGTTTACTGTTTCCATTATAAAATAATAAATATAGCATATTATATATATTGTGATGTTATTATAAATATGGTACAACCATATTCATTATTCTATCCATCCTTTGAATGACATGTCACCATACGTGCGTGCGTACGACTTACTGTCTCCACGTCGTGGTGTAGTTGTTATTCAAGACATTATTATTTGTATGGGTATAATAATGATGTATAATTAATTTAAATAATAAATATAACATGATAATGATTCTTTATATATTAAATACCATCCACTTATATATTATTTTAATATCAAAAGAATGATATTGTCGCTCGTGCGTACATACGGATTACTGTCTTTATAAACAAGATGAGATTCGCTCCCCATCGAATCCATTCAAGACTAATTTTCATTTGATGATTAAAAATAATGTTTAAAGACTTAATATCATTCAGAATATAGATAAGATACATCCTATCCATAATAAACATAACTTACATAACCAATCATATAAAGGAAAACGAATCAGTTAACACCCAGAACAACAATAATACTAAAATATTATTAACAAAGCAATATTAGAAGATCATATATGATATCATATTATTGCATATAGTTATTCAATAATTTAGTAACAATTATTTCTCTATTATATAGGAGGTTTACCTACCATCGACCAAGGAAAATCATAAGGTAAATTTTAATTCTAAAATCTTTTCATTATCTGAGGTTGTTTATACGTAATTATCTACTAGGACATCTTTTCATATACATACATGTTTCTTAAAAATTTATTTCGATTTTTTTTACTATTTACTAAAAAATGGGTTAAAGTAATTTTTACCCTTATTTGAACTTATATGTTTTGAAAGAAATCTTTTAGTCATTTTCCAAACTAGGTACTTTATGACCTTTTCGAAAAAATTAAGGTAAGAATGTTTTTTAACTTATACGGTGGGTGCGGTTATTCTATGCTGTTATAAAATTGCCAAATCTTCCCTTACAAGCTTATAAGAATATTTTTAAAATAAATGTTTTCTTTATAATTATGAAACTTTAAATAATTTCAAAAAAAGAAAGGGATATTTCTCTCAAATAGTTTTGATTTAATTTATGTCAACACCCTTTGATGTATTTTATAATTGTTTGAAGTTGATTCATTATGATACAAATATTCCATATTGTATTGAAGGTTTTGTGATATTTTTGACTATGGATGTGTTATTTTTATACCATTCATGGTTTGTGGTTAAAGTATTTTCATTTCTAATGCTAGTTTTATTACGAATGTTTAAGTTATATTTCAACCTTTCTATATGAGGAATATATTGGACTTTGTATGTGATGGGTGGAGCCCGATGTAGCTCCTCAATGCATTAGTAGGTCTCATGAGACAACTAGATGTGGAATTGGCTGAGCTCTTTCCCAATTTGAAATATGGTTTTGGCCGAGGCCTTAATAATTTTTAGACGTCTTGGCCGAGGCCTTGACAAAATGTTTCAGAATGTCCGGCATTATACATTCCCTCATTATGAAAATAATATTGATGGTTCATGTGGTCATTTGACTAGTATAATACCAATGATTATGTTTTATTATGGAATTATTTACTAAACTAATAATCCTGCCATAAAAGTGTTCATGTTTATTACTGTTAAAGGCATTTGTTTTCAATTATTCACCAGGCTTAATATTTATGTTATCTTCCACTATATTGCTTACCTTTACTAAGAATTTGAGCTCACCCCTTTCTTATATTTTATTTTCCCAGGATATGAATTTGTTTATTATGAGTGACTTGCAGGCATAATCTAGGAAGTTTGGACGTTTCTAATGGAATAAATTACTGTTGTTTTTCTTTTCAATTTGTAATGTTGAACTTCATGTATGTAATCTATTTTCTAAGACTGCTAAATTGATCGGTCCTTCAAGACTATATTCCTTGTAAACATGCCAATGTTATGTATTAATGCACTGACTCTAGGTGACTATGGTCGGGGTGTTATATCAATATATGATTTTGGTCTAGAATAATTAGTATAAATACATTTTATAACCAAATGGACCTTCTACGAAGTCTTCTACAAGGGAAGAGGATGCAGTAGAACTATCACAACTACCTCTAACAGGTATAGGGATGAATGGAATGTACTACCATATATGGCCTCATATGGACCCATATGAATCATCACCTGATAACTATTGTTGTAGGAAAACTAAAAAATAGTGATATGATTCTGCCAAGAACCACTGAAATCTTAGATGCATGCCTGTAGGATATCCTCCAACACCTTTATAGTCTATTGCGACTAGCTGTCAGCCTGAGGGTGAAAATTATCCTCAAACGTACTTTAATACCCAGTGATATATAAAAAATATTCTAGAAACATGATGTGCAATGATAATCCCTATCAAAAACGATAGAATAAGGGACATTGTGTAAACTTATAATCTCACAGACAAACAGTATTCGCATCTCATCAACTGAGAAAATCTCCCAGATAGAAAGGAAGTGGGATACCATTTTCAGTCGATTCACAACTAACCAAACAAAATTTCTACCTCATGGTTACCTCAGTATGATAATACTATCAGTGTATATAATGATACATATTGAAGATACCTCAGTGCACTTCCCACTAAAAAGCATGTGATTCTCACCTAAAATAATCTCTCATATCCACAGGCACCTAGATACACCCATTTTATATGTATGATTCCATCTATATTAACAAGCCAATATGGATCCGTGGCCAAACCATAAATACTCTCCCATATGACCAAACCCTTAGGATCTGAGAACTATCTTCTCATTACCCTATTAATGAGGGAAGCAGTAACTATTGATGATGAAATAAAAGGATCATCATGACTCTCATGAAACTCAATATGCATATAACATTTAAGGGATATCAATTTTCATTCATCATTGGTTTCCTAAAAGGATTGTGCCTGAGTTTTCTGGATTAGTGCATCAGCTACTGCATTTCCCTTTCTTAGCATATAGGAAAGTTCAAAGTAAAAATACTAATTTTATTCAACCAATATTCACTGTCTAAGATTCACTTCACACTGTGTAAGTATATATTTGAGGATATTTTGGTTCGTAAACACCAAAAATCATTCAACCATCATATAATGTCTCTTGTAACCAAAATCATGAACAATATTTTCATGTTCAAGTCCATGTTTTAGGTAATTATTCTCATTAGGTATCAAATAGAGATAACCATACGTAATCAATCTATCATCATGCATTATCGCTACACCTATCCAGATACCTTATGCATAATAGAACACTTTATAGCACCTTTTAGGCTGTAGAAGAATCAAAATTAGTGCAAAAGTAATCCTTCATTTCAGCTCCTAAATGGTCTTATCACACACTTAATACCACAATAACTTCACACCATTCTTTGTAAGTCCAATAATAGGTGAACTAATCCATGAGAAGACCTAAATGAAAGGAATTTAATAACTACATCCCCAAGAAACTATATACATAAATCACATTCTTGGGCTGCTCCCATGTAACAACAACACTCATCTTTTCTAGGTCAACTAATACTCCTACCTCTGAGATGATATGACCTAGCCAGTGAACCTTATCAATTGAAAATTTGGATTTACTAAGAATAAAATACATCTAGTTATCTGTCAGTGTATTTATAATGATCTCAAGATGTCTTCCATGGTTTTATTGAGTATAAGAATACACCAAGATGTCATCTAGGAAGAAAATGAAGAATGAATCCAAACAATTTCTAGAAAACCAAATTCATCATGTAAATGAAAAAATCAGGTGAATTCATGAGACCAAACATCATAAATAGGTACTCATATAAGCCAAAACGACAACAAAAATCCATACATGGAATATCTAATGGTATAACATGCATCTGGTGATAAATCGATCTCAAATCAACCTTTCAGATAACCCTATCTCCTCTGAACATGACAAATAGATCATGTTTATGAGGTAATGGATGCTTGTTATTAAAATTAAGAATATTAAAATTCTGTTAATCCATACAAATCATGAGGGTTTTGTGTCCCGTTTTATTAAAAAGGACCAGTGAGCTTTAGGGAGAAGTATTGGGACATATAACCCCCTTGGAATATAAATACTCTAGCTACCTCTTGAGCTCCTAAAACTTAATATTATCTATCATATAAGTATGAATGTATACCAATGTAGCTCCAGGAACTATATTGAGAGTAAATTCTACAACCCTCTCATTAGGTAGTCTGAGGATATTTTTGGGGGAAAATATTTATAAAATGATTAACTATTGTAGGGAATTCTATTTGATGTAATCCCTATTCAACCATATAAAGGATAGAAATCTGGGTTGTGACTACACCAATCCCTAGTTGCTTTGGTCTAGCTCTACTTACCCAGACATCCCATTCACCCATGTGAAGGCATCTACCACCCTCAAGTGATTAAAACGATACAATCCGGTGATAGAAATACACATTAGAATGATAGGGGAGCAACTAGTCCATCCAAAGAATGAAATCAAAGATCTTATTCTCAAGTAAGAATTGGTCCCATATAAAATTTTGGATTCCTACCTCAAGGAGAATTCCTTGCACTAGGTAACACTCTCTGATCAAATTCCCTACAAAGTGTTAAGTGTTATCCTGACGTAGTAGTTCTCAATATCAATCCCATGTCTTTCCACAGCATCCACAAATATAATGTAATGTAAATATCCCATATCAAATAAAGTAGATAGAATAGTATAGGCTATTAGAATAATTACTAAAATAGTAGATTACCCAACACCATTCTCCTCTGGAATAAGATGCATTGAATAAATCTATCCCGATCCATGACCTTACGTTATAACATGACTAACTTGACTGGGTCCACTCTGCTGGTTCTGTGTATCTGATGTCTGGATACCTCATCTATGACCTCTTTCCCTTCCACTATAGATAGTATTACTCCAAATACTGGCATAATTAGGGACTTTTGATCCCACTTCTGAAAGTGGAGCTGATATGGAACCTCTTCTACTAGGAAAAGATTGGAAGGTCCTAAAAATTTACAAGATTCCCTAAACACCCCAACCTCAACACTCAACAAGGCCTCTGGGAACTAGGGATCCTTATTCCTTGGATTTCCAAATAGGTGAGGAACCATGTAACTGTCAGTGGGTGTCACCTGGGTACCACTACTCACATGGGAAATCTCAAAAAATTGCTTCTAAATCATGGTTGAAGCACTAATTTGTCTCGATTCTAGACCACCCTAGACAACACCATATACCTCCCTTAGGTTTCTCATAGTGATTAGATCCTAGTTTACTATATCATACATGGTATTCACCCACAAAATTTTCACCTGAGATCCAATAGGATTCCTAATCCCATAATTGAATCATCTTGCTTTTGCTGGATCACCAATTGTATAAATATGCACACAACATTACATATTATTAAAACAAGTTGGTTTTTCTATGAAGAATAAAAAAATCCTAATATAGTTTCATGAACTCCCTAGAAAGATTATCCCTTACGGTCTTAGGGTATAAATAATCCTAAATTATAGATTGTAAATTCCTCCAAACCACTTCCGGATACAAACCTTCCTGGTTCAAAATTTCCTAGCAATTCATAGAAGTTCCAAAAACAGTATAAGTAGTGATATACACTCTACTATTTGGTGGCATCTCAATGTGATTGAGAATATATAAAACTATCTCAACATATAACTCTATATCGTGGTTCCACCATCCCCTAAAAACTATGTGGGTGTTATTGCGGAAACTCCAACATCATCTCTCCCATAAAAGGGTAAGATCACGGAGCTCACTATATAATGTATATATTTTATAGAAAATCCCCTCAAAACTGGACAACATATCCTGCATCAGGGATAATAGGAGGTACTACCAATGTTTTTTACTTGAGGTATCACTTGTGGGTCGGTGCCCACCACCTCTGAAGTTTGGTCAACACCACCCTCCTAGCACACAATTAGAGGTTTTTGTAGGGGAATATCTATAAAAACACTAATCACACACCTCAAATAGGTTTAGGTAATGGTAAAGATAATATATATATTAATTAGATAGGTAAAAGCCTTTATAACTTATGGTCACAACCCTTTTCCTACTCCAAGAGATAGTTCTAGGTGATATGAACAATTTTAGATAACATAAGACACACTCCCAACTTCCCACTACTAAGGTTGGGTCTAGGATACGATATATGTTTCTATTTTTGGGTCATAGAATAAAGAGTTTAAATTTAAATTTATAGAGGAAATGTCCCATTAAATTTAAATTGATGTCCTCATTTATTGGTGACTATCTCATTTTACAATTCAATTTCATTTAATTTCATTCTCACTTGTATATATATTTTTCTAAATGGTTAAGGTATATAGATCACCAATTCAAATTTATAATGGAACATACACCTCATAAATTGAATTTTTCTCTACGTTTAATCAAAACCAGTCACTTATCTAGTCCCTTTATAAAATGTTAGCACAATTCCAGGACATATTAATAAAGCACTAAATCATGTTGTAGGCAACTCACATTGTAAATAATCATGGAATAGGAGAATGCATGAAATATAAATATTATAAGATGAATAAATTATGCATGATCAATGCTTCATTGTTATATCAAGACATGGAAAAAATAAATTACTTAAATATTATTTCACCAAATGGTTGAATCAAATAAAAAATAATAGTGATAAACTAAAACATAACATCCAATCCCAGGTAATTTAGATTTTATATCTACATGGGTTAGCTACTCTGAACCACTAATCATTACCAAACTGTAACTCATCTTAGTCACCTTTATACAATACCAAAATATTAAGGCAAGAAAAGAAATATCTAATACCAATTTGTGATGTCCCAACATGGAATCCACGAAACAGTACCCCATTCTAGTAGGTTATAAGCCCTTAACTGAACCTCCCCATTAGCTAGAGGCTTCCTTCTACTAGCAAGGGTCTAAGGTGGAACAGTGGGAGAACTATACCTTCATGATCAAAGTATCAAAGTTGTGTAATAAATGAATAAATAGAATATGCATAATAAATAACAACTAAAGAAGTGGAAGGTAATAGATAACATGAAAATAATAAACTAATCATTAATAAGAACATCTAGTGTCAAATACAAATTGATGTAATTCCATGTATCTAAAAAAGGAACATGTAAACATACAATAAAATACATGTATTAAAATTGGAAAAATACCAAAAATACTATCTCCCATATCAATATGAGATATATATCAATATTTTTCTTCCCCTATCCAGTTCTATAACCAAATATAGTATCAAAAACTGGGTGATTAACCCTATCCCTAATTTCATCCACACATTATGCCAGGGTACAATCAGTGGACCATATAGTGTGTCAGATAAACACGGTATGCCACCTCCAATGATGTCTATAAATATCTATTCTGTGAGTATAATATAAGCACCGTGAAGGTATTATAATGGTATTTAGTAGTAAAAACGAAGGGACAGATCTTGTTTCTAAAGGACACCAAGCTGACACAAATTTCTTTGGACTAAGATGAATAATATTTGAAAAATTAACCTTGTGAATACGTATATATGGTCTATATATAGATTTATTTATATATCCATATATATGGATAATGCTCCACTATTGGACCCAAGGTGTAACTTTGGAATCCAAGGGCAGTGGCATGAGTAACCTAAGTATCATGGAAACTATGCCCAATCATCAAAAATATCATGAACACCTTACTGATGTATCAAAATCCTTAAGGGTCACCTTTTTTATTCATTATATTTAATAAGGTTCATCATGCCCAAGTGTCACAATAGAGTGATTCTATGCCTATATCACAATACTGGGACAACATGTTTGTATCACATAATGCTAGTGTCATCTTTTTCACATATCATAGGTGTAAGGGTTCCATGCATGTATCATAATAGTATGGTCTCCATGCCTGAATTATAAAAAATGGTTCACCATGATCGAATCATAAAAATAGGCTCACTCGGCCCAGATCATAAAAAATGGGTTTCCATTCCCAAATAATAATAATAGGGTCTCCATACCCAAATGATAATAATAGGGTCCCTAATCTCATATCTCATAATAGTATAGGGATACTATGCCCATATCATAAAAAATGGGTCTCCATGACCAAATTATATGAGAAATAAATAGTAAACTCATTAGTAATTCATAATTCATCAAAAACCTTCTTCAAAAAGGACATAACCATTTTTCTATTGAAACATATGATTTAGCCATACCACTCAATTTCCATTTTATTCAGTATAATTTGATAAGTGGGTTAGATGTGCTACACCACCCAATTATCCATCATCATTTATGGTATCACATTTTAAGAATCAAACCAAACACACCAACAATGATTTGGTTATGTGAATATGAAAGTATAATAGACATAAAAAGTGTCTCAATTAAAGGGGTGAGATGCATTGAGTTATATGACAATAAACGTCTCTTTGGATCTAGTGAATTAATTAGTTTCCATAATAGGGAAACCAATTTAAGAAAGAATCATTTTAAGGTAAATGCATAATGAAACTAGTGTGCTTCATAATGGAACATAATACAAAACATCACTATAATGTGGGATAATAACTAGAACACCTACCTTATTACCATCATGGAGAAATCATCCAGTATCAGCCTCCGTGTTTTTCTAAATTGGAAGAAAAAAGAAGAATAGGAAACACCGTAAAAATAGGGAATGATATCCCACACAAAAATAAGTCCATTAAGAAGAAGATAAATGGAGAACCGATCTTATGGAGCGAAGCAGTTATATATGGATGTCCAATGAAACAACCAAATCTTAAATCGGAGGCCATATGATGAAACATGATAAAATACTTAGAGATAGAGGCCTAGGAGTTCAAACATGAAGGAGTTATAATTAATATATCCAATGGAATAATATGTAAATAAGGATTAATCATTTAATACATTAACAGAAAACTACTAAGTTTACCAATTTAACTGGGTTGGATGATTTGGTTGCACAGTTAGAAAAACTGTGCACCAATCGTGCATGAATTTTTATCCAATGAGAGGACATGCATGGTTCATGTGCATGGTTTGGGAAACCATGTGAAAACCATGTGTTTTTTCTATACTGAACACTACGACGTTTTAGCACTGGCGTGCAGCCTGGGTCACAAGGTTAGGAAAAAATAGAGCATCCCACTTCTTCCCATTAAAAACCCATTTAGTTTTGGAGAAACATTTTGGAATATGCAATATAGTTTCTAGTAACTGTTATTCCCTCTTTTTTCCTTCAATATCTTGGGTTTTGAGATCTATATAAGCCCCAAAATCCATCTTCTCCTTCATAGAATCACTAAGAATTCATATTATGTAAAACATAATGAAATAAAAATAAATTTAAAGGATCTATAGCTCATAGAAAATCCATATTCTTAGATTAATCATCAGATATATTAGGTAATGATAAAGAATAAGTACCCCTTAATGATTATTAATGTACTTTTTGACTATTTCAATGGCATGAGTTGGTTTTCAAAGATCGATGTCAAGTATATCTACCATCAGTTGAGGGTTCATGAGGATGTTATTATAAAGATGACATTTGGACATCACTATGAACATAATGAGTTCCTATATATGCCTTTAAGTGTAAAGAATTCTACCAATAAGTTTTTATATCTTCTGAATAGTATCTTCCAATAATAATTTTATCACTTCATAGTTGTCTTCATTGATGATATTATTATATACTCTATGTTAGAGTAAGATTACGTAGGTAATTTGATGTTTTTTCTAGACTTACAATGGGAACACCATCTTTATGGTATTCTTTAGAAGTGTTAGTTTTGGATTTGAGAGGGTCACATTCTAGGGAATGTCATCTATGATCATTAGTTAGCTAGGGATCCAGTGAATAATGAGGCAACTTTTTCTTGGGAGACTCCAAAAAATGTGTTTGAGGTGTTGAGTTTTCTTGATTTGGTCGGTTACTACCAAAGGTTTATGGAAAATATTTCTAGGAATACATCCCCTTGGACTGATTTGATATAGAAGAGACAATTGTACACTAGGGTTGAGTAGTTTTAGAGAGACATTGAGGTGTTTAGGATGAGGTTAACCAGTTCTATTATATTGAGACTACTAAAGGAGGTTGTTGATTACATTGTGGTTTGTGTTGTCTCTAGAGCTAGGCTCAGACATGATTTTATGTAGAGGAAGGAATTGAGATCTTATGGGTTGATATAGTTAATACCCCATGATTATAATTATTCAAACCATTTTCTATATTTGGTCACGATAGTCCTCACTCTGAAGATGCGATGGCAATATGTTTTGGGTGAGGGTTTCATCATTTACTCTTACTACTAGAGTCTCATGCATATGTTTAGTCAAATAGATCATAACTGGGGATAGAGGAATTTGTAGGAGTTACTACCACACAATCAATTAGAGATAGTCTATACTCTAGGGAAGGAAAATGTGGTGGAATATTCCTTTAGTAGGATGTCCCATTATCTCTTGGTGGAGGAGACATATGAGCAGTAGGATTTATTACAGCTAAACCTAGTGAAGGATATGGGTGTGGCTTATCTTTATTGAATGCTGGAGACTCCATTTCTTCTATATTTCATGAGAGAAATCCAGTTGTTAGACAACTGTTGTGACGTTCTACGTACTAGATCATCTAAAGAGATGAAGGATACATATTTTCCAAAGGAGTGGAAAATGTCATCATTTTCTAGTTATGGATGGTGTTTCCAATAATGTTGTTTGATGAGGTGTTGAGGTAGTTTAATACCTCTCCCGTGTAAATACATCTTGGTGAGGAAAATATTTATAAGGACATTTAGAGGTAGTTTTGGTGGGCTTTCATGAGGTGGTGTGTTGCTGAGTTTATTTCTAAGTGCCTCACATGTCTGTAGATAAATGCAGAACTCCTGGTTCCAATAGGTTTTAATCAACATATAGAGATCTGAGAATATAAGTGGGATGTATTATCGATCTATTTTTTAATGGTTTATATATGGATAGTGAGAGGTTATAATTTTATTAGGGTTATTATTGACTTAATAACTAAATCATCCAACTTCTTTTCCATCAAGGAGTTGAGTTTGGTTCAGTGTTTGGGGTACTTGTACTCATGGCAGATCAACCGACTTCATGTGGTACCCATGATGGTCATCTCTGATCACGATTCTTAGTTTACATCATAGTTTTGGAGGGGTTTATAATATTATTTTGGATCTCAATTATATGTGATCATGTCATATCACCCCCATGTTGATGAAAATACTGAGTGAAATATCTAGGTTTTGGAGGATATTCTATGTTTTTTTGTATGGATTTAGTCAGAGATGGGATGATCACTTACCATAATTAGATTTTTTTTATAATAATAACCATCAAACTACTTTTTGAATCATTAATTATAATCCCCCATAAGGGAGACCCTTCAGGTCACCCTTATTTTGTAATGAGATTGAAAAGACATATATTGTTGGTCTAGTGATAGTGTATGAAATAGATGATAAGGTTCAAGTGATAAAGGTTCATATTTTGATTTCCAAGAGCTGATAGAAATCTTATACAGATCGAAGTCTTATTACTTTGGAGTTTCATACAGGAGACCATGTTTTCATGAGTGTCTCCAAAGGACAATAATTATGGGGATTTATAAAGGGAAGAAAACTATACCAAAGGTTCATTAGGCGGTTTGAGATCCTATGGATTACTATAGAGGTTTCTTACATCTAGGCCTTAGCCCGACATATTGATTGAGTGCCTGAATATTTCTATGTTTCAGAGCTAATGAGGTTCTTGTATTGATTGAAAAAAATTAATGACTGGGGTGATCTAGACATTAAGGATGGATATACTTTCACAGAGTATGTTTTAGTGATCGAGGCTCAACTAGAAACGACCTTTTACAGACAGACCATCCCTTCAGTTCAAGTGCCTTTGTAGAATGAGAGTAAGTAGAAGAGCTCATTGAATTGTGGGACCTAGAAGTGAGACCATTACCCCAAAAATGTTTTGTAATATGTCCTTTCATGTTGAAAATCCTTAGTGGATGGGAGAATGATAAATCTCCTATTTTTTTGATTTAGTTTTATATACATATATTTGTTTATGTATTTTCCCTAAGATTATTCATTTGTTTGGGTGTTTCAGATCACTGAAATTAATATATTAAAAATATTAATATATATTAAAACACAGACACACACACAATTTTTTTTGGGATTAATTATTTTACCATCGATCAAGACCTCATATGGGAAATCAAAGTGTGTAATTATTTCTAGAATCCAGGTTTTATACTAAGCATGTGATTAATTAGTCCAACATTGGGTTTCTAGTCAAGGATTACTGTTGGAGACTCGGTTAAATAAATTAAATGATTAATTCATTTAATTTATTTGATAACTTAATCATAATTCATATTTTTAAAAATTTCATTATGGAAAATCCCTAGGTTTATCCACATAACCTTGGGAGATTAGAGTATCCTAGGAGGAGAACTAATGATGAATGATAATAAATCATTGATAAGAGATCATTATTAAAGGTATTAATCTTTTCCAATGAAGTCTCTGGAACTCACTAATAATAATAGAACAAACTTATTCTTCGTTATAGATTAATTTAAAATTTAGTTAATGCGTATTATATCATGGACTTGTGCCCATGATTAATTTGATAAGCAATGATTATTATCTAATTTTCATTTCAAATTATTTATTTCCTTTACATGAACTTTGATATGAATTTTTGTTTTTAAGCCATGTATTTTTCCCTAGTTAAAACATTATATAATCATTGGTCGATATAACATCATCCAATTATGGTTTTAACTTATTGATGTGTTTCCCCCATCATTCTTTGTGTTCTTCACCGTTGGCCGCGATGTTGCGGTTCGACATTTTTAGGTTGGATTTCTGTGAATTCAGACCCCTAGATTCATAGTCAATGTGAGAATGATATAAATATAAGTGTTTCAAATAAATTTCTTGGTGTGATGAGGGGTGGAGGTGTTGTAAACATATATCAGAGGCCTTATCATGCATCTTCTTCCACGGGAGAGGTGACACGATAGTGGGGTACAACAGGGATGAGCTGCACTAGGTTTAGGTGACCTGAATCTGGCCACTAATGATGTATCAAGTGAAGTAAACCCTAGATTTTAGTTCCCTGGATTGATTTTTGGAAAATATTGAGGTGGTGGTGGTGCAGGTGAGACACATAAAGGGTTATTTGGTTTCTAGAAAAAACTAGCATACATTGTGTGTAGTTGAGGAACACACACAAAATGTATAATACCCTAATCGCAACATCTAAGGTTTAAGGTGGAGTAATATATCACATACCATGACTGATCTATAGACAAGGTGTAACCATTTTTTGAGTCACAGTTTGTACAATAAAATTACAATAGCATTGGAACGACCTGGTACATGAACATGACCATAATACAAGGGAATTACTATGCACTAAGGTATGGCCTTGGTACCCAAACACAACCAGTGTACATAGGCACAAATTGTATACACACACATGGATAGAGTACATTACCATGATATAAAATACTTGGGAGCATTATAGAGGGAACAAACACACCCAAGGTAGCCAAGACGTGCCATATATACCCTCAAAACACCATGTTCTTTTTATAGAATCTTTCACCTTGTGTATCTTCTTCACCTGGACTCATATTTGGTCTCATGAGTAGCCTATCTGTATTAGTTTTCCATGTAAAATGTGACTGTGGTTTTTTCAGAATCAGAGATGCGACATGAGGTGTTACGAGTAGGACGATTTTTTCAGCAATTCTTTTCTAGTGGAAGTGATTGTGTTTTATCATCAGAGAGATGTCTGGGTCATCACCCCCAACTTATCACACTAGGGTTTGGGTACCCTATACTCTTTATATAGGTAAAGTAGATAACTCTATACAATAAAATGTCTATGTACTGTATCTATGTAGTAGAACCCCCTATCTTTGAGCTTTTAATGGGAGATAGTATTGTAATGAAGACAGTTCCCCCTTAGCTGTGGAGTGCAATAGCGAGGTGTGATCCCTGTGCATCGATTATTGAATTGTTACGTATGTTTATAATCTCTATAGATATATATTACAAATATATAGTATTTATCATAGTTATTGACTTGTTTTAAAGATGGAGGTACAATTTCTCCCACTCTTGGGTTTTTATGATCACATATAATGGGTTTCTCTTATCCCCTATTTTATTTATAGTTTGATCTAACCTTTTTATATTTTGATTTCTCAATTATTTTTTTTACGTAATCCTAATTGGTATGTATATAATCACCCCTTAATGGGAATAACCCACACATATTGTGTCTTATAAAGATAACAAACACATCAGTGGTGACTTCGAAGGATCACAATAGTACTTGAAGGTGATAACGATATCCAGTGGTTGAACTCTAAGATTTAGGTTTAAGATCTCTTTAGTACTTCCTTTTTCCAAGTTATTGTAATTTTGGGACCTCATTTATAATTGGGTGTGTATTTATCCTATTTATATATTTTTTATTAAACTATTTTACTTTGATGTCTTCCTAGAAGTTATTTTATGCATCGTATACACTCTATATTTTCAGTCATTTATTATACCTCTATACTATTTCATAGAGATATCTTCACATGCATAAAAGTATTTAGGCTAACGAATCCCATTAAATAATTTCCTACCTAGTTCTTGTATATACTCACTAGCCTATTAATGCTATTCCTGAGGGATTTCAATCCGATTTCTACTAGCAATGTGGGACATGGGTTTTCAAGTCATTATTGGGTGATAATAAATAAACATTTAATTCCTTAATTAAGAAAAGAACATTTTATCATCAAGAACCATTGAAATATTCTTGTTATAAATTCCATCTATAATGATAAAGACTAAAGAACTCATCAAAGGAATCTAAAATAGTATAATTTTTTATAAATCATCCCTAATGGTAACTTTAATGACTTAATAATTATGAACATTTTAATAAGAATGAATACGAACATTTCTATAATGAAACTAGTACAAAAAATCAAATTATAGACACCCAATGAGGGAAAAGGTTAAAAAACTAATTATAATTCATATGTAGAATCACTATATTTGAATATTTTAACTGAAAAATTATATGATTAAGGTTCTTAATTAAGTGAGTACGATAGCTATGTTTTTGATACAAGAGGTTAAAGTACATTTGTGGAAGTCAGGATAAGAGGTAAGGGGTTTCTATCTCAAATTATAATCTTGTAGAAATTTTTATATTAGGAACCGAATTTCATATATATAGTTTGTATAATACCTATATGATATGTTATATATTGAAATTAATTTTATTAATTCTATCTGAATATCAATTTGAATCCCTATCTTTCAAGAGGTTCTAATTGAATTTCTACATAAGACATAAGTGGGTTATTCTTTCTTAATTTTAATTCTTTTGGACTCACGATGTATTCTCTACTTATTTCATTTTTTTCGTGGAAAAATTTCCATGAAATAACTTTTACCATATTCCTCATAAAATTCATAGGATTTAAAAGCCTATTTTGTTTATTCCTTCCTCATATTATTTTATTCAATAGTTAACAAAATTTTTGGGAAAATAAATGTATTCCATTATGGAAAACCCATAATTTTTTTGGTAAAGTAAAATAATTTGTAGTATACTTGAAAATAAAACCAAATCTAGATATTAGAAAGTGGATTTTCCTGTGGAACAGATACTACTTGGGGTAATAACATTGGAAGGGATTGGTTGAGCAATGAATGACTCATCACTCTGGTGCATGAATAGTGGGATTAATACTGCACATCTAGATAGACACTCTCAAGGAATTTGGAATATCCAAATTCTCTTTATGAACCATGAAGAAGGATTTTTACATTGATTTCATTATACTTCTATAATTTCAAACTATTGAACCGAATTACTCTCTTCCATGGAAAACCCACCACAATAAAATTAACCTTTCCCCTATATTTCCTTGATAATGGTATTTCTGGTTAAATTTATGATACCATATTGCTTCTATGTTAATTAATGTATGTTATCCAAGAATAAAAATTATAATTTTGAATGGGAAAGTATTTTCTGGGTAAAATTTCATTATATAGATAGCCATGTTTTTATTCAGGTAGAGGTTCCTTAGAGAATGGGATGAAATGACTTGTTGACTATTATATTGAATTCATTAGACTTATATAGGTTATAGATGAGAACAAAATTTGTATATCATCTTGATGCATTGATACGCCTCATATGAAAAAACAAATTACGGTTTTGTTTATACCACTTCCCTTATTAGTATAGTGTCTTGGAATAAGGCCCTCACAATAAGTTTTTATGTCTGACATTATTCACTCCATCAGTATGAGATCGATGATTATTGTTGTCAACATTTCATTTATTTTCAAGGATATATTATTCCATTAGTTTTAGTTTATTATGGCTTAATGTTTTTTATTTATTCTTTATATATCACTTGTTCCATCTTTAGGATTGCTCCCACTCTATTATACTCCTTAATAATCATCTGAGAATCTAAGCAACTATGTTCACCCTTATTTGGTTTCCATTCACTGGTAAACCTAGAGGAGAAGTATTTATAATTTTCATGAATTTATTTGAAGTTATTATGGAGTTCTTGAAATGTGATCATGTTTTATGTTATGTTTACACTTGTAATTTATATATGTATCTATTCATAAAAGACTACTATGCTTTTGGATACTTTTGGAACTCTTGTATTCTATACCAATAATACTATATGACTATTAGATTCAGATTCCTGGTGTTTGGGTTATGACATTTGATCAACTATGAGGAGAAAAATACTTTTCATAGATTAAACTTTTCTCAATATTTCATCAATTAATGGTTATAAATGAGTACATGCTTAAGAAAAACTTTAGTATGAGGTATTGCCAATATAAATTTATAGTTATTATAATTAGACGTAAAAATTCCCCCACTATCTTCATAGATCTAATGGATAGAGTCTTTAAATATTTCCAAAATAAATTTACAGTAGTCTGAATAGGTGTTATTAATATATATTATATGATAAAGGAAGAGGATAAATATCATTAAAGTATTGTGTTGAAGACCATTTGAAAGGAGAATTTATATGCCAAATTTAGAAAGTGTAAATTTTGGCTACAAAAAGTATCAATATTGGTTCATATAATTATAATAGTGGGTACATAAATAGACACTTTAAAGGGAGAAGTTATTGACCATTAGCCAAAAAACTACAATGACCATGATACATATTTTTTATTGATTTGGTGGATATGATCGACTCTTTTTGAGAAATTTCTCATGACTTTCAAATCTACTAAATGATTTGACACAGAAAGTAGTAAGTTTAGTATGATGAATGTGAAGATAATTTCAAGTAATTAAAGATAAGGTTTGTAAGTGAACCTATTTTCATACTACCCCATAGTGTGTAATGGTTTGTGATCAATAGTTATACATTAATAGAGGTATTGTGTAACACCTTGATATTCTGGATTATATTTTTCTCAAAATAAAATTATGTTCCATAGATTTATTTATAAACAAACCCAAAATAAAATGATTTGTGACATATTTGACTAATATTACAAATAAAATCTATAAATAATAAAACCACTAGCAAATAGAAATATTGTAATCATTCATAAATGTATACAAAAGAGTTGTGAACACTTATAAATTTAAAAGGCATTTTTCAATAAAATAAAGTTTTATTTATATTGGGTATTTTTATTTTAGAGTTTTTATTTTTTAAAATTAACTTTATTTTTCAATTAATCATGTGAAAATTAGTTGTGGTTTAATTATTTATAAAATAATAGTTTTAGGTGAATAGTGAAAATACTGATTTTGCCAGTTCTATCACTTTTATGACATTATCATAATCAAAAAGTTTAAAAAAAGTTTTCAAAACCTTATTTATATAAAAATATATATTTATAATTTAAAATAAATTATTTTAAAATACTATATTGAAATTTTAGAACCTTTTTTATCATTTTCGAAACATAAGTAATGTTTTACTCTAATACTTTTTTTATTTCCTTATTTTAAAAATTTTGTGTTCGTCAATTGTATAAATTAAATATAAAAAAGTTGAAATAATATTTTATATAAACATGTTCATATTTTTTAATAATGTTAATTTATTTTTCAGGAATATATATTATCATTACCAATATTAAATTTAATAACCATAATAATGGTGAAGTTTTATTTTCAAAGAATTATGTTATTAATGTTCTGTAATTTATATCTAAGAAATGAAACTGTTATATGTTATATAATTAATTTTATAATATTTTTAAACAAATATAAAAAATATTTTATCACTAATTTAATAGCTAATGGATGTTATATAGGATTAAGGACACCTAATGGTGAAACGCACATTTTTCTACAAATTTTTTTCAATATGTTAAATGTTTTAATTTAAAAGATAATTTTATATTATTTATAAATTGAATTATATTATATGGATAATAAATTTAGGATTATAAAATAAAAATATTGTAATATTTTATACCATATATTTTTTATAAAAGATAATTTAATTCGGTAAAAACATGTTACGAAGGTAAAAAAACAAAATTGTAAAATGTATAAATTTTGTGGTAAAAGACAGGAAAAATGTTTAAAACATAGGTAAAAATGAATTTATGTGGATTTATTCACCTTATATCACCACTAAATATATTAATTATCACCTTTGAATCCTTTTACCATTCAATAGTTTCATACCAACATTGAAAAATTTATAGGTAAATACAAAAATGCCATTTTCTTTACTTATAAAAAGAGATCAATTAAACAAAATTTATAAAAAATGTACAGATAATTATATCTACCAAAAATATTCTATAGTATTTTCGAAAATCTCTCTCCCATTTACTGTAATCCTTTTTTTTCGAAAAGGAAATGTTAAATAGCCTTAAGGTTTTACCTAAGGGGGAACATCCAAGGGGAGCAGTAATGATCTAACCCAAGCTCATTAAATTATTTTATTATTATACCCTATTAAACATATTATATTAATGAATTTATGAATAAATCAGTATTAATAATATTCTTAAATTTTATTATACTAAGGAATATCATTTTTTACCTACCTATAAAACCATTCAAAAAATGAAGATGTCGCCATGCGCACATTTAGACCACCACATCGATGAACAATCTACTTTCTTTTTCATCACCACCTTAAATATAAGGCAATGAAAGACTATATAAAAAATAAATATTTAATTTAAAAAAATATTTATATTCATAAATTTTAAACAATTCCTTAGCTTCTTCTAAATTTATGGAAAATAAACTTATCACCCATGCATATGGGTAGACTACTGCCTCCATGAAAGTGGCCTATATTTTTTTCAATATATTGTTATATTATATATCCAATTATCTTATAAAAATATTAAAATACTTAAATAAAATCTAAATATTATCAGTATAATTATTAAATAATTATATTATTCCAAAGGGATCACTTTACTATCCACACTCATCCAAAGAATATTGTTTGTTTTTCTGGGTCATTTTTACCACCGATAAGAAAAATGTTATAAATTTCTGTGATTAGTAACTAATGAAAAATAAATAATTTAGAAATTTAAAAATAATAATTAAATAACTTATTTATGTATTTATTGGTATTAGTAATATCTAACATGTTATTAAGATACCACCCCTCGTTTTTGAAAATTATTAAAATAAGCTCGCGACCAACATCATCCTCAAAAACAACAAAAAAATTCATATGAAATGTTATTATAAATAAAAATTATTAATAAAAAATATATTAAATTACCTTTAATGAAATGAAAATTATTATCTAAAAATATTTAAATAAGAATAAACACTTACATTATGAAACTGATTCTAGTAAAAAAAATAAAATATAGTAACATATAATAATGAAAATAAAATATAAATAACTAATATATTTTTCATAAATAAATATAAATGAAGTTTATAAAATTATATAGATTTGAATATCTCTTTAAATTATGTTATAAATATATCTATTTTTTATAAATTAAGTAATAGAATGTTTGAATAAGTGATATTGAATGTAAGGGTTTTTGTGTCTTAGTTTTTCTCTATTGTGATATGATGCGTATTTACCACTTGCTTACTATTTTTAGGGTATGCATTTGACTTGAATATATTTTATAATAAATATTAATTCTGACTAAGTGATTTAATAGCCCATCTAATTTTATTTCTTTTATAGGTTTTCAATTCTAAATAGAATGACGATGAAAATATTTTGTTTGTTAACTAAAACACCATTCCTTTTAGTTTTAATGTATCATGTTGAAATTAATATTTCTATGATTGGAGTATTCCCCCATATAATTTTATATTATAATTTACCATTCTTTATAATGAAAATGAAACTTCTGATTCAAATCTTCCTTCTTGATGAATTTCTTCCCTATAAAATTATGACATTATCAAAAATAATTCCCACTCTCTTTAACATGGATTTTTTTGTCTAAATATTACATTCCCTGAAATATGTTACTTTATATTTGAAAACCCAAGTATGTTTTAAATCATTTTATATTTATATTTTCCTTTTCCTATTTTCATAATTATGTTTTATTATTATTTTTTTGATATGGGATTTCATTAAAAATCATTTTGATGTTTCAAATATGTTTTTCCTTTCACGGTCATATGTTTTATCTTCCACTTAATATTTATTATAAAAAACATCATATAAATTTCATGGATTAATTATTCATAATAATTTTTAAAATTTAATGTTTTAAAAAAAATTCACTTCACATTTGTTAAAATAAATTCTTATTGTGACCCATATCTTCATATATTTCTATTAGGGTAAAACCATTTTCTAGAACTTATTTCATGATTTATCTCACCAAATAAGCATTATTATTTATGAATATTAATTTATATGTTTTAAAATGGTTTTTCAAATGTATTAAACTCTTGATTATTATTAAAATAAAATTAAAAATTATTATAATCTACAAAAGTAATATTTTATTTTTAAAATGAATTCTTGATTATAAAAGGGATTATAAAGGCTTGTTTTTAAGAAATAATTTTTCAATGTTTTTATATGTTCTCAAAGATTTTTTTAAAGAATATTTAACTTATAAAAAAATTAATCTAAAAATAATTTTTGTTTGAAAGGAAATTTTTTAAATTTTTTAACTATCTCAAAGTATTTGATTATAAATATTACATATTTAAGGTGTTTCAAATCATTTTACCATGGAATATTTCTTCATATTTTATAAAGTGATTTATGTTTTGATTTTAAAATTTTGTTTTACATATATCACAAAATCCTTTGATGTTACTTATGTTACACTAGGGATATGATTTTATGAAAATAGACAAATTGTTTCTATAGATGTCTTATGAAATGTTCTATGAATGTATTTCTGAGAAACTTAACTTTTTCATGAGATAATTATGTGATGATTGAAAGTTTAGTTGATGAATTCACATGGAACACATAGGTATGAATGATTTATGAGTGGTGTCTTATGAAACCCTTCAATTAATTGTTCAATATTTTATATCACATGAGATAATTAATCCTGAAAATTCTTGGATTTTTTCACAATATAAAGGGTGAGACTTCTTATATTACACTAATAGCAAAAAGGGTGGGACTTCTTGGATTATGATCATAATATAATTGGTAATATTTCTTGGATTATACTAAAAACATAATGTGTGATCCTTTTTATACTCAAAAAATAATGTGTGATTATTCATGGATTAATCTCACAAAATGGGTGATCATTCTTGGATTATGATCAAAAAATAAAGGATGAGCCTTATTGTATTAAAATCAAAACATAAAGGATGATCCTTTTGGGATTATACTCCTAATATAAAGGGTGAATCCTATTATATTAGAATAAAAACATAAAGAGTGATAATTCTTGATTTATGAACATAATTTAAAATATGGTCCTTGTAAGATATACTCACAATATAATGACACCCTATACTTATGTTTGTGAAATATTTATTTGGTATACTATGTACCAAGGGCCTGTTATATTTCAACTCAATATAACTATGATTATGATACATGGACTCTATTTATTATATCATCTTTCCACACTCTTATACCATGGTATATGCTTTTTCATTTGAAATTACACATCATTTTATATGATTTTTTAAAACTCTATTTCTCAATGATCATTTTTAATACAATTTTTCTCCCATGATATTGCTTTATCATATTCATTTTATCCCCTCGATGAAATATTTATGAGTTTTTTCATTAATGTGAATTTGAACTCAAACCATTATTATATTTCCATTCTCTAGGTTATGCAGATGATTTTAACATATAATAATTCTATAATAGATTATAGCGTTGATTAATTACGGGGAAATGTTCACAAGTATGATAAAACAAGTTTTTTAGGTAGATAAACCTCAACAAACCTAAAACATTCAATTATATGATTGAATTTTTATTGTGAGTTGTAATGTTAATATTATATAATTGATATAAAATAATGATATGTTTATATTGCTTTATCTCATATTGTATCCAAGTTTGTGTTTGAAGAAAGTTTTTCTAGAACTAGACAAGAGAGTGTGGGTATAGGGTTACATAATTGGTATGAGGGAAAGGTTTCATTATTTTTTAGAAATAGTTTTACTATTTTTGGGGATTAGGATTAAAAAACTATAATTAAAACCTTAATAATATGTATAAATATAGGATAAAATCTTGATGTTTAGTTGAAGTAGAGAGTATACAGTTCTACAAAAAATTCTATTCTTGTGTGGATATTATTATGTGGCTTTGGCTATGGAACAAATAAACCTAGGGATAATAATCTTTGAAAAAGTGTTTTGAGTATTAAATCAATATTAATTTAGTGTATAATGATTGGGACTAGGATTATACACCTAGTAGGAATTCACATGGAGAGTGATTTAATTTATAAACTTATATTTATGAACTAATATAAAGTATTTTCATAGAATTTGAGGTTGTAATATAATACTAGTAAGATTAAATAACCTAATAGGAATGTGACCAAAGATAACATAGGTTAAACATATGGATTTATATTCTGATATAATTATATCATTGTTGAACCGAAAGTATCACATTTTGAAATGAAGAAGTCATTGGATAATACATCTTAAAATTTGTTGGGACACTGTTATAAAATTTTTGGTTGTAGTATTTGGTTGGAAATAGGATGATGAAAATTATTTTTATAAAGAAATGTCCCTCTAAACTCTTAAAGAAGCATATTTGGGATAAATTGTTTCATATTATTACTAAGGATAGTGAGGTGGATATCTCAATAGAAGATCTGTCTTAAGGTTTTATGGATCACTTAGATTCTTCTATAATGACCCTGACCTAAATTCCCCAGAGATGATGGTTACCTTATTAAATTATCATAGATTACATGAAATTTTATCCTAAAAAACTTAGAAGTTCAATATTTGGGATAAAAAATATTCACAATTGAATCTCATATTATATTTGAATGAATAAAACACAACATAATATGTTTTTGAGAACATAATTCTTATCTCTAGAATTTTAATGTTTATAATTCACAGTACACTTCCTATTATCCCAGGGAAAGGAAAAGAAATAAGTGTGTGATGAGATTCTCATTAATAGTAACATATTATTGAATTTTTTTTAGAATAATTAAGGGGAAATCAATATGGAAAGATAAATAACTAAAAACTCGTATTATTTTATCAATAAATTGGGCATGAAGAATAATATCGTAAGAAGAAATGATGTTCAAATAATTCTATATAAATAATTACATGAGTTTGAAACTTTTAAATATATATCATAACAATTCAAATAATTACATTGAAATTAATAAATAATCTCATAATTATATAATGTATAATTTCAGAAATCCTAAACTTACAATCAAGGTCTCATACCAAGACACCTTATGTAAATGTTTAAGGCCTCGAACCAATATCTAAAGTAGTCTCTCACGTGGGTTATACTGATGAATATGGGGCATATAACAATCCCCACCCATCACACTATGAGTATAATGCATTAAGTTTATTTAAGGGATAATACCAATTCTATACATAATCAATATAATCATTATTATTGAAAAATAAGCATACAAAATATGATTATTTACTCATAAAAATTTATTATAAACCATCCATTGGAAGAATAAGTATGGTATCATTACAAAATATAACCAGCGGTGTATAAGAAAAATAAATATTTTCTTAATTTATTAATAGAAGTATGATAAAAAGGTTATTAAAATAATCTTGAAGAAAATACCCCTTTCAAATTGAAAATCACTTTCCAAAACAAAATATTTCATAAAATATTAGGAAAACAATTTACTTTGTAAAAATTCATGGAAACTTGTAAATAAATCTTTAAATAATTGATTGATTGTGTTTTTGGGAAATTATATTCCTAACGAGCACATTACAATAATATTCCTTTTAAATTTTAGGTAAAAAGTGAAAGAGAACCTATTTTAAAAAATAAAAAAAAGATTACCTGTAAATCATATTTTAAAAATTAAAACCTTGGTAAAAGGTCTTTGAATAATTCATTGGAGAACATTAAAAATATTTTTTATAACATTTTAAATAAAATATAGACATGGAAGAAAGACATTCCAAATTGAGTAGAAAAACAAAGTCAGTTTTCCTTAAAAACATTTTTTCAATAAGTTATTTACTTAAAATATGAAAATGGAAGGAAAACATTTAATTTTTAAAAATAATCAGATGAAAATAAAATATACTATTTTTAATATTGAAATTTTAAATAATTATCCCAATAGAGTGTTAAGAATATATAATCACGAATAGTGATGACATTGTGAAATAAACCCGTACCGCTTTGGTAATTTTTAATCAAAAACCCAATGAAGTATATAAATTAAAATGAAAAATTAAATAAAATTCATATAAATTTAATAATTATATATTATATAAAATTGGTATCATATAAACCACATGAAAGGAAATTGGAGAATATGGAATATGTGTCACAAAAACAAAAGTGACATGAGAAAACCATTACAATGATCATATCACTGAAGTGATAATTAATCAATGGAGTGATTATGTGTAAAAAATTTAAATATATATAAAACAAGTGTCAATATCACATAAAATAATAAAAGTTCATTCTACACATAATACTTTCATGACATAGGTAATAATTGTGTAATATAACTCTATGAAAAGAAACTATGTTATAAAATCTCTTACCACTTGGTGACTTTCAAGTCAGATCCCATTGGATGAAATAATTTGAATTGAAACTTAAAATACCATTAATTATGGATGTTTTATGATAAAAAATGCAAAAGTGGTAGTATATACACCATATAAAATAAATTAGGTTCATAACATTAAAATATATCTTTATGAAGTGATGTTTAGAGAAAATTCATTACAATGGGTCTGACTCATCACATACGTTCTTTATAATCTTAAATAATAAAGTTATTTTAATTATTTACTTTCTTTATAAATTGTTTCAATATTATTATTCCTTTTATTTTATTTATTATAATTTTATGTATATAACTACTTAATAAATTTCATTCACATCAGGTGTTTTGATTATATTAGGTTCATATGTCCAAAATGACTTTGATACATTGACTATGGTAAAATAGGTCATTATTCCATCAAACAGAGAATAATAATCACTATATAATTATAATTTTTTAACTTAAATTATAATTTTATAACAACCATCAATTATGGATTTGAAAAATGAAAAATGATGCGAATATAGAGACAGTAAGTCGTAGATATGCTTGAGTAACATTTCCATTTTTCAGTGATCATAATATAAAGAAAGTAAGTATTGTTTTATGTTTATTGAATTATAATTATATAATAAATATTAAATTAATTATTTAAAAATACTAATATATACAATCCATGTGATATGGTAATAGAAAATGAATCACATCGCATCGTGGAGGTGGTGGTCCACACGTATGCATGAACAACACTATCAATTTTCAGTGAAATGAAATGTATTAAAATATAAGATATGTTAATTTTGTTGAATGATAAATATTTCATAAATAATATATGTATATATATAAATTAAATCCATCATCATAAACATCTTTGATATGAGGGGATGAAAAATTAATTACATCGATTTCTGTGCCAATAGTCTGTCATACACATGAATGATGGTTTGATTTCCCATTTTATAGAAGATAGTATATATTTAGGATATTTAATTAAAATAAATACATATAACTATATAATATAAAATTATTTTATTATTACATAATGGTTGAATAATATTTTAAAGAAGTGTTAGAAGAAATAAAACGAAAACATTTGACTAAAGATTATACCTCTTCTTTGGCCAATCTTCCTTTCTTTAAACCTTAATCCATCTAAGGTTGAATTTTTTTATAAAATGTTACCAAAATTATGAGGGGAGATATGTTTGTAATCGATTTGGGTAGTTAATGGATGAAATAAAATGAATTTTAAGTTTGAAAAAAATAGGAGAGGATGTTCCCTTTTATAAGTGAGAGGAGGGACACGTTTGGTATTTCTTAAAGTATTAATGTAATATAAATTATTTATCATGGACAAATATAGAAAATAAAATATTTATAATAAAATATTATTATATATATAAAAAATCTCATTATATAAAATTTGGTAAAGTTTAGGTGATGTTTTACCCTTATCTTTTTGTCTAAAACAATATTAACCCTTTTTTATTATTATTGTTGTAACAATGATTTTTTCTCTTTAGGGGTAATGATATTTACTATAAAAGTTAAATTTAAAAATAAATATTATGTGGTTTATATTTATAACTATATAATAATAACTTGGAAAAATATATTATTTTGAGAAATTTTAAATCATTTAATAAAAAAATATTATAAAATATTATTAATCTCAATTATGGAACTATTCAATTAATTTGATGTTGAAAAAACCAGATTACAAAAGAATTTTAATATAATAATTTAAAACATCACTAATATGTTATATTTTTCTAAAAAAATACTTTAAAAATAATTATTTAAAATTATATTAATTTTAAATGTTTTAGAATCATTTTTCTTTTCTTTTTTTCTATTAAATAAATATAAATCATTTCAGCATTGCGTAATAATTTAAAGAACTTATTTCATTAATAAAAACAATAAGTTAAATACCATAGTAATATAAAAGTATTTATATTTATAATTTCTTTTTATAACTAAACATAATTTATTTTTATTCATATCACAATATATTATAGTTTTTTAAAGAAAGAAAGTAAATATTTTTCCATTGTGTTTAACTTCAATATTATATGGGTAAAAATCAAACAAATATGGAAAAAAAGTATCCATATATTCAATAATTTGGTAAAAATGGAAAATTCCACTCACCTAATATAATTAAGGTTAGTTTTAGGGTTATTTTTTTATTCCTTATCATATTATTTATTTTAATCTTAATAAAACGATTTACTCTTACCGTAGTGATACTTATTTAGTATGGTTACTATTACTAAAGGAAAAAAATAAAAGGGAACTATCTATAAATTTTATACATCCTAATTAAAAATAAGGAATTGTTTTTAATTTTTTATTTATATATGTGGCAGAAATTAATTTAATATTAAAATGAAAAAACCAAGGAAAAATAGTTTTTTAGAAAAATGTAATTTTTATACCTGAAAATGAACTTATACAAAAATCAAGTACAATGATGATTCATATGTAATTTATTTTATTATTTTTAATAATATGGACCTATTATAATTTAATATCAAATTAAAAAAAATACCAGTACGTTTAAATGAAAATAAATAACATTTTAACAAAAACAATACAAAAATGGTATTTCCACTATTCACTAAACTTCAATCTTTTATAAAAATATCAAAATTTTATGAAAATGTAATTTTTATATGATGATTTTAGAAATGATATTATTTTATTAAATAATATTTCTAAAATTTCTTGAAATTAATTATATTATTTTGTCACAAAAAACAGTAAAATATATTTTTGAAGAAAGAGTATTTTTGAAGAATAAAATGACTCTGGAACATTGGATTATTATTTCCTAAGAATTAATATATTTAATTTTATGTATTAGTAAATTTATATATTTTTTATAATATGGTTAATCCAATTCATACCTGATAATTCAGTAGTTATTTTATAATAGTGAAAATTAAATTATAATAACAATTCATTGTTATTTTATTCTCAGTGTTCTGTGTCATATATTCTATAAATTATAATGCTCTTGTTTTAAAATCTGGATATGTTAAATTATCACCCCTTTGATAATTTACATCTTTAAAAATTTAACACTTTCTTAGTGATTGAATTTTTTATATTTAAAAAGTCATTTTTTCAAAACACAAATTATAAAAAGGGTAAATAAAGCTTCCACTTGAAAATAGGAAAATGGAAATATAACAGTCATCATGAATTACACATAACTTAGTTTTAATATAAGATAAAATTAGTGTGAAGTAAAAATATGGTTATAGGGTAATGTGAAAATAATGATGGACTGTGACTGAGAGAACTGATCACAAGAAAGTGACTGATCATGTTAATGTTAATGACCAAAAATCTTAAAAATAAAGAGGTGTGAAAAAACCATAAATTCATCTGAAATAAAGGTAATATGAAAATATTTTTTTTCATGTTTTCTTTCCAATATTTGATGATTTCCTTTACCGTATAGAATAATAAAATAAAGAAATATACTTACTTGAATATTATAATTTCATCCTTTAATAAATTTATACTAAAATCTAATTGTTTTTTCAAATGATGAGTATTAAAGAAGAATAATTCTTTACTGAAGCAATAATATCAATTTCTAATGGATAAAATATTTCAAAAATTAATAACAATATATTCCTCATGAATTTAATAAAACCAAATTGGTTCTCAATTGAATATAAAACCAAAATGAATAAACCTTCATGTGAAGAAATAATACTTTAATTTATAAAATTTAACAATAAACCAAAGTTCTAACATAGAACATTCTTTAAAAAAATAACCCCATTAACCACAACATTAAATAATGTTTTAACCTCAAATTTTATCTCATAAATTTTCATCTTACACCACTAAAAGGATAATACAATTTTTTAAAATAATCAATTTTTGTTAGAAGTTAAGGTGATATTTAAATGATCCCAATAAAACATCTCTTGAAATATAAATAATCACATCAAAATCCCATAAATTTATAAAATATTTGATCATATAATATGTTTCCAAAAATAAAACTAATATTTATTTTTCAAACTGTTTAAGTAAAAAAATACCATACTAACTAGGAAATCATATAGGCTGGTGGTAGGAATTTTATCTTTATCGCCATTCTATTATGGGTTCAAGCCCCATGACCTTTAAGAGTTTTCATCCGATACTTGGGATGCTCTTTTTTTAAAACTATATCAATATAATTTTTTTAAAATTACCAAAAACATAATGAAAATACTCAAAAATAACATTAATCAAAAAAATAAAATTTCAATACCATGGTTATATGATAAAACATATCTTCCCAAATTTTAATAACCCATAATTACATCATCAATAACTTTTATATAAATCTTAAATTTTATCAATACCTTTAGACTCAAGTATATAAAATAAAAATAATTATTCCTCAAATAACCTTTCACAAAAACATATGCTAAATGAAATGGTGGAATTTCCATAAATGTTTTCCAAAATGTCCATATTCGTGTTAAAATTTAAATCACATAAAATCTCAAGGGAAGTATTTATGCCTTCATACATATAACCAACCTTAGACTTATCAACCCCAAAAATTTTAGGTTTATCTCATATCACTATATAATATCATAAGTTTCTCTATGTTCAATTATATCATTTATTATAGTGGATAATAAAAAAAGTGTTAATTAGCCCATTCTTATCCCCTGAGAGTGTCAAGAAAGATGTGCATTATGGGAACAATCACCATAATGACATATGATATATAGATATTTTCATAAATATTTCCCCTATATGCGTCTTCAACAAAACCATGTCCGCTTATAGTATTCAGACATGTATTTATCACTAGGAAAACTATATAAAATCAATATCAACAAAACATTATGATGTTATCTTATACATGGACATATCATAAAATTCAATCATAGGTCTATTTTCCCTCATATATATTTTTCATAATCTAGTTCCCAAGGATCCAACTAAACATCCACAGATATAAAATGTAAATATACTAAACCTAGTAAACTATAGTTAGTTGTTAAATTACTATATTGGGATAAGATACAATAGATAATATTCCAAAGTATCAAAGAGTTTAGAAGTCTTCTTAAAATATATTCATAATTTAATAAATCATTACATTTTAAACATAAAATATAACATTATATTCTCTTTGGGATCATCATTATTTTCTCAATAATTTCATTGCATATCATTCATTGTGCACTTACCATCATCAAATAAATTAAAAATAATGGGGAACTGAGATTCTCAGTATTGGTTATGTATTGAAAGTTATCGTATAATAAATTAAGAATAATCAATATAGAAATTTAAATAATTGAAAAAAAAATTAATTGAATCAATAACATGGGAACACAAAATAATATTTCAGGAAAAAATAATGATCAAATAATGCATCTAAATAATCACATGAGCTTGAAAATTATCCATAAATTTTATAACTGTCCAAATAATCACATGAAAATGATTAACTAATATAATAATGATGTCTTGTGTAATGATAGACATCATAAACTTACTGTTAATGCATCATCACAAGAAATATTATGTAAATGGGTAAGAAATTAGCAAAATAGCCAAACTGGTTTGCCTCATGATACCTACTGATGCATCTATGGGCAATAATGGGCCCCACTTTTCACTTACTAATTCCAATTATTTCATCATATAAAAGGTTAGAATATAAACTCAATACATAATCATCATAATCAATCATATAGAAAAATAGCACATGAAATGTTAATATTTCCACAATCAAATTGATAAAAAATGGAAATATTTAGGATGGTATCATTACAAAGTATCCCTACTGGAGTATAAGTAAAATATAGAGTCATTATCATTTATGAAATTAAATACCAAAAAAGGCAATTAAAAATCATAAGGAATATAACCTTTTGAATTTGAAGATGAATTTTGAGAACTAAAAATTTCTAATATAATAGGGAAAAGATTTCTTTGAAAATAATCATGGAAACTTGTATAGGAATATTTAAATCATTTATTGGTCACGATAGAGGGAAATTCTGTTCATGCTGGGTATACTAAAAGAAATAATTCTCTCACATTTTTAGTAAAAAGTCATAAAGTACCTCATTCGGGAAATGATAAATGGATTACATGTAAACTGTTTTGTAAAATGTAAAAAGAGTAAAAATTTATTTATTAAATCATTTTATATTTTTTAAAAAATTATTTTAAATATTATAAATAAAATTCGTACATAGAATAAAAATATTCCCGATAGAGTAGAAAAGTAACATTTGTTTTCCATGAAAACTTTATTTCACTATCTCCAGTAAAGAAAATGGGAAAATGAAGTTAAAAATTATTTTTTTAATAAAAAAGAGGAGAATATAATATACTAGGATTAAGAGAGGAATATCAAACAATTACTCCAACAAAGACTTAATCATAAAGAAACTTGAATAATGATGAGACTGTGAAATAAACCCAATACTGCTTTGGTAACTTTTGAATAATATCATCAATGAAATAAATTAAGTAAAATTAAACTTTAAATACCATGAATTTAAATTTAATCATGATATATAATATCAAATGGGAAGTATATACACCAAATTAATGTAACAATTGGTGAATATGGAATATTTCATAGAGAACCAAAAGTGAGATGAGAAAAAACTTACAAAATTTATATCATTGATGTGATAATTAATCAATGAACTAATTATGTGTAAAAAATTTAAATCCCAATAAAAAATATAAAATAAAACATAAAATAATCATATTTCATTCCACACATAATAATGGAAGGTTAGAGTTAATAAACAACTAATATAATCCAACAAAAAGAAATTTAGTTATGAAATTTTTTACCACTTGGTTTGTTTCAAGTCAAATCCACATTTATTAAATTGTTTGAATTGAAACATAAAATGCGACTCGAGGAAGGGAAATTGAGATGAAATCCCTTGCATCGGGTCCAAATCATCACATACATTTTTTATATTCCTGAATAATTAAAATATAGTAATTAATTAATTTATTAAGAACATTTTTAAATTTTATTATTTATTTTAATTTATTTATTAAAATGTTGTATATTTAGTTAATCGATCAATTAAATCATGTCAGATATTTTAAATATATTCGATTCATATGTCTAAAATGACTTTGGTAAGTTTAGTATGGTAAAAGATATAGTTTTCACAATAACTAAAATTTTTAAAAACAAATTATACTTCTAAAACCATCCATAGATGATGGTTATAAAAAATGAACTAGGTTACAATCATAGCGAATATAATCCATACATACGTGGGAGTAATGTTTAAATTTTTCAATGATCATGATAGAAGGTAAGTAGGTATAATTTTATGTTTTTATAATGATAAGTATGTCATAAATTCCATATTACTTATTTAAATACAATTATATAAACCAGCCATGGTATGTGTTGATCGAATATGAATCACATCGCTACAATGAGGTGGTAGTCCACACGTAAGCATGGAAAACGTTATCATTTTTCAATGGATAGAAATGTAACAAAATATAAGATATATTATTTTAATGGAATTATAAATATTTAATGAATATTAAATATATACATCAAATCCATCATCCCAAATATACATGAGATGTGATGATGGAAACCCAATTATATCGGCTCATGGGACGTTAGTCCACTGTACACATGAATAATGGAATTATTTCCCATTTGATGGAAAAGGAGATATATGTAGGTTATTTAATTAAAATTATAAGATATTAATATATTGGACATAATTATTTTATTTGATTTGTACTATGGAATGATATTTGAAGGAATTGGTAGAATAAATAAAACTAAAACTTTCATTTGAAGACTATACCTCTTATTGGGTCAATATTCTTTTATTTACACCTTAATCTCTCTAAAGTTGTTAATATTCCTCAAAAAATAACTCTAGATTTATGTGAGGGATTTTAATAGGGTATTGTGATAGTTAATTTTTGAAATAGAAGGATTTTGATGTGTGGAAAATATAAGATAGGAGTTACCCTTTTATAAGTGAGGGGAGGGACACTTTTAGAATTTCTTAATGTATCAAAGTAATATGAATTATTTGTCATGAAAAAATGGATCGATGATGATATTTTTTTACTATAAAATAAATATGGATTAAAATAATCTAAAAAAAATAAAATTTTAGAATGTTTAGTGATTTTTTCATCCTTATTTTTGGGTTTTAACCCATGTTAACCCCTTTTGATGATTACCGTTGTAACGAAGTTATTTACTCTTTAGGGGTTATGATAGTTACTATAAAAGGAATATTGAAAATAAATCATCCATGGTTGATATTTTCAACCCTATCCCAATCACTTTCCTAAATATAGGATTCTTTGTAATTTATAATCTTTTGATAAAATATTATTCATTATAAAATAACATTATTGTCAATTCTCAAACAATTCATTAAATTTGAATTTGAAAACATCATGAAAAAATAATAATACTTATATAAAACTTTCAAAAAAACATAATATATTATTTTTATCTAATATATTCATGGTAAATAAAAATTAATTCAAATTTTATTAGTTTTTTTAATTTTTGGAATCATTTTTTTATTTTTATATTTATTAAATAAATATTGTGTCAATGTTGCGTTATCATATTAGGTAATTATTATTTTACTAAAAATAAAAAATAAAATACCATGATAAAAATAAATAATTTATATTTAATTTAAATATTCATTACTTTAAATAAGTAGTTTAAACCCAATCACAATATATTATTGTTATTAAAATCAAGAAAGTGACATTTTTCTCTTTATGTTTTACTTAAATATTATATAGGTAAAAATAAAATAACCATGGAACCAAGTGGCCATATATTTGATAATTGGATAAAAATTCACATATTAAACTCATAAATTAGTACAAATTTAAGATTTTTTATGAATATTTATTCCATATCATATTATTTTCAAACCTTAATTACCTGATTTACCCTTACCGTTGTGGTAATTATTTACTATGGTTATTATTCATAATGGAAAAAATAAAATAAATCTATTTAACAAATTTGGATCTCCTAATTGTAGATATTGAATCCATTTTATATGATTCATTTTCTATAACTGGTATACATTAATTCAATATTAAAACACATAATAGAATGGAAAACGATTATTCTGAAAAATTCCTTTACAAGTGAAAAAATGGACATATACTAAAATCAAGTATAATTTTGATTACTATTTAATTAATTATATTATTTATAAATAAAGGATATGTATTTAAATTTATGATCTAATTAAAACCATAATGGTACATTAAAATTAAAATAGTTGATAGTTTTACAAAAACACATAAAAAAAGGTAATTTCACTATTCACTGAAAAATAATTTTTTGAAGAAAAATCTCAAGATTCCACCTTAAAATGATTTTCATACAATGATTTCAAAAATTATATTTTTTATTAAATAAAATTTTTAAATTTTACTGAAATTAATTATAAAAGTTTCTCATAAAATGAAAAAATATATTTTTGAAGAAAATAAATTAATGATGAATAAAATGACTTTTCCAAAAATTGAGTTCATTATTACTTGAGAATTAATACATAAATTTGTATTAATTAGGTAATTTATATATTTGTATAAGACAATTAATCCTATTTATACATTTCAATTCAATGACTTGTTTATATGACTCATATTCTAATAATAACATTTCATGGAATGTTTAAGCTCGACAATGTCTGTCATATAAACTATCAAACATGATGTTCTTATATAAAAATATAAAGGTGTTAAATATTAATTTATTTAACTATAATTAAAATTATGGGGATGAAATTTTGTTAATGGGTGTGATGTGACACCTTGATATTTTGGAATATATTTTTCTCTAAATTAATACAATATTTGATAAATTTCTCCACACACAAACCAAAATTAAAACAATTTGTGAAATATTTTATGAATATTAAATATGAAATTTAATTATAATAAATCCCCTAGTAAATAAAATTTTTGAAAAAAATTATTAACACACACAAAATAGGATTATGAACACTTGATGTTATAGAAGGGAATTTTTTTATAAAAGAAAATTTTATTTTTATAGTGTATTTTATTTTTAGAATTTGAATTTTTTTAAATAAACCTAATTTTCTAATTAAAAATTTCAACGTTATCTTAGGGTGAATTTTGGATATTTTTATTAAATAATATAATATGAGGTGAATAGTAAAAAATATGAATTTTTCTTATGTCGTCACTTTTATGACATTATGATAATATAAGAATGAAATAATTTTAAAAAAACCATATATATATATATTATTTAAAATACTAAATTAAAATAAAAAATTTAAAAATACCAATATGGATTTTTAAAACCCATTTATAATATTTTGGAAACATAAGTAATTTTTTACTCTAGAAACTATTTCTTTCGCTTATATTAAAAAATTAGATTTCATAACTTAATGAAATTTAGTATAAAAAATGGATTTCATATATCATTTCAAAATTTCCTGATTATGGAAGAAGAGAAATTTCATTTTTAGGTATAAAATTATTATTAATAAGATTAAAGTTATAATTATGTTAAAGGTTAAAGGGTTATATTCAAAGAATTATTTTATAAATTTTGGGTTATTTTGATCTAATAAATTAAATTGAAATATTTTATATGATTAATATTATGTTATGTGTTCATATATAAAAAAATATGTTATCACTCAATTAATTGGTAATTAGTGTAATATAATATTAAGAACACCTAATGTAAAAGTCAATATTTTTCTATTAAACAATTTTTTATATTTTAAATATTTTAATTTTGGAAAAAATTTATATAATGTATAAATTTAATTATATTATATTGTTATTGAATTTAGGCTCATAAAATCAAAATTGGGTAATATAGGTTACCTTATTTTTTTAAAAAAATATATATTCCTTTGGTGAAAACTAGTTACCATGGTATAAACCATACTGGTAAAATGTAAAAAATATTATGGTAAAAGGAATGGTACATGTTTAAAACATGTGTAAAAATTAATTATAGAAGATTTTTTATACTATTATCAACCCAAAGGTCATTTTTTAAAAAAAATTTGTGTGTTTGACCCCAGAATAGTATGATTCCATCATTTAAAAAACATTGAGTATTTAAAAAAAATACAATTTTGGTCACTTATATAAAGAGATCACTTACACCATATTTATCTACCCTTTGAAATGAATTATCTCTATAAAAGTTTTTTGTTAGTCTCTGCTCAACACTCTAAACATTTCCTATAATCCTTGGTCTTCCCAAAATACTATTATAAGGAACCTTATGGAGTTACCAAAGGGAGGGGTAATTTTCTCATCCAAGGTCTTCTAATTATTTTTTTCTTATAGCCTCTCAGAACTTATTCTATAAATTTATCTATTATAAAATCAGAATTAAAAATATAATGAAAATTTATCATATTAATTGAATATAAATTTTATACTTTCATTTAAAACCATTTAAAAAATTAATATATAAACATTTGTATGTGTAAATTGTTCCCTCTATGAATGACATGCATATTTTTTCATCATCACATTAAATTAATGGTTATAAAAGAATATTTTTTAGATTTATATAATATTTATAATATTATTAAGATTATTAAATTTTAAACAATTCCATATATTCCACTTTATCTATGGATATCGAATGTTTAGCCAGTGTGTATGTACAAACTACCACCTCTATGAGAGTAATGTATATCATTTTTCACTATATTATTTTATTATATGTAAAATTAATTTAAAAACAAATTCCCCTTCTTGAAGATATTTAAATAATATTTTTATTCTCTAAAATAATTATTTTATTCCAAATGAATCACTTTCTTAACCATATGCACCCATAGGATATAACTTGTTCTTTTTTAGGTCAATTTAACCACCTATCTAAACAATACTATTTATTTTTATAATGGTTATATTAGGAAACCAAAATAAAAGTTATATTCAAAAATAATAAAAAAATAATAATTTATTTGGGTTATTTATACTAATAGTAATATCTAATTTGTTAGTTGGATACCACGCCACGTTCATGAAAATTACTGATTAAAGATCACCACTAGCTTTATCCACAAAAATAACAACTAAAATACATGTGAAATGAAATTAGAACATTATAAATGATAATAAATAATATAATATAGTACCTCTAGTTTTATTATAATTCTGAACATTGAATATTTATATAAGAATCAACACCACGATTATAAAAATTTTATTAATCAAAATAATGGAATCTAATAACATCCAATAATGAAAATAATGTATAAATAACTAATAAATTTGTAATAACTATTTTTATATTAAGTTTATAAATGGGTAATCTATAAAACAATTTCCAAAATAATTTATTAAGTTAATATTTTCTATTATATAGGAGGTTGGATAATGCTTGACTAAGTAGGATTTAATGTAAGGGTTTTTTCATCTCTATTTTTCTGCATTGAGATAAGTTGTGTATTAAAAAATTGTTTCCTTTTTTATTATTTTTATATTTTCCATGGATTTATTTTACCAGATCTTTTCATAAAATATAATCGATTTTATAATCAATCTAATATTCTACCTTTCATGGGTTTTCAATTCAAAAGATAACAAAGATATAAGATATTTTTTGTTGACTCAAACACCCGTTATTTTTGTTATAATGTATTATCCTAAAATTCCTACTTATATACATTTTTAATTACATAATTAGATTTTATATTTTAATTTATATTTCTTTTTCTGTTAAATTACTATATTAATTCAAATCTGTATCCATGATGATTTTATTTCCCATAAAAGTTTGACATTGTTATGAATAACTCACATTATCTTTAATGATAATTTTTCTTCCTTGTCCATATTTTCCAATGTCGACAATGTAATTTTTTATATTTTGAAACATAGTTATGCGTTAACTCATATGATTAAACAAATTTAATTTTCATATTTTCAAAAGCCTGTTTAATTATCTCTTTTTACAATGTGGGTTTTCAACAAATATAATTTAAGTATTACAAATTGTTTTTCTTTCACGATCATATTTTTTATTTTCCACTAAAAATTTATTCTAATAACCTTTATAAACATTTCAAGGCTTCATTATTGAAGGTAATTTTCAAAATCTAATGTTTTCATCAATTTTCAAATTATGTTTTTGAAAACTAATTTTGAATGTGACCCATAACATCATCTTTTATGAGTATAGAAAAAAAAATTTCTAAAAAATATTTTTTTCTTTCTCTTGACATATGAGGATTATTATGTATAATTATTCCATTCCATGTTTTAAATTTTTGAAAAGGATTTTAACATTTTATTATTTTGAAAAGAAAATGGAATTTTCTAAAGAAATTACAATGAAAACCTATAATTTTAAATTGAATTATTAGTTATAAAATCGATTTTAATGACTACTATTATTATGAAATAATTCTTTGCTATTTTGATGTCATGTCATAATTTTTTTTTGAAGTAATATATCCTTTATATAATTTTTTTCTTAAAACAATTTTTTGTTTTATATTGTAATTTAAAAAATGTTTTACCAATATCAAAGTATTTGGTTTTAAATAATATATTTTTAAGTAGTTTGAAAGTATTTTAAAAAGAGGAATTTATACATTTATTTGAAACCAATTTATCTAATAATTTTAAAAGTCCATTTGATGTCTATATGAAAATACTTTAAAATTTATTACGTTACCCTTGGGAAATGTTCTTATGATACTGTACACATTATGTTTCTGGATTTATTATGAAAATTTATATGAAAGTAACTATTAAAATTTTATCTTTTATATGGTTTATTTAAGTTATGTTTGAAATATGCATGACTGATTTCGTGTAGAACACATAAGTATGGATGAATGATGGATGGGGTCCTATAAATCCTTCTAATTAATTTTTTGTGGTTTTATATCTCATTAGATAATGAATCATTGAATGAAATGTAATTTTTTCACAACATAAAAGGTGATCCTTCTTTAGTTACACTCACAACATAATGGGTAATCCTTCTTCAACTACACTCATAACATAAAGTATGGGCCTTCTTCAATTATGCTCAATATATAAAGGGCAATCCTTCTTGTATTAAAATCACAAAATAAAGGGTGATCCTTATTTGAATATGCTCACATTAAAATTGGATATCATTCTTGGATTACACTCACAACATAAACTATATGACATTCTAGATTATGATCACAACATAATGGGTAAGCCTTCTTCGATTACACTCATGGAATACCAAGAGATCCTTATTAGATTATGCTCAAAACATAATGGGTGAGCCTTCCTAGATTACACTCACTATATAAAGGGTGAAACTTCATGGATTACACTTACTATTTAAAGGGAATGGATTCTTAGATATGATCATAATATGATGATACCCTAGGATTTTGTTTTTTTAGAATGTAAATTAATATTCTATGTATAAGGTGTTTACTAAATTTCAATGGAATATTCCTATGATTATACTCCATGGATCATGTTTATTATCTCACATTACACACTCTTATTATATGGTATATGATTTATCATTTGAGATTACAAATAATTTTATATTTTATTATAGAAAACTATTTTTGTACCATATTATTTTATAAAAATATATTTCTTCATTTCTGATGTTTTCTCATATTCTTATTATCTTACCCTTTCTGAAATGTTTATGATTTTTCCCTTAAAAAGTGTTTGAGATGACCCTTTTTATATTTCCATTCCTGAGGTTATGAATATGAGTTTAAATTATGATAAGTTTAGAAGGGAGACTTGTGTGTATTAATTATGTTGAAATGTTAACAAGTATCATTAATAAGTTTCTTGTGTTGCAAATCACAAAATACATTAAAGCTTATATTCTATGGATTATGTGTTTATTGTGAAATATAATCATAAATTTATAAAATTGTTATAAAATAAATAGTTGTTTATATTGGGTCATCTCACTTTGTGTCAAAGACTATGTTTAACTAATTTTATTCTATAATTGATATTGAGATTGTTGGGGTAACACCCTAATTTGAACCATCAGGTTTTAGTTGGATAGCCACAATAACTCATGCATGCCTCCCCATATGTAAGATGTTTTTTACTAGAAGTGAGAGAATGTACGTCATCCATGGGGAGACAATATACTCAGTATCATATAATAAAAATAAAAAAATATAAATAAAAAAATAATTATATAATAGTCAAAGTGACATAAAAAACTATATAGATGGAACATAAGTAATACACATAATAAATCTGCCTCCAAAAGTAGTGATTCTACCAACACTGTAGAATAAAATAAGATAAATAAATTAATAAAACTGTGGAATCCTCCATATTAAATCCTAGTACAGCTCCAAGATCCATTCTCTTTATCTCAACTATTTACCATGGGCCCTTTTCCCTTACCTGGACCCTATACATGAAGTCATCATGTTCATTCAGATGAATATGTAGTGTGTGAGTAATAAAACACATCAGGACACCATCAATGTTTTTTTCTTATAAGTCAATGTAAATACACTAAATTTTATAACATAACATAAATTGTTATATATTTATGTTCAATTATGTTAAGTATACACTGGTGGAGGCTGGTAGGATTTTATTACTGACACCACACATGGGCATCTTGATAGGAATGTAGAATTCTTGTATAGGGTCCATTTATATGAAATGGGGCCATGTAATATTGTTGAACCAAAGATAATTATGTTGGGATAGGTATCAGGTGTAACCTAGAAGAATCCACAATTATATTTATTTATTTATCAATATTCATTCTATAGTATGGTTCGGATCACCACTTTTGGGGCCATGTTTATTATTTTTATGAATTTTATTCCATCTATATTGCCTTGCAAATATCACTATGACTATTATATTATGATTTTATTTATGTTTATTTTTTAATGGATATGACATGATACTGAGGGTATAATCTCCCCACTAAAGGGGTTCATACCATTAATACTTGTCGACAACCTCTTATATATGGGGAGGCACCCATGGGGTCCTGCGTCTATTTGGATATTACCCAACTATTCAGGTTGGGGTGTTACAAAATGGAATCAGAGCATGAGTTTCCTTCTTTTATTTTGACTAAATGTAGACATGTTAGAAATGATATAATTTATGTGGGACACAGGTAAGGGAGTTTCTTTTTTTATAGCCAAAACATGTTTAAAGGACATCTGGGTTAAAATTTATGGGTTTTTTTACAATTTTATAGGATTTTGAGTACTCTCATGCATCATTATAGTCACACTAAATCTCATGCCAAAAATATACCTAATGATATACTATATACTTGTTCTTCAATTTTATGATATTATTGTACAATCAAATCAAAATTAAATTTTATTCTTTATTTTTTAATATATACTGTTTTAATACTTTTATGATATATCTATACTGGAATTAATTATTAGAACCGAAGCATAATGTTGAATTTGTATATATATGACTATGACTAACGTGACTAGATGGATAAATTTGGTTAGTTCTATGAGGTATATACCTTTTGTTATTTTTAAACTTGAAGTTGAACCTTGTTTGATCCCGAAGACTAATTAGGATATGTCTTAAATGTCATAAATGTTTTCATTTATGATACAAAATATTCCTCCTCGAAGGAGACTAATGGGACCACCAGCTCATGTGGGTCGGGATGGTCCCACTAGGTAGGATTAAATAGTTCCACCACCTATTGTGTAGGAGTATATAACATTTAAAACTCTAGTATTTAATTTGGTAGTATAGGATGGAAGACCACCGTAGTTAGTAGTCTAACATCTTGTTCCTTCCATGGGTAGAGGGACACTGAGGACCATGGTTGACCACACTAGAGACTTCTAGCTCTAGCATCAACCAACCATTCGTAGTAATTGAGGGGAACCTGATATATATGTCTAGTTAGATATCGTCAAGGGTTTCTTATATATCATTTAGATTCGTCAAGAAAAGAAGGTGAAGAAGAATGTGTTCATGCTATAGGGACAATCCAGAATATGGTGGGGTGTGATGTGGCAGGAAGGAAGACGTGAGGATTTCACCTGGGATGGCCTTCAAGGATCAATTTTTAATAAATTTCTTTCCCAACATTATAAATTTGGACCAATCACAATATTTAATAGAGTTGTAGTAGTGGTATATATATCTACATATTCAGGATGATTTATGGAGTAACGTCATTTTTCATCTATATTTAATAGAAATGATGCACAAAGAGATCTAATGTTTGAGATAGTATTTTTTTCTTGAGATCAGATTTTATGATTGATTATTTAACCTAAAAATTTACAAACATATTCTTATCACGGTCGTGAAACTTGAGAAGGGGCCAGTAGAGGATAGAGAATCTATTTTACTTACATCCCATGATGTTCCAGTGACCGGACATTCTCTCACTACTATAGGGGCCTCTTCTAGTATTAGAAAGGGGAAGGCTGATTTGGAGTATCAAAGAAAAAAAAGATATGTTAGAGTAGTAATTCATTAGTATAGCCTATGCGATATCACTTTAAAAGGTTCTTTAATTATAGGAAAAGGTGTATTAAAATTTTTTCTAGGAATTTGGTTCTTAAGTGCCATCATTATGGTAGGGATAATCATATTATTAATTTTTTTCTTGAGGTATTATCAATGGGGTGGTAAGAGATTATGGAAATCTGGGATAGTAAGACCTCAACAGAGGAAACATAATCTTCAAACAATATTAGATTAGGTCCAACGGTGTGGGGTTGAGGTATGTTAGGTATTTGCAGTTGATCAGACTCCAGAAGACGGTGGTGAAGGAACATCTACTATTTGTGGTATGATCTTAATCACATCTACATTTTATACCTCATGTTTGATAATAGTGTCTCCCATTCCCTAATATATTTAAAAGTTATTATTGGAGTTAACTTACTGGTAAAGTTGACTTATAACTTAGTTTCCCTCGATACATTGTTGGGAATGAAATTTGACCATTTACAATGATTCTCAGAGTTCCCTAATAGTTATTACCGGTTATAAAAATATTTGGGACATCATGATTCTAGAGAAAATGATATTTTATGTGATTATATGTATAGAATAGTTGAGCAAATTTTGATCACACATTGATTTATATAAATGATCATTATCATTTATATCACAAAAGGGAGAAATGTTTCTTGAGGACCAGTGAATTGGTGTTTGGACCAGGAAGCATTGGTCTAAACATGAGTCATCTTGGGATGATCATGATAGAGATTGGGGAATTAGATATATTTGTAGTACTAGGGGTGGAATCCACATTCCTTCCTCCAATAGTATGTCTCTATTAGTATATATATCTAGATTACTTCACAGGGCTCCCCTAGATATAGGATTTAATACCGGGACAAAACTCATATCAGGTGCATAACCTATTTCAATACCCTTTATAAGATAGAACCAGATGAGTTTAATGGACTCAAGATATAAATTTAAGAATTGGAATAAAAAGGATTCATCTGGCTGAGTACTTTACCTTTTATTAATCAAGTTCTATTTTCCAAGAAGGCAGAAGATAGTATTTATCTTGGTGTGGATTATCAGAAACTAAACCAGTTGATAATGAATAATAGGTATCCTCTACATAGGATCGATGATATTTAAGACCATTTTTGCGGAACCCTATGGATATCTATGATTTATCTCTGATTAAGATAACACCATTTATGTGTTAGATAGGAGGATATTCCAAATACAACGTTTTAGTGAAGTATGGACTATACGAGTACTTGGTAATGTCATTTGGACTAATGAATATAGTAGATGTGTTCATAGATTTCACGAATATGATATTTCACCCATATATTGAATTTTTAGTCATGGTTATCATCAATGAAATCCTCATATACTCATTTACCCCAGAGCATTATGTCACACATCTGAAGAATTTATTAAGTGCACATGAAGTATATTGGATTTATATTAATTTATCAAATTACAGAATTTGAATATAGGAGGTTCAACTATAGGGATGTGTGGTTTCTGATATAGTTACGCCTATAGGACCAAATATAGTTGACATAGTGATTCCATGTACAGATCCTCATAACATTTTCTAGATCACAATATTTCTGAGTTTATCAGGATACAACTTCTTTTTATCCAGGACTTCTCCCATCTATTAGAACCCATGATTGAATTGAAGAATAACTGAGTAAAGTTAAAGTTGTTAGATCATTGTAAAGAAGATTTTTTTCATGATGAAGAGAAATTTGACTATAACTATTGTGTTGGTACTTACCAAGTTAGGGGATGATTATTTAATAAATATGATGCATCTATAATTGGTTTTGGAGAATAACTAATGAAGAGGGAGAGGGTAGTAGCTTATGGTTCACATCAGTTGCGACCAACTAAGTGGATTTATCCTACCCATGACTTGGGTATATAATATATGGTCCACACTTTTAAGTGTTGAATACACTACCTATTTGGAGAGAGGTTTATTATCTATATTGATAACATGACCCTATGATGTATCTTCACATAGCGAGGCCTCAATTTCGGGTAGAGGTATTAGGTAGAGTAATTATAGATGTCTGAATTTGAGAATACCTATACCCATGGTAAAGGTAACTTCATTGAATTTCATCTTATCACTAAGGAATATATATCTCATGAGATTGGTGAATAGACTTTAGAGGAATAGTGGTACTCGAGGAGCATGTTGGATGATTGGAGGGTGGGTGCTTCTAAGTATCGGGGATCAATGACATGTTCTCAATTAATGATCACATCTTATTTGGTAGATTAAGTGAAGGATTCTATGGAATTTAACTAGAGTGTGTTGTGATTTGGGAATGCCTCGAAGGTAGTGACCTGATATTTGGGTGTTCCTTTGAAAATGATGATGTATCCAAGTAATTGGGATAGTTGTAGTCTTTGATTCCATTGGGGAAGATATAACAATAGACTTACATACCTCTATGTGGGTAGTGCATCCTCGAGTGTAAAATAAGTACCATGAAATCTGGTGATAGTTCTAGTATTTATAAATAATAAGGTACATTTCTAGATTTGTTTCTTAATACCTTACCTACCAGAGGATAAAGGTTGATCACTAGCATCCAGTTAGATTAATTCAACCACTTCTTGTTCCCTTATAAAGGTGAGAGGATGTCTTGATGGAATTTGTTATGAGGTTTTTCTATATACTAAAGATATTTGATTCTATCAAGGTGATTTTTGATTGGATTACAAAATTTTCTTATTTATTACTAATATATGAGACTCACTCAATAGAAAAGTTGAGAAATATGTATACATATGAGACAATATGATTTCATGGATTTACCTTGAGCATAATATATGAAATAGACACATGTATTACATCATGTTTTGGTTTTTGTTATAGAATTACTTAGGGACTCTACTAATATTGAGCACAATATACCATCCTCAGACTAAAGGAAAGCCAGAGCATGTGATCTATATATTAAATGATATGCTCTATGATTGCATTATATACTTCGGTGGACCATGGGATGATCACCTAGCTTTGGTTGAGGTATCTTATAAGAATATTTACTAGAATTTTATTTAGATGAAACCTTATGAGTATATTTATATTAGGTTATATCATTCGTAATACTGTTGAAAACAAGCTAGTGAATCAATTTGTATGGGACTAAGAATGGTACCAGATACCTCTAAAAGAGTGAAGATAATTCAAAAGAGGTTGATCATATCTCATACTAGGAAAATATCTCAAGATGACCATAGTATAATACCTATATAGATTTTTATATAGGAGATTGGTTTTTTATGAGAGTGACTCCTTGATGAGGCTACTAATGTTTAAGGAAGAGAGGAAAGATAGCTTCATAGTTTGTTAGACCCTATAAGATCATTGAGTAGGTAGGGACTACGAAATACTTTCATGGTATTCCTTCATGTTACTATGGTATATATTATGTGTTTCGTGTGTCTCAACTATAGTGATAAATTCATGATCCCATACATGTTATTAACTATAATGATGTTGATTTGGTACCTGACACATCACACATAAACAAGCCTATGTTGATTGTAGACCAGAGAAAGAAATTTATTAAAGGGAACAAAATACCTCCTTTTCAGATTCTCTGTCGCCATGGATGGATCTAGGATGATACATGGGAGATTGAGGTTGAAGTTAAGGCCAAATATCCCAAGTTGTTTGAGTATAACATTTTATGCCACTTATCAAGGAAGATAAGTAATTGGAGTGGGAGAATTGTACCATACAAACTTAAATTCAATGTATAAGAGTTTATGTTTATAAATAAATATATTTTTATACTATTTTATATCTATAACGGTATTTTATTGGTCAGTTTTAGTGATAATGTGTCTATGGATCAAAGGTTGTAATTAGGAGAGATGCATAGGTGTGTGGTGTGATGATGGATTCCATTGGATATCTAGTGGAACCCATAATCCAACCAATAAGTCTCTAGTTGGTGTAAAATTTTTAGCATATCCAATCAACTAACTGGTGTGGCCCGCTAGTTGGTTGGTTCACTCAGTTAGGGTGTGTTTTAAATTCACATTGTAGGTCTGGAATTACACTAATTTTTTATCTTTATTTTCCATATTCTAATTCTATAGGACCTATTATGAATTTTAGTGCACTAATTATTTTCCAATACTATTCATCTCTGTTAGTTTCTTAAAGGTTTAATTGAGATGGATGCATTTGAATGATGATATTTCATTAGATCTGCAATTTTTTCCTCTTCCTCATTAAGAGTCCTGCATATATTAGTAAACGATCTATGGATTTTTTATTTATTAAATGAATATTTATTTATTTATTTTTAGATCAGATATGAATATAGTTTAATGAAAATGGTTATGGATAAAATTGAGTTCTACCATCAATAATATAAATTCATTAGGTACATTTTTATGGGTCATATTCCTAGAACCATTCCTAATGGTATATTAATGACAGAACTTCAATCCATTGATGATTCCATGGTAGGTTGGTGTTGGATTCAACATGTCAAAAAATAATCTCTAACCATATCTATAATGCTCAATAATGGTATAAGTGTTCTATTATGTCATCATAATTTGATCATCTTGAGGATATCTTCTTCTTGAATCAATTTTCTACATATATATTTTTTGGTGGATTGATGGTCATTTTCTAGTACTGAGACTATATTCTTAAAGTGGTGATGAATTCATATTCTATTCTTCAAACAATAATAAATATGATGAATTGGAATTATTTCCTTTCACATAAATTGAAATTGGCCCCTTTGATGGAATCCATAAGGTATATGACTCTAGAACCACCCAAATTGAATTGGAATCCTCTTGATTCTCCATTGTAGACTTATTTCTTGAACAACCATAACTTGAGTTAGGAATCCTTAACATGTGAGCTCATTAAATATTGTTGTGAAATGTGATTCGGTCTTCAATCCTTTAGTGAACTTTGATTTCTTCATAAAAAACCTTGAGGTAGGTATTTTCTAAAAATAGAAGGCCATGTATATGATGTTTGTCATGATTTTTTGTTTAAACATTATATCCGATGTTTGGTATTTTTTCATGTGGGTTAGTGAGTATCCCTAGAGACCATTCTTAATGTGTGATTATATGATATATGTTTATAATATTGAGAACATTTATGGTTTTTATTTTATTCCTTTCTATGATACATGATGTTTGTGTTATTACATAGCTAGTGAAAATTTCTTCAGTTATCTGGATGAACAAGTTACTATGTTTTGGTTTAATGACCCCTTAGAGGGGGTGTGTGATGATATAACAATCTATAAATAAAATTTATTGATGGATGGTTTGGTTCATAACATATACATGATCAATAACATGGGAGTATACAATTCATTAGAATTGTGAATCTATCATCTGTTCATAAAAGTGGGAGAATGCCATGTTGGTGTGACGTGATTATCTAATTACATCAACATTTTAGGTGGGACTTACCATAATATGAGGATAACGACCACCACTATAGTGGGTTAGGTAGTTTTATTTACAATTAACACCATAAGGGTGAGGCATACACTGTTTCCTTTAAGGCAGAACTTGGATTATTGGACATTGAAATTTAAACTAACATGGTGCTGAAAAAAGTGGGGCCGCGGTTCATGGAAGCTTGGTTAACACATGATGACTTGAAACATGTGTGGATGTATATTTAATTGATCATTTATTTATGTAATGATATACACTATTATATATTTACATGAACTTATGTTAAGGATTCATTGGTGGGGTCCTACTAGGTTTATTACACACACCATATATATGTATCACGATACATGTATAGAATTCATGTATAGTGATCTGGGTAAGCGAAATAGGCCCATGGTAAATTCTTTGTCCAAAGATATTGGATTCGAGAGCGGTAAGAGGATGTACACCAGATGATTCCATAGTTTTATTTATTGATGGTATTTTATTCTATACTTTGGTTTTGATTTGCACTTTGGGAGACCAGTATATTATTTATAAGATTTGTGTTCCTTCTATATTGTTTTCCACATGTCATTATAACTATTAAATTATTTTTTTCTTATTTATTTATATGTGGATATTAAATGATATTCTGGGTATAGTTTCCTATTTATAGTTTTCAAACCCTCACTTCTAGTCAGCGACCTCTTGCATACATGGAAGCGTACAAGAGTTCTTGTGTCTCCGTGGATTAGACCCAGGGGTTTGAGTTGGGGTGATACAACGAGTCTGAGGTGCCTCAGGCTAGGATTTTTTATAAATACCTAAGCCTTTGAGACATATTATTACATGATTATGATCACAAAAATCAAACAAGTACAACCCCAAAGACCATGAGGCATATTTCCTTTTGAAGATAAGGTTCATAATACATTAAAGTGAAGCTAAAATATAATTTATTTATTTTATTCTCCCTAATTAGATCCTAAATCCTTTAGATCTCCTAAAATTTAATGGTATAACCTTGGGATTATTTCATCAAAAGGGGTTATCTAAAAATCACAGTAATGGATCCTAACTTGTGAGTCAAAACTATGCAATGATATCATAAAAGATAATAATAAAGTGTAATCACATTAGAGATTAAAATAAAGAACATGGTATAATAAGATCATGGAATCAAAGAAAATGTTTAAGAATTATAAAACATTACATAAACATAAGTCAAGGATATCTATCAATACAACATTATATGGTGTACAGAGTCCCATAATGGATTATGTTTACTCCTTAATCTCAGACATGACATATCATGAGACTAAAACATTACCTAATGATTTAAAGGGATATATAATTCTAGACCCACCCATCACAATCATCTCAAGTACATAAATTTTTGTGCTATTTAAGGAAATAAATCATAAAGAATATACATAATAATCACCCATGGGAATAAATTGGTTAACATAATATTTCCTCGTATCATAATCAAAGTAAATTTCATAATAAAAGAGTTTGATAAGTGAGAATAAGGTGTGTATTATCCCATAAAATTAAGGAAAAGTGAGAGATTTATATATGTAATATACATATATATTCTTTTTTTATATAAATTATATAATATTAATGGTTTTTTTAATTGATGAACTGAAAGATTTTTAAAAAGATAAGAAATATCCTTGAGCAAAATAACATTTCCACTTTGAAAATCACATTTGAAAAACTAGAACTAAAAAAATATTGTTGGAATAATTTTTTTTAAAAAATACTTGGAAAATATAATATAATATTAAAATAAAATTATGGAAGGAAATTTTATAAATTCCATGTAATTTTAAAAACATTCATTTCTCATTTTGTTAGAAAACTCAAAAAGTTTCTTATTCAATGAATGATGGGAAGATTAATTTAAATTTTTTTAAAACTAAAAAATGGGTAAAAATTTATTTTATAAATCATTTTTAATATAAAAAATATACTTTAAAACATTTTTATAAAATATAGATTTAGAAGTAAAAAAGATTGAAGAGAGAAATGAGGTCTGATTTTCTTAAAAACATATTCAAAAACGTTTTGGTACCTGAGAGTAGAAAATAGCAATATTAAATGAAAATTAAATAAATAAAAATATAATAATAAATTAAAATTAGGTTTTAGACAAAATTAAAATAATTTCATTCAATATAAATTCATTTATAAACAATATTTATTAAAATGGGATTGATCCACATACCCTTTCCGATTTGGTAACTTTTAAATCATAAAACCCATGAATGAAGTAAGTGAGTACAAACATATTATACAATTAAGTATGATGGATTCATGATATATATGTAAATGGTTGTTATATACACCATAAAAAATAAATTAGGTTAAAAAAATATCAAGCGTCTCAAAGAAGAATGTTTTGGGATAGAAACCCTTACTTCAAGTCCATGCTTGTCGTGTATGAATTTTATGTCATGTGTAATAAACCTATATAATTTTTTTATTAATTAAATATTATATTTTTAAACCATATTATTAATCAATTTAATTAATTAATTTAATTAATTAATTTTTCATTTTACGATTAATTACATCGTTAGTTATGTCCATATTTGGTGTTTTGAGGATTCGTTGTTGATTATTTCAAAAGGACATCAGCGTGTTGACTATTGTCAAAGGGGTCATTGTTCAATAAAATAATAATAATAATAATTGAATATTTATAATTTTTATACATAAATTATACTTTTAAATATAATCATGATTTTTTTATAAAAATGAACAACATTACAATTATGTGGATGATAGGTCGTGCCTTTTCATGTGTAACATTGCCATTTTCCAATGATAATGATTGAAATATTTTAAGTTTTATTTTTACATTCCAGAATGATAATAATATCATAAATATCATATTATTTTTTAAAATAAACTTTTATATGTTATCAATGTGATTTTTTAGTAAAAAAATGAATCACGTCACTTTGTGAGGTGTTAGTTCGCCATAAAAATGAACAATGTTATCATATTTCAGTGGATGGTATGGTAAAAAATTATATGATGTATTAGAATTATAGATTTATTAGTATGAAATTAATATTGTATAAAAATATTAAATCCATCATTTTTAATATCCATGAGAGGAGATGATGGAAAATGAATTACTTCTGTTCGTGAGGTAGTAGTCCACCTTACACGTCAATAATAATCTTGTTTCCCATTTGATTGAAGAGGATATAAATGAGTTTTATTTCATCATCATAATAACATATAAATATATAAGAAAAAGGTTTTTTTTATATTTTATTTTTTAATTTATAATTAAAGGTAGAAAAAGAATATGATAAAATTATTAGCATGGTGAATACTATTACCTCTAGTTTGGAAAACCTCTTTAAGGTTATACCTAAAGTCTTCCTAGATTTGATTTATAATCAAAATGTCTTCTTGTATCAGGGTAGGGAAGTAAGGAACTGATTTGGGTAGGGATTGGATAAACATGTGTTTTTTTAGTTTATAAAGGAGTTGAGATGGGTTCCCTTTTATAAGGTAGGAGGAGTGAAATTATTGTAAATACCCAAAACTATTCAATAATGGCCTGTCACTCTTAAGAAAAGTGCCTAAAAATTGAAAAATAAAGAATTATAAGAGAGATATGTCCATTAAATACCTCTACCATTTAAAAGAAACTTTATTTAAATATGTTATCTAATCCACATATAAGTATACTAATTTTTATCTTTTTAGTTTTTTTACCATGGTAACTATTCTTTCCTATTTCTACTATTTGTTATGACAAAAAATTAATTTGACCGTATTATATAATATAAATAATAATGACTATTTTAAAATTAATAACAATTATATAAATTTAAATTCACACACACACTTACAAACATATATTTAATATAAATTTCATTTAAATCATTTAATATTATGGGTTTTTCAATTAGTTTAAATGGAGAAACATTATTTACTTTAAAACAGTTTTCAGAAAAAAAGTATTTTAAAACCTAAAAATGTACATATATTAAAATACAATATAATGATTATTTAAATTTAATGAGTTTTTTATAATTATAATTAAATAACACTTATGTTACTTTTAAATGATATTAAATAATAATGAAACATTTAAATTACATGATTTATTAAAAGGAAATGATAACTTTACTAAAAATCAGTATTTTTCGTATTCATTGAAAAATAAATATTTTCTAAAAAAATTAAAAAAATTAAAAATATGGTAATATCAATTTTATGATTTTAAAAATAATTTAAAATTTAGAAAATAATATTTCTATTAGTTATAAAAATTCATTCTAGTATTTTCTAATAAAAAAGTAAAAAAAAATTGAAGGAATTTTTTTAGAATAAAATATCTTTATTAATGTTAATAGATTATTTATTTAGAATTTTAAAATAAATTTATTTTCATTAGTTCATTTATAAATAGTTCATGAATTTTTTTAACACAATTTATATCCACCAAATTAATGGATGTATTATATTTGTCAAATTTAAATGATAATATTTTAATATTATTTTTTTGTTTGTTTAAACATAGTTTTGTGTGTAGAACAATATATCAAATTAATAAATTTTATTTAAGGAAAAATATATTCAATACTTTTGGGTAGTTATATTATACCCTAGTTATATGAATTTCATCCTCATAATTTGAAAATGTTCTCAGTAACGAATGGTTGGACTTTTGAAAATTTCTTTGTGGAAAACCCATATCCTAAATGGGGTTAATAAATATTAATTTTAAAAATATGTAAATGGAAATACAATGGTCATTAAATAACTAGATTTTAAAATAGGAGAAATTGGTGGAAATTTAAAATATGGACATTAAATAAAAGCGTAAATAATTATGGAGAGTGATAGAGATCATTGATTAGAAGAAATTGAATGATCAAGAGAAAGTTAGAAACCAAAAACCAAAAATAAAATTATAAATTAAAATACCACTTATTCATCATATAATATGTTAATATAATGAATTTTGTATCAAAAATTTTTTCTAGAGTTGGGGGATTATTTTTCTATCAAGATAGAGAAAAAAATACTAACCCGATATATTTTTATTTCACAATTATAGTTTCATCCTTTGGTTCATCTTCTATAAATTTCTACTTCACTTATTACTATAAATAATGAACATACAATATGATTTTTTTATTCTTGAAGCAATAAAATTAACTTAACAGATCATAAGATTCATAAAAGAGTACAAATTTATACGTCTTGTCTTTATTGAAACCAAATCGGTTAGAACATCATAAAATAATACAAAAAATGAATATAAATATATTAATCTCTAAAATATAACAATAAAACAATTAGATTTAACATATTCTATTTCTTAAATTTGTAACCCTGTATCCTAAATAACCACAATAACCATAGCACGAGGGAAGGTTTTTACCTTCAAGAGTATCTCATACCCTTCATGTTACGTCTCTAATAAAATAATAACATTCTTCCTAAATAATACTTAATGTTAAAAATAAAGGTTGTATATATCTCAACCTAATAAAATATTTCTTAAAATATATTTCATCTCCCCAAAATCCTAAAAATTCAAAAATATTTAATCCTATAATATGTTCCCAAATATCAAATTAATATTTATCTACCTAAAATTTTAGTCAATAAAATTTCATACTAACGAATAAATTACATAGGTTGGTGGTGCTGAATCCTTATCACCCTTTGGTTGTGGGTTTAATCCTATTGCCCTTTCTAGATGCGATGGTTTGTCACCCAGTTTGTGAGCTATCTTTTTTTAAATTTATGGAAAAACATATTTGATAATAATATTAATAATTTTCCTTGATCCTAAAATCATCTAGAATATATTATGAACATATTCTAAATTAACATTAGTAATCGAATCACTTTTTTTACCTCTAATGTTTCTTATCTGACTCATTATTTTCTAGAACATTAACTACTTTCAATTTTCTATAATTACTCAATATTATAAACTTCTCCAAGATTATCTTTTCCATAATCTTTTTTTACCATATAATATCACCTAACTATTAAATCACCTTTCTAGTTCATTAGTAAAATTAAATGTATTCATGAAAATACTTAAAGAAAACTACTACTGAATAATCCATAAAATTTTCTTAGTAATTGTAAACAAAATACCTTTGTTAGAAATACTTCAACAACGTTATTATTCAGTTACAACACCTAAAAAATTAATTCATTCCACTTAAATGTTTTTTATTACACAACCCCTAAGGAATTAGTATTCATATTATGTAATTGACTCAGATAATGACCAAGTCCACCCCCCCCCCAAATTACAACATTTAACCATTAGTGGTGCACTTGGTTGAACATTATTTCTAAGTTTATCATTAACTAGACTCTTTATTTTTCTTCAATAATTAGATATTTTTTGTGGTCCTTTTCCAGAAATAAATCAACATATAATTCCTTTATGTAATTCTCTATTGTACCTCTTCCCAATTTTTTTACACATAATAAATCAAATCCACTGTTCTTTTTCATATTTAGAACTAAAAATTAAGTGAGATTAAATCCTTACTTTATTTTGTGTGTTAAGGAATTAAAATTTATTCTATTTTTTAATCATAACTTGAGAAGGATAATTTGGCATGATCAAAAGATGTCAAACTTCCACTCCCATTTGGTTAGAAAGATCATTAGAAAAATCATTAAATTTACCGTCACATTTGTTGTCGGCATGGTTTCTCTAATTTTTCACCATTAAAAAATTAAATAAAAAATAGAATGAGAATACTTTAACATAAAAAAATGAAAACTCATAAACTTATATACAATTACTTATAAATGATATGCTTATCTAGAGTTATGTTCTTATTGGTTTCAATGTTGGTTATCCATGATTATGATTCCTATTATAATTTCAAACCCAATAATTGGTTTATGCCCTTCATAGTGAATAATAAAGAATTTGTCAATTTCTAAAATACATCTTAGTGAGTGTCAAACCAGGTGCGCAGTAAGGCCCTTTATTATGTACCAATTAATGCTCGAGTCAAACCCAATACACTTTTTGCGTATTTATTACCTCTAGGTAAATATTTTTAGAACCACATACACTATTAGTATCCATACATGGTTTTAATTTCACTGAAAACACTCAATCCATTAATCACCAAGATTAAATGATATTCTTCAACAATTATTCTTATATATTTATATATCCCTAGGGTTCTCAATAAAGTTTTATCATCCTAATTTACAACGGTTAACTAAAACATTTCTCTGATACCAACTATAAATACCATGCCTTTTACACATACTATTAAATGACTTGTAAGAATAAAAATAAAATTTGTAAAACCCTAATGATTGTGTGGTTGAGTGAATTTGTTTGACTAGGCTCATAATAAATCAATGGGAGTATAAAAAACATAATTTTTTTTATACATAATGAAATCCTAACTCCTTTAAAGGTCCTAAAACTTTATGCTATAACCTATGAAATATGTAGGCAAATCTATTAAAATAAAAATCCGTGTAAGGGAATACACATGATAAGGAATCATAACCTATGATTCAAAAGTATACAATGATATCATAAAAGATCAGAATAAAGAGTAATAAAATTAGATAATAACATAAATAATGTAGTATAATAATATCATAAAATCATAGGAAATTTCAAAGAAATACAATATATTACATAAACCTAAGTTAAGGCTAACTATAGAAATAATATCACATGGTTTAAAGATTCTCATAATTGATTAGGTTCACTCCCTAATCCCCTATATGTCCTATCATGAGACTAGAAATTTACCCAATGCATTGGAGGGATATATATTTTAAAACCACATAAAATTTATTTTTTATACTATAATATGTGTTCTACACAAGGAATAATTATAATAATTACCCATGAATTTAAAATGGGTTACATAATCTTACCTTATATCATAATCACATGAAATTTCATAATGAAGGAATTTGAGAAATGATAATAAGACATGTATTACCACATTAATGGAAAGTATAGTGATAACAAAATATATAAAAGATACATATGTAATTATTTTATAATAATTCCATAACATTAAAGGTTATTTTTTTGATCAATAGAAACACTTTTAAAAAGAAAATAAACATTCATGAGGAAAATAACCTTTCTAATTTGAAAATAAACATTGAAAAATAAAAATCACAAAATATTTTGGTAATTGGTTAATTTGAAAATTCAATTGAAAAATTATAAAGTAATATTAATATTAAATAATGGGAAATAGTTCTATACATTTTTATAAGTTAAAAACACTCCTTACACATTTTTTAAAAAAAGTAAAAAAGTTTTACATTCGAAAAATGATGGGAATATTTTATTAAACATTTTTTGTAAAATTAAAACATGGGAAAATATTAATTAACGTATCAATAGATTATATAAAAAAACATATTTAAAACATATTTATAAAACATAGATTTGGAAGGAAAACTAATTTTTGACTGAAGTGATAAATAATGTCAGATTTTGTTAAAAAAATCCCAATAATTTTAAGTACCTAAGAGGGGAAAATGGTAATATTATATGAAAATTTCACAAATAATTTGAGGATGATAAAAAAAATTTATATAAAAATAAAATAATTTCCTTCAATTGAAATTCAAGCATAAAAAATCCTGATTAAAATGAGTTTAAATCATAAAGCCTTTTCTCTTTGGTATGTTTTGAATCATAACACCCTATGAATGAAGTAAGTGAATTGTAACATAAAATACCATGAATTATGTATAATTTATGATACAATTTTTAAAAGTCCATTATATAATCCATATAAAATACATTAGGTGTATAAAAGAACATGGGTCTCAAGTAATGAAGATTTGATAGGGAAACCCTTACCTTAATTCCAGGCTTTTCGTGTATATACTGTATATCCTATATTATAAACTAATATAAATTATTTTTTCATTAAGTAATGTATCCAAGTTTAACCCCTTACACTTAAACCATTTAATTCATTTATTTTAATGATTTGATTAATTACTTAGGATGTTATGTTCATGTTGGGTGTTTTGAGGATGCTCAATTCATTAACAAAAAATGATGTCAGTGTGTTGACTATGTTCAAATGGGTCATAGTTACATAATATACATAATAATAATAATTAAATAATTATAATATTTATATTAAATTATAATTTTAAAAATATCCATGAACTATGGTTATGAAAAATGAACTATATTACAATCATGGAGATGGTAGGTCGTACGTACGCCTATGTAATGTTTCTATTTTTCAATGATCATAATGAAATTAAGTTAATTATCGTTTTATATTTATAGGATAATAATAATTTAAAAAATATCATAACATTTTTATAAATACACTTACATAAAACATCCTTGGGTTGTAGTAATAAAAAATGAATCACGTCGCTTCGTGGGGTGTTAGTCCATCAAACACACGAAAAATATTATCATTTTTAAACAGATGATAGGGTAAATATTTCTATGATATATTAATTTAATATAATTATAAATATTTAATTAATAACATATATTAATTATAAATCCATCATTATGAATATCTATGAGAGGTTATTATAGAAAATAAATTGCACCGGTTTGTGAGGTGGTAATAAGCCATACAAACAAACAACAATTTTATTTCCCATATGATGGAAGATGAGATGAATTAATATTATTAATCCAATATAAAAAAATATCATTATATATTAGATAATTGTTTTATTATATTGGAATTATTAACACAAAATTTATGGTGGAAGAAGAAGAATAAAAATTAAGGATCTCTTGAATTTATATTACCTCTTCTTCAGAAAAATTATTTAGGATTATACCTAAAGCCATACTAGATTGGATTTATGAAAAAAGGGTCTAGGATTAGTTATGTAAATTAATAAAATTATTTTGGTAGGTATGTTCCTAAACAATTTGTCTTGTAAGTGTCTAAAGGAGAGTATAGGGGTTCCCTTATAGAAAGGATGAGGAGTGATATTTTTATAAATAACCAAAACTGCTCAATAATGGGATGTCACTCTAAAGAAAAGGGCCTCCAAAATAAAAAATTTAAGAATTTGATTATATATAGGTACTATAAAAACCTATAATATTTAAAATATACATGTTTTAAAAAATTTACCCCCTTCATCACTAAGGTTACTCACTTTTACATTTCACTTGTTTCACCACAGTAACTATTATTTTACAATTTTTTTATTCACTATGAAAAATAATAAATTCAACATTATCATATAATAAAAACTATGATAAATATATATATGGAATCTATTTTATCAAATTAAATTTACATAATTTTACTAATTTATTTTAAATTTACCCCGTAAATGATTTGGAAAAATTGTTTTCCTAGATATGCATTTTTCAAGCATAAGATGATCTTATAACGACTCTATGAAAAATAATAATAATTAATTTAATTTATATTAGTATTTATCTATATATAAACTATACATTTATTTATAATAATTCCATATTAGGGGTTATTTTATTTATTTATAATGGATAAATAATATGCACTTTATAATAGTTTTCGTGAAAAAAAGCTTTCTAAAGCCTAAAAATAAACTTATATTAAAATACAGTTTTAAGTTGATTTTAATATAATAAATTGGATTAAATATATCTAAATATAACATATTTTAATTTAAAATAATATTAAATAATAATTTATCTTTTAAATTACATAATTTATTAAATAAATGATAGTTTCACCAAAAAATGGTATTTTTCACCTTTCACTAAAAAATCAATATTTTTTAGAAAAAATAAAGACATTTATGGTTAATTTAATATATATATAATTATTTTTTTATTTATTTTTATTTTATAAAATTAAATTTATAAATGTCACAAAAACTAATTATAATATTTTCTCTCTAAAATAAATAAAAACCATTTTTAAAGAAACATGTTTTTTTATAATAAAATATATTTATTAAGGTTTAGTGATTATTTATTAATATTTAAAAAAAAACTATTTGTAGTAATAACATTATATATATATATATATAATAATTTAGTTTATACTAATTATGCATTCCAATTTAATGTATATGTTATATCGGTCAGGTTTAAATAATAATAATTTTATATTATATCACCGTTTTCTTAAACTGTGTGTTCTATGTAACACAAGTTGTATAAATAATTTTTTTTAAAGAAATATATATATTAAAACGTTTTTTGGTGTTACCTGTGTTTTAAAGAAGAATTACGAGGTGGTATCATATGCCTCACACCAATTCATTATTAATGTGAAAAATTACCGAACTCATGATTTGGAGTGAGGAATACAAATTTTTTACTTTAAAGATATAGAGGAATTTTATTTATGTTGATAGGTGTGATATGTTTATTGATGAAAAACTAAAGATGTATATATTCACATGGAAATAGTTGAATGTGATTTAGAGTATATTTATTTAATTTATTAATGATTATGTATTATCAATATATTATCAACATAGAAAAGAAAGAAAGGTGGTTCATTCTTTGAGTTATATGGACTATTCTAGATTTTATATAATGAGGATTGAAAGTGATCAAATATTTATGGATTATATAGGATATATCATGAAATAATCATGTGAGGTTCTAAATCCAAACTTTCTTAGATTAATTTTTAACCATTAATTTATTTGAAGATTAAAAACGTGTAGAAGGAAGATTTAGAGCCATATAATAAGGAAAGTGATGTTCGTGAATTTAACTATGATAGTGATGGATTGATCAAGATTAGAAACTGAGTATGTGTCTCATCAATACCATAACTGAAGAATAATTTTTTGGATTAATCACATATATCATCATTTCCTATCCATCAATGGAGTAAAAAGTCATGTTAAGATCTTAAATGGAATTTATGGTGGGACAATGAATAGGGATGTTGAGGAATATGTTTGTTGATACCTAGTATGTCAATAAGTTATGAATGGATATAATAAATCCAATGGAATCACATAAAAATTACCCATACAACAAGGGAATGGAAAAAAATCACTATGGATTTCATCATAGGACTCCGGAATATATATAAAGATCATAACACAATTTGGGTTATTAGTTGTCTTTATAAAGTCAACCCATTAAATTTATTTCAAATAAGATTTCTTGCTTGACAAAATTTTTAGGATATAGATTTAAATAGTCATATGGTTGTATGAACAAACCACTCTCAATCACATATAATTGATATATTTTGTTTAATTCAATTTTTTGGAAAAATATTCAGAAAAAAGTGAATACAAATTTGAAATTTATAAATGAATATCATCTTTAAATAGTGGGCATAATTTAATACCACCATAGATCACTAATAGATGCCCATATTTAAGATCACTAATTAACTCATGAATGATTCCATGTATTCCAAAGGCTACTGAATAGAAGTGAGGGTCTAAATAGGTATCTTTGGGAAACCACAACCCATATATTAGAGTTTCAATCATAAAATAAATTATCAAATATCATACACAAACCACAACCTTCAGATTATGATGAACTAATAAGGTATTAAAAAAATTAAATAATAAATGGAATAATCACATGAAATCATACATGACTGATCTACCAGTGGGCTGATCAAATATAAATAATAAAAAAATAAATAAATTTTAAAATAAAATATGAAATGATCCAATAAAATTGCCAAGCCTCATCCCATCCTAATCACTAAATCCCATCCAAGTTTCTATATACCAATCATCAAATTCTAGGCCTTATCCCAACCTGTGCATGTAACAACTGAGGGAAGCTCATGCACCCTAGTTATATGGGCTTGACTAGGTTGTGATTACATACCTCAATAGGTCACCACAAATATGGTCTTTTACTATACTACTAATGTAGTGATATGTTCACGTGAGATACTCACGATAAATAAATAAATTTTTATAAATAAATAAATAACATCTAGAACCTCCCAGGGGAACCATGTCACTCCCTGGTGTCAATCCATAGGCTCATGACCCTGATTGACTATACCTTATTATCAAGTATTGGGGTGTGTCTGAGCACATTAGTACTACCAAGCCAACTAATAAATTGTCTCTGGTCTATATACTATAAAAATATGTAACACAGAACTCCCTTACATGATATCTCTAATCCCATTCATATATTATAAATCTCACTGACCAAGGTTATGCTCCTAGAAATTTCTATCCCAATATTCCATATGAACCCCAACTCCATATCCAAGGAAACCCCATAGATAGTATCACATGCCTCCCCTATGGTATATTATCAGCATAGGGAACAAGATAAATGTATTATAGACCTCCCCTAAAGAATTTTTCTCAACCAAGTGATTAATAATAACACCACACCTAGGGATTTCCATAGATAAATAAAACCACCTCAAGGGAGTTTCCTGAGTCTCAGAAAAAATGAATATAGAACTAGGGTTGTCCAAATTAATATACATAACATCAATGTCAACAACCCCAAAACACCATCATAGTAGGGTCAATATGTCACTGGGGAACCCACTGGGATATCCTAAGTCCACTCAAATGTAGGGGAACCCCACATGGAGTCCTTAGTCCTATCCAAGCCTCAGTTTATCACTTATTACTCAGAGGTAATCTAAATCCTAGAGAAAATAATAAACACTCATGGTCACACAACCCTCCTTGGGTAAATCATTCTTGAAATAGTTAGGATATATGGTTCATGGACCATCACAATTGTAAGGACTCAACCTTAATTATTATATATTATAGTGACTTTAAACAATAATTAACATTATTAAAATCTAAGGGATATTTTTTGTTTTAGAGTTTTAGAGAACTGGGACTAACATTTACACAATAAAACTATATATAACAAGTGGAAACTTATATCCAGTATCCATTTTTTTTCACCAAAACACATTCTTTAATGTAAAAAATGGTTTCACTTCCTGAAAAATCATTGTAATTTTACCCTTTATCTCTTACTTGTCCCTACTCCTCCTAAAAAATATATTTTTTAAAATAAGAGATGGGTGTAAAAATATCAGTAAAGGACATAAATAAATGATACAATTAGTCTAGTGGAAACCCATAATAACATTTTAATAAAAAAATACATTTTCACCATGAAATAAGAATCTTCTTTTCAAGAAACCATTATCTTACCTTTTCAAAATCGGTCACCTTCCATGAAAAATCATTTGAAAGAGTATAAAATAAAATTTGGTAAAATGATACATAATTTAATATATCATTATTAAAAATGGAGTAACTAATATGGACAACATCAAATTATAGAGTACCTAATTCATTGGAGGTTATCACGTAAATAACATTCCTTGGTTTATAAGAGATTCACTCGTCATTTGTGAATAACTTAACCACTCATCCTTGGTTTACCATGGAACCAAATTTAATTTGTTTATAATGGAACAAATAATCATCATAAAAATTACCAAGAGCTATAACACAAACATAAATCATGATATATTTTATAATAAAAACATTCTATAAAGAAAATAAACATTTCATTTTGCAATCACTCATTCTGAAAAAATGTGCATGTACAATGGAAGAAATTTCTATGAAAGTAACACTGTAAACAAATAAATTAGTCTTCAAAATATTAAGGTGACATGATGGTATTAAAATCCATTAATTACATATATGTAATTAAAAACATTCCTTTTAACTCTTTTAAAAAGAAACTTTAAATGAATAATTTTTAAAAGAAATCCTCTTACAAAAGGCCTTCATAAATCAATTTTTTATTTTTTTGTTGAAATTAAAAAATTTATTTTTAAAAAATACATATATATGACAATAAATTCAAAAAAATTCTTTTTAATAACATGGAAATTAAATATAATTACTTAAAACATAAATTATTATAACATTTATAATGAGTTTTTGTTGTTAGAGTCCCTTACCTTGTGTCTGAAAGTTATGCACTTTCTATTAATGTCATATATAATCAAATTAGATTTATTAATTACTTAATTAAGATCCTTTTACACATATTTTTTAATTTTTATAATATAATTACATTAATTTATGGTCATTTTGGGATTTATTATGTTTAATTTTTTTGTTTCGAGCGTGTTTGTTTCATGGTTTTGTGGTCGGTTCACTTGAGTATAATTATCGATGTTATTTTCAAATAGATATAATAATTCAGATGTAGAATGAAATGCTATTAATTAAATTCTATGAGTTTATATGGTCTCATATATTTTTTTGTTACCAGAGTATTATTCATTTTAATAAACATTAATGATAAAAGTTTCGTTTATTTTTGTGGTTTTTTCAATCATCAGGAATTATTTTCATTTTGTTTATTTTTTTTCTTATATATGAGTTCCAAAACATAAAATAAGTTTGAATATAATTTATAAAATATTATTTAACCATAATAATATTTTTATTACTAGTGTTTAAGGTGGTAATGAAAAATGATAAATCATTATCCACAAAGACAGTTAAATAAAATAATTTTGACAATTGTTTTATGTCATTGAAGAAGAGGATATGAGAAAAGTAATTGATATAATAAATTAAATTAAAAATATAGAATTAAATTATATAAATTACGATGCATTTTTTATTCAATTATCGAATAAATATTTGAGTAAATCATAGAATATGTAAATAAATTAAGAGTGGTGATTTAGAAAATTTGCCTCTTCAATATCACCTCCAAGAAGGATCCATTAATGAAATTTTATTTTGTCTTTTGGTGTAACCCGAAGAAATTAGATGTGGTTAGAGTGGGTTATATAGTATTTGAAAGATATTTTAAGACTTTAATGTATTTTTAGGAGAAGTGGTGATGAATGGTTGCATTTATACTTGAAGAGTGGTGGTTTTAAAAGATTAAAGAGTGATTATTTTATATTTAAAGTCAAACACCCTTGGGAGTAATCAATTTCAAAAAAAATTTGTAATAATTAATGTTTTTATATAAATTTAACGACAATAAATACCTCAATAATCTTTTTAAGATTTTAGTTTTTAATTATTTTAATATTTTACCAATTAACTTTAACCCGTTTTGTTTTTTGCCTATACTATAGTAAATCTTTTTTTAACACAATAATTTTTTTATGTACAAAAATGAAAATAAAATCATTAAATAATAGTTTTCTTATAATTTAAAATATATAATCCATTTTTACAAATTCAATTCAAATAATTGGAAGAATTAAATTTATACAATACTCCATGACACAATAAAAAAGTGGATTTTCAAAAAGTGTATTTTTCAAGGAATGTCTGATTTTATATTACATTTTTGACTAATAATAATCATTTTATGAAACTAAATTAATATTTCATGATATAGAATATATATATTTCATTTAAAACATTCCATAGAATGGATAGTTTTTGTTAATTAATATGTATAAAGAAATATTACTTTAAAAAGAGTTTTCAGAAAAATTCCGTTTTTAAACCCAAAAATAAACATATTCTAAAATTAAATATTAAATTTATTCAAAATAATTTAAGAGAATTAAATTTAAATAAATAATAAATATTTTAATTTTAATCATATTTATAAAATAATATGACTTTTAAATTAGTTAATTTATTTTGATGAAATTACATTTTTATAAAAAAATTGGTATTTCTCACTATTCCCTAAAAAATAAATTATTTCCCAAAATTATAAAAATTTCACCTTAGGATAATTTTTATATGATGATTTACAAAATAAATTTCAATTCATAAAATAAATTTTATAAAATTTCTAGAAATTAATTATATAATTTATATATTGAAAGCAATAAATGTCTTATTTTGAAGAAAATATGTTTTTGATGAATAAAATGACCGCTAAAAATTTATTAATTATTCACAGAGAATTCATTAATAAATTATATATGACTATTATATATTTCATATTATTATTAATATCATTCATTACACCCAAATTAATTTCTTGGTTATAACGATCACATTGAAATAAGAAGATTCTTCTATTTGTTTAAGATTAGTGTTACGTATATTTTAAAATATTAAACATAGTATTTCCATTTAAAATATTGGGATGTTAAATTCTATCCACTTTAATTAATTTTTTAATTTTTTATTTGAACTCAAGATAAAATACTTGGTATTTGAATTTTCAAAATATCTGTGTGGAAATCCCACATCATAAATAGTATCTACAAAGATTCCACTTGAAAAGAGAGAAAGAGAAGTAAGAAGGTAACCTAAGATAATATATACAAAGTTTCAATTATGGAATAGGAAATATACCCCCATGGAATGATATATAGTGATGTATAATATTTTCAAAAAAAATTTAACCAACACAAAACTGTAAATTTTTGATACATTAAAAGGACATGGATTTCTTAGTAAGAAAACTAAACCAACAACCTTTTTATTTCAAAATAACATTCCTAAAATTGAGAAATTACTATAATACATAGAATAAGAACATAAGTAAATATACTTACTCGACAAGTAGAGTTTCATACTTTAATCAATTTCTAAAAAAATATCATATTTTTCTCCAAACAATGACTTTTTAACATGATTTTTTCATTCTTGAAGAATTAGAATCAACTAACAAGGATCAAAAAATCAATAAAAGACTAAAAATCCATTCCTCATGTATTTATACATTAACAAAAAGCACTTTTCTGACATGATAATATACTTTTCCAAAAATATTAAACATTCATTCAAATAAAAACTACTTTAATAAATAAAATTCAACATTAATACTCAATGTACAACAATTATCATTCAAAAAATCCTAAAAAAATTTATAGACAAGTATAAAAACCCCAAAATATAAAGTATTTGATCACAGAAACATTAATTATAAATTTAATATTTATCTAAAAATAAAATAAATCACTCTTAAAGTCTCATAAAAATATAATTTCCCTAATCATAAAATCTTTATGATATACTAAACATTTCCATAAATAACATGAATCCCCATAAAGCAACATTATAATATTATAATATTATAAGGATAATAAAACCTTAATTTTTGAAATAAAATTACATAATATTCATTTTACCTTATCCATTTAAGGTTCCAAAAAATAGTGAATGTATTTTGAAAAAACATTGATCACCTAATCAAAAAATAAAATTCCAATCCAATGGTTATCAATGATATAAAAATAAGTTACCAAAAATGAACTTAATATTTATCCATCAGATAGTTTAAATAAATAAAAATGATTTCATACTAACCAAGACATCACGTAGGAAAATGGTATGTGATGCACCCTTATCACCCTTTGGCTATGGGTTATTTTCCCATGCCTTTTTGGATTTAATGGGTTTTCACCCATCCTATAGGTTTTCACACATCCTATGGTTTTTCACCCATCCTATGGGTTTTCACCCATCCTATGGGTTTTCATTTTTCAAAAAATGTATTAATATAATAATTATAAAATTATAGAAATATCAGAAACTTAAAAAAAATATGAATATATTTACCCTCAAATTTTATCTCATATATTTTATTTTTTTATCCTAAAAAAATTAAGAACCCATAATCCCCAAAATTCAGAGATCATACAAACCAAAAAATACGGTCAATACTATAATACTTATGTCGGCAAAAAACAATGGAATTATTCCTCAAATAACCCTTTTCATATAATAATCTTAAGGTTTATATGTACTTCAAAAAATTATCAGAACTCAAAAAATGTATCCAGAGAATTATCACATTTTCACCACATTACAATGGTATTGATTCCAAGAAATACATGTTTCCAAATTTTAGAAAATAAAACTGACTATTGAAAAATCCTTAGGTGTTCCATGAATCCCATAATATTTTTAAAATTCCACTATTTCATAAATTAGAAAACTCAAAAAATAAAAATATATTTCATTCACATTCCTTCTTAAACAATTCAGCAACCTTCACTATTTTATTATTTAATAACTTATTCCAATGAAAAAATATTTGAATTATATTCTTAGAATTCATGAATATCAACAGAAAAATGTTTTATACTTAGACAATAGAAAAATAAATCTTATCTTAAATCTTAAAATCATGATTTTATTGATATCCCATTTATCATAGTATATGATTGGGAACTTTTATAAACTAAATGATCATGTACTTTATGTAATTTTCCTTTTCGAGAGTGTAGATAAATATGAGATTTTATAATAAAATGAAAAAGATACCATTACCCATACAATTTTTAGAGAAAATAAAAGGTACTGGATAACTCAAAAAGTATCATCAAGTTATTTAAATACTTATAAATATATCAAAATTAATTGAACAATATTTTACCATAATAATGAAAATAAAATCATTCAAATGGTATAATAAGGTTATGAAATATCTCTTTCCTTACATATTGACAAATGGTCTTTAATCTGTATAAATGAATATATTTAAAACATGAAATGAATTATAACATTTTAAAATAAAAATGTTAGTTTTAAATAAAATATATATATAAACTCTATAATAAATTAACATTAAAATCCTTTATACATTAATAGATTACCTTTCTACATCCAATCTCTAAAAATATCATTAATCTTATTGAAATCCATAATTTTAAAACACAAAATGGGTGTCTAAAAATTTTAAGTTATAATAATCCATAAACATTAAAAACCATGATGATATCAATATGTATTAATAGAACCTCACAAGAAAACATACCAATCTCCAAAAATGTTTTAACCCTCCTTTGATACCAAGCATAAGGGCCTAACCTTATGAATTACAAATTCTAGTGACTATAAACTAGAATTCATATTATTACTATCCTGAGGATCTTTTTAGTTTAGGTATTTTGAGAATTAGTACTGAATTTTAAATAGTGAACCGTTAAATTAAAAGTGGAATCTTATACCTAGTCTCCATTTTTTTCTACTAAATAAAAGCCTTTGAAATAAAACAAGGATTCTTTTGTAAAAAACATCATAATATTTCCCTTGATATCATCCTTGTCCAAAATCTTCCGAAACACCTATAAAAACATTTTAAAACTTTGGATGAGAACAGAGATACCATTAAGGGAAATAGAGAAATGAAATAATTTTTCTTTGGAAAAACCAGAAAAAACAGTTTTATAAAAACATACATTTTCACCCTGAAAAAGGGATCATCTTTTAAAAAATATCATAAACTTAAATTTTTAAATTAAATATTTTTCAATGAAAAATCATTTGAAATCATATAAAATATAATTGGTTACTTGGGAGAATCATTTTATATAAAAATCTTACAAATGTAGTAACCAATATGTCCAACCTTCGTCTCTAGAGTACCCAATGCATTAGAGGATATGATGTAACCACTGGTCCTTAGTATATAACAAAACCACCAATAATTCGTTAATAAATTAACCAATCATCCTTGGTTTATCCTAGAACCACCCGTAATTGGTTTATAAAAAAACTACACATCATCATAAAAGAATATGAATAAACATAACATAATCATAAATCATGAAATTTTACATCATAAAAGCATTCTTTGAAGAAAATAACATTTTCACTTTAAAATCTATCATTTTGAAAAACTACGCACATAAAATGGAATTTTTTTATTATCCATATAAAAAGATAATGTAAAATTTAAAATAATAATGTGAAATAGTGGAAGTAAATTCTGTTCATTAAATATATATCCAAAAAAATATTTCTTTTTAATTTTTTAAAAAAACATTAAAATAAGTTTTTTTTAAAGAAAGTTTTGTATATAAAATTGTAAAAAGATACTTTTTGATATAATTTGAGAGAAATTAGAAGATACTATTTTTAAAAAATTATGTTTTATTTATATTAAATCACAAATTCTCTTTAAAAACATTTACATGAAAAAGAAAGGTTTAGAAAATAAATAATTAAAACATTTAAATTAATGTTTTTTAGTTTAAGAGTCCATTAACTTGTGTCTGCTAGTTATGAAATTTATCTAATGTCTAAGATAATAACATTAAATGTAACACCCCAAGATTTCATAGTAAGTTATTTTCTTTAAATTAATTCAATTCATTGTGCTACACACCACACTAAGTTTGAGCGCCCCATGACATACCAAACTAGCCATTCAAAAAGCAGTTAAGAATAATATTAACTAAATTTTAAATTTTATATTCTACATATAATTTTATATTCCATATTATGTGTTTCTTAGACATAATATATGAATAAATTCATTTTTTCAGATAAAAGAAGTACTTTTCAAAAAATGCAATGTTAACACCTTTTAACGGAGAACCCTTTTTAAAAACAGTATTTGGAAATTTTATATATTCAATTTAATGAAATTAAATTCTTCTATATAATCAGGACATAAAAATTTATTTTGGATAAATTTTTGGTACTTTTCTGATAACATTCATATTTTGATGAATAATGAAAAATACTAAATTTTAATTGAAAATAACTTTTTAATAGAAATAATTTATAGTGTTAAATAATTAATTTGAATTGTTTTGAAGTATAATCAGATTATATTTTTATCATTTAATACAATGTAGGTCATTATAAGTAATTTCACATTTAAATTTTACATAAACTCATGTCAATCTTTTTATTGTTTTTACCTCTTAAAAATCCACCTTTTGGTTTTGACAATGGGAATTAATTATAAATTAATTAATGCTACTTCTATATTTTAATTTTGGTAAAATAGAATTCATTTTTGAATTTGGAATATGAAAATTATCTTAGGGTTATTTTTTGGTATTTTTCTGAAAACATTCAATTTTTTGAGGAATAGATAAAAACATTGCATTATTGTTTAAAAACTGACTTTTTATTTAAATAAATATTTATTTTATTTATTTTAAGTCAATATAGATACATAATACCTATATTAGTACAATGTGATTCAATGGAGTCATTTTTTATACTAAAATTATATGTGTAAAATTTTATTTAACTTTTTACCGTATTTTACCCAATTTCAAGGAGAATTTGAAAATTTGAATAAGACTTTATTTTACCTCTTTTGTGAGTTGGATTCCAAAATTTAGAAAGAAACTGTTGAAATCAGTAAGTAAAATGTGGTTTGGTAAGATGAAAATAATTTTTGGTGAATAGTAATGTTTGACTATTATTTACCACGATTAAAAGTAAACGGGGTAATTAAAGGTAAAAATGATATTATAATTACCCTAACACATGTCATAATTCTATTGGGTAAGTGTAATTCGTCCAAAAAACCTTAGTAATAAAATATGATCCTTTTGGTTCACTTGGATTAGATTAATACATTTATTATTATTTTATTTAAATAAGATTTAAAAGTGTTAAATTCAAATTTTAACAAAAAACCTATTTTTGATATAGGGTTATTTAGAAGATATATTTGACTATAAATATTTATTAGAAATATAATAATATTACCTAAATTATTTTATTTTTTTATAATTTTTAGTCATTAAATAATTAAAATATTTTATGACATAATGACGATGTAGTAATTACCTTATTAATGAAAGATTAAAATAATTGATGTTATAAATATCCAAATAAATAAAATTTGATAGTTTTGATGTATTACACTAATTTTATAGGTTAATATGACATGTTAGGGTTGATTAAATTATTTTTTTCAAAGTAATATTTTTGTTATGATTTTCACAAAAACCAAATATTAAATAGTATCAAAATTGACCAAAATGAGTTTTTAAATAAAATACTATATTATTGGTTGATATAATATTCCAAAAAATATAAGGATCATCCTAAGGTATTAAATAATATTATATATGTCATTAATGTACCACTTTATGTTCTCTTGGAAGTTTAGTGTATATTTATTAAGTATATAGTGTAAGAATACAAGAAGACATGGTAGAAGGTAAACTGTTTAACTAATAGTTAAATCTAAAGGATAAGGTTAATCTGGTGACCTAAACTTGTCTAAAACCTATTTTTTTAGAGTATTTCAACCCATACCCACCTTATCTTTTAAATTAATCTATTCTTATCCATTATAAACCGAAAATGATTTATAATAAAATGATATTTCAAGGTTTTCCTAAAGTGACCCTCACCTCTCTTATAAAAGGGTACTTCCCCTTCTCTTAATTCCACACCTCCAAAGCCTTTTGTCTTGGCCAAAACCTTCCCAAATATCCCCCCAAATTCATTCAATACATCCTAGAGTCATTCCTTTGATCATAAAGCCAACCTAAGGAGCCCTTTTGATCAAATCAAAAGGAAGCACCCGAAAAAGAGGTAATAAATTCACCACCCTCTTTCAAGCTCTTTTCTTCTTCCACATCCTCTTTCTATTTTGATTACATAAAAAAATAATAACTCCAGTACTTCTTATATACTTTAATGTTATTATAAATATTGTATAACCATATTCTTTATTCTATCTATCCTATAAATGACAAAATCACCATACGTGCGTACGTACGGCTTACCGTCCCCACGTTGTGGTGTAGTTTGTTATTCAAAAAACATCATTATTTTGATGGGTATAATAATGAGTATAACTAATTTAAATAAAAAATATAACATGTTAATGATTCTTTATATATGATATACCATCCAATTATATACGATTTTACCATCAAAAGAATGATATTGTCGCTTGTGCATATGTACGGCTTACCGTCTCCACGACCTGATGAGATGTCATTCCCCATCATAATCATTCAAGACTATTTTTAATTTGAAGATTGAAAATAACATTAAAATACTTGATACCATTCTGGATATGAATCAAATACAGCCTATCCATAAAAAACACAACTTACATAACAAAACATATAAAGTAAAATAACTGAGTTAACACCCGAAAAAATGATACTACTAAAATATTATTACCAAAACAATATTAGAAGATCATATTTGATATCATATTCATGTATGTGGTTCTTGTATATCATAATAAAAATTATTTAAATATTATATAGGATATTAATATACCCTTTACTAAGGAAATGTACAAGTTAAGGGGTTTTAATCTCAGTTTTATTCCCATCAGATTCATGCTATATTTTCCACTTTTACTTTTTGTGTGGTGTATATACTGCCCATGATTGTATTTTTTGCATAATATAATTTAATTTATTGGTATTTACATCATCATTGGATGAACATTGTTTCATGGGGTGTATGTTTCATAGGTTACCAATTCGGTAAGGGAATTTCAAATTTAAATTTCCACTCATTCGGTCTTACACAAACTTCATTGATTATCTTACTCCAAAATTATGTGGGAAATCACAATTTATTTACTTATATAGAAATTTCCACTCCCATTTATGTGGATATACTTTTTATACACATAATCACTCCATCGATGAATTCTCAAGTCATCGATATGAACTTGATAAAAGTAATTTTACCTCAATCTCTATTCATTGAGTTAAACATCCAAATCATTAGTGCTGTTTTTACAAGAATACGTGTGAATATCTTCTGATTTATTTACAGTAAATATCCAATAATATTGATTTTATTTATATTTGTCACACATAATTAGGTCATTGATTTATCCTTAACCTAAAGATACAGTCTTTATAAAGGAATTCATCTCAACATAAATTCCATAGACACTTCTTTGTTGTTATGCATCAATTCACATTTATTTGGTGTATATACTATACTTCGACATAGTATATCATTAATCCATTTATTCTCATTATATTATAACATTTTTATTACTTCAATTGTTTATATTAAAGAGTCTCTCATTTGGTAAGGAAGTCTAACTAAAATATCATTTCAACTTTTTTAAAAATTTATTCTTCTAAATCTTTCAGATTAATATCTATGTTTTAAAAATATGGTTTTAAGGATTTATTTATATGGACATGAATTTTTTAAAATTAAAATTCCTTTTAAAAGTTTCAAATTGGTATGGGACACTTTGAATCAAAAATATATTTTAAATGGATTCTTGATAAATAGTGAGACTTTTAAATGTTTTCATGAAAAAGGGGATATTTCTCTCAAATGGTTTTAATGACTATTTTCATTTATGTCAACATCCTTCATTGTATTTTACATTTGTTAAAAGTTGATTAATTATGATAAAATCTTCCAAATGGTATAAAAGTCTTTGTGATATGTTTGACTGTGGATGTGTTATTTTTATACCATTCATGGTTTATGGTTAAAGTATTAACATTTCTTATGCTAGTTTTAATATGAATGTTTATGTTATGTTTCAACATTTTCATATGAGGATTGCATTTGACTTTGTAAGTGATGGGTGGAGCCCGCTATAGCTCCTTGATGTATTGTAAGGTCTCATGAGAAAAACTAGTGTCTTGGCATAAGGCTTTGACAAAATCTTATTTGTAGTCTTGGCATGAGGCCTTGACTATGTGGTTATGAAGTTTGGCATTATGAATTCCATAATTATGAAACTAGATATTGATATTACATGTGAATATTGTACTAGTAGAATATCCATGTGAATATGTAAATGGCATTATTTTATTTATCTTTTCCATTTTATTCTGATGTTTAAGTGTAAAAGGATTGTGTTTTAGTCTTATACATTTCTTTAAATATTTATTCTTATTTATGATAGTTTCTGCTATATTGTTATCCTCACTGAGAATCTGACCTCACCCCTTTTGTATGTTTTATTTTCCCAGGATGCAAATAAGTATATTACTATAAACCTACAGGTATAGACTAAGGGATATAAGAGTGTTGAAAGGGGAGACAATGTTGATTTTTTATTTCATGATGCAATGTAAAACTTAAGTATGTTTATAGTAATTCCAAGGCTACTAAACTAACCGGTCTTTTGGGACATGATTCCTTATATCATGCTATTTTTATGTAATAATGCACTGATTCTGGGTAACTAGGGTTGGAGTGTTACAGTTGGTATCAGAGGAAGTTTAGTACAAACCTTGGAAGCTAGATTTAGAAAAACTATTATTTGAAAACACTAACCTAAGATAGAAATTGAGTATTATTATAAAAGAACATCCAAAAAATTTTGTAAGGTAAATATTATGTTGGTTTTCTCAGAAATACATCCATATCTAGATATAAGCAGGTAGAGGTGGATCTGTTACAGATGTAACTAGGAGTGAAAACTCCGACAAGGAGTTTTGGGCTTGACTCGAGGTATCCTAGTATATGACAATGAGCCTTGCTGCAGAATTGCTCACGACGCTCTTGGGGGATATGCTTAGATAATTAACATTTTCATTACAAACTGATTTGAATGATTTTAATATAAGATGATAATAAATAACCTTGTTTAATCCTAAGGTGTTTTAGATTGAAAATATGGTGTCATGACATTCTATAAATGATTTTATGACTCACACTATGGTTTCTTGTGATAGACAATGGATGGATTCCAAGGAAGTCATAGTAACATTGAACATGTTTTACAAGGGTGGCATAATGGTGGAAATTAGAAACAAAATGGAATGTAGATATATGTAAAAGATATCATGTTCATGTCGAATCAGTTTTCTAAAAATATGATCGATAACATAAAAATTAACCAGCTCCCAGACTCAATGAAGAAGATAAATGCGGTGAATGATAAGATCTACAGCAGTGGAAACCATATAGGAAATAAAGATCAATTTCCATCATGCCAGAAATATGGAAGGATACACCCAGGAATGTGTCTCAATGGAACAAAGAAATGCTTTATGTGTGGGAAAGAAGGACGTAATATAAATAATTGCAGAGGAAAAATAAAGAATACTATATATGAAAACAAAAATGACCATAAGAATCCAATAGCAGTCATTTTCCATAAATGTAAGGGACCTTGTATTTACCAGAATCAATGCCCTATTCTATAGGATAACCTCTAAGTCAAGGATGAACCTATGTGGAAATAAATTGATAGTGAAATGTTTAAAAGTATGGGATTACATTGGAAGACTATTCTCTTGTTTGTGTAACCATGCAGTTTGTTATGTGAAAATGTTATTTGAAGAAGAATTATCTTTTCTTTTTGTATGTTGTTATAAAGAAACATTGGGTTTTATATGATCCTTGATTTTGAGGAAATTACATGTTATTAATTTTTGGGATGAAAATTTGAGGTATGGGATGACATTTGTGGTTAAATTATGTCATGGTTATTTTAAATAATTTATCTCATCTTGGGAATGTTATAAAATATAGTTTTTGAAAAAGGACAACATGAAGACCATGTGACAATCTGTAGCATTAGAAAAAGCTACAGGAATCGAACCCACAATCAAAGTATGATTGGTATTTATCGTATACCACTGGACTACGTGAAGTCCCTGGTTATTGTGACTAAATTTTTTTATTTAAATGATTTTATTGATAAATAATAAGTTTATTTGGTATCTTATGTCTTATAAAATGGATATTCTTAGTATAGGAAAATGATTTGGTGATGAAGTGATAATGTTATTTTGGAAGACGTTCACTCTATTGAGAACACTATATGCCTAAGGAAAATAGAATACTATGGGATTTTATTTGAGGAGTAATGGTTTATTTTTATCTACGTTTTTATTGTGAATTTATAGTGATTTGTGTTATTTATGGAAATGATTAACCTATCATAGAGAATATGTGATTATGTTAATTAATTTTAAGTATGTGTCTTTAAGAGTAGTCGATGTTATTCGGTGATACAATTTAATGTGGAAGACTACATAATAAAATTCTTCTGAGTTTTGGGTTTCAATATTAGTATAGTTTATATTTATGTATTTTAAGGAAAATTGTTTATGGAATGGTATTTATTGAACTTTGGGTATTGTTGGTAAAATTTTAGAAATTAATATTATTATTCCTTTATCTAATGGATTATCCTTTTTAAGGATCATCTGAACTTGTACAAACCATTAGGGTTTTGGTTAATCTCTATAGACAAGGGAAATATGTATTTTATCCTTTGTAGATCATGTGATTCTTTAGAAGTTTATTCGAGGGCTTCAGGTGTGAACAAGTCATCTTGAATACTCATCGTTTGAAAAAAAAATTGAGTTAGTGGTAGAAATTTATTAAAGGGTGAAACTCTACTTAAAAAGTAAGTATATCTCTTTATGTTCTTATTCAATCTCATAAATAAAATTTTCAACTTTATGAAATGGAACGTAAAAGAAAATAACATTGTCTATTTACTTTTCTTACTCGAAAACTAATGACCATTTATCCCATCATGAGTTTATGGTTTTCTTGTTGTTAATATTCTCCTGATCATGTTTTTTATCACTCTCCATTAGATCTTGACACTCATTTTATCTTCCATATCCATATTTTCCTACATGGAATCCTAGTATGGGTTATCTCGAGGGACCTTTGTACTTCTTTTTCTTTCTTTTAAAGTGATATTTTTATTGACACTTTTTCGATGAGGGATTTTCATTGATGTTCCCAAGACCAATTTTAAAATTGCGAGGATGAAATTTACAAAAGGGGGGAAGAATATAACACCCCAAGATTTAATAATAATTTATTTTCAATAAAGTAATTCAATAGCTTGCGCTACACGCAACACCGAGTTCGAGCACACCACGACATACCAAACTAGTTGTTCAAAAGGCAGTTATGAATAGTATTAACTGCATTTTTAATTTTATATACTTCATATATTTTTAGAATCCATATTATCTTTTTCTTAGACATAATATATAAAAAAATTATTTTTTTTCATATAAAAGAAGTATTTTTCCAAAAACACAATTTTATAACCTTTTAATGGAAAACCCTTTTAAAAATTTTATTTTTAAACTTTTGTATATTAATTTTAATTAAATTAAATTCTTTTTTAGAATCAAGACATAAAAATTTATTTTGGATAATTTTTTGGTACTTTTCTAAAAACATTCACATGTTGATGAATTGTGAAAAATACTAAATTTTAATTGAAAACCACATTTTTAATCGAAATAATTAATAGTGTTAAATTATGAATTTGAATGGTTTGGAAGTATAATATGATTATATTTTTATCATTTAATACAATATATGTCATTATAAGTAATTTCACATATAAATTTTACATAAACACATGTCAATCTTCTGATAGTTTTACTTCTTAAAAACCTATTTTTGGTTTTGAAAATGATAAATAATTTTAAATTAATTAATTGTACTTATTTGTTTTGAATTTGGTAAAATATAATTCATTTTATAATTTTTAATATCAAAATTAGCTTAGGGTGAATTTTTTTATTTTTCTGAAAACTTCTTATTTTGGATGAATAGTGAAAAACATTGCGTTATTGTTTAAAAACTGACATTTTATTTAAATAATTATTAATTTTATTTATTTTAAGTCAATATAGATACATAATACCTATATTAGATCAATGATATTCATTGGATTCATTTTTATAATAAAAATTGATGTATAAAATTTTATTGAACTTTTTACCATCTTTTACGCACCTTCTAGAAGCTTTTTCAAATTTGCATAAAACATTATTTTACTGCTTATGTGAGTTTAATTTAAAAAATATGAGATACACGGTTGACATCAGAATGTAAAATTTGGTTGAATAATATGAAAATAATTTTTTCTAAATAGTAACTTTTGACTTTTATTTACCATGGTTAAAAGTAAATCGGGTAATTAAAGGTAAAAATGATATTATAATTACCCTAAACCATGTATTAATTCTACTGGATAAGTTTTGTTCTACCAAAAAAAGCTTTAGGAGTAAAATATGATCCTTTTGATCCACATGTATTAGATTAGGACAGTTATTATTATTTTATTTAAAGAAGAGTTAAAAGTATTAAAATTCGAAGATTAATAACAAAAATATTTTAATATAGGGTTGTACATAATATATATATTTGACTATAAATATTCATTAGAAATATGAAAATATTTCCTATATAATGGTATTTTATTTTTAATTTTTAGTCATTAAATAATTAAATTTATTTATGAAAACATGATGATGTAGTAATTACATTATTAATGAAAGATTAAAATAATTGATATTATAAATATACAAAAAAATGAAATTTGATACTTTTTATGTATTACACTTATTTTTTAGTTTAATAGGTCATGTTAGGGTTGATTTAATATATTTTTTTTGAAGTAATCATGCTCTTATTATTTTCACAAAAACCAAATTCTAAATAGTGTCAAAATTGACCTAAATGAGTTTTTAAAACAAATACTATATCATTGGTTGATATAACATTCATAAAATCAATGGTTCATCCAAAAGAATAAATAATATTATATATATAATTAATGATCCCCTTGAGGTTCTCTTGGAAGTTTAGGGTAAGTTTATTAACCATATAGTGTAAGAATATAAGAAGACACGGTAAAAATTAAACTATTTAACTAATAGTTAAATCTAAAAGATAAGGTTAATATGGTGACTTAAACTTGTCTAAAACATATTGGTTGAGATTTTTCGACCCATTCTCACCTTTTCATCGAAATAAATCAATTTGGATCCATTAGAAACCGAAAATGATTTATAATAAAAGAATATTTCAAGGTTTTCCTAAAATGACCCTCACCTCTCTTATAAAAGGGTACTTCCCATTCTCTTACTTTCACACCTCCATATCCATTTGGCTCGACCAAAACCTACCCAAATATCCTTCCAATATTCTCACTACATCCTATATTCCATCCTTTGATCATAAAGACAACCTAAAGATCCCTTTTGATCAAATCAAAGTAAGCACCCGTAGAAAAGGTAATAATTTCACTATCCTCTTTCAAGATATTTTCTTCTTCCACTTCCTCTTTATTTTTTTATTACATAAAAAAATAATAAATACATTACCTCCTACATACTGTGATGTTATTATAAATATGGTACAACCATATTTTTTATTCTATCCATCCTATAAATGAAAAAATCACCATACATTTTTACGTACTGCTTACCGTCTCCACGTCGTGGTGTAGTTTGTTATTAAAAAAACTTCATTATTTGGATGGGAATAATAATGAGTATAACTGATGTAAATAATAAATATAACACATTAATAATTCTTTATATATGATATACCATCCAATTTTATATGATTTCAACATCAAAAGAATGACATTGTTGCTCGTGTGTACGTACGACTTACCATCTCCATGACGCGATGAGATGTTATTCCCTATCGTATCCATTCAAGAATAATTTTTGTTTGATGATTTAAAATAATGTCAAAATACTTGATATAATTATGGATATGAATAAAATACATCCTATCCATAACAAACATGACATATGTAACAAAACATAAAAAGGAAAATGAATCAGTTAACACCCGAAACCATGATACAACTAAAATATTATTAATAAAGTAATATTAAAATAACATATATGATATCATATTTATGTATGAGGTTCTTTTAAAATTTAATAAAAATTATTTAACTATTATAAAGGAGGTTAACTTACCCTCGACTAAGGAAAAGTACAAGGTAAGGGGTTTTCATCTCACTTTTATTCCTGTGAGATTCATGTTATATTTTCCACTATTACCTTTTGTGTGGTGTATGCACTACCCATGATTGTATTGTTTGAATAATATACTTTAATTTATGGGTATTTACATCATCATTGTATGATCCTTCTTTTATGGGGTCTATGTTTTTTATGTTACCAAATCGGTAAGGGAATTACAAATTTCAATTTCCACTCATTCAGTTTTACGCAAACTTCATTGATTATTTCAATCCAATATTATGTGTGAAATCACTATTTATTTACTTATGTTGTAATTTAAACTCCCCTTCGTGTGGATATACTTTTTATACACATAATCAATCCATTGATAAATTCTAAAATCATCAATATGAACTTGATAAGATTAATTTTAACTCAATCCTTATTCATTGAGTTAAACATCCAAATCATTGGTATTGTTTTTACAAGAATATGTGTGATTGTCCTTTGATTGATTTACACTAAATATCCAATAATACTGAGTATATTTATATTTTTCCCACATAATTATGTCATCTATTTATCCTTAACTTAAGGATACAATCTTTATAAGGTAATTCATCTCAACCTACATTCCATTGAGACTTATTTGTTGTTATGCACCAATTCACATTAATTTGGTGTATATATTGTACATTGACATGGTATATCATGAAAAACATTATTCTTAAGATATTATAAATTTTCTATTACATCAATTATTTCTATTCATTCATCTCTCATTTAGTTAGGAACGCTAACTAAAATATCATTTTAAATGTTTTAGAAATTTATTTTTCCAAATATTTCTCATTAATGTCCATGTTTTAAAAATGGTTTTTAGGATTCATTTGTATAGACATGAATGTTTTAAAAAAATTACTTTTAAAAGTTTCAAAGTGGTATGGGACACTTTGATTCAAAACTCTATTTTAAACGGCTTCCTGATAAATAGTTATACTTTTAAATGTTTTCAAGAAAAATGGGTTATTTCTCTCAAATGGTTTTAATGATTATTTTCATCTATGTCAACATCCTTCTTTAGATTTAATGTTTGTTTAAAGTGGATTCATTATGATACAATATTCTAGATGGTATTGATGTTTTTATGATATGTTTGACTATGGATGTTTTATTTTTATACCATTTATGGTTTATGGTTAAAGTATTAACATTTCATTTGCTAGTTTTAATACAAATATTTATGTTATGTTTCAACCTCTTCATATGGGGAATGAATTAGAGTTAGTAAGTGATGGTTGGAGCCCGCTATACATCGTCGATGCATCGGTAGGTCTCATGAGACAAAATATTGTCTTGGCATAAGGTCTTGACAAAATCTTATTTGTAGTCCTGGAACAACGCCTTGACTATGTGGTTATGAAGTCTAGCATTATGAATTCCATCATTATGAAATCGGGTATTGATATTACAAGTGATTATTTGGCTAGTATAATTTCCATGTGAATAAGTAAATTTAATTATTTGATTTATCTTTTTCATTTTATGCTGAATTTTATGATTAAAAGGCTTGTGTTTTAGTCTTATACATTGACTTAAATGTTTGTTCTAATTTATGATAGTTTCTACTATATTGTTATCCTTACTGAGCATCTGAGCTCACCACTTTCGTATGTTTTATTTTTGTTAGGATGTATAGAAGTATATTACAATTAACCTATAGGAATAGTCGAAGAGATATAAGAGTGTTCAAAGGGGACACAATTTTGTTTTTTTATTTCATGATTTAATGTAAAACTTATGTTTGTTTCTAGTACTTCCAAGTCTACTAAACTGATCAGTGTTTTGGGACATGATTCCTTGTACCATGCCAATGTTATGTAATAATGCCCCGATTCTGGATAAATGGGGTTTGGGATTTACATTAAATTTACTAATTTTTTAATTAAACAATATTCCACATATTTTTTATTTATTATAATTTTATTAAATTCGTTTATGGGCTTTTTGTGAGTCATGATGTTCAATTTTTTGTTCTAAGAGCATTTCATTCATAGTTTAATGGTTAGTTCAATGAGTATTATTATGGAATTTTTTATCAAATAGGAATAATATTAGTATAATTAAATGGTATCCATGCACTTATATAAGTATAAATAGTCCCATATAACATTTTATTTTCATTTATGAGGATGGTTCGTGTGATAAAACATTAATGATTAATGTTTAGATTATTTTGGCGGTTTTTTCCGACCATCATGAATTAGTTTCATTTTATTTATTATTATTTTTACATATTATTTCCAAAATAAAAAGTAATTTAAAATATATTTATTAAAATATGATATAACCATAATAATAGTTTTATTACCATCCATGATGGCGATGATGGAAATCAACAAATCATTATCCATAGAGACGATTAATCGCCATAATTGGGACAATGGTTTCATTTCTTTGAAGAAGAGGAGATGAAAAAAGGGATGGATTGTCACGACCCGACCCTACCCGGGCTCGAGCCGCAACTACCCCGGGCCCGCCTCCATAGGCTAGGGGATGGCGACCAGTGCCGAAGGCACAAAAACTCGGGGAGGCCTTTGCCTAAGCATCTGTACACACACACGTAGAACACTCAATGAAAAAGTGCAGAGTAAAGAAAGAACAAGCAGAATTAAAAGAACAACTGCTATATATAAACCACAAAGTGCATCGACCTCTACAAGATAGAAGTAAAGTGCTGAAAAGGAAAAAGGTGCAAAACATGCACCCAACCAGAAAAGGGGCCACAACCCGGCAACAGGTAAACAAAAACAAATAGCTGATGGGTCTGCCACCTGGAACCCGGCCACGACCACCGCACGCGGTCCAATCTCCCAAGCTCCTACGCTCCACTGAAGTCACTCTCCACCTGTCCGTCTTCTGTAAGGGCACACCAAGTGAGCGTAAAGCCCAAGCAGGGGTGAGTATAAAAATACTCATTAGGATACCCCGAAGGCTCGAGGGAGCAAAAAATAATATACCAAAGCGTGAGCAGTAGAGAGAACAAGGAATAGAAAGGAGTACAACTGGAAGTGAAGTAAAGAGTCCAGCTCAACCCAACAAGAGAAAGGAAGTAGACTCGTCCAGGCACAAGGAGCTGGAAACGGTGAGAAGATGAACTTTCCGTTGAGTCTTCGCTACCTAAAGCAGGAGAGTAGACTCGTCCAACCACGAGAAGCTAGACACGGAAAGCACGTGTCATACCCCGCGCGTCTTTTCCTCCTCTGGAACGGAGAGCAACCAACATAAGCAGTGGGTGCAGGAACATGGTATATACATATCTGGATGCTCAACAAGAAACCCGAACAAGCTTATAAGGGGATCTCCGTCCCGTAGCTCAGCCCAAGAAAATGAGTCGCCAACAGTCCCATACAAAACCATCATCATTTCCCAGCATCCCGCACGTCTGCCCCGAACTACAAGCCAAGGGGCTCAATCACCGCACTTTGACACTATCCGCTTTGGGTGGCACTGACTCACCCGCACGGTTTTAGATCGCGTCACAAGAACACGTCTCAGTGGGGAAAGCGCCCCTCGTACTTGAGAGTTCTAGGAAAGTCAAACCACACCTCGTCACTACCCTGCAGTCGAGAGGTCTCCTCAAAGCCAAAGGTCGTCACAAAACTGACCCGTATAAAGGGGTCCCAGTCTGGTAATCATGGAGGAAAACCACAGGCTAGCCTAGTAGAAAGGACTAAGCTTGGAATGCCGACATATGTCCCACTGCCCAGCCCTGCTGGAGGGAAATTCATAACCAGATATTGGGTGACCCACTGCCCAGCCCTGCTGGATGGTAAACCATATTAAGATACTGGGTGACCCACTGCCCAGCCCTGCTGGAGGGTAAACCATAATACATCGTCAGGCGACCCACTGCCCAGCCCCACTGTAGGGTAGACCCAAAGAGGTCGCCGAGTGACCCACTGCCCAGTCTCTGCTGGAAGGTAGACCCTAAGTGCATCGGGTGACCCACTTCCCATTCTCTGCTGGAGGGTAGACCCTAAGAGCATCGGGTGACCCACTGCCCAGTCTCTACCAGAGCGTAAACCCTAGAAGTCGATGAGTAACCCACTACCTAGCCCCGCTGGAGGGTAGAACTCAGAACTGCTCTAGACATCTCCACTAGAGGGAGAAACACTGGCCAACTGAACACGGAGTGGGTATCACACAACCTACCAACTCTAGAACAACTCACCCAAAAGAGGTGCAGCGTCTGCTCTAGCACTGGGTGTCACTAGCACCGCTACCAGCCAATCCATCGAGGACGAAACCAGGGGGAGACCACTCAACCCTGCTGGTCAAACCAATGAGCACAGAGCCAAGGGAAGAGCTCCACCCTACTGGTCAAACAAACACACAGAGGGACCCTCTGCGCCGTGAGAGGTCCAAGTACGCAAAGCAGAACACGGCACGCACGTGGGGCCCACACGACGTGTGGCCCCAAGTCAACCCCAACCAAGCGCACGAACGTCTCAGGTACGAACCACATGTACCTCCAAGCGCTCTCATATACTCCCAGATTATACCACGTCTCCAGCCCAAGGGCTATCATGCACACGACACCCAACGTCAACGCGAAGGCGTGACATAACAACTCTACCTCAAGGGCCCAGTCACGGCCAACCACATCTCGTGAACCATTTGTATCACTCTCCCAAGAGTGCGCGATCACACGCCAAGGGTCCGCTACAAACAAGGTAGGGCGAACCACCACTGGAGCACGTTCCATGCTTCCACATTTAACAAGATCGCGCAAGAGGCTCCGCAGAACCAAAGGGATCGCACTGTTGTAAACCTCGTGAAAAAACACGCGAGATAGACTACTCACTCGCCTGAAACGGTCAACCGGTGAAAAGGTACTATTCACCGTGACCGAACCCGTGTGGGGCCCACCCCAAGATCCCGAAACTGAACCAACGGATCACGCCACTGTGACCCCCTCGGAAAAACACATGGGATCGAGTACTCAATCTCCCAAAACAGACACCCAGTGAAAAGGGAACTATTCACCATAGCCGGGTCGGGTGGGATCCACACCACGTCCCCGAAAAAGGTCGGGCGGACTGCGCCATCGCAAAGCTCTCGGAAAAGCATGTCAAATTTACTGCTTACTTTTGTGGAACGGGTACCCGGAGAAAAAGATGTGTTCCAGCACACCACACACGAGCAGTGCCACGTGGGACCCACATCCCGGTCCCGAAACTCAACGAACGGATCCCACTGTTGCGATCCTCTCAAAAAAATTGCACAAAATGGACTACTCAATTGTCCAAAACGGTCGGCCGGTGATAAAGATGGAAAATCATTATCGACGCTCAAACGGCCCTCGCGGGCCCGCACCATCGTGCAGAATTACAGCGGGCAGACTGCGCCAACGCGTTGCCCTCGGAAGAACACCCAACATCGACTGCTCGCACGCCCCGAACGGACGTCCGAGGAAATAGTCGCTACTAGCTGCACGCAGCTCAAAAGACGGGCCACGGGGCCCGCACCTCAACTTCGGCCTCAACGCCTGAAACTACCCTGGAAAGCTCTGCCTCGGTGCCAGGGTCCCAACGCCACTGACGGCGCTTAATTCAGACGTCGGACGCGTCCGCGCCGTCCAAAAAAAAATTCCCGGATAAACGCCAAAGCACTTAACGGTGGGTCACACCACCGAGACCCTCGTTTTGGGGATTAAAAATCCCCAAAACCATCTCAAAAACTTTGTCGTAACACGAGCTCCGCGCTGCCGCAGACGGCTCACGAAACCGACTCCCGGTTTATGATTTATTGAAGTATAAATCATTCTATAATAATAATAATATTATTATAATATTATTATAATTATAACCATAATAATAATTATTATTATTCTTTTTTTTCTTTTTTTTTAAACCTCAAACCAGACCGGCCGTTCGGCCGGTCTTCTTCTTCCTCCAACAGGACCCGCAAAAGGCGGGTCCTGGTTTCCTCCCACAGCACCCGAGGTCGCCCCTCGGGTCCTCTACTGACAGCGCCAGGCTGGCGCCCGCCTGCTGCCGACAACCAGCCGCGCCCCACGCTCGACGTCCGCGACCGCTCCACCTCAAGCTGATGCCGCCGTCCGGAGCTCGCACCGACCAGCGCCGCCTTCGACCGATCGACGCCGCCCGCTGCAACCGCCGGTCTCCGCTCCTCCGCGACGCCGCGGCCGCCTGCCGCCAGCTCCGCTCGACCGGGGTCCCCGGCCGTGAGCCGCCTCGCCCTAGAAGGCCCGCCGTCCCGGCCTCCTCTGCTTGGCCTTGCACCGCACCAACGCCGGCTGAACCCTCCGCGGACCGCCGCTGAACAAGGTCACCTGAACCATCGTCGGGCCGCCTTGGTCCACCGAAAAACACCAAACCCACAAAGTTCGACGAACGACCGAGACACCATCCGAGCCCGGATTTCAAATCCGAAAAGAGTGTTGTGAAGAGAAGAAAATTTTCTAAATGTCCATGGGATTTGTTCGACAATTTAACAGCAAATCGTTGTATAAAATTGAATCCAAAGGAAGGTTCGGAAAAGTAAACGCAACCAAAACCTCCTACCTCGCTGGGCTTCGCCCGGAGCTTCGCCGCGATCCGTCGGAGCCACTCCTTGCCGGATTTGTCTTGCCGGAGGAGGAGGGGGAAGATGGAGAGGAGGGGCTGCCAGGGGGAAGGGGAAGGAGAGGGGTGGGGTTAGGGTTTAAATAAGGAAAAAATTAAATTAATTAAATTTTAATTAATTTAATCTTCAATTTTTGACCCGCACCCGAAACGCCCGATGGGGTCAAGGTTATGCCTCCCCTAGGGTAAACACCACCTCCCGAGCACAACGGCGGTCTCGGAATTTGATTCTGATCTTCCATTCAAAAGTTATAAAGCTGAACGCCCAAAGCCGCCAAATTATGAAAACGCCCATGGGGCCATTTTTCAAAGACGGCCCGCGCCCGTGAAACTTATACCCCTCCTAGGGTAAACGACACGCTCCAAACTCAACGGTGCCCTCAGTTTTCCAATCCGAGCCACCGTTTAATAGATACTAGCATTTCGCCATTAAACGAATTAATTAATTAATTAATTTATCCGTTTAACCTTCCGAAAGCGAGCGAGGGGTCCAAACATCCCGCGCCGACAAGTTTTATGACGTTCCTAGGGTAAAAACCCCATTTCGGATCCATCCGTACACTCAGATCCCTGATCCGGAACTCTGTTTAGGAGTTATCTCATTTATTTAGTGTTTCCAGTGTGAACGTACTGAAAATTTAATTCCGGCCACTCCGGGGCTCGAAATCGCACGTCATCTGAAGGCGCTGCCCTGGAATATCATCAAGAATATTCCAAAGTCTTTCGTAGCAAAAACTGGGTTCTTACATCATTCCCTCCTTAAAGATTTTCGTCCTCGAAAAGCAAAACTAGAGAGCAACACAGGGTACGAAGCCCACACCTGGCTTCCCCATACCCAGAAGAACCCACGCATAGCTCTGTGTCGCCGCACACAGACCAAAGGATTGGTCTGTTCACGCTAGGTCGGCCCTTTCCAATTTCGTGCACCCAATCCAGACTTTGGGGTTAGGGAAAGGCGGTAGGGTACCTCGCCATCCCTTTTCACGGTCTCACACGGCCCGAAGGCCCTCGGGGGTAGCTCACTTCTCCGGTCAAACCTCTACGTCGCACGCCGCGACTGGAATCACCGGCCACACCTGGAACAAGGCCCGGTGATTCCCTCCTTCAGAATATTCATATGGTGAAACACCCAAGGATATCTGGTCATGCAAGGTTCCACAGTCGATGCTCTCTTACACGCTCAAAAGGCGAAGGAGTCAACACCGTCGACTAAAGGAAAAGGTCTCATGCATTTTCCTCACCAAAACAGGGTTACACCCCACGCCCTGCGTCACCCTGGTAACACCTCAAACAAGGAGCAGGGAGAAAAGCCTTTCACACGCAGAGCCCAACAATTCTTCTGCAAAAGGTAGAAGAGTCGCAAGGGGTACCTATCACCTTCCCATGCTCTGCAGGATCGTAGGAATCCAAAGCTCGCGGCTACCTGCGGTCCCAACCGTTAGCTCCCAGAGCCTGACGTGGACTGCCTATTGGTGATGGGGAGATCTCGTAACATCGTCCCCCACTATAAGCTCCTCCCGATATTCTACTAGTACCACCTCTCTAGGTACTACTCCGATCACGGCGCTGCCTTCGTCGTGGTGGTGCGCCTGCTGCCTGCCCGAAACTCTCAGCAACTCGGGTCGGGCAGTCTCGTGCCAAGTGACCTCGCCCGCCACAAGCATAGAACCGACGCTCTCTGGGCTGTACTGGTTCCCTCCGGCGCCACTATGGTGTACGACCACGCCCCTGATTCCGGTTGTCAGAAAGCCACCTGCGTCGAGGTCCTGCTTGCCGACGCCCACTAGCTGCGTCAGACGTCTCGGCTCCAACGTGCCCACTGCCACTACCAACCGCAAAACATGACAGGGAGATCTCTGTCACCAACGCCTGCTCTGGAACCCTGGAATATGTATACACTCCCAAGGGTACTATGAAAACACGAATCTCTCAGTGGAAACCCTGCTCAAACTTCCGCGCTCAGAGGTCGTCGCCACGGACCAAGTCCGGGTAAAAGCGTGCACGGTCTGCAAAACTAGCCGCGTACTCGGCCACCGTAATCTCTCCCTACTGAAACTGCAGGAACTCCTGAATCCGAACGGAGTGCAAGAAGGAGAGGAAAAACTCCTCATGGAGCAATAACTGAAAGTCGTCCAACGAAAACGACGACTCATCAAGAAACTGAGTCACCCGACTCCACCAACGTCAAGCCGATCCACAGAAAAAGGCTGGCTGCCAAAGCCGCTCTCTGATATATCGGTGTCTGCACAAGCCTGAAAATGCAACCCACTGTCTCGAGCCAAGCCTCTGCTGCCTGAGAGTCTGGCTCACCACTGAACCTCAACGGTCCCTGCTGCTGGAACTCACGGAGCACGCTCAACCAGCGCTCAAACTCATCCTGATCTGCTGAAACCGCCGGCTGCTCAACAGGTGGGGGTGCTGCTACCAACCCACCCGGAGAAAGGGGCTCACATGATGGGTCCTGGACTGTGGCCTCGTAGCTCATAGGGTCGTCGTCACGAAGCAAAGCTGGTATCCTGGCTGGCTGTCCTCGCGAAGACATCCTGAATATTATCAAGGAGTGACGCGGTTAGATGAGCATATATGTATATACCAATAACAACAATGGGGAGCTAACTCAAGAAGGACAGTCAAAGACTCAATCCGACGTGATGCACAAACAAATTTCCCTGCAACAAGTGTCTCAGCATACCGAGTCGACAAGCGGGTTATCAAGGTCCTGGTGAATGGATACGTCGGCCGCCGCACCATCACTGGACTCCCTAGCCTGAGAGCCGCTCTCGAGACACGTTAACACTGTTGCGCTATATCCCAACCAATTCCTCTTTTAGGGACATCCGCACAACGTCCCAAGGAACAAACCACCATTGATACCACTTTGTCACGACCCGACCCTACCCGTGCTCGAGCCGCAACTACCCCAGGCCCACCTCCATAGGCCAGGGGCTGGCGACCAACGCCGAAGGCACAACAACTCGGGGAGGCCTTTGCCTAAGCACCTGTACACACACACATAGCACACTCAATGCAAAAGTGCAGAGTAAAGAAAGAACAAGCAGAGTAAAAAGAACAACTGCTATATATAAACCACAAAGTGCATCGACCTCCACAACATATATGTAAAGTGCTGAAAAGGAAAAAGGGGTAAAACACGCGCCCAACCAGAAAAGGTGCCACAACCCGACAACAGGTAAACAAAAACAAACAGCTGACGAGTCTGCCACCTGGAACCCAGCCACGACCACCGCACGCGATCCAAGCTCCCATGCTCCTACGCTACACTGAAGTCATGCTCCACCTGTCTGTCGTCTGCAAGGGCACACCAAGTGCGGGAAAAGCCCAAGCATGGGAGAGTATAAAAATACTCAGTAGGATACCCCGAAGGCTCGAGGGAGAAACAAAGGAGGTACCGAAGGGTGAGCAGTAGAGCGAACAAGGAATAGAAAGGAGTACAACTAGAAGTGAAGTAAAGAGTCCAGATCAACCCAACAAGAGAAAGGAAGTAGACTCGTCCAGGCACAAGGAGCTGGAAACGGTGAGAAGATGAACTTCCCATCGAGTCTTCGCTACCAAAAGCAGGAGAGTAGACTCGTCCAACCATGAGAATCTAGACACGGAAAGCACGTGGCATACACCGTGTGTCTTCGCCTCCCCTGGAAGGAGAGAAACCAACCCAAGCAGTGGGTGCAGGAACACGGTATATACATATCTGGATGCTCAATGAGAAACCCGAACAAGCTCGTAAGGGGATCTCTGTCCCGTAGCTCAGCCCAAGAAAATGAGTCGCCAACAGTCCCATACATAACCATCATCATCGCCTAGCATCCTGCACGTCTGCCCCGAACTACAAGCCAAGGGGCTCAATCACCGCACTTCGACACTATCCGCTTTGAGCGGCACTGACTCACCCGCACGGTTTTAGATCGCGTTACAAGAACGCGTCTCGGTGGGGAAAGCGCCCCTCGTACTTGAGAGTTCTAGGAAAGTCAAACCACACCTCGTCACTGCCCTGCAGTCGAGAGGTCTCCTCAAAGCCAGAGGTCGTCACAACACTGACCCGTATCCAGGAGTCCCGCTCTGGTAATCATGGAGGAAAACCACAGGCTAGCCTAGTAGAAAGGACTGAGCCTAGAATGCCGACAGGTGTCCCACTGCCCAGCCCTGCTGGAGGGAAATTCATAACCAGATATCGGGTGACCCACTGCCCAGCCCTGCTGGAGGGTAAACCCTAACACATCATCAAGCGACCCACTGCCCAGCCCTGCTGGAGGGTAAACCATATTAAGATACTGGGTGACCCACTACCCAGCCCTGCTGGAGGGTAAACCATAATACATCATCAGGCGACCCACTGCCCAGCCCCGCTGGAGGGTAGAACTTAATACATCATCAGGCGACCCACTACCCAGCCCCGTAGGAGGGTAGACCTGGAATAAGTCGACAGGCGACCCACTGCCCAGACGTGCTGGAGGGTAGACCTGGAACCAGATGACGGGTGACCCACTGCCCAGCCCCACTGGAGGGTAGACCCTAAGAGGTCGTCGGGTGACCCACTACCCAGTCTCTGCTGGAGGGTAGACCCTAAGTGCATCGGGTGACCGACTGCCCAGTATCTACTGGAGGGTAGACCCTAAGAGCGTCGGGTGACCCACTGCCCAGTCTCTGCCGGAGGGTAAACCCTAGAAGTCGATGAGTAACCCACTGCCCAGCCCCGCTGGAGGGTAGAACTCAGAACTGCTCTAGACATCTCCACTATAGGGCACAACACTGGCCAACTGAACACGGAGTGGGTATCGCGCAACCTCCCAACTCCAGAACAACTCACCCAAAAGAGGTGCAACATCTGCTCCAGCACTGGGTGTCACTAGCACCACTACCGGCCAATCCATCGAGGACGAAACCAGGGGGAGACCACTCAACCCTGCTGGTCAAACCAATGAGCACAGAGCCAGGGGAAGAGCTCAACCCTGCTGGTCAAACAAACACACAGAGGGACCCTCTACGCCGCGAGAGGTCCAAGTATGAAAAGCAGAACACGACACGCACGTGGGGCCCACATGACGTGTGGCCCCAAGTCAACCCCAACCAAGCGCACGAACGTCTCAGGTACGAACCACATGTACCTCCAAGCGCTCTCGTATACTCCCAGAGTATACCACGTCTCCAGCCCAAGGGATATCGTGCACACGACACCCACCATCAACGCGAAGGCGTGACGTAACAACTCCACCTCAAGGTCCTAGGCACGGCCAACCACATCTCGTGAACCATTTGTATCACTCTCCCAAGAGTGTGTGATCACACGCCAAGGGTCCGCTACAAACAAGGTAGGGCGAACCACCACTAGAGCACCTTCCATGCTTCCACATTTAACAAGATCGCGCAAGAGGCTCCACACAACCAAACGGATCGCACCGTTGTAAACCTCGCGGAAAAACACGCGAGATAAACTACTCACTCGCCTGAAATGGTCAACCGGTGAAAAGGTACTATTCACCATGACCAAACCCATGTGGGGCCCACCCCAAGATCCCGAAACTGAACCAACGGATCACGCCACTGTGATCCCCTCGGAAAAACACACGGGATCTAGTACTCAATCGCCCAAAATGGACACCCGGTGAAAATGGCACTATTCACCATAGCCGGGTCGGGTGGGACCCACACCACATCCCCAAAAAAGGTCCGGCGGACTGCGCCATCGCAAAGATCTCGGAAAAGCACGTCAAATTGACTGCTTACTTGCGTGGAACGGGTACCAGGAGAAAAAGATGCGTTCCGGCACACCACACACGAGCGGCGCCACGTGGGACCCGTATCCCGGTCCCGAAACTCAACGAACGGATCGCACCGTTGCGATCCTCTCAAAAAAAGTACACAAAATGGACTACTCAATTTTCCAAAATAGTCGCCCGGTGATAAAGATGGAAAATCACCGTCGACGCCCAAACGACCCTCATGGGGCCCGCACCATCGTGCGGAATTACAGCGGGCAGACTGCGCCAACGCGTTGCCCTCGGAAGAACACACTACATCGACTGCTCACACGCCCCGAAGGGACGTCCGAGGAAAAAGTCGCTACTAGTTGAACGCAGCTCAAAAGAAGGGCCACGGGGCCCGCGCCTCAACTTCGGCCTCAACGCCTGGAACCACCCTGGAAAGGTCCGCCTTGGTGCCAGGGTCCTAATGCCACTGACGACGCTTAATTCGGACATCGGACGCGTCCACGCCATCCAAAACAAAATTCCCGGATAAACGCCAAAGCACTTAACGGTGTGTCACACCACCGAGACCCTCATTTCGTGGATTAAAAATCCCCGAAACCATCTCAATAACTTTGTCGTGACACGAGCTCCGCGCTGCCGTAGATGGCTCGCGAAACTGACTCCCGGTTTATGATTTATTGAAGTATAAATCATTCTATAATAATAATTATTATTATTCTTTTTTTTTTCTTTTTTTTAACCTCAAACCAGACCGGCCGTTCAGCCGGTCTTCTTCTTCCTCCAACAGAACCCGCCTTTTGCGGGTCCTGGTTTCCTCCCGCAGCACCCGAGGTCGCCCCTTGGGTCCTCTGCTGACAGCGCCAGGCCGGCGCCCGCCTGCTGCTGACGACCAGCCGCCCCCCATGCTCGCCGTCTGCGACCGCTCCACCTCAATCCGATGCCGCCGTACGGAGCTCGCACCGACCAGCGCCGCCTTCGACCGACCGACGCCTCCCGCTGCAACCGCCGGTATCCGCTTCTCCGCGACGCCACGGCCGCCTGCCGCCAGCTCCGCTCGAACGGGGTCCCCGGCCATGAGCCGCCTCACCCTGGAAGGCCCGCCGTCCCGGCCTCCTCTGCTTGGCCTCGCACCGCACCGACGCCAGCTGAACCCGCCGCGGACCGCCGCTGAACCAGATCACCTGAACCATTGCCGGGCCACCTTGGTCCACCGGAAAACACCAAACCCGCAAAGTTCGACGAACGGCCGAGACACCATCCGAACCCGGATTTCAAATCCGAAAAAAGCGTTGTGAAGAGAAGAAATTGTACTAAATGGCCATGGGATTTGTCCGACTATTTAATAGCAAATCAATGTATAAAATTGAATCCAAAGGAAGGTTCAGAAAAGAAAACGCAACCAAAACCTCCTACCTCGCTAGGCTTCGCCCGGAGCTTCGCCGCGATCCGTCGGAGCCGCACCTTTCCGGAGTTGTCTTGCCGGAGGAGGAGGGGGAAGATGGAGAGGAGGGGCTGCCAGGGGGAAGGGGAAGGAGAGGGGTAAGGTTAGGGTTTAAATAAGGAAAAATTAAATTAATTAAATTTTAATTAATTTAGTCTTCAATTTTTGACCCGCACCCGAAACGCCCGACGGGGTCAAGGTTAAGCCTCCCCTAAGGTAAACACCACCTCCTGAGCACAACGGAGGTCTCATAATTTGATTCCGAGCTTCCGTTCAAAAGTTATAAAGCTGAAAGCCCAAAGCCTCCAAATTACGAAAACTCCCCTGGGGCCATTTTTCACAGACGGCCCGCGCCCGCGAAACTTATACCCCTCCTAGGGTAAACGACACTCTCCAAACTCAACGGTGCCCCCGATTTTCCAATCCGAACCACCGTTTGAGAGATACTAGTGTTTCACCATTACACGAATAAATTAATTAATTAATTTATCTGTTTAACCTTCCGAAAGCGAACAAGGGGTCCAAATATCCCGCGCCGACAAGTTTTATGTCGTTCATAGGGTAAAAACCCCATTCCGGATCCATTCGTACACTCGGATCCCTGATCTGGAACTCCGTTTAAAAGTTATCTCATTTATTTAGCGTTACCAGTGTGAACGCACTGAAAATTTAATTCCGGCTACTCCGGGGCTTGGAATCACACGTCGTCTGAAGGCGCTGCCCTGGAATATCATCAAGAATATTCCAAAGTCTTTCGTAGCAAAAGTTGGGTTCTTACATGGATAAAATATATTCCATTATAGATATATAATCCCAGTATATAAAAGGCACTAGAGTTATTATGCCTTTATATATAAAGGATGGGTGGATATGGTTGAAGAAGTGATAAAATTAAGAGAGGTGGTTAGATAAAGTCATATCTTGAATGTCACCTCCTTGAAGGATCCCTGAATGAAATTGGAATTGGAATTTTAGTGATGCAAGTATAATTTTTACATGTATAGAGAGGGTAAAATCTAGTTTTTTCATAAATTTTAATATCTTCAAGGCTTGTGAGTAAAATTGGTGGTGAGGGATAATATTTATACTTGAGAATGGGTATTTTAAAGTGATTAAATAATGATTATTTTATATTTAAATCCAAACACCTTTGGGTGAATTAATTTCAAAAAAAAATTGTTGATAATTATTTTTTAAAATTCTATTTAGGTTCTAAAAACACCTAAATTCCAATTTAATATTTTATTATCTAGGTAATATATGTTTTTACTTTTTAACTTCAACATATTTCACTATTTTACCTATACTTCGGAAAATATTTTCATTCCAAGATAACTTTTTTTACACATAAAAATTAAAATGACCTTATTTTATAATATGAACCAAATGATTAAAAATATAGAATTCATTTTCCAAAATTAAATTCTCATAATTAGGAAAATAAAATTAAAAAAACCCACAGAAGTGTTGAAAAAGAGGGGTTTTAAAAAGGGTATTTTTAATGAAAAATATGATTTTATATGTACTCTCTAATTAATAATAATAATTTTATGGAAAAAAATTAATATTTAATGATATATAATATATAGATTTCATTAAAAATACACCCCATTAAGGATTATTTTAATTAATTACAAATGAGAAATATTATGTACTTTAAAACATTTTCAGAAAAATACCATTTTTATACCCAAAAATAAACATATTCTAAAATACATTATAAATTTGATTGAAAATAATTTAAGTGAATAAAATATGACTAAATAAAACTAATTTCACTTTAAAATATATTCAAAACATAATGAGACATAAATTTAACAATTTATTGAAAATAAATGACATTTTTATAAAAAATATGTACTTTACACTATTCAATGAACAAATAATATTTTCAAAATATTAAAACAAATAAACCATTGGATAATTTTGATATTATGATTTAAAAAATGAAGGTTATTTTATCAAATAAATATTATAAAATATTTAAAAATTAATTTTATTTTTTTACCTAAAAATAATAAAATAACATTTTTTTGAAGAAAAAAATGTTTTTTATGAATAAAATGGCTTTACTAAAAATATGGTACTTTTTAAAAAATAATTAATTAATAAATTTAAAATAAATATAATATATTTCATAATTTCATTTATACGATTCATTCCCACCAATTTGATGGCTTGTTTATAATGATCGCATATAAATAATAGGATTCTTTTGTTTGTTTAAAGTCAGTGTTATGTATCTTGTACATTTTTGAACGTAGTATTTCAACTAAAAATATTGGGATTTCACATCAAGTTTCAGAGTTATCTCTATGTCAGTCTATTCATCCCACCCATGTTCATCCTTCCTAATAGTTCCACAGTGACCTAAGGGTCATAACATGTCCAACTAGGCATAATCAATATCAAGGTAACCTAATCAAGGGTCTCTAAAACAATATAGAACAATGGGATAAAATGAACCTAGGCATGATATCTATCACATATAATTCAATTGTACCATTTTATTAAATTTCTAAAATCCTTCATTTATTTAGAAAATGACCCATTAAACTAACAATGTAATTAATTTAACTTAAAATGCTCATTACACTCAGTGATGTGACCATATACTATACACACTAAAAAACACATGCACAAAACCCTAAAGTGAGTCCTAGAACCACCTATCACATCCTGAATCATTTCCATTTATGTTCCAAGGGTCCAAATTTGATGCTGAGACCAGTACAAAACTACTTTTCCATCAACCGTCCTTATGAGTCTGTGACATTCATCATAACAGATTTTACATAATTTATTAATTCATTTATATTTAATTAAACAATTTCAATTAAATAAAAAATTAATTTTACTAGGAATATTCATTAAAATATCACCCAAAGACCTTATCATGTTGGAATCATGACCAACTACCCCTAAGAGGCTAACAGCTTACCCATAACATCATCCTAGGTAAAATTCCTATAAATTACAACCAATTCCATAATTAATTTAATTAATTTTCAATTAAAAAACAAAAAAAACATTGGTGAAATACCTTATCGAATCTTTGTGGAATTGGGTGCATGGGGAATTATGAGATGTTCTCCTACTAGTAAGTTCAAAAGCCCCCATATCGTCTATTGATTTCATGATGCTTCAGTGTAATTGACATCAAATCCCCAGCTAGAAGAAATGAAAATTAGAATGAGGGGAGGAGAAGCAAGACAAAAAGGATATGATTTTTTACCATAATACACCAATGGAAATTCGAAAAAAACCCCACCATAAATTAATGGGAGGAAGAAACATAGGAGGGAGGACCCTCCTTCTCGATCCACATAAGGGACATAGATAGAGGGTGTTTCCCCCAAAAAAAGCAATATGGAAAAATAGTCATTTTCCTATTTTATGGAAACGTTATAGCCAGTGAATCCTTGAATTAGTCTAGAACTATGGTTTTCCCATTAGCTAGATGGTGGCTACTAACTACTAAAACCTTATAGCAAAACCACCCAAGGATTCATTCGATGCTCCCACATGACACCCTATCACCAATTTTCCCACATTCTCCATCCAAAAATTTTTTAATAGGGAGATAAAACTCCATGAAATCAATTTAGAATCCGTATTAAAAAACTAGCCTTCCCACTAATTAAAAATTCCAGTTCTTCTTGAATTAAAAACATCTCTATTACAAGGGGACAATAAAAATTCCCCATAATAAAACATATCATCCTCGATAGTTACCAGTGGTCACCCCACTGAACATCCCATGTTATTTCAATCACCCATTCCCATTAAAACATGATCATTCCATTCTTAGAAACCTAATTTGCTTCTTTAGTGACACTCCAAAACCATGGTTCTCAATCACCAAAATCAATGTAATGATCATTTCAACTATATAATCACTATGATGAATCTCACCTAATTCCCATCTCCCCTAGAAAATATTAGGTATCCTTTTCCAATTCATAATCTAACCTATGGTGCTCCCCACCATATGCTTTAACTCAATAAGGACAATTATGATAATTCTGCACTATTTTCCTTAATAATTTGCTATCAAAATATTAACCTAGTGTTTTGATGATTCTCCCATTGATGTTTCCAAAAACCCACACCCATACATGAGTGAAAACACTAATCTAAATCTGGCACAACTCTTTAATCCTAATTTTGATGAAAAATGGATGATTATCCTCAATACATTAAAAATCCTAGACATTACATATTTTTTTTGAAAGGGCCTAGTTTATTCATAAACTCATCATCCACATCCACAATTATGCTATTGTTATGATATCTATCCCCCCATATCTGATTCCATGTGAGAGTTAAATTAGGACCTCCCATTGCTGACCTTTCTTGAAATCACTAATCTCTAGAAAACATACAGGTAACCCAAATCATTAAATTAAGATGAATTTACCCCTGAAGGAAATCCATGATCATTTTAAGACACCCACTTAAATTCATACCCAACTTTTAGTCAAATAACATTGTTGAAGCCTAAATCGGCCAAAACTATATGTCATGCTTCGCCATACTATGATCACTGATGCACTATTTATCTGATCACCATCAAATAACCATTAATTACTCTAATCCTAATTTGATTTTCATTCTACCATTGACATAAACACAAAGGTTGCATATGATATTCCCTATGGAATGTAGATGAACTACACACATTTACTCACTGAAATTCAAAGGACCAAGACTAATGTTTAATGACCAATCCCTTACCTCAAAGACCCCTATAACACATGGGTTTCATACCTACAACCGAAATCACACTACCAACCATAGGAGTGAACTTTTAATCGATCACCTATACAAAATTTCAATTGTTTGGACCATGATCCATCCATCCTTATATGTGTTGAATAGAAGGGGTTATAACCACTCATGCCCAGGAAATAACCCAATTCATTGACCCATTTCTCAGTCCCTACCCGCAATATTTTCATTCATGACACCCACATAAATCCAATTCATAATAGGGTTCATCACCCTTCATCATCTTCTGGTACACTAACCACCATCTAGTCCTACCTTACACCACTCCTCATGTTCCAACTCAATCGGTTCCATCATCACATCTTTGTAAATCCTCCCAATCCATACTCAAGATTGACATCAAACTTTAATTATTCCACCTAGGTTAATTATAGATTATTAATTATAATATAACTAGATCAAGTCTATATGTAACCTCTCTCCATAGATACACCTCAATTTCACCATAATCCATGAGCTACTATTCCCCTAGAAATTCCTTAAAACTCAATGGTCCATATCCTCCACACAAACACTCACTAATTTAAAACTGAACATTTTCCATACATGAACAATGATTTCACCTCAATCCATTAAATATAAACTTGTTTTCAATCAATAACACGTATTCCACTATACCTCTAGGGAACACCCCTACGATTGAGTTCTTGTTAAAATATAGAAGTTTCACTTTATCCTACAACCTGATCATGAACATAAATTACACTTATGAGTGTCGTACACTACCTAAAAAGGATAATGATTGTAACCACTAAAAATTCTCAATGGAAATTCATTTTCATATAGCTATATATTTATAACCACACCTCTCCAAAATTTTACTCTTTTCCCATATCAAGTTCAACAACATGATTGGTTAACATTCCGGGCTATTCTAAGTCATGAGCATCTTCCCAAGATCACTATGCGCTCAAAATCACATTAAAAAACTAGTCTATAAATATAAATAGAATCATAATCTAGAAAACTCACCTTGATACCAAATCACATGAGGTGCCTTATGTTCTACGCATTATCACATAAGGTGATTTTTATAATGAAAGGTATTGTGGACTCACCAAACCCATACCATAGTCTCAATAGATGATACCATGCACCAATACTAATCGAAAGGATCTATCCAGTATCCTAACACCTAGAGAATATAAACATTGGATAACCCCTCACACATGATTCAATTCAAACTACTAAGCTCCAAATTATTAAAACCCATAGTCATACATCAAGGGTCACTAGGTCTCTAACCTAACCCACCAACCAAATTTCGTGAAATCTTATAACTCACGTCAAAATTCTGTATCTCATCTCAAAACTCTAGGCATGCACATGAAAAAATTTCCAATAAATGTATCACATACTAGTCATGAATCATGGGAACCATATGTGTTTCTGTATAGTACATTTTATGACATCCAATAATCCAAAACACCCATATTTAGGATCTTAACCATAATGAAATCTCATGCCAATCCATCATTACACAAGGGTACTAGTTCTCACCAATCATCCACCTACGAGACTAATCCCTTTAGGATCACCACTTTCACATCCAAGGGAATCATTTTGGATGATCCATAAAAAAGGAAACAAAACCATTAAATTAGTCGAGTAGAATACCATTCCATGATATATGGGAAAATAATATATAAGATAATACTGAAACATTAAATAATCAAACTTGAATGACAACCACCCACAAGGGGTTTAGTACTAATTCTTAATGCACATACACTAAAATAATACAGTCACCACATGTCCCACTCATATCAATTTTCCCAATCCCTAATGTTTCTATAGAATCCGCAAGACTTGAAACCAGAAAAAAAAATTAGTATACATGTTGGCCTGCTGTGTGAAATTCCCACAAGTAATTATATGGTAAAAAACTTTATGAGTAGTTTGTATAACTTTAAATAATTTATCATCTCAATAGGGATAAAAATAAAACACATAATGGCCTAAATTCCATTTGGATCCTACATACCTAATCATGATGCATGAGATACCTCTTTCCTCTGTAGTCTAAGAGCCAAACCCAATAACTAGATTCTTACCCATGGGCCAAGGTACAATGATCCAGCAAGAAAAACATCAAACTCAAAACATTATGTGTATCACATGAGTTGAAAACTAGATCAATTTCAATATCACATACCAAGAATAAAAATCCAATTACTGGTAATAAGGAATTCCTTCCATAATAAGTGTTCATGACACAACTACCTAACATCCATCATCATCTCCAACACATTTATACATCCTAGATAACATATCCCAAATATTAAAAAATTGATATGATACAACCTTTTAATGTCCCACAACCCTTGACCACTAATAAATCTACAAAATGGCACTCGCTATATACCTTAGGTGTGCCTCCTCAAATTCCAGATTATAATGACTAGCAGTGTGGTTATAAAGAGGTAAAATGGGGTGAATATTCCACATAAATTTGAGTGAGTAGTACTTAAACAAATAATTATTTATCATACAAAAACTATGAACATCATATCATTCAAAAAATAACGTAGCAGAAACATGTGACAACAAGTGGAATACCGACATGCAAGCATAAAAGTCCATTTCCCACATGGATGATTACATATGAAGATTTTTAAAAGAATAAAATAAAAGAATATTAAAATAAAATGTAAGAGTATCCACTATAACACCCTCACCTCACCTCATCCTGATATCCAAATCTGATCTGAGCTGCTCCAGCTCAATCATGAAATCATGGGAATCATCCCAACAATTGCGTAAAATAAGTGAGGGATTCCCAAGTACCACAGTTCTAGGGATTCTCAAGAATGGTGGGAGTAGCAAAATTAGTATTGAACCTAAAATGACCGCCCATTATTTAAAATAATTCTAGTGACATGTATAAGTGACTAACCCAGGATAAATAAATAAATCGGAGAAGAGAATAAAAAACCCTATAATCTCATAGGGGGACTAAGTCCTTCACTGGTGTTGATCCTTAGTACCATGATCCCAATTGACCATACCTACTTTGTATAGTTCTGGGCTGTATCTGAGTAGGTCATGATGACTATTACTCTTAATAAATAAGCTCGAGTCACACCTATATATTGAGAAGTAACATAGACCACCCTTATGAGAGTTTTCTCATCCTTTTCATACTATATAAGTATCATAGGTAAAAGGAATTATTACATAAAGATCAATCCCAGTATACTTTATCAACATCATCTCCATATCATTGGAATTAACACCAATAGTAACATAGACCTCCCCTCTAGGTTTTTTCTCATCTTTGTTCATAACCCAAAAGTATCAGGGGCCTCCCATATAGGTGGTTTCTCAGGAAGGTGAAAAATAATAATTCCACCACTAGAGTATTTTCATATATAAATAAAAACTCCCTAAAGAAATATCTTGATTGCCAATATAATATAAGAATGAACCATGGTTTTCTAAATTATTGAACCTGACATCACAGTCAAAACCCAACAAACAACACATGCATAAAACCGTGGGGTAAGTTTGAGAACTACCTACATCATCATGAAGCTTGTTAATTTATGTTCAAACAGAATTACCTACTGTTAAGTCCCATCAAATTTTTTTGACCATCACATATCCTCCATAGATCCTAAATTTAATCAAAATAATTTTAATTTAATTATTTATTATCCTTTATAATTATATAATAATAAAATTATGCAATTTACCATGGAAAATTCACTAAAATTACACCCAAAGACATCATCTCGTCAAATACATTAAAAAAACTCACAATTTTCTCTCAAAAGGCCATTTAAATCATCCCTAAAAAATAATTATGAATAAAAAAATTTAATAATTAATTTTTTTAATTTTCAATCAAAACCCTAAAAAATTCTGAACGATGACAAACTTTGCATAATTGCAAGGAAATCAGGTGTAGATAAAATTATGGGGAAACCTCCTACTAGGTAGAGTGGAAACCCCATTATGTTTAACTGATTATACTGTGATTCTATGGGATTAATATAAAATCTCTATACATATATAATTTAAATTAGAACATAAAGATGAGAAGAAAGAGTGGAATAGGGAGAGGAGTTCATATCATGATCCCCCAAAGGAAATTCCCAAGAAACAATCATCAAATCAAGGGAAATAATGAAACAATGAGGGAGTACCTTCTAACTCGATGAAGATAATCTATAGGGTAAGAGGGTGGATACCCCTTAAAAAATATGAAGGTGTAAATTGTAATTTCCCACATTTACAGTCACTAACATGTCGATACTATGGAACTGACAAGCTGGTGGTCCTCAAAAGAAATTCGGGCCCCAATCTAGATGGTGGTTATATATGGAGGGAACCCTATAGATAAACCACCTTTATCTTACTAAAAACCCACCAAGAGCTTCCATACCACAACTTATCTATCATTACCTATCCAAAAAATCATTTCCTAGGGTGATTAAACACTTAATAATTTCATTTTTATTCCCGGCTCCGAAATCATCCTGCCCACCAATTCCAAATTCAAATTTTAGTGAATTTCAATCATGTCCATACCTATGGTACATTATAGAAGTCTAGTCTGATATAACTATTCAGTCACTAAATGATATATTGAGATCTTTCTCTATTTATTTCAAATGATTTTGTGGTCAATAAATTCTTATTGTTGAACTTTTTGGCAATAATAGGTTTAACTTGAGCATTCTAATAGATTATTATAAATCTGTTTATAGAAAGAAGTGTAGAAAAAATTGCGATGAATTTGGAGAATAAAATATATTGGTACCTTAAATAATTAAGGAAATTATTATTAATTTTAGATCCATTCAACAACACATCAGGGTAGATTAAAGTCGAAAGAGGAGTTATACTGATAAACATTAACCTAATCTAGAGTTTTACATTAAAGAGAAAGTATTATTGGGAAAACCACCTTGGAATAAAGTTATGTGACTTGTAAAATTGGCATGTTGATTTCCAAATATATCGATCTCCATGATATTCTTGATCATATTGAGAAAATAGATTATTGTTTGGTGCTTCCAACAAACCTCATCCAAGTTCAGAATATATTCCTTGTATCTCTTTTGATGAAGTACATTCTAGATCCTTTAAATGTACATAAAAAATTGGTTATACCACTATATCATGGTCTTTATTATATAGAACAACCAAAATAAATTATTAATTAATGATATAATGTAAGGAGGAACAAGAAAACTCGCCTGATCAAGGTTTTGTAGTAATTCCATAAATTTTAAGAAGATACACAAGAAACCTAGGTTGTTATAAGGTAAAAGTATATTAATTAATATTCATTATATTAATATAATTTTGAGGTATGATTTCTTATATTGTAGGTGTAAGATCCTAGGATTCGTGAAGGTATGTACCTATTTAAACTTTTTTTTAATCTCTTATTTGGGTTAAGGAAGTGTTTCCTGGGAGTATGATAGACGTCAGTGCATTCCAAGTGTTTGGGACCTAAGAATGGGAAAATTCAGGCTAATATGTGAAAGGTGCATGGTTGGTGCACTGTTAAGAAAAACCGTGTAGAATCCGCATGTATCCATGAATCCTTGGACAAAGGCTTAGTGCACAGTTTTCCCACAATTGGAAAACAGTGTGGACCTTTCTAGGTAGTTGTGAATTCTAGATCCCTTGGGATAGTGGTTCATGCATGGTTTTTCAAATCATGAGGGTAAACTGTGCATCCCTATGATGTTGGGTAAATATTACAAAATTCCCACCTCAACTTTTTTATGTCTGACTCAGGATTTTCTTCCTCTCCTCCTCCTGAAACTCTATATGCGAGTTTGGAAGAATCAACCTTCCCAAGGGTGATTATCCTTTGATCCTAGGTCATTTAGATCACTATTGGTTTCAGATAAAAGCCTCGGGTGGTTATAATATTCCCCTTGCTTCCTTTTCATAATTAGTGTTTGTATATTTCCTTCCTATACTTCCAAAAACATAAATACTTTTTTATGAGATCTTGGTTGAAACTTCAATAGGGACGTTGAATCGGTATCTGGGGCTTCAATTGAGGGTGTTTTCAACAATGGAATCTAAGTAGGTGGTCTACAAGTTATAACCCTTAGTTTTTTTTGTATATTTGTGCTTATTCTATTCCGTTCTTTGTGACTTCTTATTTTTATTTTGATTCCTTTGTTATGGTTTGGTATAATGTGTGTTTAAATGATGAATAGAAACCCTCATGGTCCCTATGGGATTCACCGAGGATGCTTTGACATATTCAGGACCACCCATATGGTGTGTTGAAATTCCTGGACGTATGGGTTGTTAAGAATGTCATAGAAAATGAGTTAATTAGGAGTAACGGGAATGTTCCAAATAAATAATGTTTTTCCATAGAAATGTATAAGAAGACTCATTCATGAAAAAATTATTGAATCTGTTAAATGGTTTTATTTATGGTGATTGGTGGATTAGCTTAATGAGTTCATGAAAAAGAAATGATAATTTGGTTAAAGGGTAATGTGAAAAATGATAATTTGATAATGGGTTATGGAATTATATTTATTTCCATGTTTATTGTTGTGGTTTATGATTATTACTTGTATTGGGTGCTCTTAGTTGTGATTTCGTATGTTTGGTGAATGTATATACATATATAAGAATGTGCACGTGTCTTGGTTGTGGGATAAAGGATTGAGTCTCATCCCATGGTTCAGTTTGGACCGATTCTCTATCCCCACCCATGGATGCATGGGTTGGTTAGTTGGACTAATGATTTATGCCCCCAATATCTTTATGTGATGGATCTTCTTGGACTAATGGTCCAAGGTATGTGTGATCCTTGATTCTGATAGGCTTATCCCTTGTGAGTTTGGGACTTGACATAATCCCACTTATGTGCAGTGTTGACTATTTTGAACTCTCACCTAGAAAATGAAAAATTTTAGACCATTGAACATGTGTTGATAATAAATTATTTACTAGACAAAATTCAAATGATGAATTTGGTACCAAGTCTATGAAAGGTTAAACTAAAAATAGTTAACTAGTGGCCCTCAAATTGCCTATTATTTACTTGCCATTTCCATCATACATATATGAACTACATATTTTATAGATATTTGGTAGACACTTCTAGTGGTGTCCTACTGAGTTTTACTTACACCTTGCTTAAGATGTCCTTGGGTACCCAAGAAGACATCATGCTTATAGGCTAGGACAAGGGAAAATGATTTATGATAGGATTTTGAGTTGGGAATTGTACATGCATGGAGGAGGTTCCAAACATAGATTCATGACTATTTTGGGGATTATGTTGTTTGTATTTATTTGGGTTTTGTTCACTTTATCACTATTTAGCATGACATACCATGTTTATCATTGATTCTGGTTTGTAATCAGTTTTGGGAGAAGTTAGTTATGTATACTAATTAGTTATTTCCCTTGTTTTTACTCTTTATACTTGTTATTTGTTATGGATTAATCTAGTAAAGGGTTATTGTCTCCCCAAATCACTAATATAGACCCTAACTATTAGTCTAAATCCTCTGGCTTATTGGGAGGCATGCTTTAGGTTATGTGGTGAGTCGCTCTGGGGCACTATTTTGTTGATTTTGGGTTGTGGATGTTACAAATCGGTATCAGAAGAGGTATTTTCTATGAATTACTATTCAGGGAACGTAGATAAGAGGGTAGAAAGATTTTAGGTCTTGGTAATGAGGTAGTTATTGGGAGTTGCAAACACAATTATGAGGTAAACCCCAAGTCACCTTGGGTGAGAATTGTTGTTCTTGTTGTGTGTTGTTACATTTGATAATATTACACCATTAGGTGATTCACTTATTGTGGGATGTGATAGTTTTATGATATTTTTATCATGGATGGAATGGAACATGATTGTTTATTGATGCATAATTCTAGGAACCTAAGAATATAAGTGACATCAATCATGATAGGCACACAAACATACATGGGATGAGTGTGTTAAGGAAAAAGGGTATTATGCATTTGATTTCCTTGAAAATGAATAAAAGTTTTCTAATGAAGTGAGAAAATGTAAAAATATAATTAAAGAGTTGTTGTTGATAAGGGGTAGTAAGGGAATCAACGTATTGTTGAAGTAAGTGGCAATTTGGGGATATTTTTGATATGGTGTAAAATACAAGGCTTGTAATTGTGTGAGTTAGCTGTCCCATGTTAACCATAGTCCTTGGTATAGAAGGACGAGGGAAGTGTGCCGGGTATGAAAAAGTATTTTTTTCATAGTGTAAGAGAAATGGTATTCTTATAGAAAGTGATGAGAATTTCTATATATTTCATGAAAGCTTTATGGTTGTGTTTTAAATCTCATGTTAAACATTGTAGATAAATTCCACCATGAAGACGTGTGTGGTTGGGAAACAAGAGGTTGTTGCTGAGAATTACCCCCCAGTTGTGGAGCAAGGAGATCCTGTGGTTCAAGATAATAGGGAATAACATTTATATATCAACTTTACTTGTCTTATGTAGATGATGGAATGAGACCCAAGGCAGGTTGCACCCAGTATGTTTAAACTAACTAGGGAGTTTCAGTTGCAGCACCCTCCAACATTTACAAGAGAGGGTTCACTAAAGGTTGTTGTGTTCTAGATAGAGTCTATCTAGAAAATTCATGATCATTTAGATACTCCTTATGATAAGCGAGTTAATTTAATAGCCTATATGTTACTGGTCTAGGAAAATAGTTGGTGGGATATCCTAGTTCAGACTGAATAGGTAGAGGGAATTCTATGGAAAAAAATTCAAGAATTTATTTTGAACCATTCTATCAAAAAAACATGAGACATAAAAAACAAGTGGAGTTTATGAGACTATATCATGTTATGATATCACTGATAAGGTATGAAAGTTCATTCATTAACATGAAATGTTTTGTCCCCACTTTATTGGGAGGTGTGGTAGCTATGGCAAGGCGCTTTCATGAAAGACTCTGAAATGAGATCAAGTTCCAAGTAAATATATTTTGGTTGAATAGGTTTGTTTTGGTGATGGATCATGACCCCATATCTAAATAAAATATCAAGGAGGCCTCTCAAAGTACACATGCAGTTCTAGTGGGGTGAACCAGTGGTGCAGATTCTGATTGTAGGAAGCGCCGCTTTGAGAGTTTCCACCAAGGTAGTGGTGGAAAACATCACCATAAAAAGGAATAATTCCCTCATGTTAGTGATCAAGTTTATTTCTATTTTTTTGGAAGGCTGGGGCACACGTAAAGTATGTGTTCCATACCACCAGTAGAGTTTTGATAATGAGGAATACTGTGCCATGTGAAGAGTTTCTGTAGAAACCTGCAACCAATAGAAAATAGAGGAACACAAATATCGGTGTCGAGCATATGCAGGGTGGAAGTTACCCCATATTAGGTGGTAAGTTAGAGCTCCATTGGTCGTACCAGTAGAGGTGGTGCACATGGTACAATTCAAGGTACGATTCTTGTAGCTTCCACACTCACTAGTTAATTATTTCACATAGGTTCCACGCACTCTTTTCCATTTCCCATTTCTTAGTTCTATGTGGCCTAGCTATTGAATGAGTGTGTGGGGTTATGTCAAAAGATACTCAATTGAAGGTGTGAGTTGAGGATATTAGATAGTGCAAAGGTTGTGCCTTGGAGATTGGTGGGTTTCATTTCCTATGGAACCTATTTTTCCTTGAGATATCAAGATTTTAACTAATTCTAGGCTTGGACTAGATGGTGTTGTGCTAGGCCCACATCGATTTTTACCATCATAGGGTAAAGTTCACATCTCTCAATGGAGATAATTATGTCCTTAAAAGTTAGTGGGATGTTCGAGAGAGCCGTACATCGACATTTTTCCCTAAAGTTGGGGGAACTGACAACCCAAGTGGCATTCCTCATTCTTCATAATAGAGACGTGGAACAACACATTTTTCCTCCTATCGTGGATCAGTTATAGGATGTGTTTCCAGAGGATTTATCAGGGCTACCATCTAATAAGGATGAAGAGTTGAGGATCAAGTTTTTTCCAGGGGAAGAACCGGTTTCCATTCCACCACATCAAATGGCACAAAAAAAACACCACTAACTTAAGTCATAGCTAGATGAATTAGAGATAAAGGGGTTTATCTATCCTAGTACGCCACCATGGAGGTCTCCCATGCTATTTTCCTCGAAGGAAGATGTATCATTGAGGTTATGTGTTGATTATAGAAGGCTAAATCAGATTAAAGTTAAGAACTGATTCCCACTTCCCAGAATTGATGAAATATTTGACCAACTAATGGGTGCCTCAGTGTTTTCCATGATTGATCTGAGATTAACATTACATCACTTGAGCATGAGTCCTTCTGAAATACCGCAAACACCTTTCTAGAGAAGGTATAGGTTTTTTGAGTTTGTGGTGATGTCTTTTGTGTTAACCAATGAACTAGATGTGTTCATGGATTTAATGAACCAAATATTTCAACCATATTTGGATAATTTTTTAGTTCTATTTATTGATTAAATCTAGGTGTACTCCATAACTCTTAACAATCCTACCAGATATCTTGACATCATTCTGAGTATACTAAGAGAAAATTGGATTTATGGAAAGCTAACAAAATTTCAGTTATGGATTGATAAAGTAAATTTATTGGGGAAAATAATTTTCAATTCAGGTGTATCACTGAATCTAGATAAGGTTCATGTTGTGGTGTCTTGTTAGCATCCCAATATTGTTTCTTATGTTCATAGTTGTATATAGTTCTTTGGTTATTACTAAAGGTTCATTAAGTATATCTCTATTTTGGAAGAATCATTGTTAGTCTTAACCAAGAAGGGGGTTATCTTTTAGTAGTTGGAGGTGTCTGATATTTACTTTCAAGAGCTAAATAAGTGGTTGAATACCACACCAATTTTGATATTACCTGAACCTGGTAAGAGGTGCACCTTGTTTTGTGATGTGTCCAGTGTTGGACTTGGGGAAGTGTTGATGCAGGATGATCGGGTTGTAGAATATGGGTCAAGACAGTTGAGACCACATGAAAAAAATTACCATACTCATGATCTTGAGCTAGATGTTATTGTTCCTTCCTTAATGTGTGGGATTCATTACTTGTTGGGATATCGATTAATTGTGTTTATCAATCATAAAATACTTAAGTAAATATTCTATTATTGGGATCTAAATATTTGAAATAATTGGTGGGCTGAGTACCATCAATCCTTTGATTTTGAGATGGTTTATACACCATTAAAAGAAAATTGTGTCATGGATTATCTGATCCAAAAGAATAAGAATCATGTGGTTAAGGAATCCAACTACAAATGGATAATGATTAAATTGTTTGGTGAGATGCACCTGGATATATAGAATGGGAATGAGAAGACGAACAATGCATCTATAGAAGTTGAGTCTGTCATTTTGATTTGGGTTTAGAAGAGTCAGATGGTGGATCTAGAGTGTTTCGCTATGTAGGAAAGTCTTAACGGTGGGTAGTCACCTTCTAGTTGGGCAGTAGGTGGTGATACAATTTTTTATGTTCAGGGTCGCATTTTGGTGTCGATAGGTGTGAGAGAAGAGTTGATGAAGGAGTTCCATGAATCAAAGTGGGCAGTACATTTTGGTCTGAGTAAGATGTATCATGATATTCATTTATAGTACTGGTGGGAAAGAATGGAGAAATTCGTTGAGGTTTTCTTGGTGAGATTCCATACCTGTCAATAGGTGAAGGCCGAAAACTAGCATCTAGGTGGGTTGTTACAGTCATTTCCCATTTTTTAGTGTAAGTGGAATGACGTAACAATGAACTTCGTAGTGGGTATTTCAAGGATTACATGGAAAAATGTTGTAGTTTGGGTTGTTGTGAATCGATTGACTAAAGTTTCTAATTTCTTTCAGATCTAGGAAACATATAAATACAATCAGTTGGATGTGTTTTATGTTTGAGAGATAGTATAGTTTCATGGTGTGTCTAGAACTATAGTTTTGGATCATAACCCACATTTCACATCATGATTCTAAAGGGGGTTATAGAAGGTTCTTGCTACCCAAGAGTTTTTCAGTATTACTTATCACCCACTAATGGATGAGTAGTAAAATTGTACAATCCATGTATTGTAGTATATTTCAAGATCTTGTGTTATGTATTTTGGTGGTTCTTGGGAAAAGCATTTTTTCACTCATCGAGTTTTCCTGGATTAATAGTTTTTAGGATACAATTCATATGGTTCCTCTTGATCCACTCTATGGGAGACCATGTAGATCCCTATTATGTTGGTTAGAACCTAAGAAGTCTGATTTTCTTGGATTGAGTCTTTCACATGAGAAATCTGGAAAGGATCAGTTGATTTAGAAACACCTATCAATGGGTCTGAGTAGGAACAATTCATATGTAGATCAACATCGTAGACCTATTGAGTTTATGGTGGGTGATAGTGTGTTCCTTATAGTGTCACCAAGGATGGATCACCCTCAATTTCGTAAATAGGGTATGTTGTCACCCAGTCATGTGAGTTCGTTTGAAGTTGTGGTGAGGATCAGACCATTGGCATACTGATTGTATCTTCCACAATGTTATAGTGGAATTCATGATATATTTAATGTTTCCCAAATCTAGAAGAATCACCCTGATCCATAACATGTGATTGGTGATGATAATGTTGATCTTTAGGATGATGTGTCCTTTTAGGAGAAGCCGGTTTGTATTGTGGTATGTAGTGACAAAATATAATGGGGTAATACAGTGCCCTTAGTTTATGCTTTGTGGTAGAATGAGAAGGTTCGAGAAGAGACTTGAGAGGGAGAGTCAGATATTCTATCTCATTATCCTGATCGCTTTTCTTTGGAAACTAAATAGTGCTAAAAAATAATGGTTTGAGGGTGAGCCTTCATAAAGTGGGGAGGTTTTAAGACCCCAAGATTTGTGAAGGTATGACCATGTTTAAACATTTTTTCAATCACTTTTTTTGGTTAAGTAAATTCTTCCAGGGAGTATGAGGGACCCTAGGGGTGTTCCCATGTTTTGGGACATGGTAAGGGGGAAAACCAGACCAATCTATCCAAGGTTCATGGTTGGTGCAAAGTTTATTAAAAATATGAGGAATTTCTAGGTAACCGTGCACCCTTAGAAAGAGGATTAATGCACATTTGGTGTACAGTTGGGAAACAATGAAAATATTTTTAAGTATCTGAGTGTCCCATATTCCTTGGGATATTGCCTCATGCACAGTTGTCGCATGGTTTGGGAAACCATGTGGGTAAACCATGTGTCCCATATTACTTTACATGATTAATGTTTATATCCTTCAATACTATCATTCTAAAACCCTAAAACCCTTTATTTAATTAGATCTAGGTTGAAACATTAATAGGAATGTGCCAAATGAATTATGATTTGTAGTTGAAATATATAAGTAGGCCAATAGATGATAAATTATTGAATAAATTAAATGGTTGATGCATGGGGATTTGTGGATTACCTTAATGAGTTTATGTATAAGAAATGGGAATTTGGTTAAATGGTAATATGATAAATGATAAGGTGCTAATGGGTTATGGAATAATATTTATTTCCATGTCGATTGATTTATGCTATCATTATTAATTGTATTGTGTGTTCTCAGTTGTGACATGGTATGTGTGGTGATTGGGTATACATATATAAGAATATACACATGGATCGGTGGTGGGATAAAGGACTGAGGCACCTCCCATAGATTAGGTTGGACTGATGCTATAATCCCACCCATAGATGCATGAGTTGGGGAGTCAGACAGATGCTCTATGCCCCCAATGGATTCATTCGATAGAACTACATGTAATGAGACTCCATGGTAAGGGTTATCATTGATTTTGGTATGCTCATCCCAAGTGAGTTTGGGACTCTACTTAATCCCCCTTATGTGTAGTGTTTACTATATTCAACTATTTCCCAGAAAATGAAATTGTTTATCCCATAGAACATGTGTTGATAATAAATTATATACTCAAGAAAAGTAAATAACGAATTTGGTACCAAGGATATGAAGGGTTAAAGAAGATATATGTAACTAGTGGCCCTCGAATTGTATTTTCTTTACTTGTCATTTCCTTTATACTTGCATGCACTATCTTTTTATGGATATTTTTTGAAGATACCATTGGTGGTGGCCTACTGAGTTATGCCCACACCCTAACTAGGATCTCGTTGGGTACCTAATAAGACATCATGCTTTTAGTTTAGGACAAGAGAAAATTTCTTATGACATGGAGTTGAGTTGGGAATGGGACATGCATTAACAAGGTTCTAGACATTGAGTCAAGGTCATTTTGGGGATTTCATTGTTTTATTTATTTTGGGGTTTTCTCACTTTATCATTGTTTATTATGAAATAATATATTTATATTTTATTATGGTATGTACTCAGTTTTGGGAGAAGTTGGTTATTCATGTTAATGTGTAATTGACCTTATTTCCCCTATTTATACTTGTAATTTACTATGTCTTACTCTAGCAAGAGGGTATAGTCTCTCCAAATGACTAATCTAGACCCTCACTGCAAGTCAGAAACCTATAGAATACAGGGAGGCACTCTTTAGGATATATGGAAACTTGTCACGATGAGTTATTTATTGGATTTTGGGATAGGGACATTATAGGATGTAGAATATATCAACCAGGTATTTTAAAATATATTACTCTTTAGTAAATTTAATGTGTTCAATATCTTGTGATGCACACAATGTTGAAAATAATTGAATAATTCCTTATTAAAATATATAAAATGAAATACATTAATATTAATTTAAATTAAATTGATAAACTTTAATTAATAAAATATTGTAAAGAAATTCAAGGAATTTTCTAGAAATTATAAGGAATGTTAGTCTAGTAATTCTTTGCTAAACAAAATTGTTCTTATTGAAAAAAATTGTATATGTTTTATTTAATAGTTTATTTCTTTTATTTTTGTTATTAAATTACTACAGAAATATTCTTTACACACGTTGATAAATTTTTTATCATTAATACATTTATTGTCACATATTTAGAAATACAGATAAAATAATTTGAAGGTAAAAAGATATTTCTTTCCAAAAACTATTTTTTTGTGCACAATGTGATTTTATGATAATAAATTAAATAAATCATTATTAATGAAATATTTTGATAAAAATTTTATATAATATATTCAAAAAAAATATACTAACATTATCCTAAAGGTTTTTAGTATGAAAGTAATAAGAATAAAATCATTTTTATGCATAAAAATACATTAATTTTTTTCTAAAAATTGTTTTAACCCATTTTGTGCATGGATATTAGATTAATTTCTTCAACATATAGGATTTGAATCTTGAAAAATATATTAAATATTATGATTGTTAATAATAAATTTTATTTAAGATGTTCAACTTAATTTTTAGCCGTAATGAATAGTTTCCCTGAAAAAAATCATATGAATGTGGTTCGGGTTAAAATGTATAACGAGGGGTTTACACTAAGAGATAAGGGTAATATTATCACTAAAATTTTATAAATTATACTGGTTTATTATATCTTGACCATAATATATATTATGATTTAATATTTTCTATTTGGTTCTACATTCTATAGAAAATTACTTAATATTTGTTTAAAACGTTTAATATTTACAAAGGTGTTATTCCATTCAATTATAAAATGGATCCTTATATGATCATTCCATAAAAAATTGATAAATATAGATCAACTGATACCTACCATAAAATATAAAAAAATCATCCTCAAGTCCTATAGTTCCTGGTCTTAGCATAAGACCATCCTAAGAAATCATAAAGTGTAAACCAAATGAAGATACTCAGAGAAGAGGTAATCATCTTAAGTGAGTTATTTAAAGACTATTTCTTCCTAAAAGTACTAAATATAATATAAAAATAAATTAGCATAATAATTATCATTACTATTATTATCTTTTGTTATGTTTATTTCAGATGCATTTCTTATCTTCTTTCCATCCAAAGGAAAATGAAATCATTGATAATGCGTACATGTGGACTACCATTTCCATGATATGACATGTTTCATTTTTCATACAGCCTCACATAATTGGCTATGTTCATGAATTCAATGAAAATATATGATATTTTTTATATTAATATGATTTTTTACATATGAATTACTGTCTAAATTATTTTTCTTTTATTAATTTAATATTGAAAACGTCACATATGCATACGTAAGGACTACCGGCTCCATAAACAGATATAATTAATTTATATTACTTATTTACTTGGATGTTTCTAAAATATTATATAATTAATTAATATTATTTTTATTATATTATTATGATTTTATATATGAGGAAATATTCACCAAGTTATCAATAAATAATCTCCAAACTGAAACATGAATGAAAATGATATATTTAACACCTATAATATTGATTTTAGTGGATCATTAGTAATAAATGGTTGAATAGAAATTATAAATGGATTATATATAGTAATATAAGTCAGAATTATATTATTATATATATATATATTCTATAAATTTATTATATATGAGGTTAGAGTGTGTATTAAGAATGTTGGGACTTGAGGTAAGGGTTAATGTAGCAATCTCATTTTTTATATAGAATTATCCATGTTTGAATCACCATTGGAAAATATATATAATCTATATATAAAACTCAATCCCCATGGATTTAATTCTATTCTCGTTATTTCTATTATTGAAAAATATTATTTATATTTCCTCTATCTATTGTTCTTAAAAATAAAAAATAAATTTTTTAAGGACAAACTTATTTCTTATTTTAGGTCAGAAATATTCTTCATCAGTGTCCATTTTATTTAAAATGTTTCAAGAATGTTATATTATATTATTTAATGATTAGGTAAATTCATTTTCAAATATATTTTAATATCTATTAAATTTTTTTAAAAATATGTTTTTACTATTTTTCAATGTTGTTTATATTTGACATTTAACAAAAGTGTGAAAAGAATACTTTTTAATATTTACTGAATAAATGGATTTTCTCACTGTCGTATATATTAATTATTTTTATTCATAATGTAAAATCTTCAATGTATTTATAGAGAAAATAAAATTCCAATGTTTCTGTGATTTTTTTAATAAAATAATAAATTAAAATAATGTTTTCTCTAATTCTTCAAAGAATATTTCTAATGATTTTACAAAATAATTTTTCATATATTTTTACATCCTTTAAAGAATATTATAATTCCCCAGAGTTATTATATTGTGATACCATACACATCCAATCAATGTATGGATTATGATGATGATTCTTTGTTATGTTTTCAAAAATTTAATTTCTTTTACAAGGGTTAATTTATATTTAATGAAATTATGAATGATTTCATGAAATCCATTTGTTTTTCTTAGGTTAATTAAGTTATGATGAAATCATGAATGTTTTTGTGATCTCGTGGAACAAAAATACATAGTTTTAAGTGTGTGATTGGTGACTCCAAAATTATGTATGCCCTCAATGAATAGGGTAATGATTGATATCACATGAGATAATAATAAATTGAATGGGTAGTGAACCTAATCCAATATTAGACTTTATCGACTATGAATGAAAAGGGAATGGGTAGTGGACCTAATACACTATGGGACTCTATCTAATCTATTAATATGGTATAAGATGTGAGAATTTAATAATGAAAATATTTTATCTTCTTATGATTATTCCACACACTCATATGTCATGTTCTTATTCTTATAATATTATCTCATGGATCATGATTGATTATTAATAATTACACAAACTACGAGGAGTGGACCCAATACACTATGGGGAGTGGACCCAATACACTATGATACTCTATCTAATATGTTGAAGATACATCATTAAATAAGATTATTATATATCACTTCACCAAATGAACAAAACCTTAATGGTTCCAGGATGTGAATTATTATGAAATATCGTTTGTTTTCATATAAAATGATGAAATATTTATGTATGTTATGATAAGATATCATCAAACCATTTTATTCCAAAATAGTGTGAAAACTATGAAAAAAATATGTTAAAATTATAGATCCCATGAAACTATTATTGCATGGTTTCCAATAACAATGTGGAATACATAAACCAATACCAATATGCACACTAGACTAGAATGAATTTTATTGGGTTTTTCATGTTTTTGAATAAACCACATGCTACCCATTCTAGAAAACAATGAAATAAAATATTAATTGAAAATACAATCCTTTCATGGGTCACCAAATGGTGTACTCTAAATATTTTTTGTAAACCATGCATAATGGAAAATTGTATAAAATTTTAAAATTCAAATAAAACTCTACCAAACATTAAATTACTCCCAAAAAATGAAATAATATAACATAATAAATTCCAGGGACACAAGGGTGTCAAAATTATCCCCTTTATACCACCTTATTTCCCTAGAAAGTTCTTAGTAAAAGTAGAAGCATTAATAGGAAGAAAATACCAACACCTAATTCAAGAGGTTTGAGGGTTGAGGAAAACTCCATAACAACCTATGATTAAAAATCACCAAAAAATAACTATTTTCCACAAATATATCAATATAATTAATCAATTACAATACCCTTAAACAATATCTAATAAAAATCATGCAATAAAAACTCTAAAGTTCTAGATACTGAACATTGGCCTCTCCAACATTTAGAATTGATCTAAATTGGGGAATAAATAATAACCTCTCCTACAATGATAGTGTCACAAAGACATATATTATTGAAAAAATTAGTAAGGAGAATAACTAGATTTCACCAACCACAAGAATCCACAAATCTAGATCAAATATAAAATGGAATAATTATTCCAAAAATATATAGAATAAAAAAATGAAGAAACTCCCATGATCACAACATGTGGATTCCAAAACAAACCCAAAAAAACATCCTTGAATTTATATAGGATGAACTAAATATAATTATTAATTAACAAGAAAATGGTATGTTCTTTAACTTGGGTTAATGAATCCATGTGAAAGGGGTGATCTAGGACATTATACATAGGTAACCCTCTCACAAAAAACCAAACTTTTTCTGATCCGACACCATTTAGTGTATAATCTCAACAGGTGTCCAGTCCAAGCAAGTTAATTGAAACACACCCAAGTTCATAAAATGCCTAATTAACAGTTGAAACCTCATGCACGGGTCTCACCATCAATATATGATTACCAAAATCATCCATACAATTTAAAAAGGGACAAAAGGAATGGGAATTGTAAAAAACCATAAATTTATTAAGAGAAAACATAGATTATACTAATAAAATCCACCTCAAGGCCACAAATTCCCCACACTAACCAAGAAAACAAATCCAAATATATCATCATCCCAAACAAAAATATTCACCAAATAATTTTAGGATTATTGATCCTCTTAAATTAAATCCATCCAACTATGCCACAATAGTGTATCCTCCTGAGAAAAACTAAATGATGAAACATCACTAACTCATAAAAAAAGAAAACAACTAATTTCACCTCATTTAGATTCTAGGATATACCCATGAACAATAAATAAACCACCAGTAGAAATTAATACCATACCTTTACTCAAGAACTTTACTAGAGGGATACTTAAACTAACTTGAAATATGAACATAGTCTATCCATGTCTCTCAACTAACACCAAATAGTCCCAATATTGAATAAGGGGAAAATAAAAAAAATGAAATGTACCCAAAAAATAAAAAATATTTTAATACATTCTTTTATTAAAAAACAATATATTTCAAAAAAAAAAAATCAAAACCATTTAAAAAATGAGTCTTTTAGACTTCCTATTATTTAAAAACATTTCCCTTTCCCTTAACATAGTTCTAAAAACATTAAACTTGGTTTTAAAATCACTAAATCCCCATTTTAAGATTTTAATCCCACATAATATTCATAAATCTCTCCTGTGGATCAAAATAAATCATATATTTTAATATCAAAACCTGTTGAAAAATTCACTTTAATTTTAAAACACTTTCCCACATTTCACTTTCCTAAATGATCACCATTAAAAAATATTATCGATGGGGTTCATGGTTATTTCCAAAAAAATCCATCAATCATGTTTTTAAATTAACTTCTCCCCTAAAAAAATTATATTTTATAAACAATCCATAAGGATCCTTTTCAAACACAAATCATTTTTCATAACACTTATATTTCATAAAGAAATCAAAAATTTATTATAATAACATAAAAAGTAGCCACATATTTAATATATCAAAATAAATAATTATGTAATTCAACATAATCAAGAATCACTTGAAGTTACCCTAGAATGAAGTGGTATAAATAAAAATATCCAATTAGGATATAGAACCATTCTTAACTTGACCACGTGATTTGATAATCCATGACCCTACCATAGAATAATTACTAAGATTATTTCAAGATTGAGTGTTTGGAAATGACCATTATATTATTCCCTTAAAAACAACTAAATGTTATCAATAAAAATTATATTTCCACCCAAAAATATAACCAAACCTCCCTAGAAACTGATATAATTTTAGTGAGGATTAAAAAAACCATCAATAATAATCAAAATGAAATATCAATTCAAAATTAAAAGACAAATTCCCATGGAAACATATGCATTTTAGAGGTAGGTTTGATCAGGATTCTACTCAGGACTAAAATAAGGAGTCCTGAAAAAAATTATAAAATTATCTTATCATGACACCCCAAATAATAAGAGAGTGATTATATAACCTAGGACCTTATTAAAAACCCAAGATCTGATGCCATTTTCTAGGAACTAGCATGGTATGACCTAATACATAACTCGACTCATCTCAGAACTAGTCCTGAAAAGAATTTTTGTTCCCCAATGGTTGACAACTAGTGACTAGGTATCCTAAATTCACATTTTTTAATGGTTTTACCCTTAAAAATAACAATTATCCAACTATGGAAACTGTCATGATTTCAACATGAACTATACAGGAACTGGACATCCATCCAAATGAAATAATCCAAATTAAAATGATATATAAATCAAAAAATCATAGTAAATTAACATGCATTAAAAAAATTGATAAATTAAATTAGATATAATTTGTAAAAAAATAAAATAAAATAGCATGAATTGGTTTATACAACATCCAAAAGTAATATATAACCCAAAGAGATCCATTGTCACCACTAGTAACCCATTGACACTAAAAACATCTCACTCATCCATCAATAGACCAACCAAAATGTTAAAAGATGGAGAATAAACTGGGAACCTGAAAAATAATTAAATAAACTATATCCACACATGAACAATGGTCTATATGTAATGTATGAGATAAAAACATCCACTGGTATCTCTCCATAGAGTCCATGTAATCATTTTCATAGAAATAGTCCATAATTTTTTTTATTTTAACATAAATTATAGAATATATTTTTCATGTGAGAGTATAAATGAAACCAAATAACATATACCAACCATTGTTCTAAAATGACCACCCTTTTTAAATAAAATAATGATGAACATACACATTAGATCACCCTTTTTAAAACAAATAAAGAGAACACTTAACATCATTAAAAACAAAACCAAATTCACTTTTCATTACCCATCCCAAGAATTTCATCAAAATTCACCTTTTTTAACAAACTCATTTATATAAATTTTTTTAAAACCAATTTACCAACTATTCAATGGTTTCTCGTAAGAACAAACCTTCAAAACCATATTTGAAATTATTTCCAATGAAACCAGGAAAACACTCATAGTTAATTACAATCATAATATGGAACTACAGTGTGTGGAAAAAATAATAAAATATAATCTTAATCAAGAATATGTGTTTCATAGTTGAGAACAAGGAAATTCAAACAAAGTATAAGATTTTATATGCTAAAAAATCCTAAGAAATACATATAAGATATGATTAATGACCTAATACTAAATTAACATTATCCTAATTACTGACACAACCCTAAGTCACCACTAAATAGAATATCCATCACATTAGTCCTATTGAACTAGTAATTCCCTATAACCATCTTGAGAGTGTAAATCTACCATGGGAAAATAATCTATCCCAATAGTACTTTAAATACATGGGAATTGAACCCATAGTAGGTGAACTATCCACATGATGGGTTTTACTTATCTATACCTCTACATAGATACCTTAGACTACCATGATATAACAAATAAAGGTGAGAAACAAATATGGTACAATAAACAATGATTAAAATTATAAAAAACCTCATTTCACCTCTTACACCCATGCATGAAACAACCCCATAGTAATTAATGGATAGTAATTATATAGATATACATAAATATAAAACATCCCCCAAGGGATCACAATTCATAACAACATTCAATAAAAAGGGGGCTCAAATGTGGGCCACAATTGTTTTATAAATAAATCATTAAAATTTACAAACAATCATTCACGAAAATAGTCTTAAAATGCCTAATCATTTTATATTACAAAAAATCCTATTTCAAATAACTCATTAGAATAAAATTACCATATAACCCTTTGAAATTCATTTTGGAGACAACTATTACCCATAATTTTTTTTCAAGAGTATTTCAAATCCCCACTAATATCCAACAGTCTCAAAACATTTAAATCATGGTCCCAATCCATTTTTTAAATGTATAACTTAAAAACAACACATTCAATTTTTAAAATTAAACTTTTGAAAAACCCCTTAAAAACACCTTAATTATCTTAAAATATCCACCCATAAAACCCTCATGGGTAATACATATAGGTATAATTAGAATGTTAAGGAATTTAATTTTGTTATCATTTTATAAATTTCATCATAATAGAATTCCATAGAAACACCTACCTAGTTCAAATTTGAACACCTCACATCATGTCTACCTTAATAAAAACACACAATTGGGCATGGAGAAGCCCTATGGAACCCCTAAACTCTAAAATCACATTCATTAAAAGAATATTAAACCCTAAAATGTAACTATACAATGGTTAGGGTTTGTGGGCGGAGTAAAATCAAATGGAAGTGTTGGAGGCACTACTGGAATATTACACTTTACCAATGGTTCAGAACCATTGGTAATGTCCTGGAAACTGTTGGTATATAGTATACCAATGGTTCCCTCAAACGTGGGCAAGTAAGGTGTGAAAATAGGCCTATACCAATGGTTCTGTGAAAACCTTTGGTATATGTGTCAAAATAGGAGGTATACCAACGGTTTTGTACAAACCGTTGGTATATGTGTGTAAAATTATAACATATTCAAACAGTTTGTAAACCATTGGTATGTTTGTGTGACACCTATACCAATTATTTATAACCATTGGTATAAAGGGAATATGCCAATTCATAAGTCTATACCAATAGTTTGGTTATAACCGTTGGTATAAACCTATACCAACGGTTATAACAAACCGTTGGTATAGCTTATATAATAGTATCTATACCAACAGTTACAGAACCGTTGGTATATCCTTATATAATAGTATCTATACCAACGGTTGCAGAACCGTTGGTATACGATTACGTAGCTCCACAACAACAGGCCCCTCTCTGCTCTATAGACCTACAACAACACAAATACAGAATCCTCGTCAAAAGTATAAAAAATTTAGAATTCATTCCAGAATTTAGAAATTTAGAAATTCAAATGAAATAACACCCATAAGAGGAAATGACTACATGTTACAGGAAATGAAATAACACCCATAATAGTATTCCAGATCTTGAATTTATTCCTCACTCAAACCACAACACCAACACACATAAGAGTATTCAAAATTTTGAATTCATTCCTCACTCGAACCACAACACCAATACACACAAGAGAAAAAACCTTCATGTTATAGGAAGCACATGGGATGTTTAGTCATGGTCTTGGGTTGAGTATCTTAAAACAAACAGAAAAACTTGGGTAGTGTGGCAAGGATCATGATACCCATAATATATACAATGGTAGTGCTCATGTGCTTAGACCTAGGATGAGTTATAGGAAGCACATGGGATGTTTATATTCCTCTAATCATTATGTATCCATGTATAAATGGTTCCTAATGTGTTAATGGAAAACATTGGCCAATCTCGACATATGATATGGGTTACCGGAATAGCCTACATTTTTTTCATAGATTTTTCAATTAGAATAAGGGGTATGTGGCTAATTGTAATTTTCTCTCAGGGGTGTGATGCGAGATGAATTCCCATCTTGGGTAGTGGGTACGAATATTCAATTAAGACATAGGTATTGGGTTCCCAAAGGGACTTTTGTTTGGTCCTAGAACCCACTGTTTGAGGATGGGATTGAGGTGATCCATGGGGCTATGGTGTCACCATATGTATTCGTCACCATTGGGGTATTTTTATGAGACTTTGAAACTTATTTTTCAAGAATCAATGTGTAGCCTTATTGACCAATTTGTTATGTGGTATGCTTGAGTGTTCATAGGTTTCATATGAAATCACTATATGATATTTTTTTTGTATGTTATTTTATAGAATGAACAACCCGCGATTGAGAATTAGACCATGAGTGTTGGTGCATGTTCATGATGGGATGTCGAGACTCATTCCTAATATAATTCATGTTTTTTCTATATATACTATGACCCATTGTGTTTCAATATTTTCCTTGTGAATATTTTCCTCTAATAACGTATGACCAATAAACCATATTTTATATTTTATCCCTTAATTTCAAGAATCTATGTGTAGCCTTGTGAAGATTTTTCGTATTTTAGTTGTTGTTTTCACTTAAAATGTTGTCCGTTTCAAACAAAAGTGAGACACTTTGAGTGATACCAGTCACATTGTGCCTCAGATTAAGGTGGGGTTGACTCATACCCACCACAAATGATCCATGGATCAGTTGGTGGGGGGGGGGGGCTGTCCAGGGTGGGGGGCTCTCCGGGGGGGGGGGGGATGTCCGGTGAGTGTGGGGCTGTTCGGAGTGCGTTTTCGGACAGCGCGGTCACACAACACCTCCAATTGATATGACGTCTAGCAAAAAAATTTACAATTCATCCACCCTTTGTTGTCATCCAATTTCATGGAATTCTGAGGTCGTTCGACTGGTTCCGACCACCCCACACTTTCTTTTCAAGCACGCCTAACACCTAAAAACACATATTCAGCTGTTCCATGCAAACCACATTCCCGAATGATGTGTCGTATTTTCATACACCACATGAATAATAATAAGGGTGTTTTAATGTGATTTCAAGTCATTTCAATGTCGTTCAGTAGGAATTTGACTGTAAAACCCATGTTTTGGCAATTTACGACACGCGTAGTGCATTTTCGGCCAACTCGGTCACACGACACCTCTGATTGAAGTTCCGTCTGGCCAAAAATTTCACAATTCACCCACCATTTTTTGTCGTCTGATTTCATGGAATTCTAAGGTTGTTCAGCTAGTTTCGACCACCCCACGCACGGTTTTCAAATGCGCCAAACACCTAAAAACACATATTCACATGTGCTACGCAAACAGCGCGTCCGAATGACATGTTGTCTCCTTGTACACCTCACGAATTATAATTATGGTGATTTCGTGTGATTTCAAGTCATTTTAATGTCGTTCCGCATGCATTTGACCATAAAACCCATGTTTTGGCCATTTACGACACGCCGAGTGCGTTTCTGGCCAATGCGGTCACACGACACCTCCGATTGATGTGTCGTCTAGCCGAAAATTCCACAATTCACCCAAATTTTGTGGTTGTTTGATTTCATGGCATTCCGAGGTCATTCAGCCGGTTTCGACCACCCCACGAACACTTTTCAAGCGCACCGAACGCCTAAAAAACACATATTCTGCTGTGCCATGCAAACTGCGCATTTCAATAACATGTCGTCTCCACATACACATCAAGAATAATAATTAGGATGTTTTTGTGTGATTTTAAGTAATTATGATGTCGTTCGGCATGCATTTGACTGTAAAACCCATGTTTTGGCCATTTACGACACGCCGAGTACGTTTTCGACCAGCGTGGTCACATGACACCTCTGATTGATGTGTCTTATGGCCGAAAATTTCACAAGTCACCTACCCTTTGTTGTCGTCTGATTTCAAGGAATTCTGAGGTCGTTCGGACGGTTTTGACCACCCCACGCTTGCTTTTCAAGCACGCCAAACACCTAAAAAACACATAATCAACTGTGTCGCGCAAACCTCACATCTAAATGATGTTCCATCTCCTCGAACACCTCACGAATTATAATTAGGGTGTTTTTTTGATTTCAAGTCATTCTGATGTCGTCTCGCATGCATTTGAGCCTAAAACCCAAGTTTGTCCATTTACGACACGCGAAGTGCGTTTTCGACCAGCGCGGTCACACGACACCTCCAATTGACGTGTCCTCTGACCGAAAATTTCAAAATACACTCACCCTTTTTTTTAGTTCGATTTAATGGCATTACTAAGTCGTTCGGCTGGTTTCGACCACCCCACACACGCTTTTCAAGCATGCTGAACACCTAAAAAAACATATTCAGTCGTGTCGCGCAAATCATGCATCCGAATGACGTGACGTCTCCTCATACACCTAAGAATAATAATTAGGGTGTTTTTGTGTCATTTCAAGTCATTCTGATGTCGTTCGACATTCATTTGACTGTAAAACCCATGTTTTGGCCATTTATGACATGCCAAGTGTGATTTTGGCCTGATCGGTCACACGTCACCTCCGATTGACGTGCCGTCTAGCCGAAAATTTCACAATTCACCCACCCTTTGTTGTCGTCCGATTTAATGGTATTCCGAGGTTGTTTGGCCGGTTTTGACCACCCCATGTACACTTTTCAAGGGTGTCGAACACCTCAAAAACACATATTCAGTCGTTCCATGCAAACCGCACATCTGAATGATATATCATCTCCTCTTACACCTCAAGAATAATAATTAAGGTGTTTTTGTGTGATTTCAAGTCATTCTGATGTCATTCAGCATGCATATGACCGTAAAACCCATGTTTTGGCCATTTACGACACGCCGAGTGCATTTTCGGCCAGCACGGTCACACGAAACCTCCGATTGATGTGTTGTCTAGCCGAAAATTTCACCATTCACCCACCCTTTGTTGTCGTCCGATTTCATTGCATTTTGAGGTCGTTAGGCCGATTTTGACCACCCCACGCATGCTTTTCAAGCACGCCAAACACCTAAAAAACTCATATTCAGTCGTGGCATGCAAACCGCACATCCGAATGACGTTTTGTCTCCTCTTACACCTCACAAATAATAATTAGGGTGTTTTCGTGTGATTTGAAGTCATTCAGATGTCGTTCGGCATCATTTGACCGTAAAACCCATGTTTTGCCCATTTACGACATGTTGAGTGCGTTTTCGGCCAGCGCGGTCACACGGCACCTCAGATTGACGTGCTGTCTGGATGAAAATTTTACAATTTACCCACTCTTTGTTGTTGTCCATTTTCATGGCATTCCTAGGTCGTTCGGCCGGTTTCGACCACCCCACACAGGCTTTTCAAGCGCGCCGAACACCTAAAAAACACATATTCAGTCGTTCCACACAAACCCTTCGTCCGAATGATGTGTCATCTCATCTTACACCTCAAGAAAAATTATTAGGGTGTTTTAATGTGATCAAGTCATTCCGATGTTGTTCGGCATGCATTTGACCGTAAGACACATGTTTTGTCCATTTACGACACGCCGAGTGCATTTTCGGCCAGTGCGGTCACACGAAACCTCTGATTGACGTTCCGTCTGTCTGAAAATTTCACAATTCACCCACCCTTTTTTGTCGTCCGATTTCATGGCATTTCGAGGTCGTTTGGCCGATTTCGGCCACCCCACGCATGCTTTTCAAGCATGCTGAACACCTAAAAAACACATATTCAGTAGTGCCGCGCAAACCACATGTCCAAATGACGTGTTGTCTCCTCGTACACCTCATAAATAATAATTAGTATGTTTTCATTTGATTTAAAGTCTTTCCGATTTCGTTCGGCATGCATTTGACCGTAAGACCCATGTTTTGGCCATTTACGACACGTTGAGTGTGTTTTCGGCCAGCGCGGTCACACGACACCTATGATTGACGTGTCGTCTGGATGAAAATTTCAAAATTCATGCACCCTTTGTTTTCGTCCAATTTCATGGCATTCTGAGCTCGTTCGGTCAGTTTCGACCACCCCACAGACACTTTTCAAGCGCGTCGAACACCTAAAAAACACATATCCAGTTGTGTCATGCAAACCGCGCATCCGAATGAAGTTCCATCTCCTCGTACACCTCAAAAAAAATAATTACAGTATTTTTGTGGGATTTAAAGCCATTCTGACATTGTTCGGCATGCATTTGACATTAAAACCCATGTTTTGGCCATTTACGACACACCGAGAGTGTTTTTGGCCAGCGCGGTCACAAGACACCTCAGATTAACGTGTTGTCTGGCCAAAAATTTCACAATTCACCCAACATTTATTGTCGTCTGATTTCATGGAATTCTGAGGTTGTTCAGCTAGTTTCGACCACCCCACGTACGCATTTCAAGCACACCGAACACCTAAAAAATACATATTCTACCGTGTCGTGAAAATCAAAAGTCCGAATGATGTGTCGTCTCCTCTTACACCTCAACAATAATAATTAGGCTGTTTTTGTATGATTTCAAGTCATTCTGATGTTGTTCGGCATGAATTTGACCATAAAACCCATGTTTTGGCCATTTTATGACACGTTGAGTGCGTTTTCGGCCAGCGCGGTCACACGACACCTCCGATTGATGTACCGCCTGACCGAAAATTTCACAATTCACCCACCCTTTGTTTTCGTTAGATTTCATAGTATTTTGAGGTCGTTCGGCTAGTTTCGACCACCCCACGCACGCTTTTCAAGCGCGCCGAACCCCTAAAAACACATATTCATCCATTCCACACAAACCGCTCGTCCGAATGACGTGTCTTCTCCTCATACACCTCCCAAATAATAATTAGGGTGTTTTTTTATTTCAAGTCATTCTGATGTCATTCAGCATGCATTTGACCATAAAACCTATGTTTTGTCCATTTACGACAAGCGAAGTATGTTTTCAGCCAGCGCTGTCACACAACACCTCTGATTAACGTGACGTCTAGCCGAAAATTTTAAAAATTCCCCCACCATTTTTGTCATCTGATTTCATGGTATTCCGAGGTCATTCTACTGGTTTCGACCACCCCACCCATGCTTTTCAAGCGCTCAGAACCCCAAAAAAACACATATTCATCCGTGTCGTGCAAACCGCATGTCCGATTGACGTGATGTCTCCTCATACACATTAGGAATAATAATTAGAGTTCTTTTGTGTGATTTAAAGTCATTCTGATGTTGTTCGGCATGCATTTGATCGTAAAACCCATGTTTTGGCCATTACGACATGCCGAGTGCCTTTTCAGCCAGCACGGTCATACGACACATCTGATTGAAATTCCGTATATCCTACAATTTCACAATTCACCCACCATTTGTTTTTGTCTTATTTCATGGCATTCTTAGGACGTTCAGCTGGTTTCAACCACCCCACGCACGCTTTTCAAGCGCGCCGAACACCTAAAAAATACATATTCAGTCATGTCGTGCAAACCACACATCCGAATGACGTGATGTCTCCTCATACACCTCACAAAAAATAATTAGGGTGTTTTTGTGTGATTTCAAGTCATTCTGATGTCGTTCAGAACGCATTTGACCGTAAAACCCATGCTTTGGCCATTTACGACATGCCGAGTGCGCTTTCAGCCAGTGTAGTCACACGACACTTCAGATTGACATGTCGTCTGGCCAAATATTTCACAATTCACCCACCCATTGTTGTCGTCTGATTACATGGCATTCCGAGGTCGTTCGGCTGGTTTTGACCACCCCACGCACGCTTTTCAGGCCCTCCAAACACCTAAAAAACACATATTCAATCGTTTCATGCAAACCATGCATCCGAATGATGTGTTGTCTCCTTGTACATATCAAGAATAATAATTAGGGTGTTTTTGTTTGATTTTAAGTCATTCTTATGTCATTCAGCATGCATTTGACCGTAAAACCCATGTTTTGGCCATTTACGACATGCCGAGTGTGTTTTCAGCTAGCGCGGTCACACGACACCTCTGATTGACATAATGTCTGGCTGAAAATTTCAATATTCCCTCAACTTTTTTTCCGTCCAATTTCATGGAATTTGGAGGTCAATCGACCGGTTTCAACCACCCCACGCACGCTTTTCATGTAAGCCGAACACCTAAAAAACACATATTCAGCCATGCCACACAAACCGTGCCTCCGAATGAAATTCTGTCTCCTAGTACATCTCAAGAATAATAATTACTGTGGTTTCTGGTGATTTAAAGTCATTTCGATGTATTTTGGCATGAATTTGACCATAAAACCCATGTTTTTTTCCATTTACGACAGGCCGAGTGCATTTTCGGTCAGCGCGGTCAGACAACACCTCTGATTGACGTTCCGTATGGCCAACAATTTCACAATTCACCCACCCTTTTTTGTCGTCCAATTTCATGGCATTCTGAGGTCATTCGACCGGTTTCGACCACCCCACGTACGCTTTTCAAGTGCATCGAACACCTAAAAAACACATATTCAGCCGTGTAGGCCCTCGGATTGAAGTGAGATTGACTCGTACATGTCACATATGACTCTTGGATTGTTTTCCTAAAGTTTAAAAAGAATATGAATGCCTTCGGTCGGTTTTTCGTATTTCATTTGTTTTATTCACTTAAAATGATGTCCCTTTGAATCAAAAGAGAGACATTTTTAGTGGTGTCGGCCACACCGCGCCTTGGATTGAGGCGGCGTTGACTCATACATGTCAAAAATGACCCATGTATTGTTTTCCTAAAGTATCAACATTATCTGAATGTGTTTGGTTGGTGACTGTGGTGTGACCGTGGCGTGACCGCGGTGTGACTGCGGCGTGCCCGCGGCGTGACTGCGGCGTGAAACTACTGATTCAGAGTCAAATTATCACACCCTAAATTATCACTATGAGTTTTCCTAGACAGCGCACCTCCGTTGGAGGGATTTTATTATAAAAACATGACTTTATTTATCAAATGAAACAATTTTATTAAAGAAAACATATTCAAGATATGCAATTCAATATAATTAAGTAGAATTAAGAAAGAAGATAAAATCAATTTAAAGCATTCTTAAATTAAAGAGGCTACGAGAGGGACTCTACCTCAAGGGGTGTCTCCCATGGGTGTCTTGTGGTGTGTAGTGTCTATATATGAGTTTTTTGGGGCTTCCGTATTGTGGGAAATGTGTATTTCAAGGTCAGTTTAATAAATCCATTAGTCAATTAGAAAATACACCCATAGTTAGTAGGGATATACTGACTTTTGATAGTGAATACCATCCAAATAACCAACTTAGAAATATGAGACCATAATTTTACTTTACCAATTTCAATTACATAATATATGCAACACCAACTTATGTTTTATGAACCAATCAATTAAAGGGAAAGAAACTCCTCACAATAACCCATAAGATATCATATAACATCACTCACCTCCAAACCATTATAACATCATTAGGCTTTCGTATTTGTTCGAAAATAAAGAGTTATACTGAATTCAAAAATATCCATACTAGAGTGAAAAACCATGTTAAAAATAAAGATTTATATTGAATTAAAAAATGTAATGGATCAATCTACCCCTGATCACCATCACCATCACAACTGTAATCATCGGCCTCATCCTTGCCACAATATTTGTCTTTGTCGTCATCCTCATCATCATACCCATGCTCATCATCGGCCCCATCCTCGCCCTAGGCCCCATCCTCGCCCTCGGCCCCATCGCTGCCCTCGTCCTCATCCTCATCCTTGTCCTCATCCTCTTTAGTATCCTCATCATCACCAGGAACGTCATAATCTTGACTGCCACTAGAACTGGCACCTGGTGCTTTGGATAATTCACCCATCTATGACATAAATGTCTGACAAGCCACACTGGCCTCTGGTGGAAGTGATGAAGATAATGCTCTCATCAGTTTCACAAATACTTTTTCCTCGTTTGAACTAGTTCTTCCAACTCTGTGAACCTTTTATCAGACTGTCTTCCATGCTCCTTGACCTGTTCCAACTCAGTGGTACTAGAATGGATACCTGGAGAGGACCAATACCTAGTGTAGACTATATTATTACTAGGTCAACAACGTACTCGACCAGAGTGGTCATCTGCCAAAACCTGATATAAATGATCATGTGGCCCAAAATTGTCAGGCTCCTGGGCATCAAGTGCCTCTAAAGAAGCCTGTTAAAAATATTAATATATTATTAAATTTCAAAATAGAAATTAAACTTTGAAATAATCAAATTAAAACTTACAATCTTTTCTTGTGTTGTTTCATTAACCGCAGTTCCATCCTTTTCCCTTCTACTCGAGCAAAAAAAATTCTCGAGGGATACGTCCTTCAATATTCAATTTGTGCTTCTGTAATGAAATTAAAACAATATAAATTGAAAGTATAATCATATATTAAATATTTAATAAATCACATAATTTATGTAGAAATAATAAAAAGGGAAAGTCCTAAAGAAAAATTATAAACAAGTATATCGTACCATCTACCTCTCATGATCTGACATAGTCGTGTGCCTCAAAGTGTGGAGGTATTTCTTTGAATCAATGTTTTTTTTTTCTAGATTATTCCAAAATAATGTTTAATAATAAATTATATAATATTAATTCAAAATATGAAAACTGTCATTTAAATACCTCAAATGGGATTGATACCTTAAATTTGGTAGTCACCGAATGGGTAAACATTTGGATATATTGCTCTATCGGGAAATCATCCAAGATAGGTAATGTCTCCAACTCCGTGCCCACTCTATCACACCAGTAAACATACAACTCATGCTTATAATCTCTCCGAAGCTCTCCAAGCTCCTTTAAACACGCCGGTCATTCACCTTCACCATCATGGATGTTATACCAATGCTGACACCCAATAGATTAATTCATATAAATAAAAAAAATACTACATTAAAACTAATATATTTTTTACCCATATTTGTGCCCACACATTATCCTTGAATTTTTGTGGTAGATGTCTCCAAGATAGAGGGCTGACCGGAATGAGGTCGGAGTATTTGGATTGAGTCTCCAAAAAACCCCAATATTCCTACCCAGATTTATCAATCATCTGTCTATCATCATTGTATTCAACCATCAACTATGTTTGGTGGTTCCATACTGCATGCCAGTGAGTACTCCCCCTCCCCCGCCTCCTATCAGTTGATGAATATGATATTAAAGAAAAAAATATCAGTACAAGTTATAATAAAATTAAATGTTGATATAAGATTTTTTTAGAGTTATATAAATATACTTATGGCAGTCGGATCAATGGGTGTCACTGGATGTGCAGAAACTGAAGGAATATCCTATACAGGTGGAGTGTCCCTCAGTGTACGCTCCTCAGCCACATACTGTGTCAGAGAAGGAGTAGAAAAAGGTTTAATATAATAGCCTAGAGATAATGAACCAAAATAAAAATATGACGTCACAGATGACTGGCCAACTGGTAGTGAAAACATCGGAGGCCTAAATATCCCGTGTGTCCCTAAAGACACACTAGGACCAAAATGGGGTGTATAAGATATGTTTGTGGTAGGGGCATAATCAAATCAGGTATGACTAGTGGATCATCTAACTCTCCCACCACGTGCCCTCATACTATCGGCCTCAGTACTGGGACCACCAGATGGTCGTCTAACTCTGACACCAGCACCCCTCCTACCACTAGCCTCTGTACTGGGAGCAGTATCAGGCTCCTAGTCGGATATCTCTCATCTAGGGGGTGGATCCTAAAAAAAAGTTTAACACAAAAGTAAACACATGATATTATAAGTTATTGAAATATATACACTTGAAATAAAATACTAACAACAGGGATGAGTGGAGGAATGCCCATCTGTGTCATGCGATGATTATTTTCTGTCATATTTTTCCACCGCCTCTCTTAAATAGTTGTCATTTCCTGCAATGAAAACAAATATGGAATTAATTAGAAATATATAACTAATGTGTATCCCAAAAAATAAATATATAGATACCACTCTGATAGAAAAACATAAAGAAACAGAAGATTTATGGTTGTTAGAAGGTAAGTACTAGGATACACACTCTGAATGATGTAGGTGAAACATGTAGGTGAGAACACGACTGTATGATTCTATATATTTTCCACCACAACTTCTTGTTCACAATCAACTCTGATAATTGAGCTATTAAATTCATCATAAGTAATAAATGGATTGCTTCCAATTGCAGTAGGGATAGTGTCAACTTCATCATCACCATCTTCAAAAACATTCCTGGGATTTACTTCAATAATTACACCAAATTTAGGATGACGATTATCTTTGACATAAAAAACTTGTTTCAGCATTGATGCCAATACATATGGTTCATCAGTGGAAAGAGTGTGAGTCATGTCAATAACTAGAAATCTACAATCATCAATAAAGGTGAATTACCTCGTCATTGAATCAAACCATTGACATTTCATCATCGTTACTCGATCATGCGAGTAACAATCCAAAATTATTATTTTCTCCACGAATCCATAATAAGATATATTTTCAGAACGAGGTCTATTATCTGATGAACTGGAATAACAGTCAATTGTGGCAGTTATCATAACACCATCATGTTGTGTTCTCATGTTTCTTTCTCATTCAGTGATAATAAATTTGTATCCATTGATCACAAGTGATTTTCAAGCACGAACCATGGTATTAGGACCAAAATCCAAATCTCCTATTTCCTTAGAAATAGATTTTGTAGGAAAACTCGATACCTGAAATATAAAAAAATAGTATTGTTAATTAAATATTATTTTTATTTAGCTATTATATAAATATTTTTACCTTCAATTTTAACCAAGAAGAAAACCCTTTTTTATGCAAAGTCTTTTTCCTTCTCAAAGATAAAGAACGATGATTTCTCTCTATCAATTCTTTATGTTCCCTGTAGATAAAAATTATAATATTTTTACAAATATTTAAAATTAAAATAGATAAGATAAGAGATACATGTACAATTTACTTACTTGATATACTCATCGAACAAATCACAATTGAACAACACTGTGCGATGTGCCATCTTTCACTCTTCAACGATTCATTTCATCAATGTATATGATCCAGGAATTCCTTTTGTCTAAGGAAGTGATGGAAAACTGGGTTCAATTTTTCCATACTGTTCTTCTTCATTTCTCATTGGTCGGTTTATTCTCGTAGTAAGATCAGACAAAAACATTGAGCAGAAATCCATAAAATCTTGAGCCAAGTAACCGTTTACAATAGAACCTTTAGGATAATTCCTATTCCAAACATATCATTTCAATGTGCACATGTTTCTTTCCATTGGATACATCCAATGGAAAGTAATAGGTCCTCCAAGACGTATTTCGATCAGAAGATAGACAGTCAAATGAAACATGCATGTAATAAATGATGGAGGGAATATTTCCTTTAACTCACACAAAATTAATGGTGACTCTTCCAACAGTTTTTGCAAGAAGGATTTGGAAAACCTCAAAGCACAAAGATCTCTAAAAAAATTGCACAACCGAATAACTGAGACTCTTACATTATTGAACAAGAGATGACAGATTTCTATTGGAATCAACTCATGAAAAAGGACGTGATAATCATGAGTCTTCAAAGATTTCAGCTTTAACTCTTTTCTGTTGACCCATTTTGATATATTTCTTGAATAGAAATCTGGAACTTTAATAGTCTCTAGCACATCCAAAAATTGAATTTTTTAAGCACGTGTCATCACATAAGAAGCACATGGAACTTGCCATTTATTTTCACTGATATAGATAAGATGCAATTCTGTTCTGATGCCCTAATCTACCAAGTCACGCCGAGATCGTAAATCATCTTTTGTCTTCCCCTTGAAATTTACATGAATTGAAAGAAATATTTCACATATATTCTTTTCAATGTGCATTACATCTAAGCAATGACGTAACAAGTTCATTGAACAATACGACAACTCAAATAATATACTCTTCTTCTTCCAATTGTAATAAGTATCATTGGAAAAACATTTCCTCTTTCTAGATTTCATTACACCCTTCCCAAATGAATAACTGAAATATTTCAATTCATTAAGAACATCAGTTCGAGACATACTCTAAGGTGGATTATCAGTCTCCATGGTATTGTCAAATCTTTGATGATTGTTTCTATATGGATGGTTCATTGGAAATAATCATCGATATCCCATAAAACTAAAACAACAATGATATTTTAGTCTTCTCGATCGATTATTATTCTTACAAATAGGACATGAAAATTTTCCTTTTGTTCTCTATCCAGACATCATTGCATAAGAAGGAAAATCATTGATCGTCCACATAAGCACAACACAAATCTGAAATATGTCTTTCGAAGATGAATCGTATGTGGGCACAACCACACCCTAAATAAGTTTCAACTATTTTATTAAAGGTTTCATGTATACATCTATAGCATTTCTGGGATTAGAAGGGCCAGATATCAGTATGCTCAAGAAAGTGTAAGGCTTTTTCATACAAAACCTTAGGGGAAGGTTATAAATGTGTATGAAAACCGGCCATGTGCTGTGCGAAGTAAGCATCTACCAAAATGGATTAAAACCGTCACATGAAAGACACAGTCTCACATTACGCACATCGGCTTCAAATTCAGGATATAAAGAATCAAATCTCTACCATGAAAATCCATCAGTAGGGTGAACCAACTCTTCATTATTCTTTTTTCTCTCGGTGTCATGCCATCACATTTTACTGATATTTCATCAGACATGAAAATTTTCTGTAATCTAGGGATCAATGGAATGTGCCACATTACTTATTGTGGCACATGAGATGGTGCTCCATCATCTCTTGGCCTCCATCGGGAGGTTCCACATTTGATTCAATCATTTCTTTTAGCAGTTTACTCCCAAAATAATCTGCAATCATTCGCGCAAGCATGATATTTTTTTTGAGAATCCAAGTTCATCAACTAACTTCCATGCCATATAGTGGTTTGAGGAAATATCTACATCATCTGGAAGTATTTCCTTCAAGATGGTAAGAATGTAATCAATTGCAGTATTTGAAATCCCATACATAGTTTTCCAATTAAACAATCGGATTAAAAATTCTAACTTTTTCATTTTATCACATTGTCGATATACTGGAGTCGTCGCAGCATCATTCAATTTTTTCACCCTATCAACATCGTCATTTTCATTGGACGCATCATGTGTGCTTATATCAAAATCTTGTTGGCTGGACATCCTTTCCTTCTCATGATGCCGAATAAAAGGAAACCGATCATATATCAAACTCTCCAATTCAATTATATCATTTGGATTTCAATATTTTGAGATTCCATTTTCTCTCAAATGTGATACAACACATAATAGTTTGTTTAGAAACAATATTTTGTTATATGATATCTAACTGCTTCATGACTCAACCAAGGTCTTCCAACACAATTAGAACATGGACAGTGTATGCGACCACTATCTGAAGCCTTGTCAAATGAAAAATCTAGAAAGTTGTTCAAATTATTTTGAAAATTGGTTGAAATACGATCAGTTTCGTACATCCAACTTCTATTAATTCTTTAAAAAATCACAATAATTCATTTCAATGAAATTCAATAATATTGAAGTTCAATCAAAAAAATATTTAGGTAAATGAGAATTGTTTACTTTAAATAAAAGCATAACTGACACATAAATCTATATGATAATCATATTAGGAAATACAAAAAAATATAGTGTATATAAGAAAATAAGATATAGAATTTCTAATGCCTATATTCAAGGATTTCCCAGTAAGATATTCGAAGTGGATCGAGGAATACATAATCCTTAAGGGTCTTTTTGGGAGTACATGAGTTTTATACTTTAACGTCTTTAGGGAGATCATGATGAGGAGTAGGATGAGGATCAGGGGAGTGGCGGGGTTGTCCAAGGGGGTGTGGGTGTCTATGGGGGTGTGGGGTGTCCAGGGGGTGGTGGGGTCATCCATGGGGTTGGAGGTGTCCAGGAGGTGAGGGGCTGTCTAGGGGGGTCGGGGTGTCCAGGTGGGCGGGCTGTCCATGGGGGTGGTCAGGCTGTCCAGGGGGGTAGGGGGAGTCCAGGGGGGTGGGCGGGCTATCCAAGGAGGGGAGTGGGGTGTCCAGGGGTGGGTGGGGCTATTCAGGGGGGGGGGGGGGGGAGGGGTGGGTACAGGGTGTCCAGGGGGTGGAGGGTCTACCCATGGGGGTGGCGGGGCTGTCCAGGGGGTCCAGGGTGTCCAGGGGAGTGGGCGGCCTATCCCGGGGGGGGGGGGGGGGGGAGGGGGGCTATCCACGGGGGGTGGTCGGGCTGTCCACGGGGGTGGCGATGTTGTCCTATGGGGTCGGGGGTGTCAAGGGGGTGGGTGGGGGGCTTTCCCGGGGGTAAGGGCATCCGGGGGATGGGGGTGTCCGGGGGGGGGGGTGGGCGGGTGTCCTGGGGTGGGGTGGGCGGGCTATTAACAAGGGTGGGGGGGGGGGGCTGTTCATGGGGGCATGGGCTATCCGTGGAGTGGGAAGGCTATCCATGGGGGTGGTGGGGCTATCCAGGGGGTCTGGGTGTCTAGGGGGTGGGGGGGGGGGGGGGCTTTCCAGGGGCTAGCGAATCATCACAGAATGTTTTTAGTGGCATTTTTGTTTTTAGCGACGGTTTCACCTGCCAAAAAATGGAAAGGATGTAGTAGTGGTTTCAACCACCATTATATCCTCGCCATTTTTTGTCTTGGAAAACAACTACAAAAAACAAAAAAATGTCAAACAAATATTGACCTTAAATAGTGGTGGTTTAAACCACTACTAAACAACCATTAGGCATATATATCAGGGGTTTAAAACATTGCTATATATCGCTTAAAAAAAAGCCAACTGCAGAATTTACAACCCTGGAAGATAAAAACAAAATTCAATACATATGTTTAAAATTATATCCATATTCACCACACCCATCTATGAGATCATATAATCATGAAGGTTATCAACATGGTTTACAAGAATGTAAAAATTAATTGACTATTCTAGGAATACATTACATTATTTAAGCAAGGAAAAAAATTCAACTGGCTATTAGATTTATAAGACATCCTTGGAAGAAATTAATGAAGGAAGAAGTGAACTCATTAAAAAATTTAATGAGATGTACATAATCTAAAAATGTTATTAAACTATGGGATATTAGTGGTAATTCTCAAACATGTATCCAAACTTATAGAGGATTCACTAAGTATAAATATGTTTAACGAGATTTTAGAATACAATAAAAATGGGATCTGTCTTTGTACAGTTCCAAATAAACCACTTAGAAAACATTTTACTTATTTTATAAACATATATTTAAAAACCACTCATTTATATCATTTAAATATAAATAGGTTTCATTATTAAAAAAATAAAATTTTGGCATCATAAAAACATAACCAAATTTTCACTCAGTGAGTCGACACCACCTACAAAAAAAATTAGGCACACTTTATGAATATAATGATCTCTAAGAATAACTTGACAATAACTTACCCAAAATTCATGACCAAAGGAACCCAATACATAATCACTATAAATCCATAAGAAAATAAATTACATTAAAAACCAACACTAGAAACTCTATAGAATAAAAGAATAAGAAGTCCCATGATCCTAGGAAAATTCCACCATTCTTAGGTGGAATCACCATATTAGTGGTAGTATTTCGTATGTTTAGTTATAAATGATCTATGAAACCAAATTCAACCCTAGTAAAATACATCTAGGAATCATGTATTATTCATTGATTCAATATCAAATAGTGTGAATCATAAAATTTTCCAAAATCCCTAAAATAGGAAAAAATGATTTGATATTTCCAGATATTGTAATAAATGTAGAAATTAGTGGAAGAGGGATTCTATGTTTTTATTTGGGAAGAGGTTTAAAGATTCTAACTTGGATGGGGGAGTTGAAACCGATTGGATGGAAAAACTCGGGCTAGGGTTCACCTGCGCGCTAGGGCTTTTGAAAATTGGGGGAAAGGAGTTCTGTGCTGTGATGCGGGGGTGTCTGGAAATCATGATTATTTGAGGAGACCATTCCCAACAGTTTGTAAAAACCATTGGAAAATCATAACATTTCCCAATGGTTTGTAAAAACCATTGGTAAAACACGACCTTTACCAACAATTTTCCACAAACCATTGGTAAAGGGTGCAAACATTTTGGCTTTCCCAATGGTTTCTTTAAACATTTGAGAAAGCCTTCACAAAACCAAGATTTACCAACAGTTTTTACAAACCATTGGGAAAAAACACTTATACCAACAGTTCTGGAGAACCTTTGTTATACAGGTGTTGGGAAAACACAACTTTCTAGTAGTGAGGGGGATTAGTGGGTGAGTAACCTAGAAGAAATAAGGGATTACTTCTTAAAAATTGGTTGAAATTAAGGGATATAGTGCTTCAAATCAAAAGTGTAGATAAGGATGTATCTCCCCTTTTATGACACACCTTTATACGAATGATAGAGTAAGGGAAGGGGGAAAATCATAAATATAGAGTAGGGGTGGAAATATATATTAACATTTAAATTTAAAATATGTAACATGCATGGCTAGGTCCATGGTTTGGTAAATTGTATTCCAATCATGCATCCCTCACCAGAATAGCACTGGGTACCAACACAATTTCCAAATTATGAACTAAATATTCATAACCACTCAATTAAAAATATATATCTATATTAATACTTATTGTATATTTTTAAAAAATTAGACATAAGTCATGAAATAATACACTTATCCACTAAGGAAGATAATAGTTTTTATTGTTGTTCTATGGTATGAACCTAGCCATATATTACCTATGAAAGAAAATCATGCACGAACAAAATGAACTAAAAATCATGCATAAGGGAAACCATGATTTTTCCGAACCAGTTCATAAATACCATGTACTAGTGAAAAAATTTCCATAATTTTAAAATTTAAAATGAAACTCTTCAAAAAATTAAATTACTAAAAATTAGAATAAAATTATATAAAATAATCAACAATAGTGATACATGGGTGTCACAAAATCAATAATACATCCATCAATATCATATCATGATTGTCGCTTGGAAATAATTTTCAATTTTAATGAAATCATGTATTTATCTAGATAAATAACATTATATCATGATAATGAAGTATATGTTATTCAGACTATAAAATATAGGGAATACAATTAAGTTAATAATTTCACAAGTCAATATATTTCATTGGTACCTAAGTGAACAAGGTTTAATCAAAATGAGGATGTATACGGTATTCAAAAGGATAAGGAATTGGTAGAAAGATTTTATTTTTTATATAGTTGATGAGAATCTAATAAATTGGTAGTGATGGATCGTTCCACTCAAAAAGATTTCATTTAAACCAAAAAATTATAAATAAATACTAGGATAATGATTTATAAGAGTTTCTTACATAGGATTTGTTTTTGAAAAAAATATACCATTCAAGGATATAAGGCATAATTTTTTTTCAAAAACTAGGATATAAAATATTATCTAATAGAATACAATATTTTAATGTAATACTATAAATTCAATAGGTTTAGAGAAAACCATTGTATGGTTTTAGTGAAACATTAAAATAAAGAAAAACATCCGTTTTTAAAAAGGAAGTAAATGTAACCAAATGATATATTAAAGATGAATAAATAATAAAACATTAAATAAAAATTATTATTTTTTTAAACATGACAATAAAGGACGATAAAATAGAAGTGAAATCATTAAAATAGATTAAAAATCATTTTTAGAAGTTGTCATAAAAATAAAAAAATAAATCACTTTCTAAAATCATTTTTAAAATTTGATTCAAATTATTATAAGAAATTATTTTAATAATAAAATGTTCTCGTTGTAGAACCTTGAAAAGAAAAGAGAGTTCAATTTTACCTCAAAGAGGAATATTATAAATGAAAAATATTCCCTTATAAAATTCATAGGATTTGACTTTAATAAATAAAAACATGGGAATCATAAAGTCTTAAATATACCAAGAAAAAGAAAAATGACAGAATATTTATGAAATTTACAAAAACATATTAAAAATATCTAATGACTATGAAAGCGATAGATTGAGGGTGATAGAGAACATACCCATAAGAATGGAAAAGAGTAGAAAAGAACCCATACAAATAATGTATCATATGATCATTGAATACAAAGTAGAGGTGTAGAGATAAGTAGTGCATCAAAAAGAAATCAAAATCTATAAGTCATAAATTCAATACATAGGTTATAAGATAGATAATAGATTATAGAAAATAGAGAAACAATTTTTTAAAATAAAGTCTAATTATAAGAGAAAATATATTACCTTCAGTCATGGATTAATTCATATGTCCTATAACATCCTAAAAAATTAACATATATTTATTATTTACCTATGTAAAAGTATTATTAAATTTTATCTCATAGTTGTTATTATTTTAATTTAATTTATTTACATGTATTATTTATTTATTAGATTAATTTTACCTGTGTCATTCATTTTGTTATTTTTTCACTCATGATTCCTGATGTAACATCTTATTTGGAGAAGCTTGAGGGGTGTTTTTTTAGAAAAATAAAATAAAATAATGATAAAGGATAATAGAGTTTCTTCTATTTATGTGAAAAGGATAATCTATATTAATTCAGAAAATTAAGTGAGAAAGTGGCCCTTGTATTTTGGTAAATAAGAGCGATGTTGGTTTCATGGTGAAAAACCTATTAATATATATATTGTTGAGTTAGTATTAAAATTTAATGATATGAGATGAACTTGGAGGTGAAATTTCAATAATAGTTCTAATAATTTAGAGATGTTTAATGTTTAATATGGATGATAAAATGTTGTAGAAATCCTTGATAATCTGGATTTAAAATGAATACGATGGGATTAACATTTAAGGGAAGAGGTAGTTAAAGATAGAAAATCTATTCCTAATTTATCTTTTATAAATTATGGTATATAATAGTTTCTATAATCCCTTGTATGAAGGATTTTAAAGGCTCATATTGAGTCTAGAAATGAAGTTAATTGAAGTAAATTATATACTATAACTTGATTAATTATAAATGTTTTTAATGTAACATACAAAGAAAGATATAGAGGCTACGTATTAATATAATAATTCCTTAATTTTTAACTATTATTAAGTTATGTTATGAGTTTTATATAGCCTATAATATTTTTGAAGTCATCTTGAAATAATTTTCTAAATTTTTTAATGTACATGTCTTTGAAATTTGAAAAATCCCAAAACCATAAGGTTGAAGAAAATGTATCTATGAGTAGACTATTAGGAACATTCACTCTTACTTGTAAATAGAAATATTTTATAATCATAATGTTGTGCAACAATTAATTTCATTTTAACGGTCATTCATTCATGTAAATAATGATTCATAAACCATAATCATGGTTCCCCCAAGGGTTATTTGAGTTTTCTAATAAAGACTATTTACAAAATCATGATCATCGTAAGCTTGAACATCAAAATCATGAGAGTATAATCATGAGGTACCATAATAATAATTTTACTATTATAAATATTATAAGTTTACAAAATTCAAATTTTTTGGAAAATTAAAATCTGATGATGCTAATTAATATTTCTATGTGGTAAAAAAATCACACTCAAATTGTCATTCTATTTTCAATGGCCTGAAGGTTTTAGATTTTTGTTTATTTTTTGGATAATCCACTTTTTAATGGGGCTTAGAGGGAACCCTTACATCACCCATAAGTCCAATGCCACAAGTCCTAGTACATGATCTGAAGGACCAAATACCAGACTACACATCGAACTACCCCTACCCATCATCTACGTCATTGATGGTGCCTAGTTCTCTACCTCATATGACTGATTAACTAGTATTTACCCATGAAGAGAGGTACAGTTCATAGTACCAATTTTTATTTTCAAACCCTCTTTTCCTTCCCAATCTAGTTAGTTATACATTGGTGTAAGCTACTTGATCTGAATCCACTTCTAGGGCCTGGTACTATGTGTTTTGTCCTAATTTCTTCTAGTCCTGGAGATCCTTTGGCTCAAAAGGGCTTTTCTCAAAGGCCTGAGGTGGCATAGAGGCCCATTGGTCCAATGTTTTATGGTGTTCCGTAGGCCATATGTCTCATAAGCCTAATATGATAGCCCAAATTTCTAAATTGGAGGAATATTTTTTGATGCTACATTACCATTATAGTACTTACTATAGTGATGCTATAGTTCTACTATAGTAACCTAGAAATATACCTCCACCAGGATTTGATCTTGGGTTTAATATATGATTAAATGGTGTGTTAAACACTTATTGGTTAATAATCTTCATGTTAGGGGAATGAAGATTAATGAAAAATGAATATATGAGAGTTTTTCAGGTTTGAAAATGGATTCTTTAGCAGTATTTTAATTTTTACGAAAATTATACATGTTGATGAAAGGTATTCCTTTCAAGTATTTTAAACATCATGATTCTGTGATTGGATATGATCCAAGCCTTGATATGAAAATATTGAAATGAAGAGAGTAAAATAATATCAATGATTTTATTATTTATTTTCATGAATAATATAGTCATTGAAAGTTTTGATTCTTTGGATATAATCCACCAGTTTAAAAATAAAAAATCATTTTTGATTTAAACATGATGAAGATAAATAAGGGAAGAGTTGTAAGTGATAAAATTGGTGGTCTAAATAGTAGGATCTTTAAAAATATAGACGTGTCTATCCTAAAAATGAGAAACTCTAATATTTATACTTTGTATTTTTATATAACCATGATGATTGATATTGTGATGGTGTGTATTTAGTTTTTAGGAAGTTAAAGTTGAGAAAGTTTCAGAATACATGAAGATACATTATGTTGAGAATAAGAATCTGTGAGTTAATAGAGAAGAAAAAGAAGACGATCAATGAAAAAATATTAGTGGTGTTATCGAACAAGTATAAAAAATATAATGTTGAATGTGTTTCAAAGAAAGAGGATAAGATGAGTTGAGTCGGCTAAATTATTCTTCATGATTTATTTAGTTGAGGAATAAGATAAATATATGTTGAGAAAGTCCACTTTTTGTGAATTTATAATGATTTTCCAAAGACAGATGAAGGATTTTTGATTTAGTTGATTGAATCCTACAAATAGTTTATGTATGAAGTTGATGTTGTCATGTGTGTGTTTTCTACATTGTAATAAGTGTAATTGAATATTTTTTAGCACATGAAGACTTTGTGTGAGGAATTAGATCTAAATTTGTGTGTACAGTGACAACCCTATTCATTATTCTTGATGTACTTTTAGAAGAATAAGGAAGTTGAAAAGTCCAACAAGTTAAATTCCATTTTGGTAACTGTGGGAAATCGTATAAATATCCCTCCACATATGTAATATAGTAAAATAACTTAACATATATAATATGATGAACCTTATTTCTTTATAGTCCATATAAAACCATTTTACAAAATAAAATTATTATAATAGATATTTCGTGTCTCAATGAGAGTAGAATATGATAAGGGGTAGGCTTACCACATCAACGCTATACCTTGTAAAAAATATCATGTTTTATATTTTTTCATTTATATTAAACATTGTATGAATTTGTTCATTTTTGGATAAAATATAAAAATATCAATTTTATCATAACTGGCCTTATAATTTTGTATAACCAAAGGGATGGAATGAAATTAAAAGAAGAAATCGTTTTTGGCACAAATTGGTCACACATGATTTATCCCCATCTCAAGCGTGTATTAACAATTCCACTAGGACTCTCAATTGATATCAGATCTTAGGTTCACTAATATTGGATTTATTTTATACAATAATAATTTTATTAGAGTAAATGCTATCTTTATTTGGATCAATAAAATTAGTTCTACTTGTTATTAAAATGTTACATGAATTGCTGTATTGAAATTGAAGTACCTCAGATGAAAGAATCTCATTCCATTATAGTTAAGAGAGATTTTGAGGTCTTCTTAATTAAATTGAAAAATAAGTAGAACAATGTTCCCTTGAAGAATTGAAATGGATAAAATATGATAGATGAAACACCATTAGCTTAATTTAAATCAAAATAATATGGGTTTATTATTTGAAATTACTATTTACTAGTCCTCAAATTATTCAAGTTCAAGTTTTGAGAAATATTCCATTGAATCCTCAAAATACATATACCCTTAGGTTTTGTATTATTTGAAAAATTACCCCAATGAAGTGGAAACTTATATATTTAGATCCATTAAGGGAATACAAAATGAAAAGTCAAAACTGAAAGAAGAAGTTGATTCTACGGAACAATAAACAGCAAGGAAACTAAGTTATTACAACACTCTCACATATTTGGTGAATGTTAAAGGAGAAACTATCTCACATTACAATTAAAGAATTTTAGTGGTTAATCATAAATTAAAAATATCACTCTATGAGAAAAAAAATTATTAAAGCGGTAGTTAAAGAGTCATTATATAAAATAGAGATGGTTCATAAGTAATCCATGACTGTTAAAAACTCACATTTGGTAGTAATGGTAAAAATGATAAATCATATGGATAACAATTTATTAAAGAAAATGCAAATTCATAAAGATCAAACTCAAAATTTGAAAACTGAATTGGATTAATGGTTGAGATTAATTGAATATGAGATAAATTTTATCAGAATGAAATATATTGAGATATAAATCAAGATAAATAATTTGGAATCTATATAACATTGATGCTCCAAAAAAATAATTTTAAATAATATGACACAAAAACCATTATAATGTAGTCTTCCATCAAATAATACTCAAATAATTGAAAAAATAAGCTTCATATCATCTTTTTAATAACCCAGTAAAATCTAAAAAAAAAGATATCACACAATAAAATTTAATTATTTAGAAATAAATATATTTTTTTGGAATAAAGAAATAAAATAGTTAAAAGCTACATAAATATAGAAGAAAAAAATTACTAAAACATACAACAACATACACTACTACAAACACGGCCTTTATCAGCGCTAAAATTGGCCTTTATCAGCGCTAGAAAAGCGCTGATAAAGCCAGCATAGATAAAGGGGGGCTCCCTTTATCAGCGCTCCGAAAAGCACTGATAAAGGGGTTCTTTATCAGCACTTTCAATTTAGCACTGATAAAGAACCCTTTTATCAGCGCTTTTAAAAAAGCACTGATAGAAGTTAAAAAAATTAAAAAAATTAAAAAATACTGCCAATCGGGGGGGGGGCTTTTATAGCGCTTGAACCCCCCCTTTTACAGCGCTTTTCGGCCCCTATACATCACCCCACGCACCCCACGCACCCCCTCCACCCTTTAACAGCGCTTGCTCCAATATTCCCCATGCGCGCGCACCCCTGCCTCTACCAAGATTTGAACTCGAGACCTCCCCCCTGCGCGCCTAAGCCCTTACCACTACTCTATTTTGATTTGCTTTCCAATTCATGATATCTCTCTATATATATATTTAAATATTTAGTTATATTTATTCGTATAGTAATATATATTTATATTAATATATATATATAGTTATATTATAATATATATATATATAGTTATATTATAATATATATAGTAATATTAATATATATATAGTGGTATTAATATATATCTATATCTATATATATATTTAGTTATATTTATTCGTATAATAATATATATTTATATTAATATATATATATATTGTTATATTAACATATATATAGTTATATTAACATATATACGGTTATATTAACATATATATAGTTATATGAATATATATTTATATAGTTATATTAATATATATATATTGAGATATTAATATATATATTTTTGGTGATATTAATATATATATTTATAGTAATAATAATATATATATATATATGTAGTTATATTAATATATATATAGTTATTAGATTAATATATATATAGTTAGATTAATATATATATATAGTTAGATTAATATATATATATATAGTTAGATTAATATATAGGTATATAAATATTCATATATTTGTATTTTAAATAAAATGGATATTAGTTATTATTTAGATAAAGCTAATATATTTTATATGTAAATATGTTTAATTATTTATTTAAAAAATTTAATTTTTAGGTGAGAATATATAAAAAATATGTACATATAGTTATATATTTGATTATAAATAGCAGTTCATTATAAAAAAAGATGAAATTTCAAAGACATAATATCAATATTAATGTAATACCTTGGAATAAATTCATTCACCACCAAGAAAAGCCAATAATACCCCCTTAAACGAGTTTGAAAATCCAAAAAATGTTAAAACAATCTGGGTACCCCGACAAAAAACTCAGTTTTGGAGGCCTTATGGGCCTCTTTTGGCCTTTAAAAACGCTTGACTAGGGTTCCCCCGGGTCACAGCGACGTAGAGCTCGTCGCAGGCTTCGATTTGATATGTTCTAGAGCTCAAACGGACACCCGGATCAAAAGTTATGGCCGTTTGAAGTTTGAGTTGCGTTTTCAACATATTTTGGATCTTTTTTTAATTTTTTTAACTTTTTAGTCCTCAAATTGTTATTAAATGACTATTACTCCATAATGATTATAAAAATATTAATTAAAAATATTTTTTTAGTTTTTTAAGAAGTCATTTTCACTAAATATCATATATATTAAGTATAATAAGTGTAAATGTACATTTATACTTATCTAAAATATATTTTAAAATTATATATTATATTTATATAACAATATAACTATATTTATATATTAATATATTAATATATTTATAATTTGTTTTTGAAGCCGACCCTTTATCAGTGCTAAAAAAAGCGCTGATAAAGGCCCCCCTTTATCAGCGCTACTAAACAAGCGCTGATAAAGGGGGGCCCTTTATCAGCGCTTTTTCATTAGCGCTGATAAAAGGGGGCACTGCGAAAAACTGTTTTTGTGGTAGTGATATTAAGTATGAATAAACATATTTTTAATAATTTTTTTCCTAAAAAATATCCCATGTTTTAGGTGTTCCAGTCCAAAAAGTATAAAACACGTAAATTTGGAAAGATCACAAAAAAATGTAAAATAAAAAAGAATAACTGGGGGATGTTGGTGATGTTTGTGAGATAGGCATAGGGATATTGATTATTAGTATAATATTTAATCCTATGGATATTATATAATCCCTGAATCAAGGAAATAATATATAAAATCAGATCCAAACCTATTGGAAGGAATAATATTTTATAGAAAATGAAGATTCTGCATTTGATGAAGAGGTATGGAAGCTTAGGAAAAAACTGTAAATTTTTATCAAATTTGGTAACTAGTATGATGAGTTTTGGGTTGTTATAACCCAAAATTTCTCTTATGTTAAGGAAATAATAACCCATTAATAGTGAATAAATAAGGGGAATAAAAAAGTGGTGTCTTTGTTAGGTTTTAAATCAGTTTATAAGGTTTTGAATAAATTAAAACCAAATAATTTTTCAAAGAATATCTAGAAATATGTTCAAATAATAAAAGAAAGGTGCTTATTTTCTGTAAGAGAGGACACATCATAGATCATGGAAAATATTAATTAAATTCAATGTGAAAGGTAAAATTATGGAATCCAAAAGATAATTCATACAAGAAATATGTCTTTGTATTATATTTTTGGCCATAATTCATTTTAATGAAGATGAAAAGATTCCCAAGAAGTGTAATAAAAAAGTGTTTGATGGTGTGTTTAGAAGGTGAAAAATGAAATTCCATATTAGAAAAAAAAATTCCTAACATGCATGCCTTAATAAGAAAATTGGATTAAAAATATGGTAAAATATCCAATAACACATTATTTCATGATGGTTATTGTGAAAAAGGGTATCATTATATAAATGTAGAAGGATGAGAATATAAATAACGTGTACTTAGACATATGTCTAGAAATGTTACAAGAGTCTAGGAAATTTGGGCAAGCAAAAAATAAAGAAAATTTTCTATTTTTCAAAGTGGTTTAGCCTATTGTCACGACCCGTCCCATGGGGCCCATATCGTGCCTACCCCAAGCCCGCCTTCCATAGGCCAGGGGCTGGCGACAAGCACCAAGGGCGTAATTCCCTAAAACTGGGAAGGCATTGCGTTTATAAATCGTAAACACACACAACCAGAGTCCAAGAGGAAGCAAACAGTAATTAAAAATTGTATAAAAAGGGTACTGCAAGTAAATGGGGGACAGAATACAAGACCAACTATGAAGTACAAATACAACTGAAAACAAGTACAACTAAGAAGGGACAAACAACTGAAAGGTGAAAGCAACTCCTAGATCGTCCTTAGGGGTTCCTACCTGAAGGGTATGTACAAATGGCGTCCTCAGCACTCCATGTCCGTCATACTCCAATGTTTACCAAAATGTCATAAGGTCCACCTTCGGGTACCTTCCAGTCCTGGTGCTCTCAGCCTCCGTCAGTGATGTCCGTCGTCTGCATCCAACACAACAAAGTGCGGGCATAGCCCGTGCATGGGTGAGTATAACGATACTTAGTAGGGACCCCGAGACCTTCATGGTCTCACAAAATCCAACAAGGATAAACCACAAAGTATGATTTCAAAGGATAACCATTACATAGGTATATGCCCAAACATATACCTAAGTTATCAAGTAACTCATCTCAATCATGAAGAAAACACAATGTTTATTGACTCAGCTCAAACCAGGATGTTTCATTATCAAAACCACGGCTGCTAGATAACTCCTCCTCTATTGAGTACAGTGGTCATGTCGCGACACCGAGGCACTTCTCACTAACCTTAGGCTGTTGAGGTACTTCTCCTTTCGAATACTGCGGGTCTACTGTATTTTGGGCACTCATTTGTCACAACCCCCCTCCCCAGGCCATGAAAATTATCATCTGACCCCATGGGTATCCTATAATACCTTGGTTTCCCTCCCAGCACACCATAGGCTATTACTAACTAGGGTCGCTTATCAGACTAACGACTGTCCCGACAGGCCAACACTTGTTCTTTCAGTGTGTTTTTTCTTCACTCACACACACTGGGAAACTTCCCAGAAGGTCACTCATCTTAATTACTACTCCAGGCCAACCATTCTTAACTATGGGGTTCTAATCAGGTAGCCTTCAAAAAAGAAAGGTGCACCTTGTGGACATGGGTAGTAACATTTAGCCTTTTAAGTCACACTTTTACAAGGGTGTTACTTTATCCACCCATTCAAAGCACAACGCCCTCGTTGTGGACCCCAAGCCTCAAACCCAGGCAGTGCCTAGCACTTCCGGCTGGGTATTTTTGCTGATACCATTTTTCACGACCTGCCTCCCCAGGCCATGAACCTTGTCATTTGACCCCATGGGTCTCCTGTAATACCTTGGTTTCCTTCACAGCACACCAGAGGCTATTACTCACTAGGGTCTCTTATCAGACTAATGACTATCCCCACAGTCCAACACTTGTCCTTTTAGTGTGTTTTGTTCTCACTCACATACACACTAGGACACTTCCCAAAATGTCACCCATCCTGATTACTACTCTAGGCCAAGCATGCTTAGCTGTGGGGTTCTAATCAGGTAGGATCCCAAAAATAAAGGTGCACCTTGTTTACATGGGTAGTAATATTTAGCCTTCTAAGTCTCACTTTTCTAGGGGTGTTACACCTATTATAACTAATAAGACAGTCTAATCAGAAATTAAATCATTCTATACAAGATATCATATATTTTGAAAACTATGGAGAATGAAAATATGAAGAGTGGTAAATATTTAGAGAACATGTATTTGGAGTTATAAGATGATAAATATCTATCATACCTATTTCCATAACTGAAGAATCTATAGAGATCCACATTATTCTCATATTATGTTGGCTATTCATCATGGAAGAGGGAATCAAAGGTGAATCATGAAAAGTAATATAAATTGTGAAAGATGTAATTTCCATAATACATGAAATATCATCCATTATGGACTTTAGCCAGTGGTATTTACCTTTCAATTGGCATTAGGCATCTCTAATAGTAATATAAATTCTTGAAAATAACCATGGTGAATAAAATAATATCATAACTTGAGGGTGATCAATCAAATGATGTAATTATACCATAAGTTTATAATTTTCTAATAATTCTAGAAATCCTAACATCCTCTATAATGGCTCTATATGGGGTGTGATTTTCATTATCCCAACTCTGTTTTCATTCATGTCATATATGGTTATGAAGGGGGTCTGCTTATCTAATATAATAGAAGAAAAAATAACTTCCACTTGAATTTTTTTGATCTTCATATTAATTTAATGCACAAGTTTAATGATTTCTTGAAAATTATGTGTAAATAATCATTTAATGTCGATGTTTAATTCGGTAACAAATTTAGGTGAATATATGGACATATTTTTTTCTAAAATTATCGCCCTTTTTTATACAAAGCATTAATCTATATGGGCCAAGATTTAATGAGTTGACGACACATTTTTTACACAATTTCATGCCTCGCTTCTATCATTATTTAATAAAGAACTTGGGAAGTGGATGATATTATAGATGAGTAGTTTTTTATTGATAAAAATAAAGATAAAATCATCCCTATAATGGAAAATAATGGAGATAATAATTTTACCTACTTTGAATTTATTTTCAATTAGGGTGATACAATATACATTGAATTTAGATGTAATTATAGAAGTAAAAAAATCTAATGGGTGAGATCTAAGTACCCTTGGACTTGTAGAATCATGAGTTGTATTTGTTTCCAATTAAAAACATGTAAATTTATAATAATGGATAATTAAGTTTCTTCCAATGAAAATAAAAAAAATAATCTATCTAATTTGTAAAATTGAATTAAAAATTTTGACTGAAGGTTTCCCTAAAGAAAAAATGAAATTTCTTTATTTGTGAGAAACCCATTAATATCTATTTATTTTTGAGTTGTTTTAAAAGACTAAAGACATATTCTAATGTTTTAGGATCACTTTCTATAATAGTTATAAGAATTTAGATATGTTTAAATTTTAAGGTGTATATTAAACTATTTTTGACATCCTATAAAGATAAATTTTAAAATATTTTGCTAAGTTCAATGTTTGATTGAAGAGAGATCGAAAGATTGAGAATATATCCCTATGTTATCTTGCATGAAAGATGCATATAATAGTGTTTAACATCTATTGGATGAAAGCTATGAATGAATGATATTGAGGTCAAAAATAAAATTGTACTATGCTAAATGAAATATTCTAACTTGAGTATTTATAAATGTTAAATAAATACCTTGTAAGGAGGAAAAATAGGTTATAAATTATTCAAAAAATTCCTTAAATTACTTGGAACTGTTATATGGTGATTTGATGAGGTTTCCATTTCTTGGAGATGTTTTGATGCTATTGTAACATCCCATGTAAATAAATAATATTACATTCTAATGTTTATCAATATTTGTGAATAAAATGGTAATACTACTTTAAAGGGAATGCTATGCTCGATGGCGTACCCAATACGCAACAACGAGTTTCTTTGAAATCTTACGTTGCACACTAACAATATAATAATATTATAATAGTTAACGCCTAACTGTTGAAATGGAGGGAATGAACAGAAATAACTAAAAAATGATTACATATGTTTTCAAATATTTTTACATTTATCCAATAAATGTTAGAGGCTTAAAATCCAAAAGAATTAAATTTTAAGAATAAATACTCTAATATTTTTAAAATATTGTTTTACCGCCTTTTGATGGAGAACCTTTTTTAAATCAAACTTTTGACAGTTTTATAAGCTCTATTTGTCAAAATAAACCTATTATATATGATTGGGATATTGAAATTTACTTTGGTTAAATTTTTGGTATGTTTCTGACAATGTTCATTCTTTTTAATGAATAGTGAAAAATATTGCATTTTACATCACAACTGCTTTTTCATCTAATTTAAATATATGGTTAGATTATCTTTTTAATTTATTTTAAAGTTTAATTATAATATATTTTTACAATTTAATTCAATGGTGGTCATTAGAATTAATTTCACTTTGAAAATGGACATAAACAAGTGCCAAACAAGTGCCAAACTTTTCATTGGAAGTAATTTCACATTTCAATTGGATGTAAAAACAAGTCAATCTTTTGATAAGTTTTACTTCCTAAAAACCCGTCTTTTGTTTTGACAATGAGATTTACTTTTAAATTAATTACTACAATTTTTGTGTTTAGAATTTGATGAAATGGATTCCATATTTGGAATTATAAGGTCCAAATTCTGTAATTAAGACCCTTTTGTTTTTGGACAATATGAATTGTAACGACGGTAATTATCTTTAATTATCGTGTTTAATTAGTAATCAGGTAATTAACGGTAAGAAAAAAATGTCATAAAAATATAAAATGACCCCAACATGTGTCATAATGATAGTGGTGTTTTCATGGCTGACCATGGTATTCCTTGTGCCAACCATGGGACCCCATGAAATCACTTTACTATGATAGTGACCTTTTATCATATTTTTTTAAAGAAATGAAAATGTAACCAAATTATGTAACACCTAAGTAAAATAATTTCAATTTTCTCTAAATAAACTATATCTTAGACTATAAATAGTAATTGGAAAGCTAAAAATATTTCCTATATCATGATATTTGTTTTATAATTTTTTGACATTAAATAAATTATTTTATTTATGACACCGTGATGATGTGGTGATTACCTCATAAATGAACGATTTATATAAAATGAGAAGATAGGGTGAAATATAAGTCGTAAACTTATCACAAACCTATTGTATGGGTGGATTTGAAAACCTTATAACCTTAGCCTCTAAATACATCACTTTGGGACCTTTAAAATCCGAAAATCATTTTATAATAAAGTAATATTTTATAACTTTCCAAGAGTGCCCCTCCTCTTCTCTTATAAAAGACCCCCACCTCTACCACCTTACCCATACCTCTAAAGCCTTTTTCTTGGCCAACCCCTACCCATTTCATCTCTCCACATCCCTATATTCATCATTGAAGCCTCACCTTTGTCAGAATGTTCTTCAAGAAACCCTTTTGGTTCAAACCAAGAGGAGTTACCCGATTTAAAGGTAATGTCTTCACTTGTGTTCTTTTGTTTTATTTTGCTTCTCCAAACCCCTAAAATCATTTTATTACTTTATATTGTAACAAAAATAGTATATTAAATATAATAGTATGTTGTTATGTGAAGTATTCTAGCTACACATACACACACCTCCGTCTAATGGTTAAAGAACATATTGTTTCTGTGGATGGCGAATTACTGCCTCACGAAACGATGATTGTTCAATATTCTCTTAACACCATTCCTAGTGGCCATTATTATGTCACTTTATTTTATATATGATATATATGGTATTTATTTTTTCAATATTCTTCAGTATTTTATATTTAAAACATAACTTTATGCTTTGCATGTTGTGAAAATGAGATAATTTCATACGAGGATTGTGGACTACCGCCCCCTCAAGTGATGTGACTTGTTCATGAAATACATGGAATGTATAAAGAATGAAATTAATGAACTTATGTGACATATAAAACATATATATTATACTGTAATTATAATATATATATCTATCAATTATTTTTAATTCCATTAATATGTCAAGAAAATGAAAGTAGCGTTCATGCGTACGTACGACCTACCGTCTCCATGAACGGTGAATTTCATTTCCTTTTATCTATAAATGATATGGAATAGTATAAAATAAATATTTACTGGATATATATGATATTTAAATCATTAATACTATTCTGGTGATTATTTACTTATAACTACATGGACAATCATTTTCAAACAAGTTCATTTTTGACTCATGTACCAGACATCGACAAAAACGTCTAATATGAACTCACATTATTAACAAATTATTATAACATTATAATATGTGATATGAACTGAATAATAATATTTAAAGGATAAACTTAAGAAATTATAAATTTACCAATGTTTATTATTCAGGAATATAAAGAAACGAACAAGACAAGTCCGACTTGAGGTAAGGGATCCTACCTCTCTCTTTCTTTTTAAGTACTCTTTTTTATGTAACTTAAATTAAGCTCATGTTTCTTATGTTGGGTGATGTCCTTTTATATTCCTCTTTCTGTAAATTTTATGTTAATATGATGAGAGACCCTATTTGATCTCATCAATCCATTTTTGGAAGTTTTATTTGGTGCCGTTAGGCTGCCGAATTTTCATATGGGGATTTCCATCTCACTTTTTATTCCCATGAGATTCATGCTACATTGGCCACTATTTACTTTTGTGTGGTGTATGTAAAGACCATTATTTTACATTTTTTATAATATACTCTCATTTATGGGTAGTTACATCTTCATTTTATAACCCTTCTTTCATGGAGTGTATGTTTCGAAAGTTTCCCAAATCGGTAAGGGAACCTTTCACACTCCTCTTTAAAAAAGACTTATTTTGTTGTGTCTTTTAATTTACATATTTTTATGTTGGGATATGTTCTTCTATATCCTTATTGATCTAAATTTTATGTCCAAGCGATGAGATACCATTTTCTCTCTCATCAACTAATTTTATGAATTTTAAAGTGACGCCGTTAGGCAGTCGAATTTTACCAAGGGAACTTTTTAACCCAATTTCGATTTCTTTGGGATCAACATGTAGTTATTGAATATTTCATCCTTTGAATATGTTTTAATGACCTTTTATTGTTTTACACTTAATATCCACTTATATTGGGTGTATTTATATTTGTCACACATAATTTTGAGATTGATTTATCCTTAATTTAAGGAACCCTTCTTTATAAGGGATTTCATCTCATTTTACATTGAGACGTCATTTTTGTTATGCACCAATTCCCTCTTATATGGTGTATATACTGTCCTATGGAATATTATATCATTAATATATTTTTTCTCATGATATTATAATGTTCTGATTAAATTTTATTCCTCAATTATTGTATTCAAGTGTCTCTCATTTTGTTAAAAACCCTTTAACTAAAATATCGTTTTAAATGTTTTAATGATTTATTCTTATAAATATTTCTAATTAATATCCATGTTTTCAAAATTGTTATAAGGATTTATTTATAGGGATATTTATGGTTTAAAATGATAAAATAATCAAAGTGGTATGGGACACTTTGATTCAAAAATATTTTTATTAAATGTTTTAAATGGTTTTGAAAATGGGTTTTAGAATGGATTCATTGTTTAAATATCTTAAAATGTTATATTATTATTAAAATGTGGGAATTTTATGTTTCCTTTATGCATGTTATGTGTCATATGATTATGTTATAGTTCTTGGGAATTGTTTATGAAGACGGGTGGTTCTGTGATAAACTAAGGGTGGGTGAACCCGATATAGCTCTCCAATGCATTGGGTAATGTAAAGGAGTTAAATGCTAAGGATTCTCCGAAGAGATTTAGGTAATATACTATGATGGGTATTCCAAACGTAACCATGAGGGTTACTCCCTACGTAAGAATGTTATGATTCTCTCAAGTTACCTTTATTCCTTTTGATTTCTATTGAGTTATGCATAAATCTTATGATTTCATGAGGTATGTTAAATTGCTTATGTTTTATGAGTAATGTATGATTTCATTGATTCTTATGTTTACATGGAATGATTTTTTTCTATCCATACTATTATAACCCTTACTGAGCTTTTTATGATTATCCCAAGTTTTTGAAATGTTTTCACAGGACATAAAGTTGAATAGGGTTAAGGATGGGATCAAGGAAATGTCAGCCTGTCTAAAACAATGAACTAGACATGACTCTTTTGTTCAAGAGTTTTTATTTTTGTGAAAAAATGGAAGCTGAGTAGATGTTCCTACTTTGTAATCTTTGAGATGTAATAGTTATGTCCTAATTCCCTAAAACTCTAAACCTGAAAAGATCCTCATTGTGAATTATTCATTTAATTCAATAATAAGTAATTTTTAAGGTCGGGTCCTTATAGTTGGTATCAGAGGATGGTTTAGATAACTTTAGAGGTTAGAGTGTTAAGTGACAAGTTGTGTATAACCACAATGGTTATTATATTAGATAGAGTCATTGTTATTTTTGAACGCTGGAATGAGTTTGAGAGAACTTGGATAAGTATATCTTATTGTTTATCTTCCTCTTTAGTACATAATGATTTTGTTGATATACTCACACTGACATTTCGGGTTTTAGTAAATGGATGGATCTAGCAGGCACCAAAGTGACAATGGTTTTGAAGGAAACTTTGGTGGTTCTCTGATTAAGAGATTGGATGAAATGGGGGATTCAATGAGATATCTCGTGGTTATTCTAAACCAACTATCATGAGTCATGATCAACCACTTGAACCATGGTGAGTTCTCTAATGCATCATGTACGAGAGAACCAACTCGACATGGAAGTTCAGGTAATAATTATAAAGGTAACCATTTGGGTTTATATGATCCTTGAATTTGAGGCAATTACTGGTTAATACATTTTGGGTTGCAAAATGAATGTTGTTAGATAACCTTTGCGGTTAAAATATTTTATGGTTATTTTTGATTATTTTATCTCTTTTGGGGGGATTTTTTAAGAATTATATATTTTTTGAAAAAGGAAAACATGCAGACCGTGTGACACCCCTTCGCGTTGGATGAAGCTGCGGGAATCAAACCCACAACCAAAGTGCAATTGGTATTTATCGCCTACCACTAGACTACGTGAAGTCCCTGGTTAGTATGACTAATTATTTTTTTTAGTTGGATGATTTTACGAATCAAGAGTAAGCTTAATTTGGGTTATCTATGGAAATTATTAACCTATCAGGGAGGATATGTGATTAGGTTAATTACTTTTCAGTATGAGACTTTAAGAGCAACTGATTTTATTTGGAGATAAATGTTAATTTGTACCTTGGGAGACTATGTGATTAAATCCTTAAAATATTTGGGTTTCGATCTTAGTTGTGTTTACATTGAATAATTTTATGGATAGATGTTTATTGAATGGTCTTTGTTGAACTTTGGGTTTTGTTTGAAAAATTTTGGAGATTAGGAGTAGTTTTTCATTTTGTAAAAATAATATACTTTTTGGTTATTATCTAATCTCGTACTAAACTATTTGGTTTGGTTTTGGTTGATATCTAATGACATGAAAAATATATAGTTCTCTTTTGTGGATTAGGTGATTCTCATGAAGTTGATTATAGTTCTCTTAATGCGAACAAGTCTTCCTAAATACTCGTCTTTTGCAGAAAATATGAGTTTGATTAAGGAATCTAGTAAAAGTTGAAAGTCTATGTGACAAGTAAGTATGTTTCATTATGATTTAGTTAAGCTCAAAAATAAATTCCATAATGAAGAGTAACTTAAAACAAAAATGTTGTCTGTTAACTTTTCCTACTGGGGAATCGAATACCATTTAACCTATAACAAGTTTGTGATTTTCTTGTGGTTAACATTCTCCTAAACATGTTTACTATAACTCTCCATCAGAACATGACCCTTTTTTCTCTTCCATATCCATATTTTCATACTTGGAATCCTAGTATGGGTTAACTCGGGTGACCTTTGTACTTGTCTCCCTTTCTTCTAAAGTGATAGTTTTACTGATTCTTGTTCCGATGTGGGACTTTCAATGAAGTTTCCAAGCCCAATTCTGAAATTGCGAGGACACAATTCCCAAAAGGGTGGAAGGATTTAACATCCCATGTAAATAAATAATATTTCATTCTAATTTTTATCAATATTTTTGAATAAAATTTTAATACCACTTTAAAGGGAATTCTTTTCTTGATGGCGTACCCAATACGCAACAACAAATTTCTTTTAAATCTTACGTTGCACACTAATAATATAATAATATTATAATAATTAATGCCTAGCCGTTGTAATGGATGGCATGAACAGAAATAACTAAAAAATGATTACATATGTTTGTCAAATATTTTTACATTTATCCAATAAATGTTAGAGGCTTAAAATCCAAATGAATCCAATTTTAAGAATAAATACTCTAATATTTTTAAAAGATTGTTTTACCGCCTTTTGATGGAGAACCTTTTTTAAATCTAACTTTTGAAAATTTTATAAGCTCTATTTGTCAAAATAAAATTATTATTTATGATTGGGATATTGAAATTTACTTTGGTTAAATTTTTGGTATGTTTCTGATAATGTTCATTCTTTTCAATGAATAGTGAAAAATATTGCATTATACATCAAAACTGCTTTTTCATATAATTTAAATATATGGTTAGATTATCTTTTTAATTGGTTTTAAATTTTAATTAGAATATATTTTTATAATTTAATTAAATGGTGGTCATTAGAATTAATTTCACTTTGAAAATGGACATAAACAATTGCCAAACTTTTCATAGATATTGCTTCCAAAAAACCCGATATTTGTTTTGACAGCGGGAATTAACCATATCATTTATTAATGAAACTTCTATGTTTTGAATTTGGTAAAATCTACATCATTTATGAATGTGAAATATAAAATATATCTTAGGGTAAATTTTTGGTATTTTCCTGATAATGCTTTTTTTAATGAATAGTGAAAAATACAGTTTTTAATTCAAAACTTCCATTTCATCCAATTTATTTATATATTTATATTGTAATTTTAATGGTTTTTAAAGTATAATTAAATTATTTTTTTATCACTTAATACAATTTTGTTCATTGTAAGTAATTTCACTTTTCAATTGGATGTAAAAACAAGTCAATCTTTTGATAAGTTTTACTTCTTAAAAAAACGTCTTTTGTTTTGACAACGAGATTTACTTTTAAATTAATTACTACAATTTATGTGTTTTGAATTTGATGAGATGGTTTCCATATTTGGAATTAGAAGGTCCAAATTATGTAATGAATACTCTTTTGTTTTTGGACATTATGAATTGTAACGAGGATAATTATCTTTAATTATCGTGTTTAATTAGTAATCGGGTAATTAAGGGTAAGAAAATAATATCATAAAAATATAAAATGACCCCAACATGTTTCCTAATGCTATTTTTGGGGTCATTTCCGACCATGGTATGCCTTGTGCCAACCTTGGTTCCCCATAAAATCACTTTAGTGTGATAGTGACCTTTTATCATATTTTTTTAAAGAAAGGAAAATCTAACCAAAGTATGTAACACTAAGTAAAATAATTTTAATTTTGTCTACATAAACTATATCTTAGACTATAAATATTAATTTGAAATATAAAAATATTTCCTACATAATTATATTTTTTTTATAATTTTTAGACATTAAATAAATTATTTTATTTTTGACACCGTGATGATGTGGTGATTACATCATAAATGAACGATTTAAATAAAATGAGAAGATAGGGTGAACTATAAGTCTTAAACTTCTGAAAAACCTATTGGATGGGTGGATTTCAAAACCTTTTCACCTTAGCCTCTAAATATATCCCTTTGGGACCTTTGAAATCTGAAAAGAATTTTATAATAAAGTAATATTTTTTAACTTTCCAAGAGTGCCCCTCCTCCTCTCTTATAAAAGGCCCCCACCTCTACCACCTTACCCACACCTCTCAAGACTTTGGCTTGGAAAACCCCTGCCAATTTCATCTCTACACATCCCTCTATTCATCATTGAAGCCTCACATTTGGCATAATATTCTTCAAGAAACCCTTTTGGGTCAAACCAAGAGGAGTTACCCGATTTAAAGGAAATGTTTTCACTTGTGTTCTTTTGTTTTATTTTTCTTCTCCAAACCCCTAAACTCTTTTTATTCATTTATTTTTTAACTAAAAAAGTATCTTCAATATACTAGTATTTTTTTATTTGAAGGATTTGAGCTACACTTATACACACCTCCGTCTAATGGTTAAAGAACATACTGTTTCTGTGGATGGTGAATTACTGCTTCACGAAACGATGATTGTTCCATATTCTCTTAACACCTTTCATGGTGGCCATTATTATGTCACTGTATTTTATATATGATATATATGGTATTTATGTTTTCCATATTCTTCTATATTTTATATTTAAAACATACCTTTATGCTTCGCATGTTGTGCAAATGCGATAATTTCATATGAGGAAGTGTGGACTACCACCCCCTCAAGTGATGTTACTCGTTCATGAAATACATGGAATGTATAAATAATGAAATTAATCTACTTATGTGACCTATAAAACATATATATTATACAGGAATTATAATATATATCTATCTCAATTATTTTTAATTCCATTAATATGTCAAGGAAATGAAAGTAGTGTTCATGCGTACGTACGGCCTACCGTCTCCATGAACGGTGAATTTCATTTATTTTTATCTCCAAATGGTATGGAATATTATAAAATTAATATATACTGGATATATATTATATTTAAATCATTAATACTATTCTGGAGATTATTTACATATATCTACATGGACAATCCTTTTCAAACAAGTTCATTTTTGACTCATGTACCAAACATCGACAAAAACGCCTGATATGAAATCACATTTTTAAAAAATTATTATAACATTATAATATGTGATATGAACCGAATAATAATCTTTAAAGGAGGAAATTAAGCAATTATAACTTGAACAATGTTTATTATTCAGGAATATAAAGAAACGAACAAGACAAGTCGAACTTGAGGTAAGGGATCCTACCTCTCTCTTTCTTTTTAAGTACTCTTTTTTATGTAACTTACTTTAAGATCCTCTTTATTATTTTGGGGGATTTTATTTTATATTCCTCTTGATGTGAATTTTATATTAATATTATGAGAGACCCCATTTGATCTCATCAATCCATTTTTGAAAGTTTTATGTGGCGCCGTTAGGCTGCCGAATTTTCATAAGGGGATTTTCATCTCACTTTTTATTCCCATGAGATTCAGGCTACATTTGACACTATTTCCTTTTGTGTGGTGTATGTACTGCTCATTATTTTTACTATTTGTATAATATACTCTCATTTATGGGTAGTTACATCTTCATTGTATGACCCTTCTTTCATGGGGTGTATGTTTCAAAAGTTTTCCAAATCCGTAAGGGAACCTTTCACACTCCTATTTTAAAAAGACTTATTTTGTTATGTCTTTTAATTTACATATTTTTTTGTTGGGATATGTTATTTTATATACTTATTGATGTAAATTTTATTTCCAAGTGATGAGATACCATTTTTTCTCTCATCAACTAATTTTATGAATTTTAAAGTGACGCCGTTAGGCTGTCGAATTTTACCAAGGGAACTTTTTAACCCAATTTCGATTTCTTTGGGTTCAACATGTAGTTATTGAATATGTCATCCTGTGAATGTGTGTGAATGAACTTTGATTGTTTTACACTTAATATCCACTTGTATTGGGTGTATTTATATTTGTCACACATACTTTTGAGATTGATTTATCCTTAATTTAAGGATACCTTCTTTATAAGGGATTTCATCTCATTTTACATTGAGACTTCATTGTTGTTATGCACCAATTCACTCTTATATGGTGTATATAATATCCTTTGGAATATTATATCATGAATCCTTTTATTCTCATGATATTATATTGTTCTGATTAAATGTTATTCCTCAATTATTGTATTCAAGTGTCTCTCATTTTGTTAAAAACCCTTTAACTAAAATATCGTTTTAAATGTTTTAATGATTTATTCTTATAAATATTTCTAATTAATATCCATGTTTTCAAAATTGTTTTAAAGATTTATTTATATGGATATTAATGGTTTAAAATAATAAAATAATCGAAGTGGTATGGGACACTTTGATTCAAAAATATCTTTATTAAATTTTTTGAATGGTTTTGAAAATGGTTTTTAGAATGGATTCATTGTTTCAATATCTTAAAATGTTATAGTATTATTGAAATGTGGGAATTTTATGTTTCCTTTATGCATGTTTTGTGTCATATGGTAATGTTATGGTTCTTGGTAATTGTTTATGAATACGGGTGGTTCCGTGATAGACTAAGGGCGGGTGAGCCCGATATAGCTCTCCAATGCATTGGGTAATGCGAAGGAGTTAAACGCTAAGGTTTCTCTGAATAGATTTAGGGAATATACTATGATGGGTATTCCAAATGTAACTATGAGGGTTAGTTCCTACGTAAGAATTTCATTATGCCTCAAGTTACCTTTATGCCTTATAATTCCTATTGATTTATGCGTAAATCTTATTATTTCATGAGGAATGTTAAATTGCTTATGTTTTATGAGTAAAGTATAATTTCATTGATTCTTATTTATACATGGACTGATGTTTGATTTCCATACTATTATAACCCTATGTGAGCTTTTTATGCGCATCCCAGGTTTTTGAAATGTTTTCACCGGACATAAAGTTGAATAGGGTCAAGGATGAGATCAAGGAAATGTGAGGCTGTCTAAAACAAGGAACTAGACATGAATCTTTTGTTCAAGAGTTTTTATTTTTGTGAAAAAAATGGAAGCTGAGTAGATGTGTCTACTTTGTAATCTTTGAGATGTAATAGTTATGTCCTAATTCTCTAAAACTCTAAACATGAAAAGATCCCCAATGTGAATTATTCATTTAATTCAATAATAAGTAATGTTTAAGGTTGGGTCATTATAGTTGGTATCATAGGATGGTTTAGATAACTTTAGAGGTTAGAGTGTCAAGTGAAAAGTTGGGTATAACCACAATGGTTATTATATTAGATAGAGTCATTGTTATTTTTGATGACTGGAATGAGTTTGAGATAACATGGATAAGTATATCTTAGAATTTATCTTCCTCTTTAGTACATAATGATTTTTTTGATATACTCACACTGACCTTTATGGTTTTAGTAAATAGATGGATCTAGTAGGCACCAAAGTGACAATGGGTTTGAAGGAAACTGTGGTGGTTCTCTAATTAAGAGACTGGATGAAATGGGGGATTCAATGAGAAATCTCGTGGTTATTCTAAACCAACTACCAGGAGTCAGGATCAACCACTTGAACCTTGGTGAGTTCTCTAATGAATCATGTTTGAGAGGACCAACTCGACATGGAAGTTCAGGGAATAATTATAAAGGTAACCATTTGGGTTTATATGATCCTTGAATTTGAGGTAATTACTGGTTAATACATTTTGGGTTGCAAAATGAAAGTTGTTAGATAACCTTTGTGTTTAAAATATTTTATTGTTATTTTTGATGATTTTATCTCTTTTGGGGGATGTTTTAAGAATTATATTGTTTTGAAAAAAGGACAACACACAGACCGTGGGACAACCCGTCGCGTCGGACGAATCTGTGGGAATCAAACCCACAACAAAAGTGCAACTGGTATTTATCGCCTACCAGTAGACTACGTGAAGTCCCTGGTTAGTTTGACTAATTATTTTTTTAGTTGGATGATTTTATGAATCAACAGTAAGTTTATTTTGGGTTATATATAGAAATTATTAACCTATCATGGAGGATATCTGATTAGGTTAATTATTTTTCAGTAAGAGACTTTAAGAGAAACTAATGTTATTTGGAGATAAATGTTAATTTGTACTTTGGGAGACTATGTGATTAAATCCTTGAAATATTTGGGTTTCAATATTAGTTGGGTTTTCTTTGAATAATTTTATAGATAGATGTTTATTGAGTGGTCTTTGTTGAACTTTGGGTTTTGTTTGACAAATTTTGGAGATTAGAAGTAGTTCTTCTTTTTGTAAAAAAATATCCTTTTTGGGTATTATCTATTCTCATACTAAACTTTTTGGTTTGGTTTTGGATGATATCTAAAGACATGGGAAATATATTGTTCTCTTTTGTGGATTAGGTGATTCTCAAGAAGTTTATTATAGTACTCTTAATGCGAACAAGTCTTCTTAAATACTCATCTTTTGGAGAAAATATGAGTTTGATTAAGGAATCTACTAAAAGTTGAAAGTCTACGTGACAAGTATGTATGTTTCATTATGATTTAGTTAAGATCAAAAAAATTCCTCAATTAAGAGTAACTTAAAACAAAAATGTTTTCTGTTATTTTTTCCAACTGGGGAATTGAATACTGTTTAACCCATCACAAGTTTTGTGATTTTCTTGTGGTTAACTTTCTCCTAGAAATGTTTACTATCACTCTCCATCAGAACATGACCCTTTGTTTTCTCCTCCATATACATATTTGCATACTTGGAATCCTAGTATGGGTTAACTCGGGTTACCTTTGTACTTCTCTCCCTTTCTTTTAAAGTGATAGTTTTACTAACTCTTGTTCTGATGTGGGACTTTCAATGAAGTTTCCAAGCCCAATTTTGAAATTGGGAGGACGCAATTCCCAAAAGGGGGGAAGGATGTAACATCCCAGGTAAATAAATAATATTACATTATAATGTTTATCAATATTTGTGAATAAAATGTTAATACTACTTTAAAGGGAATGCTATGCTTGATGGCGTACCCAATACACAACAACGAGTTTCTTTGAAATCTTACGTTGCACACTAACAATATAATAATATTATAATAGTTAAAACCTATCCATTGTAATGGAGGGAATGAGCAGAAATAACTAAAAAATTATTGCATATGTTTTTCAAATGTTTTTACATTTATCCAACTAATGTTATAGGCTTGAAATCCAAATGAATCTAATTTGAAGAATAAATACTCTAATATTTTTAAAAGATTGTTTTACTGCCTTTTGATGGAGAACCTTTTTTAAATCTAACTTTTGACAATTTTATAAGCTCTATTTTTCAAAATAAACTTATTCTTTATTATTGGGATATTGAAATTTACTTTGGTTAAATTTTTGGTATGTTTCTGACAATGTTCTTTCTTTTTAATGAATAGGGAAAAATATTGCATTTTACATCAAAACTGATTTTTCATCTAATTTAAATATATGGATATATATTTTTTTTAAATTTGTTTTAAAGTTTAATTAGAATATATTTATACAATTTAATTCAATGGTGGTCATTATAATTAATTTCACTTTCAAAATGGACATAAACAAGTGCCAAACTTTTCATAGATATTGCTTCCAAAAAACCCGCTATTTGTTTTGACAGTGGAAATTACCTATATGATTTATTAATGAAACTTCTATGTTTTGAATTTGGTAAAATGGAAATCATTTCTGAATTTGAAATATCAAATATATCTTAGGGTTAATTTTTGGTATATTTCTGATAATGCTTTTTTTAATGAATAGTGAAAAATACAGTTTTTAATTCAAAATTGCCTTTTCATCAAATTTATTTATATATTTAGATTGTCATTTTAATTGTTTTTAAAGTATAATTACATTATTTTTTTTATCACTTAATACAATTTTGTTCATTGGATGTAATTTCACTTTTCAATTGGATGAAAAAACAATTCAATCTTTTGATAAGTTCTACTTCTTAAAAACCCATCTTTTGTTATGACAACAGGATTTACTTTTAAATTAATTACTAAAATTTATGTGTTTTGAATTTTATGAAATGGATTCCATATTTTGAATTCTATGTTCCAAATTATTTAATTAAGACACTTTTGTTTTTTGACATTATGAACAGTAATGACAGTAATTATCTTTAATTATCGTGTTTAATTAGTAATATGGTAATTAAGGGTAAGAAAATAATATCATAAAAATATAAAATGACCCAAAAATGTGTCCTAATGCTATTTTTGGTGTCATTGCCGACCATGGGATTACTTTTTCCAGCCTTGGGACCCCATGAAATCACTTTAGTGTGATAGTGACCTTTTATCATATTTTTTTAAAGAAAGGAAAATGTAACCAAAGTATGTAACACCTAAGTAAAATAATTTTAATTTTGTCTATATAAACTATCTATTAGACTATAAATAGTCATTGGAAAGCTACAAATATTTCCTACATCATGATATTTTTTTTATAATTTTTAGACATTAAATAAATTATTTTATTTATGACACCGTGATGATGTGGTGATTACCTCATAAATGAATGATTTAAATAAAATGAGAAGATAGGGTGAAATATAAGTCTTACACTTGTAAAAAACCTATTTTATGGGTTTATTTAGAAAACTTATAACCTTATCCTCTAAATATATCCCTTTGGGACATTAAAAATCCGAAAATAATTTTATAATAAAGTAATATTTTTTAACTTTCCAAGAGTGCCCCTCCTCTTCTCTTATAAAAGGCCCCCACCTCTACCACCTTACCCACATGTCTCTGGACTTTGGATTGGCCAAACCCTGCCCATTTCATCTCTACATATATCTATATTCATCATTGAAGCCTCACCATTGGCATAAGGTTCTTCAAGAAACCCTTTTGGTTCAAACCAAGAGGAGTTACCCAATTTAAACGCAATGTCTTCACTTGTGCTCTTTTGTTTTATTTTTCTTCTCCAAACCCATAAACACTTTTTATTCCTTTATTTTGTAACAAAAAAAGTATCTTAAATATACTAGTATGTTGTTATGTGAAGGATTAGAGATAAAATTACACACACCTCCGTCTAATTATTAAAGAATATACTGTTTCTGTGGATGGCGAATTACTGCCTCACAAAACGATGATTGTTCAATCTTCTCTTAACACCTTTCATGGTGGCCATTATGATTTCACTGTATTTTATATATGATATATATTGTATTTATGTTTTCCATATGCTTCTGTATTTTATATTTAAAACATACCTTTATGCTTTTCATGTTGTGCAAATGCGATAATTTCATACGAGTAAGTGTGGACTACCGCCCCCTCAAGTGATGTGACTCGTTCATGAAATACAAGGAATGTATAAAGAATAAAATTAATGAACTTATGTGACCTATTAAACATAAATGTTATACTGTAATTATAATATATATATCTCTCATGTATTTTTAATTCCATTGATATGCCATGGAAATGAAAGTAGCATTCATGCGTACGTACGGCCTACCGTCTCCATGAACGGTGCATTTCATTTCTATTTATATCAAAATGTTATGGAATAGTATAAAATGAATATATACTGGATATATATGATATTTAAATCATTAATACTATTCTGGAGATGATTTACTTATAACTACATGGACAATCATTTTCAAACAAGTTCATTTTTAACTCATGTACCAAACATCGTCAAAAACGTCTGATATGAACTCACATTATTAACCAATTATTTTAACATTATAATATGTGATATGAACAGAATAATAATCATTAAAGGAGGAAATTAATCAATTATAAATTGACCGAAGTTAATTATTCAGGAATATAAAGAAACGAACAAGACAATCAGACATGATGTAAGGGATCATACCTCTCTCTTTCTTTTTAGGTACTCTTTTTTATGTAACTTACATTAAGATCCTCTTTCTTATGTTGGGGGATGTTATTTTATTTTCATCTTTCTTTAAATTTTATGTTAATATGATTAGAGACCCTATTTGATCCCATCAATCCATTTTTGGAAGTTTTATGTGGCGCCGTTAGGCTGCCGAATTTTCATAAGGGGATTTTCATCTCACTTTTTATTCCCGTTAGATTCATGCTACATTGGCCACTATTTCCTTTTTTTGGTGTATGTAATGACCATTATTTTACTATTTGTATAATATACTCTCATTTATGGGTAGTTTCATCTTCATTGTATGACCTATCTTTCATGGGGTGTACGTTTCGAAAGTTTCCCAAATCGGTAAGGGAACCTTTCACACTCCTCTTTTAAAAAGACTTATATTGTTATGCCTTTTAATTTACATCTTTTTATGTTTGTATATGTTCTTATATATCCTTATTGATGTAAATTTTATGTCCAAGTGATGATATACCATTTTCTCTCTCATCAACTAATTTTATGAATTTTAAAGTGATGTCGTTAGTCTGTCGAATTTTACCAAGGGAACTTCTTAACCCAATTTCGATTTCTTTGGGTTCAACATGTAGTTATTGAATATGTCATCCATTGAATATGTTTGAATGACCTTTGATTGTTTTAAACTTAATATCCACTTATATTGGGTGTATTTATATTTGTCACACATAATTTTGAGATTTATTTATCCTTAATTTAAGGATACCTTTTTTATAAGGGGTTTCATCTCATTTTATATTGAGGCTTCATTGTTGTTATGCACCAATTCACTCTTATATGGTGTATATAATTTCATTTGGAATATTATATCATGAATCCATTTATTCTCATGATATTATAAAGTTCTGATTAAATTTTATTCCTCAATTATTATATTCAAGTGTCTCTCATTTTGTTAAAAACCCTTTAACTAAAATATCGTTTTAAATGTTTTCATGATTTATTCTTATAAATATTTCTCATTAATATTCATGTTATCAAAATGTTTTTAAGGATTTATTTATATGGATATTAATGGTTTAAAATGTTAAAATCATCAAAGTGGTATGGGACACTTTGATTCAAAAATCTCTTTATTAAATTTTTAAAATGGTTTAGAAAATAGTTATTAGAATGGATTCACTGTTTCAATATCTAAAAATGTTATATTGTTATTGCAATGTGGGAATGATATGTTTAATTTATTCTTGTTTTGTGTCATATGATTATGTTATGGTTCTTGGAAATTGTTTATGAAGACAGGTGGTTCTGTGATAAACTAAGGGTGGGTGATCCTGATATAGCTTTCCAATGCATTGGGTAATGTGAAGGAGTTAAACGCTAAGGTTTCTATGAAGAGATTTAGGGAATATACTGTGATGGGTATTCCAAACGTAACCATGAGGGTTACTCCCTACGTAATAATTTTATGAATGCCTCAAGTTACCTTTATCCCTTATGATTTCTATTGAGTTATGCATAAATCTTATGATTTCATGAGGTAGTTAAATTGCTTATGTTTTATGAGTAAAGTATGATTTCATTAATTCCAATGTATAGATGGACTGATGTTTTCTTTCCAGACTATTATAACCCTTACTGAGCTTTTTATGCTCATCCCATGTTTTTGAAATGTTTTAACGGGTCATAAAGTTGAATAGGGTCAAGGATGGGATCAAGGAAATGTCAGGCTGTCTAAAACAAGGAACTAGACATGACTCTTTTGTTCAAGAGTTTTTATTTTTGTGAAAAAAAATTGAAGCTGAGTTGATGTGTCAACATTGTAATCTTTGAGATGTAATAGTTATGTCCTAATTCTCTAAAACTCTAAACATGAAAAGATCCTCAATGTGAATTATTCATTTAATTCAATAATAAGTAATGTTTAAGGTCGGGTCCTTATAGCTATACTAAACTAATTTGAGAAATTCTAGAATATACCTATCTTGAAAATTTTCCAAAGTATAGAAATATAAGGATGTAGTAGTGGTATCAATGAGAAGACCATAAGGATAATTCAACCTTATAAAAATGATGAAAATTTCATAAATATGAAGGAACATAAGAATGAAGTCCACCAAAAGGGTCATTCATCCTTATATATTAGGATAAACCGAAAGTAAGAATGATTCTCATCTAGAACATTTGAGATTTCCTATGTGGTTCATTATTCTATTCTTGATCACCATAATCATGAATTCCATAATAATGAGCATGTATGTATGAACTCCTATAAGAATCATTTCACCCTTATGAAAATCTTTAGTTTCTAAAATTTAGGATTTCAAAATAATTGAAATTAGATGATGTTGAAGATGAATTTTACATGATATAAAACATAAAAAAAATATTCAAGAATTAAAATTATTTGAAAATGATCTTCAATATTGGGGAAAGATGATCAAAGTAAGGACGATTTTTGAGAAACATTTTTAAGTATAAAAATGGAGTCCTTAAATGTGTTTTAATTCAGATGGAAATTATACAGGTTTATTAGAGAGATTATCTCAAGTATTTTTGAACCTCATGATCCAAATATTTTCTATGATACAAGACATGATAAATGAAGGATGAAATTAGGAGAATATTATAATTTTAATAGTATATTTATTTATTTCCATTAATAATTCTAGAATTGATTATGTTGGGGATCAATATATACTACAATATCTTATATAAAATAAAAAAATTTCTAATTAAATAACATATATTATAAATAAGGGTTGATATATTGGTGATAAAATGTTGTTTTAAATTTTTTTTCAGGAAACAAAGTTGTTTCCATTATAAAAATAAGAAAATATAATTCTTTTATTATGTATTTTAATACCAAAAATAAGAATAATATGTGGATTTTTTAAATTTTTTATTATGTAAGATGAAATATATCATGCTATAGAATAAATGAAGATAAATTTAGTCCAGATAATGTTTGAAGAGAAATTGAAAACTAAATAAGGGTATTTTTTTAGACTCATAGAGTTGAGAAAATGGGATCGTGGGAACACTCCCATGTGAAGTATTAAAAATTAGAGTATTTTTGTGTGTGTAGAGTTATTTATTAATATGAATTTAAATTTTTATTAATAAGAAACTGACACAATGAAAATTGTTTTCGACTACTGTATAGTGATAGTCAATAGGAGAAAAAAAAAGTATTCTTTATATTCATAAAAAAAATAATTATGTGAGATATGAGAAGAATAAATTTATCATAAATAAGGAAATTTTTGTGAGATATTAGAGAGAAATAATTATACTATTATAGAAAAATAAAAGTGTAATTTCTGAAAATATGAAAAATAGATACCACTTTTTTTTCGAAGAAAGAGAAGAATATTTGAGTGAGTTCGTTGTTTTTCTAGACAGATTCATTCAATGAAAATAAAAAAGTCGAGTTGATACAAGACGATCTACATGGATTTATTCTAATTATCTAATGGTAGTTAATCACCCTTCATGTTAGTTTATTTAATATTATTAACATATTTTGTAAGAATTGGAAGCAGTGTTGTGTCAGGAGTCTAAGTTTCCCCAAGTGATATTCAGTATATTATTGTATAAAAAGACTTTAAGGTAAGGAAGAAGATTGAATTTGTGGGTGTGTTGAAATAATTGTTCAGTATTTGTGATCATATTCATGATGAGGAAGGAATAGGTGAAGACAAGCTAGAACGATGCCAGTTTCAAGGCTTTGGGTTATAGTGTAAAGATATTTTATCTTGGGTAATATAGTGATATCATTTCACCTATATAATATGGTGAACCTGGTTTCGGTATAATCCTTTGAAACCAAGTTTAATTGATAAAATTTTTTATGGATAATCCATATCTCAATAGGATTTTACCATATAAAGGTATAGATTTACCATACCAGAGTTTAACATTATAAAAATAGAACATATAGATTTCTTTTTTACAATCTACATTACATGTTTTTATGACTTGTTGGGTATAAGATAAAAGGATCCATTTGTGTCTTAAGGGAAAATTGAGGTTAAAGAAACCAAATGTTTGGAATAAACAAAGAAAGAAGAAATTGTGTTTCTATAAAAATTATCCACTACGGATTTACCACACTCTCAGCTGTTTCTACACGATCTTGCATGGCCTCTCAATTCCATATAAGAATGAATTTATGTATAACAACTAACATTCACTCTTAAATGTTTCTATAGAGAAAAAGGTTTTATTGACATGTTTACATTTAATTATCGATGGAAGATAGTTCTATAGTTATAAATAATATATTTTTCCATAGTAAGCCTATTTTAAATTTTTAAAGTTAATTCTATTTTAAACATTTATTATCAATATTGTCTTTATTATTTTATCATTTCAGAATCATAAACATGATATTACTAGATTTTTAATGTCATATTAAATTAAGAAATCAATGTTAAAAAATATACATTAATGGAATATGTGAAAGATAAAACATTATCATTTACAAATGTAGTGTAAAACCACTATTCATTAAAAATGTTTTTATAAAAATATTATTAATGAAAAAAACAAATAAATATTTTTTAGAAACAAAAAATATTTATGTAACATACTTTGGGTTACATATAAATCCTTTAAATGATAAGGGTGGAATAACGGAAATTATATATTCAAAGTGGATGGGTATATATAAATAAAATATCAATTTTATTAGCCATAATAATATGAATTAAAATAATTATGTTGAAATTTATTATTGTATGATTAAACAATATAGGTTAGTTTGAAAATTAATCACACCCAAAACTACAATGAACCTTGAAAATAGTTTATAAAAAGTAAAAAAATTAATAATAATTTTTAAACAAATAAAATATAATTTTTATTGGAAAATTTTATTTATAATTTTGAATATTATGTTTACTTTTATATGAATTATTTTACTCATTAAATATATTTTAATTCACGGGAAATGAATTTATTCATTTTGAGTCATATTTTTATCATGATGATAACCTTAATTTTAAGGTATATATAAAAACCATAATTTATTCTATTCAATAAAATATAAACCTTTTTAATGAAATTCCTAAAATTCACCATAATATCATTTCATTTTTATTATAAAAAATTATTTCATTTGTTTATCAAATTCATTTTTTAAATATTATAAAATTTACTTCAAAATAAAATCATAAGAAACACGAAATTTTTGTTTTTCTAAAATAGTTCATTTGATTTTCTTTGTTAGTGATATCATTTTTTATTGTTATTTTTAATTATTTATTACATCTTAGAAAACTAATTGTTTATACAGATCAAACATATAAATTTCTTAAAATTTATCTTCTGATTAATAGTAGTTTAGCTTTTTTTAATTACATACTTGATAAAACAATTTCAGCATGACAAACATTATACACTATAATTACAGTACTATGTCAAAAAGAATTTAAATTATTAATAAATGAATTATCAAAATATTATTTTATGTTCTAAACGATACATTATTTTAGTGATAAAATATGCCAATAGAATTTAATAAAAAAATTAAAAACTAAATGAACATTTATAGAAATTATAAAATACTTATAAAATATTATTTTGGGAAAAAACTTATTTATAAATTTATATCTATCATATGATGTATATGAAATGTAAAATTAAATAAATAATAATTACATTACATTCAAGGGTTATATGTTACAATTATTTTATTTTTTTAAAAAATATTTTTCATTTTTTTAGAAAAATATACATAAATAAATTAATATTTAAATATCTATATGGATGCAAAACTATTAATAATAGTAATGTACTTATCAATTAAAAATATGTGTGATGAATGAATCATGAATGAATTACAAGATATATTATAAAACCATTTTAATAAATAATTATTATTTATAAAATTCCAATATAAATGAATTGTTTTTTTTCAAAAAACACACATTAAATAAATTCAACTAATTTTATACATATAAATTTTATGGTTATATCATTAAAAACCTAAAGAATAAAAATTCATTTAACATTTACACATAATTTCAGGAAGAAAATTCAAAAAAAATATTTATTTTTATAGTTGTTATATATTCTCTTGAATCCTTTCCCAAATTTCCTCTTCTAAATTCACCTATCACATTGTGTATATTTTATTCACAAGAAGGATGCCTCAATTCTTCGTTATAAAGGAAGTTGTTATAATATGGTGTGAATCTACCAATGCAACTAAGAAATTTTTTTATCTGTATAACTTATCTTACCATATTCAATAATTATAAATACTATCCAAAACCAAAATAATATGTTATTAAAATAATTATTACCCTATAAAAATTATATTAAAACCATATAAATTTATAATCACACTCATTAGTTAATATACTATGTTCTTTTTTACGTTTGTTCAACCACCTACATAAATAATGTTATCTCATATTCATCATTTCCACCATGAATAAGTATGAAAACATACATAGTTTTAATATATAATATTAGTAAGTGATTTATATTATGATTACGGTTCTAAGAGAGTTAAACAAAAATATATTCCCATTATAAATCCTCACATTATGATTTGTAATGTCACCCAAAACGTGCTTGATGTGAATTCTAATCTAGTAAACTATACCAATATCCAATATCAAATGAAAAATAAATTTAAAAATAGTCATAATTTTATGATTCAAATTCCTTGAATAATATAGTAATGATTATATTAATATAAAATAATTATAATTGAAATCTCCCTAGAGAAACTAGTATGAAATAATTGAAATTATTGACATCCAATTGTGAAAACAAATTAAAACTAAATAATATGAAATTAATTGATATAATTAAATAGTATCAAAGATAATAAAAATAAAAAACGTTATAAAATAGGTGAATTTTATTCTATGTTTATTACGCATGAAGTTAGAGAACATCTAACTTTGTATGAATCCAAGGTAAGAGTTTTTTATTTTAATTTCCTTTCTTAGATACATGTTTCGCATTATACACCTGTTTACATTAATAATGTTTATGTAAATATATATTTATATATTTTTTATTAATTATATTTTGATTAATGGGTTTCACAATTTTATTTTATGTTCACACCTTAATTTTATTTTGATTCACACTATATCAATGTTATAAGGTTTTTTCTTGACTCAATATCCATTTCATTGAGCCATACTATTACTTCTTTTATTGTGATATTTCAATATTGATTTATTATTATCCTTATCTATTTAATTTGTTATATACTATTTCATTCTATAGATATTACAATTATTTCCCAAAATAATATTTTAAATTTATTTTTAATTCATAAAAACTTATCCTAACAAAGGAAAATAGATGTTATATATTTTCTATTTTTTCTTCAATGTTTATATTTTTTCTTACCAAAATCATAACTATTCATATTTTTTAAATATCAATATATATATTTTTTTTCATTTCATATTTCTCAAAATAATTATTAAAAAATAAATTTTATAAGTCCTTTTCAACATGGGTTTCCTTAAACTATCAAAATCACTTAAAAATAAATAACCTTACACTTCCATAAAAATTGTATCTTCCAAATTGTTTTTATTATTATTTAATTCTATCTATCTTAGAAGGCTCTATTATTAGGAAATTTATTATTTAAATAATTAAAAAACTATATTTTTTTGATCTTTTTAAAACTATTTTTAGAGTGACTTATATCTTTGATCTTACAATGATTCCACCAAAACATAGAGAAAACGATTTTCATGATTCCTATTATATTTCCCTGTATATATATAATAAATCTATCAAATATGGAATTATGTTTAATAAATTACCCTTTAAATACTTTTTATGTTTTTTTTCATGGAGATTAAATTTGGTATACCAAATGATCAAATTCTTGATTTCCTCTAATGTTATGCCTTATTAAAGTGTTTTGTAGTAACTTTTCTTATTAAGGGTTAATAAAGCTATGTTGTAAGATTGATATCATATGGAACACATATATATTTTTTTCATTATGTGATGGGTTGGATAATAATTATATACCCCACTAATTCATTATTTAAAGAGTTATATCCTATGATAATATTATGTTACAGAAGTATAAGATTTAGGTATATATGTTTGTGTTTTATTCAATAAAATTATATAATTATCTATGTTATTAACTTTATGTATGGAAATAATATGGTTAAAATTTTTCAAAAAAATTCATGGACATGATGTGCTTAGCTATGTTCATAATGTTATTGTTCCTTTTATTTTTATACTACCATATTATTGATTTCTGTGACCATAGATCCTAAATAATATCTTAATATTTCACATAATCAATACATATAAAATGATATTCCTTTTTGATGATCATTTTATGGTTATATACCCCTATTCCTTATTTGTCGATCCATTTATCTCGACAAAATATTATTTCATGTGATTAAATGATCTTATTCCACTAATCAGGTATGTCTACCTTATTTATGTATTCTCACGTGTCTATGATCAAATTTTATATTCTCCCAAACTGATTGATGTTTTTTCTTTTAATGAGTGCTTGAGATCACACATTACCATTGTTTCCTACTTCCCAAAAAAATATATACAATAATATGTCTAGGATGTAATCATGTTTGGAGAATTTGGTTGGTTATGTTGAAGAATTATTGTGTAATAATATGGTTTTCTAAAAATCCTCTAAAGTCATTAAATATCTAGGTTGTGTGAGTTTATATTATTTTTTAGATGTAATTCATAATTTTGGTAAATTATGAAAACATTATATATTTCCTACATTGTTTGTCTTCCAAACCATTCACAAGAGTGTCTAGGGAGATAATTGGTTGAGATTGGGAAGAATAATTATGTTTCACACTTGAATTATCCTTTTTAGGTTCATAAAGATTAAGTATGATTGATCAACTTATTAATGATAATTTTAATATTTATTATACATTGAGTCCATAAATATCTTCCAAATCCTTAATATCTATTATTTTTGATAATAATATATGAATTAGGATTGAGTGATAATAATTATTGGACACCAAGTATTATACCCTTAATAAAAAGCGTGTGTGAACCTTGCAAATATTTTATGTCATGTGTTTTATATTTCCTTATGTATCTTATCATCATTGGGTTTCATTCATGGTTATCATCTTTAATTTATATAAGAATAATTTCATTTATATATACTTTATCTATAACCATTAATTCACCCCTCCCCCTTAGTTGTTTTTCATTTATCACCATGGATTAAAAATGAATTATATTCTAGAGGGATCATTAGCACAATATATTATAAAATTCCTTGATGAAACATGTTATAGGGTACAGTGAAAGTTCAGATTAATCTTCAATAATGTATATGATTCTAGTTGTACTTTATTAGAGTAGTATATCTTTGAAAGTGATTTCATGTATTACTAAGGGTGATATAGTTGTCACTTAATGAGTTTTTAATGATATATATTTTCATAAAGGCATTGATCTTATGGATTTAGCATGATAAGAAGGTGTAACAAGCATGTTTCTAATTAGATAAAAAAATTATTAATTTAATACGATTTTAAAATAACATCCTTTTCTTACTAATATGTAGCAGATAAATTAGTTTCATGAAGTAAACCATTATGTTGTAGTTAGTAGAATATATCTATCCTGGGTAATGGTATCTATTAATTGGTATTTCTTTATGTTGTGAAATTATACATTATAAGGAGTGGTATTATGTTATTATTAATGGTGAAAGTCAATATAAATTACATATGATTTTTTAATCCTTGGGTTAATCATTGAAGGAGATATGTAATGTTAAAAAATGGCCATGGCCACTTATTTTTTATGAAAATATTAAATTTTTTTGTCATGGATAATTCCATAGACCATCCATAGATATTAAAATGAGAATGATGATGATGAATGAAGAATGTTACCAGAATAATAGTTGATGATATATGATACTGTTGAATTTAAATAAGACATGTTTAACGATATGGTTAGATTAGAAATAATAATATAATAAAACCATAAAGATATTCTTATATCATGTTTTATGATACTGGACTTTAAAAAATGTTTAGTTGAAAAATATGATTTTGAAATGGCTGGTTTCTCAATAATCCTTGTTGGATTAATACTAAAGGTGTGAGGGGTAAGTATGGAGTGATATTCTATATTAGTTTTCCGTGGACAAATATTTTAAGTCGATTTTAATTAACCAAAGGTTTTATGAGAGTCCTGTGGATATTTCTTCTACATTAGGGGTAATTTATCAAGGAGTGGTTTTTTCTATTAATACTTTATGGAACGATCATGATGGGACATATTAATTCTATTTATGATATGATATTTCCCCAATCATTATTGAGTTACAACAGTGAGTAAAAATATTACTGAAGTCAACATGAGTGTAGATATGTCTTAGATATCACTAAAGGTGATAGGAATGCTACATTAAATTATAAATATTAGAGTTACCTATATGGTGTATCATTGATTCCATTAATGGATAATTTGGAGGACTACATTAGGAATATATATATCACTTTCCAAAAAAATAAATATTAAAAAATAAATAAATAATTCAAAAAACATGATCAAGATAGTTATAAAATGGGTCCAAATATTTTTATTTGATTAAGACATGTATATGGGATAGAGGAAAGAAAATAAGAAAAGATGAATGTTTATAAATTTATATAAATTCATATGTACTATAATGTTGATCAGGGTGTGCATAACGAAAATGTACATATTTCTATATTACAAGTAATGAATCTCATTTTCAAATTTAGCTATAGAAGTGTAAAATTCTCATTAAATGGTTTTATAAGAATGTGTCAGATTTTTAAGGCTATAGAGGATCATGGTTTATTTTTAGGTAATATAAAAAAAATTAGTATGGAGTGTACCTGAGATAGAAAGTAGTTCTGATGTATTCAATATGACTTATATTACAAATAGCTTATATCAAGAAGTAATATGATAGAAAAAGATTTTTTATAGAGTTCCATCAAGAAGTACAATAAATATTTATGTAATTTAAAACCAAGATACTTTATAAGAATGGTTTAATTTTAGAAGTTGATGATATTTAATATTTTGGATTAATATAGAGAGTGAAGACAAATGGTTGTATAGTAATATCTAGATCTTAGTAAAGGCAAGATTAATATTAAAAAATCATTGATATAGTGATGAAATACATTGGTATATCTATGTTGAAAAAATATAAAATAAAGAAATAAACATTTTATATCTAGATGGATATACTTTTTAATATAGATTATAGTTTGATGATCCTAAGAGGAGAACCAATATGATACATATTCTATAATTACTATGTCTATAATTTTTAAAGGATATAGTGATTTTTTATTTTTTAATAGTAACCCATACATAGAAAGAGAATTATTCCTACCAAAGTTGTGAGTTATTTGTAATATATTTTAAGGATACACAATGAGGATATGTAACACCTCTCTAAAAAATTTACATCATTAGTGACTTAGTTACTTTTTCAAAATAATATTGAGCTATTATATAACATCAATGGATCCTGTAGTAGGAAAATTAAGTAAACTATACGTATAAAATTTATATTTTAGTGTGTGTGATTTAGTTATGATAAATAAAAATCAACCAAATTAATCACTGCAATAAAATAGAAATATATATACCCTAATTACATATTTTTTTTGATCTAGAAATTTTTGGAGAATTTAAGCATATCAAAGAAGCATTAAATTTTCCAAATTACAACACACTCTAATTCACCCATCCCCCACTCATAGTTTCTCAATGTATCTGTAGGCCAAAATTCATCTCTATACCCCTCTATATATGAAAAATAGAAATCATAATGAATAGTAAAACGATAAAATATCCTATAAATTAATCAAATAAAATATCTTAGAGAATTATAAAAAGTGTTATAGTTTTTTTTATAATTTGGATGTTTAATTATTTTTATTAATATATATTCAATTTTATTATATTCAATTTAGGAACAAGTATCCCCAGAATCAATATATAAAAAGGTAGAAAGGGAATAACCATAATAAAATTAGGAAATGGGGAATATTTTGGTGGTATATTAGGATTTTTGGTTTTTTTAAGAAATAGAAAATTAAAGGTGCCTCAAAACTAAATAAGGAATTATACAATCCTAAAATTGAATATTGAATTATCAAATCTTGTATTGTGATTAGTTTTTTGAGAAGAATATGTAATTTATGATTTAGTAAATGTTTAGTGAGATGTATATATTTTATTTGTTAAGATACCATGATCCATCTTTAGGTATTAATCCCATAATCTATTATGACTTATATATTGAGAATCTATAGGCTTGTATTGTAACTATAAAATACAAAAAATTATAGAAATAAACAACGAAAATATAATTACTATTTCATTATGAAGTATAAAAAATGATACATATTATCTAAAACTACTATAACTAATAATGGATAAAAGAAAAAAATTAAAATAGTGGAATAACCTAAAAATTTATTAATTAGAAGTATCTAACCAACATTACAATTATAAAAAGTATACATTAAATAAAATTTATTCATGACAGAAAATTGATATAATTGATGAACTGACCCTAATAATGATAAGTTTTATTTATATTGGTATAGAAAACATTTATAGGAAATAAATCAATTAATTATTATATGTAATATTGGAGAATTTTTTTTACAATTGGGTACTATGAATACTGGTAATACTACCACTATAAAGTAGGTATTAGAACTAAGGTACATGAATGCGAAATGAAATATATAAAATTATTCCTAAAATAAAAATCATGGATTCCAATTACATGAACAACATATATGAAATAAATTAATCTAAGATTGGGAGGGAGGTATAATTACTATGGTTTTAGTTAAAAAAGGCCCATGCCCAAAATCAACAATTGAGGTTTGAATAAAATCTTCTACATGATAAGTTAAAGCCAGTATAGATCAATATGAAATCATTATTGGTTAAAAAATCAATTTAATGTTCAATAATTTTACACCTTATGCTACGGGGTTATGTCAATGCGATAAGAGTACAAGTATATAATGGTATTTGGGGTGACCCTGACCGGGGATCTATAACATTGAGATCCAAGACATAATTATTATAAGGCCACCATATTGTTCTATGATCCCTAGATAATTTATAATATTGTTCATGGATAAATTTATTCATTATAGAATTATATAACCTAACTAAAAAACATACAATATATGGAAAAAATGAATATTTTTTATAAAAATCATGACCTACTATAAAACACCATTATGGGTAAGTCAGCCATATTGAGTATAGTGGAAAATTAATAGAATCTTTTCATAAGATGAATTGAAAGACTAGTAGATGATTCTAAGTCGATGTAAATTGTGGAAAACCCCACTAACATATAGTTGAATGTTTCCATTTCCACCAAAAACACATTTCCTATTATTTATCTACCAACAACATCATAATTTCCCCATATTAAAATTTTGAAATAAGATATTAACATAAAAAATGAGATGTGTGGCAAGGGTAAGTATTATTACTAATTAATATTCAACTAATCAGTGTAATTAAATCACATGAAGACATATTCCTAAAATTTTAAAAAAAACCATTGAAAAAAATTCATCATTTTTAAAAAACTGGTTTACCATAATACCATATAGAAAAGTAGCATATTAAATAAAAAAATTAATTATTTACCAAGTATGGTAAACCTTCATGGTTCTACCGAATATAAATTAAATAAAAAAATAATATATATAATAAAATTTGAAATGAGTGTTAATAAATCACATAAAAAATATTTCTACACATGATAATAGTGTAAAATTATTGAGGATTTCCCCCACCTAAGCAGTTCCAAAATTTTAAACCTCGTATGATATGTATCCCACATTTCATGAAACATTCCATCACCATAAATTCCCCTCCATTTGGTCTATAATTGAAACTTCAGGATCATTTCTCATACCCAACACATTCATTTAACCCAACTAGTTTTACCTTCTAATTTTTTTTACCCAACTAGTATTACTCTTGATCATTATTTCTATTTTTTATAGTTTTCTAGATAATTATTCTTTTTTTTCCAATTTTTTTATTTCTATTTTTTTCATTTTTTTCCTCAATAATCCTTCAAAGAAGAGAATGTATAAGAAGTAACAAAAAGGGAGAATGTTATAGGTAAAAGGTGTCATTTCATAACCTATACCTACATTAGTAATAATTTAATAGAAAATTAAAAAGATGTACGTGGGGTTCATGTCATTCTACATAGGTCCATTCCATTTCCACCACCTAGATGATGATCAAGAATTATTGAGAAGACACATTTAACCAAAGTTATAGACATGGAATGGGAATATACTAATTTTTAATGCCTCCATTAAAAAATCATTAAACACAATAAAATAATTCATTATTGGGAAGAAATGATAAAAAATGTTGTTGTACATTAAGATAAGGGGAAATTAAATAATGTAAATAAAGCAATGCCAATAAGAAAGTGGTAAATAGAGATATATGATTGGAATAGGAAGATTGAGGATATATATTTATTTTATTATTGTATTTAGTTTCTCAAAACAATTTTAATAATATAATTATAAACTTTATTTTAGGTTTATTATGAAAAAAAATAAAATGTTTCTATATAGTTTATGAAAAAATTGATTTTATTATCAAATAAATTTGACAATAGTTTGATAAAGGATTCACTATAATTTAATTTACATTAAGATTTACTAAATAAATTATTAATTACACTCAAATAGGGAAATATAGAGAAACTATTTTTAATTAGTTTTTTAAATTAGTTATTTGATGATTATATATTATATTAAATAATTCTATGAATTTTTTCCCAATCAATACTATAAAACTGAGGTTATGTGTTTGAGAATTTTTAGAAAACTCGGAATCATCCCCCATAATATTTATACAAATAAGTAATTGATAATTTATTAATAAAATAATATTTTTTTATAAAACCATAGAGGATTAAGAATTTGGGTGAATTCTAAAGTCTTGACATCTCCCCTATCCTAAAATCTCAAGTTCTTTATATTCTTGATTTTATTTAGACAACTTTAACCATTTATTTTCCATCAGTTGACAATGGATTCCTAGATTATTTTTTATTTCTGAGTACCATTAACTATAGATTGACCTTAAAATCATATATCCCTAACTAATATTGAATATTTAAGACTATAAAATTTGAAACTATATTTGTTTTAAATGTAATAATGTACAATGATTTTAGGACATTTGTTATTGAATATTAAAACTCACAATATTGAGTATAGGGGATTATCACCTGATATTAGGGAATAATTTTCTTTAATAGATACTATTTTCATTTTACATGGTTAATTTTACATAGAATATTTATTATTGTAAATTTTCTATAATATGATTTATTTGAGGTATAAAAGAGCCACCTGATTTTATGGAGGAGATGGTGGTCTAGTTGATTTGAACCAAATGTTTGAAATCATACAAATAAGTGTCCATAAAAATAAATGAAAAAACTGACAAATGGATAATCCTTTTCATGATCAATAACACACCCTAGATCAAAGAAAACCATTAGTGGATTATGATAAACTTCTTATGAAAAAACACATACCATTATTATGAGACAAAACATCTATGAAAATACTTTTGAGATCTATTTTACCATATTTAAAATAATATGGAATAACATCATGTTTGAAAGAATGATAGAAAACACCCCAATGGTAATATTTATAACTACTTTAAATTATTTAAAATAGTTAATATTGATAGTTTTTTGAAAGACATAGTGAAAATCTAATTATTTACACTTTAATGAAGATACAAGGTGTTATATTGTTTAAATATCCTACCCTAATAAACAATAAAAACCTGATATGGTATCATACACAAGATCCTTACAAAATATTTCCTCTCACAAAGTTAGTGGATATAAGAATTGAGATTGAAAAACATCAGATAGTTTGAGATTTAATATTTATATAAATAAAGGGATATATTTGAAACAGTACTTAGTAAGTGAATTCATCATGGATTTAAATTTTTTATCCATGTGAAATAATTCTATATAGGCTTCAAGCCTATAAAAATATATTGGAAGTGTATTTTATAGGAATAATAATAATAAAGTAATTATAGATTTTTTTTTATTTGACAAGATACTCATGAGATATTTTAAATGGCATATAAAATAAATATATAAGAATATGAGAGAACATCATGTTCAATAAACTATAATACATGCAATAATATGGTGGAAATAAAAAATAATAATTTAAATATAGAACCCAAGAAGAAGGTAAATGTGGGTCAATTGATTGATTTTCAAGGATGTGGATGAGTTTTCATTTTCAATGATTATGTATTGATTTATGATCCATTATCCTCATAGACTGAACAATGATGATATATGTTCTATGGAATGAAATAAAAATATGGTATTAATTTTAAAAATTAGTCCAATCATCCATTCAAAAATAAATAAATTTTATGTTGGGGAGCCTAGCATCTATCTTAGTTAAGTGGAAATCCACTAATAAGTTTTTAATAATTTAGAAATAAAAATTTAAAAAATAAATATCTAGATCAACTTCAAAACTATCAAATAAATTAATTTTTCAAACATGTGATTTAATTTAATAATTATTGAATATATAATAATCATAAAGCATGAATTTTATAATAATCAATATTATTATTCAATAATATATTAGAAATATTGAATTCAAATTTTAATAAATATAGCTAAAATGATATATATGTAAAGAGGTATATATCTTGATAAAACCAAAATGAATCCAATATTTTAAGGGAGTGTAATTGTAATTAAAAGAAGTGTGAATATTTATGAAGTAAATGATTTTTGTGGTTAAATGAAATAAATATTTTTCTGAAAAATATAAAAATGAAAAATTACTCGATAGGAGGATTAAAATGAATATAAAAATGATGAAAAAACATGTGAAAATGAGGCATAAAAAAGAAGAATCTGGAAGTCAACCCTTTTTCCACACCCATTCAACATTTTTCTAGGTTGTCTCAAAATAAAATTATGTACAATTATTTAAATTATAAAAAGTCTATAATAAGGTTAGGATTTGAATTCCATTTATTGAATCTTTCTAGATCATTCCAATAGATTCAAATTTTCTGAAAGAAATTGTATCAAATAAGAAAAAGCTTATAGAATTTGGCGAAATAGCCTTGAATAAAGAATACTCATAAATTGTTGAAAATAATAATACTCCAAATATGTGTGATAAAATAAGATTCAACATACCTTACCAGAAATGATGATGAATTTTTATTAAAGAATTGGGTTATTTTGGTTTATGTATAAATTTTATCCCATATATGGTGTTTGAAAAAATTTTAGTGCATGAATTCAAATTGAAAAATATTTTTGATTGATTTACAAGTATAGAATATGTATTTTGAAATAATTATTTATTCATCAGAATAAATTATATTTTCCTTCATATTGTTTATTTTGAATAAAAAATAAAATTTATTAGTTTAAATAATCCTTAGTGGAATATTTATTGAACATGGTAGGAAACTTATTGATACAAACAATGAAAATATATTATGGGGTGAGATGAAAGGATATTTCAATTGAATTAAAAAAATTTAAAATTAAAAAATAAATTATAATTAAAACTATATTAATGTGATTGATTGACAAATAAATAATAAATAATGAAAATATAATGATTTTTGAGATGAAATGAATATATTATTTTATTATTTCCACCCATGAATGAAATTGAAAATTTTGAGATCAACATTTTGAACACATAAAAAATTAATAAAAAGAACTCAGTCATTGAAAATGATGATCATTTATGTTTTATCTTTAATAATAAATTTAAATATGTTAATGAATATCAATTATTGGAAATTTATGAGTGTGAAAAAATAACACTCTCCAATTATTAATGTTTTTAATAGGTTTTATTATTATAGGAATATGAGGTTCAGGATAAAAATATTAAGATAAAATATATTTTCGAATAACCAATGGAAAATGGAGAAGAAAATGAAATAATGGAGCACCCCCAATTTCAACTATATGACCCTTTATTCGTGTGTTTTGAGTCAATAAAATGATCAAGTTATGTTCTAGGAGGTTCCAAGGGGTTCTTGAATATTCTTTAAGAATTCATGGAGGTTCACATTTTGTAGAAATAATCGACCCGTTAGGTGTTATTATGGATTTATGATGAAATCTTGTTGGTTCTAGTGAATGGAATGAGGGTTTTTTTGAACATGAATGTTTTGGGCTCATTCTTCATTTTCACAAATGTTTTTTGGGTATGTGGCATCTATATTATCTACACATAATCTAGAAATAGATGTCCTATGATTTATTAAATTATTTCCTTAAATGGTTATTAAATCCAAGTATGATTTTTAATGTAAACACATTGTGGTTATGGATTTGTAATTTTGGAATAAATGAATAGATTTTGGAAAATCCACATTTTTTATAATTTTAAAATGAAAATTTTAAAATTTTGATTTGGTTTTGATGCATGTTAACTATTTTTGGAAATTTTTTAAGGAATGAAAAGTTTTTATGTGGAATGGTGTGGCATTGATATTTAGTATACATGATTTTTTTGATTTCATTCACATTAGACGTGACCCTACAGAAGGGGTGTTTTCCATTATGGAGCCTCATATTGGTTACCTTCTGAAGACTTTGTGGATTGATAGAGACCACTAATGAGTATAGAAATATCCCCTATCCATGTATGGTGTGTGTAAAGACATGGTTATAATTATAAAAAATAAATTGAGAAATAGTTTAAAGGAATTATTTTATTTATTTTAATGGAATTTTTTATGCATTTTATATAAAATTATTTACAGCATAAAGAAATTTTATATAAATTTTACTAAAAATATTTTTCCTAGTGTAATGAGTTGAGAAGTTATTGGATAAATACTTATAATCATTGAATCACCCTCTTCTTGGGAACTATTGTGTGTTTGTAGATGAAATCTAATGAGTCACATGTGATGGAAATGTTTCTTAGTTATTTAGTCATGCTTCTTAGTTCCTTGAGTGTGACTTTTAGAGTTCGATCTTGGAGTGATTTGGGTGTTTTTGGTTGATGAAATTGGTGTGTTCATGTTTTTTGGTCTTATGGTTCTCTGTTATTTTTTATTTGATGTTCCACTTGCACTATTATATTTTTTATTGGTTTTGTTATGTTTCTAGTTTGGTTTTTTGTAATTATGAAACATATATAGGTTTTTTTTAGTAATTGTTTTTTTAGTTTTTAAATTTTACAATCAAAGGGAAAATCTTTCTCCAAATGTTCTTGAGGCCCTTGGAATTTATTTCCTCCATTTGTTTACCTGGGGATATCACCTAAGTCCTTGTAGAACACCCATCACTTATCAATATAATGAGGAAGGTAGGGATGTTACAAATAGTATCATCTTGTTTGGTCCTTATCATAGAAAATGGAATCAATTATGCTCGTTCTGTCTTTTATTTTAGGAAAAATGGAGACATTTTGTTTCCTAGAGTTGGATATGGTGTCAGTTTATCTCTTTTAATGGTCATAAAGATATAGAATTTTTGAAAATTGAAATGTAGATCATAAAAAGAAAAATATAACCTATTTATATTTAACTTAAAGTTACTAGGTTGTTCAGGTACATGAGGGTTTTAATACACTTGTAGGCGTGTTTTCACCTCATCGTAGAGGGTTAACCAAACGATATTTTCATGGAATCTATTGATAATAATACTTTAAAGTAGGCATGTTTTGTTCATTTTCAGTTATATGGTTTTTATAATGGACAAAAAGTGTATATTTTTTTGGGAATAGTGAACATTGTTGATTTTTAAAAGTATGCATTTAGTATTTTATAAAATGGTTAAAATGTTAGAAATGGTTGGATTTTGGAAGGTTATTTTTATGATATGTGTTAATGTGGTAAATTATAATTTCTAAGAAATAAATTTTTATTGAGTGTGGATAAATGATGTTTTATTGTTTTAGTGAATTGAACTAGGTGGGAATTATAGAAATAAACCAGGGGAGGGTACTGAAAATGTGGTTCCAGATAATCCACATGTTAACAAAAAACTGGTCCAAAGCATTATCTATGATTTTCAGGGAATGTATAAGGGTAATTAAGTTGATAATCCTCAACAAGTGGAGAATTTTGTTTAATTATGTATTTATAATCCACCCATATTTTGGGATATTTTGATTCAAAAAATGTATAATCAAGGTTTAATATGGGAAATTAAATCATTAATTTCCTTGGGACACCAATAGAGAATAAAGTACTATTGGAAATGTATATACTATAGGATTTGTCAAGGAAGTGGTGGGAATTACCAGTTCAGTATAAATTAGAATAGGTAATGATGTGGGAGTATTTAAAAGAATTTTTTAATAATAAATTATTTCCTCAAATTTTTTTAGACTACTAAAATAATAAAATTATTCAGTTTAAGTAAAGATAACCTCATGGTGACCGAGTGTGCAGCTAAAATTTTGAATTTTGTTTTCTTTTACATGGAATATGCTACAAGTGAATCCTTGATTGTACACGATTTTTGGTTAGGATTATAGCTTTATATTTTATAAAATATTATTATTTATTTTTAAAATGGATTTTACAAAAATGGTCAATAGATTAATTGTGCATGAAAGAGATATCTCAAGATATACAGTTGGAGGGAGCATGTTTATTCTTACAAGAATACGTGTGAACTCAAATTCTAGGAATAAGTGGAATAGGGACACCTATTTTCAGAGTTACGGTACACCTCATAATCAGTCCATGGGATCAGTTAATGTTCCCTCTCATCTAAAAAGTAATATAGGATGTTTTCAATGTGGTTATTTTGAACATATAAAGTGAGATTGTATAGTACCTCTTAGAGTATTTCAAAATTTCAATAAGGTATGACATATTTTGTGCTATTTTAATAGTTCTATAAGTTCAATTCCATGATACAGATCTCTTGTTTTCCAAGAATCATATGTTTCAATGGTTTGAGGGTATCATAATAACACTCACCATTAGAATAGAGTCAGCCACAGTGGTTCTAGGAACATTATAAATCCTCAAATAGTGTAATATTAATAGCATAACAATGTTAAAACTGTAGTCAGTAAGAAATTTTATGGAGAGAAACAAGTGATCATAGATTATCAATTAGGTTAATAGATGGTGAGAAGTAAAATGATTTTTAATTTTACCATTATATAACATTTATTTGATACATGTACATCTTACTCATTTATTTCTTTTCTTGTTGTTGATAATATGGGTTTTCATATTGAGATGAGGCATTCTATGTTGAATTTTTAAACTACTCTTGGGAAAATAGAATTTTAAGTCTTTATATGTAATTATTTTTCTATATCTATCAATGGGGATGATTTGATTTGGGATTTCCCCATGCTTTATATGGATGCCTATGACATGATTTTGTGTATGGATCGGTATACATCCTTTGAGGACCACATCAAATTTGATTCTCGAAAGATTATTTTAACATATATAGCTGATATCAATCATGTCTTTTGAGGTGATTGGGTTATAAAGATAAGTAGAGTTAGAATTTTGGCACTAGTCATTATACCATCAATTACATGTTGGTAGTTCTTACCTTAGAATCTATTTGTAAGATAAATAATAGAGAATCTCTAAGTATTATTGAATACTATCAAAATGCATTCCCTAAAAAAATTTCAAGGTTTCCACCCAAAAAAGAATTAGCGCTTACATTGACCTCATACTGGGGACTAGTCCTATCTCCAATACATTTAAATAATTACACCAAAATAATTATGGTAATTAAAAGATAATTTGAAAGAGTTTTAAAGTAAAGGATTCATTTGACCAAACACATCTTTATAAGCAATATTAGTTATATTTTTTAAGTTTATAGATGGTACTCTTATATTTTTAGTGGATTATTGTAATCTTATCCAAGTTATGATAAATAATCGATATTATCTTCAACACAATGATGATCTGTTTGATCAATTGAGGGGATCCCAATGGTTTTGTATGATTGAATTAGATTCAGGATATTTCCATCTCTAATTTATAAATTATGATATTTCTATGATAAATTTCAATAGTTGATATGGTCATTATGAATATGCGGTTACTCCTTTTGGTCTTACACATGAACTATTTGTCTTTATGGAATTGATGAATAAAATTTTTTAAAGGTATCTAGATTCCTTTGTGATGGTGTTTTTTATGATATAATAGTGTGTTCTAGGAAGAAATTATACCATGAAAAATAGAAGAACATAGTCTTGGTTATCTTATAGGGGCATCATTTGTATTCTAAGTTATCAAAGAGTTGTTTTTGGATATAAGAGGTATGTTTCCTTGGACATTTCATTTCTAAAAAAGTCAGTTATGTGGATACTTAAAATATAGATAATTTATCTCTTTGAAACTACTAAATAATTTCATCAAGATGCATATTTTATATTTATTAGTGTGATACTAAAAAAAATTTATACTTGATTTTTCATGATTGTATCTCAAATTATAGCTATGATAAGGATAATTTTTCTTTTCCAGTAGAATGATAAATATTAAAAATTTATTTCATGAACATATTTTAGAATTAAATTAGAACTTATACTCATGTTTACATAGGCTTTACTAGGATATTTAGTCTGTTGTGATTCATTAGGACCCATTTTGAGATGTTTTCTCAAATAGGTAGATCATGTTGTTTTTTAGGGGTCACAGGTGTTACGGTTTCTTGAGAAGAACTACCCAACATAAAACATGGAAATAGATATTGTGGTCTATGATTTAAATACATTGAATCATTATATATTTTGTGATAAATTGAATTTTTTAAGGAAAATAATACTTTTAAATAAATTTTCTCACAAGTTGATTTAAATTTAAAGTAGTGAAGATAGATAGAGTATTTGAAGATGCTTGACTTTGACTAAATGTATACACCATGTAAAGTAAATTCTATGGAGGAATCATTAACTCATAATTCATACACTTAGTTTTCTAGAGTCTTAATACTATTAGGAACTAATGTTAATTATAGTGGATAAGAATCTTGATTATTAATAATAAGGTGATGTTGTAATATTCATTTCAGTCTTATTTTTTCTTCATTTGGTGGATAAGGTTAAAGATTCTCAGACATCCAATCAATTTTTTTTACAATGTGGTCAAAATTAAATTTTGGAGAGACTATTGAGGTTTAGAAGTTGGATGGGAGTTTAGCGGTGTGGTTTAGAGATCATATGGTTGTGTCGTTCACTTATCAGGAAGATTTTTTTAGTGCCTACCACCATTTGAAATGGGCTATTCATTTGAGAATATATAATATGTATAGATAATTGAAAGAATATTTTTAGTGGGGTAAAATGAAAATATATTTATAAAAGGATGTATTTAGATGCCTCACATGTCAATAGTCCCTGTCATAGCATCAATTTACAGTAGGTATGAGACTGTTTTTTCGAGAACGTCAAATGAGATGATTAATTTTACTAGAATTTTTGTAGTATAGACTGAACCCTAGGTCATATTTTGATGGAGCCTTAGATAATTAATTTTTTTAAAGACTGTATTTATTTAGAAAGGAGGATTAATATTTTAAAAATATTAGGTTTTATTGATTTAATAGGTCATCATAAATAAAAAAGTAATAAAAGAAATTATAAAATAATAGATTTGATTAAGCATGATCAACCCAATAAAATATCATGATTATCATCATTTAACATTTTAAGAGATTGGGTTTAGACATTTAAATCCATTATTTTTAACACCTATAACTATATTTTTACTGAATTTATACTATTATTTCTACAAGGGTTTGTTTGGAAACAAAAAATGATTCATTGGTTACAGTGGATGATTGTGTGATTTGGGTTTTACTTCATAACTCAATCTAACCAATGAATATGATGATGAACCAAATGATTTTTCTTTTTTTTATTTCAATTTGACACCACTAAATAATTATTATTTTACATGGAAGTGTTATTAGTGTTCTATTGACCAATATAAACCATAGAAACACCATAATTGATAGGGGAGAATAAGTGGTGAATGGTGTGTGAAATAACACATGAATGGATAACCCTAAACATGATCATATGAGTTTTAGTGTGACATAATAGTCTATAAATAAATTAAATATGAATATAAGATGATTAAAAATAATACAAAAACCAATAATGTGAAATATCATTAAAAAAATTAAAAACATGGAGCTTGGTATTTGCATCACGCTCCTCCCCAGGTGATCACAAAGAGTTCATAACTCGATAGAAGGGAAGGAATACATTGATTTTGAAGAAGAATATCCTAAGAAATACAATACTACCATATTTTTTATAAATATTAGATAATGAGGGTGAAGATTTTTTTTGGAAAAATACCTCAAAATTTCAACAAAATAATTCAAGCACCTAAGGGACTAGGCGACTTGTCATGGAATAATATTTTTATTTATTTATCTGGATGGTTGAATGAACAAAACATGTGAAAATATGTTTTAATTACTTGTAGAGGTGTTCGTCCAAGTTATATTTCCAATAGATGTGTAATAATCCAAATAGGATGTCTAAGGTCTGGGTTATGGATCAATCTCTACAGGTTGTTCCAATATATCTTGTCTGGAATTTATTCACTTTGTGAACCTATTTTGGACCTCTAAATAAATGAATTTGGATTTATATTTTTTTAGTAAAATGTACCCAGTGTGTTTTTCATTATCCCACCAATTTTAATCCCAATTAAACACACATATTATCTACATTAAATATTTAACATCAAATTTATAATTGGGTTCTTATGAAATTTGGTCTTGTTTTTCTTGAATTCGATCGTAGGCTCTCCAAATCACCTCCCCCTACAATGAAATCATAAAAACAAGTGAATTTACCCTTTTTAACAGCAATAAAAATTAAATTATTGAATCACAGGTGAAGTGAAAATTTTCTTATATTTTTTATTTTTAATACAATACTAGTTTAACATAGTGTCATAAAGGTGGAAATTTATATTGAATCACTACGCAATCACATCCCCATACCTAAATGTTTTCACTCCGAGAAAAATTCAGATTTCCAAAAAAATTATTCATGGTTATATTCCTAACATCCAAAAGATTTAACATTAAAGGAAATTTCAATTATAAAAATTTTATCAGATAACAAACAACACTATGAGATTATTCCCAATGATCTTGCAAAAATATGTCACATAAAATGTCTCAAAAAAATATCAAGGGGGTATATAATACAAATCTGAGAAAGTAATAAAAATTTCATCCATGCCACTAACTCTCTAATTTTGTTTCTATAACCCATTTCATTCTTTTATTTATAATTTCTATCCCATAAATATAGGTTATTTTAAAAGTTTTATACTTACCTAATTATTTCAACTGAACTTTTCATATATCCTTTACAAAACAATTTCAAGAACTGCTCACTTAAGCATTCCAAGAAGTTAAATCATAATATACTAACTAAGATATACCGATATGTTATATATTTCATCACTACCCATATTATTTTTTATTAATATTAATTTGTTTATTTTTTAGGGTGTACAGAAGTCAAATAACCAGTATACATGCATAGGTCAATTTAGTAATATAATTAAACAAATCATATAAACAAACAAGATTATCAAAAAATCATTTTATAAGTATAATAAATACTAACCTAACTTATATTTATCTCTTTTTAAGTTATAAATATTCACACATCATGGAGGGTGAAATTATATGTAATGATATATGTGACATAGTTTCCCAGAAAGAACTAACACAAATTTTATCATTCATCTCAAAAGATTCAAATAGATTCAACAATTTATATCATAAAAAACCAATTTACTAAAAATAACACAAAAATTTTTAATTCATGATAAAATACACATTCCACAACTGAAAAAAATTATCATTAAATGTCAAAACAACATGAAATTGGGAATTTTGAAATGTATTGTTTAAAACGTCCATGATCTAGTGAGAATAATTGGGGAGAGTTAAAAATACTATTCTTAGTTTAAAAAAGAGAATAGAGAATAAAGGTGATGAAAATCCTAACAAACTCCACAAGGTTGGTAAAATTAGGAATACTATGATGTAAGAGAAAAAGAGAAGAAAAGAGAAAATTTAACGAAAATCCTAATAAACCCAAGAATTTACCCCCCCCCCCCATACACACACACACATGTATTCTTAGAGTTTCTAGTGTCCTCAATGTAATAAAAGTGAATGTTGGAATAAGGGATAAAATCGTGTGTGCTTTCCTAGTATTTTTTTCCTTGAAGGTGGATTTCCTCTATCATATTTTTTGAAAAATGCTCATAGAAGTTCTTATGTATCTAACTATTGATAGTAATACTTCAGAAACTCTTCTCATGAAAAAACCAATATTTTACCGAAAGGTTCAACATTAATAGAAGTGAAAGGACCGATCCATCAGGAATCAAGTATATATGGGTGGAGCTTTAGACTGGAATTGTACCAAAAGAACTTCTCACCAATATGAAACTTATTCTGATAACTTATACCATCATGGATAGTATTTTTATTCTCTTTATAGATTTGAGAGTTCTCAGATCCATCATGATGAATTTATTCCAAATCCTAAATCTATAACTTCATGTTCTCACCTATATCTAAAATATTCATATTAAATTGTTTAACAACCCAATATGCACGATGTTCTACCTTCACCAGGTGGTGATAAGCCTTTCCAAACATAATCCTATATGGTGTTGTTCTGACTGGGGTTTTAAAAGTTGTATAGTGTTACCATAGTGCCTCATTAAAGAGTAAACTCCAGTCCTTCCTATTGGGTTGTACTATTTTTCAATGATTTTGTTAATTTCTTAATTTGAGATTTTTTATTGTTTTCTAGTTTGGGAGTGATTTGAAACTTCTTTATTGAATTAAATTCATCCTCGTAATTCCTATAAAAAATCATAATCCGTTTATAATAATAATTCAAAGGGAAATTAAATCTTAATAAAATATTTAAGGAATCAACGGTAAAAACCAACATGAACCAAGAAATATCACACATAATGAACACATTTTTTATATGGAAGGGATGCGATTAAATCAATTTTTGAGTTATCTACTTTAATTATATCATTTTGAATAACATGCCCATAAACTATACCCCATTTAACCATGAAATGGAATTTATCATGTTTGTAATACGAGATATTTTTCAATGCAACGTTTGTGGAAATAACCTAGGTGTGACAAACAGTTATCAAAGGAAGAGACATTAACAGTGAAGTCTTCCATAAAATCATCCATAAAATTATCAAGGTATTCATAAAATATACTCAACATACGTCACTGAAAAGTTCCATGAGAAGTATATAGATAAAAAAGTGTCCTCCTATATGAAAATAAGCCAAATGAATCGGTAAATTTTGTCTTCTCTTGATTCTCAGAGGCTATACGGTTGTGAAAATAACTTGAATAGAAATCAAGGAAAAATTAATGGGACGTACCATCCAATGTTTCTAACATTTTTTCAATGAATAGTAGTGGAATTTAGTCCTTTTACATGGATTGAATCAGTCTATGGTAGTCAATATAGACTCACTAACCAATTTTCAACCATTTTGGAAATAATTAATTCCATTAATTTGACAATTCCATTATTCTAGTTTTTATGGAACAATTTTCACTAGGTTAACCCATTTACAATTAGATATGGGATAGATGATCCCAATATAAATTTTTTAACTTCCAATTTTAAAATTTCATCGAGTGTAGGATTTATCTGGTATTGATCTTGACTTATAGATTTAACCTCATTATTTAAAAGTATATGGTTCATTAAAATAGATGGGATAATCCCATAATATCATCCATTATCCTTCTTATCACCATTTTATACTATATCAAAAGGTAAATAAATTTTTATTTCTATTTTGGATAGAGTTTATTTCATAATAATGATTGTAAATTCTTCAATACCCTCATGATGCATTTATTTTACTTTATATGGAAGTGGATTAAATTCCAACAGTAGTGGTTTGTGGATTTGGGGATTGGATTTAGGATGAGTGATTTTAGTGAAGCTTTTAATATTCTTATATTTAAGGAAATAAAATCAATGGGAATGAAATTTTCAGAATAATATATGGTTGTGGGTACCATATAATGAACACACTAAAAAATTAAATAACATAATTTACACTTTTTCATACCCACACAACTCTCAAAACATGAATCAAAACATAAATCACCCATGTGTGAAGAATATAAAAATGAATCTGAGTATCGGTTGAGGAGATAATATTGTGTGTGTGTGTGTGTGTGTTTCTAGAGATAACTCTCACTAAATAGAAAGTAATAGTTGAGTTCACTTCAAAGAGGTGTTTTATATAATCAAGGATATTAAAAATTACATTTCTCCTCTAAATTACATGGATACCATACCATTATGATCATTGATTATTTTATTTAATATTTTAATGAATGTAATTCCAATTTTGGGAGGATAATTTCCTTGGGTTAGGGTATCCTCCATGTTAAGAATGTATAAGTTTACAGAGAAGATGATAGTATTCACTCTTACGAGGAAAACCACAATCATTACGGATGGGAGTGTTGTGCTCCAGTTGAAAATTTTCACAACAATTCTCATTGTTTTAATATATCTAAGATATGTAGAAGTATACACCAAGTGATTCATTATATTAATTAGAACACCTAAATCAATAATGAAATCAAAAAATAAATTCTCCTCTATTATGGAAGGTATCATGACAGTTCACAGATCCTTGTATTTTGTTTTCATAGTTGGTTGAGTCAATGTTGAGACATTTGTACCAATGTTAACTCTTTTATTACCCTTATGTATCTATCTAGGGATGCAACGTTCATTATGAAATTTTTTTCTAGAGATGAATTTTTTTAACTGAGTTCAAGAGAGAAATGTAAACATGTACCTTTTTAAATGTATCCATGATCTCTTTTTCAATTTAATTATCCAAATTTCTATTTTATTTAGATATTCATTAGGGAATGGGAACCAAAATGGATTTTTCAAGGGAATCCTTAATGATAACTTGTTTAACCATTTTATTTTTGTTTTATCCCTATAAAATTTTGTGGTTATATAAATAGAGTTTTTAGAGGTGCACATAACATTTTTGTAGAATCATTAGAAAAATAAAAAAAATACGATCTCGATGTGTGATTTCATATACATCACATTTCTAAATTATATTAGGAACACATTGGGATGATATTTTTATTGAACTTTTCACCATTATCTCACCAGTGGTGTTTTATAATTGTACCACATGAGTTCGTCAGTCTTGAATAGTCAATTGAATGTTCTTCTGGAACTACAGTTTCTGGGACTCCATTTTCTTATTCGTTTCATCAAGGTTTTTTCATATTTGGGAGGAGTATTGTTCTAATAATGTGAAGGATAAGAATTTTTCATACCTTGTACTTTTTTATACCAATTATATTTTGGGTAGATTTGGTTTCTTCTATATTGGTATTGTGGTTTAACATTCCACCTAGTGTTTGGAATAGCCTTGAATGGTTCTTTCCTAAAGGATTATATTTGTTGAAATGGACGCCCCAAAAATTATATCATGCTAGACTCAAATGAATCCTAATGTTAGAGGAAGTAGAAAAAAATGAATATTATCTGTACAAATGACACAATATAATGGAACAGTAGGAGAGTTTGAATTGCCTTGAGATTGAGATAATTTTATTATAAGCATATGAATATCATAAATTTTATTATCTACCTTTTTCTCAAGGGAGTAATGGATTACCTCATGAACTCCTTTGGTGGGTGTGATTTCATTTTTACCAAATTGTTGTGCATTTTGAGCAATGCTTTCTATTAAGTTAGGAGATTCTAAAGGATTATCTACTACATTTCCACTAGTTGTAGTATCTATCAAAAAATAATCCATGGGGAAAAGTCCCTCATAATATTATTGAATTAATAATTGTTCGCTAACTTGGCAGTGGGGAAACTTGATCAAAGTCTTTTGATTATCTCCTAGTATTTATAATGGGTATCTCCTTGTGATTCCATAATTTCATAGATTTATTTTTTTTAATTGATTTTATTTATGAGATAGGGAAAAACCTTTCTATAATGAGCCATTTTAGGTCATTCTATCCCCCAATTGTGGTAGAAATAGTTTATAGACATTCTTTGGTTACACCGTCAAGGGTGAAAGGGAAGTCCATAAAATTAATGAGGACCTCAAATATATTTCGTGATTTCATGGTAGATAAAACAATGTGAAACTCCATATGATTTTTTGAGGATACTCACCAATATAATCATATAATTTAGTAATGATGTGGATGAGGCCCAATCCTAGCTCAAATTTCTCTATTCCTCAATGTATTGGATGTATTTAGATCATTACTCCACATCTATACTGGTTAGTTATTTTAAGGTATAGTTATTTTCATCCATGTTTTATGGGGTTTTATTTGGATAAATCATAGATTAGTTTAGGAAACTTGAGTTTCCAAATGGGGTTTCTTAGTGATACTTGATTTTCCTACACTATATGATGAAATTTTTGGGTGAATATTCTTTTCAATTTTTGGGTCTATTTTGAATAGATTTTCTTTTCTAGATTGGTTCATGCGAATAAGTTGTGAAATTTGTTTATTTTTATTTTTTATATAATATGAATCAAATAAAAATAGTTAAGAATATTTAAAGGTTAATATAAAATATTATTCTATATTAAATATTTAGAAAATGAAAAATAAAACAAGAGAGAAAGAGAGGAAACATATGAAAACAAGACATAAACAAAAAAACAAAACAATCAAAAGGAAAGGGGGAAGTATTTAAACTAGTAATATATAAAAAATGAAAATACAAAAATAATTAAAAAATGATATTAGATCCCAAAAAATGGAACAAAAATTTGATCACATTATTGAGCATGCAAAAATATATGGTTGGATTTACTAGAATTTATGCATTCTAGAGGGAACCCTAGGGCATCTCTCAATGGAGATTTAGATCATTAATTTTTAAAAAATGATGTTTTTATTACGAAAAAGGAGAGTAATAATTTTTAATGATTGTGACTTTTATATTTAATATTCCATCATAAGTAAATTATAAATAAAAAAATAAAAACAAATTTGATTAAGCATGTTCAACTCAAGGAAATCTCATTATGCTCGTCATTAATCACTTTAATAGATATTGTTTATATGTTTTAATGCATGTTTTATAAAACCTATAACAAGATTATTTCTATGTTTAAACTAGGATAACTCTTAACATTCATTTTTAAACACAAAATGATTCAACAATTACCATCGATGATTGGGTAATTTGGGTCCACCTTCATAATCAGGACTCCCCAAAGCAATGCATAAAAAACATGATATTTTTTCTAGTTTTTTATATTATTTAAATATGATACATGAATTAAATTTAATTGTACATGGAAGATTTCATGATATTTAAATTGACCAATATGAACCATACAAAAATCACAATTTAGAGGGGTAAGAAAATTTGAATGGTGTGTGAAACATCACTTGAATGGGTAACCCCAGACATGAAAATATGATTTTGATTATAAAATAACTGTAAATAAATCATTTAAAAAATAATATAGTATGATGAAAACCGATATAAAAACCTATAATTTAAAATACCATTCAAAATAATACATACACATAGCTTGGGATTTTAATCACATTCCTCCCCAAGGGATCATAAAAACATTATAACACTATAGAAGGGTAAGAATCCCTAGATGTTGAAGAAGAATATCCTATGAACTCCAGTACTACCCTTGGGTGTATCAAAATTAGATAATGAGGATAAAGAGTTATTTTATTGGAAAATACAAAAAAAAATTCCACTAAATATGTAATGTTCCTAAAATATTATGTGAGTATTCATGGTAGATTTTTTTCCTCCTTCCTTATTTGGAATTTTTTCTGACCAAACTATGTGAAAATTTATTTATATTTTTTGGAGATGTGGTAATTTGAGTTATTTTTTCAAAGGAGGTGGATGAATCCAAATATGAGTTATAAGGACATAGTTATGGAATAATCTCTAATGGTAGATCCAATATGTCTTTCCTAAAAGCTCTTCTCATTCTGGGCCTCTTATGGGGCTTTAAATGGATGAATTGGGATCCATAGTATTCTAGTAAAATCTATCCCACATATTTTTACATTAACCATTATTTTTCAACCTAATTGGATGAATTTATTGTTCACATTAAATTTTTAATTCAATATTTATGCTATAGATATTATGTATTTTAGGACTCGTTTGCTTTAATTTGATAATGGGAACTCCAAATCACCTCCACCTACAGTGAAAACATAAAAAGTGAAACTTATCTTTTTACTAGTGATAACTATTAAATTATTGAATTAAACATGGAGTAAATTTTTTTCTTATATTCTTAATATTCAATACATAACTTGTTTAATATTGTAGTGTATGGGTGGAAATGAATAGTGAATCACTATATGATCAGTATGTTGTAATCTTTACAAAATCTATTGTGAAAATGGGAGAAAATAGTCATGAATTTTGTAATAGTTATAAGAAGTGTGGTTATAAAAAATGATTCCATAAGTGTGATAGTGTATCTCCTCAAAAATTTATTTCATTTCATCCCTATTCATGAAACTAATTAGATGGATGACTTGTCCAAAATCAAAATTTGAGAAATTTTAAAGATGTATAGAAATATAGTGTCAATTTTCTATGAATGAGACAACAGGTTTACATATCATATCATTTTAATCCTAACAGTAATCCCTTGGAACATAGTTGACTATGAGTACGCCTTATAATCATCCAATGCATGGATAGTCAGAATAAACAATCCAAACATTGGAGAACATGATTAGGGATTGTTTGATAGATTTTGGTGTAACTTTTGAGTATCATATACTATTAGTGTAGTTCATATACAATAAAAATAATCTTGCCCTGATACATATGGATGATTTTGTATAATTCTATGGTATCCATTTCATTCTCCACATTATTGGGTGGAAATGAGTGAGACTTCACTAATTTTACCAAACCACATGAAAGAGACAACCTAGAATATTCATTAGATCCCAATAATACAAAATATGTATCAGAGTTAACAAAAACAATATTATAATAATTTTTTATGACTGTAGTCGTTTTAGTTGAGTGATCATGGGTTTTTGAGAATATCTCTAAGGATTGGGCATCGTTACATTGGAAAAAACATGAAATTTGTCTCCTTAATACGTAATCCATTTTGAGATACTTTAATGAGTTGTTATTGTGTCAATTGATTGGATTTTCTACCAAGGTTTATTTTATTGAAAATCTCTTTCATGTACCTCATTTGAAGAAGTATCAACATGATATTGACCGTCTAATTTGATGGGATCATGTTGACCTTAAGATGGATGGTATGCTGTCATTACAGATTATGGATAGGCAAGAGGATATCTTGCATCAAAAAACCATTGGTCTAGTATAGGTTTTATTAAAACATTTTTATTTTCATAAACATACATGGGAACATTAAAATGATATGTTAGAGAATTGTTCAACACTCTTATAGGGAAACATGAAATTTATACTTTCCAGGGATGGAAAGTCCAATGGTGGGGAGAATGTAGGACCCCTAATTTTTGGTACAAAACCATTTATTCTAATATTACTAGTATGTATAATTATCGAGTTATGTTTTGGGTCGTTCCAATGGGTTTTGGAATATTTTATAGAAATTTTTGGAGGTTCACAGTCTGTGCATGGTTAGTAAAAACCATGAACCACCTCTTGGAAACTGTGTAAGGGAACCTAGTGGTCACCGGATAGGTGCACGGTTGGAACATGGTTTTGGAAAAAATGCATGTTCCTAGGGAAAAATTTTCTTTTTATAATAGAATAAGAAATATTGCTAGCACACGGTTTATCCAATCATGTTATCCAACAATATGAGGTGTGGCCTTGAGACAGTAACACAACATGGTTGGCACACCGTTCATTAAACTATGTTTCCCAACAATGTTGTCCTCCCTCAAATTGTGGATCTAATATGAATTAGGCCTTAAGACCACCTATTATATCCAATTATATCCATAACCTGAATTCCATTCTCTCTCATGGATTGAGAGATGAACCCCTATTGATATAGGAATGATTCTTTTGCGAATAAAAGTGCGTTGGATGCCAAAATTCATCAGTAAGTACCCATTATTCCTCTGTATTTATAGATACAAGGTTACTCTCTCTTAGAACTATATTTATATTCATATTATGGATATATCTATGTATTATAATAAATTTTATGTTGAAATCTTCTTCGATCTAGTGAAGGGAACATGGGCTATGATCAGATCTTGAAGTTTTATAGCGTCGCTCTTCGGTTTCACCAAAATTTATAAGGAATGTGGCATTTATATTATCTCCAAATTATTTATAACTTCAAGGTTTATTTTTTATTAAATTATTTTATTAAAATGGTTGTGAAATAATTATGCGATTCTTTATGGAAACCCTCTATGGTTATACTTTTTGAATTTAAAAAAATGTATGGATTTCAGAAAACCCCCATTTTTGTTAATAATTTCAAAATGGATATTTAAAATTTTTTATTTTGTTTTAATTAATGTAACAGTTTTATAGAAATAATTTAAATAATGTAAATTTTTTATTTGGTATTTTTTACCATGTTTATATAGTATACATAGTTGGCATGAGTTCATTTTTCTTAGACATGACCCTAGGGAAGCGGTGTGTGCCACTTGTGGCCTGGTATTAGTCACCTTGTAATGACTTCATGGATTTAAGAGAGATCACTCATAGGTATAAAACTATCACCAAGTAATGCATTATGTGTGTGTGTGTGTCTCTGTACATGGTTATGGTTATTCCAACTAAATTGAGAAATTGTTTAAAGGCCTTGTTTTATTTCATTCCATTGAAAATTGTTTTATTTATTTGATATAAACTATTTTTACCACATAAAACTATTTTATATAAGTTATAATAATAAAAATTTCCTTGTTTTGTGATTTTAGAAGTCATCGGGGAAATCCTAATGAGTTTAGATTCACCCCCTACTTGGGTACTATTGTGCATTTGTAGATTTCATCAATTGAGAAATAGGTAAAGGCAAAGTATTATTTTTCATTATAGATACTTCTCGATACCGTATACATGGCATGTGGAGTTGAATATTGGAGTGGTTTGGGTGTTTCTAGTCAATTTCACTTCATAGTTGGAGTTTTTTGGCATCTCGGTTCACTTTGAGTATGTATTTTGGTTTCTCTTTGTACTCTGATATGGTTTATTTGTTTGGTTGTGTTTTGTTTTGTATTTTTTTTACTCTTTCACCACATAGAGGTTTGGTTAGGTATTGTTTTTTTATTTTCGATGTTAAAATTTAAAAGGTAAAATCATCACCCAAATATTATTGAGGCCCTTAGAATTTATTTACAGCCTTTGGTGTCTTGGCGATGTCACCTATCGCCAAAAAGCGCACCCATCACTTCTCAATACAATGTGGATGAGAGGGATGTTGCAAATCAATGCGGAAGGAAAACAAGATATGGTAGATGAAGGGGATAATAGATCTATATCCATATTATGATTGAGTCAAATTAAAAAATTTAAGATAATAACATAAAATAAGTGATTTCAAAGAGAAAAATCAATGTGAAAGGTTTGTTTTTACTTTATTTTATCCTCAAAAATCAAAAACCTTGATTTTGTATTGAGTAATAAGAGGTTATTCTACATTTTCATGGGGTCATTCCATGTTCATCTATTTCTACTTAAAAAATCCTGATATTATGATTATAATGAATAGTGAGGTTCATGACAGACCATATAAAGGAACCATGATTCATTCTATTTTTTTGAAAAATCTTAAAATTATAGAGACATTCTCATAACACTACCACATAGTAATTTTTCCACACTATGTTTATTTAAAACGAAATTAGAGTGTTTCTTGGATTTATTTCACATTTTTATAGTACTATTATAATATCTTATGCATCTATTTTTTAATGGAACCTTGAGAACATAATTATAAATTAATTTCATTCTTTACCAAAGGTTTATCCTATATTTTATAGATACCATGCCAAAAATTTACTTTTAAAAGAAGAAACCCCTCCCCTCTTTTTGAACACACTTCTCCTCTCTCGTGTTCTAGACCTCTCATTTTTTTCCCTTATGGTAAATTTAAATGGGTATCACTTCCACATGTCCACATTAACCCATTCGGTTAATGTTTCTAAGGGTTTTGATTATGTTAGGGTTTTTATCTCTTTGGATGCATGAAAATTATACTTTGTTATTAAATATAATGATTATTTTATTATATATTATTCATGGGAGATTTATATTTACTATTAATGTGTACTATGTTTTTGTACTATGGGAAAGAATCTAGGTCTGTATCCTTTTTTATTCCCTTTCCAGGTCTTCTCCTCCCATTCAAAAACTCGGTGTCCAAAAAATGATCAGATACACCTCAAAGAATTTCCTTAGAGTGGATGACAAGATACTTGATCATCATACTCCCATGCCTCCATAGATATTTGTGGAATTGGATCTTTCCTAGGGTGTCCCTTATCATATCTACTTGGTATTTGGGGTTGAGGTCTTTATATGGTAGAATATTTGGTAGGAATGAATTATCAATTATCTTTCCCACTATAACTTTCCATGCCATTACTCTATGTATTGCTATAAGTTTTATAATTACTAAGGTAATGATTTCTCTTAAATTATATCATGAATAAGTAGGGATTTTCCTCTCCCAAATTACCATCTCATCTTCCTCAGGTAGAGAGTGAATAAAGGTCTAGTCTTATTGTAGTTGGAGATCTTTTTTTGAGATCTGTTGGTGTTGTTTCTTCGCCATTGAACCCCTTTATTAAAGATCCTTCTCATGTAGTTCATCAACCTTCCCTCTTAAAGTTATGTGGTTATCTAAAAACATACATCATCTAATCCCTAGATCTATAATGTCATCTATTATCATGGAGAGCCTCATATCATCCATGATGGCGCCTATAATTGTTTTAAATGATAGTACCTCTATGGTGTTGATCCTTCCCCTAAAATAAGAGGGTAGTATTTATAAATTATTTATAGTGAAATATTATTTTTATAAGAAAATAAATGTGAAGATTTCCCATAGCTACTCATTACTAAATATTTTCTTGGTAAAAATAATTTCCAACCCAATATATCACCAATTCAAGATATTAGATATAGACCAGGCCTCATCTGATGTAGGTAATAAAAGTACGTCCATTAGTTTTTTTATCTTATCCAAGTTATTTCTAATTTTAATTATCTCAAGGAATAAAATATGGATGAGGGTCCCCTAAAAAGAGAAATTCCTATGAAATGAATCATAATATTCTGATCACCTTTTTTCCATGTTCCTAGATCCCAAACACAATTTTGATCATTTGATGGACTTTTAAATAAAATTGAAATTTTCCAATATTATTCAGGATTATACTCTTTGAAATCATATCTTGATTTAACGGAAAATTATTGTGGAATTTAACCTTGTTAGTTATTGAACTCAAAATTCCACTAGAATTTTGTTGTCTTCTAATTTAATTATATTTCATACTTTTATACATGCCAAATATGATATTTCAAGAAAACATGAGATCTAGTGAATTATTGCAGCCCCGACACCAGTAACCTAATGTCGGTGTTTAATTAATTACATTTTTTAGAATATATAAGGGATCAATCCATGAAGGATTGCTTAGTTTTTACATAATGGAAGATTAGATACGAGTATAATTATGATATTATGTAGAAAAATAAAATATAGCATGAAATAATATTTGCTACATCCTTGAAGATCATTAAAAGATATATTTTTTATATCATGGGGAAATGAAGACATATTAAAGAGTGAGCTCAAACTCTCTAAAAGGGAAAGTTTAAAAAATAATATATCACGAATACATAACGAAAAAACGATATGATAGGGTAAATAATCAATACATATTACATTTATTAAATAACTTGGCCATCAGAATATATATATGGAAAATAAAACAATCGCATTGATAATAATAACTAAAATTTTAATAAAGGAAATGCATAAGTGATAAATTAATGATATTACCACCAAGGATTAGACCATGGCATTACCCACATTTTATGACATGATCTTACAGCCTTAGCTTATCCATCATGTCAACCTGTTTTGTCTCTTGAGATTAGTTGGTGCATTATGGAAATATATATAATCAAACCTCACCTGTCACATACATATTTCAAATTCATTAATAATATATTGAAATAATGGTATAATATATAACAAATACTCTGTATCAATTATTAAATATTTTAATTAAATCTAGAAAATAAAAAATATATTTTTCTCCAGTATATAATATAATGTTGTTATTGTGCTTCCATAAATTAAAATTTTATATTGAAATATTATATGGTAAAGAAAATATAAAATTAATTAAACTAATATTGAATACATCCATGAAACTAAATATGAATGAGAAAATAATTTCAAATTAATAATGAATGGTGATGGATAAAATGATCATAAGAAAGTGAATGATCTCAAAATAAGGTATAATCCATTAATCTATGAAGGTTAATAGAAGTCCATCCATTCATAAAAAATTAAATTTTTTTACAATCTAAACTATATTGAGAATTATAGAGTAAAATTTTAAAACTAACTTTCCATAAATATTTTCTAACTTTTACATAAAAATGAAGTTATAAATTATTTCCAAAAATATTTTACCCTTATATAAAATAATACTTTTTATGTTTTAACATAAAAAAATAAAAGATGAATGGAAAACTGATTTTATTAGAAAAACCATTGAAATTTTTAGAGAACTATAAATAGTGAATAATGGTCATGGAACTAGGAAAATACATTAACACCATATACAATAAAAACTATTTCATTTCACACTTATATAAAATGTAAATTCAATTTTTTTTAAAAAAATTTAAATATTTCTTAAACCTTTATAAATAATGTCAATTGTGTTATAAATATTAATTTTCCAATTATTTTAATTTTTATAAAAAACATCAATAATGAAGATTTATGAATATGGATATATAAGAGAATGATTTTCAATATAATGTGAGAAATAAGAATAGTTTTATTTCGAAACATTCATTATTTAATTAAATAGAAAATAGAGGTATAGTTAGTATAAAAAAATAGCAACCTAATAAATTAACATTATATATGAAAATAGATAGGGTATAGGTATAATCAATCATAAAATTAATTCAAAAAAATTAAACCAAAAACAATCCCTATTAAAAATGATGTTGTGAAATAAATCTTTAATTAATTGGTATCATTTGAATAAAAATCCCTTAAAATGGAAAACATGAATAAAATACTTCAAAATCCATAAATAAATATTAATTCAAGATATAATATATTATATGGTTAGTATATACACTTTTTAAAAAAGATATGTCTCATAATGTGAAACATGTCTCAATGAAGTAGAAATGAAATGAAATCACCATTTCCTTAGATTTATTCTTGGTCAGAAATATTATGTCTTATGAAATAATCAATTTAAATTTATTAAATAATTTTTTATGAAACTATGTCATTTATATTTCATTATTTATGATCCTTTTTATAATAATTTTCCATATATTCATTGAATAGGCATTGTTTACACTGACGACCTAAGGTGGTTTGATCAATTTCTCCAAAATTACTTTAGTATATTGACCATGTTTAATATTCACAATATGTTTTTATATAATCTCTAGAATTTAAATAATTTCAAGAATATAATTTTTTCATTATATAAAACATTAGAATCATCTATTCATGGTGGTAATAGAAAAAACATCGCATCACTTTACGGCGGTTGTAGTCAACTTATACGAACGAACAATGTTCTTATTCTCCAAAATATTTAATGGTAAGTATTTAGATGATATATCATATTAATATAACCATAATAATGTTATAAATATTTTATATATTAATTAATACTATATTTATAAACATCCATGTAAGGTAGTGATGAAAAATGAATTACACTACTATGTGGAGATGGTGGTCCGTACGTATATATGAGCAATGTTATCATTTTACATAGAATGGAATGATCATAGATAATTGATATACCATTAAAATAAATAAAATATAAGTATGGTGAATTTTCTAAAAAAATTAATTTTTTATTGAATATTTTCATGAGGTTTAAGAAGAATGTACCTTACAAAATCATAGTAAGAACATATACATCTTCCTTTGGTAACCCCCTATAACATAAATGTTAATCTTTTTCATAGTTTTTTTATTTAGACCAAAACCTATAAGATGTGTGGAGGTATTTTTGGAATCTATTTTTATTGTTATGGTTCAATATATGTGGCTCATAATGTATCTAGAATAGTTAATAGAAGGAGACCTTATATAAGTAAGGTTGGTGGAAAACTTGTAAATACTTGAAATATTATTATAAAATATATTTCTTACACAAGTAATGTGGATGAGAATTATCATATATTAAATTATAAAAAGGGTAATTTATGTATACATACAAAAAATGATATTTTAGTAAGGGATTTTTTGTTATCTTGAAGTCTTATCCCTTTATTCATAATTTTAACTCACTTTACCCTTAATCGAAGTGATAAATATTTACCATGATTATTATTAAGTATGAATAAAAAATAATTTAAAAATAATAAATAATATTAATTATTTTTATTTCAGATATTAAATCCATTTTAATATATTCAATTTCTATAAGTAGTAAAACTTACTTTTAATATAAATTCAAAAAAACAACGAAATAATGGTTTTTTAGAAAATGATTGTTTTAGGAATAAAAATGATTTTACCTATAAGTAATTCATATTGTTTATTCCCATAGTATTAATTGAATTATTTTAAAAAAAATATTACTACTTTAATTTAAAATCAAATCCAAAAAACTTATTGTCAATTCTTGATTAAAATAGAAGAATCAAAATTTGTTTTTATTTAATGAAAAACATTATATGTATTTAAAAAATATTAAACATGGATTTATAAGATTAAAATTTTATTTTTAAATTAATTATAACAATATTTAAATAAATATTTTTCCTATAAAAATAGTTCATAAACATTCAACTCATTCTTATTGTAAAGCCTCAAACTTGCGCTTTTTGGTGTAACGTATTGTGTTTTTAACTGGATGAAAAAGTGAAGGAAATTAAATTTTTCCTGTAATAAGCTAGCCCAGTTTTAAAAACCGAGCATTTGAACTTTTTATTCTAAGAGTCGACATTAAAACATTGATAGAATAAAAATATTAATTTTATTTTATTCATATTCTTGTTTGTTTCTTTTCAAAAAAATAACTCTCAAATGGTGTGTCATATGATAGATCTAAGGCCACCATTAGGTCCGGAACACCGGTTTTACACTAGGCAGGGTATAACCTTGATTCACATCAGGTGTTTGGCACACTCGCACATGATAATTCCATCTTTATTTTGAATTAATTATTTATTCTAGTTTTTAAATAATTAATAATTAATTTCTCACAAATGGTGTGTAGAATGATAAATATGAGACCCCCGTTAGTTACGGGACATGGGGTTTACCCTAGGCTGGATATAACCTTTACGAAGGTCGAATGTTTGGTCATATCGCACCAAAAGATAATTTATTTGCGTTATAAATATTTTATTCGTGATTAAAAATATTAATAATTTTATTATTAAAATTATTATTTATTTTGAAGACAATAAATGAAAATTCATTGCACAATTAATAAATTTTGTCGTGGTGTAAATAATAACTGGACAATGTAATAAGTGTAATATTATTAATTGTTCCAAAAAAATACAAATCTGCAATCAATATTAATTTAATAATTGTTATCATTTTTATTAATACTTGTTGTCATTAAAATATTTATGGTGTCATTGATGGGTTGTATTAAATAATAATAATTTTAATTATAGTTTTTAATATTAGTTGAGACAAAACTTTGAGGCATATTTATATATGAGGTGTATATATATGAGATTAAATATATATAGTTATATATATACATGTGTGGGTGTATATATTTGAATATATAGATGTGTGTGTGTGTGTGTGTGTGTCTACATAACACATGTATATACATGGGTGATATTTATTTTTGGGATTAGATAAAATATTATTAATTATATACATAAATTCTTTTAATGTCTTGGCTTAATCTAATGTGCAGTCCTTTTAAGTTTAGGTTGTCCTTTTCTTTAACGTGACCAGGACGCACGCCTGCACACCCCACTATGGGTCCCAGGAAGCTTTATTTAAATTAATTATATAATTGGTGAGTTTTTTGAAAAATCATATTTTGTTCCATAGCACAGCATATGGGATAAAAATAATTAAAAATTATTAAATGAAATTTATAAAATTTAAAGTGGGATAAAATAAATAAAATAAATAAAAAAATAAAAATGGTTGGAGAGGAATTAAAGAAATAATTAAAATTGGGTAAACCCATTTTAATTAAGTGCTTCATTTCTCCCGTCATGATATTTATTAATTAATTTATTTATTTAATTATCCCTTTATATTTATTTCTTCTTTTCCTCTGCAGTCTTCCTCTCTTCCCTCTCACGTTGCGCCTCCCTCTCTCCACTAAGTTGTGCGCCAACCTGCTCCTCCTTCGGAAGACTGTATCTCCTCCGTCCATCATCTGATTTCTTTGTTTTCATGTTTTCATTAATTCTTTGGACATGTCTAACCTTGTGGTAGTTGAATCGTATGTTTTTGTTGAGTATCCTGCGTGTAGTTCTTCACCGAAGGATTTTACCCTATTTTGGGTGTTTTCTAAAATCATCTGTTCTCTTCCATTTTAGGTCAAATCAAAGCCTACCATAGATCATAAAATCCTCTACAACCATAAGGTTGGGCGTCTACTCTCATTCCCTCTGTCTCATTTCAATTTATAAAAACGCGCCATTCTGCTGTTAGTCGGTGCCTACCGACTTTGTGAAATTTTACACAATTTAATTACATTAATTGTTTTGCCTAAGTATTCCAGCCTTAATTTCTTAAATTTATTTGTTTGAATTGTTGCAACAAGGTCAGACACCCCTTTGGGTGTGCCGACGTGGTCAGTATAAATTCGGTTAGCCTGGGTATTTAATTTATTTAATTGCATGTGTTGCAAAACCCATTTTTGTTTTGTTTAATTTAAATAATTATTTTAGAATAATTATGAATATTGAATTTTTGGATCTTTGGTAGTTGTTTTTGATGAAGTATTTATTTATTTAAATGTGCATCTTTGGGAATTTAATTTAATTAGCCGCATATGTTGCACATCCTATTTTTTGTTGTGTTTAGTTTAAATAATTAATTTAGATTAATTATGAATCTTGAATTGTCAAATATTTGATAGATGGTTGTGTTGGTTTATTTATTATTGAAAAGTGTATTTATCTCCATGTTTTTCACAACTTTTTTTGTTGTGTTTAATTTAAATAATTAATTTAGATTAATTATGAACTTTGGAATTGTTGGATCATTGAAGTTTTTTGGTCTAATTTATTTATTTATTTAAAAGTGAATTTTTGTTTTTATTTTGATGCGGTAATTTTCCTTGTTAATATTTTTGTACTGAAACATTTAATTTGCACTCTGTGATGCACGGGTGTAATTGTTTGGTTTCAAGCTGCAATTACATATGTTGAAATCATATCTGCTGTTATGAAAACCTTAATTAATTTCAGTGCGGGCAATAGAGGTGGTCCCTGTATTAAGAGCCATGCTTAGACCCTTCATTCCGGACGATTACCTCTATGTGTTGGGGGTGGTATTCTTGGCTTTTCCAGACCGAGACTTCCCTGGGATTTCTAATACTTATGAGTGATAACGGTTCAAAAAGGGCCCATCAGGATGGATCTATAGGCAATGTGGCTAAGCCTTCCTCAGATGGCGCTTGACCCCTTTTTGTGAGATCAGGATGGATTCAGCATAAATCCATGCCATGAGAGATACTTGGTCTTTCGAAAGATTACCTTGGACGGGCTCAGTGGTATTGGATAATTGAAGGATGTTCCGTAGTGATACCTTTGGGATGGGCTCGGACTCCAACTCTCAACATGAACCTTAATAATGATGCAGTGAAAGTTTATATTAATGTCGTTGTTAGTCTCTTGAGATTTGAAATATTTTCTGGTGTGTTGAAGCACACCTGTTCAACACATGACTTAGACCCCAAGTTAATGCACAATATTGGGGGTGTGCCTCTTCCTTGTTTTACCTTATTTTTTGAGTATTTATATATATGCATGTGTGTATTATTCTTATAGGTACTCCATTTAGACTTCTAGCTTAGGTCGATGTAAGTGATTTGGGATGGGTTCCGTTTGGAACCCAGACTGAGTTATTTATTTCATTACACTTAATAAATTTTCTACAATTGTTATATAATGGCACACTGTATTTTATTATTGCACGGAATGGAAAAGTTTAGACTCCGAGGGTGCCAGCCTACTGGGATTTTTTCTCACTTCCTTCTCAGGCGTCGTTGAAACCAGAGTAGATTATATCCTTGCAGGTATTGACAAAGGGAAGAATGATTCTTCCAATTCATTATTGTTTCTTACTACTTATAATGGAGACCGGGGTAGAGGACAGAGCCTTTCTTGTGATGCAGTTGTCGCACTTTGTGTCTTTTCTTTTTTTCAATAGTATTCTTGAGTTTCTTTTTTTATGTGCTTTTAGATTAAACAAACATCCTGACATGACATCATATTGTACCAGGTTTTATTTATCATCTTACGCATTTATTATGTATTCAGTTGGGATTTTTTTATATTGCTTCTGCTGCTATTTATTCACTTATATGCTTCTGCTATTTATAATTTATTGTTGTTTACTTCTACTGTGATAATAAATATTTCCTATGATGGAATAGTCTCCCACTTGGAGAAAAAAGAGTCCCTCGCTGCTAGTCGGAAGCCTATGGAATTCGGGGAGATGCACTTGAGTTTATGTGATGCACTGGTCTGGTCACCATCTTAGAGGTGAGCCGGGTCGAGACATTACGAAGTGGATTAAGAGGTGGTATTATTTCCCTTTGTCTTACTGCTTTGGGTTGGTATATAGGAGACTAAGAATGTGTCAGCGCTTGGTTAATAGCCGTCTATGGGACTGATCACCTCATGTACGGGAAATGACAAAGTGTCCAGGGTTGGGATTGCTGATCATGCTTTTTTTGTTACAATTGATATGATTTCACCTCGAGTGAATGGTGTAATTTCGGCTTCTTATGAATTTATGAAATTTATGATATTTTACCCTTTGTCTATTTAGATAAGGATGAAGCTTTGCATTCATTATAATAGGCACATAGGGATTCACATTCCATTAATAGTTCCAGCCATGTAGTTTCATTTTAGGCTTCATGTTAATTCAAATTGTTTACCTTGAATATATGCCATGTCCTATAATTATTTAACATGCCTTTTTAGATACCATGTTTCAGTGATATATTTAGCATGCTAGCCTATTTCCATACTTCCTGTTTAATACCATATTTTCCTTGTATCATGTTTTTGTTCTCATTAGCATGTATCTAAGATTAAAATGTTATGCTTCGGTTATTACAAATGTATCTCTCTGTTAGCTTCTTATAGTGACTTGTTGCTTGTTTTTGTGTGTGTAATTGGTTAGTTTTCTAAAATTTATTTGATTCCATTGAATGAGAGCCAAATGCCAAAAAAAATAAAGTGTATAGTCGCTTATTAGGTTAATAGCCACCCATATATCTATGATGATATGTGTTTGATCTTTTAATAATTTCCAATGAGTTTGTTAACTATCCAAAGGCACAACTAAGACCAAGTAGGCTAGTTGATTCATGTTCGTTATGAGATAACCCAGAAGGGGTGTTGTGACTCTTAAAATTTTAAAAACTATTTTTCTTTTGGTTGAATTATAATGAACCCAGGTCGTCTTAGTGGGACCCTTGTAGGATACCTTATCTTCATGGATGGACTTTATGTGAGAGATTTCCTAATTAAGGACAAGATTTCAATTAATGTAAAATTTTTTAAAATAGAGTTTTATAAAACTTGCTTGTTTTCCCTTGAGGGGTTGTTTAAGATCGCATGCCTTGTGTTTTTAAAAAAAATGGTACTTGATGTTCTGATTAAATCTTTTTATGATTAAAGATTAAATGTGATTAAATATAAAGGGCTCGGATATGGAACATATAGTGATGTCCTCTATTTAAGACCCTAGTATAAGGGTAGTTTGAATTTCTCCTTGAGTTTATTTGGAATAGAACCATTCATGTGTCGTTGTCCCTAGTCAGACCACCTTGCTTAAAATGACACCCTTATTTGGACGGGTGGTCATGTTTCCCATAACTTTTTTTTTGTCCATGAGCATTGGGTAATACTATTTTCCATCAGGATAGGCATGCCTTAGGAATGTTATGTTGCTCGTTAGGTCGTTCGACCCTCTCTTCTCCATAGTGATGGATGAATCAGTATATCGTCATTCGAGTTGAAATTCATCCTGCTTCTGTATCACCTCAGTGTAGTATGCATTCATGTACGCAGTGTCGTCGAGTTCTTAATGTTGTGACGAACTTGATGAATTCAATGTAATCTTTAATTATTATGTTTCTAAATATGTTTTGGGTCATCTATTTAGTACAATGACTTATCTATTAAAATAATCAAGTTTTTCCCAATGCTCGAGATGACTTCTAGAGACTCAGGTGTTTTGACACACCAGTCAGTTTAGTGGGGATTTTATGCCAGTTTTTTTAAATGTTTCCCTTCTGGTAATCACTAAATCCTCTTAGTGTACTCTTCATTATGTGATGGGCATGTCCCCTATCTTGTCTTTATCCTTGACACACTAAGTGATCATCAGTCTTACTCCATGATAAAGATTTAAAAGTTGTTGGGATTGTTTATGGTGGTTTTCTCAGTGTTGCACACTGACACATTGTTCTTATCAATGCTTTAGTCAGTCTTGTGTGACACTCAGATTTCTATGTAGGAATTTTATGGTCAAACTCTTATACACCAGTTGTTTCTTATAACTAGACTATCAAGACGATGCCTCTCTAGGCTCAGTCAATGTTTTGATATGGGCATCTTTTCCTTGTACCAGTGTCTCACTCATAAACATGGATTATGGACTACCTTGTGTTAGTTCCTTTCACTCTTGTTGTGCTAATCAGAGGTTTCCCTAGACTCGTTATCGGGCTCTGGGTGAAGCCAGGCCATGAGCGATACTTGTTTTTTCGAAAGATTTCCTCGGATGAGCTCGGTGGTATTAGATAATTGAAGGATGTTTCGTAAAGATACCTTCGGGATGGGCTCAGACTCCAACTGTCAACTTGAACCTTAATAATGATGCACTGAAGGTTTATATTAATGTCGCTATTAGTCTCTTGAGATTTGAGACATTTTCTTGTATATTAAACCTCACTTCTTTGACACATGACTTAGACCTAGAGTTAATGCACAAGCTTGGGGGAATGCCTCTTCCTTGTTTTACCTTATTCATTCATGCTTTATATATATGCATATGTGTATTATGCTTATAGGTACTCCTTTTAGACTTCTAGCATAGGCTGAATCGGGTGATTTGGGACCGATGCCATTTGGATCCCGAATTGAGTTATTTATTTCATTGCACTTAATAAATTATCTGAAATTGTTATATAATGGCACACTGTATTTTATTATTGCACAAAATTGAAATGTTTAGACACCACGGGTGTCGACCTACTAGGATTTTATCTCAGACCCTGCTCGGGCATCGTTTACACCTGAGTAGATTATATGTTTGTAGGCATTGACAAAGGGAAGTGCACTACTTCCAATTATTGATTGTTTCATGATTATTAGGATGGAGACCAGGGCAGAGGACTGAGCCTTTCTTATGATGCAGTTGTCACACTTTTTGTCTTTTCTTTTTGACGAATGTATTCTTGAGTTTCTTTTTTTCTGTGCTTTTAATTTAGACAGACATCATGACATGAAATCATTTTGTGCCAGGTTTTATTTTCAACTTCCGCATTTATTATGAATTCAGTTAGGATTTATTTAAATTTCTTATACTGTAGTTTATTCACTTATATTCTTCTGTTATTTATTATTAATTTTTGTTTACTTCTGCTGTGATAATACCTATTACCTATGAGGGCATAGTATCCCCCTCGAACACAAAAGGCCCTCGCTACTAGTCGGCAGACTCTGGTGTTCGGAGAGATGCTCTTGAGGTCATGTGATGCACCGGTCTAGCCACCGCCCTAGAGGTGAGCCGGGTTGGGAAGATACACTAGGTTCAGCACATATAAATACATTTTACTTTTTTATGAAAGAAACTGAAAAAATACTTAAAATTTAATAAATTTTATGAAATTTTACTATATAGGTTTTGGAAAATAGAAAATTATATTATAAATTATGAGAAAAATTAAAAAATGTTATAAAGAAACTAAAACACTTCGAATGCAGTAACTACATAACGAATAAAATTAATTCAGATAATTTTTATTCAACCTGTAGAAAATAAAATTTTAAACATAGGGTGAGAAATTATTTTTCCCAATAAGGGGTTTAAAAATATTTTTAAAATTTTTTTAAAATATTTTTTTTTTTATTAAATTAACACACAAAAATAGGTTTCAAAACATTGAAATATAATAATGTTCATACAATTTTGAAAACCATCAATTTCATAAATAAAAATATTTCAAAATAATTCGGTTGATTTCACAATATAAAAATAAATATTTTGGTGGATTATTTATGATAATCAGCATAACTTATGAAAAAAATAAGTCCACCTAGCCATATCACATATGGGACATCATCCCCTTAAGGTCATGGGATCACTCCTCATACCATTACTTAATATTCGATACATTATTTACAATTATAATAAAATGTTTTAAGAGTCCTTCCTCTCTAAATAATAAATAAAAAATGTTTCAAAATATTACATACATAAATTATTTTCTTCAAAAGATAATATTCTTATATATATCTTAACATGGCTTAATCACTTCATTGATAATTTCTAGAATCACATTTAGAATAAATATATGATTTTGAAAACTTTTCTTATTTAAAGACCATAAATATAAAATGTATAATAAAATAAATTAATACGGGAATAAAAATGAAATGAATGTTTACGATAACCTATATGTTGTCCATATCTAATTTATGAATGAAATCAATGGATGTGAAAAGAAATTTTTCACATGAAATAATAACTTTTACTTAAAATTTGTTTATAAAATGATAAAATTTATCATTTGTATCTAATAGTTACACATAAAATGATATCTAAAAAATGATATCTCTTCCCATGTAGATTTTATATATATAAGAAACAATCTAAAATAAACAATAATAAAACAAGGTTTTTTATTATTTTTAAGAAATAACTTATGAGATAATTTATTTTAAACTATAATTCAATATATGAAGTTTATTTATTCTTAGGAGAGTTTAAATAAAACCACGGAAATATATTTATATTTTCTTATATGATTTGAAAACCCATACATGTTATCGTCCTAAATAATTACTGAATAATTATACTATTATAAATCCATAATTTTTTTAAATTAACATAAAATCCTTGTTTAAACTTTAAATTAGAAATATTTATAGAAGAAATACCTACGAGCCATAAATTATAATTTAGATAAATGTAATTAAATCCCTTATAATATAAATTGTTATATATATATATATATATCCTGATGTAAATAAAATATAGAATGATTGATTTTAAGAAATAAATTTAGACCTTTGTATATAGATTAAAAAATAAATGATTAATCCCTTTTAATTCATAAAATATATATATTTATATATTTAAATTAAGGGTAAAATGATAAATTGAAAACATGATCAAGCCCTTTCAAAACCATAAACATAATTTGATAAATAAAAGTAAGCAATCAGCTTAAATTCATAAATTATTAAAAAAATAGATAAATAGATTATTAAATCTATACATATATATAAATATATGTATATATATATTTATAATTTGAAAATAATCTCATAAAAATAAATTCAACCCTTACCTTGAATTCAGACCAACTACAAAACCTCATACACACCAGGAGTGAATCAGGAAGGGTGTAACAGACAGTGCATATTTTGTTGTGCTCATGGAGGGTGTGAAGCAAAAGGGTTATACATACATACATACATACATACATACATACATAAATACATACATACATACATACATACATACATACATACATACAGAAATACATACATACATACATACATACATACATACAAACATGCATAGATAGATACATACATAAATACATACATACATACATAAATAAATAAATACATAAATACATACATACATACATACATACAAACAAACATACATACATACATACATACATACATACATACATACATATATATATACATAAACACACACACACACACAAACATATATATTATTTTGAAGCTTGTAGAGGAACCTTAAATGATGAATACGTAATCATACAATTATATAATTCATTTACATTTAAAACAGATAAAAATTATAAATTATAACCTTGTGTTATCTACAAATGCTTCACAAATGAGGCTTGCAGATCAATCTCATTCTGTTTAGACTAAACACACATTTTCCATATTTTAATGACTTAGAAAACACACACCCAATTATTATAAATATATATATATATATATATATATATTGTTTTCATCTTTATATTTGTGAAGAATAAAAGAACCCACTTTATTTTACATGACTCATCTTTCTCTATTTTAATATTTTATATCTATTTTTTTAACGTTTTTCTAGGTTAATGCTTACTCTATTTTTTTATTCATATCATTTTCACTCTTTTTGTTTCTCCCCTCATGTATTTGAATTTTTTGTTATCAGGATATCATTTTCATTATAATTATATATTATTATATTATTATTTGTTTTAGCTAAAATCATCAAATCACTTTTTTTAAACATTTTATTGTTTCACACACCTCAAATGTTATATTAACTATTAATATAAATTTAAAGAAAATATTTTATTATCTTTTTTCTTACTCATTTCATGTTTTTTTAAACCTATACATGAGTTTCATTTTTTATATATAAAAATTATTTTTTATATGGTTATATATATTTATAATTTGAAATATTTTAAAAAACATATTGTAATATTATAATTTTTTTATCTTAAATATAATAACTATTATTTACTTCGAGAAATTTTATACCCTTAATTATTATTACTATTATTATTATTACCATTACTATCATTAAAATATTAAAAAATTATAATTCTCCGATTTTATTTATTTTGAAATAATTTTAAAATTGTAATTAAAATAAGTTTCATAAATATTAAATTATATATATATATATATCACTATATATGTGTAACATGTAATTAAATTAATTTTCAAGCAACAATTGTTATTCAAATATATTTTTTTAAATAATAATCAATTAAATATATTTATATTAAAATAAACTTCTAAATAAATTATTACATCATTTTAAAAAATATAATTTCTGTAAAGAAAATAATATTTCTTGAAAATTAATATTTATTAATTTTGAATAAAAATATCTTTTTTTTATAAATGATTTTATTAAAAACATTATTTTTTGGTTTTACATTATAAAAAATATTTAATTAAAATAAATTACTATTTACATTTATTGGGGTGTTATATTCTCCACCTCCCCCCCATAGAATTGTTCCCCCGCAATTCAATCATCAGACTGTAGAAAATTATGAATTTTTATCTTAAAAATTAAGAAAAAGTATAACTATTAAACTTATATACTCTACCGATAACACTAAATCTCCAATTTTCTCTAAATCGTTTCTCTGATACCAATTTTAAGGCCTTGAACCCACGCTTATGGGTTCAACACATATAAATGTTGTGTTTTTTTATAAAATAAAGTGAATGAATACATAACCTTTAATACATTCCAGAAAGTTTTTCAATCTAGGGTTTTTAGAATATAAAATTACATTACAAATTATTAAAACTATACAAATATATAATAAAACAACTAAAACACTTCGGGTGAAAAAAATTAATGTGAGAAGAAAATGAATGAAGATAATGTATATTAAACTTGTGGAAAATAAATTTTGAAACATAGGGTCAATAGTTATTTTTTCCAGTAAAAGGTTTCCAAAAACTTTGGTAAATAATTTTAAATTTTTTTGTTTTTATTAAATAAATACAAAGAAACTGGTTTTCAAAAAATTGAAATATAATAATTTTTATACAATTTAAGAAATATTAAATTTCCAAAACAATAATATTTTAAACTAATTCCTTGGATTTCACCATTTGAAAATTATAGTTTTCATAAATTATTTATGATACTCCGTAGACTATAAGAATGTTTTAAGTCCACATTGTTGTATCACATATGGAAAAACGTTACCTTAAGGTCGTGGGTTCACTCCTTATACCATAAGTTAATATTTTACACTCTTGTTCTAATTTTTAAAAAATATTTAATGGCCATTTATCTCTCAATCATAATCTAAAAATGCTTCAAAACAAATCAAACATAAATATTTTTCTTTAAAATAAAGAAATATTATATATAACTTAATATGGAATAATAACTTTGATAATTTCTAAAATCAAATTTAAGAGAAATCCATGCTTTTGAAAACTATTCTTATTTATAAGACGTAAATATAAAATGAATTATAAATAAATGAATACATGAATAGAAATGAATAGAATATCAGTGATAACTTAGATGATGAACATATCTAATTTATGAATGATATATATATATATATCTTTGTGTGTGTGTAGGGACATTTTTCATATGAAATGATAACTTTTACCCAAAATTTCCACATAAAATCACAAAAATTATCATTTGTAACTAATGTATACATATAAAATGATAACCAAAAAATGATATCTCATACAACGAAGATTTTATGAATAAAATAAACAATTTAAAATAAACAATAATAATCCAATGTTTTTTTATTGTTTTACAGAAATATATTATGTGACAGTTCATTTAATACATTTATTCCATGTATGAAGTTTGATTATTCTTAGAAGAATTTAAATCAAATATTAGAAATAAATTTCTTTTTTATAAATATATATAAAAACCCTTCTATGTTTTCGTCAAAAAAAATTAAATGTATAATTATACTTTTACAAATATATAAATTTCTTAAATTAACATAAAAAACATTTTTGAACCATAAACTAGAATGATTTAAAATATATATCCCTACGGATCATAAATTAAAATATAAATAAATTTAAATCAATAACTTTTAATATAAATACATAGATGTGTGTTTTTATATATATACAAATGTAGATCAAACTTAAACTGATAGATTAAAGAAATAAATTAAAACCCCTTCATATAGATTAAAAAATAAAAAATTAAACCATTTTAATTATTAAAAAAATATAAATAGAGAGGGACATAAATATATATATATTTATAAATTAAAAGTAAAATGTTAAATTGAAGACATGGTTTATCCTTCTAAAACCATAAACATATTTTCATAAATAAAAATAAACAATCCCCTTATATTCATAAATTATTAAAAAAGTAGATAGATAAATTGTTAAATAGATACATATATAAAAATATATGTATATATATCCTTTTAATTTAAAAATAATCTGATAAAAATAAATTTCACACTTAGCTTAAATTTAGGATGACTACCAAAGCTCGGACATATCGAGAGCAAAGTAGGAAGGGTGTAGAAGACTGTGTAGGCTGTGTTGTGCCCATGGATTATGTGTAATGATAGAGTTATGTGTGTGTGTGTGTGTTATTTTGATTCATGTGGTGGAAGTCAGAATGATGAATAGGTAATCCTATAATTATATAACTTGTTTACAATTACAATAGACAAAAATTATAAATTATAACTTTTTATGTTCTACAAACAGTGCAGAAATGAGGATTGTTGAGCCAGCTCATTCTATTTCAACTAAACATATATTTTTTATAATTTAATGACTTACACAACACACACCAAATTATGTGTATTATACACATATATATAGTTTCCTACTTTATAGGTGTGAAGAATAAAAGAACCTACATGATTTTATGTGACTCACCTTTCTTCATTTTTATATATTTTTATATATATATTTAGTATTTTTCAAGGTTGATGTTTACTCTTTTTTTATTCATATCATTTTCTCTATCATTTTCTCACCTCGTGTCTTTGAATTTTTTATTATTGTAAATTCATCATTATCATTATAATTATATATTATTATATTATTATTTGATTTAACCAAAATCATCACATCAGTTTTTTTAAACCCTTTTATTTTTTCGACATGCCTCAAATGTTATATTATATATTAATATCATTTTTTAGAAAAATGTTTTATTCACTTTTTTTACTCATTTCACATTTTTTTAAAAAGCATATACATGATATTTTTTTCATATATATAATTTTTTTTTATATAATTTAATATATTTATTATTTTAAAATTGTACAAAAAAAGTTTATTTTATAAAATATATTATCTGAAATATAATAATAATGTTTTTAAAAACACAATTTTACACTTAATTATTATTATTTTATTAATATTATCTTTAAAATATTAAAACATATTTTAATTGTCATATTTTATTTATTTCAAAATAATGGTCCAATTTGTTTTATAAATAGTATCATAAATATTAAATTATATATATATATCCATTTCATTGTATATGCATAAAATGTAATCATTTTAATTTTCAAGAAATTTTAGTTATTCTAATATTTTAATTTTCAAAAAATAATCAACTAAATATATTTATATTAAAATATTATTTTAAATAAATTATTACCACATTTTAAAATATATATATTTATTGAGAGAAAATAATATTTCATGAAAAACAATATTTTATAATTTTTAATCAAAATTTATTAGTTTTATAAAAAAAATTTATTTATATCTTTCTTGATTGGTTTCAAATTATTAAAAAATTATTCAATAACTACTCAGTTAAAATAAATTATAATTTAAATTACTTGGGTTGTTACATTCTTCCCCCTTAAGAAAATTAAGCTCTCACAATTCCTTCACCAGACTCTAGAAAATTAGGAATTTTTATCTTCAGAATTAAAAAAAATTATTACTGCTAAACTTATATAATCTACCAGCAAAAACTAATCTCCAAGGTTGTCTAGACTGTTTCTCTCAAAACAACTGCAAATCCCCAAACCCGTGTTTTGAGGTTCCATACATATAAATGTTATGTATTTTTTTATAAAGGAAAATTAAAAAGTATACAACAATTAAAAAATTCTAGGAACTTTTCCATTGTAGTTTTTGGAGAATGGATAGTTATAATAAATATTATAGAAACTATATAAAATAAAAAAAATAAAAAAAAAAGATTTGGTGTCATAACTATGTAAGTGAAGAGAACACCTTGGAATAATTTCTATTAAACCCTTGGAAATTAAAAATTGAAACATAGGGTACAATTATTTTTACGAGTAAGTGGTTTTAAAAATAATTAGTCAATACTTTTAAAATATTTTTTTTAAAATAAATAATTAGAAATTGGTTTTCTAAACATTGAAATATAATAATTTTAATACAGTTTTTAAAAACCATCAATTTCAAAAATAATAATATTTTAAAATAATTCTTTAGATTTCTCCATTTGAACATAATAATTCTTATGGATTATTTATGATGCTCAAGAAGATCATAAAAAACCATAATTACACTTATATATATCTTATATGGTACAACATCCCCTTAAGGGCATGATTTCACTCCCCATAACATAACTTCACATTCGATACTCTAGTTAAAATTTTAAGAAATTATTTTAAGGGTTATGCCATTTTCAATCATAATCTAAAAAAATTTCAAAATAATGAAAGCATAAATTATTTTATTTAAAAGAATATAATATTAAAAATTTATTAACATGGAATAATCACTTCTTTGAAATTTTCTAATATATCATTCAAGATAGATCCATGCTTTTGACAAGTGATCTTCTTTAAAATCCATAAATGTAAAATACAAAAAAAAAATACTTAAATAGAAATGAATGCAATTTCAATGAAAACAGAGATGATGAGAATATCTAATTTATTAATGAAATACGTGGATGTGGGTAGACATTTTTTCACATGAAATATAACTTTTACATGAAATTTCCACATTAAATTATAACATTTATCATTTTTATCTAATGAATACATATAAAATTATAACCACAAAATGATATCTCCCCCATTGACATTTTATGTATAAAAGAAACAATTTAAAATAAACAACAAAAATGGTTTTGTTATTATTATATAAAAATAGATTAAGGGATAGTTTATTTAATACAATAATTCCTTGTATAAAGTTTGATAATTCTTAAAAGCATTTAAATAATGGATTAGAAATAAAATTCATTTTTCTAAATAGAATTGAAAACAATTACTTGTTTTCATCCTATATTTTGATGGTGTAATTGTACTTTTACAAATAAATAAAAAAATTCAATTAAAATAAAAAATTTCAATTAAAATAAAACCCTTGTTTAAACTATAAATTAGAATGATTTATGAAATAAATCAATACAAATTGTAAACTCTAATATAGAAAAAATTAAATCAGTACCTTATAATATAAATAGTTATATATGTATATATATACATATACCAGTGTAAATCAAACATAAAATGATGGATTAAAGAAACATTTTCAATACCTTGCATATAAATTCTTATATAAATGATTAGACCTATTTAATTCATAAAAAAATAGATAGACACACACACACAGGAACATATATATCTGTGTGAGTGTGTAAATAATTGTAAATTAAACTTAAAATGATAAATTGAAAATATTATCAATCCCTTTCAAAACCATATTTATGATTTGGAAAATAAAAATAAACATTCCCCTAACATTCTTAAATTTTTAAAACAAATAGATAGGTAAATTGTTAAATATATACATATATAAAAATATATGTATATATATCTTTGTAATTTAAACATAAATCAATAAAAATAAATCAAACCCTTATCTTAAATTCAAACCAACTACCAATGATTTTACACACTAGTAGTGAAGAAGGATGGGTGTAGAAGATAATGGAGGTTGTGTTGTGCTCATGGAGGGTGCACAAAAAAAGGGTTATATATATATATATATATTATTGAGGCTTGTGGAGGAAGTATGAATTATTAATAGGTAATCATATAATTATATAATTCATTAAAATTTCCAACACACAAAAATTTTAAATTTTAACCTTATATGTTCTACAAATAGTCCACAAATGAGGATTGCCAAACTAGCTCATTCGGTTTTAACTAAACATATAATTTTTATAATTTAATAAATTAAACAACACACCCATTTATTTCTATTATATATATATATATATATTTTTTTGTTTCTTAATTTATAGGTGTTAAGAATAAAAGCACCCTCATAATTTTATGTGACTCTCATTTCTCCATAATTATTATATATATATATATATTAACATTTTTCTTGGTTGATGTTTACTTTTTTTTATTCTTGTCATTTTTTATATTTTTTTCTCACCTCATGACTTTGAAATTTTTTGTTGTCAATCCATCATTATCATTATAATTATATATTATTATATTATTATTTGATTTATCCAAAATGATCACAACACTTTTTTTAAAACCCTTTTTTTGTTTGACATGTCTCAAATGTTATCTTATTTATTAAAATAAATTTTCTTAAAAAACGTTTTATTCTCTTTTTTAACTCATTTCACATTTTTTGAAGACATATATATGAATTTTATTATATATATATATAAATAATATTTTTTCTATTATTATATATATATAATTTCAAAATTTTACAAAATCATATTACAATTTTATAAAATACATTATCTTAAATATAATAATAAAAATATTCATAGAAAAATGCATTAAACTTATTTATTATTACTATAATAATTATTATTATTAACATTAAATTATTAAAATTAATTATAATTGTCAGATTTTATATATTTAAAAATAATTTTAAATTTCTTATTATAATTTCTATAATTAATATTAAATTAGATATACATAGATTTCATTATATATGTGTAAAATATAATAATTATAATTTTCTAAAAATTTCAGTTATTAAAATATTTCATTTTTACAAAAATAATCAACTAAATATATTCATTTTATATTACTATTTTTAATAAATTATTACCTCATTTTAAAAAGTTGTATTAGTTTAAGGAAAATAATATTTCTTGAAATGTAATATTCTATAATTTTGAATCAACATATCAATTTTTTATAAAATATTTTATTAAAACATTTCTTGTTAGGGTTTAAATTATAAAAAATATTATAAATAAACACTTAATTTAAAAAAATTACTATTTAGATTTCTTGGGGCCGTTACATTTATATTATGTGAATTTCATTAAAGTGGTATTATTTTTAAAATTGGTATTTCTGAAAAAAAAATTAAAAAAATACTTTAATTTAATTATGATATGATAAAATCATAAATGATATCCATTTTTTAAAATAATAACTTTAAATATTATAGAAAAAATTATGATATCCACAAACAAAATAATAAATACCATTTTTAGAAAAAAATATATTTTCCATCATAAAAAAAATTATTCCCATTCATTTCACAGTAAAATCATTCAAATTATTATAAACATATTTTATTAAATATATTCTAAATATATGTTTTCAAAATAATGAATAAACTGTGATTAATATAATTTATTTAGAAAAAATTACATTATGCACATAAAAAAAATTTTATGAAAAATATCAATTTTTACCATCAAATGATTGTATTTTCATTTCCAAAAAATTGATACTCAATATATGAATCATTATTCATTAATATAAATATATATAATAGATAGATTTTAAATAAATTTCATACTCAAAGTAAAAGAAATTTATCTTTTAAATGAAACATATATAATATAAAGATAACTCCCTTTTATAGAATAATAGCCCATTTAAAGATTAATTGATCTCAACATTATATTATTTATTTGTTATCATTATGAATTGAATAATTATATTTCCTAGGAAATATTGAGTATATTAAGAAAACAATTCTATATATATATATATATCAAATTTTGATTATTATTTTTATTATTCATTCTTATCAATCCAGTAGATAGGTGAAAACAATCGTGTTTAAATAATAATATTTCTATATTATATCACAATTCATTGGAGATCTGTGTTGTGTGTATCAAAAGCTATATTATTCATAAACTAAAACATAGGGATGTAAAATTCCCCATGTATAAATAGCTTCCTTGCAATTTTAATTAATTTTGAGCATATCATGAAATAATAATACATTTTATCATAAATATTAAATTCTTGGAAAGGAATGTGAAACATATTGTTTTATAAATTAATATTAATTGGACAATATTTTTTCCTCTATAAGACTTATACTAGTTAATGTGTTTCTATAATCATACCATGATCATTAAGTGATAATTCACAAAAACAATTGATAGATATATCCTCTATTCATTTGGGAAATATAAGAAAATATACATATATGAGCTCATTCCCCAGTATTTCTTAATTTGGTCTTCTACCTATGATTCATATCATATTTATAGTGATTATCAAACAAGATGGATTTTTCATGCATGAGCCACTAAAATAATATTTTAAGATATTTCCAGATCAAATAATAGATATTTTTCTTCATTTTATGAAGTATTCTATGACTATTTATTCCTCTAATTTCTATAAATTTACGAAAACCTAAACTAGTTATCATAGATAAAAACATATTCAATCAATTAATATATCAAATGAAGGATTAATCTCCAAAATTTTAATAATAACACCAATTGATTATTATGATTTATAAAACTATAAATATCTTCCGAATATAGAAGAACAAACTTTAATAAATCACAATCATATATTTACAATAATTAAATATAATTACCCTTATATTAAACACATACTATCCCTAAATTTTATATGTGAGGGTCTACCTTGTGTTTGAAACATCGACAAATATTCTATACTTAAGTCAATATATCTAATAAAATTAACATTATAAATCCATGGTTCAGACATTGTAAATCTATAAATTAAATTCTTTTCTATGATATTTCCATGAATGGTTTACAAATGATTCTTATACTCCAAACCCCCTTTATAGTTGACCAATATAACATCAAAAAATATCACAATTAAATTATTAATGTAGTCATTGACACTTGGGTAATTGGTTTAAATGGTTCCCTACCTCTGTTCTATTGAAGCAAATTATATTAGTGATTTATTTCATTCCCTTTAATTCTTGAGATAGATGGCCCTTATCTCCACACTTGTAATAAACTCCCATTCCATTTAATCTTTAAACAGTATGTTTTATTCCATAATAATTACAAGTTGGAAGTTTCATGATTCCATTATTCTCCATTTCCTTATTTATTTTTTCCTTGGTTGCCATTATTCCTTTTCTTATCTTGATTTCCATTGAATATATATGAAATTTATAATTAGTCTTATACCCTGATGAAACTTGATACCATATCATTATTTGATAAAACATTTCGAGAGACTAGTTCCATTTAGAGTATTATGTTAAGTCTAATAATGAATGGTCAATCTTACTTTTCATATTACATTCATATTCTATAGCATGACTAGATAATATCATCAAATTTTTCTCTTGATAAATAATAATTTCCTATTAATTATATCTTAAATTATGAAATTTTCTTTGCATATTAGCTTGTTATTTATTAGGAATGTTTTTCAGGAAAAATTATCTTATATGTTTTCCATATCATTATGTTTATCTCCACATCCTTCATATTATTATGAATAAATTACCATTGTTGATTTGAATCACCTTTTAAATAATATACTACCATAATAACCTTTTCCTTTTCTCTACTTCCAAAAGTTAAAATTTTCTTTTCAAGGGTATTGATCTATTTCTCAGCTACCAATGGATTAGTTGTTCTATTAAAGGATTGGGGTTTCTAGCACATACAAAGATTTAACATAGGTACATCACACTGTGAAATAATAAGTTTCTTCATACAGGAATGGCTATTTTTCAAAACTCATGTCAGTTTCCCTAATATTGATATGATCTAATCAGATCCAAAACACATTGTATTTCCTCTCTCATAAGGTAAATCATTACATTGACTCTGGGTGTTTATATGATTTCCCTCTCTTTATCTAGGTATCATTTCTAAATAATTTCATAGACATGATTACCTCTTAACATTTTTAATATTAATCTAGGGAATAAAAATCTCTAAAAAGATCATAAATATTTAAAGGGAGTATCATGATACTCAGGTTCATTATGTTCATCTAAAATATAGTTCACAACAGTGCTACTAAACATCCTTTAATACTAACTACATAAACCCAAAATTCAGTAACCTATCACTGTTGTTTACTCTATTTCATTAGTACACAATATAAAAGATCACACCATAAAGGATATGTTAGATTAGAAGTCATGGAATACTAGATACATGTATTATTTCCACATTACATTGTAAAAATAAAAAATATTATGAAAAAATTATTAAATTCTAGAATATTAGTCAGCGATTCCTTTTTTATATCATGTGGAAAGGAAAAAATAATTAAGGGTGAGCTCAAATTATTAGTAAGGGAAGGAATATAACAAAATATATCAAGAATATTTATGTAATAAATGAAAAATAATTATCAACAAGAAGTCCATTTCATCAATAACATGAGCTTTAAAATATATCCACAGAAAGAAAACAAATCACATGAATCATAATAACTAAAATTTTATGGAAGGAAATTTATTATGTCATAAATTCATAATAATACCTTTTAGTACTCAACAAAAACATCATGAATCTTATAGTCAATGACTTTTCCAAGACACCTTCATTGTATCGGTCTGTATACACCAATTACTAAACTATTATTACATGATCTTATAGCCTCAACTAATACATCATCCCAATTTTTTTTATTTCGGGAGAACTATAGATGCATCGAGTGACTATCAATAATTGGGATCCAAAAATCACTTAAATATTTCAAATGAATTCCTCATATATTGAATCAAAAATATAATACGTAATTGATATGTTTTTTTTTGTTATTAAATATCTATATTTAATTAAGAAAATGGAACATCAATAGATCCATGGTAAATAAAATAACATTCCTAATAATATTCCTTAAAATTACACCTTATATTGAAATTATATATGATAAAAAAATAGAAATTTCGTTCTAATTATCATGAATATAACCATGATACTAAAAATGAAGGAGAAAATAGTATCTAATGAATAATGAAGAGTAATGGAGAACATGGTCACAAAAAGGTGAATGATCTAAACATAACGTACAATCCATAAAGCAATAAAGGATGATAGAAAAACATCAATTATTTATAAATTAAAGTTCTTAAGAAAGGTAATTATTTTTCAAAATTAGAGAGAAAATTTTTAGTGTAAATTTAAACATTACTTTCCTTCAATTGTTTATAATAGTTTTGTAAAAATGAAGTAATAAATAATTTCCAAAACACTTTTCTCACCTTTATAATAAAATATTTAATTTAAATAAAAATAAAAAATTAACAAAATAATAAAAAATGGTCTTAGTGGAAAAAATATATAAAATTTTATATGAATATAAATATAAAATAATATTTGTAAAGGTAATAAGATTTATTCATGTCGAATATGCTAAAAGAGGAATGTGTTTTACACATTTAAAATAAGTCAAAAAAATTATTGAATTACATTTAAAATATTCCTTTTATAAAATTATAAATAGAGTAAAAGGTAGTAGAAAAATAAATTTTACAATCTTTTAAAACTAGAAAAAATCATTCATGAAACAGATTGAAGTATATGGATATGGAAAATAAATATTTATTACTAAATAATAGGAATATAGTCAAATTGTTTTAAAAATATTATTTAGTTATTTGAATAAAAAAGGGTGTAATTGTTGGAATAAAAATGTGAATCTAATAAATAACCATAATTGATGATAATATATAGTTTTCAATGAAAAAATATCATAAAATTCTTTCATGAAGTTTTAAATATACATTTTCTCTTTTAAAAATTAGATAATTAAATAAATAATTACAATTTTGTAACATTTTGAATTAAAACAACTTAAAATAGAAAACATGAATAATTTTTAATAATAACGTGAATAAATATTAATTCATGAAATAAAATTTCATATTTTATGTATATACACCATGTAAAATAAAGTTGGTGAATAATGTAAAACATGTCTCATTGATGTTTAAATGATATAAAATTACCCTTACCTTGGATTCATGCATGGTATGGGTGCATTATATCCTCATATATAATCAATTTAAATTTATTAAATGTTTTATTAAAAAAATTTATCAATATTTCATTATTTAATGTCCATTTATAATCATTTCAAATCCATTCATTTAATAGTTCATGTTCATTTTCACCACTTAATGTTGTTCAAAAAATTTATCCAAAATTACATTAGTATATTTGACCATGGTTAACAGTTTTATCAAACTGTTCCATTATATATATAATATTAATAATTTAATTAACATTGTTTCCATTCACCAGAATGGACCGAAGGCCTTTATTTATTTATTTTTGATAACTATTCTTTCAAGGGATGAAGGAGAACACTTAGAAGGCCCGTACTCTTTAGATATTACATTCCCAGTAGGCTTGGAGACATTACAGGACTCGTAGGTCTTAAAAAATCATACAGACTATGACTACTTGAACCCCCAGATCATCTCCATTTTGATCATCTCTCCACCTTTGTATGGTTGTCTGGCTAGCTGTCATGTTCAGAGATACACATGCTTGGTTCTGATGGAAATTCTATACCCTCTCATTCTTCCAAATATGGTAGCCATGCTCTGGTGAATGTTCCCTGCTCTTGAATCCTCCTCTGGAGATGGTTCCTTGTAGAATATGTCTCAGCATCTGCATATCAGGTGACCCAGAAGGCCTTGAGGTAGCCTTAAGGCCTTAATAGTGGCCTGAAAGCCTTATTGACCTGAATGCCTAGGTGGCCCGAAGGCCTTAAGGACTCTAACCCAAACCAGTGGCCCAAGGTGAATTGTCCTAGAAGCTACAATACCAAATAGTATCCGCTACAATAACTTCTATAGTACCTGCTACAGTACCCGCACAACACTGCTATAATGTCTTCTACATTTCAGCTACAACAATAGAAAAAAATTACATCACCTCTTAGAGTTGTTACTTCACATGTATTCACAAATGATGTCATCATTTCCAACAGATATAAGCGTAAAGAGGTATACGATATATTATATTTAAATAAATTTAATTATTTCGTAAATAAATTATATATTCATTAATTCTTCCATTAAAACCATGTTAGTATTGATGGGATTAAAAATGAGCCACTCCTCTACATGGAGACGGTAGGCCGTACGTATGGAAAAACAATGTTTTCATTTTCCAATGGATTGAAAGAAGATTGAAAATGGAAATAATATTTAAATATAAACTACTAGATATGGTTAATATACTGATTTAATTGTGTTAATATTCTTACTAAACATTTGGACGAGTTTTAATAACAATTTAATAAGAAAAGACTTGGTAAGAACATATACCTCTCCTTTTGGTAACCTCCTTTGGATTACACAATAAGCCTTCCTAAAGTTATCTTTTTGGGGATAATAGGATCTATAATTCATTGTGACTTATTTTGGGAAGGTATTTGTTTCAGAATTTGATTATTTAATTATCTCGATAAGTGTGGAGAAGAGAAGATATGGGGTTTAATTTCTTAAATGTGGTGTGTGGAAGACTTGTAAATACCTAAAAATTTATTATATAATACATATCTTAACAATGTAAAGTGGATGAAAATTATAATATATTTAAATATTATTAGTTTCATTCATAAATACATCAAATTAATTATAATTAATCAAGTGTTTTATGTTATTTTTATTACCAATCCCTTTATTTTTAACCTTATTTTACCATTAACTGATGTGATAAATATTTATAATGATTACAATTCATTATAAAAAACTGAGTTGGATATATTACCTAATATTAACTATGATAATTAAAAATATCTAATAAATTTAACAAGTTACAATTTTTATATGTTTTAATAATTACTTTTAATATAATTTCACAAGATGCAGTGAAAACTTCTTTTTTATATAAATTTTAAGCATAAAAATTATTTTATACCAAAATAATGTATAATGTTGATTCATATAGAATTAATTGAATAATATTAAATAAAATAAATCTTATTTTACTTTCAAAACAAAACAATTCTTAATTAAAATACATGAATTAAAATTATCTGTTATTTAAATAAAAACATTATTTATATTTCCAATATTTTAAACATACATTTATAATTTCAACATTTTATTTTTAAATAAATTATATTAATTATTTTATATATTTTTTCAAGAATATAGGTTTCATAAATATTCATTTCATTATTAAATATTATTAATTTCATAAAAGGAACTTTATTTTTACAATCAACATTTTTCAATATTCACCCAAAAATCAACCATTTCTGAAAAATATCAAAGGTTCGACCTATGTTAATTATTGTATGATGAAATAAAAAATGAATATTCTTTTATCAAATAAAATTTATAAAAAATTGTTGAAAATAATTCTAATATCAATGCACAAACTTGTGAAACACGTTTTTAGAAAAAATAAGTAGTTTCTTACCTTAAAAAGAATTTATTCTCAATCCTTACCTAGTAACAACCATTTAGATGATTTTTAATTTACCATATTCAATATATTATTAATAAATTTCAGAAAAAATAATTAATAAATAGGTATCTAGATAATTTATTATTTTAAATATACATTATTAACTTTAAAATGATTTTATGAAAAAATCTTCTTTGTACCATCAAATGATTTTATCTTCATTTATAATAAATTGGTCATTAATGTTTGAATTATTATTAATTAGTTTACATATATAATGAATGATTTTTTAAAAAAATTTGATACTAAAAAATATGAGAAATATATATTTTAAATTAACCATATATAATGTAAATAAACCCATGTTATATTTAAAACAGAAGTATTTAAACTTTAATTGTTCTTAATCTTATATGATTTATTTATTAACATTAAAAATTCTATTATTATTTCCTTTTAATTAATAAATATATTAGAAAAATTAGTCTATAAATTTTTTATAATTTTGTTACTATTATTTTTACCCTTAAATCCTATAACAATTTTGTAAAAACCATATTTATATAATAATATTTCTATAGTATATATTGGTTCATTTAAGTTTGGTGTTGTCTGTATCAAAATATATAGTATTCATAAACTAAAATTTAGAGTTTTATATTCTCCCCTCCTTACTGAAACTTCATCCTCATAATTTAGTATCTCTTTGAGCATTTCATAACATAATACTAAATTTTTTCATGAATTTTAATTTATAAGTTAGGAAAAAGAAAACTTATTATTCTTTAAATAAATATTTCTTGAACAATATGGGTCCCTTTAGAAGACTTTAATTTCTGAATGTGTTTCTATAAGAAAACATGGAAATTTAATTAATATTTCCCATAAAAAACATGATAGATTTATCTTCCATTTCTAGATGAATTATAATAAAATATACTTACTTGAATACTTTATTTAGTTGGGATTTGATCAATTTTATACCTTTGATTTTTCACATATTCAAAATGGTGACTCGCCAAGAATAATTTTTCATTATTTAAGAAAAAAATAATCATTTATGGGATTTTGAGATCCATTAAGTGATAGTGTTCCTCATTCTGTAATATAATTTCCATTTGAAAATTCCTCTTGTATGCTACAATTTTCAAATAAATTCTTTCCTATGAGATTACCATGAATAATTCACAAGTTATTTTCATTTTTTCATATATTTTATAGTATAAAAAGATGATATAAATAATTACCACAAGAAAATTATCAAGGTAATAAATTATTATTGGGATATTGGTTTGAAAATTTCCTTATCTCCTTACTATTTAAACATAGAATATAAGTGAATTATTTCTTTTACTTTCATTATTGAGATATATTAACCTTATCTCTGTACTTGCTAAAAACACTCATTCCTTTTAAAAATTTACTAGGATGTTTAATTACATATTTCATACAAGTTTGACCTTTTTTACTTCCATTATTCTCTATCACTCATATTTTTCATTGGTTATAAATAATCTATTACATCTATTGATTTCCTTAAAAGATATATGACTTGGATAATTTCTCATCTTTACCGATGGAACTTAATACTATATCATTATATAGTAACTTCTTTAGATACTAGTTCTAATTAGAGGGTCAGCTTAAGTCCATCAAATAAATTTTCAATCATACTTTTTGGACCACACACACAGTCTGTAAAATTCCTTATTAATCTCAAAAAAAATTCATCTTACTCAACATTACTTTACTCTTCCTTCTATCATAAATTAAGGATTTTCATCTTGATATAAACTTTTTCTTCTTAAGGAAAATTATTTTCAAATAATATCATATTAATGGGATTCCATCTTATTCCTTTGTATCCTCCTCCTTCTTAATATTCTAAATCGATGACCACCATTGACCCACATATCCATTTAAATAATATAATTCTAGAATAACCATTTTATTTTCATTACATCCCAAATATAGATATATATTTTCAAGGAATGTTATCCATCACCCAATTACCAATGGATTAGAAATTCTATTAAATTATTGGGGCTTCTATCTCATAATGTGGTCTAACATAGGTGCACCACACTCTGGAACAAAAAATTTATCTACATATAGAATCATATTTCCATATTCTAGGTAGTTCATGGAACTTGTTTTGATCGAAATTTCATTTAGGATTTGATTGAGTTATTTTATAAGTTTTTTAGATATTTTTCAATCCAATGTATCTATACATTATTTGTTCACGATTAGTAAAAATAATTTCATTTGGCACAAAAAAACTATGTGTCCTATTTTAAGGGTCTAGAGGACGAAACAAAATTTCTACAAACCATGAAACCACCCCTCAAAAAAAATGCACTATTGGATAGTGAGGATTTATATGGTTAAGAAATGATTTAATTAAGAATTCATCCTAATAGATCACCATATATAGAATTCCAGTAGGGGGCACATATACTACTAACCATGAGGCCCTACCCAACAAATAGTGTAATCAAATTTTTAATACCTTGAAAATTTATTTTACAATCTTGTTATCCATCTTTATGATGCCTAGCTGTAACACCCCAAGATTTTATGAATAATATTCTTTTTAATTTCATTTATTCCTTGTGTTGTACACTACACCAAAAGGATCTTGCACTACACGCATCCCTGACTTGGCTTACATTACACGCAATCACGACCTTCCACGATAGAGTGTGCTGTACGCAATACCGAGTTTCACTAAACAACGATATGTTATATAAACTAGACGTTATGAATATTAATACATGATTTTTGAAATTTTATGAATTTTATCTTTCGAAATGGACTTCATTTTTTGATTCGGAATATCGAAATTATCCTAAGGTGAATTTTTGGTATTTTTCTGAAAACTTTAAATTTTTGATGAACAGTGAAAACCCTGGGTTACTATTTAAAAACCGACTTTTTATTTAAATAATTATTTATTTTATTTAAATTTATTCTTGGTCAAAATTGATAAATAATACCTATATAAGTTCAATTTAATTCATTGGAATAATTTTATAATAATCTTAGATATATAAAAATTTTATTGAACTTTTCACCGTCTTTTACCTACCTCCTAGGATAATTTTCAAATTTACATAAAGCATAATTTTACCAATTCAATGAGTGGAATTTCAAAAATTCTAGAGACACAGTTGATATCACTATGTAAAATGTGGTTCAGTAAGATAAAAATATTTTTTGGTGAATAGAAACTATATACTTTTATTTACCACGGTTAAAAGTAAATAGGGTAATTAATGGTAAAAATGATATTATTATTACACTAACACATGTAATAATTCTATTGGATAAGTTTAGTTCAACCAAAAAACAACCATAGGGATAAAATATTACCCTTAAGGTCTACATGGATTTGATTAAGACATTTATTATTATTTTATTTAAAGAAGAATTAAAATAGTCAAAATCAAAGTTTAATAACTAAAACATTTTTAATATAGGGGTATACATAAGATAAATTCAACTATAAATGTTAATAAAAAATATAAAAATATTTTCTATATAATGGTATTTTATTTATAATTTTTAGACATGAAATAATTTAATTTATTTATGACACAATGATGATGCAGTAATTACCTTATTAATGAAATATTAACATAATTGATATAATAAATACCCAAATAAATGAAATTTGAGGCTTTTAATGAATTAAAATAATTTTATAGGTCAATATGTAATGTTATTATTGATTTAATTAATGTTTTTCTAACTAATCATGATGTTATAATTTTTAGAAAAATCAATTACCAAATAGTGTCAAAATTGACATAAAATAGTTTTTAAAACAAATATTATATTATTAATTGTTATTTTATTCCAAAAATATAATGTTCCACCAAATGACTTTGATAAGGTTATATATATTAATAATGAACAACATGGGGTTCTTTTGGCTTGTTATAGTAAGTTTATTAACCATATAGTGTAATAAAACAAGAAGACACGGTAAAAGAAAAATTATTTAACTTAAAGTTAAATCAAAATGATAAGTTTAAAATAGTAACCAAAACTTGTCTAAATTCTATTGGTTGAGATTATTTAGACCCATACCCAACTTAGCTTTGAAATAAAAAAATTTGGATATATTAAATACTGAATATGTCTTTGTTATAAAATAATATTTTATGTTTTCCTAAGATGCCCCTCTCCTCCCTTATAAAAAGGGCACCCCTTCCCTCTTCTCTTCACACCCTTTTGAGCCTTGAAGCTTGGAAAAACCCTGAAAATTACTCTTCCCAACATCTCTAGTTATATAATATAAGTTCGGGTCTTCTCAAAAGACCAACTCTAGTGCCCTAAGAAGATGTTTAAAGGAGGTGCGTTGAAGAAGAGGTAGTCTCTTCTACCGATTCTTTCAAGTTTCCTTCTTCTTAAACTTATTCTTATTTAGTTTTTTCACTATAAAGTAATAAAATAAATATTAATTATATTCTTATATGTTATTATAAATATGAAACCACCCTATTTCACCTTTTATCCATCCTACAGAAAATGAAATCACCGCGCGTGCGTACGTACAGAATATCGTCTCCACGCCGTGGTGTAATCATTTTTTCCACCACCACCTTAATTGGATGGGTATAATGGTGTAAATAATAGTTATATATGATTATTATAACATCATAATGGTTCTAATATATTGTATCATCCACTCCAATTCCATTCAATAAATATGGGAACGATATCATCGCTCGTGCGTACGTACGGATTACCGTCTCTACGACGCGATGAGATTCGTTTTCCATGTTAACAATTCAAGAATGATTATAAAGTATATATAATAAGTAATAATGAAATATATGACATAATAATGCTAAATTATTTATGTATATATATATGTTTAGGTCATCTACTTAATTACATTCAGTTCAACAAGAAAACAAAAATAGCGTTCATGCGTACGTACGGCCTACTGTCTGCATGAACGGTGTATTTCATTGCATTTATCTATCTATTATATATATATATATGTAATGAATATATATATTATATATAAATCATGAATTACATTCTGGAAGTAATTAAATCAAGATATAAGTAATAATAATATCAAGGACAATAAGTCCAAACACGTACGATAAATAAAACGATTTTACCCAAAACGCTGCTTTAAAATGGAATTTACAAAAGAACGGGTAATATAAAGTCATAAGTGAACCATATATGATATCATAACAATTAATACAATTTTTTAATAAGTCAATTACATTATTTAAATCATTATATAGGATTTTCTGATACATATGAAGCATATCGGACCTAAGGTAAGGGATAATTTTTCAAATCTCATTTTTACCCGAGATTGATTATGCGTAAGTATTTATTGGGGTTATATTTTTCATCCATGTCCATAAAAATGTTTTCTAAAGTTTTTAAAATTATTCCATGTATGTTTAAAGTCATTTTTACCCCTCTTTGACTTTTACTTTGTGTTATGGAAGGAATATTTCTTTTGTTTACCATATGTGGTACTTTTAGACTTTTCATTTAAAAGTACATGGAGAATGTTTTTTTAACTTATACGGAATGAATGGATTTTTACGGTATTATAATGCCTTATTTTCATGAAGCTTAATATACAAGATTTCATGACTATTTTCAACAAAATCCTTTTCTTTTAAAATTTCATGGAATTTTTCGAAAGGAAAATGATTGTGGATAAGAAAAGACATTTTCCTCAAGAATTCATTTCAAGTATTTTATCAAAACTATTTTTCATCTAAGATGAAATTATTTAGCATGTTTATGTTTCAAGTATAATGTCCCTATGATTTACATGGTTTCACTTTTCTTATAAATAAATGATATCCATTTATATTATATGGATTACGTTATGATGGGATGATGTTTATGAAACCCATTTTATTCTTTGGGTTATGATGAATGATTTATGATTATTTTGTGGCATAAGAAAGAATTATTTCATTATGAGATGGGTGGGACCTATATATCCCTTTAATACATTGGGTAAAGATTTATATCTCATGATTTAGACATGGATGGAATGGTAAGTTAATCTGGTTCAGTGTTACAGGACTAGAATGAGGAGTGAACTCGATTCAGAAATGAACTTTGTCCAGTAATATGGTCTTGGAAGCAATGCCTTGGCTACTATGGAAATCATATTATGTGCTTAATGTTTTTCCACAATTAAAAGTTTTATTAACATGTTATTTTATCATGATTAATGTTTTTTTATGATCTATGCCTTATGTACTGCCATGTTTTATGTCATTGCTCAAGATTTTGATGTTTAAATATTTTGTTCATGTTTTGTAGTTCAAATGTATATGGTTTGTTTTATTTTCTCCATTATTACCCTTTCTGAGCATTTCAGCTCACCCTTTATATATTTTTTATTTTCCCCAGGATATAAAGAAAGGTTTTAGGTAATAAAAAATGGGGAAGATCTTTATGGGAGATGTTGAAGATCTTTCACCAAGATTAGAAGATTATATTCCGAGTTTCCAAAGACACTAAACTATTATGGTGCATTTTTTTATATTTTTGTTATGTATTAAGTATTCCGAAAATGTAATGTAATGTATATGTATGTCAAGATTAGGTCACTACAGTTGGTATCAGAGGTTTGGTTTAGTTACCCATTGGAAACAAGGATGCGAAAACTTTAGTGAGATCTCTAGAGATATTTCTAAGGTTTGTCTAGGGATGTGCATTAGGTTAAGTATAAGTATAGGTTATAGTCCTAGAATTATGGTAACAATAATAGAATTAACCCTAATATTTTATATATTGAAGGTAATCCACCTTTATTATGTTGTATTCCCTCGCATGATTTTTTCATCTCACACTAATCTTTTTGGGTTTTAGACGATGGCTGGAACCCAAAGGAACAGTGTTGATCAATGTAATGGACAATGCAATGATTGTCCTCCTGAAAAACCAAATGTGATGGTAGATGGAGTTAAAAATCTTATTTCAATACTTACACAAGCTATGAATCATTCTGGAATTCAAAATTATCAGAGAAGGGAACAATATTCTAGTGTGTCCTTCATGAGGCAACACCCACCTTCTTTCAATGGGTCTTCTGATCTACTTGTTGCTGAACAATGGATCAGTACCATTGAAAAGATATTTTCCATACATCGATGTTTGAAACATGAAAAATTCATTCTAGTTGTTTACCATTTAGAAGGTAAACCAGAGCAGTGGTGGACTCTAATTAATAATACAAGGCCCCAAGATGAAATTGAATCCGTGGAATGGGATGAGTTCAAGAACTTGTTTTTCAGTAAGTACTTCCCTCGTATTATTCGAACAAAGATGGAAAATGAGTTCCTTGAGCTTAAGCAGAAGGATGATGAATCTATTGGTATATACGAAGTGAATTTTACAAGACTTGAAAGGTATGCATCTGGTTTTATCATCCAACTTGAAAGTAATGTTGATCGATTCTTCAGTGGCTTAAAACCAAGTCTTCGAAGGGAATTAGCTATAAGAGACTTCAGTAGGTATGAAGAAATTGTGCGCTGTGCTATCAAGGTATAACTGGAAGTTGGTGTTACATATACATCTCATGGTTTTGACAAGAAACGAAAGATGGAGTTCAAGGAGAAATCTCAGAACAATGGTGAAAAGAAGATGGATGTTTCTTTATGCTCAAAGTGTGGAAAGAAGCATGGTGGATATTGTCTAAAAGGGACTTGAAAATGTTTTAAGTGTGGAAAAGAAGTTAAAAGAGTAGCTTAGTGTTGAAGTAATGTAAAAAAGGGTTGCTAATGATGTAAATAAAGAAAAGACTACAGAGAATGCACCACCAACACTTCAATGCTTCAATTGCAAGGAAATGAGGCATTATGCTAACCAATGCCCTAATCCAAGGGTTAATGATGATCGACGTGAGAAACCAATTAAGGAAAAGGACAAAGGGAAGTCACATGTGATCTCTATTGGCGATGTTGGGTATGAAAACGATGTAGTGTAATGATTATGTGTTTATGTAACGGGATTACAAAACAATGTTGTGGAATCTAATTTATAGTATTATGGAATATTGGAATATCTATGTATTGGTTTATTATGGTTTTCAATAATTATATGGTACTGGAAACCATGAAAAGTAATTTAAATATTTTTGAAATCAGAAGATATGCACATAATAAAGGGATAAGGAGAAAATTAAATGTTTGATAGTATTCATGAGCTCATGACTGATATAAGGACAGAGTTATATCATGGTTTGAGTATATAGAATTTTTGGATTTTGGTATGTGGAAAGGGTTAAATTTTGACAGCATTCATGTTTTCACTAAGGTTCAATGGGTATTCATTTTTCAAGAGAATACATGATTAAGTTATTCCCATGATTGGAATGTGACCAATAAGATATATGAGGGATAAATGATTGTGTTCACGTGCTTGTTATATGACCTTTTTAGTAATCATTCTCTTTATACTATGAGTTTGGAAAGATGTTTTTTGGATAAGCCTAAAGATTGGAATGGATTATGTTGAACATAAGTTAGTATTGTTTACGGCTAGGAATTTTTTTGATATTATTGATAGAATTTTATAATAGTGTAGTTTAAGAAAAGGGACAACCTGCAGAACGGGAAACAATCTGTTGTGTCGGACAAGGTTGTGGGAATCGAACCCACAACCGAAGTGCGACATTCCATTATCACCTACCACTGGAATACAAGAAGTCTATGGTTAGTAAAAACTAGTTTTATTTTATTTAGATGTATGATAGATTAAGTATAAGTCCATTTTTGGAACTATATATGAATAATCTCACCATAAGATGGACTTATGTATATAACATTTTCTAATCCTATGTTTGAGACAGATGGAATGACCTATCATTCAATCGCATGATCTGTTAACACTTCGCAAAATACAAATTCAACTTTATTTCATTAAGATATGAAGTGGAAATTGTTCAAGGCATGATGAATGGTAATATTGTACCAAAATCAAGTATGTATTTCTTTTAATTCAAAAATTCTCCAAATTTAGGGAAATGATCTTTAAACCCCAAAATGTTGTCCTAGTTCCCCTATATCCAATGAATCAAATAGTACCTTAGATCATCAGAAATTTATGGCTTTGTGATTGTTGTCATTTTCATAGCCATGTTCTCTACCACTCTCCATCAGAACATGATGGTTAGATTTCTCTTCCATATCCATATTTTCACCTATGTTCTCCTATGTAGAAACCCAGTGATTAGTTAATTTGGGTAACTGTTATGTTTCATACTTTAGTTTTTAAAGATAAGTTTTGGTATTCCTTTTTTCTATGTGGGATTCCAGTAAAGAAACTTTTGAGTAGTAAACCATTTATAACCCCCAACGAATTTTGAGGGTGAAATTCATTTTAAGAGGGGTAGAATGTAACACCCAGAGATTTTAGGAAAAATATTCTTTTTAATTTCATTGATGTCTTGTGTTTTACGCTACAGCAAAAGGATCTCACACTACATGCATCCCTGACTTGGCTTTCTTTACACGCAATCGCGACCTTCCACGATAACATGTGTTGTACGCAATACCGAGTTTCAGTAAACAACGATAGGTTATATAAACTAGATGTTATGAATATTAATACCTAATTTTTTAAGTTTTATAAATTTTATCTTTCAAAATTCACTTCATTTTTGGATTCGGAATATCGAAATTATCCTAGGGTGAATTCTTGGCATTTTTCTTAAAACATTCAATTTTTGATGAATAGTGAAAACACTGGGTTACAATTAAAAAACCGAATTTTTATTTAAATAATAATTTATTTTATTTAAATTTAATCTAGGTAAAAATTGATACATAATACCTATATAAGTTCAATGTAATTCATTGGAGTCATTTTATAATAATCTTAGATATATAAAAATTTAATTGAACTTTTCACCGTCTTTTACCTACCTCCTAGGAGAATTTGCAGATTTACTTAAAACATAATTTTACCACTTCTCTAAGTGGAATTTCAAAAATACAAGAGACACGGTTTATATTAGTAAGTAAAATTTGGTTCAATAAGATAAAAATAATTTTTGGTGAATAGTAGCTTTTACTTTTATTTACCATGGTTAAAAGTAAATAGGGTAATTAATGGTAGAAATGATTTTACTATTACCCCAACACATGTCCTAATTCTATTGGAAAAGTTTAGTTCGACCAAAAACAACCTTATGGATAAAATATTACCCTTTAGGTCCACTTGGATTAGATTAGGACATTTATTATTATTTTATTTAAAGAAGAATTAAAATAGTTAAAATCAAAGTTTAATAACTAAAAAAATTTAATATAGGGTTATTCATAAGATAAATTAGACTATAAATATTCATTATAAAGATAAAATGATTTCATAAATAATTTTATTTTATTTATAATTTTTAGACATTAAATAATTTAGTATATTTATGACACAATGATGATGCAGTAATTACCTTATTAATGAAATATTAACATAATTGATATTATAAATACCTAAATAAATGTAATTTGAGACTTTTTCTGAATTACACCAATTTTATAGGTTAATATGGAATGTTAGTATTGATTTAATTAACTTTTTTCGAACTAATCATGCTGTTATGATTTTCACAAAAATCAATTACTAAATATTTTCAAAATTGACATAAAATAGTTTTTAAAACAAATATTATATTATTAATTGTTATTTTATTCCTAAAAATATAAGTTTTGTCCAAATGACTTAGATAAAGTTATATATATTAATAATGAACAACTTGGGCTTCTTTTTACTAGTTATAGTATGTTTATTAACCATATAGTGTAAGAAAACAAGAAGACACAGTAAAAGTAAAATTATTTTACTTAAAGTCAAATCAAAATGATAAGGTTAAATTAGTAACTTAAACTTGTCTAAATTCTATTGGTTGAGAGTATTTATACCCATCCCCACATTAGCTTAGAAATAAATCAATTTTGAGATATTAAAAACCGATTATGACTTTATTATAAAATAATATTTTAAGTTTTCCTAAGGTGCCCCTCTCCTCCCTTATAAAAAGGGCACCCCTTCCCTCTTCTCTTCACACCCTTTTGAGCCTTGAATCTAGTCCAACCCCTTCCAATTACTCTTCCAAACCTCTATAGTTATATAATAGAGGTTCTGGTCTTCTCAAAAGGCCAACTCTAATTCCCTAATAATAAGTTTAAAGGAGGTGCGTAGAAGAAGAGGTAATCTCTTCTACCGATTCCTTCAAGTTTCCTTCTTATTCAACATAATATTCTGTAGTTTTTTCATTGTAAAGCAATAACATCAGTATTACATATAATATGATATGTTATTATAAATATGAAACAACCCTATTTCACCTTCTATCCATCCTACGTAAAATGAAATCACCGCGCGTGCGTACGTACGGAATACCGTCTCCACGCCGTGGTGTAATCAGTTTTTCCACCACCACCTTAATTTAATGGGTATAATGGTGTAAATAATAACTATATATTATTATTATAACATTGTACTGATTCTAAGATATTATATAATCCACTCCAATTCCATTCAATAAATATGGGAACGATATCATTGCTCGTGCGTACGTACGGATTACCGTCTCCATGACGTGATGAGATTCATTTTCCATGTTAATAATTCAAGAATGATTATAAAGTATATATAATACGTAATCATGAAATATATGAAATAATAATTCTACTGGATTTATGTATATATATATGTATGTCATCTACTTAATTTCATTCAATTCAACAATAAAACGAAAATGGCGTTCATGCGTACGTACGGCCTACCGTCTCCATGAACGGTGTATTTCATTTCATTTATCTATATTATATATATATATATGTAATAAATATATATATGATATATAAATCATGATTTAAATTTTTTAAGTAATTAAATCAAGATATAATTAATAATAATATCAAGAACAACAAGTCCAAACACGTACAATAAATAAAATGATTTTACCCAAAATGTTGCTTTAACATGGAATTCACAAAAGAATGGGTAATATAAAGTCATAAGTGAACCATATATGATATCATAACAATGAATATGATTTTTTAATAAGTAAATCACATTATTTAAGACAATATACAGGAGTTTCGGATACGTACGAAGCATATCGGACCTAGGGTAAGGGATAATATTGCAAATCTCATTTTTATCCGAGATTGCTTATGCGTAAGTATTTACTGGGGTTATATTTTTCATCCATGTCTATAAAAATGTTTTCTAAAGTTTTTAATATTATTTCATGTATGTTTTAATTCATTTTTACCCCTCTTTTACTTTTACTTTGTGTTATGGAAGGAATCTTTCTTTTGTTTACCATATGTGGTACTTTTTGACTTTTCCATTAAAAGTATGAGGAGAATGTTTTTTTAACTTATACGGAATGAACAGATTTTTACAGTTTTATAATGTCTTATTTTAATGAATCTTAATCTATAAGATTTCATGAATATTTTCAACAAAATCCTTTTCTTTTAAAATTGCATGGCATTTTTTGAAAGCAAAATGATTTTGAATAAGAAAGGATATTTCATCAAGGATTCATTTCAAGTGTTTTATCAAAACTATTTTCCATCTAAGATGACATTATTTAGCATGTTTATGTTTCAAGTATAATGTCCCTATGATTTACATGGTTTCACTTTTCTTATAATGAAATGATATCCATTTTTTTATATGGATTATGTTATGATGGGATGATGTTTATGAAACCCATTTTATTCTTTGGGTAATGATGAATGATTTATGATTATTTTGTGGAACAAGTAAAAATTATTTCATTATGAGATGGGTGGGACCTATATCTCATTCCAATGCCTTGGTTAAAGATTTATATCTCATGAGATAGACATGGATGGAATGGTATGTTAATTCGGTTCAGTGTTACAGGACTGGAACGAGGAGTGAACTCGATTTAGAAAGGGAATTTGTCCACTAAGATGGTCTTGGAAGCAATGCCTTGGATACTATGGAAATCATATCATGTTCTTAATGTTTTCCCACAATTACAAGTTTTATTACCATAATATTTTATCATGATTAATGTTTCTATATCATCTATGCCATACGTACTACCATGTTTTATGTCATTGCTCAAGATTTTGATGTTTAAATAATATGTTCATGTTTTGAAGTTCAAATGTATATGGTTTGTTTTATTTTCTCCATGCTTACCCTTAATGAGAATTTGAGCTCACCTATATATTTTTTTTATTTTCCCCAGGATATAAATAAAGGTTTTAGGTAAGAATAAAAGGGGAAGTTATTTATGGGAGACATTGAAGATCATTCACCAAGATTAGAAGAATATACTTCGAGTTTCCAAAGACACTAAACTATTACGGTCCTTTGGTGTCTATTTAAGTTATGTATTAGGTATTCCGTAAAAGTAATGTAATGTCTATGTATGTCAGGATTGGGTCTCTAAACTAGCAACCCCATTAAAACCATAATTGGTCTCAGATTATTTTATAGGATCTCTAGAAAATTTCATGGATCACAAAACCTCCTCTCTTATAAATCAATGTTTTGGTGGAATAGATCTTGATTTTAGGTTTAACTTCTTAATATCATTTGACTCTAATATTATTTTCACTTCCATTTTTGGTGATGAATTGATAAAATTCTTAAATGTAAGAGATTCCATAAGGATTTACCATACATTTTAAACCTTATATTTCATGATTGATTTGAAATGATTTTTTTATTGATTTAGAAAACCTAGATTTGTGATGATTTGATGATTAATTTATAAAGAGAATGGAAGATAGAAAACCCCTCATATCAATGGAATTATAATTATTGGGTTTATTTTGAGAAAAATTATGGATTGAATTGATAGTGGATTTTATGAAATGATTTGATTTTTATTATATTAAAAACTATCTTAAAACAAGAGTTTGTTTTTAAGGGAATAAATTTTATAAAAACCTATGATTTGGTTTCGAAATTAAAATGCATGTTGTAAATTAAATTTTGGAAATTAAACTATGAATGATGAAATGAGTTGAAGTGATTTATTTTACCATGACTGATTGATTAGTTATTTAAATCACATGTGAGACTAGGTAGTTAGTAGTCAATTAGGACTAGAATTCTCGGATTCAGACTCCCTAGAAATGTATTTATGATGCCAACATTAATTGAACAATGTTCGACATGATTTCCCATAATGGTTCCCCTGATAGAGTATAGATTTATTTCCCATAAGGGTCTCCTTACTGGGTGATTATTTGAGTTTTCACACCAATATGGTGTTTTTATCATGATTAAGAAGTACGAGGATCCATTTTCCATAAACTAACATACCACAAGGATATTTAGCATGGAACTCTGTTCTATCTGATTTGATTATATATTAATTTGATTATAGAACTATTTTATTCATGCCAAATGTTTTATATAATTTTTTTATATGCAATATTAATACTTTACTATTTTGATACATATTCCATATTTTATTAAAGAATGTTTTTTTGAAAATATGTAAATTCAAATCTATGTCTTATTTTTTCTAAGGTGAAAGCATAAATGGTTTATTATTATAAAATTTCTTATGGAATAATTTGTAGTATCTTATGGGGATATTTTTAGGAACACCCTACCTTATATTTAAATTGTTTTAATATTAACCCATGTCATGTTCAAGAAAATAGAAATCGCCACTTGTAGGTGGTGGGTGTACATGATTTGTGGGAATTTGATTGATAGAGGCTGCCATTAGATATTTTATCTCCCTATTGCATGGGTTTTATAAGACATTATTTGTCATTTTTTTTACCATTTATGATGTAATATTTGGGTATTGTTTTACTTGATTGTTTCAAGTACTTTCTCCCTGAGAAGTGTTGACATACCAAATTTTATCATTTATCTTCTAATGTTTTTTGGAAAAATTGTTCCCCTTTTATTCTAGTATAATTCCAGGTGTTGGTCACCAATAATTGGGGATTAGGAATACCCTATGGGCTATGTAAAGATCTTCTCAAGTATGAGTGTACTAGGGTATTTGATCTAGTTTGTGACCAAGTGGTTTTAGAGGATCATGGTGTGCATCTTCCGTTTATGTTGGTATGTATTTTTGGATGTCCTAGTAGATAGGTGTTGGGATTATTTGGTATTAAGAAGTAGTTTTGAGATATTGTCTTGGTATATGTCATCATAACGAGCCTTATATCACCATGGGTATTTGGGAAAAGTGTCTTCGAGGAATAATTTTATCTGATTCTAGTATTTTTCTAACCTTTGTTCTGAGTTTATTGAAATCCCAATATTAAATTATTTTGAAGGAATTAATTTTATAGTATATCTTGTCTAAGTGGTTGATCTAGGTATCTTTGTTGATGTTTTAGTGTTGCTATTAATGTTCTATAGAGTCATGCCATTCACAATGAATTTTAAATACTTTTGGAGGAAGCTATTGGTGAACCACAAAAATTTAAATCTCTAGTAGACCAAAATCCGTTGGAGATTATGATTTTTCCAAGCTCTAGGATAGGTTTCGACGCCCATTCTTGTTCATTGTTTAGTTGTGGAACCTTGAAGTGATGAATTTGGAGATCAGAATCAAACGATTCTTTACCAGAATGCACCGTATTTCCAAGGATCTAATGATCCTAAAATATAAGGATTCTTTAAAATATATATGGATTTTTTGGGTTCATGTAAATTATAGAATTTTTAAAGGTGAAAACTTTTACCTTTATGATTTAGGGGCCTAGAAGGAGATAATGGGATTAAATGGTGATAGTGATGAAACCCTAATTCCTAGAGTGGAAATACATTATATCACTTTTCACGAATCATTTTTATATATAATTTATGTTCTTAGAGAGATACATGGAGTCTTAGCCACCATAATTTTAACAGGACCATGAAACAATATGAAAAACGTTTTGTTGAGCTTGTTTAGTTTTCCCATGAGGTAGTGATGAATGAGAAACTGAAGGCTAGATTATTTGAGATGCACCTTCAATCTGACATTTCGTCCTATTTTTTCATATTGAAGATCAATTCTTATGCTGAGGTGATGGATAGAGTGTAGATGCCTTAACATAACTTAGATAGTATTTCATGGATTATAGGAGTTCAATTTACCCATTGTGGATGTTCTATTGGTTCTGTTAAAGGAAAGGGAAATCATAATGATCTTTTTGGTGGATATTGACACTTAGAATCATGTAAACCTCCTTAGTTCCTGGTAGTGTCCCTATTAATTTGTTTTGGTGTGGAAAGGTTGGTCATTCCAGATGGTTTTACACTGATAAATCCATGATCTACAGTTTTTGTGGACACTCAGGTCACATATTGATGTTTAGTCACATATTTTATTCTACAAAATGGTGAATTGGAAAGACAGATCCTAAAGTTATTATGGAGAAATTATATTCTTCAAGAACAAGGGGGTTCTAGATACAAATACCTAGAATGAAGCTTCTTCACATAGTAAAAGTGTCTATAGAGGAAACTAATGCATGTCTAGAAAATGTTAATGGTACCATCACTATAACATCATCTTTAGTGACATATCTATTTGATACTGGTGCATCTCAATTGTTTAAATTCACATGTATTTTAAACCATCTAAATCTTTACATGTATCCGTTTTCTTATATGATGAATATTATTATGGACCTCAGAATAAATAGAGATCATGATCTCATTTCTCCCTCTGGTATTTTCTATCTATCAAATATTGAGATTACTGGGAATGTTTTGTTTCTAGACATGAAACATCTTGATCTCATTATTTTGGATAGATTAGATGATTTATCATGGGTCTCATATTGGCCCTTATCTTCGATGGGTCATTTTTACTGGACCTAATGGGGAGTTCTGTGTTTTTCAAGAATAGTGGTACCTGAGGTCAAGTAGAGTCATTCCATCTCTCCCAAAGTTGTGTAGGATAATGTCAGTGTTTTCTTTCAACTTAGAGAAAGAATATTTGAGCAGTGATCTCCCTCACAGTCATCAAGTTTACCGATATGCTTCTATATAATTTATATGGTTTTATTTCAGTAATGGAGTTGTATTTATCCATTGATTTATTACATGGTACTCATCCAGTGTCTATTCTTTCATACCATATAAAACCTATTGAATTGAAGGAGATGAAAAATTAACTGTATGATTTTCTAGATAAAGGATTTATACACCGGGGGGTGTCACCATGGGTTTAACCCATTTACTTTGTGAATAAACCTAATGGTACACTTCACCTATGTGTTTATTACTATAAACTCAATTGAGTTATGTTAAATAAGAAATATATAGTGCCAAAAATTATTTAGTTTCATTTCTAGTGGTAAGGGGGTAAGTGGTTATTGAAGAGTTTCCTTCGATCTAGTTATCACTAGTTAAGAATGAAAGAATCTAGTATCCAAAAGACCTTTTTAAGTATTAGTTATGGTCATTATGAGTATCTTATTATATATTTTGGTATGAACCATGCTCCTACAATGTTCTTAGAGTTGATTAATAAGATATTATATTATAACCTAGACTCATTAATGGTAGTATTTTTGGATAAAATATTGATTTAATCCAAAACTAAAAGGATCATGTTCATCATTTACTAGTATTTCTAGAGATTTTGAGAAATTTTGGACATTATATGAATCTTTCAAAATGCAATTTATGGATTTGAAAAGCGAATTTCTTAAAACATGTGGTCTCGAAGAATGGTATTTAATTTGATCCCAAGAAGGTAAAATCTTTAATGAGATTGGATAAAACATGTAATGTTCTTGGGATACATATATTCTTTGGCTTTGTATGGAATTACCATAGTTTCGTTCTGGATTTCTCAAAGCTTCATTTCTGATCATATATCTCACTTATAAAAAAGTGATGTTCTTAGGGGACATGAAATTTAAAAATTATTTTGAGGAGTTGAAATATCTTTTGTGTTGTTAACTAGTTTTGAATCTTCCCAAATCTCAGCATGGATATAGGTTCCTTTTCGATATATTAGGTATAGGTGTGGGTTGAGTACTTTTTTAGGGTGATCACATACTATCCTATGGTTATAGAAATCTTATACCACATGATAAGAACTATCCAAACCATGATTTTGAACGTGAAACTGTGATTCATTATCTTAATAGTTTGTGGGATTTCCTTTTTCTAATAAATTGTCATGGTCTATTCTAACCACAAAATCATGAGTTATAAAATCTCTAAAAAAATATTGTATCTTCATTAGAGGCAATGAATGGAGTACATTAATACCTTTAATTTAAATGTTTCTTATACGCATGGTAAGGGTAATGTCATCATTTATCCATTTAATTTGAAAATTATGACCTATTCCATGAAAGGATAATTAGAAGAGTGTAATATGATGGTTCTCTTTTCTTAGTTCCATTTGGGAGTATAATAAGATGACACCGAGATTATTATAGAAAGTTTTTGGATGAAATATTTTCTTCTTGGGATGATTATATGGGAGAATTAGCTTGATGATTAATTTTTTTGTATTCAAAACTCTATTTACAGTGGGGATTATAGTATTTAATGGCCACCCCCTTTGTGGGGCATCTAATGTTTTCAGAACTGGTACATTACATCTTTTCATAGGACAATGGTTATGATGGGGGATTACTATAATTCATAGTGGGTGGTGAACCCAATAACCACAAAGATGTATTATGATGAGAGGTGATGATTTTGGTAACTGGGTATGATATTATAAGTCAATTAATTTGTTTCTCATTGTTATACTAGCCAACATGTTAAAGAAAATCACTAGAGACCTTCAAGTTTTCTTAAGTATCTTCTAGTGCTAACTTAGAAGTGGGATGATATTTCTATACACTTTGTGGTGAGGACAGTGCATACCCATTTGTGGAGTAATTTGGTATAGGTTATGATTGATATGTGGAAAAAATTGGATAAATTTATTCCCATTCAAGATTCGACCAAAGTTGAGGATTTGGGAAGTCTTTAGGTGAAATTGACTGTTCATTTTGATAATGATACTTATACTATTGTCTCTAATAGAGAATATTTTTTAACTTAACATTTTTGGAGGTACCTCTAGGAGGAAATTGGAGACTAGGTACATTTGAGCACAAAATATCACCCCTCTATGGATGGACTATAGAACGATTTTTACATATTTTTATAGACATGCTACGTGCATGCGTTGTTGACGTTCACGGAGCTTGGGAAGTCCATTTTACATTTTTTTCATTTTACCTAAAATAATAGTTTCCAATACAATATTAAAATGGATTCCTTTGAGTAATTTTTTGATTTTTTGTGTAAATCTAAATTATGTTGGTTGTAGATTATTGAAGCTTCCTCTATTTGAATGAATTTGGTCCAAGAGACGTTGATGAAGATTAAAATCATTATTATAATAATGGAGATAGTATGGATCTGATATAAATAATATATCAATCATCATCTATGACCATTTGAGTTTTCACCTGGTGACTAGGTGTTCTTGTGAATCTCACCTCAGTTGGGTACCTAATGTCTTGGAAAATAGGGAATGTTTGCACCGACTTTTGGGGGTCCTTTTGAGATTATTGAGAAGTTGTAGAAAGTGGATCCCAATTTGGTTCTTCAACCATAGTTAACATTGACAAACAATCTGATTCGTGCATCTCAGATGAGGAAGTATATATTTGACCATTGTCATATATTAATCAAATAATATATTTATGATGAACCTAATTTTTTTTTGATTGAGCATTGAGCTAGGATTTTTGTCTCTAAGAAAATGGTTATTAATCGGAATATGATAACGTTTCATTGTGTTATATGAAATCATGGTTATGATTCACAAGAGAATTAGGACTGTGAGTCATATATGATGGAGTAGTGGCATCATATCTTTGATATATAATCTTCTTGTTAGCCTTTATGGGGATAGAAATTGTTAATGGGGAGGAGGTTGTAAAATCTTGTCACCTTATTCAAAGTGCTATTCATTATAAGTTTATTGAGGATTTTAGAAGGTTGTTTTGGGTAAAGTTTGAGAAATTTTTAAAGACCATGGGGCTATGAAAATTTGGAACATGGTTAGTGAAAATATTGCGGTATGGACCAAAAAATCATGTGCCCTATTATCACGGTCTTGACGGTGGGCATTGTCTGTCCAAACTGTGATGGAACCCCTCCAAACCTTTCATCATTGAAAAATGAGGTTTACCATGGTTAGTTTGTGGCTAAAATAACCATTATACTAACAATTTACTATATTTAGAATTCAAGTGTGAATGGTGAGGGTTCATTGTTACTACAAACTGTGCTACCCTACCCAGAATACTGTGCACACAGGTTTTTAATCCAATGAAAATTAATTTTAAAATAAGTATACACCTTTTGATGATTATTAAAATCCCTAATTCAAACCTGGTTAGATTTATTATCTTTTTAGGCTCTCTATAGGATTCCTTGGCTCTCTAAACCTCATAACTTGTGAATTGAAGATTTGGTAGAAAATATGATCTAATTATGGTAAGTAAACCTCCTTGTATTTGGTTTCTTTTGATATCCTCTTGTATCCTTAATTTAGAGTGATATATCATCACGTTATTGATGGATATTATCTTTGTTTTTATGGATACTGATTCTATTTTTGATTTATAAATCTCTTTCACCTTCATTATTGTTGGTGTCCCTGTTGTAGTTGTTGAATTGATCACATGTTTAAATATAGGTGGTTTCATAAGGATTTACTGTAACAACATAATACTTTTATCAATGAAACCCTTTCTTATAATTATTTCACATTGTATAATAACCTAAAATCACATTAAGAACACAATAAAAACTTTGTAAATAAATAATTAATTAAATAATATTCATTTCAAGTAATACAAGAAAATATTCCTATGGAATAGTGACATGGCCTTTGGAATAGATACATGAACCTTATGAATAATAAACAGGACAGTTGAATAGTAACCTCACCAATTAAAGTATAAAAATATTTATCCATCTTATAAGTGGCAATATGATATAATTATATCATAGTATAAGAAAATAAATATTTTCAAAATTATTAGTTAAGTGTTAGTATTTTTGTAAGTCCTGAATATTTAATTAAAATTTATTAATAATTTAATAATTTAAAAGAAAATTTATATTTTAAAAAATTATACGTAAATTATTATTTAGATGTCTTATGATTATAAGATAATTTTATGAGACCTTAGTTAATTTTTCCAAGTGTTATAAAATCAGTTATAATTTTAAAAACTATATTTTCCAAGTATATGATGATTTTAATTAACATTAAAATATATCATATTTAGAAAATATGTTTAATAAAATATAGTTCATTCATAAATTCCACAAGTAAAAAAATGGGTTGGGTGATTTTTTGGGATTCTTTGGAAATACATGATTTTTTTGTTAATAGTAAAATATGATAATTTAAGATAAATGCTAAATACTTGAATTATAGAGTCATAAGTGATGCATTGCTAATTTAATCCCACTATAACTAACTCACATGATCGTGTTAATGTATTAAGTTTTAGGAAACAACCATTTTGTTTTTCTTTAGAAAAATAATAAAATAATAATCAAAATACTCAAAAAATACCCCCTCCTCCACTATACATACCACCCCTCTCCACCGCTTTTCCTCACACTTTTCAAGCCTTATGAGTTGTCGAAATTCTGACCAATAATATTAAAAAACTCTCCCCCAAATCCAGGATATTCTTTTCTTAACAAATGACCAAAACCAATACTCTATGGAGGCTCTCAAGAAGAATGAATCAAGAGGTAAAACCCTCTTTCTTTTCTTTTAATTTCTGTTCAAGTTCAATTATTTTCATATATTCTCATCACTTACCCTTTTACAAGTGGGATGAAAACTATATTACATTACATATTATATAATTTTATCATGATGATGGAATAATTCTTCATCTCATATCCTCTAATATCTCTTTTATTTTAAGAGTGAAAACATCGTATGTGAGGTGGCGACTTTCCAACTTTGTGGATAACATGCTTTGATCATTAAATTCAACCTTCATGGATGATCATGAAACAATTTTTATAGTTGAATCCGACTATAATACATCTATTATGTCTTATTTAATGTTCTGTCATAATTTTTTAAGCATGATATTAATTTTTAAAACAAAATGATTTCGTTATTATCGAAAAATTACAAATTAATCTAAACAAGTATCATAAACTATTTATCTTACGATTCATACATGATACATAAAACCAAATGATATATAAGACCATTTTAACCTCTATAAGATCATTAATAACATATATGTTAAATTGTTTATAATTACACCAAATTTATATGAACTTTTATGCATTATACAACTAAACTGGTCATGAAAACCAAGGAAACCAATGCCCCAAAACGATGAAATTGAACCTCTTAACCCATAAAAAAGGATATAAATGAACATAATAATGTTGTAATAAATAATTTTCATTTATAAAGGGTTCTATAATTTTTAATTAATGAATCTAAATTTATTATCTAGGACATTAAGATCAAGTCAATAACACCTTTGGACATAATGTAAGGTATTCTACTTGAACATCCTTTATTCATTCGTGTTACTCTTTCACTCTTTATACCCAAATGAGATTATATTTTATTTTTATTTAAATATTTTAAATTCTATGTATATTTTCTAAAAATTAATGTATCATGTTTCATTCATCCTTATGTTTCATGGATATAAATTTTTTTAAAAGGTTCCATAATAAATTCTTCCAGATAAGTGAACACTGTTTAAGGGAACTTCCCAAATTCATACCCATTTTCAAGTGTGATACATAATATATATTAAGCCAACATTATTTTTATAAAATAACCAATTTTATTATGAATACTTTCTTAGATCACATCTATTTTTATATAAAATATTATCCCTTTTTCTTCTTCAAATTTTCTTTAATTGTCATGACCCGTCCCCCAGGGCCCGTGTCGTGACTACCCCAAGCTCGCCTCCCATAGGCCCGGGTCTGGAGACCATCACAGAAAGGTGTATTCCATAAAACCGGGAAGTCATTGCCTTTATAACCAGTAAACTCACATGACCAAGAAAAAAGAATGATATGAGCACAAAGTAAGCTGTATAGTAAAAGATTGTTGAAAGTAAAAAGGGGCTCGAATACAAGCCCAACTAGAATGTACAAGAAAACTGAAAAGTACAAGTAAAATGTGAGGTACAAGTAAACTGAACAGCTCCTATGATCACCTTCCAAGTATCCTACTTAAAGGGTAGGTAAAAATCTTGAGCGACCGTCTCTACGGTATGCCTCGTCTAATGTTCACCTCTTAGCTACCTTATGTCCTGGTACCGTCATCCTCAGTCAGCACTGTCCGTCATCTGTACCAAACACAACAAGGTTCAGGGATAGCTCATACAGGGGTGAGTATAAAAATACTCAGTAGGGACCTCATGACCCTCAAATGTCTCACAAAATCAACAAAGGATAAACCAAAAAGCATGTAAGAAACAGTCAAACCTACTTAGGTATATTCCCATACATGTACCTAAGTTACCAAATATACCTATCTCACTCATGAGGAAACTCAATGCCCAACTCAAAAGCCCAAACAACTTTTCCATAAAGGAAGGAATTCCATAATGTTATCACCACAAATATAAGAACCACAAAGGTAATGCCACGCAGAAGAATACCACAAAGGTATCACCAAGAAGGTCAGTACCACCATGGTACGCCACACAGAAGAATACCACAAAGGTATCACCACAAAGGTAAGTACCACAAAGTTACACCACCCAGAAGAATACCACAAAGGTATCACCATGGAGGTAAGGATCCATCTCACACCAGGTATAAATTAGGTACGGTAGTAAAGATGATTAGATGTAACTACAGAATCATCTTACTCTGTTAAGAGGAAAACCCACATAGGATTCTAAATTATTAGACCCACGTAGGATCCTAAATCATCAAACCCACATAGGATCCAAATACACCATTATACCCACATAGGATCCAAGTATAGTAAACCCATGAAGGATCCTAGAATAGTCCTACATGGATTCCTAGAGTGGATCCATGTGGGACCCTCAATCACATACCCACAAAGAATCCCAAAGCACAAACCCACATAAGATCCCTTTCTCATATTACAACCAGTTACAGGGTTCATGCACTATGCATACTTGATTCTGAGAAGATCCACTCCTCAATCCATAGGTTGATACTCCCACTTCCATGAAGTCCCACGAAGAATTATCCCAAAGGACCTTGACGTAAAAGGGGTCTCAATGCAACAGACAATGCATCAACCGGTAGCCGGCTTGTCCAGCCGCCCTCCCTCTGCCACTGCGATACAAGGTCGTGGCTCTTGCATGATGGGCGACATGGATGCTCACCGTTGTCCCCTTTACATGGCTGACTGAAGTGTCGGCCTTCGTCCTTCCTCCACCACAATCAATGGGAAGTGGCTCTTCTCTGGGGGCGCAGTTGTGCCGCTGCCATCTTCACGGCCAGCTGTGGTTCCAGACCCCACTTCCGAGTCCCAATAGTGCCAATCGCCGGCACTGATCGCCATCCTCCTCAACTACGAAGAACAGGACCAAACCCCAAAGGTTGCGGAGAGGTCGGACCATGTTCGTTTGGCCCGCACCCTCCGCGTTAGGGCAGTAGAAAGTGGCTCAAAAATTATTGAATCAAAAAGAACATCAAGAACAGGTAAGGGTGTATTCATAGAACAAACCCTACCATGTCGATCATTGGGGGATGTCATGAGGAAGAATACTAAGTCATTGGAGAACGTTGGAATTTGGTGCCTCCGTAAGGTGCTTCTAATATGGACCCGAGCTTGGTTCCTCTTTCTTCATTTGAGGGGCATTCTTCGTTGGAGAGGAACAGTTTTCTCCACAATTATCCCAAGCTCCTTCCATTTACAACCCTTTTCCCTAAAGGTAATGATGATCCAATATATATTAAAGTAATTTTAGCAGATTAATTTATGTTGGCATAGTTAAATGTTGACACATTTAATTAATTATAGTTGGCTCAAATATTTAAATGTGTAGTCAAAAGGTTTTCTCCCATTAAAGTTGGTTCGGGTGGTCCCCAATATTAATTTCAAAATGGGGGGTTTTAGGCTCGGGTGGTCCCTACCACTATACATTCATGAATTGGAAGGTTATGAAAATAAAATAAAAGTTGATCATTATTTTATTTTTATTTCCACTAAAAACACAAAAACTAACTTTCACCATCATCCAAGTGTCGTTGAGTTGAAAGTATCCCTAAGAGAATATCAGCGCTGTGAGTTCAACGGTGTCCTCGAATTTCAATTCTGTGCACTGGCTCAAAAGTTAAAAAACATTCCCGCACATTTACTGAACGTACTTAAAAAAAGTTTAGAAATTCATTATGGGCACACCGGGCATCAGATTCATGCGTCGTCAATTTTTTCGGACTCATCATATTCCCATATAATTAAAAAAAATCATGGAAATTCTAGGTCTTTACATTCTCCTCACCTTAGGGATTTGTGTCCCCAAAGGCCACATCACAAAAACTAGGAAAACAAATGGGGGGGTACTAAGCATGAATTTCAGCTTCCCGCACCCTTGTGCTCTTCTAGAGGTTCCTGTGCCACCAAAATATACGCATCAAAGGTATCGACCACCCACGAAGGACCCTCTCATGTTAGTACTCAATCTCCACTAGAACCTCTATAAAATTCACCCCATCATCGATTTCCAGCTCGTCGTGGTCGATGACGTGAGATGGGTCATGCGTGTATCTCTTAAGATGAGATACATGGAAAACATTGTGCACCCAGTGCAACTGAGGTGGAAGATATAAGTTGTAAGCCACCTCACCAACTCCATTGAGGACCTGAAAGGGTCCGATGAACCTCAGAGATAACTTTCTGCCCCGACAAAATCTCTGAAAACCTCGTTGGGGTGAGACCCGTAGGAAGAAGTGGTCACCATCCCCGAACTCGAGAGGTCTCTGTATCTTGTTTGAATAAGACTTTTTCTTGCTTTGTGCAGTATTCATATGCTCCTGAATGATATGATCCTTCTCTGTGGTAGCACATACCATCACTGGCCCCACGAGTGCTCACTCCCCTGGGTCTGTCCTACACAAAGGCGATCTGTATGGTCGGTCGTACACCACCTTGGAAGGTGCCATCCTAATGGTGGAGTGATATCTGTTGTTTTATGCAAACTCCACCAAGGGTAAGTGATCCTCCCAGCTGCAACCAAAGTTGAGGATGCAAGCACGCAACATTTCCTCGAGGGTTTGAATGGTCCGCTCTGTTTGGCCATCCATCTAAGGATGGAAGGCGGTTCTCAAATGAAGTTGCATCCCAAAAGCCTCCTGAAACCCCTTCCATAGACAGGAAGTGAAACATGCATCATGATCGGAGACAATCATCGAGGGTACCCTATGTAGTCACACAATCTCTTGAACATATAGGCATCACAAACTCTCTACTGAACCCTGCTCTCAGATCAGTAGGAAGTGGGCCGACATGGTGAGTCGGTCTAAGATCACCCAGATAGAATTATGACCCTTGGATGTACGTGGAATTCCTATCAGGAAGTCCATGAATATCCCATACCACTTCCACTTTGGGACCTCTCAAGGATAAACTATGTCTGTTGGTACCTGATGCTCTGCTTTCACTTGCTGAAATGTGAGGCACTCAGAGATAAACTCTTCTACTTCATTCCTCATTCTCGGCCACCAGTGCTATCATCGAAAGTCATAGTACATCTTCTCCACTCCTAGATGTACTTCTAGAGGGTATGTGTGAATCTCCCTCAACAATTACTCCAGTAAATCCACAAGTACCATAGTACGTCCACGGAAAAGGATGACATTATCCCCACCTTAAAAAAATCCATCAGGTGCCTGTCTTGTGGATATCTGAGCATGTTTAGCCTTGTAGTCAGTGTCCCAATGTTGAGCCTCCCCGACTCGCTGAAGAAGTGGGGGAGTGACTGTAAGAGACTAAAGAAAAACTGCTCCATCTCATTCCACAAAGGATATCTAGATAGTGGTAAACTGCTCCATCGCCTCACCTAGTAGTTGTTTACCAGATCTCCTACTGAGTGCATCCTCTACAATGCCCCCCTTCCCAGGAGTATAGAATATCTCGAAGTCATAGTCTTGGAGGAACTCAAGACAATGTCGCTGCCTCATGATCAGGTTCGTCTGAGATAAGATATACCTAATACTCTTTTGATCAGAGTAGAATGTAAAGCATTCGCCCATCATGTAATGTTGCCACATCTTCAAAGAAAAGACTACTGCTGCTAACTCCAGGTCCTGTGTAGCGTAGTTCTTCTCATGTTGTCTCATATGTCGAGAACCAAATGCGATAACTACCCACTTATACATCAAGACACATCTGATCCAAGTAACTGGTGTGTCTTAGTAGACTACTTACCCAACATCCTCCTCCTGAAGCCTCAAGATGGGGGCACTAGTCAGAATCTGCCTCAGCTTCTAAAAACTCTATGGGCATCTCTCTGACCACACGAAGGTTTTCCCCTTCTTCTTAAACACTAATAAAGGTGATGAAACTATGGATAAATCTACCCCAAACCTCCAGTAGTATCCGGCCAAACCCAGGAAACTCCGTACCTCCATCACACTCCTGGGTGGCTCCCATGAAAGTACCTCTTCAATCTTCACTGGATCCACTGCAAATCTGACCTCTGAGATGACATGTCCCAGAAAGTGAACATCTCAGACCTATAACTAGCACTTCGAGAACTTACCATAAAGGTGGTTCTTTCAGAGTGTGTCTAGAACTATCTGAAAAATATTGGCATGCTCTTCCTCAGTAGCTGAGTAGATCAGAATGTCATAAATGAAAACCACCACAAAGAGATCAAGATATGGATGAAAGATCTTATTTATGAGTCCCATGAACACTTCTATAGAGTTGGTCATACCAAATGGAATAACCAAGAACTCATAGTGGCTATACCGACATCTAAAAGCCATCTTCTGTACATCCTTGTCTCGTACTCTGAGCTGGTGATATCCTGATCTAAGTTCTGTCATCTAAAACCACCGTGCTCCTTTCAGCTGATCAAGGAGGTCACTAATCCTTGGAAGTGGGTACATGTTCTTCACGTTCACCTCATTCAGGAACCGATAGTCAACAAAAAGTTTCAAGCTCCCATCTGCCTTCTTGGCGAATAAAATCAGTGCTGCCCAAGGAGAAACACTGGGCCGGATGAATCCCTTCCCCTATAAGTCCTCCAACTATACTCGCAGCTCACGAAGCTCCGCGGGAGCCATCCGATACACTGGTGTAGATATCGTTGTCGTCATAGGGTATAATTCAATATAAAATACCACCTCTCTGTGATGAGGTAAACTCGGAACAACATTAGGGAAGACATCCCCATACTAATCCACCACTACAGGATAGCTCAGACTCTCCACATCAACCGCTCTGAGGGTAAGGCTAGCCAACTGATGAGTGATCAGCTGCACTCTCCTCCGGGTAAGTCCATCCTCTGCTGCAAAGTCTCCCTTCTCACCGGTGAAGGTAATGTAACACTCCTAATTCTGGGTATCATATAATGATAACACTATGCATTTACTTTTGTTAATGTCCTTTTAACCAAACAAAAATTTGAAAGGACAAACATAAGGCTCTCTATTTAATTAAGAACACCGTAGTGTTTACAATACATTGAAATAAAAAGAGTAAACATACTAACGAAAAATACCTATTAAAAACCCTATTAGAACTACTGGAAGACCCCCAATCACCACAATGAGGCTCAATAAGTAAAGGATATCCTACAAGTCAACTAAAGAAATAAAACATCACCACTGTGATCATAAAAATCACTCTAAGAATCAATGTAATGGGAAGCAAGATCTTCTTCCTTTTGAGTTTTAGGATACCGTACATTTTGGTTTTATAGGACACTTTTTTTGACCATTGCTCTAGTGACTGTTAGAAGCCAATGGTTATAATTATAGGCATTGGAACTTGTTAGGATAATTGAACTAATTTAAATATTAATTAGTTTCAAAATAATTGAGTTATGATTATGGTTATAATTAAACCATCTTTTATAAACTCTAAAAGGATATGATTTAAAACTTCATTTCTCCCTTATGTGATTTTAAAAAGAATTAAGGGATTCAAAACATTGCGAATATTTCAAATATAATGTAATGATTTTAAACTCTTAAATGATGTTATAAACTATGTTTAAATTTCTTCAAATTAAATTATGTTTTTATTAAATCTATTATACTAGAAAAAACGTTATCATATAGTTTTATTAAAATCTTTTTATAACTTTTTCCTATAAAGAAAAGAGTTTAGGGTTTCTAATTTTAGAAATAAATATAACTAAGACATAGTTTAGTTTGTATTCATTAATTTTTGAAAATATGAATTCTATATGGTATTAATGAATGGTTTGTTTCCTCTTCTTTAAATTTTTTTAGTGTAACTTTTTCAAAAAAAAATGGCCCAGTAGGGCTAGCCCTTTTGGCTAGAGTAGAGGGAGGCAGCTCACACGAAGTGGCTGAGCCAGACCCTCAACCGCAAGGATAGGGTCGGCCCAAGATCGGAAAGGGGTTACCCGAAGGGCGCTCTAGAGAAAGCAGGAGTGTAGGGGCACCAGTGCAGGCATGAGGCCGCGGAGGGGTCTTGTTAGGCTGTGTCCTGTGGGCAGAAGCCCGTGTATAAGGCCCCCTTCGTGGGTGTTGTGTGTTTTATGATCACTCAATGGGAGGCACGGGGTTATAAGGGAGGTGAAAACCACGCTCCGTTTCGATGTGGGAACCATTTTTTCAAGAGAAACTTGATCAGGACCATTAGATCGCGTCGTGCATGATCTAAGCCACCTATTCCTTTTTAAAAAAACACGTACGTGTATCAGCCCTTGGATCGATGAGGGGATCGATCTGGGCCATCTGTTCTTCCCTAAATTTTCCCCTAGCTGCGTCTTCATCTTCCTCCACACATGGGTTACACCAGTAACCTATACCTATAGCATTTCTCATTTTCTACCCTCCTAACCGTCTAGGACTCCCCATTTCCCCTCTTATCTTCAAGCACAACACCCCCATTAAATGCAACTCATGTGGGTACGTTTTGCGTGGAGGGTGTGTGAGCATTTGTGTATAAATAACTGAGAACTCTCAGTTCTTCTTCTTGGTTCAAGTCTCTAGCAAACCCTGAACAATCTCCCTCAAGTCCTCTTTATCTATGTTTTAAAGGTAAGGGTTTAATTTTTTCTTTGTCTTGCTTCTTTGAGAATATATACACGTATATATTCATAAAAAAATATCTATATTTATAACCTTACAGTCCTTTCCAATCTTTCTTCAATGTTGAACCTGGCCTTTGGGTTTTTGAGTTTTCAAGTGGTACAATGGACATAAGGAGTATTTTTGATTTGATGTATGGTGTTGAGTTTAATTATATCTATACATATATGTATGTACGCTCATAAAACATTGTGTTTTAAATAACATTACGGGTTAGTTGAGACCCTTATTATAATCAAACATAAACCTTTAAATTTTTTATTTTCGGTGTATTTATAAGTTGTTTAATGTTTATCAAACCTTAAGATGTGTATATATTTATATATGTACATATATACATATGGTTATATGTATATATTTCGGTTATATGTAGAAAGGTGAATGGACTTTCTATTTCAGTTATATGTATGAAGTTTGTGTATAATTGTTCATGCACTACACATATTCACATATACACAATTTCAAAAAAATGAATATAAATATATTCGAAAAATTTTATATATATGTTCAGGTTTTTTTATAAAATTATTTTTATTAGGTTTTCATAAACAAATTTTTATGACTAATGGAATGACCTGCCCTATTTAAAACATTGTTGAACTAATCCATAGAGTATTAATACACATGGATGTGCCAATATTTCAATTTGAGTTCAGGTACATACATATATTTTATATGTTGTATGAACATTGATCTCAGGGTCCTTACATTTCAAGTCTCAAGTTTAAGTGGAGATTTTAAACATTATAAATTTTGTGTTAAACAAAACTTATATCCACATTTAAGAGTATCTTATGTTTTTCCATTGTTTTAAATGATGTTGCTTATGGTGAAGGTTCATGATTTCTGTTATAGACATCATGTAAAGGCTTACCAGTATTGAATGTTTTAGCGTGTGCATGTTCAAAACACTACTTGAAATTTCTGGTTCATTTTATGATATGATTTTATATTTTTAAAGAACAAAATTGCATATGATAAATTCTAGTTTTCCTTTATTTTATTACATTAGATGTCAATGTATGTTCCATAATCTAGTTTCCTTATTTCCAATTAATAATGGTTTTATTATTGTTAGCTTGGTTTTTAATTTTCTAGATGCCTTTCTCACTTATAAGATATGTAAATTCAACTACTATGACCAAATATGAATGAATTATTCAAGGTGGTATGAGACATCTTGAATCAACAACCCTGTTTAAGTAATGTATTGATCTATGTGGCTCATATGGAAGTAAAGACATATTAAGGGTGTGCCCAGATAGCGCTCCAATGAATTGGGTAAAAAATTAATCTCTAGAGATGACAAGTTTTAAGATACCTTGGTGAATAACCATGGTAATTTTTATGACACCATGGGGATGGACCATGGTGATATGTTCACGAATGTCTAGATGAAATGTTGAAGCCACATACTCAAGTCATGTTACATGTTCCTTTCAAGATGATATTCCTATTATTTCACAACCCTTTCCTTTATGTTTTATAAAGTTATTATTTCACATGTACAAGTTTGGAGTATGATTTGTGTTTATCACTCAATAAAATAGTAAGCAACCTATGAAATTTAATTTGTTTCCTTTACGCGCAGCTCTGATAAATCATTACTTTTAACTATTTAAATTGTACTTAATTGTTCACATGTCATACATGTTTTGGACGCCCTTTATTTATTACCCCTTTGTAAATGTCCTAATTGATTTATGGATTCCTTGAAATCTTAATTGAGAATCATTACGTTATGTTTCATGCATTACAGTTTTCTTAAATAAATATTCTTGGGAAAGTTTTTAAATTATTTCGAAAGTTACATTTGTTTATTTTAAAACCCCTTACTGGACATAACATTGCTCAAAATACGTTTTGATTTACATTTTTCACGTAACTGCTTTTAACAGATGAATCATTGCAGAATTAGTCGGTTTCCCAGAACCTGAACTGAACTCGATCCTCTGTATGGGACATGATGTGTATTTTATCAATGTATGTTTTTGTCTAATAGACACATCATGTTCAGAAGGCACCGACTCCTGGTCTTCTGGTGTCAGGTCCTCACAGTTGGTATCAGAGGGTTCGGTTTGGATAACTCTAGAAATATAGAACTGAAACAAAGAAAATTATACTTCGGCATTAATAAAAATGAGTTTCCTTATTTTTCAGATGGAAAACGAAGGTACTGATTTTTTGTCTCTCCCCACTGAGGCCCTTGAGACCATTGTGTCATTAGCTAGCCGAGAGAATTTTCGTAACTATTCCCATATTCGCATGACATGCAAACACCTGTACGATGTGTCAAACTCAATGCAGGTGCTTCGGCTACACTGGGGGTTAGGATTGTATTATCTCCTTTTGACGATGACCCAATTCCCCTCCTATGTACATCGGGGAAGGTACCATGAGGAACTTTTCCGGGTGTTCATGGTAGGTGAGGACATTTGCTATATGGCCCTAGACACTTTTCAAGAAGTTACTACTGATGGTGACCTTCGAGCGGCCTATCTTTTCCAAATCTTAAACTACGGCTTCCAGGCCCAGTTATTGGACTTCAGAATATAAGAAGATGAGTCCACCTGACTGTCTTGGAGGAAAAAAATATATTTTGACTTCTCCCAACTTCATACCCTTCATGCTATACTCAGGAGACATCAAAGGTGCCCCTATAAGTTTAACCTTGAATTCTCATCCTGTGATTGGTTTGAGGAGATATGGAATTTTTCTTCTGTGTGTAGAGTTCGTGTAGTAGGTCATTAAGGGAAACTTAAGCACTGATATTTAGTAATAAACTTCTTTCTGTAGAAATATTGTCTTTCCCATTCCTGCCTTTACTTTTGGATGTATTTGAAGTGATTTAACTCTCATCTTAAACTTTCATATTAAAGGTCAAACCCATATATTATCTCTTCCTACTGAGATACTAAAGATTATCGCAATCAAAACTTGTGAAGACGAGTATCATCCCCTCGTAAACCTGTGAGGAACGTGCAATCAATTGTTTGACTTGAAAAACGGTCCAGAAATTCTCTGCATATGTCAAGGGAATGCTTCCATCTTCTACCGCATAGGCTCAGCACAATTGGTCGACCGTAAGAAGAGAGGAAAATACCATGAAGGGCTCTTCCTGTGTTTCACCCTAGGCCATAACTACACATCCATAGTAAAATTTCAAGAGGGTGATTTAGAGGGGGACGTTTGTGTGACCTACATGTACCAACACTTCAGTGTTAGCCTGTATGAAAACATCTATAACGTAGATGTTCTCGAGCAAGACATAATTTGGAGAGTTCTTAGTATGCTGGTCCACATGGACATTTCCAATATTTGTACCATTCGAGCCTCCCTCTGTAAGAAAGAGGGTCTTATGCATGATTTAAACCCTTTCTACCCAAAGTGTATCTAGATTAGAGAACTATAGGAGTTGAGCATCAATTCGGGTGTTCCGCTGAACACACATGAGGATCCTCTATGATGGGAGTTATGGTGAGTACATCAAAGAACCATTATGGTTTTATGAAATAAATTGCAAGGACACAATTCTCTAAAGTGGGGGATAATGTAACAACCTGAATTATGGGTATCATATAATTATAATACTATGAATTTACTTTTGTTAAAGTCCTTTTAACCAAAAAAAATTGAAAGGATAAACATAAATCTCTTAATTTAATTAAGAACCTTGTAGTTTTTACAATACACTTAAATAAAAATTGTAAACATACTAACCAAAAATACCTATTAAAAACCGTATTAGAACTACTGAAAGACCCCCAATCACCACAACGAGGCCCAGTAAGTAAAAGAGATTCTTCGAGTCAACTAAAGCAAAAATACATCAAAATTGTGATCATAAAAACCAAGCTAAGCATCAATGGAATGGGAAGAACCATCTTTTTCCTTTTGATTTTTAGGACACCATTAGTTTTGGTTTTATAGGACACTTTTTTTGACCGTTTTTCTAGGGACTATTAGAAGACAACGGTTATAATTATAGTCCTTGGAAATTTTTAGGATAATTTAACTTATTTAAATATTAAATAGTTTCCAAATAATTGAGTTATGATTAATATTATAATTAAATCATCTTTTACAAACTTTAAAAGGATATTATTTAAAACATCGTTTCACCGTCAAGTGATTTTGAAAAGAATAAAGGTATTCAAAACGTTGCGAATATTTCAAATACAATGTAATGATTTTAAACTCTTAAATGATGTTATAAACTATGTTTAAATTTCATAAAATTAAATTATGTTTTGATTAAATCTATTATACTAGCACAAAAGTTATCATATAGGTTTATTAAAATCTTTTTATAACTTTTTCCTATAAAGAAAAGAGTTTAGTGCTCGTAATTTTATAAATACATATAAATAATACATAGTTTAGTTTGTATCCATTAATTTTTGAAAATATAAATTCTATATGGTTTTAATGAATGGTTTGTTTCCTCTTATTTAAAACTTTATTAGTGAACCTTTTGTAAAAAAATTGGCCCACTAGGGCTGGCCCTTTTGGCTATGGCCGAGGGAGGCAGCTCACACGAAGTGGCTGAGATTGACCCTCAGCCCCAAGCACAGGGCTGGCCCGAGCATAGACAGAGGTTCCCTGAAGGGCGCTCGGGAGCGAGCAGGAGGGTAGGTGCACCGGTGTGGGCATGATGCCACGGCAGGGTCTTGTTAGGCCGAGGCCTGCGGGCGGGAGCCCATGTATATGGCCCCCTTCATGGGTGTTGTGTGTTTTATGAGCACTCTATGGGAGGCCCGAGGTTATAAGGGAGGTGAAAACTGCCCACCGTTTCGATGTGGGAGCCATTGTTTTGAGCGAAACGCGATCTGGACCGTTACATTTTGTCGCGCATGATCTAAGCCACCCATTCCATTTAAAAAAACACGGACATGTCTTAGCCCTTGGATCGACGATGGGATCTATTTGGGTGGTCCGTTATGCTCCATCTTTTCCCCTAGACACGTCGTCTTCTTCCTCCATACATGGGTTGCACCAGTTACTTATACCTATGGCGTGTCTCGTTTTCTTCCCTCCTGACCATCGAGGACTCCCCATGTCCCCTCTTCTCTTCAAGCACGACAACCCCCCATTAAATTCAATGCAAGTGGGTATGATTTTCATGGAGGGTGTGTGAGGTTTTGTGTATAAATAAATGAGACCTCTCGGTTCAAGTCTCTAGTGAACCCCGACCAATCTCCCTCAAGTCCTCTTTCTCCGAGTTTTATAGGTAAGGGTATATGTTTTTCTTTATCTTGGTTCTTTGAGAATATATACACTTATATATTCTTATATATATATATATATATATTTATTTATTTATTTATAACCTTACGGTCCTATCCAATCATTCTTCAATGTTGAACCTGGCCTTCTGGTTTTTGGGAGTTCAAATGGTACAATGGACATAAGGAGTATTTTTACTTTGATGTAGGGTGTTGAGTTTATATATATCTATACATATATATATGTACACTCATAAAACATCGTGTTTTAAATAACATTACGGGTTTGTTGAGACCCTACTTATAACCGAACCTAAACCTTTAAATTTTTTATTTTCGGTGTATTTATAAATTTTTTAATGTTTATCAAACCTTAAGACGTGCTATATATTTATATATGTACATATATACTTATGGTTATATGTATATACGTCAGTTATATTTAGGAAGCGGCATGGAATTTATATTTCGGTTATATGTATGATGTTTGTGTATAATTGTTCATGCACTACACATATTCACATATACACATTTTCAAAAAAATGAATATAAATATATTTGAAAATTTTTATATATATGTTCGGGTTTTTTATAACATTATTTTTAGCATGTTTTCATAAACAAATTTTTATGACTAAGGGCATGACCTGCCCTATTTAAAATATTGTTGAACTAATCCATAGGATATTAATACACATGGATGTGCCAATCTTTTGGTTTGAGTTCGGGTACATACATATATTTTATATGTTTTATGATCCTTGATCTCAGGGTCTTTACACTTCAAGTCTCAAGTTTAAGTGGAAATTTTAAACATTAGAAATTTTGTGTTAAAAAAACTTATATGCACATTTTATATTATCATATGTTTTTCATTTATTTTAAATGATGTTGCTTATGGTGAATGTTCATGATTTCTGTTATGGACATCATGAAAAGGCTTACCTGTATTGAATGTTTTAGCATGTGCATGTTCAAAACACTACTTGAAATTTTTGGTTAATTTTATGATAAGATTATAGATTTTTAAAGAACAAACTGGCATATGATAAATTCTAGTTTTCCTTTATTTTAGTACCTTAGATGTCAATTTATGCACTATAATATGCTTTCTTTCTTTCTAATTAATAACAGTTTTATAATTTTTACCTTGGTTTTTAATTATCTAAATGCCTGTATCACTTATAAGATATTTAAATTCAACTACTATGACCAACTATGAATGCATTATTCAAGGTGGTATGGGACATCTAGAATATACAACCCCATTTAGGTAAAGTACTAATTTATGTGGCTCACATAAAATTACAGACATATTAAGGGTGCTCTCTAATAGTGCTCCAATGAATTGAGTAAATAATTAATCTCTAGAGATGAAAAGTTTTACGATTCCTTGGTAAATAACCTTGGTAATTTTTATGACACCTTAGGGATGGACCTTGGTGATATGTTCACAAATGTCTAAATGAAATGTTGAAGACACATATTCAAGTCATGTTACAAGTTCTTTTCAAGATGATATGCCTATTGTTTCATGACCCTTGCCTTTATGTTTTTATAATGTTCTTATTTCACAAGTACATGTTTGGAGCATGATTTTTGTTTATCACTTAGTAAAATAGTAACCAACCTATGAAATTTAAGTTGATTCCTTTACGCGTAGCTCTGAAAAATCATTACTTTTAACTATTTAAATTGTACTTAATTGTTCACATGTCATACTTGTTTAGGACGCCCTTTATTAATTACCCCTTTGTAAATATCCTAATTGGTTTATGGATTCCTTGAAATCTTAATTGAGAACCTTTATGTTATGTTTCATGTGTTATAGTTTTCTTAAAGAAATGTTCTAGGAAAATTTTTTAAATGCTTTCGAAGGATACATTGGTTTATTTTAAAACCCCTTACTGGGCATACGTTTACTCACCCTACGTTTTGATTTAAATTTTTCAGGTACCAGCATTTAACAGATGAATCATTGCAGAAGTAGTCAGTTTCCCAGAACCCAAATCAAAATCGATCCTCTATATGGGACATGATGTATAGTTTATCGATGCATGTTTTTGTTTAATCGACACATCATGTTCAGAAGGAACCGACTCCTGGTCTTCTGGGTTTGGGTCCTCACAGGTAAAACTAGTCTCGTCCATGTGGACATAACACACTTTGTGCCTAATACAGTCAATCTGATCATTGACTTTAGATAACCATTCCATACCCAAGATGACTTCGTAAGGCCTCGACACCACTACTAGGAGATCCCAGCTGAAGATATCACCTCCTAGAGTAAGCTCATATTGTCTGCACTAATGTGTAATAATTGAATCTACTCCCCTAGGAGTCTCTATCCATGAGGATTGAGCCAACAAATCTGTTGAAATCTTCGAGCTTTGAACGAGGGAAGTAGCAATAAAAGAATGATTGGCACCTGTGTCTATAAGTACTGCAGTTATGGTGGAGTAGACACAGATCATAACTCATGTCATCTCAGGAGCTCCGTGGTCATAGGCCTTTTTTTCCTGAAGATGAGCTCATCCATGTTCACCTTATCCATGTGGTCAGGGTGGACCACCTGGTGGTGGTGGCGGTAACATCTGGATTTGTCACCCACCGCCAACAGCATGACCAACTCCTCTGCCACGTCTGTCTGCTCCCTGCGGACCTCCTCAGTCGAACCTTTTTCTCTACCTAGGCAGACCTTCGACTGTCTTCTGATCATCCGTATAGTGGGTCGAATAGTCATGATCCATGTGACCATTTCTGCCTCAAGTGTAAAACTTCTTGCTCCTAACATGATTGGCTTTGTCTCCGGTTTCCCGCACGACCGACCCTGAATCTTGTAGTCGTCCACCTATATGTATGGTACTCTTGGACCTCTATGATATTTTTCTGCTGCTAGCTGTGGAAGACTCCGCTATATGACACCTGGTGGTGGGTCTCACTGCTGGTGACTGCTCACCAAGAAAACTCTCCACTAAGAGGGCTCGCTCTAACACCACCGCCTGCATCGGGATGTTGGGAGAAATCATCAAAGAACTGATCTCCTACCTGAGTCCCTTCTCGAAGGTACAGACCGAAGGGAATCGGTCCCACACCATATAAGTGGAGTAGCATGAGAGGTCGGTGAACCTCGCTGAGTACTAAGCCATAGTAATGCTGCCTTACAGCAGATGAAGAAGCTCCAATATGCAGTGTGAAGGGTCGCTGGGACAAAATCTACACAAAACAGGCTCTCAAAGTCTACCTAGAGAAGTGTCACCTCATCATGAACCTGGATCATCAAGCTCCACCATCTGCCTACTGCTTCCTGTTGAAGACTAGTAGCAAGGATCACCATGAGATCAGCTGGTGTCCCTACCAGTCAAAAGTCACTCACCACGGCCTCCAGCCATTCCCCAGCCGCCTGTGGGTTCATCTCACCCATAAATATGGGTGGCATCTGGCACTAGATCTTTTACAATGTGCTCAATAGGTGTGCATCCTCTACTGGTAGGGTTGTTGGAATCGTTGGCCCAATATGTAATGGTACCACGGGTGCCTCCACTGGTGCCTCTACTGATAAAGGGCACTGCACTGTGGCCTCATCCCTTGGTGGGCTATAATCACTTACTATAACTGAAACCCTATCTGGTTGTCTGTGTGAAGGAATCCTGAAAAGAAATAGGTACACCATAGTGAATAATTTATAACTGGTGAGCTGACATAAAAATATCACAAAGAAAACATTTGGAAACATACACACAATCGGTGTTTTCTTGCACTAATTCAGAAATTAGAAGTCATTGTACTGGTGTATGGATACGTCGGCCGCCACACCAATAGTGGATTCCCTAAACTAATAACCACAATCACTAAAATTAACACTATTTACAAGAAAATATCAGAATCCAATGTTCAACAGTAGAACAAACTTCTCCGATACAAATTTTTCACGACCCATCCCATGGGACCTGCGTCGTGACTACCCCAAGCCCACCTTCAATAGACCAGGGGCTGGCGACTAGCACCAAAAGGCGTATTCCCTAAAACCATGAATTAATTTCCTTTATAACCTGTAAAATCACATGAATAAGCACAATGAAGGATACGATTACAAATTAAGTTGTATAGTAAAAGAGTTTTGAAAGTAAAAAGGGGTCAAGAATACAAGCCCAACTGGAAAGTACAAGAAAAATAAAAAGAAAAGGTAAAAAATGTGAGGTAAAAGTAAACTGAAGAACTCCTGTGTTCACTGACAGAAAATCCTTCCTAAAGGGTAGGTGCAGCTCTCGAGCGGCCGTCTCTGCGGTATTCCTCGTCTAATGACCACTTCTGAGCTACCTCTAGTCCTGGTACCCTCTTCTTCGGTAAGCATTGTCTGTCATCTTTACCAAACACAATAAGGTGTGGGCGTATCCCATGCAAGGGTGAGTATAAAAATACTCAGTAGGGACCCTGAGACCCTCAAAGGTCTCACAAAATCCACAAAAAATAAACCACAAAGAATGTAAGAAACAGTCAACCCTACTTAGGTATATGCCCATACATATACCTAAGTTATCAAGTATACTCATCTCATTCTTATGGAAACACAACGCCCAACTCAAAAGCCCAAACAACTGTTCCACAAAGGAAGGAATACCACGAAGTTAACACCACAAAGATAAGTACAACAAAGGTAACGCCACACAGAAGAATACCACAAAGGTATCACCATGAAGGTAAGTACCCCAATGGTATGCCACACAGAAGAATACCACAATGGTATCACCACGAAGGTAAGGATTCATCTCACACCGTGTATGACTTAGGTATGGTAGTAAAGATGATTAGATGTAACTACCGAATCATCTTACTCTGTTAAGAGGAAGACCCACATATGTTCCCTTTCTCATATTACATCCAACTACAAGGTTCTCACACTAAGCTCGCTATATTCCAGGAAGATCCAATCCCCAAGCAACAGGTCGATACTCCAACTACCACGATCTCCCACTAATAAGTATCCCAAAAAACTACCACGTAAAAGGGGTATCAACGCAGCAAATGGTGCGTCAATCGGACGCCCAGTCTGCACGTTTTGGGCCTTTTTGTCCCGAGGGCGCGGTTGGATTCTTGTTCGATCTGACCTAGCCATACCCCAACATTTACCAAAACTCTATTGGGGTATTCCAAAAAGACTCTATTGATCCAAGGTTTCTAGCGCCACATATGGTTCCTTAAAAGGACGCCTGAAGCTCATGATATGGACAAAAGAGTGAAAATGGATCAAAGTTGGTCCAACTCGGCCGGGCCGACCCGGCCCAACCTGGCATGTGGTGGCAGACTGTGGTGGTGGCCTGTGGTGAGCAGCCTGCAGTGTTGTGGCTGGCCAGATGGCTCGTACCCCCTCCATGCAGTGTGGTCGCACGCCATGCCTCCACCACCAGCCGGCTTGGCCGGCCGCCCTCCCTTTGCCATCGTGGCACAAGGCAGCGACTCTTGCACATCGGGCAGCTCGGACGCATGCCACCATCCCCTTCATGTGGCCAACCAGTGTTCTGGCTTCCTTCCTTACTCTGTCGTGGCCGATGGGATGCGGCTCTTCTCCAGAGGCGCAGTTGCGTCGTCATCACCTTCTCGGCCGGCCGTGGGGCCAACCGCCGCTTCCGAGTCCCATTAGTCCCAATCACCAGCACCGATCACCATCCTCCTCCACCACTAAGAACATAACAAAACCACAAAGGTTACAGAGAGTTTGGTCCATGTTCATTTAGCCCGCACCCTCCGCGTTAGGGCAGTATCAGGTGGCTCAACAATTCTTGAATCACGAAGAACATCAAGAATGGGTAAGGAGGTATTCATACAACAAATCCTACCAAGTCGTTCATTAGAGGATGTCACGAGGAAGAAGACTAAGTTATTGGGGAACATCTCCATACATTTCCTCCTCAAGGAGCTTCCGATCTGGACTCAGGGTCATTTCCTCATTCTTCATTATAGAGGAGGAGTTTTCTCGACAATTATCCCAAGCTCCTCCCTTTTAAAACCATTTTCCCCAAAGGTAATAAGGTGCCAATATAAATTAAAATAAGTTTAACAGATTAATTTATATTGGAACAATTAAATGCTGACACATTTAATTAATTTCAATTGGCTCAAAAAATTAAATGGGGAGTTGAAAGGATTTCTCTCATTAAAGAGGGTCTGGGTTGTCCCTACAATTAATTTCAAAATGGGGGGTTTTAAGCTTGGGTGGTCCCCACCACTGCACATTCAAAAATAGGAAGGTTATGAAAATAAAAATAAAATTTGTTCATTATTTTATTTTTATTTCCACGAAAAACATGAAAACTAACTTTCACCCTCATCCTACTATCGTCGAGATGAAAGTCTCTTTAAGTGAATACCAGTGTTGCAAGTTCAACGTTGTCCTCAGATTTAAGTTTCGAGCATCGATTCATATGTTATAAAAATCCACTTGCATGTTTACTAAAAGTACTTAAAAAAAGTTCATAAATTCATTCCGGGAACACAGGGCCTCAGATTCACGTGTGGTCAATTTTCACAGACTAATAAATTCCCACATAATTATGCAAATTTACATGGAAATTCCAGGTCTTTACATTAATATTTTCCTTTAACTACCCTAAAATGTTTTATTTCTAATGACTTTATATGACTTTTTCACATTTATTCACTTCATTTTGACATTAGTTATCACTATCCATGCATATTTTACCTCATGAATGTCTATATATGATTTAAGTGCATTCATTCATGGACACCATTATGATATCCTCTTATGTTATTCCTTTTGACATGATTATTATACTTAAGTATAACCACCAATAAACCTTAGGTTTATTCTTGATTCATTGTGTATTATTATTTGTGTGCAAAATATATTCATGGAAATTTTATTATTAGATAACCCAAATAGTTATCAAATGTATTGGGAAATGTTTATTCTCATGAGACTTTATGTGCAATGGTCTTGGTGGTTAGCATTGACTTGTAATCCTCTATGTGCAATGATCCTTGACCTGTGATCCTCTTTGTGTAACGATCATTGAATCATGCTAAATTCATGTTTTATGTTTCTTCCTCAATACTATGATTCCATTTTATGATTTCTTATGTTTAATCATGTTCCATGCCTTTATATATCATTATGTTATGCCTTCTAACCCATGTGCTATGATTTATTTTAATGTTTATTCCCTTACTGGGATTTTTAGCTCTTTCTATTTGTTCATGTTATCCCTAGGTTATCCTATGAATATTTATGGGATCAAAGTAAGTTAGGATATATTAATGGATGGTAAATAAAAAATATTATTTAGTCACTTGTTTTTAGTTTTATGTACCTAGTCTTCTAAGACATTATAATTTAAGATCCTTGTCTTATAATTTGATGTTTAATTATGCTTTAAATAATTTAATTATAAGTGTAAGAGACTATAATCGCAATAGTTGGTAATCGAGAAAAATTTTAGTTAATTTTGGAGAAAAGGAATAGATAACTTTATTAAAAACCTTAATGATATGACTAAAATTAAGAATAAATCCCTAAAATTGGTTAGTATATAATAAGTGTTTTATCGGGAAAAAACATCCCTGCTTGGATACTACAAGTGGATGTGGTTATGGAACAGATGTACATAAGAGTGAAAAATATAACAATGTGTTCAGAACCTCACTGAGGGTAACCTGGTACATGACAATGGGCCTTACTGTGCACCTGGTTCGACACAGCTGAGGGATATGGTTTGGAAAATTCATAACCTCTTTATTAATAATTATTAATGGAACAAAAAAACCATAATAATATATGTTTGGAAATAGATCATGGATAACCCAGATTGAGAACTAGGGAATCACATGTTAGGATATACTCTTCCTTTAAAAATTTATCCTTTTATGTTTAATTTTTTCTTTTAATACTTAATATATATGTATTTAATCCCTTTAATTTCACATATTTTCCATAGTTAATGGTGGAAAATAGAAGAACACATGCTAGAAATGAATGTGAGAGTCAATGTGATGATTTCCCTAACGATATTCCAAATATGATGGGAATGAGTGCTCACAAAATTATATAAGAACTTTCTCAAATAGATAATGGTATGAATAATAACTTGAATCATGTGTAACACCCTCCTTATCCAAGGAAAGATCATGTTGTCATAGAATCCTTCATGTAGAAAATTCCTCCCATGTTTAGTGGATCTTATGATCCCCTCCTCGTGGAACTATGGATTGACTCTATTGAAAAGATATTATCATCCCTTCAGTGCTCGAATTAAGATAAAGTTTTAGTGGGGTTCTATCGCTTGGATAGGGAAGCTAATAGGTGGTGGAAATTAATAAAAAAATCTTAATTATATGGAGGAAATTGATTCCATGGATTGGGAGGAATTCAAGAAAACTGTTTTCAATAAATATTTTCTCTGAACCCTCCATCTCAAGATCGAAAGAGAGTTCCTTAGAATTAAGTAGAAGGAAGAATAGTATATCAGGGTATATAAAGAAAACTCTACAAGGATTGAAAGATACGCCTTTGTATTTGTCATGAACACTGAAAGAAAGGTATATCGCTTATCAAATTGAACAAATTTGAGTCTAAAAAAAGCGATGGTGACTCCATACATCAATAGTTATGAGGAGATTGTCAGTTGGACCCTCAAGGATTAAATGGAGATTGAATACTCTAAATGGTTTCATGGTCTTGGTGAAAAAAAGCAAAAAATGGATTAAAATGTGGTTCGATCTGAAAATAAATCCTATGATGTAAAAAAGATCGAATACCCCATGTTTCAAAATTGCGGGAAGAAGAATCTAGGGAACTATCTAAAGGGAACCAAGAAATGATTCACAATTTGGAATAATGAGACATCTAGACAAGAACTGTCATACGAATATGAAGAAATACACTAATATAGAAGAATAAAATAAGGTTCATATCAATGCCCAACCAGTAGTGCGGTGTCTCAACTGCAAGGAACATGGGAATTTTGTGAAACAATTGTCTAAGAAAAAGGTTGTTGGAGGAAATAAATAACAACCTACAAGTAATCAAGGAAGTACCTATGCTATCACTACTATTGATATTGATCCAGACAATTATGTGGTGATAGGTACACTAGTTATCTATTCAATAATAGAGATTGTACTATTTAATTTTGGATCTATGAATTCTTTCATATCTTTCAAGTTTAGTAGAACTATTCAACCACAAACCCAAAATTTGGAGGTTGAGTAATCTATGAGAACAACGAATGGGGAAATTACTGCATTCAAAGTTTATAACTCCTCCATGGATAATGTTTGTGAACTGAACCTCCTAGAAAAATTTTTCATTATCCCTTTTCTTACATTTTGATACTATATTGGGCATGTTTTGGTTATCTTTATACAAAGTCAACATCAATAGCCAGGAAAGGGACATAACTCTTCACATCCCAAAGCATTGTCTAATTATTTATAAGTATAAGAAGTAAGATTAATCTCCATTATAATAATTATCTAATGTATGTAAAGTATTTCATTATGATAAATCATATCTCACTCAATTGATTGATATAAAGGATATGATCATGCTCGAAGACATTCCCATCATGAGGGATTACAATGATGTATTCCATGGGCAATTTCCTAGTATTTTGTTTGGCCAAGAGGTTGGGTTCTCAATTTATCTTATTCATGGATCTATACCATATCAAAGAAACCTTATAGAATATCCACTGTTGATAAGGAAAAACTAAAGAAGCAGTAATAGGAGAATCAAGATAAGGGTTTTGTGTGTCTGAGTGCTTCACCCTGGGGTTAACTAGTCCTCTTCATCAAGAAGAAGGATGGATCAATTTGCCTATTCATCCATTATCACGAGCTTAATAAAATTATGATAAAGAACAAGTATCACCTTCTATAAATAGATAACTTGTTCAATCGGCTATGTGGGGCCAATTATTTCTCTATCATGGACCATCAGTCAGGATGTCACCAATTAATGTTGAAGAAGGAATATATACCCAAGATTTCCTTTCAAATGTTTTATGGACACTACGAGTTCACAGTGATTCAATTTGGACTCACTAGCTTTCTATAAATGTTTGTGTATTTAATTATTATCGTCTTTATGGATTACCTTGAAAAATTTGTGGTCGTCTTTATCGATGATATTCTGATATACTACAAGAACAAGGAGAAATATGAGGTGCATTTGAATACTGTGTTACATACTTTGAAAAGGGGTAAACTATGTGAAATTTACAAATAATGTGAGTTTTGTATGGAAGAAGTATCATTATTGTTGCATGTTATCAACCTCAAAGGAATATTTGTGGACTCTTCAATGATAAAGGAAATAGAAGAGTGGCACATGCCAATATCTGTAATAGAGATCCACAACCTTCATAGCCTAGCCTGGTATTAATGATGATTTTTGAAGAAATTATCTTTATTTTTAAAACCAATAACCATGGATACAGATAAGGGGGTAAAGTTATTTTGGACTTAATAATGCGAGGAAATCATTAAATATCTCAAAAAGAGGCTTCTCGCTACACTAATAATCACACTCCCGACCAGTGAAGAACTCTTTATGATAGACAAGGATGCTTAAAAAGGTCTTAGACTTTGTAATAATGAAAAATGACACAGGTAAATCCTTTTCTTTAAGTAATTTAAAAATACATGTGAAAAAGTATCCCACACATGATCTAGAGTTGGAAATAATGTTATTTACGTTGAAAATCTAACGACATTGTCTCTATGGGGAGAAGTGTGTGATATATATGGATTACAAGTGTCTCAAATATTTGTTCACACATAATGAGATTAATATGTGACATTGACATTGGTTAAAGCTCATCAAGTATTATGATTACTCAATCTAGAACCATTCCCATAAATTAAATAACATGGTAGATGCTCTAAGTAGAAAGTATCCTCTAAATTTATCAATGATGATAATTGAGAATGATCCAATCTTCTTAGACTTACAAGGGATGTACATGGAAATCATTAAGGGGGAGCATCATCAATCATTTCTCAAATGATTGGTCAACCATCCCTTATGTAGAAAATGAATGATTCTCAATGAAATGACGTGTAAGTTTAGAAAAATGTGGAAGCTATCAAGAATGGGGAATCATTCAAGTTAATGATCGATGATGATGGATTCATACAATTTGGGTCATGACTATATGTACAATACAATCCAGAGATAAAGAAAGACATTCTTAATGATGCACAATTCTCAACCTTATGTATTTAACTACTATGACCAACTATGAATGCATTATTCAAGGTGGTATGGGACAACTAGAATTTACAACCCCGTTTATGTAAAGTACTAATTTATGTGGCTCACATAAAATTACAGACATATTAAGGGTGCTCCCTAATAGTGCTCCAATGAATTGAGTAAATAATTAATCTCTAGAGATGAAAAGTTTTACGATACCTTGGTAAATAACCTTGGTAATTTTTATGACACCTTAGGGATGGACCTTGGTGATATGTTCACGAATGTCTAAATGAAATGTTGAAGACACATATTCAAGTCATGTTACAAGTTCTTTTCAAGATGATATGCCTATTGTTTCATGACCCTTGCCTTTATGTTTTTATAATGTTCTTATTTCACAAGTACATATTTGGAGCATGATTTTTGTTTATCACTTAGTAAAATAGTAACCAACCTATGAAATTTAAGTTGTTTCCTTTACACGCAGCTCTGAAAAATCATTACTTTTAACTATTTAAATTGTACTTAATTGTTCACATGTCATACTTGTTTAGGACGCCCTTTATTTATTACCCCTTTGTAAATGTCCTAATTGATTTATGGATTCCTTGAAATCTTAATTGAGAACCTTTATGTTATGTTTCATGTGTTATATTTTTCTTAAATAAATGTTCTGGGAATTTTTTTTTAATGCTTTCGAAGGATACATTGGTTTATTTTAAAACCCCTTACTGGGCATACGTTTGCTCACCCTACGTTTTGATTTAAATTTTTCAGGTAACAGCTTTTAACATATGAATCATTGCAAAAGTAGTCAGTTTCCCAGAACCCGAATCAAAATCAATCCTCTATATGGGACATGATGTATAGTTTATCGATGCATGTTTTTGTTTAATCGAAACATCATGTTCAGAAGGAATTGACTCCTGGTCTTCTGGGATTGGGTCCTCATAGGTAAACCTAGTCTCGTCCATGTGGACATAACACACTTTGTGCCTAATACAGTCAATCTGATCATTGACTTTAGATAACCATTCCATACCCAAGATGACGTCGTAAGGCATCGACGCCACTACTAGGAGATCCCAGCTGAAGATATCACCTCCTAGAGTAAGCTCATATTGTCGTCACTAATGTGTAATAATTGAATCTACTCCCCTAGGAGTCTCTAGCCATGAGGATTGAGCCAAAAACTCGGTCAAAATCTTCGAGCTCTGAACGAGGGAAGTGGCAATAAAAGAATGATTGGCACCTGTGTTTATAAGTACTGCAGCTATGGTGGAGTAGACACAGATCGTAAATCGTGTCATCTCCGGAGCTCCGTGGTCGTAGGCCTTTTTCTCCTGAAGATGAGCTCATCCATGTTCAACTTATCCATTTGGTTAGGGTGGACCACCTGGTGGTGGTGGCGGTAACATCTGGATTTGTCGCCCACCGCCAACTGCACGACCAACTCCTCTGCCACGTCTGTCTGCTCTCTGCGAACCTCCTTGGTCGAACCTTTATCTCTGCCTAGGTGGTCCTTCGACTGTCTTCTGATCATCCATATAGTGGGTTGAATAGTCACGAGCCATGTGACCATGTCTGCCTCATGTGTAAAACTTCTTGCTCCTCACATGATTGGCTTTGTCTCTGATTTCCTACACGACCGACCCTGAATCCTATAGTCGTCCACCTATATGTATGGTCCTCTTGGACCTCTATGATATTTTTCTGCTGCTAGCTGTGGAAGAATCCTCTATATGATACCTGGTGGTGGGTCTCACTGCTGGTGACTGCTCACCAAGAAAACTCTCCACTGAGAGGGCTCGCTCTAACACCACCGCCTGCATCGGGATGTTGGGAGAAATCATCGAAGAACTGATCTCCTACTTGAGTCCCTTCTCGAAGGTACAGACCGAGGGGAATCGGTCCCACACCATATAAGTGGAGTAGCATAAGAGGTCGGTGAACCTTGCTGATTACTGAGCCATAGTAATGCTTCCTTGCAGCAGATGAGGAAGCTCCAATATGCAAATTGTGCGAAGGGTCGCTGGGACCAAATCTACACAAAACAGGCTCTCAAAGTCTACCCAGAGAAGTGTCACCTTGTCATGAACCTGGTTCATCAAGCTCCACCATCTGCCTACTGCTTCCTATAGAAGACTAGCAGCAAGGATCACCATGAGATCAACTGCTGTCCCTACCAGTCAAAAGTCACTCACCACGGCCTCCAGCCATTCCCCAACTGCCTGTGGGTTCGTCTCACCCATAAAAATGGGTGGCCTATGGCACTAGAACTTTTAAAATGTGCTCAATAGGTGTGCATCCTCTACTGCTAGGGTTGTTGGCATCGTTGGCCCAATATGTAATGGTACCACGGGTGCCTCCACTGGTGCCTCTACTGATAAAGGGCATTGCACTTTGGCCTCGTCCCTCGGTGGGATATCATCACTTACTATAACTGAAACCCTAGATGGTTGTCTATGTGAAGGCATCCTGAAAAGAAAAAGGTACACCATAGTGAATAATTTATAACTGGTGAGCTGACATAAAAAAGATCACAAAGAAAACATTTGGAAACATACACACAATAAGTGTTTTCTTGCACTAATTCAGAAATTAGAAGTCATTGTCCTGGTGTATGGATACGTCGGCCGCCACACCAATAGTAGATTCCCTAAACTAATAACCACAATCACTACAATTAACACTATTTACAAGAAAAGATCAGAATCCAATGTTCAACAGTAGAACAAACTTCTCCGATACAAATTTTTCACGACCCATCCCATGGGACCTGCGTCGTGACTACCCCAAGCCCGCCTTCCATAGACCAGGGGCTGGCGACTAGAACCAAAAGGAGTATTCCCTAAAACCATGAATTAATTTCCTTTATAACCTGTAAACTCACATGACTAAGCACAATAAAGGATATGAGCACAAATTAAGTTGTATAGTAAAAGAGTTTTGAAAGTAAAAAGGGGTCAGAATACAAGCCCAACTGGAAAGTACAAGAAAAATAAAAAGAAAAGGTAAAAAATGTGAGGTAAAAGTAAACTGAACAACTCCTGTGATCACCCACCAAAAATCCTTCATGAAGGCTAGGTGCAGCTCTCGAGCGGCCGTCTCTGTGGTATGCCTCGTCTAATGACCACTTCTGAGCTACCTCCAGTCCTGGTACCCTCTTCTTTGGTAAGCATTGTCTATCATCTGTACCAAACACAATAAGCTCACTCCAACTACCATGATCTCCCACTAAGAAGTATCCCCAAAAACTACCACGTAAAAGGGGTCTCAACGGAACAAATGGTGCGTCAATCGGACGCCCGGTCTGCAAGTTTTGGGCCTTTTTGTCCCGAGGGTGCGGTTGGATTCTTGTTCGATCTGACCTAGCCATACCCCAACATTTAAAAAAACTCTATTGGGGTATTCCAAAAAGACGCTAGCGATCCAAGGTTTCTATCGCCATATATGGCTCCTTAAAAGGATGCCTGAAGCTCAAGATATGGAAAAAAGAGTGAAAATGGATCGAAGTTGGTCCAACCCGGCTGGGCCGACCCGGCCCAACCTGGCATGTGGTGGCGGACCGCGGTGGCGGCCTGCGGTGAGCAGCCTGCAGTGTTGTGGCTGGCCAGATGGCTAGTACCCCCTCCATGCGGTGCGGTCGCACGCCATGCCTCCACCACCAGCCGGCTTGGCCGGCCGCCCTCCCTTTGTCGTCGTGGCACAAGGCGGCGACTCTTGCACATCGGGCAGCTCAGACGCACGCCACCATCCCCTTCACGTGGCCAACCGTGTTCTGGCTTTCGTCCTTACTCTGTCCTGGCCGATGGGCTGCGGCTCTTCTCCGGAGGCGCAGTTGCGCCGTTATCGCCTTCTCGGCCGGCCGTGGGGCCAACTGCTGCTTCTGAGTCCCATTAGTTCTAATCACCAGCACCGATCACCATCCTCCTCCACCACTAAGAAATGAAAAAACCACAAAGGTTGCATAGAGTTTGGTCCATGTTCATTTAGCCCGCACCCTCCGTGTTAGGGCAGTATCAGGTGGCTCAACCATTCTTGAATCACGAAGAACGTCAAGAACGGGTAAGGAGGTATTCATACAACAAATCCTACCAAGTCGTTCATTAGAGGATGTCATGAGGAAGAAGACTATGTTATTGGGGAACATCGCCATTCATTGCCTCCTCAAGGAGCTTCCGATCTGGACTCATGGTCATTTCATCATTCTTCATTGGAGAGGAGGAGTTTTCTCGACAATTATCCCAAGCTCCTCCCTTTTCCAACCCTTTTCCCCAAAGATAATAAGGTGCCAATATAAATTAAAATAAGTTTAACAGATTAATTTATATTGGAACAATTACATGCTGACACATTGAATTAATTTTAATTGGCTCAAAAAATTAATTGGGGAGTTGAAAGGATTTCCCTCATTAAAGAGGGTCTGGGTTGTCCCTAAAATTAATTTCAGAATGTGGGGTTTTAAGCTCGGGTGGTCCCCACCACTGCACATTCAAAAATTAGAAGGTTATGAAAATAAAAATAAAATTTGTTCATTATTTTATTTTTATTTCCACGAAAAACATGAAAACTAACTTTCACCCTCAACCTACTATCGTCGAGATGAAAGTATCTTTAAGTGAATACCGGTGTTGCAAGTTCAACTTTGTCCTCGGATTTCAGTTCCGGGCATCGATTCGTATGTTATAAAAATCCACTTGCATGTTTACTGAACGTACTTAAAAAAGTTCATAAATTCATTCCGGGAACACCTGGCCTCAGATTCACGTGTGGTTAATTTTCACATACTAATAAATTCCCACATAATTAAACAAATTTACATGGAAATTCTAGGTCTTTACATTAATATTTTCCTTTAACTACTGTAAAATGTTTTATTTCTAATGACTTTATATGCATTTTTCACATGTATTCACTTCATTTTGACATTAGTTATCACTATCCATGCATATTTTACCTCATGAATGTCTATGTATGATTTAAGTCTGTTCATTCATGGACACCATTATGATATCCTCTTATGTTATTCCTTTTGACGTGATTATTATACTTAAGTATAACCACCAATAAACCTTTGGTTTATTCTTGATTCATTGTGTATTATTATTCATGTGCAACATATATTCATGGAAATTTTATTATTGGAGCACCCAAATAGTTATCCAATGTATTGTGAAATGTTTATTATCATGATACGTTATGTGCAATGGTCTTGGTGGTTAGCGTTGACTTGTACTCCTCTATGTGCAATGATCCTTGATCTGTGATCCTCTTTGTGTAACGATCATTGAATCATGCTAAATTCATGTTTTATGTTTCTTCCTCAATACTATGATTCCATTTTATGATTTCTTATGTTTAATCATGTTCCATGCCTTTATATATCATTATGTTATGCCTTCTAACCCATGTGCTATGATTTATTTTAATTTTTATTCCCTTACTAGGATTTTTAGATCTTTCTATTTGTTCATGTTATCCCTAGGTTATCCTATGAATATTTATGGGATCAAAGTAAGTTAGGATATATTAATGGATGGTAAATAAAAAATATTATTTAGTCACTTGTTTTTAGTTTTATGTACCTAGTCTTCTAAGACACTATAATTTAAGATCCTTGTCTTATAATTTGATGTTTAATTATGCTTAAAATAATTTAATTATAAGTGTAAGAGACTATAATCGCAGTAGTTGGTAATCGAGAAAACTTTTAGTTAATTTTGGAGAAAAGGAATAGATAACTTTATTAAAAACCTTAATGATATGACTAAAATTAAGAATAAATCCCTAAAATTGGTTAGTATATAATAAGTGGTTTATCGAGAAAAACAATCCCTGTTTGGATACTACAAGTGGATGTGGTTATGGAACAGATGTACATAAGAGTGAAAAATATAACAATGTGTTCAGAACGTCACTTAGGGTAACCTGGTACATGACAATGGGCCTTACTGTGCACCTAGTTCGACACTGCTGAGGGATATGGTTTGGAAAATTCATAACCTCTTTATTAATAATTTTTAATGGAACAAAAAACCCATAATAATATATGTTTGGAAATAGATCATGGATAACCCAGATTGAAACCTAGGGAATCACATGTTAGGATATACTCTTCCTTTAAAAATTTATCCTTTTATGTTTAATTTTTTCTTTTAATACTTAATATATATGTATTTAATCCCTTTAATTTCACTATATTTTTCATAGTTAATGGTGGAAAATAGAAGAACACATGATAGAAATGAATGTGAGAGTCAATGTGATGATTTCCCTAATGATATTCCAAATATGATGGGAATGAGTGCTCACAAAATTATATAATAACATTCTCAAATAGATAATGGAATGAATAATAACTTTAATCATGTGTAACACACTCCTTATCCAAGGAAAGAGAATGTTGTCATAGAATCGTTCATGTAGAAAATTCCTCCCATGTTTAGTGGATCTTATGATCCCCTCCTCGTGGAACTATGGATTGACTCTATTGAAAAGATATTATCATCCCTTCAGTGCTCGAATTAAGATAAAGTTGTAGTGGGGTTCTATCGCTTGGATAGGGAAGCTAATAGGTGGTGGAAATTAATAAAAAAATCTTAATTATATGGAGGAAATTGATTCCATGGATTGGGAGGAATTCAAGAAAACTGTTTTCAATAAATATTTTCTATGAACCCTCCATCTCAAGATCGAAAGAGAGTTCCTCAAAATTAAGTAGAAGGAAGAATAGTATATTAGGGTATATAAATAAAACTCTACAAGGATTGAAAGATACACCTTTGTATTTGTCATGAACACTGAAAGAAAGGTATATCTCTTATCGAGCTGAACAAATCTGAGTCTAAAAAAAGCGATGGTGATTCCATACATCAACAGTTATGAGGAGATTGTCAGTTGGACCCTCAAGGATGAAATGGAGATTGATGACTCTAAATGGTTTCATTGTCTTGGTGAAAAAAGCAAAAAATGGATTAAAATGTGGTTCGATCTGAAAATAAATCCTATGATGTAAAAAATATTGAATAACCCATGTTTCAAAATTGCGGGAAGAAGAATCTAGGGAAAATGATTAACAATTTGGAATAATGAGACATCTAGACAAGAACTGTCATATGAATATGAATAAATACACTAATATGGAAGAATAAAAGAAGGTTCATATCAATGCCCAACCAGTAGTGCGGTGTCTCAACTGCAAGGAACATGGGAATTTTGTGAAACAATTGTCTAAGAAAAAGGTTGTCGGAGGAAATAAATAACAACCTACAAGGAAACAAGGAAGTACCTATGCTATCACTACTATTGATATTGATCCAGACAATTATGTGGTGATAGGTACACTAGTTATCCATTCAATAATAGAGAATGTACTATTTAATTTTGGATCTATAAATTCTTTCATATCTTTCAAGTTTACTAGAACTATTCAACCACAAACCCAAAATTTGGAGGTTGAGTAATCTATGAGAACAACGAATGGGGAAATTACTGCATTCAAAGTTTATAACTCCTCCATGGTTAATGTTTTTGAACTGAACCTCCTAGAAAATTTTTTCATTAACCCTTTTCTTACATTTTGATACTATATTGGGCATGTATTGGTTATCTTTATACAAAGTCAACATCAATAGCCAGGAAAGGGACATAACTCTTCACATCCCAAAGCATTGTCTAATTATTTATAAGTATAAGAAGTAAGATTAATCTCCATTATAATAATTATCTAATGTATGTAAAGTATTGCATTATGATAAATCATATCTCACTCAATTGATTGATATAAAGGATATGATCATGCTCGAAGACATTCCCATTATGAGGGATTACAATGATGTATTCCATGGGTAATTTCCTAGTATTTTGTCTGAACAAGAGGTTGGGTTCTCCATTTATCTTATTCATGGATCTATACCATATCAAAGAAACCTTATAGAATAACCACTATTGATAAGGAAGAACTAAAGAAGCAGTTATAGGAGAATCAGGATAAGGGTTTTGTATGTCTGAGTGCTTCACCCTGGGGTTAACTAGTCCTCTTCATCAAGAAGAAGGATGGATCAATTAGCCAATTCATCCATTATCACGAGCTCAATAAAATTATGATAAAGAACAAGTATCCCCTTCTATAGATAGAGAACTTGTTAAATCGGCTATGTGGGGCCAATTATTTCTCTATCATGGACCATCAGTCAGGATGTTAACAATTAATGTTGAAGAAGGAATATATACCCAAGATTGCCTTTCAAATGTTTTATGGACACTACGAGTTCATAGTGATTCTATTTGTACTCACAGGTTTTCTATAAATTTTTGTGTATTTAATGATTATCGTCTTTATGGATTACCTTGAAAAATTTGTGGTCGTCTTTATCGGTGATATTCTGATATACTACAAGAACAAGGAGAAATATGAGGTGAATTTGAATACTGTGTTACATACTTTGAAAAGGGGGAAACTATATGAAATTTACAAATAATGTGAGTTTTGTATGGAAGAAGTATCATTATTGTTTCATGTTATCAACCTCAAAGGAATATTTGTGGACTCTTCAATGATAAAGGAAATAGAAGAGTGGCACATGCCAATATCTGTAATAGAGATCCACAACCTTCATAGCCAAGCCTGGTATTAATGATGATTTTTGAAGAAATTATCTTTATTTTTAAAACCAATAACCATGGATACAGATAAGGGGGTAAAGTTATTTTGGACTTAATAATGTGAGGAAATCATTAAATAGCTCAAAAAGAGGCTTCTCGCTACACCAATAATCACACTCCCGACCAGTGAAGAACTCTTTATGATAGACAACGATGCTTAAAAAGGTCTTAGGATTTGTAATAATGAAAAAAGACAAAGGGAAAGCCTTTTGTTTAAGTAATTTAAAAATACATGTGAAAAAATATCCCACACATGATCTAGAGTTGGAAATAATGTTATTTACATTGAAAATCTAACGACATTATCTCTATGGGGAGAAGTGTGTGACATATATGGATTACAAGTGTCTCAAATATTTATTCACACATAATGAGATTAATATGTGACATTGACATTGGTTAAAGCTCATCAAGTATTATGATTACTCAATCTAGTACCATCCCCATAAATTAAATAACATGGTGGATGCTCTAAGTAGAAAGTATCCTCTAAATTTATCAATGATGACAATTGAGAAGGATCCAATCTTCTTAGACATACAAGGGATGTACATGGAAATCATTTAGGGGGAGCATCATCAATCATTTCTCAAATGATTGGTCAACCATCCCTTATGTAGAAAATAAATGATTCTCAATGAAATGATGTGGAAATTTAGAAAAATGTGAAGCTATCAAGAATGGGGAATCATTCATGTTCAAGATCGATGATGATTAATTCATACAATTTGGGTCATGACTATATGTACAATACAATCCAGAGATAAAGAAAGATATTCTTAATGATGCACAATTCTCAACCTTATCTATTCAACTACTATGACCAACTATGAATGCATTATTCAAGGTGGTATGGGGCATCTAGAATATACAACCCCATTTAAGTAAAGTACTAATTTATGTGGCTCACATAAAATTACAGACATATTAAGGGTGCTCCCTAATAGTGCTCTAATGAATTGAGTAAATAATTAATCTCTAGAGAAGAAAATTTTTACGATACCTTGGTAAATAACCTTGGTAATTTTTATGAAACCTTAGGGATAGACCTTGGTGATATGTTCACGAATGTCTAAATGAAATGTTGAAGACACATATTCAAGTCATGTTACAAGTTATTTTCAAGATGATATGCCTATTGTTTCATGACCCTTGCCTTTATGTTTTTATAATGTTCTTATTTCACAAGTACATGTTTGGAGCATGATTTTTGTTTATCACTTAGTAAAATAGTAACCAACCTATGAAATTTAAGTTGTTTCCTTTACGCGCAGCTCTGAAAAATCATTAATTTTAACTATTTAAATTGTACTTAATTGTTCACATGTCATACTTGTTTAGGATGCCCTTTATTTATTACCCCATTTTAAATGTCCTAATTGATTTATGGATTCCATGAAATATTAATTGAGAACCTTTATGTTATGTTTCATGGGTTATAGTTTTCTTAAAGAAATGTTCTCGGAAATTTTTTTAAATGCTTTAGAAGGATACATTGGTTTATTTTAAAACCCCTAACTATGCATACGTTTTCTCACCCTACGTTTTGATTTAAATTTTTCAGGTAACAGCTTTTAATAGATGAATCATTGCAGAAGTAGTCAGTTTCCCAGAACCCAAATCAAAATCGATCCTCTATATGGGACATGATTTATAGTTTATCGATGCATGTCTTTGTTTAATCGACACTTCATGTTCAGAAGGAACCGACTCCTGGTCTTCTGGGTTTGGGTCCTCACAGGTAAACCTAGTCTCATCCATGTGGACATAACACACTTTGTGCCAAATACAGTCAATCTGATCATTGACTTTAGATAACCATTCCATACCCAAGATGACGTCGTAAGGCCTCGACGCCACTATTAGGAGATCCCAGCTGAAGATATCACCTCCTAGAGTAAGCTCATATTGTCAGCACTAATGTGTAATAATTGAATCTAATCCCCTAGGAGTCTCTAGCCATGAGGATTGAGCCAAAAACTCGGTCTAAATCTTCGAGCTCTGAACGAGGGAAGTGGAAATAAAAGAATGATTGGCACCTGTGTCTATAAGTACTGCAACTATGGTGGAGTAGACACAGATCGTAACTCATGTCATCTCCGGAGCTCCATGGTCGTAGGCCTTTTTTTCCTGAAGATGAGCTCATCCATGTTCACCTTATCCATGTGGTCAGGTTGGACCACCTGGCGGTGGTGGCGGTAACATCTGGATTTGTCGCCAGCTTCCAACTGCACGACCAACACCTCTGCCACGTCTGTCTGCTCCCTGCGGACCTCCTCGGTCGAACCTTTGTCTCTGCCTAGGCGGTCCTTCGACTGTCTGCTGATCATCTGTATAGTGGTTTGAATAGTCATGAGCCATGTGACGATGTCTGCCTCATGTGTAAAACTTCTTGCTCCTCACATGATTGGCTTTGTCTCCGGTTTCCCGCACGACCGACCCTGAATCCTGTAGTCGTCCACCTATATGTATGGTCCTCTTGGACCTCTATGATATTTTTCTGCTGCTAGCTGTGGAAGACTCCACTATATGAGACCTGGTGGTGGGTCTCACTGCTGGTGACTGCTCACCAAGAAAACTATCCACTAAGAGGGCTCGCTCTAACACCCCCGCCTGCATCGGGATGTTGGGAGAAATCATCAAAGAACTGATCTCCTACCTGAGTCCCTTCTCGAAGGTACAGACCGAGGGGAATCGGTCCCGCACCATATAAGTGGAGTAGCATGAGAGGTCGGTGAACCTCGCTGAGTACTGAGCCATAGTAATGCTGCCTTGCAGCAAATGAAGAAGCTCCAATATGCAGATTGTGCGAAGGGTCGCTGGGACAAAATCTACACAAAACAGGCTCTCAAAGTCTACCCAGAGAAGTGTCACCTCTTCATGAACCTGGATCATCAAGCTCCACCATCTGCCTACTGCTTCCTGTAGAATACTAGCAGCAAGGATCACCATGAGATCAGATGTTGTCCCTACCAGTCAAAAGTCACTCACCACGGCCTCCATCCATTCCCCAGCTTCCTGTGGGTTTGTTTCACCCATAAATATGGGTGGCCTCTGGCACTAGAACTTTTACAATGTGCTCAATAGGTGTGAATCCTCTACTACTAGGGTTGTTGGCATCGTTGGCCCAATATGTAATGGTACCACAGGTGCCTCCACTGGTGCTTTTACTGATAAAGGGCACTGTACTGTGGCCTCGTCCCTTGGTGGGATATCATCACTTACTATAACTAAAACCCTATCTGGTTGTCTGTGTGAAGGCATCCTGAAAAGAAACAGGTACACCATAGTGAATAATTTATAACTGGTGAGCTGACATAAAAAGATCACAAAGAAAACATTTGGAAACATACACACAATCAGTGTTTTATTGCACTAATTCAAAAATTAGAAGTCATTGTCCTGGTGTACGGATACGTCGGCCGCCACACCAATAGTGGATTCCCTAAACTAATAACCACAATCACTACAATTAACACTATTTACAAGAAAAGATCAGAATCCAATGTTCAACAGTAGAACAAACTTCTCTGATACAAATTTTTCACGACCCATCCCATGGGACCTGCGTCGTGACTACCCCAAGCCCGCCTTCCATAGACCAGGGGCAGGCGACTAGCACCAAAAGGCGTATTCCCTAAAACAATGAATTAATTGCCTTTATAACCTGTAAACTCACATGACTAAGCACAATGAGGGATACGAGCACAAATTAAGTTATATAGTAAAAGATTTTTGAAAGTAAAAAGGTGTCAGAATACAAGCCCAACTGGAAAGTACAAGAAAAATAAAAAGAAAAGGTAAAAAATGTGAGGTAAAAGTAAACTGAACAAATCCTGTGATCACCCACCAAAAATCCTTCCTGAAGGGTAGGTGCAGCTCTCGAGCGGTCGTCTCTGCGGTATGCCTCGTCTAATGACCACTTCTGAGCTACCACCAGTCCTGGTACCCACTTCTTCGGTAAGCATTGTCTGTCATCTGTACCAAACACAATAAGCTCACTCCAACTACCATGATCTCCCACTAAGAAGTATCCCCAAAAACTACCACGTAAAAGGGGTCTCAACACAACAAATGGTGCGTCAATCGGATGCCCGGTCGACAAGTTTTGGGCCTTTTTGTCCCGAGGGCGTGGTTGGATTCTTGTTCGATCTGACCTATCCATACCCCAACATTTACCAAAACTCTATTGGGTTATTCCAAAAGACTCTATCGATCCAAGGTTTCTAGCGCCACATATGGTTCCTTAAAAGGATGCCCGAAGCTCAAGATATGGACAAAAGAGTGAAAATGGATCGAACTTGGTCCAACCCGGCCGGGCCGACCCGGCCCAACTTGGCATGTGGTGGCGGACCGCGGTGGAAGCCTGCAGTGAGCAGCCTGTAGTGTTGTGGCTGGCCAGTTGGCTATTACCCCCTCCATGCGGTGCGGTCGCACGCCGTGCCTCCACCACCAGCCAGATTGGCCGCCCGCCCTCCCTTTGCCGTCGTGGCACAAGGCGGCGACTCTTGCACATCGGGCAGCTCGGACGCATGCCACCATCCCCTTAACGTGGCCAACTAGTGTTCTGGCTTCCGTCCTTACTCTGTCATGGTCGACGGGCTGCGGCTCTTCTCCGGAGGCGCAGTTGCGCCGTCATCGCCTTCTCGGCCGGCCGTGGGGCCAACCGATGCTTCCGAGTCCCATTAGTGCCAATCAACAGCACTGATCACCATCCTCCTCCACCACTAAGAACATGACAAAACCACAAAGGTTGCAGAGAGTTTGGTCCATGTTCATTTAGCCCGCACCCTCCGCATTAGGGCAGTATCAGGTGGCTCAACAATTCTTGAATCACGAAGAATGTCAAGAACGGGTAAGGAGGTATTCATACAACAAATCCTACCAAGTCGTTCATTAGAGGATGTCACGAGGAAGAAGACTAAGTTATTGGGGAACATCGCCATTCATTGCCTCCTCAAGGAGCTTCCGATCTGGACTCAGGGTCATTTCCTCATTCTTCATTGGAGAGGAGGAGTTTTCTCCACAATTATCCCAAGCTCCTCCCTTTTCCAACCCTTTTCCCCAAAGGTAATAAGGTGCCAATAAAAATTAAAATAAGTTTAACAGATTAATTTATATTCGAACAATTACATGCTGACACATTTAAATAATTTTAATTGGCTCAAAAAATTAAATGGGGAGTTGAAAGGATTTATCTCATTAAAGAGGGTCTAGGTTGTCCCTACAATTAATTTCAAAATGGGGGGTTTTAAGCTTGGGTGGTCCCCACCACTGCACATTCAAAAATTGGAAGGTTATGAAAATAAAAATAAAATTTGTTCATTATGATACTTTTATTTCCACGAAAAACATGAAAACTAACTTTCACCCTCATCCTACTATCGTCGAGATGAAAGTCTCTTTAAGTGAATACCAGTGTTGCAAGTTCAACGTTGTCCTCAGATTTCAGTTCCGAGCATCGATTCATATGTCATAAAAATCCACTTGCATGTTTTCTGAACCTACTTTAAAAAAGTTTATAAATTCATTCCAGGAACACCGGGCCTCAGATTCACGTGTGGTCAATTTTCACAGACTAATAAATTCCCACATAATTAAAAAAATTTACATGGAAATTCCAGGTCTTTACATTAATATTTTCCTTTAACTACCCTAAAATTTTTTATTTCTAATGACTTTATATGCATTTTTCACATGTATTCACTTCATTTTGACATTAGTCATCACTATCCATGCTTATTTTACCTCATGAATGTCTATGTATGATTTAAGTCCGTTCATTCATGGACACCATTATGATAGCCTCTTATGTTATGCCTTTTGACGTGATTATTATACTTAAGTATAACCACCAATAAACCTTAGGTTTATTCTTGATTCATTGTGTATTATTACTCGTGTGCAACATATATTCATGGAAATTTTATTATTAGAGCACCCAAATAGTTATCCAATGTATTGGGAAATGTTTATTCTCATGAGATGTTATGTGAAATGGTCTTGGTGGTTGGCCTTGACTTGTACTCCTCTATGTTCAATGATCCTTGACCTATGATCCTCTTTGTGTAACGATCATTGAATCATGCTAAATTCATGTTTTATGTTTCTTCCTCAATACTATTATTCCATTTTATGATTTCTTATGTTTAATCATGTTCCATGCCTTTATATATCATTATGTTATGCCTTCTAACCCATGTGCTATGATTTATTTTAATGTTTATTCCCTTACTGGGATTTTTAGCTCTTTCTATTTGTTCATGTTATCCTATGAATATTTATGGGATCAAAGTAAGTTAGGATATATTAATGGATGGTAAATAAAAAATAGTATTTAGTCACTTGTTTTTAGTTTTATGTACATAGTCTTCTAAGACACTATAATTTAAGATCCTTGTCTTATAATTTGATGTTTAATTATGCTTAAAATAATTTAATTATAAGTGTAAGAGACTATAATCGCAATAGTTGGTAATCGAGAAAAATTTTAGTTAATTTTGGAGAAAAGGAATAGATAACTTTATTAAAAACCTTAATGATATGACTAACATTAAGAATAAATCCCTAAAATTGGTTAGTATATAATAAGTGGTTTATTGAGAAAAAACATCCTTGTTTGGATACTACAAGTGGATGTGGTTATGGAACAGATGTACATAAGAGTGAAAAATATAACAATGTGTTCAGAACCTCACTGAGGGTAACCTGGTACATGACAATGGGCCTTACTGTGCACCTGGTTCGACACTACTGAGGGATATGGTTTGGAAAATTCATAACCTCTTTATTAATAATTATTAATGGAACAAAAAAACCATAATAATATATGTTTGGAAATAGATCATGGATAACCCAGATTGAAACCTCTGGAATCACATGTTAGGATATACTCTTCCTTTAAAAATTTATCCTTTTATGTTTAATTTTTTATTTTAATACTTAATATATATGTATTTAATCCCTTTAATTTCACTATATTTTTCATAGTTAATGGTGGAAAATAGAAGAACACATTCTAGAAATGAATGTGAGAGTCAATGTGATGATTTCCCTAACGATATTCTAAATATGATGGGAATGAGTGCTCACAAAATTATATAAGAACTCTCTCAAATAGATAATGGTATGAATAATAACTTGAATCATGTGTAACACCCTCCTTATCCAAGGAAAGAGCATATTGTCATAGAATACTTCATGTAGGAAATTCCTCCCATATTTAGTGGATCTTATGATCCCCTCCTCGTGGAACTATGGATTGACTATATTGAAAAGATATTATCATCCCTTCAGTACTCGAATTAAGGTAAATTTGTAGGGGGGTTCTATCTCTTGTATAGGGAAGCTAATAGGTGGTGGAAATTTACAAAAAAATCTTAATTATATGGAGGAGATTGATTCCATGGATTGGGAGGAATTCAAAAAACTGTTTTCAATAAATATTTTCTCTGAACCCTCCATCTCAAGATCGAAAGAGAGTTCCTCAGAATTAAGTAGTAGGAAGAATAGTCTATCAGGGTATATAAAGAAAACTCTACAAGGATTGAAAGATACTCCTTTGTATTTGTCATTAACATTGAATGAAAGGTATATCTCTTATTGAGTTGAAAAAATCTGAGTCTAAAAAAAGCGATGGTGATTCCAGACATCAACAGTTATGAGGAGATTGTCAGTTGGACCATCAAGGATGAAATAGAGATTGAAGACTCTAAATGGTTTCATGGTCTTGGTGAAAAAAAGCAAAAAATGGATTAAAATGTGGTTCGATCTGAAAATAAATCCTATGATGTAAAAAAGATTGAATACCCCATGTTTAAAAATTGCGGGAAGAAGAATCTAGGGAACTATCTAAAGGGAACCAGGAAATGATTCACAATTTGGAATAATGTGACATCTAGACAAGAACTGTCATACGGATATGAAGAAATACACTAATATGGAAGAATAAAAGAAGGTTCATATCAATGCCCAACCAGTAGTGCGGTGTCTCAACTACAAGGAACATGGGAATTTTGTGAAATAATTGTCTAAGAAAAAGGTTGTTGGAGGAAATAACTAACAACCTACAAGGAAACAAGGAAGTACCTATGCTATCACTACTATTGATATTGATCCGGACAATGATGTGGTGATAGGTACACTAGTTATCCATTCAATAATAGAGAATTTACTATTTAATTTTGGATCTATGAATTCTTTCATATCTTTCAAGTTTAGTAGAACTATTCAACCACAAACCCAAAATTTGGAGGTTGAGTAATCTATGAGAACAACGAATGGGAAAATTACTGCATTCCAAGTGTATAACTCCTCCATAGTTAATGTTTGGGAACTGAACCTCCTAGAAAATTTTTTCATTATCCCTTTTCTTACATTTTGATACTGTATTGGGCATGTATTGGTTATCTTTATACAAAGTCAACATCAATAGCCAGGAAAGGGACATAACTCTTCACATCCCAAAGCATTGTCTAATTATTTATAAGTATAAGAAGTAAGATTAATCTCCATTATAATAATTATCTAATGTATGTAAAGTATTGCATTATGATAAATCATATCTCACTCAATTGATTTATATAAAGGATATGATCATGCTCGAAGACATTCCCATCATGAGGGATTACAATGATGTATTCCATGGGTAATTTCCTAGTATTTTGTCTGACCAAGAGGTTGGGTTCTCAATTTTTCTTATTCATGGATCTATACCATATCAAAGAAACCTTATAGAATAGCCACTATTGATAAGGAAGAACTAAAGAAGCAGTTATAGGAGAATTAGGATAATGGTTTTATATGTCTGAGTGCTTCACCCTGGGGTTAACTAGTCTTCTTCATCAAGAAGAAGGATGGATCAATTAGCCTATTCATCCATTATCACGAGCTCAATAAAATTATGATAAAGAACAAGTATCACCTTATATAGATAGATAACTTGTTCAATCGGCTATGTGGGGCCAGTTATTTATCTATCATGGACCATCAGTCAGGATGTCACCAATTAATGTTGAAGAAGGAATATATACCCAAGATTGCCTTTCAAATGTTTTATGGACACTACGAGTTCATAGTGATTCTATTTAGACTCACAAGTTTTCTATAAATTATTGTGTATTTAATGATTATCGTCTTTATGGATTACCTTGAAAAATTTGTGGTCGTCTTTATCGATGATATTCTGATGTACTACAAGAACAGGGAGAAATATGAGGTGCATTTGAATACTGTGTTACATACTTTGAAAAGGGGGAAACTACATTAAATTTACAATTAATGTGAGTTTTGTATGGAAGAAGTATCATTATTTTTGCATGTTATCAACATCAAAGGAATATTTTTGGACTCTTCAATGATAAAGGAAATAGAAGAGTGGCACATGCCAATATCTGTAATAGAGATCCACAACCTTCATAGCCTAGCCTGGTATTAATGATGATTTTTGAAGAAATTATCTTTATTTTTAAAACCAATAACCAGGGATATAGATAAGGGGGTAAAGTTATTTTGGACTTAATAATGTGATGAAATCATTAAATATCTCAAAAAGAGGCTTCTCGCTACACCAATAATCACACTCCCGACCAGTGAAGAACTCTTTATGATAGACAACGATGCTTAAAAAGGTCTTAGGCTTTGTAATAATGAAAAATGACAAAGGGAAAGCCTTTTCTTTAAGTAATTTAAAAATACATGTGAAAAAATATCCCACACATGATATAGAGTTGGAAATAATGTTATTTACATTGAAAATCTAACGACATTATCTCTATGGGAAGAAGTGTGTGATATATATGGATTACAAGTGTCTCAAATATTTATTCACAGATAATGAGATTAATATGTGACATTGACATTGGTTAAAGATCATCAAGTATTATGATTACTCAATCCAGTACCATACCCATAAATTAAATAACATGGTAGATGCTCTATGTAGAAAGTATCCCCTAAATTTATCAATGATGATAATTGAGAAGGATCCAATCTTCTTAGACTTACAAGGGATGTACATGGAAATCATTAAGGGGGAGCATCATCAATCATTTCTCAAATGATTGGTCAACCATCCCTTAGGTAGAAAATAAATGATTCTCAATGAAATGATGTGGAAATTTAGAAAAATGTGGAAGCTATCAAGAATGGGGAATCATTCATGTTCAAGATCGATGATGATGGATTCATACAACTTGGGTCATGACTATATGTACAATACAATCCAGAGATAAAGAAAGATATTCTTAATGATGCACAATTATCAACCTTATCTATTCACCTAGGGATCACAAAGATATATCAAGATCTCCCAAAGTACTTTTGGTGGGACAATATGAAAAATAAGATTGTTGAATATACATCAATGTTTCTGGTATGTCAGCATGTGAAGGGTAAATGGAAAAAGTCTAAATTGATGATGAAACCATTAGCCATACCAACATTGAAGTGTGAAAAATCACCATGGGATTTATCACTAGACTTCCAAAGATATCCATAGAAAAATATTATATGTAGGTTATTATGGATTGTCATAGAAAGACATCTCACTTTATAGAAATTCAAAAGAACTTATCACTTGATCAACTTGCGAAGATATAAATAGTGGTAAGGATGAATAGAGTACCATTATTTATTATATCAAACTAATATATGATATTGACCTACAGTTTCTAGAAACCTCTCCAACATGCTCTAATAACTGAGTTGAACTTCAGTATGTCATATCAGCCTCAAGCTAATGTCCAATCTAAGTGGACTATTCAAACAACAGATTACATTTTGAGAGAAATTTTTATATACTTAAAAGGAGGATGAGACTGATATCTATCTCTGGTTAAATTTTCTTACAACAATAGTTTCAACTCCAACATCGAAATGGCTCCATATGAAGCCCTTTATGGGAAAATGTGCAGAACCTTGACATGCTTAGATGAAGACTACGAGTGTAAGATGGTTGGACTTGGAATGGTTGAATAAATGGTTGAAAATGTGAAAACCATCCAGAAAAACATTAAGGCTGCCCAAATTCAAAAGAAGAGTTATGCAGATAATCTTCGACAAGACCTTCAGTTTAAATTTGGAGACATGGTATTCCTATGCATATCTCTATGGGAGAGGATCATGAGATTTGGGAAGAATGGGAAACTATGTCCAATGTATATTTCCCCATTTAGATCCTTGATCATGTCAGAGTTGTGGCCTATCAATTATCACACCAAAAAACCATGTCTCATGTACATGATTTTTTCCACATATTCGTCTTGGAAAAGTACAAACCAGATCCTTTACATGTACTGACTTCAGAGGTGGAATAGTTGGATAATGATATTTCTTACAAGGATTAGCTCGTGAAGATATTGGATTGTATAGATAAAGATATATATAACAAGAATACTCAAATATTCAAAGTACTATGATGGAACCATAAGTATTAGGAGGAAACATGGGGACTGGAGGAAGCAATGGAGGAAAATTACCCACACCTATTTTCAACATAAAATGTAAAATGAAATTTTGAGGGAGATATTTCATCAGGGGGATGAATGTAATGAACCAAAACTTTTATCCATGAAATACCCTTCTTATAATTTTTTCATATATTATAATTATAGAAAATCTATTTAGAAACATAATAAAAAATTTATAAATTAATAATTAATGATATAAAATTAATTTATAGAAGTTAAGGAACATATTCCAAAGGAATTGTAACATGAACATTGGAATAGTAACATGACCCTTATGAATAGTAAACCAGAAAATTGGATAGTAACCTCACTAATGAAATTATAAAGAAATTTATCAATATTATATATGAAAATATTATATAATAATAACATATTGTATAAAATTAAATATTTTAAAAATTATTAATTAAGTGTCGGTATTTTTATAAGTCATAAATATTTAATTAAAATTTTATGATGAATTTAATAACATAATAGAAAATTTATTTTCCTAAAATGTATTAATATATTATCCTTTTTATTTATTATTATTGTAAGCCAGTTTTATGAGACCTTAGATAATTTTTCAAGGTGTTATAAAATGAGCTATAATTTAAAAAACATTATTTTTGAAGTTAATGAGGATTTTAATTAAAATTAAAATTTATTATATTTAGAAAATTATTTGTATAAAATGGAGTTCATTTTTGAATTCCACATGTTGAAAAATGTTAGGGTGAATTTTTGGTATTTTCCTGATATACTTGAATTTTTTGTGAATAGTAAAATACGATATTTTACAATGAATGTTAAATACAAGAATTATGGAGTCATAGGTGATGTAGTACTGATATAAGACCATCATCATGAAATAACATTCTAAATTAACTATACATAGTCTCAATAATCAACACATTTTCTTGTCTTGAGAAAAATAATAAAATAATGATAAAAATATTCAAAAAAACACACCCCCATTAAAAATACAACCCTTACCACATATTCTCCTCACACATCTAAATCCTTGATCCTTGTCATAATTCTAACCAATAATCTTCCCAAACCATTCCTCCATGTTCAAAATATTTTTTTCTTAACAAAATACCAAAACCAACCCCCTATGGAGGCTCTCAAGAGGAAGAAATCAAGAGGTAAAACCCCCTTTCATTTCTTTTAATTTCTTTTCAATTTCCATTATTTTATTATATTATCCATCCTTCCCATTGTACAATTTGAATGAAAACTCTAGTATCATAAATATAATGAAATTTTATCATGTCTATGTTATAATTATTCATCAAATCCCAATTCATCTCTCTTTTATTTTATGAATGAAAACATCGTTAGTGAGGTGTTGATCTACCAATTTCATGGACGACGTGATTTCACCCTTCAATTCCACCTTCATGTCTGGTCATGAAACCATTTTTATGATTTAACCAGATTATAATATATTTATAATATCTTTCTTAATGTTATATAATCATTTTTTACATATGATATTAATTTATAAAACAAAATGAGTTCGTTGTGATTAGAAAATGCTAAATTAATCTAAAATATTATCATTGACTACTTAACTAACGATTCATCAAAATTTCATAAAAATGATATATAAGACCAATTTAACCTCTATAATATCAGTAATAACATATAAGTTCATTTCTAGGTAATTACACCTACTGTATATGACCTTTCTTACATGTATAAAAGTAAATTGATCATGAATACCAGGGTAACTAACACTCCAAAATGATGAAATTGAACCTCTTAACCCATTAAAAAGTCCTTTAATGAGCATTATAAAACTGTAGTAAATAAAATACATATATAAAGGGTTTTTTAATTATTAATTAATTAATCTAATTTTATTATCTAGGAAATTAAGATCGAGTTAAGAACACCTTCAGACTTAACGTAATTGATTCTACCCTGACCTCCTTTATCCATCAGGTTACTCTTTCTCTCTTTTTACCCAAATAAAATTATCTTTTATTTCTATTTACATATTATAAATTCTATTTATATTTTCCAATATCTTTTATAAATATACATTTACCCTTATGTTTTAGGGATATACATGTTTTAAAAGGGTTTCTACTCAATTCTTCCTGATAAGCAAGCCTGATTTAAGGGAACTTACCGATTTCTTACTCATTTTCAAGTGTGATCCATAATCTGTTTTTAGCCACCATTATTTTTATAAAATACCTGAGTTTTATTATAAGAACATTCTTAATTCACTTTTGGTTTTATATAAAATATTATTCCCTTTTCTACTTCAAATGATCTTCATTATTTTCCTTTAACCACCTTAAATTATTTTATTTTAATGTTTCTTAAATGTAATTTTCTCATTTATTCACCTTAGTTTGACATCACCTATCATGATATATGAATATTTCCCCATATTAATATACATTTATGATTTAAATCATTTCTTTCATAGACACAATTATAATATCCCCTTATCGTATGCCTTTTTACATGATTAGGATACCCAATTCTTACTATGGTTAAACCTTATGTTTAAGATTGATTCCTTATGTATTATTATTTATGTGGAATACATATTCATGAAAATGTTAATATGGGTGTGCCCATATATCACTCCAATGCATTGGTAAATGTTTAGTATCATTATATGTTATGTATAATGGTCTTGGTGGTTAGCCTTGACTCGTGATTTTCTATGTGTAATGATCCTTGACTCATGCTCCTCTATGTGCAAAAAACCTTGAATCATGATAAATTCATGTTTTATGTTGTGGAAAAATTGATATGATTTCATTATTATATGATTCCATGTTATTATTCCTTATGTTTAATCATTTTCCATGCCTTTATATATCAATATGTTGTGCCTTCTAACCCATGTGATAAGCTTTATTTTAATGCTTATCCCTTTATTAGGGGGTTTTTCACATCCATTTATTCATGATCTCCCAAGGTTATACCATGTAGATGTAAGGGATAAAATAAAGTTATGAGATCTTAATGGATGATAAATAAATAAATGTTTTATTTAGTCCTATGTTTCTAGTTTTATGTACCTATTCTTCCAAGACACTAGACTTTACAATCCTTTTCTTGTATAATTTGATGTATAATTATAATCAAAATCATGTAATAATATGTTTAAAAGACTAAGGATTATATATTTAACCTAAAATTAAATCCCTATATATCTTTATTTATTTGAAATTATTTTTTAATTGATTTAAAAATAACTGAATTTGATATGAGATAATTATTAATTTAAAAGTGTCTTGGAATTTTAAAAAACCCCCAATTTCAATGGAATTAAAATCGTTAGGTGGTTTTTTATAAAAATGATGGTTCAATATAAAGTGTAATTAATGAAATTATTTTATTTTTATTTTTAAAATAATTTTATTAAAATTAATGTTGACTTTAAAGGGCATGAATTTTATGAATACAAATGATTTTATTCTTAAAGGAAAGGGCTTGGTGAAAATTGAATTTTGTAAATTGAAATCAGAATGATGAAATGATTTGAAATTATTGATTTAATATGATTTATTTTTCGTTTCATTCAATAATAGGTGATCCTATGTATTTAGTGGGTAATTATGAAAATCACACAAGGACACAAACTCCCCAGTAATGGATTGGTGATGAAAACACTAACTACACCTTGTTAGGCATGATTACCCGTAATGGATCCACTCAGGGGGTGTATATTGATTTCTTCTATTAGTTCCCATAATGGGATGTATATTTGAGTGTGAAAACCTATCTTGAGTCTTGATCATGATTAGTATGTTTGGGGATCCTTTTTTAGAAATGAATATACTGCAAGGTCCATTAGCAAGGTGATTTATTTTTTAGACTTGATTATTCATGCCATTGATTATATAAAAGTGTTATTCATGCCAACTGTTTTACATAAATATTTTATATAAAATACTTATTTAGGATTTTTTTCATATATCTTCTACATTATTGTTTTGAAACCATGTTTTTTAAAATTTGTATATTCCATGCCATGCCTTGTTTAATTTAATTTGAAAGCATTAATGATTTATTGTTATGGATTTTCTTATAGAATATTTTTTAGAATCCTACTGGGATATATTTTTTCACACCGTACACTTACCATTAGGAATTTTTATACTATCTTATGATAGGTCTAATAAAAAATAAATCTCCACTTGGATGTGGCATGCATACTTGATTCATGGGACCTAGAGGGATGAAGGTAACTAGTAGAGATGTGATCCACTTATTACATGGGGTTTTAAGCATTAAATTATCATTTTTTGTACCTTTGATGATGTAATATTTGGGTGTTGTTTTACCCGAATGTTCTTGGTACATTAAATTTGAGAAGTGTTTGCATATAAACTTGTATCATTTTTCTTCTTTTAAAAAAAATCCATCCACTTTTTATTCTTGTATAAGCCAAGTTATAGTCAGAAATCCTTTGGGATCGATAACACACATTAGTTCATGACTAGACAATCTTGGGTATTGGTGTACCATGGTATTCGATATATTTTATGACCCCATATAAATATTATGATTAATTATAACTTTGATCAGTTTTCCCAATATTTCTATGATCTTTACAGCTCCAAAACAAAATGTATTTACCTAATCATAAGGTAAATCCCCAAATTAACTATGAGTATTGATATTATTTCACTTTATTATACTGATAATAATTTCTAAATAATGGTACAAACATAATTATATTATAAAATCATGAATTCTAATTCAAGGAATATAGAATGTTAAAATTTTATCAAATATTTTAATTTATTATCATAATGCATATGTTTTCTTTATTCTTATATGGTGTTAATAAACATTCATTTATACAAGTTGTATTAACCATAAATCTAGTAACCAAAATTAAATGTTTACTTTATTACATTGGTAAAAGATATAGGGGATCACACCATGAAGGATAGATCAGTTAGGAGTCTTGGGAGACTAGACATATGCAAGATTTTTATATTATGTTAGAAAAATAATACATAGCATGAAAAAATTTTATTGATTCATTTAATATCATTAAATTATTATTTCTTCACATATTAGGGAAATGAAAAAAATACAATTTGAGATCAAACATATAGAATGGGAAAGTATATAACTGAAGCTATAATGAATACATAAGTTATATAAATATAGTAGATTAAATAATCATTTAATATAACATTTAATTAATTAATTGATGTTAAAAATATATCCATGGAAAATAAAAGAATCCCATGGATAATAGTAATAATGGAAATTTTAGAAAAGGTAATGAAACATGTATGAAATTCTTGATCTTAACATGAAGTCCTTGACCAAGAAATCAGGAATCTTATAATCAAGGTTTTTTCCAAGACACTTTCATTATATGGGTAGGTATATTCCAATTACCAAACTGTCATGACATGATCTTATAGAGTTGAATTATGAATCATGCAAACTTATTTGGTCTCATGATACCTTTTGAGGAATCAATGGGATATCTATAATAGTGACCCAACCATCACCTACATATATCCAATGAATTTCTTATATATTGAATAAAAAATATAATACAAAATTATTATACCTTTTTAATAAGTATATATATATAATAAATTATAATAAACATCAATATTTAACTAGGAAATGGAATACCATTCTTAATAAGATTCCTTCCACTAGAACCGTATATTAAAATGGTATACAGTAAATATGACATCAAAGTAGTTGAAATAATACTATACACATCTATGATACTAAAAATGAAGGATACAAATAATTTCCAATGAATAATATATTGGTAGAGAACATAGTCACATGAAAGGAATGGTCTCAAAATAAGGTATAATCTATAAATATGTAAACAATTATGGATGACCATCAATTTAAAAGAAATGAATGTTTTAAATTAAAAAAATTATTTGGAAAATTATATAGGAAAATGTAAGTGAAAATTTAAAAGAAATTTATTATATATTTCGTAAATGTGTTGAAAAAATACATTTATAAATAATTTACAAAAATATTTTCATCCATTTAGAAAATATGGATTTTTATTTTAATATAAAAAAGAAAATGTAAAAAAATATTGGAAATATTACTTTCATTATAAACCATTAATCTTATAGATAAATATAAATAGATAAAAACAGTCATGGAGGTAGGGAAATACATTCATGTTGTATAAGTTAAAAATAATATTCCTTTCAAACATTTGTAAAAATTCAAAAAATAATTTTCCCAAAAAACACAAAAAGATTCTTTTTAAACTACTATAATGAACAGAAAATGTATTATTAAAGGACCTTTTTCGATCATTTATTTTCATATAAAAAATTCTATAAATAAATTAAAATATAAGGATATATAAGAGAAAAAATTTCCACTAAAAAATATAAATAAAGTAGGTTTTTCTAAAAAAAACTTTCTTTCAATATATAAATACCAAATAGAGGAAATGGTGGAACAAAAACATTTAAACCGCATAAATAAATGGAATTGATGAAAATTTATTTTTTATGGAGAATAGATTATTAAATTATTTTGACAAAAAATTAAATACAAAAAATCTCGATTAAAAATGAGAGTATGAAATAAAAGCTTACTTATTTAAAAAAATTTGGTTAAAAACACCATTTAAAGAGAAATATTGAATATAAATATGACTTCATGATATAAAAACGGGGCAGTACATGCATCATTTAAATGAAATTAGGTGTGAAATGTAAAACATGTCTCATTGCAGTGGAAATGAGAGGGAATTACCCTTCCCTTAGTTTCATGCTTAATTAAAGGAATGAAATCATCATAAATAATCAACTTAAAATAAGTAAATAAATTATATATTTAATTAGTTAAGGTAATAATATATTCATCATTCATACCTCTATTGAATATTTCTTTCTTATGTTGACCACTTAATGTTGATTGGTCAATTTCTGCAAAAATACTTTGGTATATTAAAAAAATTTAATGGTGTTATGAGATTATTATATAATATATATAATTTTAAATATTTCATTAATATAATTTTTTCATATTATAAAATTTTATAACCATATATAAATGGTTCTAATAGAAAACATATCATGTTACTTCATGGTGGTAGTTGTCCACACATACACAAGAATAATGGTATCATTCTCCAAAAAAGGAAGGGTAAGAAGTTAAATGTTATATTATTTTTAAAGAAGAATAATTCTTTAATATATATCATATATATTCAATTATTACATATTTATAAACATATAGGTAATGTGGTGGTGAAAAATGAATAACAATGCTATGTTTAGATGGTAAATCATATGTACACATGAGCAATGTTTTCATTTTCCATGGGATGGAAATGCCATAAATATGGACATACCATTAACAAAAATATTAGTATTTTTAATATAATTATTTAATTATTTTAATGTGGTTATTGAATATTTTTAGGTGTTTTGAGATGAAAGGAACTTGAAAAAACATGGTAATAACATATAAGTCATATCTTGGTAACCTCCTCTAGCTTATAGTGGTATTTTGGTGAGATCGAGGCTTATAAAAAGTGTGGAGGGATATTGGGAAGGTATTCTAGTATTTATTAGTCAAGATAAAGAGATATAAATCTAAAATTGTGTATAATATATGATAGGGTGTGACCTTTTATAATTATGGTGGGTGGTAAACATGTAATTACTTGAAACTTTATAATAAAATATTTGTATTACCCATGTAAACTGAAAAAATAGTATTATAGCTTAAAAAATTATAAGGATGATGTATACATACAGAAAACCAATGATATTTAATCTGGTTTTAAGTTATATTGAATCCTTATCTCTTTAATTATAACCCTTTAAACTCATTTACCCTTAACTAAAGTGATAAATATTTACCATGGTTATTATTCATTCTGAAAAAAATAAAGTTTACCTTATTACCTAATATTAATTATTATGATTCCAAATATTCAATCCATTTTACATTATTCAATTTCAATTATTAGTAAATATTAAATTAAATATAATTTACTAAAACATAATTAAAACTTTTTTATATAAAATTTCTTATTTTAAGAATTAAAATAATTTTATACCAAAATAATGTATAATGTTTATTCCCATTGAATTTATTGGGTTATTTTAATTAAAAATATATATATTTAACATTAAAATAAAACCATTCGTAATGTGTCCTTTTGAATACTTTGTTAAAATATAAGAATCAAAATTAGTTTTTATTTGAATAGAAACATTACTTAGATTTCAAAAATGTTAAACATTGATTTCAAAGATAAAATTTATTTTATAAAATTAATTAAATTAATTATTAAATATATATTTGGTTTATAAAAAATACTTAATAAAATTTTATGTTATTAATATATCATGTTAATTACATAAGAGTTATACTATGTTTAAAAGTGGTATATTTTCACTATTCACCCAAATTCAACTATTTCTGAACAATCTAAAAAAATATTCTAAGTTATTTTTTATTTTATTAAATAAAAAATTTACATTTATAAAATTAAATTTCTAAATGCAGTATAAAATATTTTTAATATCCAAAAACAAGAACGTAAAAATCATTTTTAGAGAAAATGTATTTTTCAGTGCATAAAAAGAATTTATTCTCATTCTCTACCTAGTAACAACCATTTAGATGATTTTTAATTTATGTAATTGAATGTATTATAAATTAATTTCATAAAAAAACTAATCAATAATTATTAACTTAATTTATTAAGATAAAAATACATCAGACACGTAAAAACAATTTTGTAATTAATATCTAATTTTCCATTAAATGGTTTTATATTCATTACAAAAATATTGATAATCAATGTATAAATCGTTATTAATTAGTTTAAAAATATATAAATTAATTTTCAATAAATTTAATACTCAAAATAAGATTAATTTATCTATCAAATTAAACACATATAATTTAATGAAAACCCCCTTTACATGAAAATAACCAATATAATATTTTACTATTATTACCCTCAGTGAATATATATCTTGTCCTTACAATTTTAATAATTATTTCCTACGAATTAATTAATATATCTAGAAAATTTTTATGCATATATTTCATAATATAATTACTAGTATTCATTCCCTCTAATCTAACTTCTATGTTATAATTTCCATATTTAAATAATATTTTCTATAAAGCACATTTGGTTTTTTCTGCATGAAATTTAATGTGTCTGAAGATGTAGTATTAATAAATTAAAATATTGGGGTGTTACAATACATTGTCCTCCATTAATGAATGGAACTATAAATGGATAGTATATAGTTATTTGAACACCATTTTAGAACTAAACGATAATAATAGAGATAATGGATTCTAAAAATATATATAAATAATTTCAATAAGTTAATAAAAGGAAAATTTCGCTTTAATTTGGGATACTATGTAGATAGTTTCACTCAACATAGCTACCAATGTATTGGATTTCATAATTAGTATATTTTATAATTATATCTTAATAAAATCAATGCCTTAAATATTTCTAATATATCTAAGTGTTGTAAAAAACACCAATACAAGGGTTTTTAAATTTTTCTTGTTGAAAAGTTTTGTGAAGTAATTTCCAAATAAACTCAAAAGGGAAGGAGAAACTCATAATGTAAATTCTAAAGGCGTGTTTAATAGATTTTTGAGTGTACTAATTGAATTTCTTATATTAAAGGTTTTAGAATTTTTGGTATGTCCATATCATTGGGTTCGTCATTAATCTCATAAGGATCCCTTGAAATTTTTTCGGGTTCTCTATTATCATATGGTCAATTTTGTGGAAAAGGTATGAAGTCACCCTATGTTCATAAGATTCTTTTTTAGAAGAGGAAAATTTTATAATATTATATAAACGGTTCGTAAGTTTTATTATAAGGTTCACTGTATATTGTAACGTTGATATGAGGAGTTCGTAAGGTTGATGGAATTTCATAAGTTTATTTTCCCTAACTTTATAAGGTTGATAAGGGGACTTTTTATAGTTAATGGAATTTTGTATGATTTTTTCCCTAACATTATAATAATTATAAGGGGACTTTTTTATGTTGATGGAGTATTTTAAAATTTATTTTAGAGTTTTATAAGGTTATTACTCTGAGTTTTTACAGTTAATTTTAAATAGAACCAAGATAAAAATGTCTTATTTTAAATATTTTACATTATTTATACATTAAATCAAATAAATAATAATATCCTGATAACTGATAGGTTAAGTGGCTTTGGATACTAGCTATATGATAACCTATTTTATGAAACTCGTGATAATTTCTCCTTAACGTACCCATGCTAGATGATACTCTAGACATATCATTAGTATGACTCATCCTCAAAACATAGAAAATGAAAAGGCATGAAATGGGTGAGCTCAAACTTTCAGTAAGGTATGAATAAAAATTTTATCAATGACGAGTTCATAATAATATGTGAAATACATGGGCATTATGGAAAAATCATAACATCATTAGGGATAATCATGAGACATAAGTGATCATAAATTTACATGGAATAAGAACATAAATCCATAAAATATCAAATTTGAATTATAATAACTATATTATGGATTATAAGAATCTAAAATAATCCAAGAATCATGAGAGGATAAAATCATAACGAATAACAACCTTCAACTTTGGCACAAAAATTAACATTAGGAAACATTAAAATAATGATCCACACTATCTTTTCTCATGATTATGAGAAACTGAAATTTCCCCATTAGTACCTATTTACTATTATATAACTTCTTAATGAATTTATTTGAGGGTGATATAGTACCCCACCTATCATCCATTCATACTTACATGTTGGACTAAAAATCATTTACTTTTAACAACATTGTGAACCCATTAATATAAAATGAGTTTCATAAAACTTGTAAATTAAAACCATTCATATTTCATAAAGAACAGATGGAATTAAGAATGGGTCTCACAAAAATTATAAATGAAAATATTTTACTTTTCATGAATAAATCCTATAAATAAAATTGGTTTTATTAAATAACAAAATGGTATAAAATAATATCATAAATTAAAATGACTAATATTGAAAAAATTATCACCCAATATTATCACAAAAAAATGAAAATGTACGGTGAAAAAATGAAACAAAACATCATTAGAGATATATAATTTTAGTATAATTCAATAAAACATGAAAATATCTTTTTTTCAAAACATTGTCCATTCATCATTGTAAAAGTCATAGTTAAAAGTCTCTTTTCAAAAATACTTATTTGTTTTTTAAAATAAAATTAAAATAAAACCTTTCATTTAAATGTATTTGGATTAAAAAAATATTCTCCAAAAATAAAATAGAGAAAATCATTCAAAATGGAATGTCTTGAAAAAAATAAGTTCAATAGGAAATTGTATAACTCAACAAAGTAGTTTGAGTTAGAAATTCTCTTACCTTTACCACTGATTTCCATAGAAGATATCTAACCTCATATATCATAAAGGTAAACATATTAATTATATATTTAATAAATATATTCATATAAATTTATATTTATTATGTTGATTAATATCATCTCTCGTAATGTATTATATTATTTTAATCTCTCTTCAGCATTGGGTGTTAATAATCTTGACTATTTTAAACATGGTTTGTAAAATTGGTGTCGATATTCCTACATTATACAATTATCATCATTACCATACCATTAAATATAATGGAATATATGTTTGATAAATTCCAATAATGTTATAATTTCATCACATTAGATTTATAGTTGGGTTCTATGAAGTAAAAATAATTATTAAATTAGTTTCTGGTTATTTACCGATATCGATGGATTACCATATAGCGGTTTGTACTTTTTGTGTTATCCAGGAAGAAAATATACATGATATATAATAACTACATAAATATATATATATATCATATATCATATATACTAATAAAATATAAACTAAAACCAACAATGAAGGTAGTTTTGAAAAATTGAATGTATCGTTACATGGAAGAGGTAGTATGCATGTACGTACGAATATATATTTTATTTTTCAGAGGGAAGATTAAATTAGTAACCTAGATTATCATTTTAGAAACTTAAATATGATATATTTAATAAATATTTATTTAATTTTACTTTTTTAAAATACAATTAAAGTGCTTAAGGAAAATGAAACATGTTTCTTTGTGGAGGGAGTTGTCTGTACGTAAACATGATTCATGTTTTTGTTTTTCTTAATAGAAAAGGGAGAGTTCATAAATTCTTATAAAATAATTATAATAAAATATTATTATAATAATGATAATTATGTTATCATTTTAATATTTTTTAATGTATTTTCAGGAATAATAATTTCATATAAAGAAATAGAAATGTTAAAGGAGTGGTTAGCAAATTATACCTCACTTCTTGGATTATTTACTTTGTAAAAGGGGTTGAGACATTATAGGATGGTTTTATGAGAATATAAGAACTTATTTAAGGTGTATAAGAATATTTAGGATAGGTTTCCATAGATTTTTATCCATTATAAGTGATTTTTTGTGTGATGGAAAGTGAGGAGAGGAGTTCCCCTTTTATAAGTGAAAAGGGATGAATTTTTTTATAAATAACAAAAACATTTTAATAATGGGATGTCACACTCAAGTAAAGTTTCTCCAAAATTGGGAAATAATGAATAGGGTAAGGGATAATTTCTATAAAATCCCCAATACTCCATTCCCTCACATGTTTAAAAAATTATTGTGGTATTTCCCTCTTTGTTAAACACTTTTGACTCCATTTGATTTTGATTGTGGTAAATAGTTTCAAATAAAGTACTTTATCAATTATGATTCGATATAAAATAATAAATAATAAATAATTGATACATAATGATTAAAAATTATAATTAATTTTTATTATATTAATTTTATTTAGGTGATAAAAATAAATTCTAAAATTATCAATTTATAATGTATTGAAAAAGTGATTTGAAAAATATAACTTATATTCTAAAATGTAAAATATATATTTTTAAAATAATTTTTTTTGAAAATAAACATCAATCATAAAACAAATAGTTTATCTTAGAAAAAGGTTTCATTGTTTTCAAATTCGTATTTATATACAAATAATGTCATAAAAGTCACATTATTTGTAAAAAATGTATTTGTCATTATTCGTCTAAAAATAAAACATATTATAAAAATAAAAAAACTTAATATTTTAAGTTAATATTGTTATGAGATTTTTAGATATATTTTTTTCAAATAGAAATTATAAAATAAATACATTTTACATGAAAATAAAGTCATAAAATATTGTGAAAAACAATTTTTTTAGGAAATCAACTTTTGGAATATTAATTATTCTTTTAAAATTACTGGTAATAATAAATATATCAAACATTAAAATTATCTATTATGTAAAATAAATTTTAAGAATAAAAAATATTTTATTTTCTGATTACCTACACTTTTTCATACATTTTTAAAAGGGTCCTTCATTTCATAAGTTTGTTTTAATTGTTTTTACATGCTTATTCCATGAGTACAATACATTGGTAAATATCTATTTCAATTAAAAGTGTTGTGGTTTTTTAGGGTTTAGTGTTGTGTGTGGAGAAAGATATTGAATATAATACTTATTTATGGAGCAATATACCACAAAAAATATTAGATCAGAACATTCTACCAATTTAAAGAGAACTTAATCCCACAAATTTAATTTCTATGATAAAAGAAAGTGAGGGAAATTTTTCCTCATTATATATTTGGGTTCCCAAATAGATTCCTCAACCATACTATTTCCCAATAGTACATTGAATAGATGGTTGATATTATTTCTCAGAACCTAGTTTTCTCGATCCAAGATTTACATAGTTTCATTCCCATATGAAATATTAGGTTTCTATTTTATATTTTTTGAACTTAATACTTGTAATAATTTTGTATATATTTCCTCATAAAAAATACATGGAACTCATATATACTTTGATATAGGTGTGTATGTATTTATAATATATATTTTATAGCCCTTATATGATCAAGGATCTCAAAGGGACTGGTATGTATTGGGATTATCATAAATTTATTCCCAAATCTCGTAACATGATTCCATGTATATATACTAAGAAACACCTTACCATTGACTTTAAACTCATGATCTCATTGGTTGTTATTTTTATTTTTATTCTATCAGCTTTGTGTTACTTAAATGTATTTATGAATAGTTCAATCCTTATCCATCATCTTAAAAAAATGTATGGTCTTATCAAATTCCTTTATCCAATATCATCATAACATATTGGAGTCATGATTATATTAACATACAGAACCTCATATGGTTCTATATGAATTTTAGAATGGGAACTTCTATATATGAGAACTATAATAGGGGATGTGTTTAACCCAGTACCCTTAAAACTGTATTGAATAGGATCTCATCATGTCCTCATGTTTTTCTATTGTCCTTTTATAATGACTATATTTCTGAGGGTGATAAGCATCATTGAAAAACATTAGTGTCTCTAATTCATTCTAATGTCTTATCCATAACCTTGTGTTAAACATTATATGTCAATCAGAAACTATATGTAGAGTTACACCTTGCAGCCTAACCACTCCCCGTATGTATATCCTTGTCATTTTCTCAAGATATAAATATTATTTGATGATAATAAAACATGACAACTTAGTAAGGTGGTCAACTATAACACAAAGAAAATTAAGGCCTTCATATATATTGGGGAGGACTGTAATGAAATCTATGTTTATTTTTACCATTTTAATACTCGTATGGTAAATGGTTGTGGCATACACTTATACATTTTCATTAAACGTTAATTTTCTATAATTCCAAGAATCAATATATGTATTCATCAATTTCTCTCATCAAGATATCGCACCAAATATTTTGTTTTTTTTATAAATCATAATAATTCTGGGATGAATAGATAAAGATAATCTATGATCATCATCCAAAATTTCCCTCTTCAGTTATAGTGTTTATAATATATATATGTGGGTTCAAAACCTTATAATTATCTATTTACGCAAGATTAACTTTGGAATATTTTGTACTTGTTTATTTATCTCTATATAATCTTTTTAGATTCTATGATATTTATGTGGATTGATGGTCATAAATTAATTTAAAAAATATTGGATTTCTCACCTTCCCTTATAACTACAATATTAAACCTTTGAAAATCCATGAATATTGGGTCTCTTTCATCCCTCATCATAGATAAGGTGGAAATATCTTTCATGACCAATGCATTATCCACCATGTTTTCTTTACTAGGGTGTTAATGTATTGAGTATTTATAATCATTTAACAATTAGAAAAATCTCCATTGGTTTATATTTAACTTTTTATATGTGAATATATATTTCAATCTCTTATGATCAATATATATATTAAACTTTTCTCTATGGAGATAATATTTACGAATATTTAATGAAAAGATCACTACTTCCAACTCCAAATCACACATTGGGTAATGTTTCTAATGATTTTTTTAATTTTTATGAGGCATAATAAATTACCATTTAATTTTTTGAGAAGAAACATCCAAATCCCTTCTTCAAAGAATCATTATATATTAAAAACCCTTCCCCCCTATAGGGTATTGTAAGTATAGGTGTTGTGAGGAATATCTTCTTCAATTTGTTAAAACATTATTCACATTCCGTTATCCAAAGTAACATTACTCCCTCCCATGTTAACATGGTTCGTGGATTCCACAGCTGTGAGAAATGTCTCACAAAGCAGTGATAATATACATCTAAATTTAGAAAATTATGGATATTAGTTACTTTTTATGGTCTGGGCCATTGTTCAATGACATTTATCTTTGAAGGATACATATATATATATATATTACCTTATTAGTGATTATATGGCCCAGTAATGAAAAATTTTATATCCTGAATTCAAAATTTCTAAATATTTATTACTAATTATACTATCTTAAGTTTATCCACAAAATCTAAAAATTATCTTCATACTCTTTCTTTCTCTTAGAATATATAGTAATATCATTTATGAAGACAAACAAAAACTGATCTATGTAGTCTCTAAAAACTATTAATTAGATCCATGAATGATGTGGGGGAATTAGTCTATATGAATCCCACCATCATAAACTCATAATGTATATACCTCATTCAAAAATATGTTTTTGAATTATACTCTCTTTTGACACTTAACTGATGATACCCAGGTCATAGGTCAATCATTGAAATTTATTTAGCTCATTTGAGATAATAAAAAATTTCATCAATACAATGTATATGATATTTTTTCTTAATTTTGATCTTATTAGGCTCGTGAAATTCAATGAAAAGGAAAATTGAATCAACCTTTTTTTTATAATAAAGGGTCAGTTCACACCATGGTAAAGCATGAGGAAAGATAAGACCCTTGTTAAAATTTTACTTCAGATGCTTCTTTAACTCCTCTAATTTAATAGGATACATTCTATATATACACATTTAGAAATGTATATATCAAACTATGAGTTTTTATGAACACTCAACCTCATACTCATGTATAATACCAAGTAGTTTCCCCAAAAATAAATCAGTATATTAACAGACAATAGGATTTCCATCAATGCTGGATTTCTATCTATTATGCCAAAGTGTGTTTGGTTACATATGTTATCAATATTTCCATATGCGTTTATAGATAAATTTAATAGAATATTTTTTTGATGTTTTTAAATATAAGGAAGTTTCATTATGAATTATAGAAACATTCCTTAATAAGTATAAGACTGTTTATTTAACTATGTTAAGAAGCATTACTAACAGAGTTAGGTAATGCTGAGAAATTATAAATGCGACTAAAATCATGATATTTACCATGATCCAATCAGATTTTATATACCATTGAATGAATTTATAGAATTAAAAAATGGGAGAAGTACAAACTTTGATAAGTAAAAATCAACGTATTAGTGAAATGTTCAATGTGTATGTTATCAGAAAGACTATGTATACAAAGTTGTATAATGTGACTCAGGAATGCATAAAAATGTTATAAAATGGATATAATTAGTCCAAGTGATAAAGGTTGAGATCAAGATCACTGAATAAAAAATAATAGACCAAGATCAGTAGATAGAATTGGTCATACAAAGGTTGCAAAAGATATATAAGGTTTCATGTTTCACAATGTTGTTGGATAGAACCAACATGTCTCTTATATAGTGATTTTTAGGTATTTATGTGTGTAGAATTTTTATTATAGTGTACAAACAAATGAGATGTATGTTTTTAGAGAAATAAATTCATTGGTGGAGAATTTATTATCAGAAAAATGCTTGAGTTTTACAGGTTGAGTTATGGTTGTGTAGAGAAAATAGTCCATAGATATGTAAATTTAACTCAAAAATTTCATTACCTATATAAAAGTATCAATAACTTTATGTAAATGTATCATGGACTCTATATAATGGTCAACAATGATTTACAAGCCTTAGGTAAAGGTATGAAGGTTATCTTGTCAAATATATTAGATGGATGATATATGAGTAGGGAACCAGATAGATATATAAATAAATATTGAAACAAACCAGAGTTCCATCAATTAAACACTCAAAATATCCAACAAATAGCTATTTGTGATCTTATCTGTTAGAGAAATGTTATGGTTATCCATATAGTGAAAGAAGTACAATGTTTGAGATAAATTTGAATAGTATCATATGGATGAACATCATACTAAGATACATTAGGTAATCAGATATATTATCCCATGAATATGTACCATTATGAGTTACTAAGTCAAGATTATCAATAAAAGTATTTTTGGGACATTGTTTAAAGGTTCTATATGATAAGCATCAGTCACAGAGTAGAATGAAGAACTGCTCAAAAGAGATATGATATATCATCAAAAAAACATATTTCTATTTTAATGGATGGAGGTTTCCTAATAATGGGAAACCGAATGATGTTAGATCAAAAAAATAAATTTCATGATTCCATTGGATGGAAGAAAGATGAAGGTTTAACATTGTATGGATATGTTTTATTGAAGAAAATGAAGACCAAAACACCATATATTGGAGTTCTGAATATATTTATATAATCAACATAAATTCCATTACAATAACATGATGATGATGATATGATCATTCAGTTTTTTTTTATCTAGACGGGTTAATAAATATTCCATAAGTTTCTTAATACCACGTGTAAGGAAGTTTAAATAAGGGGTGGGGGATTTTTAGAAACTTTAAGGATCCTCAAGAATATTAAAAAATAGTTGAGAAGAAACCCAATCAAACTCAATTGAGTTAGAATATTTGAAATAAAAAAGGATCAATGAGTAAAAAAGTATTTGAGTCCCTACATAAATTTTTATAATTTCACCTATAAAAAGGTTTTCAATACTATGAAGAATGTGAGGAATACTATTCATACACAAAAGAGTTTTTGGGTTAATGTTCCATACTATAAAAATCTAACCAAGATTCTACTTAGTTGAACAATTGTTCCACTATAATAATTTTGATTAGACAAAGGAGGAATCAAAATATATTGAGAGTCATTTGACAAATAGAAATCCCATTGAAATTAACCAATTGAGATTTTTCAAAATGAAGAAGAAGAAGGAACATTAGACTGAGCATGCTTCATCAGACCTAAAATCATTAAATAGAGTTATTGGATGGAGATGTTGAAAAAAGATAACTAGAAATAACCACAATGTAGTGAGAAGGAAGAGTTAGTGACTTACTAATCAAGTCATCAACCTAAGGTTAAATCAGTATATGTCATTAGATGAACATTTTCTAAAACATTTCTAGAAATAGTTTTAAAAAACATTGATCATATCTTGGTATATCAATGGTCAAGACTAAGTTTCAAGGACAATAAACTCTTAAGATATTTTTTGAAGATCATGAAGTATGTACATAGATGTAGTTGATCTGAATTGAATGCGGGGGAATATAATATATTTGTAAATATGATCAACAAATAATTAAGAAAGATCTTTTAGTAGGGGATATATCTAGTTACCAAAAAGTTTTCTTGTTGGGTGAGGAATAAGTATTAGTGAATAAAGTGGATAATGTAAGGAATATTGGTGTGGTATAAACAGTTTTGAAAGAATAACTAATTTTTGGGGTGGTAAAACTAGGGTTAACTATGTGAATTATTAATGGGGTGTAGAACTAATTTATATACATTATTTTGTAATACTGGGATGAACCTAAAATTATCCATGTTGGGGTAATAAGTAACATAACAAGGATTAGGTATTTTTATTGAACTTTATAAATTTAATGTGTTGATATCTCTTTATATTTGTTTCTTACAAATGTTGTGGTTGAGATTTAAATTTGAGTGGATTTTATTCATAAAAAGTTTAGGAGTATAGGAAAAGATTCCGTATAATGTTAAGAAATATTATTAAAAAGGAAAAATAAAAAAGTGTTCATTGGTTAACCCCTATCCTTCTCATTGGTCTTATATTGATCTAGGTTTACATCAATCGGTAATAGAGTGGGCTCCCTGTGAAGGATCCAACTATGATATAGATAATTTTTATTCAGTGAATAACATGGGTGTTCCTATTTTTTATGGAAAAAACTATCACAATTCAAATAATATGATGGTTTCCTATGTTTATTATTATGGTTTTGATGTTAGTGATGTTTAAACCATTATATTTTCTCCCATTAATGTAGTTTTTATGATATAAGTCATTAAAATATATTTTGGAATTTGGTGGAAAAGTTCATAATTACATTCTTATGGATATAATAGAGAATGCTTATACAAATATTATGGGTTTAACTATTGATAAAAAACTATATGATAAGATGAGATTCTTTTATAAAGTAAATGATAAAGTTACAGAAACTAAGCTATAAATAAGGAGTAGGTTTTAAGATTTTAAGATGGATGATGAAGAAAGTATTGATGAATATTTTACAAGAGATAATGAAATAATCATTAATATTAGAGGTTTCAGTGAGAAGTATAATGATTCTACTATTATTAATAAACTAGTGAGAAAATTTCTAGATATATTTGATTATAATATTTCTTCTTTATAATATCATGAATATTTATCTCTGGACAAATTTTATAACATTCTTATGGCATATGAGATAAGGAAAAGAACTATATTTTATAAGAAGGATAAGGATGAAATGAGTTTTAAAGATTTGTTAAAATTGAATCTCAAAGTTAAAGATGTTTTAGAAGAATCAAATGATTAATAGGTGTAGGAAAATAAATATTAATTTAATAAAATTATTATTCTTCTTCCAAATGGATACAATAAGGGAAATTGTAAATTTAAACTTTTCCATAAATGTTAGAATTGTAATGAAAAAGACAATTTTGAACATAATTTTCCTAAGAATAAATATAAAGACTATGAATCAAAATAATAATATAATATGTATTAGACATATTATTGTCAAAAATTTTAAAAAATATTTCCTTATAAAAAACAATATTTTATAGAAGATATTAGGATGATTCATAATCCCACAATGAATCTGATTATCACATTAACATCTTACCTTATGTATGAAAAATCAGTTATTTTGTAGATAGTGATGATGATAGTCAAAAGAAAATAAAACTACAATGGAATAAAAAATAAAATTTTGAATCATCACTTAAAACAATAGATCAAGATGAAAAGGAAGAACTTGAAGGCAAAAGTTAAGGACATAAATTTCGATAATAGTGAGTGAATAAAAAATGAAAATAGAGAAGCCTTAATTTTATTTGTGTTTTGAAAATGACAGTTGTTGAGCTTTCTAAAAAACAATAAAGATATAAAGAAATAGTATTCAGGAAGGATAGTCCTAACAATTTTGAAACAATGCTTGTTGAGGAATATAATAAGAACACACTGAAGTTGGATAAATTCAAGAAGATAATAAATGTTTCGAAAAAAACAATTGGCTGATAAATATAAAGAGTTTTCAGAAACACAATATAAGTCCTTAGCCTTAATCATTTCATAATATTTAGTTTTAGTTGATAAATTATATTATTTCACATTAAGGATCATTTTTGGTTTACCATTTTAGATAATTATAAATAATATATAAAAATACATGAAATACAAATTAGACACTTCTGATTAATATCTATTCGTTCGATAACATAAAAAATTTAAAACAAATAATGATGCCTTTTATGAAAACCATTCAATAATTTCAACTTTACTTCTTCCAATCCCTTACTCATCCTTAAATCCTGGAAAGAGTATTTAAAAGTGTCAAATGAGAATAAAAATATTCATAAGGGATATAAAAAGAACGAAACTATTAGTACATTGAAAAAATTAAAATCCACGAAATCATTAACATAAGGTAATATTTTTTACCCTTGAGAAGTAATATATAATTTATCATTAAAAAAAGCTCATTGATTAGCCTTTTGTAATTACAATATTACCATAAAACCCATTGAAATCAGAGATCACACATAAAGGTATATTGGGACATCATTAAAATTGTAATTCTTATAAATGGAATTACCATATGGTCGACTACCATATATGTCACTCTTACAAATGGAATTACCATATTGTATACTCCCACAGACAATACATTGGAGGCCTATCACAGGCCTATTAGTAATTGGTTTATTATAAAACCACATATCGTTGGTTTATCATAGATCCACCCATCATTGGTTTATCACATAAATACCCATAAAATTTATAATTACCATTATATAATAATTACAAAAAAAAAATCAATTTTCAACATGTCACTCATAAAATTTCAGTTTCACTCAGAATAAAATATTTCATGTTTTTGAAATAATCAACACATTTTTAAAAACAATTTTCAATAAAAAAATACACCTTTACATTTAAAACACAATTTCAATAACAAAATACCCAAAAAGATAAATAGTATTTTTCATTTATTTAAACATGAAATCATTTAAATAACGAGAAAAGTAAAATAATATCCATAGTGGTTAGAACATCATTTTCATCATGTACGTTACAAATTAAACATTTCTTTTGTCATTTTTCAAAATATTCCACACAAAACACATAAAAAAGATTAATTTTTTAAAAACATTTGAATTAAGATTAAAATAGAAATAATTTATCTTAAATAGACTTCTATAAAAATAAATATATAAAATAATATCATGGAGGAAAATATTTTTAAGATAAATCTTTAAAAATTTAAAAAGAAAATTTTAAATCAATCTATCTCAAACCACTTTGAAACATTTAAATCACAAGACATATAAATGAATAAAATATAATAAAATATTAAATAACATGAAAATAAATAAATTCATGATAATATATTTCAAAAGTTATTTATATACACCTCATAAAATAAAAAGTATCATTACATCAATAATTTCTTCAATGAAAGAAAATTGAGATGAAGTCATTTTCCTTGAGTCTGACCTGTCATGTGTGTCTTTATATTCCAAAATAATAAATTACATAAATTATTTGATTTATTTTTAAACTTTTTAAAGTTTTCCAGTTCTTTTATTTCACTTATTAAAATATTGTATGAAACTAATAAAACAATTATGTTGAGGCCACATGTTTTTATTTTATTAATTTTATGTGCTAAAAATGACTTTTATAGGTCAACTATGGTCAAATGGTTCACTATTAAAAAAATATACCATATAATAATAATAATATAAATTTAATATTTATACATAAATTATACTTTCAAAACAAATCATGAATTATGGTTTTGAAAAATGAACCAACATTACAATCATGGATATGGTAGGTCATACATACGCATGAGTAAAATTCCCATTTTTCAATGATCACTATTTAAAGAAGGTAAGTAACATTTATCTTTATATAATGAAAATTATATAATAAATACCATTATATTTAATTATATACTTACACATATCATTATTTTTTTTGTAAAATGAATCACATCGCTTCGAGGAGGTGGTAGTCCACACGTCCAAGAACGATGTTATCACTTTTCAATGTGTGAAAAGGGTAAAAATGATATATTATATTTATAGAAAATTAATTATGTCATTAATATAATATATATGTCATTTATGTAACATATTTTTATTAAAAACATCCTTAATACATTCCATTTAAAGTGTCAACGTATGAAATTCTTTTAAGGCAGTGATAGTCCACACATCCACAAACAATGTTATCATATTCCCAAAAAATGGAAAGCATGAAGGTATGTGTTTTATGAAAATTATATAAGTATGAAAAAAATTTTAAATATAATATATATGTCATATATAAATAGTATTTCAATCATAATTTCCAACCATGAAAGTTGGTAAAGGAAAAAAACAAATAACATTGTTTCACTAGGCAGTTGTCCGTCGTACACATGAACATTGATTTTGTTACCCATTTGATGGAAGTGTGTTGGTGTAAATCAAACCCTTAACATAAAAAAATATTTGTATATTTAATATAATTAGGTAATTATATAATAATTATACAAATAAAAATTAATTTAGTGGAGAAGGTAAAAAAGTTAAAAATGCATGTTAATGAGTGTTACCCTTTGTTCGGGTAACTCCTTTGGGTTTGCACCAAAGGACATACTTGGATGGATTTATGCCCAAATTTGGGATTTAATTATGAGTTAATGGATGTTGGCCGATTTTTTTTTTAGTTTTTTTACTTTAAAAAGGTATTGAGATGTGTGAACAAGTTGCTAGGGTGAGTACCCTTTTATAGTGGAGGGGGAGTAGCATTCTTATAAATATAAAAAGGTAAACACTATTGGGAGGTCTCCATTACATAATATGCCTACAATAATGACCAAAATTAGATAAAACATATTATATAGTCAAATATTTCCAACCAGTGGGATTTTAAATGTTTCTAGGTCATTTTACCACTTATGATTAATGGTTAACCAATGTATAAACACGTTGTTTTACAATAATCACTGTAATTAATTTTAATTTTCTTCACCTAATAGTTTTGATAAAAACTAATTTCAACTTAATAGAAATTATATATTATTTTTATTCCTAATATGGAATCCATTTTTCCAAATTTTAAACACAAAATGTGCATAAATTAATATAAGTATAATCCTGTAGACGAGATAACAAAGTGGGTTTTCAAAGTAAAAGTTCAAAAGTTTGAAATGTTTTTATATTTAATTTTATTATGAAATTTATTTAAATGAGCTAAATTAGATTTATTGATTTATAATTTAACTAATTATTATTTAAAACTAATTTAATACACATTTTAACTATATAAATAAATTATACAAAAAAAATCATTTTAAATTCAATGTTTTATATTATTTAAAAATTAAACCTCTCATAAAAGTACCAAAAATCAAGTAAAGTAAATTTTGATGTTAAAACTTAAAAATGAAATTAATTTTGTCCAAAAATATTTATAAAAGTGTAAAATTCTATTTTTAAAGAAATGTTTCCATTAAATAGAGAAAAAACTTCCATATTAAATAATAATATTAAAAGGAAAAATATGTTCGATATAACTCAGTCTTGCGTGAAACACAATATTTCAAAGAATATCATTATAGTGTGTCATATATGAAATTGAACCAAGAATATCTTTTAATTTAAAATTAATATTTATTTTAAAAACATTAATTAATATTAAAAATACTTATTCTATCAAAACCAAGGTTGTTATATACTTCCTCCTGTTTTGACATTATATCCTCAACATTTTATACACTTATTAAATAAGTCAGGATATTTTCCCTCGTAAAATTTGTAGATTCCCATTATTAATTTTACACAATATTTTTTTTTCCTAAAACCTTAACGTGGTGAATCCCCTTATTCCAGAAAACTTATTTTCAACAGTCAATAACCTGAACCGGTTGTTCCTCGTAAGAAATATTCTCTTCCAAATGAAATAATTCATTACTCAAAACATGATATGAATCTAGTATATAATTCCTTAAAATTAAAACATGTTGTGATAAACAAAGAGTAAAATCCACTCGATAGGAAGTCAATCCAACTTTCTCCAAGATTTCATATGGTCCAATGAACTGTAAATTTAGCTTCTCCTTCTTACAAAAAAGAATCACATTTTTTAATGGGGATATCTTTAGAAAGACATTATTACATACATTAAAATAAAGATACTTACTCTTGTTATCTTCATTGATTTTATTCATACTTTAATATTATCTCATGTGTCCCTAAATCACCAACACTTTCTCTATTATTTCATCTACAAACTCGGGTCCCATCAACTTCTTTTATACTACATCATCTCAATACACTATTGTCTGACACCTCATTCTATATAATTCAATAAATATTTCCATCTATATAATAGAATTAAAAATATTATTGTAAGAAAAGTAAAATAGATAAAGATTTCAATCCCAACTTCTATTATAATCCATTGAGTAAGAACAATGCTTTTCTTCTGAGGTATGAATTTTTCTCTCTGGTTATCCATCGAATTAAGGAGGAAAATATGTACTGAAATTTATTTCAGTACCAAATAACTTTTATTTTCCTTTCCAAAAATTAGATGTGAACATCATTTCCTGATCTAATACAACGGATAGATCCACTCCATGTAAAATGATAATCTTATTCAAATAAAATATTCAAATCCACACTAGATATATCATAACTCAAATGGGAATGAAATGTGAAAATTTAGTTAATTGATCAAAAATAACCCAAATTTTAATATTACCTTATGAATTATTTGTTAATCCTACCATGCTACCTTGATAATTAATTGTCAATCCTAAACTTAAATCCATTGTTATATTTTCCACTTTCACTCTAGTACTACAAAAGTTTTACGAATCTCCTTTGGTGACTATTGTTATGCTTTAACATGCTGAAAATTCAAACACATCAGGTTAAATTCAGAAGTATCCCTTTTAATTCAATAATAAAAATAATAATCATGAAGGTCTCCATACATTCTAATGTTTCTTGAATGAATGTAAATTAGAGATCTATGAGCTTTAGTCAATAAATCTTTTATCAACTATGAATTATGATGGAAATATAAGCATTTCCCAATCATAAATAACTTCTTATAGAATATTAAAATAAGGAAACATACCATTATTAACATATTCCAAATTTTCTTATATTTATTAATCCACCATGTAATCTCTCTTAATTCTTTTTGACAAAGTTTAATACACTGAAACCTGAAAAAAATGATATCCATATATCAATAAATTATTGTCGAAAATTCATCAAATCATTATCCAAAGGGTCATTTTCCAAATGTAACATTAATTTTGTGACTCAAAGAATCTACCACCTTTTGTATAGAATGATAATGAATAATGAAATTATAATCCTTGATTATTTATATAAATCTTATCTTTTTTTTGTTTAGTTCTTTTTGAGTGAATGTATACATCAAACATTTGTGATCAGTATATATTTTATAATTTAATATATATAATTAATTCCTACAAATTTTTTATTAAAAACACATTATAATCTAATTCCAAATCACGTGTAGGGTAATTCAACTCATGAGGATTCAACTGATATAAAGTATAAACAATTACCTAATTATTCTACATTAGGGAATAACCAATTCCTTTTAATGAGTAATCACTATAGATGATAAATTCACCATTTTTGGAAGGCCGGGCCAAAACTCGATAATTCACCAATCTTCTTTTCAGTTACCAAAAACAATCATAACATTATTTTATCTAAATGAATTGAAATCCTTTTTGACTTAACTTATTCAGTGGTATAGAAAATTATGTAATGTTTTCAAAAAACTACTGGTAGCAACCCATTAAACTAAGAGAAAAAACCTAAATGCTATTTTTGTGTCTTGTTCATTCGTTAGAAAATTCATTTTAGCATGATCAATAGTCATTCTATCATTAGAAACATTGTAAATAAATAATGATTTTATTTGCAACCAAAATTCACTCTTTCTAAATTTATTATACAATTTGATTTCTTTTAAGGCTTATAATACAACCCTTAGATGTCTTTCATGATCTTATTGACATTTAGAATATAATAAAATTTCATAAGTAAATACAACCAAAAATTTATTCAAGACCCCATGAAAATTTATTTTCATAAGATCCATGAATGATTTAAGTGAATTGGATAACCCAAAGGGTATAACTACAAATTCATAGTGGTCATATCTATTTTGAAAAGATGTCTTCATAATTTCATATTCCTTCACATTCAATAGATGGTAACTTGACATGAGGTCCAACTTCATAAAATATGGTTCTCTATGAATATGATCAGACAAATCATTAACATCCATAAAAAGAATTCTTGTTTTTAGCAGTGATTCTATTCAAGGCTCTATAATAAACAAAAATTACAATATATCCATTTTCTTTTTAACAAAAAAGACCATCGAACCCCATGGTGACGTGCTAGGATGGATGAAACCATTACCTAATCAACACTATAATTGATTTTTCAATTATAAAATGTTCTATTAAGAAATTAAATAAGGGGGTTTAGAAATAATCTTAGCATCATATACTAAATAAAAATGTAAACTCAACCCCTTTATCAGGAATAACATCTAGAAATCTTATGAAAAAACATACATGTATTCATTTACCAGTGGTATATCACTAATTAGAACAATTTGTTTATTTCTAACAATATGATCTAGGTTACTTTAATTTCTATCTATAATTATTTTCCCAGTTTCTTGTAAGTTATCAAAGGAATTAAATCATTTAACATAAATTTCTTTGCACTATAATCAATCTTAGCATGATAAACTAAATCTAAACCATACCAATAATGTTATCAAACTCTACTATGGCCAGTTCAATATGTTTTTTAAGAAATAACAACCCACTAAGGACAATAAGATGATTCATATTAATCTTGATTTCATTAATACTTTCAACCATATTTTTTATCGAAATTTATATCTTACGTTCATTAGGTGATATTCCTAATCTACTTGAAAATTTATCAGAAATTATTTAATGTAATGATCCAAAGTGAAATAGGGTATTGGTATATTTCGAATACATAATTAACATACCTATTAACACTTCATTATATGTCCCAACATCAACTTTATTAGTATAAAATGACCTTTCTACGACTTTCTATTTACGATCATGAATATTTCTATATTTTGAAACTATATTTAGACACACGTTAGTATAATAACCAATCTTGTTGCAGCTAAACATCTTATCGTTGGATTTTCATGGATTGCTTGATCATATCCCTTGCAATAATGATCCATATGACCAATATTGACACATCAAAATAATTTACTAGACTTTGAAAGAAAATATTCAGGATTCTTATTATCACAAATCTCACAATATGGGAATTTTGATTTCTTACCTCAAAATTTATTTGATGAATGATTTCCCATTTCCTTTCATGTAACATCTCAGGTAATTAAAGAATAATACTTTTACAGATATATTAATATTTATGAATTAGTTATTAATTTTATTTAAAATTTGACACTATTTGTGATAGTATAACTGAAATGCAACAATGGTTTTCTCTGTAATCTTATGTTTCACACAACACTGAGATATATCGAAAAATAATACATTATTAATATTATAATTTTAAATGGAATTTAACACCTAGCGGTTGTATTAGATGGAATGAATAGAACTACCTATATTATGTTTAACCACGTTTATTAAAAAAATTTAATTTAATTTAATAAATTTTATAGGCTTATAATGAGAATTAATCTAATTTTAATCATAAAACGATCTAATATTTTTAAATGGTAGTTTTACCAACTTTTTTTTGGAGAACCATATTTAAATATAGGTGTAACTTTTATATGAAGTATTTGAAAAAATGAACTTATTATTTTGAAAATGAACATAAAAATTCAAATTGGTTTAAGTTTTTTTATTTTTCTAAAATTCATTTTTTAATGAATAGTGAAAAATACTGAATTTTAATTTAAAAATGTATTTTTATCTAATTTAAATATATAGTAAGATTTTCCTTTTAATGGGTTTTAAAATATAATTAAATAATATTTTTTCAATTAATCTAGTTTTATTAATTTTAAGGTATTCTTCATTCAAATTATATATAAATGCATCTCAATATTTTTATGATTTTTACTTTAAAAAAACATGTTTTCTCATTTTGACAATGAGGATTAATTTTAAATTAATTTATGCAACATCAATGTTTCAAATTTGGAAAAATGGATTCTGTGTTTGGAATCATGAGGTTTAAATTATTTAAATAAGCTCTTTTTATTTTTTATATATTATGAATAGTAACATTAGTAATTATTTTAATTACTACATTTAAGTGTAAATCGTGTTATCAAAGGTAAAAATAATATTATAATAATATAAAACTACCCTAACACTTTATCTAATTTAATTTTATTTTTGGATCCCAATAATGACCATCCTTGGGTCTATTTTAGGACAACTTGGATGACTTTAATGGATTTATAATATTATATTCAATGAACAGTCATTTGTGCAACATTTTTCAAAAAAATAAAGTATTTTAATATAGATTTATACTTAAGATATATTCGATTATAAATAGTGTTTAGAAAGATAAAAATATTACCTACATCATGGTAATTTATTTATAATTTTTATGAAATAAATAATTAAATTTAATTATGACCCAATGATAATGAAATAGTAGATTTATTAATTAGAGAATCAAATAAATGAGAATATAAATATTAAAATAAATATTAAATGACATAATCTATGCCATTCACAAATTTTATTGGTGACTATGACATGTTATAATTTTATTCATTGGTTTTTTTTTGAAGTTATCTTTTATATTTGGATTTTATTTAAATTCATTTAAATGAATAGTGTAAAAAATAACAATAATAAATATTTTATACAAATAATAATTTCTTAAATTATTTAAAAATACTAAAAATATTTTAGAATCAAAAACTAACAATGATAGGGTTTATAATTTCACTAATTTTACAATTATGTAAAATTTACCCCATAAAAGTAAAATTAATTTCCTCTTAATATATAAAATGTTGGTACCACAATTAAAATTAAAATAGAATAATTAAGGGTAAACAGAAAATATAAGGATTAAAATAAAATAAATACATGTAAAAAAAGTATTGGATGAAAGGATTTCAAACTATAATCATCCAATATTTTACATATTTCAAGTTGGATTCATTTGTATTAAAAATTTAATTTATATTAATTTAATATTTTAAGAGTTTCCAAGTGCGCCCCTCTCCTATCCTATAAAACGGTACCCACCCTTCTCTAATACTCACACTAAAAGAACAATTTGTTTCAACAATTATATACTGAACCCTTTTTCTATAATACCTATTCACATTATTGATCCCTTAGTTTTGGAAGAAAACCCTTCTTAGAGGTGTTAAGGTGTTCTTTAGAGGTGATCAACAGAAAAAGATGTATCTTTTTTAAGTGTTTATATTTTATTTCTTATTACAATTATTTTAAATCCTATTAATCTAAGATTAAATAATAACTCCATTATCCTATATATACTAATATTTTATTATAATCAGCTAATTCCATCTCAATTTTCATCAAATGGGAAATGAATATTTTCTTCGTGTTTACGGAGGACTACCGCTTCGCGAACCAATATAGTTCATTTTTCATTACCATCTATCAAGACTGGTTATAATGATAGAATCAATGTATATATATTATATTAAAAAAATGTTTATCATTTTAAGATAATTATATTTCAATTATTTTCTTACCTTCCATGCACATAAAATTGATAACGTCGCTCATGCGTACGTGTGAATTATCACCTCCACGAACTGATGTGAATAATTTTTCTTCACCACATCACTTGTATAATATATATAAGTATAAATTAATGATTATTATGATGTTAATAATATTATTATAATTCTATAAAGTTAAAATAATAATTACCTTATTTTTATAATGATCAATTATAAATGGAAAACATTACTCATGCGTTCGTAAAACCTATCATCCATAGGATTATAACGTTGTCCATTTTTCTAACCACAATTAATGGTTTGATTTATAAATTATAATTAATGTATAGAAGTTATTCTTATGTCATTAATACTATTTTGGATATGTTGTAATTATGACCACATGGACAATTTACTTCATAAATAAGTTCATTCTCGACTCAAGTACTGAATAACGACAAAATGCCTGATATGAACTTAAATAATTATGTAATTTCTATAACACGATAATAAGTTTTAAAAAAAGGAATAATAAACAATAAAAAGGTTGTCAATAAAATATAAACTAACCAAAGTTTATTATTCTGGAATATAATGATTGTACAGGATGAGTTTGACTCAAGGTAAGGTACTTTTTAAATCAAAACCTCAGTTTAATATTTTGATGATTTATTCTTATAAATATTTCTATTTAATGTCCATGATATAAAAAATTGTTTTAAGGATTTATTTATATGGAAATGAATGTTTTAAAATTTAAATTCCTTTCAAAAAAGTTAAATTTTTGTGGGACACTTTGATTCAAAAATATTCTTTTTAAATGTTTTAATTGTGTTTTAAAAATGGATTGATTTTGCCAATATCATGAAATGATATATTGTTATTGCAATGTGGAAATGTTATTTTTAATTTATTATTATCAATGTGTTTTGATTATGTTATGATTCTTGGTAATTGCTTATGTGAACGGGTGGTTTTGTGGGTGAACCCATGATAGCTCTCTAATATATTGGATAATGAGACAGAGTTAAAAATTTGGATTTCTCTTAATAGATTTATGGAATATACTATGATGGGTATTCCAAATGTAACCATGAAATTTACTTCCTTTGAAGCTATTAAATATACAATGCAAGAAGGATATGAATGCCACAATTTACCTTTATAATTTATGATTTCTAAGATGTATTTTAGAATCTTATGGTTTCTTGAGGTATGTTAAGGGTTTATGTTTTATGGGTGTAAAATATATATATTTTTTAAAATGTTTTCATGGATTTTAAATATTCAATTATTAATGGTTTAATTCTTTATTTTATATCTATTATTGAGATTTTTATGCTCATCCAATGTTTTTAAAATATTTTTAATGGATATAAGGATGGGTAAGAGAAAGGAAGAAGTCATGAAAATTTTTATCAAGAAAATAAATCATTTTTATTTTTAAAAAGATTTATATTTTGGAAGAAATGGATACTATTTTAGCTGAATCCACATAGTATAAATTTCAGTTGTTATGTAATATTTATAGCCTAAATTTAAAAAATATTAAACCTAAAAAGATCCTTAAGGAGAAAGAATGTAATTTATTTATTTAAACTCAATATTATGTAGTGTTTAAGGTTAGGGGCTTATAGTCGGTATCTGATGTCAATTTAGATTAATTTATAGGTTAGGTTATTATTTAAGTATAACAATCAAGTTTTATATGACCAAAATGGTTAAAATATTATAAATAGTCATAGTTATTTTAGATAAATTTAATGAGTTTGAGATAACATGGGTAAATATATCTTAGTTTTTATCTTCTTCATAAGATATTATATGATGATATTATTGATATAATCACACTAACCTTTTTGTTTTTAGTAAATGGATAGATTTAGTAGGAACCAAAGTAACATTTCATGTGAAAAAAAATGTGGTGGTTCTCTGAATAAGAAACCAAATGAAATGGGATCTATATTGAGAACTCTTGTGGTTATTCTAGGACAACTATCCTGAGTCATGACTGACTACTTGAACCTTGGTTATTTTTTTAAGGAATTATATATGAGAGAAAGGAATACATATAGAAGTTTTAGGTAATAATAATAATGTTAAGTATATTCAATGAAATATGTTTCAAGGATGTGGAAATAAACACCAGGTAAAATGTTTTAAAGGGACAAGAAGATTTTATAGATGTTATAATGAAGGTCCTAAAGCAATAAACTACCATAGAAGAAGGAATAATTTAGTTGACTTCATGAAAGGGAAATAAGTTATTTCTGTGTTATCAATTGAATGTTTTCAATGTGGGGAGTTTGGTCATTATTCAAATCAATGTCCTGTGAAGAGGGTTTGTGACTAGGATCAAGTTGATCATGAAAATATAAATTTAGTAATACCTAATTCCATTATAATATAAGAAGAAGAATAAAAAAACGACCTATAAGGTATGGATTATTTCTTGTTCCATGTTTTGTCATTGTTGAATCTTAAGACATGATTCATGTTTTTTTATAAGTAATAAGTATTAGTGAATAAGAAATAATGGTTAAGGGACCATGAAGAAACGTGTATAATTAAGATATGTGTATTTTAGTAATTTTAGAGATATGCTAGATCAGTGGATAATGAAAAATTTAAAAGTATTAATGAACTTTTGATGATGGGATTACTGCAGAATACGTTTTTATAGTATTTTAACTCTGAAGTTTGTTATCTGAAAAAATTATTCAATGATGAATTATATTATCTTTTTGTGGATATAAATTTGGATAACATTTCAGGTTTATATATTTTGGAATTAATTATGGGTTATTAATTTTTGAATGTAAAATGAAAGGCATGAGATAAAAATTGAGGTTAAAACATGTTATGGTTATTTTTTAAGACTTTATCATATTTTTATAATTTTTTGTGAATAATACAGTTTTTAAAAAAGGAAAACACATAGACCATTTGACAACCAATTTCATCAAACAAGGTTTTTAGAATCGAACCGACAACCAAATTGAGACAAATCTTTATCACCAACCACTGGCCTACGTGAAGTCCCTTGTTAGTATGAATTATTGTTTTTCGTTAAATCATTTTAAGGATTAGGAATAATTTTATTTGGTATATATATATATTTTATCAAATAGATATATGTGGGACTGTAAAATTATTTAGAGATTATTTGATAAATTTTATTTTGGAGGACGTTCACTATTTTTTGGAACATTATTTGATTAAGGTAAATAAAATACAATGGTATTTTAATTAAAGAGTAATGGTTTAACTTTTTTTTTGATGAATCTATGATTTTAATTGTAGAGAGATTTTGATTTAGGATATTTATGGAAAGTATTTACCAATCATGGATAATATGTGAATAGTTTAATTATTTTTTGGTATGAGATTTTAAGAGCGGTTGATGTTATTTGGAGAAAATGTTAAAATTTATCTTAGAAGATTATGTGATCAAATTCATTTGAGTTTTTCATTTCAATTTTAGTTTGGATTATTTTTAGGAAATTTATGGACAATTATTTTTTGAATAGTATATGCTAAACATTGGGTATTACTATTGAATTTTGGAGATTAAAAGTATTCCCTTTGCTTATAAATGATTATTGTTTTTGGGAGAATTATATGATCTTGTACGAAAATTTTTGGTTTTTGGTTAATGTTTAAAGGCATAAGATATATATATATATATTACATTTTGTGGTTGATGTGAGTTTTTAAATGTTGACTATAGTGCTTTAGTGGTGAAAAAATCATCTTAAAAACACATTGTTTGGAGAAAAAGGAATGTTTGTAGTTGAATTTGATTAATGGATGAAAATCTATTTGTTAAGTAAGTATATATCCTTATGTTATTATTCTATGTAGTAAAATAATTCCTCAAATTTATGAAAATGATCTTAGAACAAGAATTTTTTTGTTTTAATTTTTCTACTATGAAGTCAAATACCATTTAACTAATCCCAAATTTATGGTTTTGTGATTATCAACTTTTTTCTGACAATTTTTTCTATCACTCTCCATCATAACCTGATGGTTAATTTTTCTTCTATATCCATGTTTTCCTATATGGAATCATTATATGTGTTGTCTTAGTTTACCTTATTACTACCCTTTATTTATTTTAAAGTGGAAGTTTTGTTGACTCTTTTTTTGATTTGGTATTCTAATAAAGGTATTTTGAAAATTCATAACTTTTTTATTGACCCTAAATTAAAATTATGAGGATTGAATTTATAAAATGGGGGAGAATCTGACATCCCAGGTAATTATAGAATAATATGTTTTCATATCTATTAATATTTATGAATTAGATATTAATTTTAATTTAAATGGGAAGCTATGTGTGATATTGTACTGGAAACACAATAATGGGTTTCTCCAAAATATTATATTGTGCACAAGAGTAAGATATACTGAAAAATAATACATTATTATTATTATTATAAATGTTAGTTTGCACCTAGACGTTATACTATAGGGAATGAACAAAACTACCCATATTATATTTACACATGTTTATTATATGTTTTTACATTCTTATAAGAAATTTTAGAGGATTAAAATTAGACTAAATTTAATTTAATGTTTAAAACACTCTAATATTTTTAAAAGGTAGTTTCTTCACCTTTTGATGAAAAACCATTTTTAAATATACTTTTTTTCTATGCCATATGTTTTATTTTACAAAATAAATTTTTATTTAGAAATTGTGCATCCAAATTCAATTTTTTTGAATTTTTTGTATTTTTTTTGAAAAAAATCATTTTTTTAATGAATAGTGAAGAATACCACATTTTAATTCAAAACTTTCTTTTTGTCTAATTTAATTATATAGTTATATTTTTATGTTAATGGGTTTTAAAGTATAATTATATAATGTTTTTATCATTTAATGCAATGTTGTTCATTAGAAGTGATTTTACATTGAAATTTAAAAAAATTAAAGTCAATATTTTGACGGCTTTTACTTTTAAAAAAACTTGTTTTCTCGTTTTGACAACAGGGGTTAATTTTAAATTGATTAATACAACTTATGTGTTTTTAATTCATAAAATTGGATTCCATATTTTGGAATCGTATGGTCCAAATTTTGTAAAAATGACCTTTTTATTTTTTGGTCATTATGAATAGTGATTTAGTAATTATTTTAATTACCACGGTTATGGGAAAATCAGGTAAATAAAGGTAAAAATAATATTATAATAATATAAAACTTCACTAAAACTTGTCATAATTTAATTGGATGATTTTATCACAACCATGATAATCATGGGGTTGATTTTAGGACCACTAGGAGCCACTTAGATGACTATAATGCATTTATAATATTATATTCAATGAATAGTTATTTTTGTTACACTTGTTTTTTTAAAAAAGTAAAGTATTTTAATATGGATTTATACATGGGATATTTTAAATATAAATAGACTTTATAAATATTAATATATTACCTACATCGTGTTAGTTTATTTATATTTCTTAGAAAATAAATAAATAAATTTAATTATGACACAATGGTGATGCTATAATAGATTTATTAATTAAATAATCAAATAAATGATAATATAAATTTTAAAAAAAATGTAATTGGATATAATTTTTGTCATACAAAAAATTTATAGGTGAATATGACATCTTATAAGTCTATTCAAGATTTTTGTGATGTTATATCTCTTTTTAGATTTTATTTAAATCCAATGAATTCAATAGTGTAAAAAAGACATAATTTATATTTTAAAAGCATAATAATTTATTAAATTAATTAAAAATAGTAAAAAAATTAAAAAAAAAATTAACAATGATATACTCAAAAAGTTAAATATGTGTCCAATTATGGGAAATTGACCCTATATAAGTAAAATTTATGGCATCTTAATATTTTAAATGTTTTTACCACAATTAAAATTAAAATAGAATAACTAATGGAAAACTGAAAAGATAATGTTTAAAATAAAATCAATACAAGTATAAAATTTATTATATCAGATTATGTAGAATTATCCTCATAATATCTTCAACATATCTCAATTTGGATATATTTGGATTAATAAATTAATTTATATTAACTTAATATTTTAAGAGTTTCCAAGGGTACCCCTCCCCTCTCCTATAAAAAGTCACCCACTCTACACAAATACTCAGACTTCAAGAACCATTCGTTTTGGCCAATATCTAGCCAAAAACGTTCCTAGAATCCCTCACCACATTCGTGTTGCCTTAGTTTAGACATAACACCCTTCTTAGAGGTGTTAAGGTGATCTTCAAAGGTGATCAATAGAAGAAGAGGTATCATTTTTTTGTGTTTCTATTTTATTTCTTCTTCAAATTCCTTTAAATATTCTTCTTATAAGATGAAATAATAACTCCAGAATCCTATATATACTGATATTTTATTGTCATCACCTAAATCTATCTCCAATTTCATCAAATAGGTAATGAACATTTCGATCATGTGTGTAGAAGATTACTGCCACACGAACCTATATAGTTCATTTTTCATTACCATCTATCAAGAATCATTATAATTACTGAGTAAATGTTTATACATGATATTAATGAAATATTTATAATTTCTAAGTAATTATATTTAAATTATTATACTACCTTCCATTCACATAAAATCAATAATTTTGTTCGTGTGTACATGTGAACTATCACCGCCACGAAGCGATGTGAATCGTTTATAATAGACACATCACTTGTATACTATTTATAGGTATATTTAAATAATTATTATGAAATTAATAATATTATTTTAATTATTTAAATAAAAAATAATAATTACATTATTTCTATAATGGTCAACTAAAAATGGAAAACGCTACTCATGGGTACGTACGACCTACCATCTCAATGATTATAACGTTGTTCATTTTTCATAATCATAATTAATGGTTTGATTTAAAATGTTTTATTAATGTATAAAAGTGATAATTATATCATTAATACAATTCTGTATATGTTGGACTTATAACCACAGTAAATTTTACATTATAAACAAGTTCATTTTTGACTCAATTATTGAATAACGACAAAACATCTGACATGAACATAAATAATTATGTAATTTTTATAACCAGGTAATAAGTTCTAAAAATGGAATAATAAAGTTGAAAAGGCTCCAAATAATTTATAAATTATCATAATTTTATTATTAATAAATATAACGATTGTATGTGACGAGTCAGACTCAAGGTAAAGGACTTTTTAACTCAAAACCTCATTTTAATGTTTTGATGATTTATTCTTATAAATATTTCTATTTAATGTACATGTTTTCAAAATGGTTTTAAAGATTTATTTTTTGGAAATTAATGTTTTAAAATTTTAATTCCTTTCAAACAATTAAAGTGTTATGGGACACTTTGATTCAAAAATCCTTATTTTAAATATTTTAATTGTGTTTTAAAAAGGATTTTTTATGTCAAAATCTTGAAATTATATCTTATTATTAAAATGTGGAAAACTTATTTTTACTCTATTATTGTCAATGTGTCATGATTATGTTATTTTTCTTATGCATTTCTTATGTATATGGGTGGTTCCATGATATCCTGATGTCGGATGAGCCTATGATAGCTCTCCAATGTAGTGGGTAATGAGACGGAGTTAAAAAGTTGGGTTTCTCATAAGAGATTTAGGGAATATACTATGATGGGTTTTCCAAATGTAACCGGGAAGGTAACTCCATATTTAGTTGTGAATGCTATAATTTAAGTTTGATATATATTCCAAAAGTTACCATTATGATTTATGATTGCTAATAAGTTTTACAAAAATCTTATGGTTTCATGAGGTATGTTAAATAGTTAATGTTTTGTGGGAATAAAATTTGATTTTTTGTGGAAAAAATTTCATGATTTTAAATATTCATGGATTAATGGTTTCATTTATTATTTTATACCCCTTACTATGACTTTTATTCTCATCACAATTTTTTAAAATGTTTTTTATGGTATATGTATGGATAAGATAGAAGAAGAAGTCAAGAAGAATTTTATCAAGAAAATGAATCATATGTATTTGGAAAAGGTTTTATATTTTTTAAGAAAGGAATACGGTTTCAGTTGTATCCACTTTGTATAAATTTGAGTTGTTATGTTACAGTTATGGCCTAATTATCTAAAAATATAATCCTGGAAGGATCCTCAATGTTAAAGAAAGTAAATTCTTGATTAAAAATCAAGATTATGTAATATTTACGGCAAGGGCCTTATACGTCAACTGGACCTCTTCTTTTTCTTGTTTTCGTGGGATATGTGATCATAAAAATACTCTATTTCAACATTTTCATCACATTAAATTGGTTTCTCTTAGTTTTTTAACTCATGATAATACAATTCACTTCAATATCTTATCTTTGACCCTAAGTAAAACCAATTTATGTTGCTGTCAAGATCCTAGATAAAATCTGGAAGATAGCTAGCCAACATTGTGATGTATGCTTCATATGAAACTATGTAATTTTCATCATTTTTCCTCATTTTTTATCATTTCTAATTTTTTTTTTCAAATCTGAGTTGTAAGAAATTAATGAAATATTTCTGAAGGAAAATATATTTGAGTGTTTCATATTCCATGGAATCAAAATCACATTTCTATATGGTATCCTTAACCCAAGACCATTATTGATCGACTTATCTATAAAAAAATAAAAAAAATGGGTTACCTTTTGATATTCCAAAGATCCCATGACATCAAATAACTTTTCCAGATCCTTTGATTCATCCTTTGGATAACCATATCATGTTGATTATTTGAAATTATATCTTCCACTTGATTCCTTCCCACCATAAATTACATATATCACTTCTGGAAAACCTTTTTGAAGAGACATAATTTACACAAAGAAACTTGGTAATATTCAAATTCTATAAAATTTTAACTTTAAAATAAGGGAAAATATTTCAAGGGGATGTTTTTTAATATTACCTTAACCTCTAAAGTTATCTAAACTGGCCTTTGATACCAACTATAAGAAACCTACCTTAATCCTTACATAATCAAGATTTTTAGTCAAGATATTACTTTCTTTCACATTGATGATCATTTTAGGTTTAGAGTTTTATATAATTAATCCATAACACATACATAACAACACCATAAAATAAAAATTGGAATCTTTCAATTAGTATTTATTTTTTCTATAATATAAAACAATTAAAATAAAGCATTATCTCTTTAATGAAAACTCATTATAACTTCCAACATTAATTCTTCCAATCCCTTACTCATCCTTTAATCATGTCAAAAATATTTCAAGAACATGGGATGAGCATTAAAATATTAGTAATGGATATAAAATGAAGGAAACATTTATCCCATTGATAAACATTAAAACCATTGAAAACATTATCATAAAGTAATAATTTTCACCCTTAAGAATTATTAAATACTCTCTCTTGAAAATAAACTAATTACTTACCATTTTTATAATCACATTACTACCATAAAAGTCATAGAAAGAATAGATAACACATAAAAGTATATTGGGACATCATTGAACATTTTATTATTACAAATTGAATAACCATGAAGTTGAATTACATACATGTCACTCTTACAAATGTAATAACCATACCATCGACTTCCATACCCAATGCATTGGAGGGCTATCAAAGACCATCCAGATATTGGTTTATCACGAAACCACCCATCATTGGTTTATGATGTAACCACTTATCAAATGTCCAAATACCATTATATAATAATAAAACATAAAATATTTCAAATTTCAATATTTCACTCATAAAATATCATTTTTACTCATAATAAAATATTTTAACTTATTGAAATAGTCAACCCATTTTTAAAACCCATTTTCAAAAACAAAATACAATTTTATTTTGAAAAATAATTTTCAATACCAAAATAACCAAAAAGATAAATATTTTTTTAAGGAAACATGAAATATTATAAAGGAATCTAAAAATAAAACAACAGACATAGTGGTAGAATAGTCATTGTCGTCATGTGCATTAAGAATTGAACATTCCTTTTGTCACTTTTCAAAAAATTCTAAATAAAACACATAAAAATATTTCTTTTTGGAAAAATATTTGAATGAAATTTAAAATAGATATAACATTTTCCTTTATAAAACTTTTATATAAATAAACATATAAAATAATATCATAGTGGAAAATATTTTTAAGTTAAATATTTAAAAATTTTAGAAATATATTTTTAAATCAAAGTGTCCCATACAAATTTAAAATAATTAAATGAATATCCCAATGAATTAATAAAATTTAGAAATCATTAAATAACATGATAATAAATAAATTCATGATAATATATTCCAAATTGGATTTATATACTCATAAAAAAATAAAGGTACATAACATTAATAATTATCTTAATGAAAGGAAATTGATATAAAGTGCCGTACCTTGAGTATGACTTGTCATATGTGTCTCTAACTTCTATATTAATAAAATTATGTTAAATTATTACTTTTTTTAGAACCTTTTTTATTTTTTATTTAATTTTATTTCACTTATTACACTATTATGTAAAACTAGAAAAACAATTTTTTTATGTTGAGCGTTTTGACCATGTTTTGTTTATGTTTCAAAAATAAACTTGGTAGGTAAAAACTTGTTAAAGGGGTCATTATTATAAAATATCTAGAATAATTATAATAATAAAATAATTATAATTTTTATACATAAATTATAATTTTAAAACCAATCATGAATTATGGGTATGCAAAATTAACCAATGTTACAATCATGGAGATGATAGGTCGTATGTATGCATGAGTAGTGTTCACATTGTTCAATTATCGTTATGGAAAGAAGGTAAGTAATGTTATTATTTTTATAATGATAATTATATCATAAATTTGATTATATTTAATTATATTTACATATACATATCATTCTTTTGTTGTAAAAGGAATCACATCGCTTCGAGGAGGTGGTAGTTCTCAAGTCCATGAACGATGTTAAGAATTTTTTGGTGTGGTAAAAGGGTAATAAAAAAGTATATATTATATTTCCATATTATTAAATATATAATTAATATAATATAAATTTTGTGTATGTTACATATTTTTATTATGCACATCATTAATTCGTTCCATGTAATGTGTGAATGTATCTTATCCCTTTGAGGAGGGGGCAGTCCGCATGCCCACAAATGATGTTATCATATTCCTACAAAATGGAAAGCATGAAGGTAAATTTTAAATAAATATTAAAAAATATTAAAAAATAATAAATACTATATATATCATATAAAAATTTTAATTCCATCATAATTTGCAACCATGATAGATGGTAAAGGAAAAATGAATGAATTCGTTTTGTGAGGCAATAGTCCACCGTACACATGAACAGTTATTTCATTACCCATTTGATGTAAGTGTGTATTGATGTAGGTAGAACCCTTGACATAAAAAAATATAAGTATATTGGATATACTGATTTCATTATATAATCATTATATAAATATAAATTAAGTTACTAGAGTGGGAAACAAAATAAAAAATTCATAGTAATGAATGTTACCTCTTCTTTAGGTCACTCGTTTTGGTTAACGCCAATGGAATTACTTTTTTGGATTTCTGTCCAAAGTGTGGCTTCTAGTATTTGTGGATTTATTTGGGAGCTTATTTGGGCTGGTTTTGGATGATCTAAAAGGATTTATTGGTGTGAATAATTGGGGAGCTGAGTGCATTTTTATAGTGGAGGGGGAGGGGCTCTAGTAAATATAAAAAGGTAAACATTATTAAAAGGTCTCCCTTACATCATGTGCCTCTAATAATGAACCAAATTAGAGAAAATAAGGAATAAGGTATAATTATTTATACAAAATGGGTTTTTTAAAAGTTCCTAGGTAATTTTTTCACTTAATATTAATGTTAACCACTAAGTAAATATTATTTTTACATTAGTCACTATAGTTATTTTTAATTGATATCACTTTTATTTTAAGTAAATTAATAAGATAAATTTCTATAAATTATAAATTATATTGATTCCAAATATTGAATCCATTTTTCCTTATTCTTAATGTATAATTTTTATATATTAATTTAAAATTATTCCCACAGAATAAATGACAATGCGGGTGTTTAAAGTAAACATTCCAAATTTTGAACTGTTTTTATATCAAATTTCAATGGTAAATTGATTTCAATTACCTAAATCGGATTTATTTATAAATTTTTTAACAAATTATACTTTAAAATCTATTTAATATATAATTTATCTATATAAATAAGTTATAAGAAAAATTAGTTATCAATTAAAATTCAATTGTTTAGAACATTCATCTTAATATAAAAATTATCAACAAAAGACTAAATAACAAATCAATGTAAATTTTTATATTATTCTTTCAAAAATGATGTTTTTTAAAAAAAAATATCCCAATTTAGTACTGAAAAATTATTCTATTAAAAGGTGTAAAAACATCCATATTAAATAATATTATTAATAGTATATATTTTCTCAGTATATTTCAGTCTTATGTCTAATGAATGTCTTAGAAGAAGCTCATTGTTTCATGTTGTAATTCATAAATATAAAAAACATATTATTTCATTATCTGGGATGTTACACACAATTAATGTTTCTAATAACTTAAATTTAGTTATTAATGAAAATAGAAGACTTAAAAAAAGTAGATGAGGTTAAAGGTAAATCTTATAAAGTTGGTGAATAGAATGATCTATATAATTATTTCTCTTCTATTCACAAACAATCGCAATGTACTTCTTCTTCTTCTAATAATTCACATTAATAAGTTAATATATTTTAAAATTAGTCTTCCAATAAGAATGAATGGAATTAATCAAGGCATTATATCCCTAGAAAATTTCACCCATATTTTGTAATAATATAACAACAACGAACTGTATAGTAGTATTACTATCAGTCTAAAAGATTATGATTCAGATGTCACTGCTGGGGTTGTGGGGTATTTAGGCACAAATTATACTTATGTTAGTAGAACATGTATTTACGAAGAAAATGTCTTAATAAATGGGGTGTTGTAATGATAATTGAAGAACAAAATTTCCTAGAATGTATGATGAGGAAGAAAAAACGGTTTAGAATTTGAATAATGTTAACACAATAAGTGAGACAAAAGTTATTTCTCATTATTGATAAATGTGGAATGAATAACCTTGGAAAATGATTTAAGGGAATGGGAGTATGTTATAAGTGTAGAGAAAAAGAACACCATGTATGCGACTACAAGGGTAAAAAAAGGTTTCAAATGTACAATGCTTCATCTGCAAGGCGTTTGGACACTACGCGAACAAATGTCCCATTCATTAGACTATGCTGCAAATGATGCTATTAGATAATAATCAAGTTATGATACTACCATAGATGAAGAGGATTGACTAGTGTTCTTATGTAGTTATTTTGGAATTATTTTATTGTAGTTATGTATCAATGATGTACTGGAAATAAATAAGGATTGTACTATAGTAATATTTCATTGAGGATTTGAGATTTTATGGTACTAAGAAAAGTGACTCTACAACAAGTTAAACTTTCTGGAAATTACATGGTTGAAGGAAAGATAAACCTTAATATGATCCTAATATTTAGGTACTAATTTTGGAAAAATATATGGTTGATTTGGGTAAATTATATTGGATATTATTGACTACCATGAAACTAATTAATGATTTGTATATCCCATCATTGTTGGAATTTACAACATTTTTGGATGGAGGAATTATATCCAGTATTATATAAGGAATAAGGGATCATGAATGTAATCAATAAGGTTTTATGGTAATTTAGGATGTTTCGATGTTTTAAAATAATACATGATTAAGGTATTCATATGTTATTATGTGGTAAAAATGATCTACATTATGTTTACCTTCCACATAAATTTTGGACTGAGAGTTTGGACAGAAGTATTTTGGATAAGTATAAAGGTTGGAATGGATTATATTTTACATTGGATACTATTTGTTATGGTTATTTTTAGATATTTATAAAAAGGAAAACATGAAGACCATGTGGAAACCCGTTACGTCGGACAAAGCTGCGGGAATCGAACCCACAACCATAGTGCGATTGGGATTTATCACCTACCACGGGACTATGTGATGTCCCTAGATTGTATAATGTGGTTTCTTTTTTTAATGGGCCTGATATGTGAATTATACATTCTTTATATTTGGAACCCTATACGATTAGGATAAATAGAGTATTTTTGAGTTGTATTATGTTTTGTAGTGAAAGATGGTTTGTGGTAGAAATTTATTAATGGATAAAACTCTAATTATAAAGTAAGTATATCTCCTTATGATCTTATCCAATCTCATAAATAAATTCCTCAACATTATGAAAAGAAACTTAGAACAAGAATGTTGTCCTAGATGGTACCTTAGATCATCTCAAATTTATGGCTTTGGGATTATTGGCCTTTTCGTATCCATGTTCTCTACCACTCTCCATAAAATATTGATGGTTAGATTTCTCTTCCATATCCATATTTTCTTAAATGAAACCCTAGTATTTGTTATTTTAGGTAACCTTCATACTTACCAATCTTTATTTTAAATAGAGGCCTCATTAATCCATTTTTGGATGTGGGATTTCAACTAAGATATTTTGAAATGTCAACCCCAAGTTTCCAATACCAAGCATAAATTGCGAGGATGAAATTTATTGAAGGAGGGGAGAATGTAACACCCGAAGCATCCATGGTATGTTTCTCTTTGAATAATACAGTAGTGTGTGTTGTACGCATCTTCGAGTTCTAACACACACCACAACCAATCAAACTAGCCGTTATGAATCGTAATACCCACTTTTTGAAATTTTATAAATTTTGTCTTTCAAAATGGACTTAATTTTTTGGATTTGGAATATCGAAATTAGCATAGGGTGAATTTTTAGTATTTTTTTGAAAACATTCAATTTTTTATGAATAGTGAAAAAACACTGAGTTATTGGTTAAAACCGAATTTTTATTTAAATAATTATTTATTTTATTTAAATTTATTTTAGGTAAAAATAGATACGTAATACCTATATGTGATCAATGTAATTCATTGCAGTCAGTTTATAATAATTTTAGACATATAAAAATTTTATTGAACTTTTCACCGTCTTCTACCCATCTCTTTGGAGAATTTGCAAATTCACATAAAACATAATTTTACCGCTTCTGTGAGTGGAATTTCAAAAATCTGAGAGACATGGTTAATATCAAGTAGTAAAATGTGGTTCAGTGAGATGGAAATAATTTTTGGTGAATAGTAACTTTTTACTTTTATTTACCACAATTAAAAGTAAATAGGATAATTAAGAGTAAAAATGATATTAATATTACCCTAAAACATGTCCTAATCAAATTGGATGAGTGTATATCGACCAAAAACAACCTTAGGAATAAAATATTATAATTTAGGTCCACTTGGATTAGATTAGGACATTTATTATTATTTAATTCAAAGAAGAGTTAAAATAGTTAAAATCAACGTTTAACAACTAAAAAATTTTTAATATAGGGTTATAAATAAGATAAATTCGATTATAAATATTAATTAGAAATATAGAAAGATCTAATACATAATTTTATTTTATTTATAATTTTTAGACATTAAATAATTTAATTTATTTATGACACAATGGTGATGTAGTAATTACATAATTAATAAAATATTAAAATAATTGATAATATAAATACCCAAATAAATGTAATTTGAGACTTTTTATGAATTACACTAATTTTATATGTTAATATGACATTATAGTATTCATATAATTATTATTTTTCTAAGTAATCATGTTGTTAAGATTTTCACAAAAATAAAATACCAAATAGTGTCAAAATTGACATAAAAGAGTTTTTAAAACAAATATTATTTTATTAATTGATATTGAATTCCTAAAAATATAAGGTTCGTCCAAAAGACTTATATTATGATAGTTTTATCATTAATGGACCACTTGGGGGTCTCTTGGATGTATATAGTATGTTTATTAACTATATAATATAAAAATACAATGAGACATGGTAAATGTCAAACTATTTAACTAAGAGTTAAATATAAATGATAAGGTTAATATGGTGACCCAACCTGTCTAAAATCTATTGGTTTAAAGGATTTTGACCCCTCCCCACATTATACATTGAATAATCCACTTTGGATCCATTATAAACCGAATATGAATTTATTATAAAATAATACTTTAAGTTTTTTCTAAATATCCCCTCCTCCCCCTTATAAAAGGACACCACTTCTAACCAATTATTCACACCTTCAAAGACTTTTGGTTAGGCCAACCTCTCACAAAATATTATCTCAACATTCCTAACTTCAACCTATAGGCCTTAGTTTGATCATAAATCCAACCTAAGGAGTCCTTTTGATCAAATCAAAAAGAATAACCCGAAGAAGAGGTAATGATTTCACCACCCTCTTTCAAGTTCCTTTCTGCTTCCACTTCATTTTTCTTTGTTGTTTCCATTCTAAAATAATGACTCTAGTATCTTATATATAATTTTATGTTATTAGAATTATGTTACAACCAAAATCATTATTCTATCCACCCTTTGAATGACATGTCACCATACATGCGTACGTACGGCTTACTGTCTCCACGTCGTGGTTTAATTGTTATTCAAATACAATATTATTTTGATGGGTTTAATAGTGATGTTTATTTGATGTAAATAATAAATATAACATGATAAGTATTCTGTATATATGATATAAAATCCAATTATATATTATTTTAACATCAAAAGAATGATATTGTTCTCGGGCGTACGTACCGATTACCGTCTCCACGACGTGATGAGATTCATTTCCAAGTTCATCATTCATCGACGATTATAAAAACATATATTACTAATAAGTATGTAATATATGAAATAATAATGCTACTGCAGATTGATATATTTATATATATAATTATTTATGTACTTACATATATCTTATTCACTTACTTCCGTTCAATACTGTATGAAAACGGAAACATCGTTTATGCGTACGTACGGACTACCGTCTCCATAAACGGTGTTTCCCATTTGATATATATATATCTATTACACATACTTATATTCTAAATATATATGATATATAGATAATTTTTTATATTCTTGAAGTATTTAAATCATTATCTAAGTGATACAATCAAGAGTAACACGTTAAAACACGTAGGATAAAGAAAGCGATTATTACCCGAAATATTAATATAACATGAAAATTATTATTAAATGGGTAGTATAAAGTCAAAAATAAATAATCTATGATATTATAAATATTAATATGGTTCTGTTATAATTTAATAACGTAATATAGTCTTCATACAGAAGGTTAAACATATCCTCGACTAAAGGAAAGTGCAAGGTAAGGGGTTTTCATCTCACTCCTTATTCCTGTGAGATTCATGAAATATTGACACTATTACCTTTTGTTTGGTGAATTTACTGCCCATAATTGTATTATTTGTGTAATAAAATTTAATTTATGTGTATTTAAATATTCATTGTATGATACCTATTTCATGGGTTGTATGTTTTGTAAGTTACCAAATTGGTAAGGATTAATTTCACAATCTCTTTATTATCTGGGGTTGTTTATTCGTAATTATATACTGGGACATCTTTATCAGCCACATCCATGTTTCTTAAAAATGTCATTCAAAACATTTTTACTATTTAATAGACAATTATTTAATGTCATTTATACTCTTATTTGACCTTATACATTTTTGAAAGGAATATTTTCGTTGTTTTCCAAAAAAGTTACTTTTTGACCTTTTAGGAAAAAAAACTAAGGTAAGAATGTTTTTTTAACTTATACAGAAGGTGTGGTTATTCTCTGACGTTGTTACACCTTTGAAGATTCCCTTACACTCTTATAAGGATATTTTCAAAATAAATGTTTTCTTTTATAATTTTGTGATTTTTAAATGATTTCAAAAAAAAGAGTGAGATATTTCTCTCAAATATATGAAAATCCAGTGCAAATGTATACGTATTTAACACAAGCTTAAAAATGTTTTCAGAAAACCCGACTCTTGAGTGTGGTAGATGGGAATGGATTGGGCATGGACCCATCATGGCCTTTAATTAGTCGAGCAGTATCAGAATTGTTTATTTTTTTTCAGAAGCTTGCATAATGTTTTCAGAAAAACACTTGAGTATATTTGAGCAATTTTAAATGTAAGTATCTTATAAAAAAATTGCATTGGTAGGTCTCTTGAGACAAACTAGTGTCTTGGAATGAGGCTTTGACAAAATCTTATTTGTAGTCCTGGAACTAGGTCTTGGCTATGTGGTTATGATAGTCTGGAATTATGCATTCAATCGTTATGAAAGTGGTTATTGATATTTAATTTGATTATTCGATTAGTATAATATCTATGTGAATAATTAAATGGAATTATTTCATTTTAATTTTTCCATATTATGCTGAAGTTAAAGTCTAAAAGGATTTTTTTTAGTTTTATACATTTCCTTAAATGTTTATGCTTATTTTTGAAAGTTTCTACTATATTGCTTACCCTTACTGAGCACCAGAGCTCACCCCTTTCTATGTTTTATTTTTTCCCAGGATTCCAAGAAGTGTATTGTGATTGATATACAGGGTTAATATAAGGTAATAATGGAATTCATAAATGATTATTTATGTTGTTTTGTATGTTATAAAGTGTAATGTAACATTCTTGTATGTAATCTACTTTCCAAGACTGCTAAACCGATCAGTCCTTCGGGACTTGATTCCCTGTAATCATGCCAATGTATTAAAATAATTCACAGACTCTGGGTAACTGGGGTTGGGGCATTACAAAGTATATTTTTAAGTAATATTACATGTTTTCACACTTTTTTACATAAAATAATTGATATTATTTTTTAAATAAAATCTTATTTCATCTATCTCTTTAGTTGAAAATATTTTTCGTTTAAAGACATGTTTTTGAAAAATGTTTTGAAAAATATTTTTAACCTTTTCAATGTGATTTATTCAATAATTTTTTCCCAATTCAATATTTTTACATTATTATTTGAAATGAATAATTATTTTATTTTCAAAATAATTCACATTAGGTTTTTACTAAAAAATTTAAGGGAATATTTATTTTAACATGTACAGCATGAATCGAATTTACAGTAATCATGACCACTAAATATTCTAAAACAACTTTTATATGTTTTAAAGATTACTTTCAAAGAAATTTATTTTCAAAATTTTCAATGACCTTTTACTTTTAAAAAATTATTTTCAAAAGGAAAAGGATACATTCTTCAAGAATATCTTTAAATTTTTTTGTATGGTATTTCTATTCATCAACAACTACAATACTCTAATGGGTATATGTTGTATTGAAAACATCATTATTCTTTCTCTATGTGGATTAAAATTATTCCAAAGAGATTGTTGTGAAACCCATTTCTTTTCCAAGGGTTAATCATATTTCAAATAAATTGTTATGGAACCTATTTATTTTCCATAGTCCATTCATGTTTCTAAGAGATTATAATGGAACCCATTTAGTTTCCACAGGTTAACCATGTTTCAAAAAGATTTTTATGGAACTAATTTCTCTTTGATGGGTTATCCACGATTCAAATATACTAACATGAAACCTAATTGTTTTACATGGGTAAATCATGTTATTAAAGGAATAACTATTTTTCAGTGATCTTTATGATGAAATCACTTTGTACTTTATTCATATTGAGGTTCTTAGACAATATATATGATGGGTGCACCCATATAACATTGGGTGAGCCCATTATAGATTATATGACTAGTAAACCCAGAGAGAACTGTGTGGTCCCATTATAGATTATATGATGGGAGCACCTATATAGAGCCAGATGAGCTCGTAATATATTATATGATAGATGTTCCAAGATATCACGGGGTGAGACCGTTATATATTATATGATGGGTGTTCCCAGATAGTGTCGGGTGAGCCTGATATATATTAAATAATTGGTGTGCCTATATATCTCTTCAATTCCTTGGGTAATGATAATTTCATCAGGAAAATTATATTGTATTTAAGAACCCAGTTTTTGCTGCGAAACACTTTGGAATATTCTTGATGTTATTCCAGAGCAGTGCCTTCAGACAATACGCGATTCTGAGCCCCGGAGTGGCTGAAATTAAATTTTTAGTGCGTTCACACTAGGAACACAAAATAAATGCGATAACTCTTAAACGGTGTTTCAGATCAGAGATCCAAGTGTACGTATGGGTCCGAGATGGGGTGTTTACCCTATGAATGACATAAAACATGTCAGTGCGGGATGTTTGGACCCCTCACTCGCTTTCGGAACATTAAACGGATAAATTAATTTATTTATTCGTTTAATGGTGAAACTCAAGTATCTCTTAAATGGTGGCTCGGATTGGAAAACTGAGGGCACCGTTGAGTGCGGAACGTGTTGTTTAACCTAGGAGGGTTGTAAGTTTTGCGGACGCGGCCCGTCGGTGAAAAATGGCCCCAGGGGCGTTTTCGTAATTTAGCAGCCCGTGGAGTTGCTTTTATAACATTTTAACGGGGACTCGGATTAAAATTCCGAGACCTCCTTTGTGCTCAGAGCGTGGTTTTTATCCTCGGGAAGGCTTAATTACCACCCCGTCGGGAGTTCGGGTACGGGGCCGCGGGAGGGTGATTAAGTTAATTAATCTGTTTAATTAACCTAACCCCCTTCCCTTCTCCCTCATTTTCCCCCTCCCCTGGAGAGATCCTCCCCTCTCCTCTTCCACTCCGGAGAGGCGGCTCCAGCTAGTCAACTCCGGTGAGGTGCGGCCACTCCGACGGGTCAACGACGAAGCATCGGGCTATGCCCAAGAGGTAGGCGGTGTTTGTTTGAGTTTTAAATCCCGAAGCCCCCTTGGAACACCAATTTTAGCATTTATTTGTTGTTTTATCTTCGAAAAAATTCCATGGTCGTGTATTACACATTTTATTCTTTCCATCTCTTATTTCGGAATCGAAATCCGAGTTACGAGGAGGCCGCAGCGGTCCGGCGAAGATTACAAGAATTTCGGGAGTTCTGGGGGTTTTCCGGCAGTTTCCGGTGGCTCGGGCTTCAGGCAGCGCGGCGGAACCGGGTGCAGGTGGAGGGAGCTCCTCAGAGGCGGCGGCTCTCAGCGTGGTGTCCGCACTTCAGGCGCCAGGCGGCGGGTGGCCGCGGTGGACCGGGGTCGCGGCATGCGACCACGCGGGGTAACAGGACCTGCGTCGCGCGGGTCGTCGCGCGGCGACCGACCTCGGCCGGTCCACCAAGCGGTGAACCAGGTCCACCGCCGGCCCTCGCAGCCTAGCCGCGGGCCAGGCGCAGCGAGCCGGGCCGGCCAGCGTGGGCTGGCCCAAACTGGGTGGACCGGCCGGCCCAGGCCGGTCCAGCCCAAGGGGCCTTGCCCCTTAGGTTTCAGACGCCCGTATTTTCCGTTGCGGTCGTCCGTTTTGCGTACTGTCTATGGCGACGCATTCCTAGGATCGAGGGGAATTTTTTGTGATGGTTTTGGGAACTTTTAATTCCCGAAACTAGGGGCCTCGAAGGCATGGCACATCTTTAAGCGAATTGTCGTTTTTCCGGGGATTCTTGTTTAGAGCGGCGCTGACACATCCGACATCCATTTTGAGCGCTGTCAGTGGCGTTGGAACCCTGGCACCGAGGCGGAGCTTTCCAGGGTGGTTTCAGGCATTGAGGCCAATGTTGAGGTGTGGGCCCCATGACCCGTCTTTCGAGCTGCGACCAACGTTTTACGACTTTCTCATCGGGCGCCCGTTCGGGGCGTACGAGCAGTCGATTCTAGACGTTTTTTCGAGGGGATTGCAGTGGTGCAATCCGACCGCCCTAATTCTGCACGATGGTGCGGGCCCCACGAGGGTCCTTTGGGTGTTGACGGTGATTTTCCATCTCTATCACCAGGAAACCGTTTTGGACAAGTGAATAGTCCATCTTGTGTACTTTTTCGAGAGGATCGCAACGGTGCGATCCGTTGGCAGTGCTTCGGGATCGGGGTGCGGGTCTCGCGTGGTACCTCTCGTGCGCGAAGAGCCGGAACATATCTTTTTCTCTGGATATCTGTTCCACTCAAGTGATTAGGCCCTTTTACGGGTTTTTCCGAGAGCATTGTGAGGGCACAGTTCGCCCGACCTTTTTCGGGGACGTGGTGTGGGTCCCACCCGAACTGGCTACTATGAATAGTACATTTTTCACTGGGTATCCATTTTGGGCTATTTAGTATTCAATCCCTTGTGTGTTTCCGAGGGGATCGCAGTGGCGTGATCCATTTGTTCAGTTTCGGGATCATGGGGTGGGCCCCACACGGCTTTGGTTAAGGTGAATAGTACCTTTTTCACCGGTTGACCATTTCGGGTGAGTGAGTAGTCTATCTCACGTGTTTTTATGTTGGGTTTACAACGGTGTAATCTGTTCAGGAAAACAGAGTCTCATACGCGATCTTATTAAATGTGGAAATGTGAAAGGTGCCCCGGTGGCGGTTCTTCTACCATGTTTGTAGCAGGCCTTTGGCGTGTGATCACGTGAACTCCTTGGAGAGTGAGGTTAGTGTTTAAAGAGATGTGGTTGATTGTGCCCCAGTCATTGAGGTGGAAAGTTATAGATGTTATGGCATGCCTTCGCTTTGACGTTGGGTGTCGTGTGCACGATAGCCCATGTTCTGAAAATGAGGTATACTCTGGGAGTATACGGGAGTGCTTGGAGGTATGTGTGGTTTGTACCTGAGAATGTTTGTGCGCTTGGTTGGGGATTGGCGTGGGTCCACACGTCATGTGGTCCCCATTTGTGTGACGTGTTCTTCCTTGCGTACCTTTGACCCCTCGCGACGTAGAGGGTCCCTCGGTTCTTGTTTGTTGACTGGCGGGGTTTAGTTTTTCCCCCGGCTCTGTGCTGGATGGTTTAGTTCAGCAAGGTTGAGTGGTATCCCCCTGGTTGTATTCTCAACGGATCGACCGGTGGCAGTGCTAGTGACACTCGGTGATGGAACAGGCACTGAACCTCATTAGTGAGTCATTCGAGAGTTGAGTGGTTGTGTGATACCCACTCAGTGCTCGGTTGGCCAGTGTTGTACAATCCACTAGAGATGGCCAGAGCAGATCCGGGTTTACCCTCCAGCAGAGACTGGGCAGTGGGTCACCTGATGACTCTTTAGTTCTACCCTCCTGTAGGGTTGGGCAGTGGTTCGCCTGTCGACTTGTTAGGGTTTACCCTCCAGCGGGGCTGGGAAGTGGGTCACCCGTCGACTTCTTACAGGTCTACCCTCCAGCAGGGCTGGGCAGTGGGTCGCTTGTCGATTTTTTAGGGTTTACCCTCTAGCGGGGCTGGGCAGTGGGTCACCCATTGGCTTATTCCAGGTCTACCCTCCAGCAGGGCTGGGCAGTGGGTCGCCTGTTGACTTATTATATTTTACCCTCCAGTAGGACTGGGCAGTGGGTCACCCGATATCTTATTCCAGGTCTACCCTCTGGCAGGGCTGGGCAGTGGGTCAGCTAATGATGTATTATGAATTACCCTCCATCAGGGCTGGGTAGTGGGACACCTATTGGCATTCCAAACTCATCCCTTTATACTAGGCTAGTATGTGGCTTTCCTCCATGATCACTAGAGCGGGACCCTTCGTTGTACGGGTCAGTGATTGAATGATCTTGACTTTGAGGAGACTTGTCGACTGCGGGGTAGTGATGAGGTGTGGTTTGACTTAACGCAGAACTCTCAAGTACGAGGGGAACATTCCCCACTAAGACGCATCCTGGTGACGCGAACTAAAACCGTTCGGGCGAGTCAGTGCCACCCAAAGCGGATAGTGTCAAGGTGTGGTGATTTGAGCCCCTTGGCTTGCGGTTTGGGGTAGATGTGCAGGATGATGGGAATCGATGGGTTACTTCTGGGACTTTTGGTGACTCACTTTCTTGGGCTAAGCCATAGGATGGAGATCCCCTTACAACTTTATTCGGGCTTCTTTAGTGAGCATATGAATATGTATATACCTTATTTCAGTACCCATTTCTTGGGTTTGGTTACTCTCCTTCCAGGAGAGGCGAAGACGCGCGGGGTATGCCACGTGCTTTCCGTGTCTAACTTATCGTGGTTGGACGAGTCTACTCTCCTACTATAGGTAGCGAAGACTTGACAGGAAGTTCATCTTCTCACCATTTCCGGCTCCTTGTGTCTGGACGAGTCTACCTTCTTTCCTCTTATTGGGTTGAGCTGGACTCTTTACTGCACTCTCTGTATTATTCCTTTACTTTTCCCTGTTTGATCTAATACTCACCCTTCGGTACCTCCTTTGTTGCTCCCTCAAGCCTTCAGTGTATCCTACTAAGTATTTTTATACTCACCCATGCTTGGTCTTTTCCGGCACATGGTGTGCCCTTGCAGACGATAGACAGGTTGGTCATGACATTAGATGAGCTAAGAGTTTAGGATCTTGGACCGCGTGCGGTGGTCGTAGCCAGGTCCCAGGTGGGAGACCCGTCAGCTGTTTCTTTTTGTTTACCTGTTGTCGGGTTGTGGCACCTTTCCTGGTTGGGAGTGTGTTTTTCCCTTTTTTATTTTCATCACTTTTCTGGTACTATTTAGAGGTCGATGCACTCTTATGGTTTATTTATAGTAGTTTCCCTTTACTTTTCTTTTTACTCTGCACTATTGCATTGAGTGTGCTGCGTGTGTGTGTGTACTCGTACTTAGGAAAAGTCCTCCCCGAGTTATTGTGCCTTCAACGCTGGTCACCAGCCCCTGGCCTATGGAGGCGAGCTTGGGATAGTTGCGGCTTGACCCCGAGTAGGGTCGAGTCATGACAAAGTGGTATCATAGGTGGTTTGTTCCTTAGGACGTTGTTCGGACGTCCCTAAAATAAAAGGAATTGGTTGGGATTTAGGAAAATAGTGTTAACGTGTCTCGAGAGCGGCTCTCAGGCCATGGAGTCCAGTGATGGTGTGGCATCCGACGTATCCATTCACCAAGACCCTGATAACCTGCTTGTCGACTCGGTACACTGAGACACTTGTTTTAGGGAAAAATTAGTTTGTTCATCACATAGGATTGAGTCTTTGAATGTCCTTATTGAATCATCTCCCCATCGTGGTTATTGGTAAATAAATATATGCTCATCTGATTGCGGCACTCATTAATAATATTCAGGATGTCTCCACGAAGACAACCAGTCAGGATACCAGATTTGGGTCATGATGACGACCCTATGAGCTATGAGGCCTTAGTCCAGGACCCATCATACAAGCCCCTTTCTCTGGGTGGGCCGGTAGCAGAACCCCCACCTTTTGAGCAGAAGATAGCTTCAGTAGAGAAGGTTGATCTTGAGCGCAGGTTGAGCGCACTCCATGAGTTCGAGTGGAAGAGACCGCTGAGGTTCAGTGGTGATCCAGACCCTCAGGTAGCAGAGGTTTGGCTAGAGGCAGTGTCTTGCCTTTTCAGGCTTGTGTATACGTTGATAGATCGCAGAGTTTCTTTGGCAGCCAACCTTTTTCGTGGAGCAGCTCGGTGTTGGTGGAGTCTGGTGACTCAGTTTCTTGACGAGTCGTCGCTTTCGTGGGGCAACTTACAGTTGTTGTTTCTTGAGGATTTTTCCCCTCCTACTTATGCTCTATTCGGATTCAGAAGCTCCTACAGTTTGAGCACGGAGGGTTGACGGTGGCTGAGTACGCGGCTAGTTTTGCAGACCGAGCACACATTTACCCAGACATGGTCCATGAAGACAACATCCGAGCGCGAAAGTTTGAGTAGGGTCTCCGCTGGGAGATTCATCCTGTCATATTACCCTTGGGCATTTCCATATATGCCGGGGTGCTAGAGTAAGCGTTGGTGACAGAGGGCTTCTTGTGACGTTCTAGAGTTGGTGGTGGTAGCAGGCACGTCGGAGCCGAGACGTCTGCCGCAGCTAGCGGGCGTCGGTAAGAAGAACCTAGACGCATGTGGTATTTCTAACAACCGGATCCAGGGGCTTGTTCATACATCACAGTGGCACCGGAGGGCACTGGTGCAGCCTAGAGAGAGTCGGTGCTATGCTTTTGACGGGCGAGTTTACTTGGCACGAGACTGCTCGACCCGAGTTGCTGAGATCTTCGGGCAGGCGGCAGGCGCACCACTATGGTATAGGCAGTTCCATGATTGGAGTAGTGCCTAGATAAGTGGTGCTAGCAGAGGAGCGGGAGGAACTGGTAGTGGAGGATGACCTTACGAGGTCTTCCCATCACAACTAAGCGGTCCACGCCAGGCTTCGGGAGCTGACAGTTGGGACCGCAGATAGCCGCGAGCTTTGGATTTCTATGATCCAGAAGATCATGAGGTGATAAGAGGTACGCTCTACGGATCCTCTACATTTACAATAGAATTGATAGAATCTGTGTGTGATGTGCTTTTCCTCCCCGCTCCTTGCTTGAGTTGATACCAGGGTGGCACAGGGCGTCGGTGTTACCCTGTGTTGCAAGGTAAAAGGCGTGATACCTTTTTCTTTAGTCTATGGTGTCGACTCCATCGCTTTCTGAGCGTGTAAGAGAGTCTTGGTTGAGAGACATTGACTGTGAAATCTTGTGTGACCAGATATACTTGGGTGTTTCACCATATGGATATTCTGAAGGAGGGAATCATCAGGACTTGTTTTAGGTGTGGTAGGTGATTCCAGTTGCGGCGTGCAATATAGGGGTTTGGTCGGGGAGGTGAGCTACCCCCGAGAGCCTTCGGACCGTTTGAGACCATGTAGAGGGATGGTGAGGTTCCTTACTACCTTGCCCAAACACCAAAGTCTGGGGTTGGTGCACGATGTCTCCCGTGTGGTTTACCTGAAGAGATGTGTGCATGCTCCTATGCATGACATCGGAAAGGACAGACCTCGCGTGAACAGATCAAATCCTTTGGTATGTGTGCGGTGGCGCAGAGCTGTGCGAGGGTTCTTCTGGGTACGGGAGAGCCATGTGTGGGCTTAGTACCCTGAGTTGTTCCATGGTTTTGCTTTTCGGGGATGAAAATATTGAAGGAGGGAATGATTTAAGAACCCAGTTTTTGTTGCGAAACACTTTGGAATATTCCTGATGTTATTCCAGAGCATTTCCTTCAGACGACGTGTGATTCTGAGTCCAGGAGTGGCCGGAATTAAATTTTCAGTGCGTTCACACTGGGAACACCAAATAAATGCGATAACTCCTAAACAGTGTTTCAGATCAAAGATCTGAGTGTATGGATGGGTCCGGAATGGGGTGCTTACCCTAGGAACGACATAAAACATGTCAACGCGGGATGTTTGGACCCCTCACTCGCATTCGTAAAGTTAAACGGATAAATTAATTAATTAATTTATTCGTTTAATGGTGAAACTCAAGTATCCATTAAACGGTGGCTCAGATTGAAAAACGGAGGGCACCGTAGAGTCCGGAACGTGTTGTTTACCCTAGGAGGGGTGTAAGTTTTGCGGGTGCGGCTCGTCTATGAAAAATGGCCCCAGGGGCATTTTCGTAATTTAGCGGCCTGTGGCGTTGCTTTTATAACTTTTGAACGGGTCCTTGGATTAAAATTCTGAGATCATCTTTGTGCTCAGAGCGTGGTTTTTAGTCTAGGGGAGGCTTAATCCCGACCCCGTCGGGAGTTCGGGTACGGGGTCGCGGGAGGGTGTTTAAGTTAATTAATCTATTTAATTAACCTAACCCCCTTCCCTTCTCCCTCATTTTCCCCCCTCCCCTGGTGAGCTTCTCCCCTCTCCTCATCCACTCTGGTGATGCGGCTTTGGCGAGTCGAATCTGGTGAGGTGCGGCCACTCTGGCGGGTCAACGGCGAAGCATCGGGCTATGCCCAAGAGGTAGGTGGTGTTCGTTTGAGTTTTAAATCCCGAACCCCCCCCCCTTTGAACCCCAATTTTATGGTCGATTTTTTGTTTTATCTTCCAAAAAATTTCATGTACGTGTAGTAAAAATTTTATTCTTTCCATCGCTTCTTTCGAAATCCATATCCGAGTTACAAGGAGGCCGCATTGGTCCGGTGAAGATTACAGGAATATCGGGAGTTCTGGGGGTTTCTGGCGGTTTCTGGCGGCTCGGGCTTCAGGAGGCGCGGCGGACCCAGGTGCAGGCAGTGGGAGCTCCTCGGTGGCGGCGGCTCTCAGTGCGGCGGCCGCGCTTCAGGTGGCAGGTGGCAGGCGGTCGCGGCACTCCGCGGTGGACCGGGGTTGCAGCATGAGACCCCGCGGGGGAGCACGACCCACGTCGCGCGGGTCGCCGCGCGGCGACCGGCCTCAGCCAGTCGACCAGGCGGGGGACCGGGTCCACCGCCGGCCTGGGTGGCCGAGCCGCGGGCCAGGCATGGTGAGCCAGGTCGGCCAGCGTAGGCCGACCCAGACCGGGCGAATCGGCCGGCCCAGGCCGGTCCAGCCCAAGGGGCCTTGCCCCTCAGGTTTCGGACGCCCGTATTTTCCGCTACGAGCATCTGTTTTGCGTGTCGTCTACGGCGACACATTACTAGGATAGAGGGGAATGTTTTGAGATGGTTTATGGAACTTTTAATTTCCGAAACGAGGGACCGCGAAGGCGCGGTGCGTCTTTAAGCGAATTGTCGTTTTTCCGGGGGTTCTTGTTTTGAGCGGCGCTGACACATCCGACATCCGTTTTGAGCGTCGTCAGTGGCGTTGGAACCTTGGCACCGAGGTGGAGCTTTCCAAGGTGGTTTCAGGCGTTGAGGCTGAAGTTGAGGCGCGAGCCCCACGGCCCGTCTTTGGAGCTGCGAGCAGCGTTTTACGACTTTCTTATTGGGCGTCCATTCAGGGCGTGCGAGCAGTCGATTCTGGATGTTTTTCCGAGGGGATTGCAATGGTGCAATCTGCCCGCCCTAATTTCGCACGATGGTGCGGGCCCCATGAGGTTCGTTTGGGCGTTGATGGTGATTTTCCATCTCTATCACTGGGCAAATGTTTTGGACATGTGAATAGTCAACTTGTGTAATTTTTTTAGAGGATCGTAATGGTGCGATCCGTTGGCAGCGCTTCGGGACCGGGGTGCGTGTCCCGCTTGGTACCGCTCGTGCGCGGGGAGCCGAAAAGTATCTTTTTCTATGGATATCTGTTCCGCTCAAGTGAGTAGTGCTTTTGACGGGTTTTTCCAAGAGCATTGTGATGGCGCAGTTCTCCCGACCTTTTTCGGGGACGTGGTGTGGGTCCCACCCGACCCAGCTATGGTGAATAGTAACTTTTTCACCGGGTATCCATTTTGGGCAGTTGAGTATTCAATCCCGTGTGTTTTTTCAAAGGGATCGCAGTGGCATGATCTGTTTTTTCAGTTTCGGGATCTTGGGGTGGGCCCCACACATGTTTGGTTACGGTGAATAGTACCTTTTTCACCGGTTGACCGTTTCGGGCGATTGAGTAGTCTATCTCACGTGTTATTCAGTTGGGTTTACAATGGTGTAATCTGCTTTGGCAAATGGAGGCTCATACGCGATCTTATTAAATGTGGAAATGTGAAAGGTGCCCTTGTGGCGGTTCTTGTACCGTGTTTGTAGCGGGCCTTTGGCGTGTGATCGCGTGCACTCCTGGGAGAGTGAGGTTGGTGTTTAAAGAGATGTGGTTGACTGTGCCCCAATCGTTGAGGTGGCAAGTTGGAGATGTTACATCACACCTTCATTTTGATGTTGGGTGTCGTGTACACGATAGCCCCTGTGCTGAAAATGAGGTATACTCTAGGAGTATACGGGAGCACTTGCAGGTACGTGTGGTTTGTACCTGAGACTGTTTGTGTGCTTGGTTGGGGATTGACGTGGGGCCGCACGTCATGTGGGCCCCATGTGCGTGTCATGTTCTGCCTTGCATACCTTTGACCCCTAACGACGTAGAGGGTCCCTCGGTTCTTGATTGTTGACTGGCGGGGTTGAGTTTTTCCCCCGGCTCTATGCTCGATGGTATAGATCAGCAGGGTTGAGTGGTCTCCCCCTGGTTTCGTTCTTGATGGATCGGCCGGTGGCGATGCTAGTGACACCTAGTGATGGAACAGGCGTTGAACCTCTTGGGTGATTCATTCGGGAGTTGAGTGGTTGTGTGATACCCACTCAGTGCTCGGTTGGCCAGTGTTGTACCATCCAGTAGAGATATCCAGAGCAGATCTCGGTTTACCCTCCGGAGAGACTGGGAAGTGGGTCACCCGACGACTCTTTAGGTCTACCATCCAGCAGAGCTGGGCAGTGGGTCACCTGTCGACTTGTTAGGGTGTCCCCTCCAGCGGGGCTAGGCAGTGGGTCATCCATCGACTTCTTCCAGGTCTACCCTCCAGCAGGGCTGGGTAGTGGGTCGCCTGTCGACTTATTAGGGTTTACCCTCCAGCGGGGCTGGGCAGTGGGTCACCCGTCGGCTTATTCCAGGTCTACCCTCCATCAGGGATGGGTAGTGGGTCGCCTATCGACTTATTATGGTTTACCCTCTAGCAGGGCTGGGCAGTGGGTCACCCGATATCTTATTCCAGGTCTACCCTCCGGAAGGGCTGGGCAGAGTGTCACCTAATGATGTATTATGAATTACCCTCCAGTAGGGCTAGGCAGTGGGACACCTATTGGAATTCCAGACTCATCCCTTTCTACTAGGCTAGTTTGTGGCTTTCCTCCGTGATCACCGGAGCGAGACCCTTGGTTGTATGGGTCAGTGATGGAATGATCTTGACTTTGAGGAGACCTCTCGACTGCGGGGCAGTGACGAGGTGTGGTTTGACTTAACCCATAACTCTCATGTACGAGGGGAACCTTCCCCACTGAGATGCGTCCTGGTGACGCAACCTAAAACTGTGCGGGTGCGTCAGTGCCGCCCAAAGCAGATAGTATCAAGGTGCGGTTATTTGAGCCCTTTGGATTGCGGTTCGGTGCTGATGTGCGGGATGCTGGGCATCGATTGGTTACTTCTGGGACTGTTGGCGACTCACTTTCTTGGGCTGAGCCACGGGATGGAGATCCCCTTACGACCTTGTTCGGGATTCTTAGTGAGCATATGAATATGTATATACCTTGTTTCAGTACCCACTTCTTGGGTTTGGTTACTCTCCTTCCAGGAGAGGAAAAATCGCGCGGGGTATGCCACGTGCTTTCCGTGTCTAACTTCTCATGGTTGGATGAGTCTACTCTCCTGTTATATGTAGAGAAGACTCGACGGAAAGTTCATCTTCTCACCGTTTCCAGCTCCTTGTGTCTGGATGAATCTACCTTATTTCCTCTTATTGGGTTGAGCTCGACTCTTTACTGCACTCTCTGTTGTACTCCATTACTTTCCCTTGTTCGATCTACTGCTCACCCTTCGGTACATCCTTTGTTGCTCCCTCGAGCCTTCGGGGTATCCTACTGAGTAATTTTATACTCACCCCTGCTTGGACTTTGCCCGCACTTGGTGTGCCCTTGCAGACAATAGACAGGTTGGTCATGACTTCAGAGGAGCTTAGGAGTTCAGGAGCTTGGATCACGTGCGGTGGTCGTAGCCAGGTCCCAGGTGGGAGACCCGTCAGCTGTTTCTTTTTGTTTACCTGTTGCCGGGTTGTGGCACCTTTCCTGGTTGGGCACGTGTTTTTTCCTTTTTCCTTTTCAACACTTTACTTGTACTATTTAGAGGTTCATGCACTCTTGTGGCTTATTTATAGCAGTTACCCTTTACTTTTCTTTTTTACTCTACATTTTTGCATTGAGTGTGCTATATGTGTGTGTGTATGTACAGGTACTTAGGAAAAGGCCTCCCCGAGTTATTGTGCCTTCGGTGCTAGTCGCTAGCCCCTGGCCTATGGAGGCGGGCTTGGGGTAGTTGCGGCTCGATCCTGGGTAGGGTCGGGTCGTGACATTATAAGTAGACCATATGGTTATACATTTTTGATGGATTCTATTAGGGTTATGTAAGTGTTTTAAAATATGATGGTCCAAGATTCCAATGCATTTTATCTAGTCTTTCTATGGGTTTATAATATTTCCTTTGATCAAGATTAATATCAAATGACACATAATTATTTATTATGACGACTCTTGATTTTGTTAAATCATTATTCCATGTTCAATGATTGATGATTCATGCAATGATTGTTAATTTTCTTTTATCATTTGATCATGCACTGTGATTATACCATCATACCCTTATGCACTTTTTACATTAAATGATGAAATTCATTAGTTAATGATTATGTTTACCCTTATCGAGCATTTTAGTTAAACATTTTTATGTTTCATTTTCCCCATATTATCAATAAATAATGTTGAATGAATAATTTATAGATAGGGTTTCATATGTATAATTTTGATGACCTGTGATAGAATATAAAGATTTGGTATATTTGGAAATTTACACTCTTTAATTGATGGGTATTTTTTATATAAGATTTTTTTTCATAATTCTATGAAATGATAAATCTAAAAGGTGCTTCAGAATGTAAGTGATTTAGTTTTACCTTTTTATATTGTATGTTTTCGATGGAAAAAATGGTTAAACATCATCGATATCAAATATATAAATTTAAATTTTACGTTTTCAATACTTGATCTGGGAGTGTGGATTATTGACTATTATAGTTGGTATTAGAGGAATGGTTTAGATAACTATAGGGATTTGGATTTTATCATGTAAGGTTATCTTAAGAGTTATATATATCTTCATAGGTCAATAATATTAACCATGATCATAGTTTTTATTTCTTAAGACACCCATTTTTAGGTTTAAAGTGATGAGATATTAATGTGATTAATTACACCATAGTATAATTTTTATTAGGATAAATTATACATAAAGATTTTTTTAACGTGAATTATGCATTTACCTTTTCTATAAATATTATTTACTAAATTGATAAAATTTGTGGTTTATATGATCTGGATATTAAGGTAATTATGGGAAAACAAGTTTTATCATATAGATATGTGTGATATTGAACAGTAATTTAGTGAACAAGTGATTAATTTTATTTTAAAAAAATATTGTTATATTTTTGGTCTTGAAATATGAAAAGTATGAGATATAATTTATGGTTAAAATAATCTTTAATGTTGAGATCTTTAAGGAATGGTTTAGTTTGAACTTTGGGTATTGGTGTTGAATTTTATAGATTAATATATTATTTCATAATATCGTGATTTAATCCTTTTTGGAAATATCTTACCTTGTGATAGCCATTTTTGTATTAGTTAATGTCAAGATATAGGTGGGATATATTTTTATCCCTTTTATGGTTATATAATCATTTAAAATATTACATTTTGTGATTCAAGCATGAAATATTCTTCTTTAATAATAATATTTGGGAGAAAAACATGATATTCCTAAGGAAATAGGTTAAAGGATGAAATTATACTTGTTAAGTAAGTACATTTCACCATGTTTTCAGTCTAGATGCTGAAATAATTTCTCAACCTTATAAAAAGTATCTTGAAACAATAAATTTATCCTATTAAAATCATATCTGATGAATCAGATAGTCTTTTAAATCAATATAAATTTATGTTTTTCAGCCATTGAAATTCCATTTATCATTCACTTGTTTTTTATCAATGAACTCAATCACTCTCCATAATTATTTACTCATTTATTCAATGTCCAAATATTCACTTCCCACCACTGTTATCCTATTTTGAGACCTAGTATGTTTTATTTTAGATGACCCTCATACTCCCATTTCACTTGTATCAAGAAGATATCTATTAACCCTTTTTACAACGTGATTTTACAAAATAATTGTTTTCAAATTTATATCCTTTGATTATAGAGATAAATTATAAATTTTGAGGATGCAATTTATTAAATGTGGGGAGGTTGTAACACCCTAATATCTTAAAAGAAGAAAATTATGTTTGATAACATAAAATACTTGAAACAATGAGCTTAGAGAAGAATGAAACTCCCTAATAATTTATGATGTATTTATATTTTAATAAATTTAATCTCTTTAATAACTTTTTGTACACCCAACCCCAAGATTTTTATGTTCTATAGCGTATTTAACATGCAACGCCGAGCATAAACAACCCACAATATATATAACTTTTATAACCTAGATTTTAAATTAGAATGTATGAATAATATTAACATATTTTTGAAATATATATATATATATATATATATATGTTATGATCAATATAAATTATTGATAATTATTTAGTAAATAATCAATTAATATTTACTAATGTAATTTTATTCTTCAAAAATATGTTTTCTTCAAAAATTATTTTTATTACTTTTCATGAAAAATATTATAATTAATTATTGAAAAATTTGGAAAATTAATTTTACAAAATAAAATATATTTTTTAAATCAGCATGTCAAAATTATATAAGGATGACATTTAGGTAATTTTCTGAAATAATTAATTTTTTGATGAATTGTGAAAAATACTGAATTTTAAATGAAAACTACCTTTTAGTTTAAGTTATTTTTAAATTTAAATTATATTTTTTATTTATTTTGAATTAAAATAAGTTCAATTATATATTTATTATTAAAATTTAGTTTATTTTAATCAATTACAAATTTAAATTACATATATAATTATTTTAAGTAATTGAAGATTTTCTCTTTGAAAAACTACTTATTGTGCTACTTCTATGAATTTAATTTGAAAAAATGGATACAATATTTAGAATAAGAATAATTCATATTATATAATAGGTGAAAACTAATTTTTTTTAAAAATTAATCATGTAAATAGATAAAATTAATTATCATGGTTAGGGTAAATATCGGTTTACAGGGGGTTAAACTAAAATGATAAGGATTAAAATGAATGAAAAAACATGTCTATAATAAAATTTAATGACATATTTTGACCTTATAACTTCAATTATAGATAATTATATATTATTGGATCCTTGTTACATGAAAAAAAAACATTTTGGGAATTCATTCTTCTCAAAAATTACAAGTGTTCCACTCACCTCACTTATAAATGCCACCCCCTCTCCTCACCTATTTACACATTAAAAACTAATTGGATTGGTAAATACCTACCTGAATAAAATAACTAATTCCCCATTATCATCATCGAATACTTATTCTATGGATAAAGGTATCCAAGGAAGATATTTGGTGCAAACCAAAAGAATTTACTCGAAGAAGAGGTAACATTCTTCAACAGGCATTCTTATTTTATTTCTTCATCCACCTCCTTAAATTATTATTAAAACATGATTATATAATAACCATGGTATCTTAAATATAATAATATTTCATAATTTTACTTTAATAACCTAGATAATTATTCTCTTATATCAAATGGGTTATGAAATCTTCATTCATGTGTACGGTGGACTACCGCCAGGATAACCACTATCATTTATTTTCCTATTACCACCTCTCACGGTTGTGTATGATGATGGATATAACGTATATATATTATATTAATAATATAATTATACCTATGTATTTATTATATCATATATAAATTTCTAGTCTCCATTTTTTAGGGGATACAATTTTGTCACTCTTGTGTACAATGGACTGCCACCTCACGAAGCAATGTGATTAGTTTTTCAATAATCCTTTACATAGAATGTAATAAGGATCAGGTTAATGGATATATGTGATATAAATGAAATAATTATTATATTAATAACATATCTATAATTCATAAAGTATAATATATAATTTTATTTCTTACCTTTTCACTCACTGGAAGATGATAACGTCATTCTGGTAAATATGGACTATAGCTTTCACAAAGCGATGTGACTCTATCATTTATTACCCTGCCACATGGATAATATATATAACTATATTTAATTAAATAATATGTTATATATGATTTTATTATAACTCTTTAAATATGATATATTAATTATATAATTTCCATAATAAACATTTAAAAATGGAAACGTTACTCATGCGTACGTACAACCTACCTTCTCCATGATCATAACATACTTAATTTTTCTAAACCATCTTTCATAATTGTTATTAAAAATTATAATTGATCTATAAATATGTTAATTATTTCATTTTTATTATTATTTATATGATATAACTATATTATATGAAAAAAATATGGAATGTTTATAACAAAGGATGAATGAGAAAATAAGGCAATTAACACATGAAGCAATGAAAATAATGAATTATTATTAACTTACTAGTGATAAGATGTTATAAAATATTCATATTTGATATTGTAAATATTAATATTTCTGTACAATTAATTAATAAAATTTTTAAAACCAATATAAAGAAGGTTACATCATATTCAACAAAAGTAAATGTGAGCTAAAGTATTTATTAATTAAATGAACATTCCTTGGGTTAAACTTCTACTTCCCTGATTAAGTCATGCTAAGATTATGTCAATAATTTATTTTTTTTTATTTTATGTTATATTTTAAATTTTTTATGTGGATTCACATTTTTTATACATAATCATTTTATTCAACAATTTAAACATTAATGATATGATCTTTGTAATGGATTTATAGTCTCTATTTTATTTCTGGGAGACATATAAAAATTCACAACTCATTTATTTTGTGTATTTTGTATACTATCCCAATGAAATTTTATATCAAAAATCTCATTATTTCAATGATATTTATGTTTTCATTTTATATATTTCTTTTTTTTAGTATTACAATTCAAAATATTACAAATGTGGTAAGATATTTTTGTCTCAATTTTATTTCATTGAGATATATATCATGTTATGAAACTATATTAGTTTATGAGGTGTGTATACATACCCTTTGAAATGTAATATCATGAATTTATTTATTATAATGATATTTTATTTTCATTAAATTTTATTTTTTTAATGGGGCTTATGATGAAAATTTAGTAAAGTGGTAATATCTTTATGTTACAATGGCATTGTTTATTGGGATTTTTTATGATTAAGTCGCCAATTATGATATAATATAATATATATCACAATAATTTTCATGATGTTTCTTATCCTATGGTTTTTAATGATATTTTCAAGTAATATTACCATTTTTCCACTATTTGGTACTTAAAATATCTAATAAAATATTTTTATGAAAATTAAAATTCATTTCTCTTTTCATTTAAAAAAGTTATTTCTACAAAAAACATGATTTCAAAAAATATTTTCAAAAAATATTTTAACCATTTAAAAATGATTTATCGATTAAAATATCACCCAATGTTTTTTTTCTTAAAAAAACTAACAGGAATCATTATGTCATTTTCAAAACAATTACTTTTTGGATTTTACTAAAAAAGTGAGAGGAATATTTGTTTTATCATGTACGATATAAATGGAGTTTCCAAACTTCATGAAAAATAATATGATTTAAAAATTCATTTATAAATTTCAAATATTTTTTCATAGAAATATATTTTCGAAATGTCTTGTGATCATTTAGTTTTAAAAATTATTTTCAAAATGGAAATGATGTTCTTCTCAAGAATATTTTCATATACCGTTTTATGGCATTACTATTCATCAACGATAAAAGCCCTTTATTATTACTCTAATGGGTATATATTGTATTGTTACCATAATTATTATTTCCCTAAAAGGGTTAATATTTTTTCAAATATAGTTTTATGGAGCCCATTACTTTTCCACTAGATAATATTGTTTCAGAGAGATTTTTATGGAACCTGTTTCTTTTCCATGAGTTAACTATGATATAAAGAGATTGTTATGGAACCCATTACTTTTCACGGGTTAACCATATTTCTTATATTTTTTTATGGAACTAGTTTATTTTTTATTGGATCATAATGTTTCAAATATATTTACATGAATCTCATTTCGTTTCCATGTGTTAATAAAGTTATAAAATGAAAAATGATTGTTTCTATGAGTTTTATAATGAAATATCTTTAGACTTTATTCAAAGTTTGGTTTTTATAAATTATATATGTTGGGTACTTTTAGATAGAAATCGATTCGCCAGTTATATATTATATTATGGGTGAGCACTTATAACACAATGTGATCTCATTATACCTTATATGATGGGTCCACCTCAATAGCGCTGGTTTATCCGATTATAAATTATATAATGGGTGAACCTAGATAGTGCTAAATGAACATGATATAGTTTAGATGTTGTGTATTCCCAGATAACACTCAAATTCATTGGGTAATTATTACTTTCTATGGATAAAAATATAGGATATCAAATGTATGGTTATTCCATTTATAAGGATTCTATAAGGGTTATTCAAAGATTATGTAAGTGTTTTATTAAGATTATTTCCCAAGATACCAACACATTTTATCAATCATTTCTATGGTTTTGAGTGTTTCCATTGATCAAGATTAATATCACATGGATTATGATTATTAATTCTGGTGACTCCTATTTTTTTTAATCCTTATTACATGTATCATGATTGATTATTCATATATTGATTTGTATGTATTCTATTATGATTCCCTTATTCCCTCTAATTATGTCTTCTTACCCTTATGAAATTCATGCATTCATATATTACATTCACTTGTTAAAGCTTATGTTTACCCTTACTGAGTATTTGAGTTCAACCTTCTTATGTTTAATTTTCCCTAGGTTATCAAGAAATTATATTTAATGAATTATGTATAGAATGGATTTAATGTGGATTATCTGGACAACCTAATATGGAATATGAAAATATAGGTATAGTGGGAAAGGTAATATCATAAATTCATGGGTGTCATTTATGTAAGTGTTTATAACAATTATTCAAAACTATAAACCTAAAAGGTCTTTGAGAATTTATGTGATCCAATTATTCCTTATTATACTTTATGTTTTGGATAGAGAAAATTGGGTCACCTGCATCAGCATCAAAGCTAGAAATATAAAGTTTACATTTTTAGCACCAGATCTGGGAGTTTGGGTTCCTAGATAATGTAGTTCCCAAGGTATTCTTCCTTCTATTTTTCCTCTCTATATTATTTATATTCCCCATATTCCATCTCCAAATTTGGAGAATATTGAAAAAAATTATACATAGCTTCCAATGTCTCTTATGGTAAAATTATTTCAAAAACTAGGTTTTAATCAACTAATAAAATGATCAAGTTTTCTTTCCAGATTAGATAAAACACCATTGGTGTATCTTTTTAGCCTCATTATGTTATGTTTTTAAGTTATAGTGGATTATTCCTCCTTTTATTGTAAATCTATGAATTATATCTCTGGATTTGTGTGAATAGTTTGAGTAAAATTGTAGGTAAATAATACTATAGTGAAATCTTCACATTACAATTGATTCTACTTAATAATTCATTATTTTATTCTTAATGAGAGTCCCCCATTGGTCAGCCTATCCCTCAAAATAGTAAACATCTGTAACAAACTTCTCATATTTTGATCACTAGATAATGGATAATATCTTTTTTCACATTTTTCCATTTCTCGGTGATTAATTGATTTAAAGAGCGACTAAAAGAGGGTTTACATTTTTTCTTGAAAGACCGAATTAAATATACTCCTTGGTTAATTTAAGGGATTGATGTGGTTTATGTTATTATTCATATATATTTAGAGTTAAGTGAGAATTATTATGAGATCTTTTACTCTATCTCCCATTCCATTGGGTTTTTCATTGGGGAAACCATCTCATTATCCCTTGAGCCCATTGTTAACTTGGTTCCATATGGTTCTAGACATTATTAAAACAAAAAAATATGTTAAAAAAGTGAAGAACAATTAACAAGATAAGGGAATAATAATATAAAATTAAATCAACATTAAAATTTATTAAAATTTGACACTATCATTTTACTCTATAATTATTTTAGTAAAACTTATATAATTCTTAGTTAAACTTTACATTGGGTTTTCTCAAATTATTAAACTTAATCAGTCAAAGTGACTAGAAAATAAATCCTCAATAATGGTTTATAAATAGAATATGATAAATTAATGGATATCCATGAGGAGTTTCAAACTTTATGTGTAGATAATCCTCTTTTTTTCTCTAGGTAACAGTTGAGTTAATTCCCAACATTCCCTTTTCAGGGTTACCACCCCTAGGTAAATATATTTCTTAGTATGCATCCAGTTATAGTATGAAAAAATTCATTTAATTTATTTGAAAATCACATGATAAATAATATAACAAAATTTTATGATATCGTCATATATATAGAATCATATTTAGGGTTTTAACAATGTTTATTTACCGTATTTCTCAAAAAATATGCTCTAATCAAAAAATCATATTAAACATTTCTCTTCTACTAACTAAGGTGAGCCAAGCTAAATGATCATTATTTTACATAATTTACATGATTTTTCTTATAAATTAATTAAATAATAATATCCCACAAACTGTTAAGTTCAATGTCTTTGGATACGAGCTACACAATAATATTATTTTATGAAACTTGTGATCACTTCTCCTTAAAGGCCCCATACTAGAACAAATTATAGACATATCATTAGTAAGAATCATCCTAAAAACTTAGGGAATTAAATTTTTTGAATGGGGTGAGATCAAACACTCATTAAGGGATGAATAAACATTTTATCAAGGATAAATTTATAAGAATAATGGACAAAAATAATAACAAGGGATAATACTGACATCATGAGTGATAATCATAAAACATAAGTGATCTTCAAAGTACATGATATAATAATATGATGAAAAAAATATAAACTTAGGATCATAATAACTACACCATATCTTAGAATAATTTAATAAAAAAATTTAATCATGGGATCAAGATATCATAATGAATAAAATCCTCAAACTATGGTATAAACATTAGAACATGGAAACATTACTTTCATGAGTTACATAATCAGTTCCAATACTTATGAGAATATAAAATGTACTCATGAATACCTATATTGTGAGATATAAATTCTTGACCAATACATTCGAGGGAAATATAGGACTCCTCCCATAACTCATCAGTATTTATCTTTTACTCTTAAACGTTATTCACTTTTCACATCATAAATTACCCATAGTAATAAAATGGGTTTCATAAATCATCTAAATGAAAAATATTCAGATTTCATAAATAAAGCATGAAAATAAAAATGGTTTTCAGAGAAATTATAAATAAAAAAATTCTATTATCATAAATAACCAATATAAATAAAATGGGGTTTATAAAACATCTAAATAATATAAAAAAATTATTAATTAAATTTAATGATATGGAAGACTTTAAATCCAAAAATAATCACAAAATTAAAATAACAATGTTGGTTTAAACATGAAACATAACTTTATTAGAGATAGATAATTTCAATATAATGAAATCCAAATCATTCAAATAGGTTTTTGGAAAATATTTTGTATTCTTTATTGTAAAAGTCATAATTATGATCCTTTTTGACAAAGAATCCTTTTTTAAAAAAGTGAAAATAAAACCTTTGATAGAAATTTATTTGTAAAAAATATTATTTTTCACAAAAAAATTAAAATATATAACAACAGTAAAAATATAAATACTTATAAAAAAGAAGTTAAATAATAAATTTTAAAACTCAATAATATAGTCTTGGTTACTATGTCCCATACCTTTACCATCAATTTCTATATAAGTGATTTTACCTCCTATATCATAAATATAAACATATTTCTTACCTCATTTAGAGCATTATTCATATACATTTCAATTTATATTCTCTATTAATAACAATTATATTCATTTATTATGTTTTTATAATCACGTTTCATCATTATGTGTTAATAACCGTGGTGGTTTTGAACTAGGTTCTTAAAATTTGTGCACATATTCCTTCATCTTATAAAGATAATCATTACCAAACCATTAAAGATAAAATAATTGTTGTTTTTTAAGACCAATAATGTTATAATTTCATTAAATTGTAGTTATATTTATGTTTAGTGAACATGACATCAGTGTTGAACTAGTTTTATGTTATTTACCGATATCGATGGATTTTCTTATAATGATCATTAATTTTTGTGTTGACCATAAATAACCATATCCATTATATTTATTAACTATATACATCATTTATAATCATAAAATTTAAATTAAAACAATCTGCTAATGTGGTTTTGAAAAATATAATGTTTTATTCCATGAAGGAGGTAGTAAATACGAACACCTGGGTGATGATTTCATTTTTCAAATGTAGGAAAAAAGAATTAACATTGTTTATCATTTAAAAAACTTAAATATGATAAATATTTAATAAACATTTATTTAATTCCCATTTTGTACTATTCAGGATAGGTGGTGAAGTAAAATGAATCATGCTTCTACATGGAAGTGATAATATCTACGTATGAATGATTCATGTTTCTGTTTAAATAATGTAAAATGGAATGGTGGTTAATGATTTTACTAAGACCATACTTCTATATGTTACAAATTAATTCATGATTTAGTAATCATGAATAAATTTAATACCACACATAATATTGATACATCTAGTGTCTTTTAGAATTATATACGTTTTATTAAAACATAATATAGGGGATACTACAACATTATTGAAAACTTACTTAACTTGGTCATAATATTCCATCATATTTAAAACTACATGGGATAACCTGAGGACACACATAAGAAAGGTGTGATATATAAATATTATTACGGTAATAAACAAAACATGATATGAAGAAAATATTACATGTTATAAGATAAGTATAATAATGGTACATAAAATGGGTGAGAATCAAAAGCATGATCAATGAGGCATGATATAGCATGACAACATGAAACCAATTTGGTAATGTGGAAACAAATTTAAACAAAACATCATAATCATAAGTCAAGTTTATCCACTAATTAAAAATAAAATAATGTTATTAGTATGCCCTCTTATGCACTCTTCATGGCATCTCATGAGACATAAACATTACCCAATTAATTAGAGTGTTATTTGGGTGCATCCATCATAATCGTATGATGTACATGCATAAGTGTGCACATAGATCAGATAAAAAAAGAATCTATTTTATTAAAAATAATCCCATTATAGTATATTTTTGGATTATATACATGTATTCCCCTAGTAAAATACTTATAAGTTCATAAAGTTTAATACCCATGATAGGAAATAGGTATGGGTATTCACTACAAAATTTTTTATCATGGAAAATCATGATGAAATTTTAGTATCATAACAGGGGAACAAAAATAATCATCAGAATGATTAATGAGGGTGAAAGTGGTATATCATAATTTTTAAATAATAATTTAATTAAGGGTTATATGGAATAATATATCCCAACATTATTAATTAGAGATAAATAGCATAATATAATAGAAGATTCTTGAAAAAAATTTAAGAATGAAAGGATTCATTAATAAATTTTTACACAACAACGACTTAGGTAAATACTATAGTGAGAGGGTATGAACGATTTATAATTATAATGAAATAATTTGGATAGTAGGGGATATTTATAAATTCATTAACACATAATTAAATTGGATTAAAAAAAATTAGATACAAAGAAGGTGAATGAATGGAAAATAATAGAGAGAGGTCCCTTACAAAATATTGATATAGTGACGACTTGGGTAAATGCTACAATGAGAGGGATTAAATAGTCTCCCTTTATAAGAGCATCAATTGGAGAGTAAAGGAAAATTTATAAATTCATGAAAACATAATCAATTGAGATCAAAAATTATAAATAAAAATAAGGTATTTGAATGGAAAATAATAGAGGGAAATCCCTCACAATTGGTATGAAAAATCATAGGACAATTTTAGCAGCATAACTGGTGTATATAAAGGTTCATGGGAGAGATAAATGAGATTAAAATGGTTATATAATCACAATGAAATAAAAATTTTATAAATAGGGTTATATAAAAACATACCAAAAAATAACAAATTGAAATTAAGAGGCACAACATAAAAAAGGTTCTTGACAAAAAAGAAGGGAGGGAGATCCCTTACGTTGAGAGGGTGATTACAAAAGATTGGGAGGAGCTTATTGAGATGTTGGAGGAAAATTGGTAGGAAAATATATATATTTGTCCATATTAATGATGTTATACATGTTTTTTAGTAAATATAAATGGGAGTTTGGGTGAATATATATTGGAAAAGAGAAGGGATTTCTTTATTCATTCTCAATCAGAGGTTTTAGACTCAATATAATAAAGTAATCAAAACAAAATACCTTAACATGTTATTTTAAAATAGTTTCAAAAAAAGGGGAGGTTTTTTCATTATTTTATATGGTCATGGGTCTAAATTATTTAAATATTAACCTTAGTGATGTGGATGTGAGTCATGTTCAAAAAGAAATGATTTTAAAACCTTAAAATGTATTATAGGATTTGGAGGATTCATAAAGACATTATAAAATTAATAAAACAATATCAATTGAAACTTAATTTAAATTGGAAACTTTTTTTCCCTTGATACCTTTTATAGTATATATTACATTACTTTTGGGTCATTGCGATATCATAATACACACCGTATATTTATAAAATATTTAATTTTTACCTGAAAAATTCAATTGTCTCTGAAAATTATGAAAATTTCAACATTGGATAATTTTCATTTTCTAGTTAAAAAAAATAAAATTTTATTTTATCCAAATAATTCTATAAATATTTTAATTTTATATTTAAAAAACATTAATATATATTTGAAAATTTTTGGTTTTTTAACAGTGACAGTTTTTAAACCCTTGTAAAAATTATTTTTAAATTATTAAAATTATATTATCTATAATAATTAATAAATATTATTTAATATTAATATTTTACTAAAATATCATTTATTCCAAAAATAATTCTTTAAAAATGAAATTATGAATTTAAATTATATATTAGCCTAAAATATAATTTTTTTTATCAAATCCAAAGAAAAATCATTTATAAAGTAACAATAATAAGATGTATATATAAACATTAATCTATTGAGAATAAAATAATCATATTCATATTATGAGGGTATTTATAAATATCCTTTTATTTCACTAGAAAACACCTTAAGAGTAAGGTTCATGAAGGTGAGACTTTCATGGGGTGGTTCGGCGTACATGGTTTGGGTCATGATCTCAATGAGCTTGAAATTATCCCATAAATGGTTTCTATCAAACTTTAGTTATTCTATATAAGCTTGGTATTGGTCAAGGGAAAAGAAAAGTAATGATATCTCCCACAGATGATCTAATAAACTAGATTTATAAGGTACAATCCTATTGGTTGAGGCCATCATTTCATTTATCTATGAAAATTGGATTTTTTAAAACCCAATATTTTTAATAATCCCATGATTATTGTTCAATTGATATATTATTAATGGAAATTTTGTATAATAGTATTTTTAATATGATAGCATATAATTGATCCAAATAATTTCATCTATAATCTACAACCGTACTACATAATATGAAATTTAATTAAATAATAAGGGAAGTTTTATTTTTATAGGTTTGGGTAATTACATTCTACCCCCTTTAGAAATTTCAACTTCGAAATTTGAATTTAACACACTAAAACAGATGAGGGTAATCATATTTCATAATATCCTCTAGTTCCCATGTCACCTCTTCAATGTTTTGTTTTATCCATGTCACTTGGACCAGGTTCATTGTCTTATTTCGTAGAAATTTGTCTATGTGATCTATGATCTTCACAGGATGATCCCCATATGGATGAATATTCTCCAACGGTATCACCAATTGATTATGTACCTGTGAGGGGTCTAGTATAATAACCTAATATTAACATACATAAAAATTACATCCTTCTTTAGAATATTTTATACATTACACAAACTCACACCCAAATACCATATTAGTTTAGTGCCTTTGGAAACTTGGAGCACAATCCTAGTTTCTATTAAATGATCTTCAATGTTTCCCAAAAATATCTCCCCATTTAGTAATCCTACCTAAAACATTAGTTATAACCTTGGAAAAAGAATCATATAAAAAGTGTGAGCTCAGATTCTTTAAAATGGTAAATGAGGTAGATATCAATCATAAGATAATCATAAATAATTAGTATATAAAAGACATTTGAAAATAATATCATGTATATCAAAGATCATGATATCATTTCGTGGGATCAATCATATATGTTCATAAATTATCAAAGAACATATTTAATGAGAGAATAAAATAAAACATTAAATTATGTCATAAAAATATGAATAGAAAATAATTTCAATATAATTTAAGAATCATTTCCAAGTCTATTATAATGAAAAAATTCATTTACTGAACTATCTTCACTCCCCGTACCATCCTTGTATTTCTAAACTGAGTTCACTCCTCATTCTAATCCTTTATATCTCATGAGATATAAATATTTGCCCAACTAATTTGAGGGATATATATTTCCTCCCTATAACATAATTAAAACCATACATATTTGTGCCACAATAACATAAATCATATCATAACCCATAAAAACAAATTAGTTTCATAATCATTTCATCATCATATGACTCATAGAAAAGATTAATAATTCATAAAAATAAATTCATGATAAAAATAAAGCAGTTAGTTAAATAATAATATTGTTATCAATAGATAATATCCCCATTAAAGAAATAATTAAAATAAAATAGCATTATCTTATATGTAAAATAATTTTGAGAGATCACTTGATATAATTATTGAATCAATTTTCTTTTCTATTTTAAAAACACTTTTGTCCAAAAATGTTGCATAATTTGAAATGAAAACATTTTATTTTAAAATAACCTTATATGATTGTAAGTGGTGATTAAAGTAATTAAAGAATAATGAAAACAAAAAATATTTTCATGTCAGATAAGTTAATAAACCATTTTTAACTTTTTTCGAAAATTAAAAAAAATAATGTTTGGAAAATAAAAAAAAGATTACATTAAAATTGTTTAGTAAAAATTAACACATGGTTAAAAATGAATTTAAAAAATTGTATAGGAGTAGTAAAAATATTTTTTAATTTTTTTAAGAAGCTCGGACATGGAAGACAAATATTCCCCAGGAGATACTTATATATAAACAATCTCGAATAAAAATGATATTGTGAAATTAATACTAACCCCATTATAATAAGTAAAATCGTGTGCCTCATGAACAAATAAAAATTATATGAATATTTAAGTACCATAATATTCATAATAATATTCATAAAAACATTCATGGGTATTATATACACTATAAAAAACAAACATGTTGTGTATAAGGAATATGCCTCACATAAATAAAAGTAAGACAAAAATATCACACCTTAGGTTTGATTTTTTTCATACATATCTAAACCACTTATATAATAGATTAAATAATGTTATTAATTTATTCCATACTCATATTCACATTTATTATATTATATATGATCATATTATATAATCTTATCACTATTTTGTTAATAACCTTTCATTATTACCCTTCTTTCAGACGTAAACAGCTTCTTTTTCCTAGGAATATTTTGTCACATAAGTAAAAGTTTTTGGGAATAGGATATAGTTTCTTCATATAAAGAATGATATTAAGGTAATATATATCATATTTATTCATTATATACATTTATATAGTCATTATTGAATTTTTGAACATGAAAAATGAATCGCATCGTGTTATTCAGATGGTAGGCCATATGTATACACGACCTATAATATCATTCCCTTAATAGTAAAATGATAAGGAATAGGATGGTATATTAATTTTTTTACTGAATAGATTTAATTTTATAATTATCATATATATATTTATATATTATTTCCATCATTATACTCATTGAAAAAAAGTTTTTATGGAAAATAAATTACATCGTTGTGTGCAGATGGTAAGTTTTATATACGCATGTGTGGTGCTTTCTTTCTTCGTAGGATCGATAAAAGGTTGAATATGTTTATTACATAATTAGAATAAATTCTAAACATATAGTTAATACTAGATTTATTACTATATAATTTAAACAACACTTTAAGAGGAAGTATAAGAACAAATAATCTAGAAATAAACTATAAAGGAGATTACATATTCTTTGGAGAACATCATTTAGATCTCCTCTTAAGGGAAAAAGGTTTGGTCTTTTGAGAAGTAAAGAACCTATATAATGTGGATACAGAAGTTTATAAGATAAAATAGTTTGGGTATGGTTGATATTTAAGACTCAATATTATGGGAAGAAGTGAGTGAGGAGGTTCCCTTTTATAATTGAGGTGAGAGGCACTTTTAGAATTTTCTCAAAATATTAATTTATAATAAATAAAATATAAATAAAATATCTAAATAAAACAATTTATTCTAATATAATGTGAGATAAGGTTGTAATATCATCAAAGAATATATTTTGGAAAGTTTTTTTTATTATTTTGAACCTTATCATTTGGGATAATCATTGAAAAGTATATTTTAATTTTAACTAAAGAAGGAATATTTTCAATATTAAAATGTTTTAATTTTTTTATTTGATCTAACTGAAATCATAAAAGAAAAAATTATAATATTTTAGACTATATTATAATGTTTTTTATTTTTAAATATTTTTTATTATTTTTAGTTAATTTTATAAAATATTATTGTTCTGAAATATCATTAGTGTCAATTTGGGAACTATTCATTACTTGGACTTTTAAAATATCAAGATAACAAGTTAAATTCAAAAAAATATTTTATTATATCCCTTATAGGTCAAGGTAATATTTAAAATATATTTATCACTTTAATTATCTCAAATTATATTTATTTTAATATTTTTCATAACATTTCTTTGATATTTACATTAATAAAATAATTACTACATTAGTGTTTTGAAATTATTTAATATACACATTTATTCATTAAAAACTAAAAAAAATAACCATGATGAGGATAAATATTATATATTATATAATAATATTGAAATTATAATATATATTTTGGGTAACCCAATATTAAAAATGACATATAATTTAAAACTTGAATGTGATGTCTTTGAATTTTTATTAAATAAAATATTATAAATATCATAATATCATAGAAGTTTCCCAAAAAATAAAAAATATATTTATATCATTAGAATATGTTTATTAAGTTAAAAATTTATATTTATATAAATTCATGACATACATTTCTCCCCATTTAGACACATTATGCATATTTATGATAAAAAAAGTGACATTTTGTGACTTTCTTTAATTTAAATATTATTTATGTCATTTTCATGAAAATGTTTCCATTAAAAACATAATTTCGATCGTTTTGTTTTAAGGGTAGGTTTATATTAATCCAATAATATTCCTTCATGTGTTAGATTCATTTTATACTCTTTTTCATTTTATTTTTAACATAAATTACCCAATTTACTTTTCATCATGGCAATAAAATTTACAATGATTACTATTCATATTGCCAAAAAATAAAAAGGGATATATTCAATAAATTTCAAGCTTATGAATCTAAATTTTTTATAAATTTTTCCCAATTAAAAATATATAAGTTTAATAATTTAAACTAAAATAAAGCTGGTAAAACGCCATGAATAACTATTTTTTCTAGAAAAATACCCTTTAAAACATAAAATGTTTTTATAATAAATTCGTGTATAAAATCCTTTTCAAAAACCATAATTAGATTATTTAAAATTTAAATCACCTAACTAAAATTAAAAAATAACCCAAAACTTAATTATACCTTGTAAATTCATTTAAAATATATTTTTAATAAAAATTATTATTTTCACTATTCATCAAAAGATAAAACTTTTTATAAAAATACAAAAAATTCACCCTAAGATGATTTTTAAATCATTTTATCAAAAATGAAGTTTATTTTATCTAATACACAAACAGACACACATATATATATATATATCATGGTGTGTTTAATACTATTTATTCTCGCAAATTTAATGGCTAGGTTATAATTTTATTATTTATATAATTAGAATAATAAATTATTATTTCGTAGAAACTCAACTTTACGTGAAATTAAAGATTAACATGGTTTACAATATAAGAAAATACATAAAATAATTTAAATTTATTCAAAAAAGGTTGATAAAAACTCAGGGTGTAACATTCTACCCCTCTTAAAATTAATTTATCCCTCAAAATTCTTTATTATAATATAAGAAAATGTGGATACTTATGCCTCATAATATCCTCAAGTTCCAATATAGATTTTTAAAACTGGTGGTTTTTTCGGAAACATTAACCACTTGAGAGTTATTATTTGTATAAATTTATCACTATGGTCTAAAATTTCTACTAATTTATCATTAAAAGAAATTTTTACTCTGCTGGTATGAAATCTAAGTTAAGTAAATTTGGAGGATCAGGTATATACTTCACTATAAAAGAAAAATGGAACAGATCATGAAATTAAGAGATATTTGATGGAAGAAACAATTAATAAGCCACTATTCAACTATGATGAATAATTTTAAAAATAAATTGTGTCCTTGGAAATTCAAATTTCACTTCAAAAATGAGATGTGGATGTTTGATAATTTCTCAATGGAAAATCCAAATAATAAAGTTGAATACTAAAACATCATTTACAAAAATGAAATTTTTAAAAATAAATGTTTCCCAAAGTACTCATAATCATGTTTCCACATAGGAGAACATATATGCAAAGTGAAAACATAGACATAAAAGAAGAAAAATTATCATTTTTTGATGGATAATGATAGATAACATGGTCACTATAAATTTAACCATCATAGAGTGATAAAAATTTAATTAATTAAGGTTCCATATGATTCATAGGAACTAATGGTACTTGGATAAAAAAAATTCAAGATACTTTTCCTAAAGTTAAATAATTTTCACACAAAAATATACTTACTTGATTTAATTCTATTCTATAAGAACTATCTCATCCATCGGTTGTGCCTTGGTCAATTTTTTCTTTATCTCTTACTTCGTGAAATGAGGTTGAAATTATAATTCTTAAAGAAATAGTGTATCATAAGATCCATAATGGAATGAAAATTCATTCCTTATGCCTCTTTTTATCATCATAAAAAATGGTTATTATAGGTGATCAAATACACATAAATATTCATAAGTTTAAGTGAAAATTTAATCTATAAAACCTCATCCAAAGATTAAAAAAATCCCAAATGGTTACCCTTATGATCCTTACAAAAGATTAAAATATAATTATTTCATCAAATGGTCTATATATTTCCAAAATCAACTTATCATTTATCCCCCAAACATCGTGGTGTAGCTCATAATTGTCACACACCAAAAATGTTTAGAAAATTATTATGTATTCTATTATAACATGTTAATAACCTGAATTTCCATAAATCATTAGTAAAAATATGAATGCTTTCAAAAATTAACTATTTCCTTATACCATAAATCCAGAACTTCTATAAGATCAATCCATGATATCGTAAACCATATTTTCATATTATCAGTCCAATGTTCATCAATACTATCCATTTTTATCACATAAAAACATCACTCTATCTCATCATTATCCCAACATCGTGAACATATTAATGGTTATGTTTATATTAATCTTTTTTTCTCCAAAAAATATTAGTTTAAAACCTCAATCACTTTCTATAGTTACAAGTACCATTAAACAAATGCTTTCAAATCCTTAAGGAAAAAACTGCAGTGTACCAATACTTAGTTGTTTAATTATTCCATAAAACCATAAAAGTACTTATAAATCATTATTATTAAATTATAATAAAAAAATCAATCATTCCTCCACTTTTTTGTCGTACTCCAAATAGGCAGTAGTGGTCACATGTGATTTTACATTGTATTTGGTCTTAATAGGTTAATGACACTGATCATCATCGATATCCCTCAGATTTGGTAATTGGTTAGAATAATTCCCATTTTCCTTGAACCTAAAGCATTGAAGTGTGGGAGTAATATTCTATGTATCCATTTCTCTATTCTCATCATTAGAGATATTTTTTATATCACTTTGACATTAATATGCATGATGAACTTATTTCCCACACTTAAAGCATTTACAAGTCCTCTTAAGACAGTTTCCACTATGTTTCTTTCAAAATATTTATTATCAATGAAATATCATCTTCTTTTGATTGTGGGTTTTTTATTTTCCATTGAATTCCATTTTCCTATTCGTATCAAACCCATAATATTGATGGGTAACTCAAATCTAAATTTTAAACATGATATCACTTCGAATGATTTCTTCATAACTACTGAAGTCCCTTATGGATAGTTCCGTTATGGGACTTGGTTTTATGCCACCAAAGAATCTATCAACCTTACTTTTAGGTTTTATGATAGTTTTGGAATTTTACATTGAATGTCTTAAAAAAATTACTTTTTAGGTACCAACAGATACATCATCCTTTTTCTTAATATTGAGTCTCTCCTTGTCCATATTTGTTTGAAGAATATGAGGAAAGTACATATTGAACAAAATAAGTTATTGAACTCATCCCATTACATGGAGTCAATTTCATCTTTCTACCTCATATTCTTGATTAGAGTCCACCATTGTTCTGCTTCACCTTCTAAACGATAAATTGGAAAAAATGAAATTTTTATGTTTCAAACAATAAAGGATATAAAATATATTTCAGTGGTAATGATCCGTTTTTCTTCAACAAGTGGATCATAATACCCATAAAATGAAGGTTGGAATTGTTTCATAAAGGAATCAACATAAATTTGTTCCAGCCTATGAAAATTTGGAATCATATGATGGTTCATATATTGTGTGAGTGTATCATTATGTTATTCATTCCATATCCCCCAAAATTTGATTTATCGAGAGAATAATCATTAAATTTACCATTGAATTCATGATTAATAAAGTTCAATAGGGTTCTATCCATTAACTAAAACCAAAATTAAGAGTGTGAGAAACACTTAACATATTGGTAAAACCACATAATAAAGGTAAAATACATCCAATTTATAACATCTTAGGTTTAATCCTAGGTTATCCATGATCATTACCAAAATTCTAGGATTCTAACCAATACCTTTTCATATCTTTAGGGATCTTTCTATGGTTTTCTCATCCAAGTTTCTAAAGTTTAACAAATCATTTACTATAATACCAACTATAACAACCCAATCTTAACATACATAGGAATTACACAATTTTTTGAGGAATATTTTTATATATTATACAAAATCACACCCAAATACCATATTATTTTAGTAACATTGGAAACATGGAACAAAAAATTCTATACTAGTGAAATCTATTTAACGTTTCCCATAAAGATCTTTCTATTTAGTATTCATACCTAAAATTGTTCTTTATAACTAGTGGAAAAGAAACATATTAAATGGGTGAGCTTAGATGTGCAGCAAGGGTAGAGGAGGGAGATATTAATAATAACAAAATCATAAAGCATAAGTATATAAACAAAAAAATTGAAAATCATATCCTATATATGAAATATCATGATATAATTTCATGGAATAAATCATAAATGTTCATAAATAAAAAATCACATATTCTATGTAATATCCCATTACCTTTCAGATAGGTAAATTCTTAAACATGTTGTGGTTTTTTTAGGGTAGGGTTGAGATGGTATTGGGAGGATATATATAATGGTAAAGTTATAGATTTGTTGGATTCTCAACTTTAACCAGTCATTTCAATATCTTTCTAAAGAATTACACATCATGTAATATGGTAGCACACTGTGTAAATCCTAAAATGAAAATATTTTATTTTTTGAAAGAGGTCACGAGTTTTTCAGTAGATATCAGAATTAAAAATTACATGACATGTAACTGGGTTACACACCATGTAAAATCCCAATCTCTATTTTTAAACTGGTAGTCCAATTGAAATTTCATTTGTTCTTCCTCCAAGAATCCTTACAATCAACCTAGTGTCTTCCCCAAAAACTTTTGGAAGCCTCTAACACCTTCAGGACTTTTCATTCAATGATTGATCGTTGATATGATCAGAGTGTGGCGTACCAGGTATGTGATCTCTCCATATCTCCATATCTTTACTTTTCCTCCTTGAGGTTTGATAGATCGTCTTGGAATATAGGCATCACAACTTTGTGTTGTAAAATATTATTTCAAGTTTGAGTTCTTAGATCTTCTGAGCCTTCATTTTTTATGATGGGTACATCGTAGGCTTTTTTGGTTCTGTGAGAAAATGGTAGGTGGTTTCTTCTTTATTCCCAATATATATCAACCCAAAATTGATTTGATTAATTTTAATGGTTGTAATTAAAATGGAATTTTTTGATTTTGACTAAATTTATTTTAAATAGTTTTTTGGGGAAAACCTAATTTAATTAGATTGGGGTTTTGAACTGAGTTTTTGTCATGAATTCAGAAAACCTCCAATTTTGGTTAATTGGGTTGTGATTATAGATATTGGAAAAAATATAATTTTTTTAATTTAATTTTGATTTTGGGGGGTTGTTATGAAATTGATGGAATTTATTTTTAAATTAAAATATTGAATTTAATTTTAAAATTTGATCATAAAATTTCATGAATTGATTTCAAATTATCACTTTAGAAAATTGGATTAAAAATTATTTGATATAAACATTAGGTTTTTATCTTGGAGAAAAGGCATGTTTCTTAAAACCCCATTATGGTTTTTAAGTGGAAATTGGAATATTTGAAATGGAGAATGGGATTGAATTTTATTTTAAGCAGTATTAAAATAAATTTCCCATCATTGTTTCGTACTTGAGCACATGCAATCCTTAGTTAGATAGTGAGTTATTTTAATGGAACATTACAATTTACAGCATTATAAAACATCATTTTGGGACATCACATCCCTAAGGCGATAGTGATGAGTCCTCTTTAGCCTGAGTTGAAACCGATTGGTTTTAGAACTGAAAACAAATTCCATGTTAATTTGATATTGGTATCTATTATGGAATTTTTTGGTGAAATCCCATTGTGATTTGGATTACATCATACTTATGGCTTGGTATGTTTGTAGATTTCCTCCTTCTAGGTTCAATTAAGGGAAAATGATCTCTTGTAATTAGATCTATCTATTGAAAATTATACTTAGTGACTTTGGGTTTTTAGGATATAAGTAGATTTTCACCTTGTTTTTTCTGGTTTTTTGGTACTTGTTTATAGTGTTGGGGCTTGTTCATTCATATTTTACATCTGGTAAATTACACCTAGTAGAATTTATTTTTATATGTATATTGTCATGTATCTTTTACTTCTACATTTTTTTGTGGCAGAACCATTACCACATTAATTTGTATGATTCCAAGAGCGAGTTGCGAAACCGTGAGGATTGGGAATTCCCTTCAGGAAATTTCAGGATCGGCTCAGTTATCAAGTTACTAGGGTACTCAGTTTAGTTAGTGATTAAGTGGTATCATTTAGAGGTATAGATTTGTTTCTTGGAGTCAGTATAATTTATGAAATCTTATCGGGGCATAAGAGGTAGATATGATTGAGTACCTAGCCAAATCTCACCGTAATGAACCTTTTGTTTCCATGGGTGGTTGGGGAAAGACATATTGTGGATTATTGGTAGTATGTTTTCTACTTTCATTTGAATATATTGAAATCAAAATATTTTATATTCTATATGGTGAGATTTATAACCCATGTTGCTCTGTTTTAGAGAAAATATATGTTTTCTTATTGTTTACTGATGTTGTGTAGAATCATTCCTCTGATAATACATGGGAATTGGATCTAGGAGGAAGCTATTATTGAAACTCAGCAATATAATCCTATATTATATCTGAATCTAGTGGAGGTTATTTTTCACACTATCGAGTCTCTAGGACATGCACCACCTCTAGTTCATATTCAGGATTCAGCTGTGGAACCTTAGAAGGACGTTCTCAATGTTTTTCCTCGATAGTTCCTTCACAAGAATCAAAAACTATTTAACAACTCATATAATCATGAATAGGGTTAGGAATAGTGGATTAGTATGGAACAATTTTTTGGTTTCTAAGACACACCTAAAGAAATCAAAGTGAAGTGTTCCACCTTCTTTCCTGAAGGACTGAGTAGCAGATGGTGGGACACTATGGTAATAGTGACGAAAGATGAGTTCATAGAGTGTAAAGACTTCAAGGTTCCTTTAACTGACTGGTTGTATCTAAAACTGATGTCTTATGCTATGTACATATAGTTTTTAAAACATGAGTAGGTTGACTAGACCATGAAAGAGAATGCAAACCTTTTTCTGAGATCATGCACTTCATACTTCTGATAGTATTTAATGAGGGGACAAAGGATCTCCAGTTTGAGTTGGGACATTTTCAGGGTAATTTTTCTAAGGTTTTGTAATTGAAGATTCCTATATATGCTGATTTACTAGATAGATATATGATGGTATAGATAGACATGGATGAAAAGTGAGGGTTATTGGGAGTGTCTTTCTCTCTCTATGGAAATTCACATTCCTTTAAGGGAAAGGGGAAGCATGATGACTCTCATGGTGGTTCTCAGTGGTAGGAGTTTCTAAACCTTATGTAGTGCTTGGAAGAGGGCTTTCACTTTGTTAACAGTGTGTAAACTGGAGAAATTCAAAGAATTTTTCACTGAGGCACCCAAGAATTGTGGCTCTTGCAGATGCTCAAGTCACTTTTAGAGTTTCTTCCCTATTTATTACACTCTACAGAGTGGCACAGGATCATCTAAAACATATAAAAATATGGTTCAATTAGATCCTTCATGTGAAAAAAGGGCTCTATCCATTGATATCTAGAACAAAGCTAATTTATTCAATGAAAGAGTCTCCATAAAAACTCGATATGTGTCCACTGACCGTGAGAGGTACCATTACTATATTCATCATTAGTGACTTCTCTATTTGATACTAGTGAATCTCATTCATTTATTTCAACCCATATTGTTAATCTAATTAACCTTTATATAGATCTCTTATCTTTTGAAATGGATATTACTACACCCCTTGGTACAAAAAGAGAGATGGGACTCTATAGTCCCAATTTTGTTTTTTCTCTATCAGATTTTGAGCTTGCATGGAGTTTTTTTGTTCTCAACATAAAACCTCTTAACATCATATTCATGATGGATTCGCTCATTTCCAATGAATTCTGAATTGATGTTTATCTTCGACGGGTCTCCATTACTACACCTAGTAGCATGTGTTGTGTCTTTCAAGGAGAATGGGGCCCAATATTAAGCAGATATAGACCTTCTTATCTAGAGTTGGGGAAAGTAATATCAAAGTTTTATTTTAATCTAGAGAAATAATATTATTATAGTGATCTCCATCCAATTTTCATCAAGTTTCCTAACGTGTTTCCTTCTGAATTCTTTGGTTTTCCACCAGTAAGGTAGGTTGAGTTTTCTATTGACTTTATGAATGGTACTAAAGTAGTTTATATTACCTCTTACCTCATTGAACTAGCTAAAATAAAATATTTGAAGTCCCAATTGTATTATCTTCTTGATAAAGGATGTATACGCCTGAGTATGTCACCTTAGGGAGAACTGGTTATCATTGATATTAAATATGATAGTTCACTTTTCTTTTGTGTTGGTTACTAAAATCTCAATTGAGTTACGATGAAGAAAAAATATATTTCCCCATGGATTGATGATATTTTTGGTCATTTGAAAGTGGAAAAGTGGTTCTCAAAGATTGATCTTCACTCTATTTACCATCAGTTAAAAGAAAATAATATGTCATTCATAATACCTCTTTCCAAAGAAGGTATGGTCATTATGATTGCCTTTTCATACCCTTTGGCCAAACAAATTCTTCTATAGTTTTCATGGCTTTAATGAAAAAAAATTCTATGGGTATCTTGATACCTTTATGGTACTCTTTTTTGGAGACATCTTTGTAATCTCTAATTCCAAGGATGATCATGTGTGTTTTCTAATAATGTTTATGAGTTTTTTGAGAAATCACCAAAAAAATTCCAATATTTTGAAATGTTATTTTTGGATTCGTGAAGTGAAATTTTTAGGACACATGGTGTCAAAACATGGTATTTCAATTGATCCTGAAAATGAAAAGGCTATTATCACATGGTAACAACCATGAAATGTTTTTGAAATCTATTGACTCTTGGGTTTAGCTGGTTTTTATGACTGGTTTGTTAAGGACTTCTCAAAGGTGTAATATCTGATGACTTTCCTCATATAGAAGTGGGTAATGTTTTCTTAGGATGAAAATTTTTATTATTATTTTATTGAGATAAAACTCCTTTTGACTATTGTTCTGGTGTTGACTCTTCTAGAGGTCAGGAATGGTTATGTTGTCTTTTGTGATGCATCGGGTTTAGGCTTGGGTTTCATTACTATTCAAGGTGATCATGTCGTTACTTACGACTCTCATCAGCTTAGGCCACTCAAGAAGAATTATCTTACCCCTGACCTTGAACTATCAGTTATAATGCATGCACATAAAATATATAGCATTACCTTTACAGAGAAATTTTTACCATGTATTAGAACCATAAGATCTTGAGTTATAAATTCTCTCAAAAATATTTGAATCTCTACCAGAGGCATTTGGTGGAATATCTTTTGTCTTTTGACTTTGGAGTTTCCTATACCTCGGGGAAGGCAATATCATTATTTGAGTAGGAAACTTCCAACCCATAAAGTGATAGAATCATCAGAATAATATAATTTGATGGATCTCTTTGCATAGCTGAATATTGGAGTATATGAATTAGGATCTATGGTTTCCTTCGCCAAGGTTTAGTAGAAATACACTCTTCCTGAAATGATTTGCATGATCATAAGCTTGATGATGAGTTACTTAGGATAAGAGGATCTCTTTATGTGGTGGATACAGTTTCCTAGTGGTTATTCTCCAAATAGGGTATTTTATTCTGTCAAAAATTATTTATCGTGTTGTTAACAGAAAGTAAATATCTGATGGTGTATTTTCATAATTCCTAGTGAGTTGTGCACTCAGGAACCACTAAGATGTTCTATGAGATGCAGTGAATGTTTTTCTTGCCAGGTACGAGATTCGGAATTTCTAATTTCGTTTCTCTCTGTTGTATATGCCAATAAAAGATGGTTGAGAACTAGAACCCTTTAGGATTTCATCAACCACATCCAGTGCCTACTTGGAAGTGGGATGAGATCCCAATGGAAATTTTTGGTTGTGTTTTCACATACCTAGAGAATGAAGAATTTGATATGGGTTGTGATCGAAAGGCTGACCATGTCATCTCACTTTATATCCACTGAACATACAACCAAAGTTAAGAAATTGGGAAATATCTATGTGAAAGAGATTGTTTGGTTCCATTGAGTTCCATATGCTAAAGTCTCTAATATGGATCCTTGATTCGCATCTCATTTTTGGAGAGTCCATCTAGAGGCACTAGGATATCACATCCATTTGAGTACAGCATACCATCCACAATCAGATTTCCAAATATAAAGAGCTATATTGATTCATGAGGTTATGCTTCACGCATGTGTTATCAACTTTGGTGGGAATTGGGATGATCCCATGGGGCTGGTTGAGTTTTATTATAATAATATTTACCATTCCATGATCAAAATATATCCTTTTTAGGCCGTATAAGAATATCATTATAGATCTCTGTTGTGATGGTTGGAGATTAGTGAAAGTTCCTTAGCTGGACTAAGTTTGGTTCAAGAGACTATAATAATGATTTAGATATTTTTTAGGGAATCTTGATGGTACTAAGCTGATATAAATCTTATATTGATCATCCATATAGACCTTCGGAATTATCAGTTGGTGACTGGGTGTTCATGAAATTTTCACCTCAGTTGGTGCATCTATGACTTGGAAATCAAGGGAAATGTTCTCCTCAATTTTTAGGGACCATTTGAGGTTGTTGATCCAGTATAAAAGGTTTTTAATCATGTATCACTTCCACCATAGGTGACACCGGTACATAAAGTGTTCTATGTATCTCATCTGTGAAAGTATATTTCTAATCCATCTCATGTTTTGGGTTAGATTGATCTTGATATTGAACCTAATTTATATTTCATTGAACGGATAGTCAGGATTGTTGATTCTAAAACCAAGATACTTAATGGGAGGATGATACCTTTGGTTTGTGTGCTATGGTAGCACAATTCAGATTTTCATGAGACGTGGGAATGTAATCCATTGATGAGAGAGTACTCAGTAAATATTTTTTGCATGGGATTTTCTTCACAGGATTTATGGGGACAAAAAGTTTTTATAGTGGGGAGGTTGTAACATCCTGTTACCTTTCAGTTAGGTATGTTCTAAACCATTTTGTGGTTTTATTTTTTTCACTGTCTAGGCAGGGTCGAGAAGGTATTGGAAGGATTCCTATAATGGTGAAGTCATAGATTTTTTGGATTCTCATATTTAATCTGTCATTTGGGAAACATGATGAATAATTACATGACATGAAATATGGTAACATGATGTATAAATATTAAAATGAAAATAATTTGATTTTAGAAAAAGGTGATGGGTTTTTCAGTGGATATGAGAATTACTAATTACACGACATGTAACTAGGTTACACGCAATGTAAAACCCAGAGCCTTGTTTTTAAATAGGTATTCCAGCTGAATTTTCAATTTTTTTCTTTCTCTGGGATTCATTTTTCTTGTCCTAGTGTCTTCCCCAATAAATATTTGAAGCCTCCAACCCATCTGGTCATTTTTTTCGATGATTGATCATTGTTACAATTGCGGTGTGGCTTACTGGTTAAGTGTTCTCTCCATATCTCAGTCTCCTTATATTTTCCACCTTAGGGTTTAATAGATCATATTGGAATTTAAGGATCTAAAATTCATATTATCTAATATTGTTTCTAGGTTGAGTTCCTAGATCTTCTTTGCCTGATCTTTTATTTGGAGGGTACATTGTAGGATTTCTATTTCCAGGAGAAAAAGGTAGGTGGTTTTGTCTTGATGCCCAATTTATATTAACCTAAAATGTATTTTTTCAATTTCAATGGTTTGAATTAAAATGAAATTGTTTTATTTTTACTAAATGTATTTCAATCATTTTGTTTTAGAAAACCTAATTCCATTCAATTTGGGTTTTGAAATCCTTTTTTGGAATGAAATCAGAAAACCTCCAATTCTAGCTAATTAGGTTGTGTTTTTGAAAATTGGAATAAAAAAAATCTTTTTAATTTAAATTGTGAAATGTATTTGATGGAAAATTTTAAAAACCCACAAATATAGTTATTTGGGGGTTTGTAATGAAATTTATCGAATTTATTTTGAAATTAAATTGTTTAATTTAATTTTGAAATTAGATTGTCAAATTTTTTAAATTGGTTTCAAATCCTCACTTTTGAAAAAATGGAATAAAAATGTTTTGATATAATTATTATAGTATTATATTGGATAAAATGCACGTTTTTTATTAAAACCCGTCTTGGGTTTTAAGGTTAAATTTACATATACAAAATGTAAAATGTTATTGAATTGAATTTTAAGTAGCCTTAAAATAAATTTTATATTATTGTTTTATACATGAGAACATGAAAGACATTAGAATCTAGTTAGTTAATTAGATGTATAATTACAATTTACATAATTATAAAACATTATATTTTCAAATCACATCCCTTAGATGTTGGTGATGAGTTCTCTGTGGCCTTATCTCAAATGGACTTACATACATATTGTTGTTCACTATGAGTATGGGATCCTTATACCTTGGAAATTATATGCCTTATTAGGTGCATGAACATATTTCTCACTTTTTTATCTCAAATTTATATTCCATTGTAGTAAACTATTTTCCATACCTTTTTATTTATATAAACTATTTTATATAAAAGTTTTTATTTAGGGAATTTTTTGAAAAGTTATTTTTGTATATAGAGCCCTTTTATTAAAGGGAAATCATCATATTTTGAAATGTATTCCCATTATTTAAGATATAAAGCATGAATTTATAAAGTATTCCCATATTTTAAATTACAAATCAGGATTTGTTCAAATATTCCTTTGATATTTCAAACCTATTTTTTAAAGCTGAAATCATATTCCATGCTAATTCGATATAGGAATTTGTTATGGGATCTTTTGGTGAAATCCTACATGAATTTTCTCACACCATACTTTTTCCTTTGGGTGTTTTTAGATTATCTCTTATTAATTTCAAGAATGGGAAAATTACCTCCTAGACTTCGATAAAGCTATTGATCCTTGGACTTGGTGAGTTTCTTCCTTTGGGACATGGATAGTTTGTCTTCCATTTTTTTCTGGTTTTTTTGTACATGTTTGTAATACTTGGTCAAGTTTATGCCTATTTGAATTTTGGTACATTACTCTCAATATAGTTTATTTTGATATAAATATTGTATTTTCTCTCTTACATCTACATTTTTTGTGGATAACCCATTCCCAAATTTAGTGTATATGATGCCAAGTTCTAGTCAACGACTTATTGGGATCGGGAATGCCCTTCGCGCTATGTCAGGACCGAATCAGTTATTAGATTACTAGGGTACCTAGGTTGGTTTATGAAATTCCATGAGAGCATAACATAAGACATGAAATTTTTTCAATCACATAGGCATAGAAAAACATTTCCATATTATTCAAGGCACATTTCTAATATCATTATTGTGGATAAATTCTTTTACTAAACCGGGTTTACTCCCCTTTCAGTCCTGTATTACTAAACTGATTTCACTCCTCATTCCATTCTTGTATATCCCCTGAGATACAAATATTTAACCAATTCATTGGAGGGAGATATATTTCCCCCTTTCAAATAATTAAAACCATATATATGTGTACCATAACAATGTAAATCATACCATAACCCACAAAAAGAAATGGGTTTCATAATCATTTCATCATAACGCAACTCATGGAAAAGAAACATAATTCATAAACATTAATTCAAAATAAACATAAATAATTTTGGGAAAGAATAAAAATAGAATAATTGTATCATACCCCCTATTAAACATAAGTAACATCAAATAATGTTATCCTAGATAGAAAATATTTTTCAGGGATCACTTGAAATAATTCTTGAGAAAATTATGTTGTCCTTTTTGAAAAAAAATTAATTGCCTTGAAATTTTAAATAAAAAGATTTTCATCGAAAATAACCTTATAAGATAATAATGGAAGATTCAAGGAATTAAAGAATTAATGAATCATTAAAGTGAAAAAATATATTCATGTCTTATAAGTTAAAAAATATTTTTTTACCTTTTTGAGAAAATTCACAAAAATCCTCACTTGGAAAATGAAAAAAATATTACATTCAAACTATTTAGAAAAAATCCACACATGGGAAAAAGTGGATTAAAACAGTTGTTTAAGAATATTAAAAAAATGATTTTTTTGGAAACATGAACATGGAAGATAAATGATCCCCTATGGATGCTTATATATAAATAGTCAGGAATAAAACTGATATTATGAGATTAACACTTACCACTTTATTATCAATCAAGTCATATACCTCATGAAAGAAAAAATATTATATGAATATAATAATATAATAATATTTAGAATAATACTCATAAAAATATTCTTGGGTAGTATATACACTACACAAAAGAAACCATAATTGTATAAGAAATGTGTCCCAAAGAAATAAAATTGAGACAAAAATATCATACATTAGATCTAATTTCCTCCTTACATATTCAAAGATCCAATATAATGGTTTAAATAATGTTATTAGTTTATACTAGAATTTTCATGACCCCCTCCTCGTAAGTTGTACCCCCTTGGGCTGACAATGTGAGAATGGAGAGAGTGACCCCCCCAAGTCTTGCCTCCAGTAGGCCCCGGGTTGGCGAGTAGCACCGAGGGTATTGTAAACACACAAATGGGATACATTACCCTCTAATAGAACACATAAGAAAGAGAGAGATAAGATAGACACCAACCAACTCCATCTCATACTATAATATAAAAGAAATCATATGTACACATATGTAATGTCATGTAAAACTGCTAAAAATAGAAGGAAAAAATGCATGTACCAAAGGAAAGTAAAAAAAACAATGACCGCGAAGCCCAAACAGCTCTGGAAACCCCGAGCTAGTAGTAACCAGACTGATCTCCAACTTACTCCAAGTGACCTGAAAAAATAGTTTATATATACGTAGGGTGAGTATAACAGTATCCTCATCAGGATCCTCCACGGATCCTCTCATGCAAAAGTAAAGAAAGAGATCTAAAGCAAAATAAACAATAACTGAAACTAACTCATCACCATAATAGGTATACTATGTTCCCAGCTTCACCATGGCTACTCTCACCAGTATCACATACAAGAGTATATTATAAAATAAATAATATCAAGGGTACCCCACTACCACCTCCCCACCGGTTTGATTATTTTCCCAAACGTCACACATCCTAATCCATTTCTCTTCAAAAAGGCTTGCCTGCAGACACTAGGGAAAAGCACCACAACATGCACCTCGTGCAGCACAACCACCACGTCCATGTAACTAAGGTAACTAGGTAGTTTCAAAGAGCCACCAAATCTTACATAATGTGTAGCATATGTCGAGTATTAAACCTCAAACCATTATATCCCATACACCGAGTGAGAATCATTAATCCATCACAACCTATACACATTACACCTATAGTAGTCCATTGGAGACTATATCCAGAATATATGTGTATAAATAACCACAAGACATTACAACCATCTACACACATATATAGGGGAAAACTAACTATTGTACCTACTAGTACAGGAAACTACCAAGAGAAGAGAGTGGGGAAAAAGGGGGTAGTCATCCATCCATCCTCCCACTGGAATGATGGGGAAAACACACCCCCCTAGATGTCAAAATTCCTAGGGTGTTAGTCTCCCTAACTGGCTGTGTAAAGTAGCTTATAGAAAAAGAAAAAGTACAAAATATATTGTAGTTCACAACCCCACTGTGGGAATAACCTATTCTTGGATTCAACTGTAGCTAACGTCTCTTGGACTCATGACTACCACTTCTAAGACTAGGTATCTTATAAGAAAACAAGCATTTAAAGATCTTTATTACATTACATCATTTCCTTTTTTATCAGTTGCACATTACATTAATTAATTATTTAACCATCGATTAACCATTAAAAATTCTATATTATATTTCATTAGCATCACCCCAAAGTCCATTGTTCCTTTAAATTGTAGTCTCATCATTTCGTCCCAGGAAGCTCCAATCCCATGGGTTAAAATTATTCATTCAATCAATTATTAACAACATTATTACTTTCCCATATTCCTAGGTATTCTAGAAGAACATTCTATGATACTAAACACAAGGGGGTCAACCTGGTTTGTAAATGAACTACTCATCAAATCTTTTCCACCTATATAAAGAAGATAGACTCATCCTATCTTGAGAAGTTAAACATAGAAAGCACATGACATACCCCGCGTGTCTTCGAACATTTTTGGAAAGAGTGTAAGAAAAACCAACTACCTTGAGCAGTGGGGAATGTAAAGCAGATAAACAACCAACAAGATTTAGAAAGCATCCAAATGTTCACATCCAACACATTTAATCATCTCTAGTGTCCTCCCCGACACCCACATGCATAAACTGATGCATCTCGACACTATAGGCGTCAATTTCTACTACAACCAATGGGCCTCCCTAGCCCCATATATCACAACTTCCATCCAGGATCACATCACAACACAAGTATTAGAAAAAAAAATCATATAAACTAGGATACTTTCCCATAAATAAGGCATCTATCCTTCAAACACAATGAGCTCTCACAGCTCCAAGCATAAGTCTATTGGCCTTTACAAGAAAGGGGGTAACTCAAAACCCTGTGAGGAATTATCTTTTATCAAAAACCTGTTATTTAATCCATCTTGAATTAACGGATTTATTATTTCTAGGTTCCAATGACAAGAAACCTAAACATAAGATCTCATAAATAATTAAACATGCTTACTACACCAATTTGATTCACATCAAATTACAAAAACCACAATCAGATTCATTTGCATTCCTCTTTACATCTGAAAAATAATTACATTTAATCTCATTTTATGTTCTTTACCAATTTCTGTCAATAAAAACATTTTAAACAAGGAAATCATATATATCACACTATCTAGAAAAATAAGAGGCAATAACATACGATCAATACCAATTGATTTATCTTGTTAAAATATTTATTGCTTCAATTCCATTGATATCATATAACTAAATCATGAAAACTCAATGATTTAATGTAAAAGAATAGATAAGAAATGAATCCCCTACCTTGAAAGGTTTCCGAAGTTCTTCACTCAAGAACATATCAAAGAAATAGATCATGATTTCCTTCCCCAAAACAATTGCATCCACTTGAGGATTTCACGACAAAACTGCATCAACAACAACCAAAAGAAACTCTCTTATAACCATAGAGAAAAAATTCCATAGCATGGAAAAGAGAACCGGGTGAAAAAATATTGAATAAAACCAAATATCATAGGTATATCTTACCTTTTATTGAAGAAGGATCGAAGAAGGAAGCAAGGAACTTATCCAGGATGATGGAATCCCCAAACTTTGAAGGGGGAGGCATCCAGGTCATCTAAGGTCTAGAGGGGGTGTTCTCAAGCTGCAGGGTTTGAAAAACCCAAGTAGCTGGGTGTCATAAAACATATCTAGTGACGGGGTATTAAATTACATGTACCTCTTAGTCTCATCGTGTACCACCTTTTAGAGACTTACACCAAAAAACACATCACCTAAATGATTTGTTTTATTTTTATAAAACCCAAATCATACACATCGTGTATCCCCCTATTTCCCACTTCTCACTAATAAAATTCTCTAGAATTCCTCTGAGCTTTATCCAAGCACTTCAATATTCAAAAACACGCAAAGGGTCGATCCACGTGGATTCAGTCCTTTTCATCAGATACCTCTCAAAACATTCTCATCCTTGGGAATCCAAAACCAACCGAGAGAGGAAATAGAAATGGTTTTTTTCTAAACAACCACCCCGTGAGAAACCACTCAAATATCTCACCACCACAGAATCTCAACCACATCAAAAGATCAACACGACACTCCGCGACCACCACAACTAGCTCCTCAATGCTCTCCCAATGGAGATACCTCTCAAAGAGAGCAAGCCACAATAGAAAACAAAAGAAATCCATATCATAGACACGAAAGGTCTACAACCACCAAGTGAACATCGTTACATAAAAAGAGTTAAACACCAAACAACTTGGGGTAATGAGAACGTATCTTTGAGTCACGTCCCCAGGTACTCTCCTCTATGCCACCACGTCTCCACAAGACATGAACCAAGGGGATAACACACCCCTAAAACCCCTTCTCCTTGCGATCCTAGATCTCCACAGGCCACTCCTCAACGGTCGCATCATCATCAACATAAATCTCTCCCCAATCGATGATGTGAGAGTCATCATGAAGATAATTATGGAGTTGTGAAACATGAAAAACATTTTGTATCCAGATCATCTGTGGGGGAAGTGCTACTCGATATGCCACGACTCCAATATGAGGAAGCACCTAAAAATGACCAAAAAACTAGGGAGACAACTTACTCCCACAACCAAAACATCACTGCCCACGATAGGGAGTCCCCTTAAAAAATACGTAATCCACAAAATCAAACTCTAAAGGTCTCATCCTTTGATGGACATGTGATTTTAAAATATCATGAACTGTCTTTATCCTCTCACGAATCAACTGAAAGATCTATGTCGTATTCTTACCTAGTTTCAATCCTATAATTGAGAAATATATGAACCTAGCCCATCAAAATAGAGAATGGATGGGTCGACCATACAAGGATTCAAATGACGCCATACCGATGGTGGAGTGAAAACTATTTTTGTAGGAAAACTCCACCAAGGGTAAGTGCCTCATCCACAAACATCCAAAATCAAGGACACAAGAGTGAAACATGTCCTTAAGAGTATGGATGGACTGCTTTGTCTGACCATCCATATATGAATGAAAAGCAGTGCTAAGGAATACCTGAGAACTAAAAGCATGCTAGAGACCTCTCTACAACCTATAGGTAAAATGAGGATCTCGATCAAAAATGATTCCCTCAGGATTCCATGGATTCTCAACACCTCCTCTATATACAACCTCAACAGAATCTCCACTGAGATCTACTCCTTGATCGCTATGAAGTGCGATGAATTTTTTAAATGATCCACTACAACCCAAATAGCATCATTCCCTCCCTGGTCTTGAGGTAAAATTGTAACAAAGTCCATTTAGATGTCCTCCCAATTCCAATGAGGAATATATAACTGCTTCAGAAAACCACCAGGCACACGGTTCTTGGCCTTCACCTTCTATCTGTCCAAACATTGAGACACAAACTTCGCAACTGCACGCTTCATCACATGCCACCAAAACTAACTCCTAAATCCTTGGAACATCTTCTTCATGCCAGGATGCACTGTTAAATTCAAACTATGGAACAATATTATAATCATCTCATGCATCACTAAGGGAACAAAAAGCATTACCTGATATAACACCAGGTGTTTTTTATACTCATACCAACCATTATCGTCCATGCCACAAAAAACGCGGTCTAGCTAAACCTCCAAATCTATTTCCCCCAACAGGGATTCTTCCACCTGCTTTACCAGAGATGAGTGCACCATCATCTAGAAAAGAAAACCTCTATCCCCATATTCTCCCATATCAAGAAGTAATGCTGAAAGTTCTTCCATAACTCTCTAGGAATCACCAAATTCACGAACTTCATCACTACATAACTTCCTTCTCAGTACATCAGCCAACACATTCACCTTTCTCGGTGTATACAATATTTCAAAGTCCTATTCCTATAAGAACTCTATCCACTAACACTAATTCAAGTTTAAGTCACACTGGGAGAAAACATACTTCAGTATCTTATGATCAGTGAAAACAAAAAAGTTCTAACCAATGAGTTAATGTCTCCACAACTTCATAGCAAGGACAACTATAAGAAACTCACGATCATTAGTGGCATAGTTACATTCATGGGGAATCAACTACTAATATCTATAAGAAACAACTGATATATACTAAATCAGAAAATAGCCTAACCCCAGATGTGAAGAATCACAAAAAACATCAAAATGAACTCCCTCTTCTAGAAGGCAAAGAACCGGAATACTAATCAAATTCTCCTTCAGATACTCAAAATTTTTCTAACACTGATCAGTCCACATGAATGACTGATCCTTCCTGGTCAATGTTCTTAGAAGAGTCAGAACTCGAGATAAATTGGCTGTGAACCTCCTATAGTAGCCCGCAAGACCAAAAAAACATCACACCTCTGCCACTGTCTTGGGGGATTCCCAAGACACAACTGATTCTATCTTCGATGGATCTACAATTAATCCCTTCTGGGACACCACATGCCCAATGAAAGGAACTTCTCAAGCCCAAAACCCACACTTTGACAACTTCCCAAATAGTTGTTTTTGACAATGAACTCCCAAAATGGAATGCAGATATTATGCATGATCCTCCTAAAATGTGGAGTACACAAGGATGTCATCGATGAAAACCACTAAGACATTATATAGAAACTTGTGGAACACAACATTCATCAATCCCATGAACATGGATAGAGAATTTTTCACACTGAATGACATTACCATGAACTCGTAATTCCCATGATGACAATGGAAAGAAATCTTCAGGATATCCTCATCCTTCATATGAATCTAATGATATCCTAACCAAAAATCGATTGTTGAGAACCAACTTTCACCCTTCAGTTGATCAAACAATTCATCGATCTGCATGAGAGGATAGTGATTAATCACTTTCACTTTGTTTAAGTGACAATAATAGATATACAACCATAAACTGCCATCATCCTTCTTCATGAATAAAACTGGTCCACCCCATGGTGACACACTCAGTCGAACAAAACCGCATTTTAACTTACCATCAAGATGTATACGTAGATCTCATAACTCATAAAGTGCCATCATATATGTATACATAGAGATAAGAGATGTTCATGGGTGTAGTTTGATCCCAAACTCAATATATTGTTGAGGGGTTAATGCTACAACCTCTTCTAAAAATACATCAGGGTACTCTTATACAGCCCTAGAAAACACCAACTGTTGAACCTCTGAAGAACTCAACATCAGATCAACCATCAAGGATGGCAAGGATGAAACACACCTCTAACCCATCTGAGGGTCTTGTTCGCCAACAAGCACCGTTGGCTCTCCTTCACCATTGAAGAATAACACCTTAATTTTGAAGAAATCCATGTTATCATACACCTAATATAACCAATCCATGTGGAGGATGACATAATATGGTTTTATGAATAAACAAAAAAAATCTCCCCAAGATTGTTGTTTCCCCAACACTAGCTCACGGTCTCTACATACTTCAAACAGGTCAGCTCGACCTCCAACTGTTGTAGTCTTTGCCAAGGGAACTAGAAGCCCTTACACCTCATGTCAAAAAGTATGGAAAAGGCTAGGTGATATGAAGGACAATTTCACTCCTGAATCAAATAAGTAATACACTCAAGTGGAAAACTATAAAAAGGGTACCTTGAATGACATCCGGCTTGCCTGGAACTAGAAACGCTAAAGCGTAAAGCTGACCACAACCTCCTCCACAGCCTCTTTGGCACTGATTATGACCCCTAATGTGATCGTGCTCTACTCTCTCTAGAAGGGGAGAATCATGGGGTTGTACTATGTCTACACCATATGCTCTCTACTGATCCAAATCTAGTGCAACCTGCTATTGTTGCCTTAGATAGAACTTCCTTAATGGAGGAACATGGAGTGGAACACCTATTACATGATGACTGATCTGAATGGTCTGTAACTCTCACTGTTGATGACCTCAACCTCCACAAGAGAAATAAGTGCTTGATCCCTAGGCATAGGCCTGCGGGATGCTTCCCCCAGTGAAATGAGATGATGAAGGCTGGAAACTACCCTTGGAAGAATAGAAACTCTTCTGCCCTGAAAACTAGGAACCCCATACCATAGATCTACTTCATGAGGAATCTTTATTACTCTCCTCGCGTGACGATAAGGTTTCGGAAAATGTCCTATTGATTACCTATACCTTTTCCGGCACCTCAAGATATGTGTTCAGTATAAAAGGGGTGACATGGAGATGGATCTTTGGATGAAAAACCTTCTCGAAATTCCTTTCCCTAAACTCCTCATCTCGTAATAGGTCTGAAGAATATCGTAAAAGGTTCCTGAAATGGATTCCAAAATCTCACACACTAGAGCTCCCCTATAAAAGGGTAAGAAGATCCTAGAAACTGGATTCCTTTGTATCCAAAGAAAGAAACTCGACTCTAAACTTATGTTAAAGCTTCTCCCATGAGATCACCAACTCCTTGCAATCCCTGAGGAACAAGAACCACCACTTCTTCATTACACCACACATCATCGCACCAACCAAAGACACTAAGTGCTCCTTTCAAGGATGGGTCAAAATGAAGGCTATCTCAACCTCCTCCAACCAGTCTTCTGTGACTGCATCTAAAATGGAGCCCTTGTAATTTTGTAGACTCTGGCACTGAAACTATCAGAGTTTTCTCCTCCATGTGTCATCGTCGTCAACCTCTATCCTATGATGATCTACTGGCACAACCTGCTAGACATCTTCTGCATGAACCTGATGAGGATATTGACCTGGAGCCATACCTATAAAATAACAAATATTTATAGATCATAAACCAAGAATATTAAATAATGAACATTAATTAGTTAATTTTTTTGTTTTATTAATTTTAGGTTAACATATCCCATGCTTTATCCATTCAAACTAAAACACAAAGAAGAATGATACATGATCCTTTCCTAGGTCTCTACCCTGAAACTAACATCACCTCAATAAGTGTCCCCTGAAAACATAAAGGTTCATGCATCAGATCATAGGGGGCCTAAATTCAAATGTATTAGATGGTCTCTAGTGTTTACATCACTTTCTAAGCTTTACTAACATCGTTTCAATATCTACTAATGCAACCTCACCTTTTCCTAACACCAAAATTCATCCTATCCCTGAACCAGATCAACTGATACCACTTGGTCATGACACCCTCCCCACAAGTTATACCCCTCCCGGGAAGACAATGTGAGAGGGGAGATAGTGACTCCTAATTCCCACCTCCTGTAGGCCCTGGGTTGACGACTATCACTGAGGGTATAGTAAACACACAAATTGGAGGCATTTCCCTCTAAGAGAACACATGTGAAAGAGAGAGATAAGATAGACATCAACCAAATCCATATCCGAAATTAATATAAAATAAATCCAAAGTACACATATGTAATTTCATGTCAAACTACTACAACTGGAAGGGAAAACTGAAAGTACCAAAGGAAAGTAAAAAACAGCAGCAACCACGAAGCCTGAACAGGTCCTGCAACCCCATGCTACTAGTAACCAGCCTGGTCTCAAACCTGATCTAAGTGACCTGAAAAATAGTTTACATATACGTAGGGTGAGCATAATAGTATACTCTATAGGATCCTCCATTAATCCTCTCATGAAAAATTAAAGAAATCATGCTAATGAACATCAAACAACAAGTTAAACTAACTAATCCCCTAAACAGGTATACTAAGTTCCAAGCCTCACCATGGATACTCTCACAAAGTATCACATACAAGAGTATATAATATAATAAATAATATCATGGGTACCCCACTACCACTTCCCCACTGGTTTTCCACTTTTCCCCAATGTTGCATGTGCTAAGCGATCTCCCTCCAAAAAGGATTACCCACAGACACCTAGGGGAAGCACCCCAACATGAACCTCCTGCAGCACAACCACCAAATCCATGTAACAAAAGTTACCATGTAGTTTTAGGGAGAAACCACAACTCACATAATGTGTATCATACGTCCGGTATTAAATCTCAAGCCATTATAGCCCATACACTAAGGATCCTCAATACATCACAGCATATACATGTTACACCTATAGTAGTTCATAAGAAACTATATCTAGAATATATGTGTGTGAATAACCACAATCCATTACATCCCTATACACATGTATACGGGAAAAACTAATTGATGTGCCTACCAGCACAAATAACTACCAACAGAAGAGAGCAGGTCCAATGGGGGTGGTCATCCATCCATCCTCTCACATAGAATGTTGGGGGAAACACGCACCAGGGATCAGAATCATTCAAGTTTCAATTTCCTTAATTGGTGGGGTGGAGTAGCATATAAAAACACAAAATGTAAAAAATATAATATATCTCACAACCACACTATGGGAATAAACTAGTCTTAGACTCAACTGTAGCTAATTTCTCTTAGACTCCCAACTTCCACTTCTAAGTCTAGGTATCCTATAAGAACACTACATTTTAAAGATATTTATTACATTATTTCATTCCCTTTTTTATCAGTTTCATTTAATGTTAATTAATTCTTAAAAAATTAATTAACCAATATCTATTCTACATTATATTTTATTAGCATCACAAAAAATTCCATTGTTACTTTAAATTGTAACCTCAGCATTTTGTCCCAACAATCCCCAATCCCATGGGTTAACATATTTAATTCAATCATTTATTAATAGCATTATCACTTTCCTATATTCCCAGTCATTCTAAAAAACATTCTAAGAAACTAAACACAAGGGGTCTCAACCTAGTGAGTAGATGAACTACCTGTCAAGTCTTTTCCACCTTTAGCAAGTGCATAGACCAATCCACCCTCAAGAAGTTAAACATGCAAATCACATCGTATACCGTACACATATTTAGCCATTTTTGGAAGGAGGGTAATAAAAAATAGATTCCATGAGAAGTGGGGAAAATTAAAGTATATAAACAACCAACAAGATTCAGCAAGCATCCAAACATTCACATCCAACCCTTTTCGTCATCTCTGGTGCCCTCCCGGACACCCACATGCATAAATTGATGCAACTCGCCACTCTAGGAATCAACTGTTGCCATAACCAATGGGCCTCCATGCCCCCATATATCACAACATCCATCCAATATCACATCAAAAAACAAGAAGCATGAATGAAAACATCATATTAACTGGGTTCTTGGTCCTTAAACAAGGCATCCAACCTTAAAACACAATGAGATCTCACATGTCTTTGAATATAGCTCTTGGACTTTACAGTCAAGAGGGTAACTCAGAACCCTACGAGGAATTATCTTTTATCCAACAACCAATCCGTTAATCTATATATAATTAACTAATTTATTATTCCTAGGTTCCAATGATGGGCAACCTAAATAGTAAGCTATCACAAATAATTAAACATGCTTACTGCATAAATTTGATTAACATAAAATTACAACAACAATAATTAGATTCATTTCCATGCCTCTTTATCTTTGAAAAATAATTACAATTAATCCCATTTTATGTTCTTTACCAATTTCCCTAAAGAAGGAAACGTTAAATAAGCCAAGAATATATATCACACTATCTTGAAAAATAAGAGGCAATAACATACAATCGATACCAATTGATTTTTCTTATTCAAATATTTATTATGTCAATTCCATTTTGATCTCATGGATAGATCATGCTAACTCTAATATTTGATGTAAAATAATAGAGAAGCAATGAATACCCTACCTCGAAAGGTTTCTAATGTTCTTTGCTCCAGAACGGATAAAATAAACGGATCACAATCACCTTCCCCACAACAACTGCATCCACCCGAGGATTCCACAGCACAACTGTAAAAACAATAACCAAAATAAACTCCCTTAAAACCATGGATATCAAATGCTATATCATGGAAATGAGAAATGGGAGAAAATGAAATGATGAAAACCAAAGTATGGAGGTAGAACTTACCACAAATTGAAGACTGATCGAAGAAGGAAATGGGGAACCGATCTCGGATGAAGGCATCCCCAAACGTTGAAGAGGGAGGTGTTTAGGACATCTGGGGTTCAGAGGGGGTGTTTTAAAGCTATAAAGTTTGAAACCCCCGAGCAGTTGGGTGTCTATAAAAACACCCAGCAGTAGGGTAGTACACGATGTGTACCTCCTCCTCACGTCATGTACTACCTCGAGTAGACTTACAAAAAATCACATCACCTCATCACATTGTTTTATTTTTATGAAACCTGAATGGTACACGTCATGGACCCCTTTTTCACATCGTGTATCCCTACTATTTCCATCTTCTCGTGACCAAACTCTTTCAGACTTCCTCCGAGCCTTTTCCAAGCACCTCGGTCTTTGAAAACACACAAAGGTTTGATCCAAGTAGATTAAATCTCTCAAAAGAATTATATTCATATTTATTATATTATATATAATCCTCTTATATCATATTATCACCCCTTTAGTAGTAAAATTTAATTTTTACCCTTTTTTGGATGTAGTTTCCCATGCATTGTTTTGTATAAGTATCAGTTATTGTGCATAAGATATAGCTTCAACATCTACAAAATTATATTAATGTAATATATATCATATTTATTAATTATATAAATTTATATAATTATTCTTAAATGGTGAAAATTTAAAATGAATCATGTCGCGTCGTGGTGATGGTAAGCCGTACGTACTCATTTGTAGTGGTAATACTCCAATAATGGTGAAATGGTAAAGAAGAGGATGGAATGTTAATTTTATTTCCAAAATCAATATAATTTTATAATGATAATATATATATATATATATATATATATATATATATATTATTTCCATCTTTATAACCATCCAAATAATTTAATTATTAAAAATATATTACACCATGGTGTAGAGATGGTAAGTTGTACGTACGCACATGTGTTGCTTTCATTTTCCATAGGATGGATAAAGGGTGGAATGTGGTTGTTAAATTATCCTAATAAAATATGGAAATATAGGTGATACTATATTTATTAAATTAGAATGTAAATAACACTTTAATATAAAGTATAAGAAGATAAATCCATGAATGAGTCAGTAAAGATGATTACCTCTTTTTTGGAAAACGTCCTTTAGATATCCTCTTAAGGACACTAGGGTAGGTATTTTGAGAAGAACAGAACCTATAGAACATGTCTATGGATGTTTAAAGGAGTAATTTTTTGTATATGGTTGATCTTGAAGGCTCAATATGATGTGAATAAGTGATAGAGGAAGTGCCCTTTCATAATTGAGGTGAGGTACAATTTTAAAATTTTCTCAAAATATTAATTTATAATAAATCTAATCTCATTAAACATACCTAAAAAGGGAAATGTATTAAAATGTAAGATGATATAAGATTTCAATATCATAAACCAATAGATTTTATAAATTTTATTATTATTTTAGACCTTATCATTTTGGTTAATGTTTCGTTAATCTATTTTAATTCCAACTAAGGTAAAAAGTTTTTCAATATCAAAATGTTGTAAACCTACCTTTACGGAAATATAGATTTATATGCCAAAAATTATATTTATTATTTTCTTATGTCTATGAAATATTTTGGATGAATGTAAAAAAAATAATTGAATATATATATATATATATAAATTTCATAGTGTGGTTAATACAATTTATTCCCACTAATTTAACGACTTGGTTATAATTGTCCCATTTAAATAATTATAATAATAAAAACTTATTTCATAGATACTCAGTGATGCATACAAAAAAAATATTAACATGGTATATCATATAACACAATACATCAAATAAAATTAATTTAATCCAAAAAATGATCATAAAAATTTGGGGTGTTATATCTATTATGTACTTACTTAAGAGGGATATATGGAACACACCATGTACTTGAGATAGGTTAGCTTGGAGTGCTATTTTATAGGTCACCATTCGGATGTGGTCAAGAATCTCAAAGGGACCGATGTATCTTGGAATAATCTTTAACTTATTACCAAACCTCATGAATTTATTCCATGGAGATATGTGGAGGAATAAATTCTCTCTAACCACAAACACTATTTCTCATATATGATTATTATCATAGATCTTTTTTCAACTTTGAGAATCCTTGAAGTGATTATGAATGGTCTTAACCTTTTCCACAATTTCCTCGATCATTTTAATACATAGTAGTTTGTGTTCCCTGACCTCATCTCAGCATGCAGGTGTTCTACAGATCTTCCCATAGAGGGCTTCATATGGGGTCATTTGGATGCTTGAGTGGAAACAATTATTATATGATAACTTTTCTTAAGGAATATATTTATTCCATCCTCATTTAAATTCAATTGATCATGCTCTCAACATGTCCTTAAATGTTTTGACAGTCTACTCAGATTAGCCATCAGTTTGAGGGTGATAAGACATATTGAAGGTTAACTTAGTATTTAGATCATGTTGTAGAATCTTCCAAAACATAGAGTAAAATATTAGATCTCGATCAAATACAATCGATTGTGGTGTTAAGTGTAGCCTCACCACTTCTCTAAAGTATATATTTTCAAGTTTATTGAGTGAGAAGTCCTGTTTAATTGCAATTAATGTAAGAATACATTGTAAGATGATCCACCAGAATTTATATAAGATTATTTCCTCTAGATGTCTTCAAAACACTAGTGAAAATGTATATGGTTATGTTTTCTCATTTCTATGTAGGTATGGGTAATAGTCGCATCATCCCCTTATATTTTATCTTTTTATCTTTCTATTGCTATCATAAAAGTCACGTTGATGTATATTCTGGGATCTACCTCTTCATATTGTCCCCCCAAAAGTGTTTTTAGAGATCTCAATACATCTTTGTGCTCCCTGGATGGATGGAGAAAGTGTAGCTATGTACATAATTTAATAGATCCTTCTTTAACTTGGGATTTTATAGTACACATAATATTAACCCAAATCTTACAACTCCTTCCTCATGAATTTTGAACACTAAGGATTTCTCTTTTCTTATATCTTCCACCTTCTTCTTAATTTCCACATCATCTCTTTGGGCATCCTTTATCTTCTCAAAATGGGATGGTTGAAAAATAATTTGTGAAAGGATTGATGATGTTCATTCATTTAGGATTCACAAGTCCATCCTTTTCATTTATTAGATGATAGGACACTTATCAATTATCATCAATTATAAAATTATTGGATCTTTTCAAGTTAGTGTGTATTTAGGTTTATTTTCTTTCCTAGGATGGTAGTGGATTGAGCATCCATAGTCATTAATCATATCTGACCATCGTCATCAGTTCATATTCGACTCTTTCTAAGTGAATATATACTTGAGGCTCATATGATCCATATATATTTCACATTTATTAAAGTGATAATGATGTCATATTTTTAATGTGAATATAACTTCAACCAAATCTAGATCATGTGTTGGGTAGTTCTATTCATGAACATTCAATTTAATTTAGGCATAGGCTATCACTTTGTTATTATGCATTAGTACACAACCAAATACCTTTTTTGAAGCATAATTAAATACCACACTAAAATCCCTACTTTTGGGTAGTGTAAGTAGAGATAAAATGATAAGACTCCTTTTCAAAAAATTAAAAAAAAATCTTTGCATTCAATATTCTAAACAAACATGACTCTGTTATAGTCTATATTGGTTAGAGGGTTTGAAAATCATGATTCTTTTCTCAAAAATTGATGATAGTACCCAGATAATCCATGGAAAATATAGATTTGTGTCACGGATGTTGACCTTGGTCATCCATAAATTGCATCTATCATTGAAGGGTCAATAGATATACCATTAATTGTGATAATATTCCCCATGAATGATACTTCAACCAGAACTCAAATTGGTTTTATATTTCAAAAAGCTTAACCTTTTGTAAGGTCTTTAGCAGAGTGATGAAATTATCCTCATTATCCTCATTGATTTTAGAGTATATTAGAATATAATCTATAAATAATACCACAAATTTATTGGCGTAATATCTAAAGAATATATTAATCATGTCCATGAATATTATTAAAACATTAGTGAGCTCAAATGGCCTTACTATGAACTCAAAATGATTTTATCTTATATAGAATGAAATATTGGGGATATCCTCCTCCTTCACCCTAATATTATATTTCCCTAAAAAAAGATCCACCTTGGAGATGTATTGGGATTCACATAGATAATTGAATAATTAAACAATATGTGGAAATGGATACTTGTTCTTTATCTTGATTTTATTGAGCTCATGATAATCAATGAAAAGGTGCATTGATCCATCCTTCAAATAGATTAAGAGAATTGGTGCACCACACGGTGAATCTCATGGGTGTATGAACCCTTTATCGAGATCTTTTTTTTATTTCTTCAAGTCCTAAATTTCAGAAAAAACCATTCTATATGGATTATTGTATAATTGTAATGCCCCTGGTTTAAGCATTATTGAAAATTAAACCTCTTGGTTAGGATGAAGATCAAGAAATTATTCGGTAAACACGTCATCATATTCCCTCCCATTGGGAATGTCTTTAAGGATAATATTTTCATTATAATAAATAATTTGAGCTAGATATTACTTCTTATAGGGAAATAATATCCATGATTAATATGTTGGTTCTAAGGAAGATTAATCATCCTCCTTGAACTTATATAGAATCAGAGGACGGTTTGTGATAAATAGATTGATTTACCTCTCATGGTAGTTTATGGTGGATCTATATCTACATAGCTAATATATAACTATAATTGCATAAAATTACACTAAAGTGAGTATCACAAGGTTCAATTAAAATTTCACCCCATAAATTTTGATAGGGGATGAGTTATATATTTAGGATACAATAATTGTCCCATTTTCCATTTTCATTGAAAGTTAAACTTCTACACATGTTTATTGTGTTTGAATATTTATACTAAAGTTGCATGATATTATGGAATGCGTAGAACCAGAATCAAAAGGTATGTTCTCTATTATTGAATTAATAACTACAGTTTCTATCACCACTTAATTTTTGGGATCCAACTTAGTGGTTGTGATGGAATATGGTATCCCTTTCTTCCATAGATGTTGTGGCGTTTATTATATTTTAAAACCATTGAATTAGGGAAACAGTTCCCATGGTTTCTTTGTTCCTTTCAGTTAAAAGGTTGGAAAATTGGATCACAGTAGGTTGGAGACTTCCTTTCTTCAATTATATTGGTGGGTTTCTCCCATTGGTAATAACTATCTATGTGACCTTTATTTATGCACCTAAATAATTTCCTCTCCCCCTTATATAATTTTTGCAGTTCTTATTTTAACACTTTTTCCAAGTGGGATGTTAAAATTTCTTACAAGCATTTTATTTTCCATCACATTGGTAGAATTAAACTCAATTTTTTACTTCTTATCCCCAAGAGGCCCTTGAGATTCTCTGATATCTATTTCAACATTTAGGCCACATAAAAAATCTTTATAGATATCAAAGTCTCATATTTCCATGTCTTTTAATAGACTAGGATTTAACTAACCAATGAAGAAATAAACTTTTAATTAAAGGTTAAAGACAAAGACAAAAAAATATCATGCAAGTATTGTAAAGTTCACCATGTACTCCCTAATGGATTCATCATATTTTTTCATGAGGTAAAAAATACCTTTCCATTTTTTGTCCAAGAGTAAAATTAAAACATTTTCTCAAATTCCTTCAACCCCAATTCGTTGATCTATTCCTCAGGCTTCATATTCTTGATAAATGTACACAATAAAATAGATTATCTCTATATATGATAAAAAACTAGTATAACATTATATTTTTAATAAAATTGAATGAGGGAGAAGATATTCTCAATGGATTTGATCCATTATTCCACGATTAAGGGATCATATGATACATTGAAACTTTGGAGGCATTTTTTATAGAGGTCTCAATTGAATGTTTTTCATTATTAGAAGGATTTGGGTGTTATTTGTGATTCATTTTTATGTTAAAAACCATATTCAACGTAGATAGTATCATCATAAATTTCATGATTCTTTCTCCTACAATGTTTACAATCTCATTAGGGTAATCATTACATTTCCCCTCACACTAGTTCTTTACTCGGTTAATCATATTTATGGACATTGGCTAGAATAATTGTAGAATAATGGATGGGTAATTATAAATAATTAAATGAATAAATGAAAATCCAAAAAAATTAAATGGATAATTTATAAATTATATTTATTCCTTAACTTGTGAATTTCTAGGCTTCAATATATGGTATCCATGATTTATTGGCTAACAAAGATTCTTTTGGGAAGTTTTTTATTTCTATAATTATGGTATATAATGAGATTGTGAAATTACCCAATCATATCTCCTAAGAGTTTCAAATTAGGTTTGAATAAAGGAAATTTTTAATGCATAATTTCTTGATCAATTCTAGCTCAATGTGGTGTGGGTTTTACCCCTAGTAACATATGATCCATATCCACATCAACTTGTGGTATCCAAGTGGGGTTATATTACATTGGGAACCACATACTCTATACTTTACCAAAATTTATTTTTTTCGTATTATTATTAATATTGTCCCTATTTATTTCTCTATAGTTTTCTAATATTAATCCCAAAAATAACAAAACTTTCATTTGATACCAACTATGATGGACCTTGTATTTATTACACACTATTTCAGTAATTATTACATTGGAATAGAAAAAATAAAAGCATAAATATTGAGACGTATAGTGTATTTCAGAATTAGTTACATTATATAAAAACGTAAAACATGGGATACATAAAAATTATTGAAAACATCCTTAAAATGATTATAATATTCCATCATACTTAAAACTTCATGGGATAACTGAGGTACATACATAAGAAAGGGGTGAGCTTTAAAGACATGTAAGGGAATAAACAAATAATAACATGAAAAATATATTACATGTTATAAAATAGGTTTATTAATGGTTCCTCAAAGGGGTTATAATCATAAACATGAAAAATGAAGGATGATATTGCATAATAACATAAACAAAATATGGGAATGTGGAAACAACTTTAAGCATGCCATCATAAGAAAACATTCAAGGTTAAAAACAAATAAAAAATAACATAATGTTTTTAGGATATCCTCCATCACGCCATATATAGAATATAATGAGACTAAAACATTACAAAATTAGTTAGATCATTATCTAGGATCACCCTTTATAGTCATATCATGTACACGTATATGTTTTCCACATAGATTATATAATATAAGAGAATATTTCAACACATTTAAACACACAATTGTGGAGTGTAGATTATATACATGTAAGTACAAAATAAAATGCGTGTAGTGGCATAAATTTGAACACCAATTATAGGAAATGGGTATAGCTATTCATAACTCAATTGTTTGACTTGGAAATTCGTGGTGAAATTTTGGCAACATAATAGGGGAAAATAAATGTTCATGGGGTAGTTTAATGAGAGTGTAATGGGTATATCATCATTTATAAATCATAAGATAAGTAATGGGATATGGAATAACATATTAAAACATTATTAAATGGACATAAAAGTATTATGATAATTAATATTCTTGGATAAAGTTGAGAAGGAGACGATCTCTTACTAAAGTTTTACACAATAACAACCAAGGTAAATGATATAATGAGGGGGGTTAAATGATATATCATAATTAAGTAATAAATTGGAAAGTATTGGGATATTTATAAGGTCATGAGAAAATAAAAAATGGGATTTAAAAGGCTAAATAAAAATATGTTTCATGAATTGGAAAGAAGAGAGAGAGGTCCCTTACTAAATTTCAACATTGTAATGGCTTAGTCAAATGTTATAATGAGAGGGAGTAAATGATATATCATTATTAAAATATCAATTGGAAAGTAAAGTTAAATTTATTGAGTAATTGAAAAATAATAAATTGAGATTCAAAATTCAAAATTCAAATAAGGTACCAAAATGGAAAATAAGAGAGGAATACCTTAATTCTAGTATGGAAAATCATAGAACAATTTCATCAGTAAAACGGGTGTTCATAATGGTTCATAGATGGGATTAGTGAGCGTGAAAGCTTTATATAATAATATGGAAATAAAAATGGAATTCATATAAATGTATAAAAACATAATGGTGAAATAAAAAATGGAAATTAAGAGGCATAATATAAAAGAAGATCTTGAATAAAAATGAAGAAAGGGATATCCCTTACCTTGATAGGGTGATTAAAAAATATTGGGAGGATCATCTTGAGTATTGGGGTACCTTAGGAGGACTCTAGGGAGGGGTGGGTAAAGTAAGGATGTGATCCAAGGTTTTTTACTTAAGATAAATGGAATCTTTTATGGGTTTATATAAGAAAAGGGATGGGAGTTATTTATTATTTCTCAAACATAGGTTTTGAACTCTATATAATAAAGTAATAAACCCACAAACTATAACATGGGTTTTTCCATTATTTATACTGAAGGGTATTATTTCGTTATATTATGATTAAAAGTTCCTAATTTGTTAAAATATTTCCCTTATTAATTTGGAAGTGAGTCATATTCTTAAGGAAATGATTTTAACGTATTGACATATATTATAGGTTTTAGATTATTCATAAAGGATTTATACAATTTTTCAAATAAACTAAAAGAAACAAATATTTTAATGGGAAACATAGGTTTTTTCTTGGATAGATTTTATAGTATTTATTACATCATTTTTTGACATTATAATGTCACGATAAACACCGTATATTTATACATTATTTAATTGTTACCCGAAAAATTTAACTATCTCAGAAAAATATGAAAACTTTACTGATGGATAATTATGATGTTATGATTCCAAAAATAATATTTATTTTATCCATATAATTTTCTAAACATGTGATGTTTCACTTTTAAAAAATTACATTTATTGGGAAATAATGTGTTTTATGACAATAATGATTTTAAAAACCTTATAAAAATTATTTTTGACTTCTTAAAATTATATTATCAAATATACCTAATAATTATTTTTTAATTTTAATATTTTATTAAAATATCATATATCTCATGAATTAATCCATAAAAATGAATGTCTTAGTTGAAATTACATATTGCCCAAAATTATAATTTGTGTTTTAACGAATCAAAATAAAAACCATTTATAAAGCAACAAAAATAAGATATAAATATAAATATTATTCTAATAAAAATGGAATATAAATATAAATATTATTAGTTTCTTGATACATTTTCATATATTACACTGGAAAAATCCATGAGGGTAAGGTGTGTGATGGTGATCTTTCTTGGAGTTGTTCGATATATATGGTTTAGGCCATGATCTCGAGGAGCGTGAAAATCTCCCATAAATAGTTTTTATCATGATTTAGTTATCAGATCATAGATTGGGATTGGTCAAGTTAAAATACTAGTGATTCTATTTCCCTCATAATCTCTGATAAAGGGGCTTCTTATGGTATGTTTCTACTAGTTGAGCCCTTCACTTCCTTTTTCTCTGACAATTGAATTTTTCAAAACCCAATATTTATACTAATCATATGATCACTATTCAATGACTATATTATAAATAGTTATGTTACAAAAAAATAAATTAAATATTATAGTATATTATATTACCAAATAATTTCATTTGTTTTCTATAAACATAATACATAATAATACATTTGATTAAATCATAATGGACATTTTATTTATAAACATTTAGGTTGTTACATGTACAATCATTATAATAATATACTAGTATAATATTGATTCTAATGTTGTTATTTTAATATATTTTAGTTTAATTTTAGGAGGAATAATCATACATAAAGAAATAAAAATGAAAAAAGAGTGGTTAGAAATGTCTATCTCACTTCTTGGATTATCTCATTTGAAAAAGGGATTAATCCTTTGAGTGGAGGAATTTTGATAAGACTAAATCTCCATGAAGGTTGATAGGAAAGGTTTATATCGTATTGGGTAGATATTTGGATGAAATAATTTGTTTTTAGTGTGAGGATAAGTGAGGGGAAGAGTTTCCCATTTTATAAGTGAAAAGTGATGGAATTTTTTTAAATACCAAAAACTTGTTAATAATAAGATGCCATTCTCAAAGAGATTAGCTCCAAAATTGGGAAGGAGAATATAATATATGGTATAAGGTTGATAATGACTTCAAATAACCCTTCCCACAAATTTTTTAAATATTTTTTTCTTCCCCTCCTTATTAAACCCTTTTCACACATTTTTATTTTTACCTATGTATAAAACATTATGAAAGGAATTTATGTTTTATGATTGAACAAAATCCATACAACATAATTTGGACCTAATGATTCAAAAAATTAAATACATTTAATTTTTTTAATTTTATAAACGGGATTAAAATTAATTTTAAAATACTTAATGTATATTATATTGTATTTTTAAATTTAACATCAATTATAAAATTTCAAATATATGTTTTTAAATTAAAAAAACATTTTAAAATTATTAATTCACCTATAAAATAATTATTTTTTCATAGAAAAAGTTTTCATTATTTTCCAATTCATTCTTTTATTTTAATAATTCCATAAAAGGAATGCTATTTATAAACAAAATTTTCACTATTCACCATAAAAACAATCTATTTATAAAAATAAATAAATAAACATTAAGATAATATCATTATAATAAGTTCTAAAATGCATTTTTTTAGTTCACATTTTAAAATTCATAAATGTATCTCCAAATAAAATCATTAAATATTTGTAAAATACTGATTTTTATAGGTAATCATTTTTTAGCATACTAAATATTCTTCTAAAATTACTACTAATCATAAATATATCATACTTGAAAATTCTCCATCATTTAGAATACATTTTAAGAATAAAAAATATTTAATTAGATTTTTAGAAGAACTTATAGAAATATTATTAAAAGGGACCATTATTTTATAAGTTGGTTCTAACTAGTTGTACCTACTTATTAATGTTGTTAAACAAAATAATTATTTTTAGAGGAATAAATCACAAAAATGTTGGGTTTTTTATTTTTCCATTAAAAAATATGGATTTATGGAGGCAGTTCAAGGGAAAATTTTCATGTCTCATTATCTTATTATTTCTTAATGGAGGGTCAGCTAGAGTAGTATAAAAGTGGTTTATTAATCATGAAAATAATTAATAATTTAATAAAATTTGTGAAGAGGAAATAAAACTAAAGATGAAGGGGTATTATACTATGAGTTTAATAGTAATTTAAAAAATAGATTTTATGGTTTTGGAAATCATGCCAAAACTTATAATAGTGATCCATGTGTCACCATGAATGAGGAAATTAATATTCCAAATATAATATTGATAATGTGGTCAAATTTGGATGAAGGATTGTGTGGAAATTATATATATCTAAAGTAAAAGAATATTTATATCTTAAAAAATAACATAATGATCATGATTAATAGAGGGTTACCATATTCAAAATATAGAATAATATCTCACTTTAATATTTCTTGAAAATATAAAATCATGAAAAAAGACAAAATGAGTATAGTAGTTTGTCATGAAACAGATAAAGAACTGGAGGAGTGAAAAAAATATTAATGATTATTCTTTTGAGAGCTGAAGATGGATAATTTCATACTCACATTGGAATAAAGGAGAATAAGAATTTTAGTGTGGGTACTAAAAATTTAATGTATAAAAATGTGTGATTCCAAGAGATATCTCATAAGAAATTCATATAAGATATACTCATTTCTATAGAAAATTTGGAGTAATTTCAACTTGTTTTTTAGGAAAATAATGTCAGTGGTAGAATTAGAAGTTCATTAGATCTTATAATAATGATGATGAGTTCTTTATTTTTGATGGTTGAAAACATTGAGGGTCTGTGCGACTATTATATATAATAAAAGGAAAAAATTAAGCATAATACTTTAGGTGCATTGGTATATTTCATTCACATGCTCCTTGGATTATGACAGTTTGTGTCAACTAAGTAAAATAATCAATGGATCTCTATCTTTTATTACATTATATACATTTTGAGGAAGATAAATGTTTTTCTATTAATAGTTTGACAATATCATTGGAAAGGGTAGTTTAAAATTATTTATTATACCCTAATTATCCTCCCATATTTAGGTATTTTCCTTGTTTGGGACTAACAAGAGGTATCAAAGCGTAATATTTTTAGTGATTTATTTCTCTCTATTAGTTAATTGAAGAAATTTACCACCATAAGGGAATTATAATTTTTGAAGGAAAAAATTTTAATTTATTGAAAAACTGAATGAAATATTACTTAGGATAAATAGGAATGTATGTGTACATGGAGGTTATTCATGGAATCTTATCTCCCTTAGATAGTGGAGATCTATCTGGCATATATCACAATGAGTTAGATACTAATGAAAAGATTAATAATAAATTAGAGGAATATCCTTGTACAATACCATATACATGAAGGTGATATGGTGTAAAACTTCTCATCATATGTGGGGAATGCTTCATAACATTTATAGAAATTATTATAAGGTTCAAGGGGTAGTGTTTTATGTATTTTAGAATAAGTTTGAATACTTTAGGATTAGATCAAATGAAATAATTGTTTCATTATTTGATTGGTTTAACATTATTGTGTAAGAGATGTGTGGACTTATATAAATACACTATGATATAAAAATCATTAAAATTATCCTGGTAATGGGTTCATTACAATTAAATGAAATAAAATTCCATTATTTAATAAAAATATCCAAAGAATTTGGCATTTTACAACATTCATAATACTCTCATTCCATAAAAAAAAGAAACATTGATAATGAGTCTATGAAAAAAGAAAATTATTAGGAGTTAGTACTCATGGATTTGAATAAACTCTCATTGAGAGATGATCTTTAGGATGAAGAAGTTTATGAGGTGATGTATTTTTTTTCCTATAATAATGAAATAGTAAAAGGATAATTCAACGAGAATCTTCTAGTTTCCTTTTTCTCAATCAAACAATTTAGGAATCCCATTTAAAATTCTCAGAAGACGTTTCGAGAAGATGATGAAGTTGGAAAATATATTGAGAAATCCATTAAAGGAATGAAAATAAAAAATAAACTAGAATACAAATTATTATAGAATAAAAAATTATTATCTCATAAATATGATATCTTAGAGGTGATAGAATTGGAGTAGGTTTAAGAATGTGGAGAACTATATGAAGAAGTACTAAGAGAATATTTAGATAAGACACCATAAAAGAACCTTGATGATGAAGGTTCTGTAAATTATGGAAGAGTTTACCTCAAAGAAAATCTTTAGGATTATCTCAAATAAATTGACATTTATAGTGGTAAGATGAAAGAAGAAAAATGAGTGATAAATGATTCCAAACTCTATATGTGATAATAAGAATAGGAGAATTCTATGTTTAATGAAAAAAATCAGATGATCAAACATGGAAATTATATAAGTTTAATAAAATATCTTCATATAACATTCAATATTTAAAAACATGCATGGATTATTAATGGTCATTCCAATTTAGGGAAATATTGTTTTAACATAATTAATTAAATAAAAGATGAAGTCATTGTGTTATGATCTGAGATTGGTGATCAAGAAATACTCTTGAACCATAATATAATGTTTCAATGTTTGAATATAGAAAATACAAGATTATAAAGACAATTTCATGAAGATTTTACAAACAAAATTATACATTCTAAAAAGTGAACTATTTTAGAGAAAATACGAAATTCATTTTGGGACTTGATCGTGATAAAAAAATAAGTGTTGGTAGTAACAAATCCTAAATCACCCACACCCCATAAGAAAGTTAAATTTCATGACCATCAAAAGTCTTAGTTAACTAATGTTGTTACCACAAAGATGTATAATAAGACACTAATAACACAATGTTATTGGTGTGGGATGATGGAGAATATATAATTTGTGTGCTATATAGAAAAACATTATTCTTGGCTTAAGATAAAAAACATGTGAGATGAATTTCTTATACTCGATATTTTTTTTAATGAATATTTCTTTTGTTGTGAAGTTTAAAGGCATAAATACATGGATTACTCATCAAAGGTAAAAATAATAATAATGCCAAGGGAGATCCAATGTAGGAAATCATAGGATTTGGAGGCATCATTAGGCTGGTTAAAAACATAAAATAGATATGAAACCTTTCTAGATGAGGAAAAATCTATGGTTAATATGTGGAAAAATTGTATTTACCCCCAATATAAGTAAAATAATGAAAATAGATCATGAAATAAAAAAATGTGATGTCTAAAAGTGATAAAATTTATTTAAAATAAACTAATATAGTAGGAACATGTATTTTGGATAGCAGGTGTACTTCCTATAAGATGGTAAATAATGATCGTATTATAGACATAAGGAATGATAATGATGGTTTCATTCGATTTGGAAATTATGAGTGGATGAATGTCAATTTCTCTATGAAGTCCAAGATCAGAATAAGATACTTGAGGGGTATAAACATCTGGTTGGTTTGTGGACTTAGTCACGACTTACTAAGTGTAAGTTAGTTGTGTGACTTAAGGAACATGGTGAAGTTAAATAAGAACAAATAAAATATTAAATGGTAATATAAAGATATTTTGTTTTATGTAAGGTGCACTGAATGAAATATTTATCTCATTAATGTAAAAGAGGATAATGTTTTATTGTCCAAATAGGAAGAAAATAAAATTTGGCACAAACATATTAGCCACATGAACCAAAATTCTTTAGAGAACATGGTAAGAAATAATAGAGCATGATTTATCTCTAAGTCCCAAATGATCTCACTCACACATCTGATAACTGTCAATAGGAATAGACTTTTCAAAATTAATACAACTCAAAGGAGATGAAACTGACAAGGTTTATTGATTTGGTGCATGTCAATGTGTGTGGGCCTATGATACCCAAATACAGGGTTAAAAAATAATTTCCCCTTATTTATTGAATATTGTGTTAGGATATCCTGGATGATGGTCATTACCCACAAATAAAAATTGTTCAATTGTATTACTCGTTATCTAAGGTTAGCAGAGATGATGTATGGACCAAAAATTCATAAGTTCCAAACCAATAACAATTTAGAAGATACTAACAATCATGAAAAATAGTATCTTAAAAAATGGAATAAAATATCAATTTTCACCAATAGAGACTCCTAAGAAAAATAGTCATTAATATGCGTAACTGAATTATCGATAATAAAGATTAGGCAATTCATATTGAAAATAATCTATTAGATTCTTATTAGAAGGAATTAGTGCTTTTAATGGTTTCCATATCTAATAGATCTTTAAATTTTCCAAGTGTAGAGAATAATCCCTATGAGTTATGGTATAGTAAGAATCCATAACTCCAAAAAAATTGAGTTTTTGTAAGTAAATATTTTATTCATAGTAAATAGAAGAACCAAAAGTTTGAATTAGTGACATCCCTAGAATGGTTCACTCATGAGTAACTGAACTTGATGGCCATATATCCTCAATAATTTCTCCCCATATACCAGAGACTATCAAATAGAAATGAGGGTGTAATGATGGCATGTTTGGGAGACTATACCCTTTGGATTTGTATTAAATATAATAGAGAAATAAATAAAATGAACTATTGGTGGATAATACTTAACTGACAACCCTACAAGTTCCAATAAAGGAAAACCATGTATGGAGTATAATGATAAAATTATAAGGTAATAAAAATATATAGTAGGGATATAAAAGAATAAATTAACGAATAAATAAAACAATACAACTCTTATAGGCTTTCTAAGTACATACATGGTCCACTTCATTAAAGCCAATTCCTAGCCCAAGACATGTAATATCAAAGAGGAACCATCTATAGTCCTAGAATGTTTCCATGATATATTATCAAGTCCTAAGTAGTGATCCAAACAAAGTATTAGTAAAACATATTAGTTCACCACAAATGGTGTCTAATTCAGTTTCAATTATTTATTATAAAACATATGGCATGTAATATATAATTATATGGAAAGACATATAAGTAGTAAAAAATGTTGAGTTCGGTCTCACATGTGGTGCCTAGCCAACCCCTCCTACTTCGACCTTAACCATATATCTCTATACAAGGAATGAAAGTTGTAATAATAGTATCCATGTACATAATAATAAATATACATGAATAATAAACAATTTTTAGTCCATGGAGTTAGTTCAGGTTTTCCCATGCAATGAAAACTTGTGAATCCAATGAAATATATTAGTTAGTATATGTGTTGAACTGGGAAACTAACTTATAGTGATCAATCCATGGTTCTTATATCTATAAAATAATTCTAGGTAATAACCCTAAGCATTCTAATTTTTAAAGGTTATCTAATCAAACCCAAGGAGCAATTCATTGGTAATTTTAAGAATGGGATTGATTTGGATCTAAGAAGATACTATAATAGATTCAATATATGAGGATATCAATATGAATCCGGACCTTATCCAATGAATTATAATGATTCAAGATATTTTAGGTTATTCCACAACACCAGTGTTAGGAATTCAGGAATTTAATACATCGATCTAGTCTGAGGATGTATTTCCCTAAGGTATTCACATCAATGAATCATGTGGCATCCACTAGGGGTTTTCATGAAATCATATCCAAAATATGGAAATTTCCAATATATTATCTCACTTTTAAACTATAACTACTTTCATTATAACAACAAGGCTTACAAATAATAAAGTACCTCTGGAGATAAAGGGAAGAATTATTATAGGAAATAATGCATCACATCTCAAGGCCATTGTAAAACCCCAACATTTTTTAAAATATTTATATTTTAAAAAATTATTTATTTAGTAGCTTGCATTACACGCAACACTGATTTTCAACAACTTGTGATGCACTATAAAAATATTATTATTTAATGTGAAAGTTAAGACATTACCATTAATTTGAAAGGTATGAATAATATTAACTACCGTTTGATATATATATATATATATATATTTTACTAAATATTAATTTAGTGATAAATTATTATTAAATAATCACTCAAAGTTTAGTAAAGTTATTTTATGCTTCAAAAATATGTCTTCCTTAAAAATGATTTTATTGATTTTTAGGAGAAAATATTTTAATTATTTTCTAGAAATTTCAAAAATTTTATTTAATGATTTATATTCTTAAAATAACATATCAAAATTATTTTAGGTTAAATTTTGTGTATTTTTATGAAAAGATTGATTTACTACTTTATAGTGAAAATACAAATTTTTATTTAAAAATTTATTTTTTCAACAATTTTCAATGTTAAATTTTATGGAAAAATGATTTAAAAGTAAAATTACTTCTATAAAATTATAATTATCCAAGTTAGGTTCATTTAAAATAATTGTATAATTAATTCTGGTATAAAAACATTTACTGTACAAAAAGTACAAGTTTAAGAAAAATTGTATTTTTCTAAAATCCAGTTTTCATCATGTTTTTCACACTTATTTTAAAATTAGTTTATACAACTTACATATATTAAATTTGATAAAATGGATTCCATATTTAGATTTAGGATTTTCAAATTTATGAATAGGTCCATTTTTTTTATATCCATTACGAAAAGTAATTGTCCTAAAATTTATCACCTCGGTAAAGGGTAAATTAGGTTAATCTAGGTTAAAACTAAGTGATAAGAAACTAATTTTTCATCCTAATTACTATTGGATGAATTTAAATCCAATATAATCACATTAGGATAAAATTTTAGTTGTTTAATGGAAACTTTTCAAATAATATGACATGTATAATATTTAAATAAAGGAAAGCTAAAAAAACACCCCTCCCTTAGTTTGAAATATGTATTATATTTCCACATTGGGACAAAAGAAAGATATTAATGACCCTAAAAGTAGATATTTTTTATGTTAATTATTTTTATTATATAAATTAGTTTCTAATTTTTATAAATTATATTATTACATTAAATTCTTGTGAAACGATGATACAATATTTTTTGAAATTAATATAAAAATAAAATAAATGCTTTTAAAAATACTAAAGCAAAATTAATTTGAAATAATTAATATGTCCCAATTATTTTATAGATATATATGAATTTTATTGAATTTTTATATGATTATATTGTAATATACCTTTTGTCTTGATTTATTTAATGTCAAATTAAATGAATAGTGTTAAATTTGACAAAAATGGTATTTTATCAAAATAATATTTTATTAAATTATTTATAATTAATAAAAATATTACATTTAACCATGTGAATATAATATGGTTTAAAATATCATTCATGATATATTTATGAGTCAATTTTCCTTTTATTGATAAATTATTAACCCCTTTTGAATAAAATAGTGGTTATCGTGGTCAAGGTAAAAATTAATTAACCAAGAAGTTAATAAAAGAGATAAGGATAAAAATGATATCAAAACATGAATAAATATAATTGTATAATGTTATTTCAATTATAGACTCTTTTTCATCAAATTCATACATATAATAAAGCATTTGGATCTAGGAGAGTCTTATTATATATTAATTGTTTAGGAAATTTTAATAGTTCCCCTCACCACAATTATAAAAGGGAACCTCCTCCCTCACTTATTAACACAACTGTGAGACATATATCTCAAAAAAAACCCTACCCATTCTGCTTTTAACAATCTTTATCAAAATTTTAGAGGTTTTGGACTCCTCAAAATAAAAATATTAGTTTTCTTAAATAAGGATATAAAGGAGGTCTTCTGAAGATGAGGTGGTTCGAATGTGAATTTGGAAACACAAAACTAGAAGTAATAGATTTTCATCGCACTGTTTTCTGTGGGAAACATTATATATTCACAACTTGTTTTTTTTGGTGTATACACCAACCATGAATTAATTTTATGATACATATTATTACTGTTATGTGTCTATTTTTATTTATTTCATGGGGATCATAATTAAAAAGTTACCAAAGTGTTTGGGGTTTTATTTTATAATGTCATCAATATTTAGTATTTTTTAAGTTTAAGTCTCTATTGGGAGATACATTTCTCCTATATCCATGTTTTCTAAAAAAATATTTTTTTTACTATTATCCTATGAGTTTTTAATGTCATTTTGAACTATGTTTAACTTTTTAAAAAATGGATTAATAGGAATTTTTTCATGTTTTCGAAATGAGGAACTTTGGGAATTTTCTGAAAAACGAGTGGAATTAATGTTATTTAAATTATATATAATGAACAGATATTCCCACCATCATGAATAATTATTTCATTGAATCATCCTTTACAAGTTTATAAGCTTTTTTTCAAATAAAATTTGTTTCTTTATAATTTCATAGATTTTTAGAAAGAAGTTATTTAAAATTGGAAATGTTATTTTCCTCAATAATTATATCAAGTGATCTATGAAAATAACTTTACATATAATATGAAATCATTTGATGTTATTTAATATTTAATAGTAATATTTTCCTAGGATAAAATCCTTATTCTTTATCTTGATGTTTTATATTTATAATGAAAAAATGATTATGAAACCAATTTATTTTCATGGGTTTTGATATGATGCAAGTTTTATAATATTGCGGTAAACATATGTATTATTTTACTTATATGATGGGAGGAACCTATATCTATATCTAATTAATAGGTTAAAGATGGATAACTCATGAGATTAATATGTTATTCATGAAGCTTATTTTCGTTATCACAATTTTATCTATGGACCTAGTTTTCATGTCGATAAGTTTATACATATTACTAGATTTTATGTCCAATATATCTTATATGTACATAGGTTTCATGTCTATAAGATCATGTGCGGACCTAGAATTCATGTCTATAAGATCATGTGTGGACCTGGTTTCATGTGAAAAAAATTATGTAGGGAGGGGCCTGATTTTATGTCCTTAACTTAATGAGAGAACATGATTCTATTTTTACATATTCACAAAGTTTTAAGTTTATATATATAGAAAAATTACACATATTATTCCAATTATATTCTATTATATCTCATGATTTTTTATAATTATATGATTCATGTCTTATGAATTGCTAAGATTTTTGTCATGACTCAATATTATAATATATGATATGAATGATGTATATTTCAAATGTTAAGCTCATTTTCTCACCCACTAATTCTCATGTTATGATTATATAATCATTAAAATATACCTTTTTACCCTTATTGAGAATCTAATCTCACTATTTCTTATGTTTCATTTCCCTTGGTTATGAAAAAGGGTTTTTGAAATAATTTTTCTATGAAGGTTTCTAGCTATGAATAACTTAGTGAGAGTGATATAAACCATTTATGAACATGATTTTTATGTGTTCATGTTTACAAAGGCACTAGAAATATATGATTTTTTTATGGATTGAAATGTTATTTAATGTATATTCATTTATGTGGATGTAATATCTATGTTTGAAAAGTATGGGTTGATATAAAAATTCACTTAGAATTCACCCAAAGGCTCCCATTAAGTATAAACCCATTAAATTCCATAATCTTAATTAATTGTTATCTAATTTAATTAATGGTTACAGAACCCCTAAAATTAATTCAATAATTTATAAACTTCAAGGCCTATTTGTAATCAATATTTATTTGTTAATTTTGTTACTTTAATGGGTTGTCTTAGAATTTACTATCTTATTTAATAGAATCTATTCACACCCTAGGTTATAAGGGACATACAGTTACTGCTATCAAGTTCTAGGTTAAGGAGCCTTAATTCAAACTAATTTATTTATAATAAAATAAGTTTTTAAAGGTAAACTCTTACTTTCATGTCATTATATAATAGGTTAAACTAATTAAAGAAGGTAAAATCATGGGTGACCTATATAATAGGTCAAAAATATTTATTTACCTTACTTGGTCCATAGAATGAGCTGAACTATTCACATAACCATTACTAGTGACTAAATTAAGTGAGGGTCAAAAATTAACTCAATTTATTTTTGGATTCAATGTTAATTCATTTCTCTCAGGGACCATCCTAAATCCATGGGTAGTTTTCTCAACATTGGGTGTGATTAAGGGATCTAAAATGGAACTAATACCACGAATTAAGGTAATAAAATTTTATAATTTAAATATTAAGCTGTTTTTGGATATCGTATCAATGAATTACTGATATGTTTTAATAAATGAAAATAATTTAATGGAACTTTTTTTACCACCTACCTTAAAATTAACCTCACCCTTTAACATTATCTAGAAAACTCATTGATCATGCTCTCCCAAGGCCAATGGCCCAAGCTTAAACCATACACAACCCATATCACATCAATAAAACCATTGTTAATTAATTATCAATGAATTATTAGAAATTATAAATTTTAAAAAAATAAACAATGTAAACCACTTTGTCATAAAAGGAAAAAACACTCACTAAGTGCCCTAGACGCACTATAACTAAGTCAAATAACCCATCAGAGGTACATAACATTCCCCCAAAACTACATCAGGCCAAACTCTTGACAACCATGACTGATAATATATGTAAATATATTAAATTTAAAGCAAAGTACTTCAAAAAATTCATTCAACAAAATACCTTTAATAAAAAACTAGAAAATGTGTGCAGACATCATCTTAGGACACCCTCAATCTAAGCAGCATAAAAACCCCATCATTTTTGGATGATTGAACCATTATCCACTATAATCTTCTCTCAAATATATAACTGTAATAAACAAGGTTATGGAAGGATACATGGATGAGATAAAGTAGTCATATCTTTACCAGGGGATCTTTATCGAAAGAGACGGTGAATGAAACATATGAGAAAATAGAAGAATAACAAATTGGTAGTGGAGAGTGAGATATATATGTGAAGGGATATTACTGGGAAAAAAGGGAGGAAATGGGGGAAAAGTATTTAAGGATTGATGATAAAAGGGATATTTTTTCCACATTTTAAGATGTGCATGGTTAGGTATCATGATTTTGAAAACTATGTGGAAACTGTGCAGACCTCACCTCCAAAGGCACACCATGCCACATAGTTACGAAGCATATTTTCTCAAACCAAGTTCCAAAAATTTGTAACCCTATATACTTTTAAAATTATAGACACATATTTTATATACCCTCACATTATTTAATGAATATGTGTGCCTTTACAAAATAAGATACATGATTGGGGTTCACATTAATAGTAACCATGTTCCCCAAGAAATATTTTCAGAAATTGATATTTCAAAGAACAATTATTATGAGAATTATCTAGGAAAACAAGACAACTCTTGGTCCTTAAAAATTATCAAAAAATAATTATTTAAGGCAAACAAACTCAATTAATTCTATTCCAAATCCTGATTCAAATATCAGTCCCTCCACCTATTCAAGAATTCAATATTTTCTTGAAATCTCTAACCTATACATAATCATATATGAACATGGGGTTTTAAAACATACCTAACTTATAATAGCTCATCCTTGAGATTTCACAATGGTCACATAAACATATTCAGTGACCTACATCTCACCAGACCCATTTCATGGATGCCTTCTCATTTTTGAGCAATTGACATATTACAAGAGTGTAAAATTAAATTTATAGTGCTTAATATATGAACACAAGCCACCTATGAAACATATCAAAAAAACACGAAGAACTTTCTCACCCATTCTTGTCTATGCTAAGACACTTGAGGCATTATCATACAACTTCTTATTCAACTCATGGTACTTTCCTCGTAATGCTTAAATAAAATATTTCAATTCTAAACCATGAAAATTACACCATTATAATTTCTTGAATGAACAAAAAATCTCAATTTTAATAATTCCCCTCAACACTGTTTCCAAACCACTATGCCTCATATCCATGAATACATTGGTTTAACTCCAAAATCCCTTAACATTCAAAGTTTCCAAAACAAACAAACAAAACCTCCATCCTCCAAGTACCACTCCAAAAATCTAGTCTTGATCCTCAAAAGGCATTGGGTCAATTCCTAAATCATACTAATCATTTCTATAATGTATCAAAAATGGTTTCTAACCCACCTCACTCAATTACTCACAAGAATATTATTCGAACATCCTCTAGACTACTTTCCTTAGAAACACTTATCTTTACTTATCGATGCACTGTTATCCTTCTCGATCATGATATCATAAAACTCAAGAAAATATTGTGATTATATATACATTCCCACTAGAGTTATTACCCAACTTATACTGAACATCCAAGACTCTACCATCAACCACTATCATTATCTCTTATGAGGACTCACTCAATATTGACTAGATCACACTCATGTCACATTAATTCACATCGGGCCCACATATGATGCTCGACACAAAATAGCACAAAACCAAGTATAAACTTGCAATTATCCATTGAATATATGTATTGTTCTCCACCTATACATTGGAATCGTAAAACAATAATGATTGTCCCCCATTTCATCTCACATGCACCGAATCCTCCTCACAAGAGGGCCAAATCCAAAGATAAACATCTTTATCCCAACCTTAGGAGTGTCCATACTATAATAAGACATAATTATTCCTAACCCCCATGTATCATGATCTATCCATAATTAAAAAATATGGATAAATAGGATTGATACTACTCACCCCCAAGAATCATTATAAAAGGAAACTACTTATCTCTCACGAATCATGAGAACTTCGCCCATGATAACCATTATAAAATAGTCAAAATGATGTTCATAATTTATAACAACAGATTTTTTACTCCAAACCACCCAACATAAAATTGTAAGAAAAATTGAAATATCTCTGATACCACTTTGTGACATCCCATTCCCAGTTTACTCATGAATAATCGTACTCGAGGTCCACACAGTCACAAGTGTGCCTCCCCTTAGAGTAGAGGCTTCTGGGTTGTAGTTAGGATCTGATGATTTTATGGTGGAGTTACTATACCCTATAAATCAGTACTATATATAATAGAGAAATAAATAAAATGAACTATATGAAGATAATAATAACCTGAAAACCCAACAAGATGCAATAAAAACCAACCATGAAAAAGGTATTATGCTACAAGTAAAAGGTTGTCAAATTGACCAATAGGGATAGATGAGAATAAATGAATAAGTTAATTAAATGAATAAAATCCTATAGGATTTTCTAGTACCTTATTGGTCCACTACTCACATGTCATGTCCTATCCCAAGATAAGTAATAGAAATGAGGCACTTTCCATAATCCTTAAATATAAGAAAGATATTTTCTTAGGTATTAAGAATTAGAATGAATAGGGTGTGATTATGACTTAGTTAGACACCACCAATGTTTTATAATTAATTTATAGTTATTTTTTATAGAACATATGGTGTTTAGTATATAAATATATAGAATTTAGTAGAAGTATAAAATATCAGTTGAGATTGGCATCATAGGTGGTGCTAATCCAACCCTACATATTTTGACCTTCATCTTATATCTTTGAACAAGAGTTCCAAATGTTAATCATTATACCTATTTCCATGAGTCCATACATCCAAGAACAAGAAAAAAATGGGGATAAATATAGTGTTTTTTGGTATTTATATGGAATAAAAACATTCAAATCTACAGAAATCTTTAAGGAATTCTATTTTTTAGAACGGGAAAACTAGCCCATGGTGATTAAGCTATAGTTTTTAGCTATATGGAAGAATATAAGGGTTTAAACATCATCATTACACTCCCTAAAGGGGATATAACTAAACCTAAGGAGGAATTAATTAGTAATTTTGGGAAGGGGATTGACTAGGATCAATTGAGGTAATCAAATGCATTGCATTTCTAAGGATATTAAGAAAAATCATAGATCTTATCCCAAGAATTCTAATGTTTCTATATTTTCTATGTGAATACATGACATTAGTCCAAGGAATTAATGAATATAAGAAATTGACTATATAAATGTTGGGATTACCCCTTGGAATTCCCATCAATGAATCACATGGCATTCCCTATTTTCATGCATGGAATTAAAATCTAAAATCAAAGTCTTTACCAAGGCATGAATCAATTTTAAACCTTAACATATTTCATTATAACCACAAATATTACAAATAAAGGAGTACATATGGATAAAAAGGGAAGTACTAATATATATAGAAGAATGCATCATATCTCAAGGTCATTCGCTTGGAATATGCCCTTATAATCCCATTAATTATAACCCAATTAGATTCCACAATTCCAATTCATAGTTATATTATATAATTAAGGGTAACACAACTCCCTAGAATCATTTTCTGAAATTTATGATCCTTAAGGACTTTCAATCATCATCATCCCTTTATTAACTTTATTAATTTAATGAGGGATTTTAAATGTCACTATATTATTTATTATCATCTGATTACACCCTATGTCCTATGGGATATAAGGTTATCAGGTATATGTTATTGGTTAAGGAACCCCAATTCAAGCAAAGTTCATTATAATAAAACAATTTCCTCAAGGTAAACTCAAACATGGATGTAATTTTTAAATTAGTATCAACTAATTAAAAAATGGAACCTCATGGGTGACAAATATAATAGGTAAAGACTCTTCTATAAACTTACGCTATTGATTAAATGAGTTAAACTCTTCACCCAACCACACTTAGTAAGTAAATTAATTTAGTGACTTAAATTAACTAAATTTATTTCTAGATTCAAGGTTAATTCATTTCTCCCACGGATTTTCCTCTATCCAGGGGTGGTTCTATCAACTAAAGGTGTGATTATGAAGGCTAAAACTGACCTAAGGCCATGAATTAATGTAATAATTTTTTTTAATTTAAATATAAAGATGAATCTATATTCCATGTTGATTCACAACTAATTTGTTTTATTAAATTAAAAGACTTTTAGAGGAAATAATTAAACCTCCAACCTTAAAAAAGAATCTTTTATTTCAACACTTTCCTAACAACCCACTTCTTGAGCATGATTAAGACCAAAAACCCATGCCAAAACCACCCACGACCATGTATCAAATTAAAAAAAGGTTAATTAATTATAATTGAATTATTATCAATTATAAATTTAAAAAAAAATTACCCAACATAAACCACTTTGACTTAAAAGTAAATAAATTTAATGAGTGCTCTAAATGCACAAGAACCATGTCTAATAACCCAACAATGTTTTGTACCGCAACCCCAAAAATACTGTTGGAAAAATAAAAAAACAACCAAAACAAAAAACATAAGTGATGATATTTAATTAAAACCAAAGACATTGATAAAATAACATAGACTTCATACCTTTAATGAAATGAACGGTAAATATGTGGAGATGTCATCTCCATACACCCTCAAGCAACCTAGCATAGAATCCCCATCATTCCAAGTTGATTCCATCATTCTATGGTATTATAATCTCACAAATACATAATTATAAAAACTAAATTCGTAGAAAGATATGGGGAGGTAATAAATGATCTTAGACTTATCGAGGCCTATGGATTGCAATCAGAGGTGAACAAAATAGAGAATAAAATGGAAGATCGAACATAGAGGATAATAAAGGTTGAGATCCACACATGGGTGTGATAGTAGGTGAAAATGGGAGGATAGTGGGGTAAAACTCATTTATTAATAGAGGATAAAATGTAAATTTTACACTTTTAAAAAGTTTTATAGTTAGGTCACAAGTTTTTTCAAACCATGAACCAATTATTCAGACCTCACTACCCAAGAAACACCATGATGAATAGTTAGGGAACATGGTTCTAAAAATAGTGTGGATCCATATTTAGTTTTATATTTAAAAACACATGGATTCTTCAATCCCCTCACATGGTTTCACAAATTTTCATGAATTAAACAAATATTCTTCATAGTTGGGGTTCATGGTTAACACTTAACATGTTCTAACCATTCTCCCCATACTACTTCTCCTGAAAAGGAAATTTCAAATCCCAAATCTACTAAGAATTATCTAGGAACATAATAAATCTCTTGAGAAATAAAAAATGTCTATAAACAACACATTAATGTTTAAAAACTAATATAGTTCAATTATAAATCATGATTTAAAAACTATCTCATCCAAAAGTATATGAATTCAGTATTTTCTTAAAAACTAAAAAAATTTCATACACATGTACATTAATGAAGTTTTAAAACATATCATGACGATGAAGTTATTTTACTTGTATATTAAACTAAAAAATATATTATTAATGTTACAACAAATGTATTTAAAAAATATAAAAAATCTTGATGTTACATTTGCTAAAAGAGAGCATATTTTCAAAACAATGAGATGATTTCACAAAAAACAGTGAGATAATTAAGGAAGAAAGACGGAAAACTTTGAGTAGCATCATCTCCCATAAATCTCATGTTAGAGTTCCTCCTCAGTATAAATTTGGACTGGGAGTTCTATGCACTACACTCTAGAATTGTCTCCCCCTCCCCCACCACCTCTTCTTATCCAATTGTTTCCTCCTCCTATTGGACTATACTGTCATCTCTCTATGGTCCTTCGCTTCTCACATTTTTTTACATCATTTGGTTTTGGGTTTCCCCATTAGGGATTTGATTTCCTTATTCAATTTCATCCTCTAACTATATAAATTATTATTTAATCCTATGATCTTACTATTTTTTAACATGTCCCGACCTTTACCCAGTGTTTAGGGATGGTTATTCAAGATAATTCGGTATCTTTTGGATTGGACATCATTGGTGTCCTAGGAGGTGTCACAGGCACTTGGATAAGGTGGTTATGACTATATATTTGATTCATATTGTAGGTTTTTATTACATTTTTCATAGTGATTGTTATTTCTATGATGTATTTCACAATGTGGTTAGTCCATAGGATGGTTTTAACAATCCTAGAAAAAGTTGGGATTCGCTACTGAGGCTAAGTATGATTCAAGTCTATTATGGATTCATTTTCCATTTATCATCCCTAGTTCAATCTAGTGAGGCAGTTCTCTAGGAGGTTTTTTGAGGTTATATTCGAGTTGTAACGATTTTATGGGAGGCATAACTGTATATGATAATATTAATTTCATTAGATTTGTGTTTAGTTTCTTTCTCTTACTATTGTTTGAGATGGTCTAATAGTGTGGCTACATTAGTGATTTCTCATTTTTTATTGAATCGATGTGTATTTTTTCTTGACATTTTTTTCATTCATTAGTTATTGTTGGTTTTGTAAACTGTAAATGACATCATATTAGTAGTGGTGCTTCCAATATTAGGTGTTGGTTATAGATGAATTAGATGTGTGACATCAGTTATTATCCTAGTTCAAGTTCTTGTGACAGTGGATTATAATTTTGTTATTCTTTATTCTATATTGTTTGTAGTTAGAGGTTGGTGGTGAGAGGGATTCTATTCAATGTGCTTTCATTGATGGTATGATGTAAAGGCTTATCGATAATATAGGTTTCTAATGATTTTTCTGTTTAATCATAAGGTTCATGTTTCTGGTGTTGTATACATGTGGGGTTTGAGTTATAGGTTTGAATTAGAGATGGGATGAGGGAATTAGATCGGCTCAAGGTCCATAGAATTGGTACTAGCTTCTATTAATAGGTGTCTCCTTTCATATCACTCATATGATCTGTGGTTTTGAATTTTTCCAATTATAATTTGAACATTTCTATTTGGTTTATTTTTTAAGTGTAATTTTTTTATTGTATTAAGATATTGTGAGGTTAACACTTAACCAATATGTGTATTTCCAAAAATCATAACATAAATGGATTTGAAGGATTGAGGAAGAAACATATATTGGTGTGAGTGGCTTAGGGGGGATCTTATGGGTTGTGGAAGATGTTGAAGAAGAAACTAATAATGAGAAAAATATAGAATGTTCAGTCTCAAAAAATAAGAGAAAAATCAAAATTAAAACTAGTGCTAAAAATATAGTTTTTGGAAGAGCAACACTATTTTAGACTTCAGTGATAATAGTTCGAAAACAAAAATATCTTTTATCTAACTTAGAGACTAATAGATATATAGGCTTATAAATATGAGAATTAAGTTAAGTATATTCATGAATAAATTTACCAAACCTAGAGAAAGAGACTTTGGAAATTATTTTAGGGATGGGAGACCAGAATTCCATCATAACCATGTGGGTGTTATTTAATAAACTCAATAAAGATGACAATTTTTCATAAAAAAAATATTGGTTGGTGTACATATGCTATTACAAAATTCAAGGGATAGCTTTGGATGATAAATTTTTACATATGGCCTGGTTGGAAACTATAGGATAGTTTTTTCTGTGGTTATAAATAGTGGATTCATGGAGAATCAAATAGATGTTAAATTGGAATTATTAAATGGATTTATTGAATAATAAGTATATGATGTGAATCCAAAATTGATTTCATATGGATAAATATGAGAAAAATATTTTAAGGTTAAAGAGGGAATTGAATGGACTAAAGAGAGAACCAAGGCCTTAGTAATCTTAGATTGAAAATGATTTTAATAATATTGGGTTCCAAAGGGGGGGATTTGATCAAACCCTTTACATCAATAATGAAAATGATCAAATATTACTAGTGAATATAAATGTGGATGATATATTTTTTGGACTATTTTATTATGAATAATGAAATTTATTTTCAGAGTATATGAGGGTTGAATTTTGAATATCCATGATTATAGAAACAACATTTTTCCTTGTCTTACAGGTTATTCATGGTAAAAATATTTATTTCACAAAAATATATATATATCAAAGAAGTCCTAAAGAGGTTTAAAATGGAATATTATAGACTAATTGTAACACCCTGAGATTTTATGAGATATATTATTTTTAATTTCTTTGATGTCTTCTACACTACACCAAGATTATATTGTACTATATGTAATACTGTATTAGCTTGCAGTATACGCAACACTATTCTTGGATCGTGTTATACACAATTTCAAGTTCGTTTGAAGTTATTGTACGCAACATTGAGTGTATATATATATATATATGTATTCAATTTATAAATTCAATATGGTTGGATTCTATTATATGCAACAACAAATGAATCTTCCACTACACGCAACCCTGACTTGGCTTGCATTACACGCAATCGCGACCTTCCACGATAGCGTCTGTTGTACGCAATACCGAGTTTCACAAAACAACGATATAAACTAGCCATTATGAATAGTAATACCCACTTTTTGAAATTTTTATTTTTCAAAATGGACTTCATTTTTGGATTCGGAATATCGAAATTATCCAAGCATTAATTTTTGGTATTTTTCTGAAAACATTCAATTTTTGATCAATAGTGAAAACACTAGGTTACTATTTAAAAACTGACTTTTTATTTAAATAATTATATATTTTATTTAAATTTAAGTTTGGTCAAAATAGATACCTAATACCTATATAAGTTCAATGTAATTCATTGGAGTCATTTTATAAAAAATTTAGAAATATAAAAATTTTATCGAACTTTTGACCGTCTTTTACCCAACTCCTAGGAGAATTTGCAAATTTACATAAAACATAATTTTACCGCTTCTGTGAGTGGAATTTAAAAAATCCTAGAGACACGGTTGATATTAGTAAGTAAAATGTGGTTCGATATGATAAAAATAATTTTTTGTGAATAGTAACTTTTTACTTTTATTTACCACGGTTAAAAGTAAATAGGATAATTAAGGGTAAAAATAATATTATTATTACCCTAACATATGTCCTAATTTTATTGGATAAGTGTAGTTCGACCAAAAACAACTTTAGGGATAAAATATTACCCTTTAGGTCCACTTGGATTAGATTACGATATTTATTATTATTTTATTTAAAAAAGAGTTAAAATAGTTAAAATCAAAGTTTAATAACTAAAATATTTTTAATATTGGGTTATACATAAGGTAAATTAGACTATAAATATTCATTAGAAATATAAAAATATTTCCTACATAATTATATTTTATTTATAATTTTTAGACATTAAATAATTTAATTTATTTATGACACAATGATGATACAATAATTACCTTATTAATGTAATATTAACATAATTGATGTTATAAATACCCAAATAAATGTAATTTTATACTTTTTATGAATTCCACTAATTTTATAGGTTAATATGACATGTTAGTATTGATATAATTATTTGTTTTCGAACTAATCATCCTGTTATGATTTTCAAAAAAAATCAAGTACCAAATAGTGTCAAAATTGACATAAAATAGTTTTTAAAACAAATATTTTATTATTAATTGTTATTTTATTCCTAAAAATATAAGTTTCGGCCAAATGACTTAGATAAGGATATATATAGTAATAATGAACCACTTGGGGTTCGTTTGGATTGTTATAGTAAGTTTATTAACCATATAGTATAAGAAAACAAAAATACACGGTAAAAGTTATATTATTTATCTTAGAGTTAAATCTAAATGATAAGGATAAAATAATAACCTAAACTTGTCTAAAACCTATTTTTTGAGAGGATTTAGACCCATAAATTCCTTAAATTCGAAAAAAATCAATTTTGAGCTACTAAAATCCGAATATGACTTTATTATAAAATAATATTTTATGTTTTTCCTAAGGTGCCCCTCTCCTCCCTTATAAAAAGGGAACCCCTTCCCTCTTCTCTTCACACCCTTTTGAGCCTTGAAGCTCGGAAAACCCCTGAAAATTCATCTTATCAACCTCTCTAGTTATATCATAGAGGTTCTGGTCTTCTCAAAAGACTAACTCTAGTGCCCAAAGAAAAATTTTAAAGGAGGTGCGTCGAGGAAGAGGTAATCTCTTCTACCGACTCTTTCAAATTTATTTCTTCTTCTACTTCCTCTTATTTAGTTATTTAATTATAAAGTAATATCATCAGTATTTATTATATACTGATATGTTATTATAAATATGAAACAACCCCATTTCACCTTCTATCCATCCTACGGAAAACGAAATCACTGCTCGTGTGTACGTACGGAATATCGTCTCCACGCCGTGGTGTAATCTATTTTTCTACCACCACCTTACATGGATGGGTATAATGGTGTAAAGAATAAATATATATGGTTATTATAACATAATAATGATTCTAAGATATTATTTCATCCACTAAAATTCTATTCAATAAATATGGGAACGATATCATCCCTCGTGTGTACGTATAGATTACCATCTCCACGTCGTGATGAGATTCATTTTCCATGTTAACAATTCAAGAATGATTATAAAGTATTTATAATAATTAATAATGAAATATATGACATAATAATTCTACTGGATTTATGTATATATATATATATATGTGTCTGTGTTTCATCTACTTAATTTCATTCAATTCAATAAGGAAACGAAAACAGCGTTCATGCGTACGTGCGGCCTACCGTCTCCATGAATGGTGTATTTCCTTCCATTTATCGATCTATTATGTATATGTATATTCTGAATATATATTATATATAAAGCATGTTTTATATTCTTTAATTATGTAATCATGATCTAATTAATCATATTAATAATTACAAGTCAAAACACGGACAATAAATGAAATGTTTTACCCAAAATGATGCTTTAACATTGAATTTACCACATGTTATGAAAGAAATACTACTTTTGTTTACCACACGAGGAACTTTTTGACTTTTCCGACGAAAGTACAAGAAGAATATTATTTTTAACTTATATGACATGAATGGATTTTTACAGTTTCATAACGCCTCATTTTCATGAAGCTTACTCTACAATATTTTATGACTATTTTCAACAAAATACTTTTCTTTTAAAATAGCATGGAATTTTGTGAAAAGAAAATGATTTTGAAGAAGAAATGATATTTTCCTCAAGAATTCATTTCAAGTGTTTTATCAAAACCATTTTCCATATAATATGACATTATTCCATATGTGTATGTTTCAAGTATAATGTCTCTATGATTTAAACAGTTTCACATTTATTATGATGAAATATACATTTGTTTTATATGGATTATGTGATGATGGGATGATGTTTATGAAACCCATTTTATTCCTTGGGTTATGATTAATGTTTTAAGTTTATTTTTTGGAACTAGTAAGAATGATTTCATTATGAGATGGGTGGGAGCTATATCTCCCTCCAATGCATTGGGTAAAGATTTATATCTCTTGAGATAGACATGGCTGGAATGGTAAGTTAATCTGGTTCAGTGTTACAGGACTGAAATGAGGAGTGAACTCGATTCAGAAAGGCACTTTGTCTACTAATATTGTCTTGGCAGCAATGCCTTGGCTACCATGGAAATCATATCATGTGCTTAATGTTTTTACACAATTACAAGTTTTATTTCCAAGATATTTTATCATGATTGATGTTCCATTATGATCTATGCCTTATGTAATGCCATGTTTTATGTCATTGCTCAATATTTCGATGTTTAAACATTATGTTCATGTTTTTATATTCAAATGTATATGGTTTGTTTTATTTTATCCATGCTTACCCTTACTGGGCATTTGAGCTCACTATTTTTATGTTTTCTTTTCCCCGGGATATAATGAAAGGTTTTAGGTAAGTAAAAAAAGGGAAGATCTTTATGGGAGATATTGAAGATCTTTCACCAAGATTAGAAGATTATATTCCGAGTTTCCAAAGACACTAAACTATTACGGTCCTTTGGTGTCTGTTTTTTTGATGTATTAAGTATTCCGCAAAAGTAATGTAATGTCTATGTACATCGAGCTTTGGGTATCTAAAGTTTCTATCAGAGGAAAGGTTTAGTTAACCTTTGGAAACTAGGATGTGAGGAGTTTAGTGAGATCCCTAGAGATATTTCTAAGGTATGTCTAGGGATGTCCCTAAGGATAAGTATACATATAGGTTATAGTCCTATAATTATAGTAACGATATTAGAATTAAACCTAAGATGTTAGATATTAAATTTACTCCCCCTTGATTATGTTTTTTGCCTCTCACACTATTCTTTTTGGGTTTTAGAAAATTGATGGAAATCAGAAGATTCACGATAATGGAGGATATGATGGACAATGGAATGATATTATTCATGAGAAACCAAATGAAATTGGATCTGGAAGTCCACATATCGTTATTATGCCAAATAAGAAATCTCATAATATAATCAATAATCTCATCTTTGGTAAGTATCCCTACTCAAATAATAAGAGAAATATTAAGTTTCATGATGATCATAAAAGAAATAAAGTTCAATTACCCTCATGTAAATCATGTGGGAAGAGGCATCAGGGAAAATGTTTCAAAGGAACTGGAAGATTATTTGGGTGTGGAAAAGAAGGACACAAAGCCAGTAAGTGCAAAAGAAAAGGTTCAGTTAACACCATAGACAAGGATAATGGTATTACTACGACATCAACAATGATTAAATGTTTTAAATTTGGAATGTGTGGGAATTATGCAAACCAATGCCCTAAGGGAAAGTCTCATGAAGAGAATCAGAATGGTCATATGGGTAGTATTTATGTTGATGATTATGAGAAGACTGCAAATAATATGTGAGATGAAAGAATTGTTGAAGCTCGTTCAATGGTTTAAGAAGGTGGTGGAATTATTTATGTTTATCAAGAATTATGTTGTATAGGTAATGGTACTATTGAATAAAGACACATATAAGGATTGTTATACTGTTGTCTTTCCTTGAGTTTTTGAAAGTATATGATGAATGGTACATGTAACCATGAAAGGTTATTCATATATTTTTGGAAAGTAGATGATATGTGCATAATGAATGGATAAGAAGATAATGAGATTTTTTATAGTATTAATGAGCTCATGACTGATATAAGGACAATGTGATATCATGGTTTGAGTATATAGAAACTTTGGGATTTTTCTATGTGGAAAGAGTTAACTTTTGATAGCATTCATGTTTTCACTAAGGTTCAATGGGTATTAATTTTTCAATAAAATACATGATTAATGTATTCACATGTTTGGAATATGACCAACAAGATATACCGTATGATATATGGGGGATAAATGATGGTATTTACATGCTCGGAAGATGAAATTTCTAGTAATTGTTTTCTTTATACTATGAGCATGGACAAGAGTATTTTTGATAAGCCCAAAGATTAGAATGGATTATGTTGGACATAAGTCAGTATTGTTTAAGTCTAGATATTTTTTCGATATTATTTATGGAATGTTATAATAATTTAGTTTTAGAAAAAGGACAATCTGCAGGATGGGCGACAACCCGTCGTGTCGGACAAGGCTGCGGGAATCGAACCCACAACCGAAGTGAGACAAGCCTTTAGCACCAACCACAGGCCTACATGATGTCCTAGGTTAGTAGAAACTAGTTTTATTTTATTAAGCGGTATGATAGATGAAGTATAAGTCCATTTTTGGAATCATATACGATTAACCTCACCATAGATAGACTTATATATATTTGATAACTTTTTCTAACCTTTTGTTTGAGAAATATGGAATGACCCATCATTCTATCACATGATCTGCTAACACTTCACAAATGAAAAATTCAACTTCATTTCTTTAAGAGATGAAGTGGAAATTGTTCAAGGCACGAACAATGGTTAGATTATATCGAAATAAAGTAACTGTTTCTTCTAATTAAAATTCTTCAAATTTAGGGAAATGATCTTGAAAACCAAAAATGTTGTCCTAGTGCCCCTATATCTGATGAATCAGATGGTACATTATATCATCAAAAATTTATGTCTTTGTGATTATTGTCTTTTTCATATCCATGTTCTCTATCACTCTCCATCAGAACTTGATGGTTATATTTCTCTTCCATATCCATATTTTTCACATATGTTCTCCTATGTGGGAACCTAGTGATTAGTTAATTTGGGAAACCGTTACGTTTCATACATTAGTTTTTAAAGATATGTTTTAGTATTTATTTTTTCGATTTGGGTTTCTATTAAATAAACTTTCGAGTAGTAAACCATTTATAACCCCGATGAATTTCGAGGGTGAAATTCATTTCAAGGGGGGTAGAATGTAACACCCCAAGATTTTATGAGATATATTATTTTTAATTTCTTTTATGTCTTCTACACTATACCAAGATTAGATTGTATTATACGCAACATCGTATTAGACTGCAGTATACGCAACACTATTCTTGGATCTTGTTGCGCACAATTTCAAGTTCGTTTGAAGTTATTGTACGCAACATTGAGTGTATATATATATGTGTGTATTCAATGTATAAATGCAATATGGTTGGATTCTGTTATACGCAACAACAAAGGAATCTTCCACTACATGCAACCCTGACTTGGCTTGCATTACACGCAATCGCGACCTTCCACGATAGCGTATGTTGTACGCAATACCGAGTTTCATTAAACAACGATATAAACTAGCCATTATGAATAGTAACACCCACTTTTTGAAATTTTATTTTTCAAAATGGACTTCATTTTTGGATTTGAAGTATCAAAATTAGCCTAGGGTGAATTTTTGGAATTTTACTGAAAACTTTCAATTTTTGATGAATAGTGAAAACACTAGGTTACTATTTAAAAACCGACTTTTTATTTAAATAATTATTTATTTTATTTAAATTTATTTTAGGTAAAAATATATACATAATAACTATATAAGGTCAATGTAATTAATTGGAGTCATTTTATTATAATTTTAGATATATAAAAATTTTATTGAACTTTTGACTCTCTTTTACCCACCTCCTAGGAGAATTTTAAAATTTACATTAAACTTAATTTTACCGCTTCTGTGAGTTGAATTTTAAAAATCAGAGAGACACGGTTGATATCAGTAAGTAATATGTGGTTCAAAAAGATAAAAATAATTTTTGGTGAATAGTAACTTTTTACTTTTATTTACCACGATTAAAAGTAAATAGGGTAATTAACGGTAAAAATGATATTATTATTACCCTAACACATGTCCTAATTCTATTGGATAAGGGTAGTTCGACTAAAAACGACCTTAGGGATAAAATATTACCCTTTAGGTCCCCTTGTATTAGATTAGGACATTTATTATTATTTTATTTAAAAAAGAGTTAAAATAGTTAAAATCAAAGTTTAATAACTAAAAAAATTTTAATATAGGGTTATATATAAGATAAATTCGACTATAAATATTAATTAGAAAGATAAAAGTATTTTCTATATAATTATATTTTATCTATAATTTTTAGACATTAAATAATTTAATTTATTTATGACACAATTATGATGTAGTAATTGCCTTATTAATGAAATATTAACATAATTGATGTTATAAGTACCCAAATAAAGGTAATTTTAGATTTTTTATGAATTACACTAATTTTATAGGTTAATATGACATTTTATTATTGATTTAATCAACTGTTTTCGAACTAATCATGCTGTTATGATTTTCACAAAAAATCAAGTACCAAATAGTGTCAAAATTGAAAAAAAAATTGTTTTTAAAAAATATAATATTATTAATTTTTATTTTACTCCTAAAAATCTAAGGTTCAGCCAAATGACATATATAAGGATATATATATTAATAATTAACCACTTAGTGTTTGTTTGGCTTGTTAAGTAGTCTTATTAACCATATAGTGTAAGAAAACAAAAAGACACGGTAAAAGTTAAATTATTTAACTTAGAGTTAAATCTAAATGATAAGGATAAAATAGTAAGATAAACATGTCTAAAACCTATTGGTTGAGAGGCTTTAGACCCTATAACCACCTTAAATTTGAAAAAATCAATTTGGAGCTATTAAAAACCGAATATGACTTTATTATAAAATAATATTTTAATTTTTTCCTAGGTGCCCCTCTCCTCCCTTATAAAAAGGGCACCCCTTCCCTCTTCTCTTCACACCCTTTTGAGCCTTGAAAATCGTCCAACCCCTGAAAATTCATCTTCTCAACCTCTATAGTTATATCATATAGGTTCTGGCCTTCTCAAAAGACCAACTCTAGTGCCCTAAGAAGAAGTTTAAAGGAGGTGCGTCGAGGAAGAGGTAATCTCTTCTACCGACTCTTTCAAGTTTCTTTCTTCTTCTACTTACTCTTCTTTAGTTATTTAATTATAAAGTAATAACATCAGTATTTATTATATACTGATATGTTATTATAAATATGAAACAACCCCATTTCACCATCTATGCATCCTAGAGAAAACAAAATCACCACGCGTGTGTACGTACGGAATACCGTCCCCACGTCGTGGTGTAATCTGTTTTTCCACCACCACCTTACATGGATGGGTATAATGGGGTAAAGAATAAATATATATGGTTATTATAACATAATAATGATTCTAAGATATTATATCATCCACTCCAATTCCATTCAATAAATATGGGAACGATATCATCCCTCGTGTGTACGTACTGATTACCGTCTCCACGACGCAATGAGATTCATTTTCCATGTTAACAATTCAAGAATTATTATAAAGTATGTATAATAATTAATCATGAAATATATGATATAATAATTCTACTATAATTATGTATATATATATTTGTTTCATCTACTTAATTTCATTCAATTCAATAAGGAAACGAAAACAGCATTCATGCGTACGTGCGGCCTACATTCTCCATGAACGGTGTATTTCATTCCATTTATAGATCTATTATGTATATGTATATTATGAATATATATTATATATAAATAATGTTTTATATTCTGTAATTAATTAATCATGATCTAAGTAATCATATTAACAATTACAAGTCAAAACACGGATGATAAATGAAATATTTTACCCAAAACGCTGCTTTAACATTGAATTTACCAAAGAACAGGTAATATAAAGTCATAGGTGAACCATATATGATATCATAACAATGAATATGATTCTGTAATAATTCAATTACATTATTTAAATCATTATACAAGAGGTTCGGATACGTACGAAGCATTTCGGACCTAAGGTAAGGGATAACTTTTCCAATCTCATTTTTATCCGAGATTGTTTATTCGTAAGTATTTACTGGGGTTACTGTTATCATCCATGCCCATGTTTTTCAAAAAAATGTTTTCTTGTATGTTTAAAGTCCTTTTTACCCAATTTTGAAATTTACCACATTTTATGAAATAAATCTTAGTTTTGTTTACCACATGAGGAATTTTTTGACTTTTCCCACAAAAGTACGAGAAGAATGTTATTTTTAACTTATACGGCGTGAACGGATTTTTACAGTTTCATAATGCCTCATTTTCATGAAGCTTAATCTACAAGATTTTATAACTATTTTCAACAAAATACTTTTCTTTTAAAATTGCATGGAATTTTTTGAAAAGAAAATGATTTTTAAGAAAAAAGGATATTTTCTTCAAGAATTCCTTTCAAGTGTTTTATCAAAACCATTTTCCATCTAAGATGACATTATTTCATATGTGTATGTTTCAAGTATAATGTCTCTATGATTTAAATGGTTTCAATTTTCTTATGATGAAATATCCATTTGTTTTATATGGATTATGTGATTATGGGATTATGTTTATGAAACCCATTTTATTCCTTGGGTTATGATGAATGTTTTAAGTTTATTTTGTGGAACTAGTAAGAATGATTTCATTCTGAGATTGGTGGGACATATATCTCCCTAAAATGCATTGGGTAAAGATTTATATCTCATGATATAGACATGGTTGGAACGGTAAGTTAATCTGGTTCAGTGTTACAGGACTGAAATGAGGAGTGAACTCGATTCAGATAGGGACTTTGTCCACTAATATGGTCTTGGCGGCAATGCCTTGGCTACCATGGAAGTCATATCAAGTACTTAATGGTTTTCCACAATTACAAGTTTTATTTTGAATCTATTTTATCATGATTGATGTTCCATTATGATCTATGCCTTACGTACTTCCATGTTTTATGTCATTGCTCAATATTTCTATGTTTAAACATTATGTTCATGTTTTTATGTTCAAATGTATATGTTTTGTTTTATTTTATTCATGCTTACCCTTACTGAGCATTTGAGCTCACCATTTTTATGTTTTCTTTTCCCCAGGATATAAACAAAGGTTTTAGGTAAGAAAAAAAGAGAATATCTTTATGGGAGATGTTGAAGATCTTTCACCAAGATTAGAAGAATATATTCAGAGTTTCCAAAGACACTAAACTATTACGTTCCTTTGGTGTCTATTTTTGTTATGTATTAAGTATTCCGCAAAAGTAATGTAATGTCTATGTACATCGAGCTTTGGTTCTCTACACTAATTAATACTATGGTGGCTACCAAAATGAAATTTTCAATGGATGACAGTGGTAAGAAGATTTATGATATAGAATATATATAATTAATTGGAATTCTACTATATCTAACAACCACATAACCTGATATAGTTTTTTCCACATTCCAAGAAGCACAATATCAAAGTATTCCTATGAAAAGTCATATTATATCACTAAATAGTATACTTCATTGTATAAAAAATACTATATAATTTGGTGTTATTTTTTGAATAACATATCAACAAGAGTAACATTGTTTTATATATACTGATTAGGAATGGTAAACTAACATTCAGAAGTTAACATTAAGTGGTAATTTTTATCATGTAAGTCCATTCCATTATTGATTTATTAAGAAATAATAATTAATTTATTTAATAACCATATATTATTAATAAATATCTACCACTCAATCATGTAATAAATTAAAATGGTTGAAGAAAAAAATGAAGATATTGGAGTTTATGTGAAATCCCTAATTTTTTTTATATGTGATAACTCAAGTGTTATTAATCTTAGAAAAAATATCTTCCATTGCTCAAGGGAAAATAAAAACGAAATAAATTTATTTCTTCAATAGGGAGAATTTTGATCAAAGGATCATGACGTTAGTGTATGTGCCCACACCAAATCAAGATGAGAATATTATGAAAAGGGAACTACCCAAATCATATTTTCAAAGGAATCAGTTGGATCTTTGAGTCCAAATAACTCCCTCCAACTAGATGGGTTCAATAAGGGAACCCAACTCCCCATGGTATTTTCTATTCATAAAAAACAAATTTTACTCTCTCTTGAATTTAATGATTTAATTTCGAACCCTCTCGTGTGAACATTGATAGATTTTCTTTATAGGTTTATTGAAAAAGATAGAGAAGTTGTACATGTGTTAAGGGGGGAAGTTTCTTTAGAGGAATTATTGAAATGAAGCGGGTTGGAAGTGTATTTATTATTAAAAATGGTTATAATTCTATGAATGTGTCTAGAATAGGGGGATCTTTTTTAGCTGATTAATCATGGGAGGCAGTTTTGTGGAGTTGAAGGGAACTCAGACAAATGATATGTTTCCATGGGAATATTTTTTTAACTCTTTTTTTTTAAATTATGCTTCACTCAAGTTAGATTATAGATGGTTTTATGAGAATAATTGACACACTTTTAGATGGAACTCATAATGTGAATTCTGTAGGTCTGATACATAAATCATAGAGTGCATTGGTTGAATTTCATTTTTTGTAGATTTCTAAAATTTTCTATGTTAATTTCATAATTTTTATCTTGGGTCTCATATTATTTCATTATGATGATTATTTTTCCCTATGATCATAAACTTTACTCCATAGAAAAGACATAGTGTCACCAAATGTTCATTTGGTATATTTTATGGAAAAAGGAAATTTCATAAGGATGGTTAAAGACATTATAAGGTTCATCGTGAGGTTCATTGTAATTTTTAATAAACCTATTAAGGTTAATAAGGGGACTTCATAAGGTTGATTTAATTTTGTAAGTTTTTTACTATACTTTATAAGGATGATAATGGGATTTCATAAGGTTGAAGGAACTTCATAAGGTTGATTTTAGAGTTTCTTATGTTTGGTTCTTTTAGTTTGTATAGATCATCAGGTAATATCATAATGTTCATCACCTTTTAAAAATATGGATTTCTAGAGGTATATAATGGGAAGATTAATAAATATTATTCTATTATTATTTATATAAGGTTTATTGTCCAGGGTAGTAGAAAATTTTTCTTAAAATAAAAAATACGATTACTATATTGGCCATTTATATGGAGAGAAAATCATTCTTATGAAGGTGGATTTTGTTTCAAGTTTACTTTTAATTTAAAATAAAAATTTAATATTTTGAAAGATCATAATGTAAATTATGATCATACATCATGTGTTTAGATCAATCATTTTTATTATAATATTATTTTGAAAACTTTCTATAGTAGACTTCCCATGGATGCATACCTCATGATCATTGGTGTAAGAAACTACACAGTGTGGAGTGCTTGAAAAAATAGACCAGACTCTATAAAACATGTTATTTTAATCTTATTTTTATAAAACTCTTTGTAAAATTGTTTCTAATATTTTTGAAGTGTATTATTTTAATTCTCCTGATATTAACTATTTATTTTATTATTGTAGTAACCATGGAGGTTCTCCCTCATTAAGACTTCTATTTCTAAATCTTTCCATCTTATTTAGTAGAATTAAAATTATAGTAGGAGATGATTATTCCATTAATTTGAATATGGCCATAAATAACATATTATCTACCATTAGGGTTATAGCCTCAAAGAATATGTATTGGTAGGGAATTCAATATATGGGTTTTATATATTTAATAGTAGGGGAATTCATGGATGTTTTAAAAATTACAATGGATACATACCAATTTCTTGGAAACCAAACACTGTATTTTTTATCATGATCAACATGGATAGGGACTCAAAAGGATATTTTTGGTGTTATATAAGTGGTGGTATCTTCAGAGACTGTAAATAAGGATCACTCTCATGTTTCTATAAGTATTTTATAATGAATATTTAATATGAATTAGAGATATAAGGGGGAATTTGGGGGTCCAAATTTTGAGATTCAATAACTAGTCCAACCATTATATTGATATCGACTCCTCATTTATTGTGAAATCTATCAAGTTGAATATTTTAACTCCCTCATGGCGGCTTGTACCAGCTTCGAAGAACTATATAGAACACTTTTGGTTTATTAACTTTGTTATCTCTTCTATTAATAGAGAGGGTAATATATTATCTAAAACTTTTTCTGATTTGGGTGTTAGGTTGGGAGGTTGTTATTGGCATTGGTCCATTCTAGATTTTATTAAGGAAATTTTGTTCCTTAACATTTTTAAGACTCCATTTTCCTATTTATTTATAATATTATTCTAGTCCCTATGGTTTCACATTAGGGCATCAAATTATTATTATTCTCATTATTATTACTATATGATTGATAACATGGTAAAATTACAATAAAGGAACATATATATTTTATGGAGAGTTTAAGTCTAACAATCATGGAATCTAAAATGAAATCCTGTGATCAGGATTATAGGAGGGACTCCATATTAAAATTATAGAATATTTTTTGACATGAATATTACATAAACATATAATAATAGTAAAAAAATAGAAAATGAGTAGAGAGGTTTATCATGATACTAATAAATAAATGGAGGAGTGTGGAACAAGATAAAAATTATTATTTTGATAAATTAATATGGACAATTCCATTATCTTGTTAGAGATAAGAAAACTAGTAATTATAAGTTGAGTACTAAAAAGTTGGTGAATAAAAATATGGTATTATAAGAGATATCTCACTGGAAAATCATGGAATTTGTATTGAGTGTTTCACTAACTATAGTGTGATTTATACTTGTTGTTAGATGAAGATAAAGTTGGTTGAAGGAGTATTAGTGAATTCTGTCTTGTAAAAATAATTTTTCCTTGTTTATTTTTGAAGGATTTAGACTCAGATTCTTAATGTGGATTTTCTATATTATAAATATAAAAGTGGTAAGCATGTTATTTTAGGTTTATTAGCACATTTTATTTTTCATGCTCTTTGTATTAGCTCCCTTTGGGTGAACGAAGTAAGAATATTAAATGTATCTCTATTTTTTATTTATTTATTTATATTCACTATGAGTAAAATATAGGTGTTCCAATAAAATGTTGGAAAATATTGTTGGAATGGGTATATCAAAAATATTACATCCTAATTCAACCCAAATCTGATGGTATTTACCTTGTTTGGGACCACATTAAGTCTCCCATTTTTCATGATCATTATTTTACCACACTTTTTATTCTTATACAAACCTTAGGATCACACAAAGGGTTGTCCCACAATTCATTTCATAAAAAATAAATGCACCACTCATATTTCCACTATGTTCTCCACCTCATATGAAATTTCTTATTACAGTGGGCCCTGATATATTCTCCAAATGAAGATTAAGTAGGTCCAAAAGGAGCTCTAGGAATGGGATATGAGGCTTGGGTCATCAATATCCTTTTATTATGATCCCTAAAGTGAAATATAGGATATCAAAAAAATTCGTCAAGACTAGTGGGGTTATTACTAAATAAGTCATCTTTTTAACACACAAAGGCTCTTGGAAGACCTCCTTTTGAGAGAATATATTCAGGTTTTTGGAATATCTCAAAAAATATAGCTTTGTGAAGGTGATAAAAATATCACGTCTTTTTAGGAATTTATAAAATAAAATAGAGAATATTTCTCTATCAAAATATAAAGATATGATGGATCCTTCACAAAAAAATAAGACCAATGGAAATTGATCATTTATCACTTTTTATTATAAAATTGATTGATTTCCCTCATCTTAGTGACAAAATAAGTTCTAATTTTAGATATAAAAACTTCTTCAATGGAATTTCCTTATTCTTTTTTATATATCAAAACTACACCATTGGGGATATTCTGAATAAGGAGGAGTCCTTCAATGAAATGAAAAGATTAAACATAAAGGTTATTCCAGTGTAAAATGAATTTATATAGTACTTCTATATTAAGTCATAGAGTATTATGAAATAGTGAATTGTCAAGTCTATTAAAAACATACTCAATGGAGGTCGCATGCTTAGATCAGTGACCACTACTTCCTTGTATTTCTATCAATGACCAAAAAACTGTTCTTGATCTAGAATTTTTGTCCCACTAGACTTTGTAATTTTTCTTATAAAATTAATTATAATATCTTTAAGTATAACAACTTTCCACTTCTTCATTATAACAATAATTATGATAATCATGGTTTAATCCTTGGTAGGACCATGGGTGGTGGTCCTTCCCCAAGATTTGGTAAACACTAATCTAAATATATAGGGGTCTAATTTTATGATGAAAGTGGACATAGAAAATTATTATGGTAGAATGGAGTAGGGGGTTGTTCTAAAGTTTTTAGTCATTTTAGATACATAGAGTATGAATGTGATATCTATTTCAGTTTTATATCATCTTCACGGTTCTTAATTTATTTTATTCAAAAATATGTTATTTTTTAAAATAATTCCATGGCCTTTAGTAGGAATATCTTCTTTCACCAAACATGTTCATCCGTTCTCAAGATGTTTTTTGTAGGAACCTCAATAAGATAATTATTTAAGGCGCTTTTTTAAGGAAATAATTAGTTATAAAAATCATGAAATCTCCTGTATTCTTTTAATATATGATATGATTCTCTTTATAAATGGTAGGCATAGTTCTATACTATCCCCAAATAATTTATTATCTTAATATGAATATTAGAGTCGATGATCAATAAACATATCCAAAATTAGTCTCTAGGTTTTCCTGATTACATCAATGAGTAGAATTAAACTTATAAAATAGTGGTCATGTTTCTAAAAATATAATTAACCATTTTTAATTTAGTGTGTTTCACTTATCGTTGATTGAGTTTGTATTTTCTATTTTGACTTTTATGTAGACAAAATTAGGAGGCATAGTTATAATAGGAAGAATCAATTCCTTTCCTTTAGTAAAATGAATATTCTTATTCAAAGTGTACTTCCATCCCTCCCAATCCACATATCATCTATTCTATAACTATATAAATTTTTCCTTAGTACCATGTAGGAAATTTTTATGGGTTTATTAAGGTAAACATGAGGAGACACTACTACAAAAAGCCTTTAACTACAGCATAATAGGACTTTATCAACACATAAAAATCACAAATAGTTTGAGTGCGATTAAAAGTAAGAAACTTTTTTAGGCCTAAAAAGGACTCTTAAAGGCCCCCTTAAGCTGTGCTAAAAAATTACTGTTAAAAGGGCCCTTTAACAGTTATTTTTTTATCACTCTTAAAGGTACCTTTTAATAGTTCTTTTTTGGCGCTTCTAAAAGGGGGTAAAAACATTTATGATGCCCATGAGAATCTAAACCCTTTATCATAGCTTCCATAACCCCTTTAATATCACTCCACCCCCACCCCTTTATCAGCACTTTGTGAATTTCCAGCCTCCTGCGCACCCGCCTGGATTCAAACCCTGCACCTTTCCTTCAAAGATAGAATGCCTTTACCACTACACCATGTTGTTTTATTTCTATTTAATGTTATATTTATATATATATATATAAACACATATATATTTATACATTTTTTTTAAAATACATTTATAAAATATGTGTGTGTGATATATATATACCTATATTTATTTAAATATATTATATATTATATTGATTTACATATACTAAAATATAATATAAATATATTTAATGAAATAAATAAAAATTAAATAAATGAATAATAGTTAATAATAAATAATAAATGAAAAAATAATAAATAATAAATAATAGATAAATAATTAATTAATTAATTAATTAATAACAAATGAATAATGAATAAATTAATAATAAATATGTAATAAATAATAAATGAATAATAAATAAATAATAAAACCCTAAAACATTATGAAAATATGAAAACCCTAAAAACACTTAAATGTCCATAAAATCTGATCTAGGAGTCCTTTTTCATCTCTACAACTAGTCAAACCAAAGATCAAGAAATGAAATTCAATATAATATGTGTTACAGACCGAACAGACACTTGGATCAGATGTTATAGCCATTTTAATTTTAAGAAATTGGGGTCAGCGACTAAAAACTCTATTTCAGAGGCGTTCTGGTCTTTTCTGTAGAATAATATAGGGGACAATGATCTAAGATCTAGTCATATACCTACATAGTGTAGATCTTGTTATGGGATTCGATTTGATATATAGTAGAGCCCAAATGGACATCTTGATCAAAATTTATGGTCGTTTGAAGTTTGAGTTATTTTTTTAACTTATTTTAGATATTTTTTGATTTTTTGATTTTTTTTTCTATCTTTAAATTGATATTAATTTACTATTACTCGGAAATAATAAGCAAATTGTTAATTAAAAATATTTTTGTAAATTATTTTATAATCTATTTTCACTAAATATCTTATACATTAAGTGTTAATGCATATTTATCTTATCTAAAACATATTTTAAAAAATATATATTATATTTATATCAGTATAGATATATTTATATATTTATATATTATTTTGAATGAAATATAATTTTTTAAAGAATAATTTTATCCGCGCTTGTAAAACAAGCACTGATAAAGGGGGGTATTTATCAGAACTTATTCAAAAGTGTTGATAAACACCACCACCCCCCCCCCCCATTCTTCTAAACAAACGATGATAAAGGTTCTCCATTAACAGCACCAAAAAGCATTGTTAAAGGTCTGGTTTGATTGTGCTTTTTAGCCCTGAAAATAGGGTCTTTAAAAGTGTTTTTAGCAAGAAATGTTAAATCCATAACACTGGATAAACCTAGTTATGTAGTAGTGTGAGAAAAAATTAACATTGGGTTCAGTTTAAAATAATATATTCCCCTTTAAATGAAGGTGGGTTCAATCTTAAATGTATTTCAAACAATTTAAAATCTATTAATTGAAGGATGGAATGATAATTAGGTGAATGTAAAACTTCATAGGCTTTATTCATGTAAATAAATCATGGTAATCCACTTGATATAATCAACATAGATATAACTTCTCAGTCTCTTCCCATCTAGAAATAGGTTATTTTTAATCTAACTGAATTAATTGATAATTTAAAATTTATCCATTTTAAACATAAATTGAATTTTCAAAATTTTCAAGATAAACCTTCTTCCTCCTTATTTATCCTATACCAAATACTAATCCCTATACTACCTAGACATTTCAAAAAAAATTCAATTTTAAAGACCCATAAATTTCAAGGAAATTTTTTTCTTAATTTCATTGGAATTTTACGAGTCCACAGTTTCTGACGGTGCCTGATTCCAAGGCCCGGAGTGCCTGAAATCAATTTCCAACGTTTTATACGGGTACGTTTAGTAAACGTACGTGAAGGTTTTTCTATCTTTTGAACCGGTGCCCGAAATTGAAATCTGAGGACACCAATGAACTCACAACACCAGTATCCGCTTAAGGGGACCTCTACCGCAGTTGCGTTTTATGTGGGTTTAATGTTAATTTTTGGGGAAATTGGAAATAGTTAAATAAAATTGTAGAACACAAATTTTATTTATCTATGGTAGTTATATCCTATAAAGGAGAAGTTATTGGTGGGTCCCACACCCCCATAACTTCCCATGTGTGGATATTTGTGAGGTGGGGCCCACACGAGCCCCAACCTTACATCTCACCATAACTCCCCTCAAACTCCCTTAAACCCTTGTCTAATTCTTGGAAACATCCCCCTTTAATTGCTAGACTCTTCACCTTTCACTCGGTCATTAATATGACACCCCATTAAATTAATAATGTGTCCACCAAAAATTAATTAATTAATTTGGTAAGAGTTTGAATTATTTTGAATATATGGAAAGTTTATCAAATTAGGGAAAGCCTCATTTTAATATTGGCTGGGCAAATATTTTGGTGAAACCATTGGATTAAAAGAGAGCTTCATCCTTCAATGAAGAACGATACCCTCTTCGATGAAGAAGGCCAATTCCACAAAGAACGACAATGTGATTTCTTTTATTTTCTCCACGGCAAGAGAGGATACACCGCTTATTCTTTGGACGCACCCCGACATCCACAGAATCGAAGTTCGTTCTCTGCGACACTATTCTTTGTGACGCCATCTTCCACAACGCTCTTCTTCTGCGGTTCGATGACTTGCGATGTCTTTTCAAGGTAGGGGGCTTTTGTATAATTTAATTTATGTGATTTAAACCCTCAAAATGGGCATTTATTTGTTGAATGATTATTTGAACCACTAATGTGGTGGGTACGGGCTAACGAACAAGTCTGGACCCACCGAAAACTTTTTCGTGTTGTTCGGAATGTTTGGCGATGGATGAACGGAAGGGAAACATTGATTTGAGGCCGTCGCAGTGTAGAGCAGGACCTGAGAAGGCCGTAGGCATAGATGGAAACTAAAACGGACCACTGGAATGACTCTGGTGGCCCGCGGAAGGTCGCGGCAGCGCGGGACGTCGGTGGCCAGCGACGGCCGGTCACCTGGAGGCGGCCGCGCCCCAGCACGCCCCCGGCGGAAGAACCGCCGCCGCCCCAGCCGTGGCCGCGGTGGAGTGGATCTCCCGCTGTGTGGGATCCAGGGATGCAGGGCGGCACCAGGCCGGCGCCGCCATTACGAAAAACAAAGGGAGCCCCCCCCCCCCGCTCGTCTGGCCACAGGCCGGGCAGAGCCCCGCCGAGTCGGGCCGCGCCAGCAAGGCCGGGCTGCGCCCAACTAGTCCGGACTCTGACCTGGGTCAGGTCGACCCGGTTCGGGCCGACCCAGGGTGAGTTGGGTCGGGTCGGACCGGGCCCAAACCCCCTACTTTCGGACCAAATTCATTCAAACACCCATATCTTGGGCTACAGACCTCCGATCGATGCACCGTTAGTTGCGTTGGAATCCTTGAAACGAGAATATCGTTTTGGTATATTACACTCAAGGTTTTGGAGAATTTTGGGTGTGGCCAGGTTAGTTCGAACCCGAAACCAACCGAGCCCTCAGAGCCGAAACGCTTATAACTTAATGATCGGATGTCCAATTGACGTTCCGTCAACTATGTTGGATTCCTCTTGATGAGATAGTACTTTTGGCCTACTACACACAAGGTTGGGATGATATTGGAGTATGGTCAGGTTGGATTTAGCTTAAAAACCAACCGGACCCCTGAAACGGAAAATCCAATAACTCTCAGACCGGACGTACGTTTGACGAACTGTCAATAGCATTGGTAATCTCGTTGAAAAACGGTTCCTTAGAGTATACCCCATGGGAGTTCGGGTTATAGTTGAGATACGGTCAGGTTGGTTCATACATGAAACCAACCGGGCCTTGGAGACAAAAATGCTAATAACTCATAGATCGGGCGTCCGATTGACGCGTTGTCTATTGCGTTGAGACCCCTATGACGAGGCGGTAATTTGTGATACGTATACGTGAGACTTCGTGACACTTTGAGTATCGACTAGTAGCTCGTGTAGTAGATCCTCTCGAAGACGAGCAGACAGAGTGTGGAGACCTAGTAGTTGTAGACCTGACAACTGGTTGACCGATTTGAATCAGAGTGATTCGACTAGCCCAGTGGATGGAGCGCCCAGTTTGGCAGTAGACCCACAACAAACGAAGCGCCTGGTTTGGAAGAAGACCTGTGGTACTCGACAAGAGGAGTACCTCTGACGGCTATTAGGGGGAGCGCCCAGTTTGGCGGCGGACCCACAGCAGAGGAGCTCCCGGTTTGGCAGCAGACCCGCCGTACTCAAAAGGAGGAGTACCTCAGCATTCTAAGGTTAGTGAGTAGCGCCTTGGAGTCATGGGAGGGCCACTGTACTCGATAGATGATGAGTTCTCCTGCAGTTGTGGTTTCGATAATGAAAATCCTGGTTTGAGATGATTCAATGACCTTTGTGTTTTCCCCTTGATTAGGATGGGTTACTTGATAAATTAGGTATATTAATGGGCATATACCTATGTAAAGGTTACCTGTTGAGATCTTTCTTTGTGGTTATCCTTGTAAGAATTTAGTGAGACCTTGAGGGTCTCAGGGTCCCTACTGAGTATCGTTATACTCACCTCTGCACAGACTATGGTCACACCTCATTGTGTTGGATGCAGACGAAAGACAGGGATGACTGAGGCAGAGTGTATGAGGACTGGACGGTACCCGGAGGTGGAAACTTGGCATGATGGAAGACTGATCAGACCGTTAGACGTGGAGTGCTGAGAAGGACATTGGTACCTACCCTTCAGTTAGGAACTCGGAGGACGATCCAAGAGTTGCTTCCATCTTCCAGCTGTTTGTCTTTTCAATTGTACTTTCTTTCAGTTGTAGTTGTACCTTTCTGTTGGGCTTGTATTTCTGACCCCTTTGTACTTTCAGCACACTTGTTATACTGCTTTACCTAGTTTTTTTCTTCCGCTTGTGCTCCGGTTGTGTGTTTTTACATTTTATAAAGGCAATGCCTTCCCAGTTTTTAGGGAGTTACGCCTTTGGTGCTAGTCGCCTGCCCTGGGACTATGGAAGGCGGGCTTGCGGTAGTCATGGAACGGGCCCCGAGGACGGGTCGTGACAAATTGGTATCAGATGAGTCGGTTCTACCGCAGAACTTAGGACTTTGATATTTTCTTTCTGTGAAGAAATAGTGTTAAGGGTACTAAGTTTGGTTTTCAGTTTAGGGAGTCCAATGTTGGTGCGGGTGGTCAACATATCCATACACCAGGACCCTGACATCTGATTTCCGACTCAATGCACAAATACACTAATTGCGTGTGTTTTTTCAAAAGTTTTCTTAAAATTCAGCTCAAACCAGGTCAGCTCACCAGGTATAGTCTTTGACCGTTTCGTATCTGTTCTTTCAGGATGCCTCCCGACGGACGACCAACTAGAGCCCCGAGAGTTGTACGTACTGACAGCCCACCGTGAAAAGAGGCCTCATTACAGGACCATCTACTAGTTGAGGCACCAGTGGAGGAACCAATGGTACCACATCCAATTGGGCCACCGATGCCACCATCCCCAGTAGCAAGTGATGCACGCCGCTAGAGCACGCTGTACAAGTTCCAGCTGCAGAGGTCCCCCGTGTTTCTGGGAGAGACGGACCCACAAGCGGCTGAGGATTGGATAGAGGCTGTGGCGAGAGTCTTTAGACTGGTAGGGACACCAGCCTAATTCATGGTGATCCTTTCTGCCAGCCTCTTTCAGGCAGCAGTAGGCAGATGGTGGAGCCTGATGCTCCAGATGCATGACGAGGTGACACTTTTATGGGTAGACTTCGAGAGCCTATTCCGGGCAGATTTTGTATCAGCCACTCTTCCAGCAGTTCATATACAAGAGCTACTGCATCTGCAGCAGGGCAGAATGACAGTAGCACAGTACTCAGCGAGGTTCACAGACCTCTCGCACTACTCTATAGATATGGTACGAGACCCATTATTTAGGGACCATACCTTTGAGCCAGGACTCAGGTGACATATTAGAGCTTCAGTTGTTTCTCACAGCATCCTGACGCATACAGGGGTGTTGGAGAGAGCCCTTCTAATGGAGAGTTTCCTTGATGAGAAATCACCAGCAGTGGGACCCACTACTAGTCTACATGCATCGGAGTCTTCTGTAGCTGGCAGTAGATAGATGACGTAGGGGTCTAAGAGGACCAGACCTACAAGTGGTTGACCACACGATTCAGGAATGATAATGCAGGGCACCCATGGTGGAGGTAGAGCCAGGCATACCTGGAACGGACAATGTTACTCCGCTGGTGGGATTGGTCACATGGCATGTGATCGTCCGACCCACCTTGAAGATGATCAGAAAATATATGAAGGACCTCCCAGGAATAGGTAGACGTTTGATCGAGGAGGACCACAAGGAGCAGGAGACCAAGGCAGAGGAGTTTTTCGTGCAGCTGGTGTTGGATGACGCTTCGAGGTGTTGACACCACCACCACGAGGAGGTCCACCCCGGCCGTTGTGAACAGGTGGACAAGGGAGAGCACAACTTTAGACAGCTGAAGCATATGTCTATGGCGCTCCAGAAGTAGGTGGACAGGAGAAGGACTAGTTCCAGGCATAGAGGCCTTTGTTCTTCGTGCTTCTAGCTTCCATGTTGTTTATGGTTGTTAGGTTTCTTTATACATTGAGCTGCAGTAATAAAAGAAACTTTTCTTTGTGACGTTTTCTTTCCTTCCTTTTGTGTGGTTAATACTAAGAGGTTCTGGTTAAATTTGTTGACTTGACCCTCACTTTTGAGTTTTCTACTGGAGGAGACCCAGTGACCACACACTGATGCAGACAGTGTGAATCAATCCTTGGAGGTGAGAGTAACGATTGGATCTCTTGGTAGTAGTTTCAAGGACTTACGACGTCATCCATGGCATGAATAATATCATTCATGTCAGGATTGACTATATTAGGAAAAGGGTGTGGTTCATCTAGGGGATGAGACTTGATTTCCTTTTCGGCAAAGGAGAAATCTTAGCAGCTTTTGTAAATCAAAGGAGAAGAAGGGTGTAGTCGAGTTCTTAATTTTTTCTAGTCTCACCTATAGTTCGTCGAGCGAACGGTTTACGGTTTACTCCAATCACAATAAGTCTCTGGCGTATCTTGTCTCAGAAGGACCTGACCCTGAGACAACGGCAATGGATTGAGTTCCTCCAGGACTATGACTTCATGATAGTCTATACTCCTTGTAAGGGGAACGTAGTAGTGTATGCACTCAGCATGAGGTCTGGTATTCAGCTGCTAAGAGAGCACATGGGAGTAGGAGGCTCAAAATTCGTGCACAGAACCCACCTTTGTTTTCCCTAGTGTGTGTTATAGCTTTATGGGGACGTAAAGCCCTGAGGTGGGGGTAATTTAAAGACCTATAAATTTCAAGAATTTTTTTTCATAATTTCCTTGGAATTTTACGAGTCTGCAGTTTCTGACGACGCCTAATTCTGAGGCTCGGTGTGCCCGGAATAAATTTATGAAGTTTTGTTTGGGTACGTTCAGTAAACGTACGTGTGGGTTTTTCTATCTTTTGAACTGGTGATCAGAATTGAAATTAGAGGACACCAATGAAATCTAAGTGCCGGTATTCGCTTAATGGGACCTTTACCGCAGTTGCGTTTTATACGGGTTGAGAGTTAATTTTTTGGTGAAATTGGAAATAGTTAAATAAAATTGTAGAACACAAATTTTATTTATCTATGGTAGTTATATCCTACAAAGGAGAATTTATTGGTGGTTTCCACAACCCCATAACTTCCCATTTGTGGATATTTGTGAGGTGGGGCCCACATGAGCCCCAACCTTTCATCTCCCCATAACTCCCCTCAAACTCCCTTAAACCCGTGTTTAATTCTTGGAAACTTGCCCCTTTAATTTCTAGACTCTTCACCTTTCACTTGGTCATCAATATGACAACCCATTGAATTATTAATTTGTCCACCACAAATTAATTAATTACTTTAGTAAGAGTTTGAATTATTTTGAATACATGAAAAGTTTATTAAATTGGGTAAAGCCTCATTTTAATATTGGATGGGAAAATATTTTGGTGAAACCTTTGGATTAAAAGAGAGCTTCATCCTTAAATGAAGAACGACGCCCTCTTTGATGAAGAACGCCAATTCCACAAAGAATGACGATGCACCTTCATTTATTTTCTCTGCGGCAAGAGAGGAGATGTCACTTTCTCTTCAGACGCACCCCGACGTCCACGGAATCGACGTCCGTTCTCCTTGATGTCGTTCTCCGCAACACCATCAACCGCAGCGCTCCTCCTCTTCGGTTCGATGACGTGTGACGTCTTTTCGAGGTAGGGGTTTTTTGTATAATTTAATTTATGTGATTTAAACCCTTGAACATTTCCGTTTATTTGTTGAGTGATTATTTGAACCACTAAGGTGGTGGGTACGGGCTAACAAAGAAGTATAGACCCACTGCCAACTTGTTCGTGTTGCGCGGAATGTTTGGCGATGGATGAACGGAAGGGAAACGTTGATTTGAGGCTGTCGAAATGTAGAGCGGGACCAAAGAAGGCCATAGGCACAGACGGAAACTAAAACGGACCACTGAAATGACTTCGGTGGCCCGCGGAAAGTCGTTGCGGCGTGGGTCTCCAGCACGGCGGCGCCAGGGACCGGAGGAGGCAGCGCCAGGGACTGGAGGCGGCGGTGTTGGGGACCAGAGGCGGCGGGGGGGCCCCAGCGCGCCGCCGGTGGAAGAACCACCGCGGTACTGGTCGCGGTGGCGGTGGAGTGGATCCCGTGCCGCACGGGATCTAGGGAGGCAAGGCGGTGCTAGCCTGGCGTTGCCGTTAAAAAAACAGGGGAGCCCCCCCCCCCCCCCACCCCCCGCTCGGCCAGCATGGCCGAGTTGCGGCTGGAAGCGGGCCGGGCCGAGCTCCGTCGGGCTGCGCCATCCGCGTGCCAGACCCGGACTCGGGTCGGGTCAGCCCGGTTCGGGCCGACCCAGGGTGAGTTTGGCCAAGTCGGACCGGACCCAGACCCCCTACTTTCGGACCAGATTCGTTCAAACACCCAAATATTGGGCTATGGACCTTCGATCGATGCACCGTCAGTTGTGTTGGAATCCTTGAAACGAGACGGCCGTTTTTCTATATTACACTAATGTTTTTGGCGAAGTTTGGGTACGGTCGGGTTGGTTCGAACCCGAAACCAACTGAGCCCTCGGAGCAGAAACGCTTATAACATAAGGACCAGACGTCTGATTGACGTGCCATCAACCATGTTGGATTCCTCTTGATGAGACAGTCCTTTTGGCATACTCCACATAGGGTTCGGATGCTATTGGAGTATGGTTGGGTTGGTTTTAGATTAAAAACCAACCGGGCCCCTGGAACGGAAAAGCCAATAACTCTCAGAACGGATGTCCATTTGACAAACTGTCAGCGGCATTGGTAATCTCATTGAGAAACGGTTCCATTGAGTATAACCCATGGGAGTTCTGGGTACAATTTAGATATGTTCGGGTTGGTTCGTACACGAAACCAACCGGACCCTAGGGACAAAAAGGCTAATAACTCACAGACCGGGCATCCGATTGACGCGCCGTCTATTGCGTTGAGACCCCTATGATGATGCAGTCCTTAGTTGTACTTCTACGTGATACTTCATGACACTTGGAGTATCGACCAGCAGCTCGTGGATCAGATCCTCCCGGAGACGAGCAGACAGAGTGCGGAGACCTAGTAGCTATAGACCTGACGACTGCTTGACTGATTGGACTCTGAGTGATTCAACTAGTCTAGTGGACTAGCACCCAGTTTGGTGGCAGACCCATGGTGGACGAAGTGACTGGTTTGGAAATAGACCCACGGTACTCGATAGAAGGAGTACCTCTGACGACTATTAGGGGGAGCGCCCAGTTTGGTGGCAGACCCACAGCGGAGGAGCGCCCTGTTTGGCAGCAGACCCACGGTAATCGACAGGAGGAGTACCTCAACAGTCTAAGGTTAGTGAGTAATGCCTTGGAGTCATGACCAGGACACTGTACTCGACAGAGGAGGAGTTCTCTAGCAGTTTTGGTTTCGATAATTAAAATCCTGGATTGACCTGAGTCAATGACCTTTGTGTTTTCTTCATGATTGAGATGGGTTACCTGATAACTTCGGTATATGTATGGGATTATACCTAAGTAAATATTATATGTTGAGATATTTCTGTATGGTTATCCTTGTTGGATTTAGTGAGACCTTGAGGGTCTCGGGGTCACTACTGAGTATCGTTATACTCACCCCTGCACGGGCTATGCCCGCACCTCATTATGTTGGATGCAGACGACGGACAATGCTGACTGAGGTAGAGTGTACAAGGATTTGACAGTACCCGGAGGTGGACACTCAGTGTGACGGCACACGGAGTGGACCCTTAAAGGTGGAGTACTGAGGAGGACATCTGCACCTACCCTTAAGGTAGGAACCCGGAGGACGATCTAGGAGCTGCTTCCATCTTCCAGTTGTTTGTCTTTTCAGTTGTACTTTCTTTCAATTATAGATGTACCTTTCCATTGGGCTTGTATTTCCGGACCTTTTGTACTTTCAGAACCCTTGTTATACTACTTTACAAAGTGTTTGCTTATGCTTGTACTCTGGTTGTGTGTGTTTATGTTTTATAATGGCGATGCCTTCCCAGTTTTTAGGGAGTTACGCCTTTGGTGCTAGTCGCCAGCCTCTGGCCTATGGAATGCGGTCTTGGGGTAGTCACGGCACGGGCCCCGAGGAAGGGTCGTGACATGAATAGTGTAATCAATGGGTTTATATGGGGGAAAATAGTGATTTTTTCTTTTCTAATAATGTAGACATGCTAGTTTTCCCATCAAACTCTTAAGATATCTTCTCCTCCACCCCTCATAGAATAATAATCCACTCACCTCTACCCTAGGATTACTGGAGATACTATATTTCAATCAAAATCCTCTATATGTAAATATGTTTCCTTGTATATAAGATTACTAAGTAGTGAATTCCATTTGATTAAGCTATATAAGAATAATTTATTTCACATTCATCAAATTTAGGATGATATAAGACCCCTTTCATTGTGATGAAGTCTCTCTACTTTATGGAAAATATTCCTGATAACTCTATTTTGATCCAGTTTGTTAATTTAATGGATATTTGGCTAAATATTAGATCATTTAATCAAATTAAATACCCATGCTTTTAGGGTTTGAAGTGTTGTTTTACTCATAGACACTTGGTCCTCACTCTCTTTGTTTTTATCTATTGAAAAATTTGGTAATAATGTAATGAATTGGTATTTGTATCTCTGTTTTCCACCCAAAATACCTTAACATCATTTTCTTTATATATGTTGTGATCTCTGTATTTCCCTAACCGATGATGAAAAAAGAAATATTCTTATCTGGGCTCTGGTGGAGGGATTTTTAGATATCAATGTCAGGAATTATAGGTTATAAAGTGTATTAGATTAATTTGAACCACTTTCACATATTTATAAGATCAATATCGATTCCACTCACATTAGTGGTAATTTAGTATAAGAAGGTTTAGTTTATGATACTTTAGGGGCCTTCATACATGGATTCAAAACCCACTTGGTGTGGGAACCCCACTTCTTATAGAGGCTCTTACCACTCATCCTGGTATCTTTCTATGTGTTTATGAAGGGTTAAATATTTTTTTGGTAGAACTAAGATTTTATTTTAGGGTTATGAGTATTTATTTTCCAAATTACTCACCTTTTAAGATTACATATAAATTATGTCACTAATGTAGTTCATGTCACAATGACATGATGTTCCTTAATATAGAGAGAGAGAAAACAACCGTGCTGATTCTTTGGTTTCCTTTAGTGTCTCTCTAGAGGAGTTTTCAATGTTCAATGGTGTTGTTTCTATTATATTTTTATATAAATTTTTTACAAATTATAATTCTCTTGGTCATTATTTATTTCACCCTTGTTAAAAATTTATATCCATTTTTTTATATTTTCAATAAAAAATGAATATTGGTAATGACTATAATTTCCTCAAAACATAGATCTTGAAGTCATTTATTTTGTTTTGCCTACACAAATTTTTTTCTTCTCATTTCCAATTTTATATATACCTGTTTCATGCAGTTAATGAATTTTATGTTTTACATATTGAATGTATAGTTTTTTAATCTCATTTCACACGTCCTTTACAGATTATGAAAATGAAGAATAGTTTTAGAGGAGAGATATTCGACATATTACTATCTTATTATTTCTCTTTATCAATTATCACATCATCACCAATACTGAATTTGGAAATTTTATTCATCAACCTCATAGAGGAATGGCTAATATAGCACCAAAATAAATTATATAGTCTACTTGGGAAAGGATAAAGAATCATGTAGCATATGAGTTTTAAGAGATGAAGGTTCAATGACTACAGTCATTATCCCATAGATACCACCATTATCTCATGTCTATGATGATTCACCTGAAATAGGATAAATGGGAGTTTATGGATTCCAAAATCGTGAATTCATTTAGATTATAGAGGAAGGTAAATCAATAAAACATGTTACTTTATTTTATAATATAAATTTTGTATAGAAGAAGAATACTATGGGTATATCATTTTTGGAGGATTTTTAAGTTTCTTGGAAAAAGTATTAGGCTAGAGACATTTGACCCCATTATCCTAATAGAGGTTATAGATATGGATATGATATAAAACTAGGAAAATTATCAACCACCTGTCTCTAAGATATCAAATGAAAATAAAGAAGAAAATAATGGTTATAAGATATTGGATTTACCCTATCATGTAGATCATCTACAATAAGAGGATATTCAATAGTAGTCCTAGTTTTCTCTAGGTTCATTCAGTCACAAACCATACCTCTACAAGATTAAAAACAATACACAGTGGCATACACCCCTACTATGACATGCACAAACTGATGACGCAATGTGGTTGATGAGAGATGAGATTCTTTATGATATACATAGATTTATTGGATATGTTTATTATCTTTTAAAGTAGATTACACGTATCGAATACATCTAGATGGATCAATATGTATAGTTAAATATATTGAGGATTTATAGACACGTTTTTGTGGATACATTTCCTTGACCACATATATATCCCTCGTTAGTTGATTGAGAACCCCTAGAGATCAATTATAAAGTAAAATAATGGAATTTATTTTCATAGTTTATGTTTAAAATAAATTAGTGTGTTATAATTTATTATTTATGTTATAAAAACCAACATATCTAATCATTAAAGGAACCCACATGAAATCCCAAAAAACTTTTGTGGTAAATTAGTTCAGACATAAATTATTATCTTTGGTAATATCAAATAATTTCTCACTTTTTTATGAAAATTTTCGCATAATACCATTGTTTAGATGTTTTTATAATAATTTTACATGCCATTCGAAATATTTATCCTTAAAATATTATTTTTTTTTAACTTTTATTAACATCTATACTCATAAATGTTGTTTAATAGTTTAATTCCAAACCCTTGAGAACTTTTACATCATTTTTATCACACTCTACTCCACTCTTTTTTAAGAGAATCTCATGATAATGTATTATATCAAAAACAAGATTGTTTTTATAAAAAATTGTAAAAATTATTTGAATTTTGTTAATGTGATAGAGGTAATTTCTGAAAACCGTTTATGGACCATTGAAAACTTATTTCCCCAATACTAAATATACACATTCTTGTTTCAAATTTTATCTATGTTTTCTATTTTAACTATGGGGGATAAAGTGAAACATGAAATATATTATTTGAGGGGAAGTGAGTTGATAAATATTTAGGATTAATTTATATCATATACTATTTTTTATTTCCCATAAAAAGATTACCTCATTTTTTATTTCAAAAAATACATTAAATGGTTATTTACGCATTAACCCTCACATTATAGATGCCAAGAAAAGTAATTACCCATTACTTATGGAAATAGATGATTTTATATGAATATTTCATAAGTTATATAAGTTTTTTTCTTGTTTTATGATTATTTTATTCTAATTCTAACTTTTGTTATTTTATTATGGAAAATAAAAGTTTTAAATATGGGGTGGAATTTAATTGATTCATTAAAAAATAAATTTGATTCCCAATAATGTATATTTGACATTTATTTTTTATTTTATTTTAAAACTTATACCTATAGTCCTCAACCACATCAATTTTTTTATCCTCTATATTAGTTCTCAAATTAATGTAGTATTTTAATTTTCAATAGTGTATATGTGAAATTGATTATAGTAATATGTTATGAATCATTATTTTTGAGAATTCAGATTTACTATAATAATTTGTTTTCAAAGATGATATTAATGGATAGGTATATCATAATTAATAATGAATAAAGTTGTTTGTTTCAAAACATTTCAAATGAAAGTGATTTATTTTTAAAGATAATAATTTAAATAGGTAATGATATTTTTTTGGGTAAAAGGATTATGGATTTTTAATCTATAATTTTTTGTTGATTTAACTGAGGGTTGTTTTTATATTTTATATTTTAATTACCTAATAGTTCAAAGGTTTCAGTGTATATTAATTTGATATAGATGATATTATCACTATTTATAAATATTTTTCATCTTATTTTAATTTTTTTGGAACTATTTTGTATGTTTTTAGTATTTTTAGTTAGTTTTTCATCAGGGAGCCTTAGTAAAAGAAACCATGTGAAATGAGATCAAAACGTTTAAAATTATCCATATAGGGTTTCATTTTACTAATTGACCCTACAATAGAATGAATTTTCCATAAAATCATAGAGACTTGAATCAGGATTGTTTCATTCTATATAGGGTCATTCCATTAACATCAGCTAATCTATTCCCAATACATAATAAGAAGACATGTATGAAAAAATTTATAGAACATGGAATTTTTCCATTCCACTATAGTGAAAAATCATGCTAGAAACCTTACAATTTAATTAAATTGATTATTATATTTAAACAATCGTAATTTAGATGAATCTCACTAGGACAAGGGAGAGTTCAATACAAAAAACAATGTAATGCAAAGGAGGATGAAAATGAAGAAAAAATATTATAACTGGAATATTACAGATTTGAATTTTTATTCTTCCTATATTTAATTTACCTTAATTCATTAATGGTTAGTTAGGCCATTATATTCTAATTCCAGGATATAACAAAAATGAATAATTTCTCTATGGTTGGTGAACGATCAATTTTTATTATCAAATTTATTTTCTCAAAGTTTAATAAATTATTTGGTACATTTTCATTTAAAATAAAATAATTATTGAATAAGTTCATAATTTTTCTCTAACTGTAAAATAAGTTAAAACAGTGTTATATTAGGGGATTAAAATATTTCATCCTAGATTAATTTCTTTATTTAAAAATTATTAACATTGAGTGTAATAAATACTATTAAAAAGTGTTTGGATGATAATTAATCTTAAGTAAAGTTGGAATAAACCTTGTTAGTCTATAGATATGGATAATTTGAAAGTTATTAAAAAAATTAAAATATTCTTATGAAAACATATAAGATTAAAAAATTAGTATGATTCAAAAAAACCTAACATCTTCCCTCTTTTAACATCTTAAATTCACTCAATTATATATTTATATAAAACAACATCATCAATTCATGATTCCATAACTTGTGAGTGTATTTCACTCACAATTTTACACTATGAGCATAGTTCTCTGTAATTTGACACAAAAATTCCATAATAATTCCATGTATTAAAGAGTTATGGTTCTAAGTTAATAAAATTCCAATATGAACTTTTTATTCCTTATACGAATAATTTAACATTTATTTAAAATTATTCATCATCAATGTTTCTAATAAATTCTTATTTTGAACACATTTATCGTTGTGGATTGTTTAATAGCACTTTATATTCCTCTCTCCTATAAAGTTAAATCTTTTATCAGTATCAATGTTTGATATGAATGATCAATTTCCACTCTGAATTTCACAACATTGTTAAAAATATTTGAAAATTTTCATCTAATTTGGGTGATATTTTCTCTACCAATCATTCTAAAGGAATCTTACTTTATTTGAATATTATTATATTCTATTTCTATGAAATTATAAGTTCATTCATAACCACTAGGAATAGTTTTTCAGTTTTTATAAGTAGTTTGACATTGTGAAAATCTATTAATATAATTAATAAAAACACTATAGATAATTTTACTCAATGATCTAGAATTAAAATCATATTATTCATCTTATAATGAACCATGAGATTAATCTTCCCATGAATGGATTCTATATGGATTTATAACTTACACTAACAAATTCAAACCCAAATAATTAATCAAAATGGTCAATATTGTTTTCTAACCCTGAAATTTTATATATTAAAATATATTTTTATAACCATAAAAATTTATTTATTTTTATCTTCAATTATAAATTAAAAAATGTACTGTATTTTAAATTTTTAAGGTTAATATTTCATGTATAATATCTGATACAATGGTTTATCTTAAAAACTAATCAAATGGATCAATAATGGGGTGAATTGAATACTTAAAAAGTTATTTTTTATATAAATTATAGTTTATTATTATGGATATGTTGTATCAAAATATATTTTATAAAAAATAAAAATAAAAAATAACCAATAACATGCCAAAATAATTTTGATCGAGGTTTAGTGTCACTAGTTACAATCCATTAATACAATCTACCAACACCTAATGTGATTATGATTACTATAATTGAGAAATGATTTCAACCAAGTGTCTTACTAATAGATTATTAGAAATTGACACTTAAAATTAGAAGATATAATATCTTTTCTTAATATATTTATAATAACCTTTCCTTTTAGCCTTATATCAACACTATGTACAAGTATTATAAAATTAGTAGATTAGATAAATGAAATTACAAGAAATTTTTTTAATTATTTGAACCACATAACTAAATGAAAAAAAATTAGATCAAAGAAAGTAAATCAAAAGTGAAAATATATCTAAATCTACATCCCAAAACAATTTTTGACCAGTTGGATAATAAATCTACACTATAATCCTGATTTTAAATTATATGTGAATAAATTATAAAAGTTAATAAACCTTGTCAATAAATTAATAAATAATCATTGAAGTACATATTTTTTTTATTTTCTATAGTTCTGTTCATATGTTTTTTATGTCTATATAATTGTTAAATGTAATGTTATATTCAATTATCCCTTAGTGAAACTATTTGAGTGATTTAGAAGACTTTGTGGTTCATGAAAATATCTCACATGAAATTCCCAAATAAATTAATTAAATAATAGGTAAGAATTTCCCAAAAACAAAATTTATATCTATGTTAAATCTTTAACATATCTATTGAATTTAGTCAGGATATATTCCATAAAGTCATTAACCTTAATTCAAATTAAAATCCTCAATAATTACTTTTATATGATATTAAAAAAATTAATGTTACAAGAGTTTGATCCCATATCATTGTTAATTATGTGAGGTTAAATTCATATTTATTATTTATCTATAATAGTAATCCATAATTTTAAACATATGAATGAGATTTAATCTTTACTTAAATTATCGATGTGGTATTGAACTGAGTTCTCTTCCCACTACATGAGATAAAATTTTTATTCTTATAGGTTGAATAATATTATACATTCCAAACCAAATGTTTATAAGAGTGATATTAAAATAATTAATATTTTATAGGATTAAATTTTTAACATCCAAATTCCCATTATAGTGAAGTAAACTTTTTGAATTTAGTCAAAAGTTAATCAATGAATTCTAAATCCTTTTTTACTATGTAGTTGAGATCTTTTCAACTAAAAAAAATTTACCTTTTGAAAATTTAAAATTTTAAAATCATTTGATGAAATAATTAACATCACCTGACACTCTTTTAAATAAATAATTATTAAAAAAAATAAGGTTTTTGTGATCACAAAAATGATATTTTGAGAAAAATCATATTACAAAAAAACTCTTCCAATATTGAGATATATGAGGGGTCAAGATTTAGTACAATAGATAATGGTTCAAATCATTAATACTACTAATTTATTTCCCATTTGAGGAACCATTTTAGTAAAATATTTTTGAAAATTATATATAAGGGAGGTGTTAACACATTATTGGGAACCTATATCAATTGTTAAGTACTAAAAATCATGGTTATCATCATGATTCTAGCAACAACTGAAACTTGGATTAAGCACTACTAGAAAATGCATTTTATTAATTTTTTATACTATAGATTTTTGATAAATAAATAACCTAATTATATTTATTTTCAATATAATATGGTGAAATGTGTTGCATTTAAATTAGCCACATTTTAAGAAAATATATTAAAATAGTGAAATTTTTAAAATCACATCTAATTAATGATGTGTATTAAAAATTTACTAATTGGATATATTTTTTTTAAAGGTTAGTTGGAGAAATTTTTTAAAATAAGTGTAATTAGAAAAATTTTAAAAAACTTGGATAATTAATAACATTTAAAAATGACTAATATATCATCAGCACATTTCCCTATGTTTTTTATAATAAAACTAATAAAAGTAAAAATGATGATAAACATGATTAATGTAACAAAAAAATTAAAATTATAACATTTAAAAATATTAAGTATTTTTAAATTAATAAAAAAATTTATTTTTTTATTTTTATTTTAAAAATATATTTTATTAAAAAAACATTTTATTAAAAAACATTACTAATATAGATACCTTTATTACAATTCAAGAGGGATGTAAAAAAACTAAGACTCTTTAAAACATATTAATAGACAAGAATGTGTCACATTCCACTAAAACATCATTTGAAAAGCTAATAGAAACCTGAAATACACTTCAGAAACTACAAAAAAACCATGTAATATAGAGTAGAGAATCACACATCTATGTTGATAAGACATCCAAACCACCCATCTAATAATTATTATATACCAACTATTCTTTATGTCCTCTAGTTTCTATAATAATCAATAAACTAATAACCAAATTTGATCTACCAGGATTTAAACACCGAAAATATGTTCTATAACATCAGACTATGAATAAATACCCCAAAATAATTAACCCAACAACAAAAAATCCCAAATAAAAAAATCAACAAACCATTCACCTATGAAAAATAAAAAATTATTAATAAGTAAACTAGTTTTAAAATGGAATAAGAATATATTCCATATTAAACAAACATGAAAATTATTTAAGATTCATTAATGATATATTAAATTACTGTTATTTATATCCTTCTATATTAAGTAAAATGATATAAAAAGAATATATGTTTTCACAATAAAAATAAAACTTTTTATAAATGGTTGGTAATGTAAGAATAATTGCATTAGAATTATATAAGTACCCAATTTAACTGGAGTGAAAAAATTCATTTACCAATTAAAAATACCTTTTAAAATAAAACATCAAATGTATTATGATGTATAATCAATATTGAATAATTTATATAAAATATAAAACATTTAATTATAATTATTATTTAAAGAAATGGTTCTCGTTTTGCTGTGATAAAATTATTGCAATTAAATTTTATAAGAAAAACTTGAACATTTTGTAGAAAAAATATTTTAAAAAAATATTTATCATCAATTTGTGAAAATAACTTATAAAAGTATAAAACATGATGATGCCTATAAATGTAAAACAAACTAGAAAATCTATCAACTATAGATAATTTTTTTAGTTTGTTTTAAATAGAAAATAAGTTAATTTTATTTTATAAATATCTATTAAAAAATCAGTATATAGTGTAGGAAATAATTTTAAATAATTAGATGTTATTTTTACCATTTTCAAAAAATGTGAATGTTTTTTAATAATCCAATAACATAGGAACCATAGGATCAAAACACATATAAATTGATCTCAAGGAGCAGTGGGGATCTTACCCAAAACATTGTTTAGATATTATATCCCACTCAATATCATTCTCTTCCAAACCATGGTATTGATATTTACCATGTTCATATATTTTATATTCGGTTGAATGTGGAAAGGAATAAATTTAACACTCCTGTAAATACCTGTATTAATACGGGTTGAATATCCCATGGGAAATTTGAATTTTATTCACATTATACATAATTTTTGGTAAATTAGGGTTCATATTGATAATTATAGAGTTTTAATATATTTTAAATAAGTTTTTATATATTTTTAGAGGCATAGAAGATGTACCAAGTGCTTAGTTGATTGTTATAGAATGGTCGGTGTAATGGATCGAGTCTGTGAGAATGGTGTTTATGTTAGACCTTGGGTCGAATGTGTATAATTTTAACAAGTAGACATGTTATGAATGATGGAACTAGTTGTAAATTGGGCCATTGTATGTATCGATGATCAAGGATTTATTTATCCTGTATTTTTTGTAGCTTTTGTGTAACACTTTATCTTCAATTATAGTAAGTTATTCGTTCCAGAGAAATAATATAACCATACACCTAGTTTTATTCATGAATGTGAATAAAATTTTTTTATCAAATTTTATAAATTTAATTTTATTAAACTAATATCATTTTTTGAATCTATCATATCAAAAATATATTATCGTGAATTTTTTTTATTTTTCTAAAAATATTGATTTTTCAGAAAATAGTGAAAATAACATTTTTCAAAACTATCATTTGCTTTCATTAGAAAACCAATAAATTTTTTAATTTGAACCTAAATTATTGTATGTATAATTTAATTATTTACATGGGATTCAATATTATAATTGATCTTAATAAAAATATACTTTTAGATTTCAAAAGGTATTGTTTTTTCAAAAACCGTTTTTGTAATGCTTTGTGGAATTATTATAAAATAATTTTCTACCACTTATATAGATTTAATTTGGTAAAATTTACTTTATATTTTAAATAATCAAAATTAATATTATATAATAAATTCACAATAATTTTTTCCATAACAAATAGTTAATATAGAAAAAAAATTACTATAGAAAGAGGGTAAATCAGTCTAACCATGGTTATAACTAAGTGATAAAGCCACAATTTTTCATCTTAATTATTATTTTATGGAGTTGTTTTTAGCCCTATCATATTAGGATCAAAATTTAATTTTTTATAGGAGAAGTTTCGATAAAAATGTCATATATAATACTCTAAATAATGAAAAATATAAAATTCCACTCTCTTGTTTATAAATTTCAATTATATGTTCACATAGGGATACAAATAAATTTTTAATTAATTTTACAGGTTATTTTTATCATAAATAATTTTAATGATGGGAATTTATTTCTAATTGTTAGTGAGTGTATAATTACCTTAAACTCTTATGTAATACTGACTTAGTATTTATTCAATTCATAGAAATATAAAATAAATAATTTTATTAGTATTAAATGTAACAAAATTTAAAAAAAAAATATTATATCTAATGAATTTTATATATTAATATAAAATATTTGGTATTTTATAATGGTTTATATCTTGATTAATTTAAATTCAAAGTAATATAATAGTTTCAAAAATGAAATTAATTATATTTAATAATAAAAAATATTTAATTAAATGATTTAAAATTTATAAAAATAACATCATTATAAAATTGAATGGTATATAGTTTAAAATATCAACAATCATAAATTATTCGTAACTTCTCCTTTTATTGGAATATTTTTTGACCCCTATGGAATATAAAACTTTGATTTTATGGTAATTGTTAAAATAATTAGCAGGGGCTTGAAACTAAGAGATAAGGGTTTAAATGAACTAAAAAATTATTAAAACTAATTTTTTAGTTGGATTTATAACTTAAACTTCTCAAATTCATACATGAATAATTTTTTATCCATGTTTTCAAGAAAGTGACTGGATGATATTTTAAAACATTGAAATATTTTTGTTGTGCTACTCACATCAATTTTAAAAAGGAACCTCCTCCACTCACTTATTCACATCCTTTAATCCATATATATAAACAAAAAACACTAAAATATCTCTCCAATAATCATATAAACATTCTATATATTCTCGTCTTCCAAAAAACTAACTCTTGGGTCCATATGAAGAGATCCAAAAGAGGTTTTTTCTCATTGGAGGCACTCATCTTTACAACTCTTTAAAATTTGTTTCTTCTTATACTTCCTATAATTATATTGTAAACTTAATTAATTTATAAATATATTATAAAAAATATAAATATATGTTATTATTATTATATTAAATCCATTTTTTCTTTTTTACATCCAACAAAAAGTGAAAAATATCTCTCGTGTGCATGTATGGATTACCGTCTCCGCATGGCGATGTAATTGATTTTTAAATACCACTTTATGTGGATGTCTAAAAAGATAAAAAAATAATATATACAATAATTATGAAATAATTATACTTATGGGATTATAATATCAAATATACCATCTTATCTTCTAATCCTTTGGAAAAAGATAATGTCACTTGTCCGTACGTGTGGGCTTTCACCTTCATAAAATGATGTGATTCATTTTTCAATTTATATCTAAATGGATTTTAATATGGTTATATTGTGTAAATATATATGATATATATTATATTATATGGATTCTATAAATTTTATTTAATCTTTTCCTTTAATTCATTACATCTTTCAAAAAGTGAAAACACTGTTCAGGTGGACGTATGGCCTATCATCTTTATAAATTGAGTAATTCATTTATCTATCTATACCGTTAAAATATGATTCAAAATATTTATATAACTAATATATATGATAGTTATTTCATAATTAAAATTCTATAGAATATTAAACCATGAGAAAATACAAGGACTAAAAATACCAAACCGAGACATACTAGAAAAATGAAGTAGTTAACACTCATTAATGATGCTTTTATTAAATAATTATTAATAAACAAGTATTTAAAAGTTATAAGTGGATATTATATTATATTATAAGTATTTATATGTTTAAATTACATATTTAAAATAAATTTAACATTAATATATAGGATGAAAAAGTCCCCTAAAAATTATGGTGGACCTGACGTAAGGGTTTATTTCACAATATCATCATTATTCGAGATTGTTTATGTCTAAGATTCTATTGGGGTATTATTTTATATTTATATATTAAATAAAATATTTTTTCTTATAATTTGGTTATTTTTGGTACCTATGAGTTTTCCTTAATTTTTCTCTTTTTAAGTACTCTAGAGACTAAATGAATATTTTTAAGGAAAACTGACTTTATTTTTATCTTTAGTCAAAAATATTTTTTCTTTTTTATCAAGGTTTTAAAAAAAAATTAAATAATGTTTTTAATATTATCATATGATTTATTAATGTAATTTTTATCTATGATTTAATTTTTATGAAATGTTTTAAAAGGAATATTCTTTTCATTTTCTAACCTAGATACTTTTGACTTTTTACCAAAATTGTGAATAGAATATTGGTTTTAACACATATAGAATGAATGGAATTTCATGACAAGATTAACTATAAATTATTATAATATTACTATACATGTTTCCAATTTTATTTTACAAGAAAAATTTTCATTATTATTTTTGAAATTTTTATATTTTAACATTTGTGATTTCAAAATAAAAGGTTATTTTTTCTCAAGAAGTCTTCGAGTGATCTTTTTAAATTATTTTCATCTGTGTCATCATTATTTTGTGAATAATATTATTTAATATGGATATAATATTTTGTTACCATCTACCATATTTCCCTAGATTTATTATGATCATGTAATAATTATCGATTGGGTAAACTATTAACCTTTCATATACTAATTTTCAATATAAATGTTTATGCTGATTATGTATTGAATTATTATTTATCTATTTCATAAAATGATTGAATTATATTTAATAATTAATGGGTCATGCCCATTGTATCCCTGATATGCATCAATAAATCTCATGATACAAACTAGATTTGGTATATAGTATACGCCTTATCTGTTTACATATGTTGTATTGGAATTTGGTGTTGATAGAATGATTGTCATGTCTGATATTATACATTCTATCATTGTTTAGTTATTTATTTTTATCCATATAATTATTTACATTATAATTTTATTTATTTATTTAGTCCCTTTTTATGGCATTATTTTTATTGAATATTTATATTTATTTATCTAGGCCATATTATTCATCTTTTATTTATATTATGGTAGATTATGTCATATGTTTTCCCTTACTAAGCATCTGATATCACCCATTATTATGTTTTACTTTCCCAAGGATACTAATAAGTTATATATAATAGAATTCATGGATTTTCTAGAATAAAAAATAAAATTATCACAAAAATTGTTATAATATATTTATTGTTATTTGATTTAATCTGAAAATAAGGTATGTATCTTGTGTCACATGATTTATAAACAATTCAATTATTTGATATGTGATCAACTAAAGTTTCATCCAATATAGTAAAATAAACAAGATCTCCAGACTAGGGGATTCTAGGTGCTACATTTGATATTATAGGAAGTCTATTAGAAACCATGAGAACTAGATTTAGTAAAATATAGATTGGAGAGCCTATAACTATTAAAGAATTTGTGGGTATTTCTAATTGTTGGATAAAATCATAAAGTGTTCATTTAGGTAAATATTTTTTGTTTTTCCAAGAAATACATCATTATATGGATAGTATAAGTGGATATGGTTTTAACACATATGCATCTAGGGGTATTAAAAATGAAAAGTTATTGTTGAGTATATCATGACAATCATTAGGGTTCATGGTAAGTGTTCCCTTACTTTTCACCAGGTTTGATACTCCCATGGGATATACATGTGTTAATTAGTATTTTATTTACAAACCATTGGGAATGATTTGAAAATATTATTATGATTTGAGAATATTCAAAATGATATTATTCTTATGATTATAAGATTAGATTTGAATAAATTTTTATGTTATGTCAAGTGTTTAACCATTTTCAAAATTAAAAACTATGATACATAATGAAATTATTTAATCTATTTTATTCCACAATTTATAAATTCATCCCAACTGAAGGAACTAAAACCATATCTATTCACATAATCTAGATATGATGCTAGATATGAACAAATTATAACTATATTGGGGTCGTGAATTTAGGTTATGACCAATAAACTTCCTCGTATAGATTAGCATGTTGATCTGAAACATGGTGAAATAATGTTTTACTACTTCATGCATTACAAACTGCCACCATTAAATGGGAATACTAATTCATTTTTATTTGAAAAATGGATAAGTTACTTAAAGAATATATTTATTACTTTGGGAAGTAGTAAAAGGGAAAATATTTTCATTGTAGTTTATCATCTCATGAGTAATTTGTATCAACTATGGATATTGATTTTAAACACTAAGGATGATGCGGAAATATAAAATATTTAGGGGAATTATTTTATGGTACATTTATTGGGAAAATATTTTCCTCCTGAGAAAGGAGTGGATACAGAGATACAATTACTGAGTCTAAGAAAAAAATGAAAAATGAAAATTTTTCAAATCATAAAATCAAACTTTATGAGTTTATCATGAAATTTTTAAAGACTATGTGTATAATCCAAAGAGTAATTTATGACTAATTCTTTGATAGTATGTGTCTCTAAAGTGAACTAGTCTCCCAAACCCTCCCATTATGTGAGGATATAATATCAAGTTCTATGAAGATAGAGAAATAATTCTACATGTACTATGGATTTAGTTGGAATTAAGATAAGAATAGGGTGGTTGAGAACTCTGGAAAACGAAATATGACAAAAGGGAATAAGGGAAGGGTATAATTTCTAAATTTTAATAAATATTGAAAGAAACATTGCATAACATGATTTATTAGAGTGAAAGTTTCTTTTAAGTGTGGTGTTAAAGGGAAAAAGTCTCTTTATTTCAAGGTAATGAAATTTTCATCTAATGTTCTATGATTTAACTATAAAGATATGAGTTACTATGTGAATTAATATCCAAGGTGATATGGGAACATTCCTCAGAATAGACTCAAAGAAAAATCCCAAGATTATGAAATCACTATTTATGATGTTGAAGTTCCTAAATATATGATGAAAGGTAATTTATTTATAGCCCCAAATTTATCAAATGATTTATTTGATTCAATATATTTACACTCATTTATATATTCAATGTTTTACAAGAAAATTAGATATATCCCTATCCCTATAGGAAGGTAGTTATTAGTTAAGACTCATATTATAAATCTCATCACAATAACGTTGTTTCATTTTGTTTTGATTATGAAACATAAACATTCCCTATTTTTAGAAATTATTATTATACATATAGTTGTATTTGATATAATCCTTGGTATGGATTTTATTTCAAAATATAATAGAAAAAATTATTTCCACGATAATGAAATTATGATTGATGATGGAGATATAGAATACCTTATCTTTAGTGAAGAGACTTAATCATCTATATAGTATTTAAATCCACATCCAGAAGCTCTTCTAAATGATATTCATGGGGAAGAAGAGTAGATAAAATATATGGAAGAAAAAGGTATTCTATAAATTTAGTATGTGCATATTATATGGGACTGAGTAGATGTGTTTCATTAAGAACTATCTAGACATCAACCTGAGTGTGATGTTTAGATTTCTGTTGAACTTTCCACTAATGAAAAGACTATATCTAAAACTCCCAATATGATGGAAATAGTAGAGATAGTGGATTTGAAGAAACAAAAACAGTATTTGTGTGGCAAGGGAATAATAAACCCAATTATTCCACCTCGAGAGCTAATATCTTGATTGTGTAAAAGAAATATTGGTTTATGAGGATATGAATTGACTACATAGAACTCAATTCCATCGCTATAAATTAAAAATATTATCTTCCTTATATTGTTGACTTATTTGATCAACTTCAATGAGAAAAATATTTTTCAAATATAAACATCTATTTTGGTTGTTATCAATTTTGAGTAATGAATGAATATATATCAAAGACTACAATTCATATGAGGTATAGACATTATGGGTTTATAGTAATTCCATTTTACTTGACAAATGCAACCTCTATTTTATGGATATGATGAATATATCTCAAGTAAAATCATTATAATTTTTTTGTGGTATTTATTTATGATATCATGTTATATTACAAAAGTTATGAATATCATAAGAGTCATTTATGAATAATTCATGAGACTCTTAGATAAAATGAGTTATATGGGAAATTTATCAAGTTATAATTTTGGCTTCAAAAAGTTTCTTTTCTAGGGTATATATTCTCTAAAGATTGAATATTAGTTGATCCATAAAAGATAAATGAAGTTATATAATGAATTACACTGATGAAGATAACTGAGGTACATAGTTTTATTCGATTACTAGGTTATCATAAACAATTTTTCAAAACAAATCTTAATTATCAAACACTTTATCTAAGTTAGCATATAAATGTGTTAATATTATATGGAAATAAGAATGTAAATTTTGTTTGGAGAATTAAATAGGTGGTTGATCAACGTTATAGTGTTGAACTACCGTTAAGAGGGTATGAATTTCTTATATATAGTGACACATCAAATAATTTACTTGGATGCATATATATATATAATGATAAATTAATTTCTTATTAATTAAGGAAGATAATGATTCAATAACAAAACAATCCAACCCATGATCTTGTTCAAATCTATAATTCATTTCTTGAAGATATGTAGGAATTATTTATATTGAGAAAAATGTGAGATATATACAAATCACAAGAGTATGAAATATTTATATTCAAATAAATAGATCAACATGAGGAAAACTCGATGGATTGTGCTACTCAAGGATTATGATATATTTATGCACAACCAACTAGGGAAGGAAAATAGGGTAGGGGATTCATTAAGCTATAAATAACATGGACTTATAACCATAATAGGGACTTACAAGTTTCATATGTTTAAGGATTTAGTAAATATTGGTATGGGAATTATTATGAAATGGGAAATATCACCCCTTTTTAAAATTATTACCAAACCATATTTATTAGAAAATATCAAAAATTCTTAGACTAGTGATGATAATTTTCAAAATAAAATTAAATTTATAAATGATTGGATGTTGGTAGAATTCGTTTATGAAGATAGTGTTCATAAATTTGGAAAGAGATTATGTTTTCCATATATACCCAAACTAAAATGGGAATTATTAGCTGATTCTCATATATGAGAATTCACTATACACCTAGGTAACACCAACATGGATTGTGATTTGAAGGAACATTTTTTGTGGGATAATACGAAGCAAGAAATTATAGATTATATATACAGATTATTGGTTTTGTAAACATATAATGTATGGGAGACACCATCCTAAAGGATTTATGTAACATATAACTATTCCTATATGAAAATGAGATGAAAATATGAAATAATTTTTCACTGGATTATAAATAATCTTAGAAGAAATGATATCGTATGGATTATTATTGATCATTTCACTAAATATGTGCATTTCTTCACAATAAGATAATATATTCCTATTGAGTGCCTCTCAAGACTCTATATTAGATAAGTTGTAATAATTAGTATTGAAACTCTTTAAATTTTTTCTGGTCATGATCCATGATTTGTGTTGATATTTTTGAAAAATCATTATAAGTATCAAGATATCAGGCTTCATTTGAGCACTGCCAACCATCTTTATAAACTTTTATATATCCTAAGACTATTCAAACATAAAAATACATGTTAAAATTACTCCCCCTTGACTTTAAGGGTATTTAGGACCAATATTAACCTTTATTAGTGTTTTTATATATAAGAATTTTACATTCAAGTATTGAAATGGAACAGTATGAAAAATTATTGCACTCCAACTTGCTAGGATAAAGTTGTTGAAAAGAAGCATATTAGACCATAAATTTTTTCGGAGATAATAGAAACGATACATAATATTCAGATCCATATTAAATCATCTTAATGTAGGAAAAACTTATATGTTCATAATTTAAGGAAGGATTTGTAATTTCAAGTGGGAGATCATGGTTTCTTCAAAGTATCTTCATGGAAGGGTGTTATAATGTTTGGTAAGAAATAAAAATTGATCTCTGGGTACATCAGACCTTTATATATTCTAGAATGAATTTTTTTTGTGTTTTATAATTTAGAAATTCCACCTAGACTCTCTAAAGTACATGATTTTTTCAATGACTTTTTATTGAGGAAGCACATTCTAGATCCAATGTATATGCTCACATATGATGAAATATAATTGTATCCTAATTTATCTTACTATGATGAGACTATCCTGATTCTATATAATAGGGAACAAGTGTTTAGGAATCAAATGACTTGACTAGTAAATAATCTTTGAAGAAATAATAATAGAAGAGGCGACAGGGGAACATAAAGATATTATGATAAAGAACTGAACAAATATTTTCATGAGGTGACATTCTAAAATTTTTGGAGATGACATTTTTTTACGAATTAATGAATGTAACACATGATCTTAAATTATAATAATATTTTTTATAGAGAAATTATAACTCAATACACATATCTTTATTCAAAAATGTGATTAAAACATTGAATTTTAAATTTTGTAAATTTAATTTTCTTAAATTTAATTCTTTTTTAAAATTAGTATATAAAAATTAACTTGTGGTGAATTTTTTTTATTTTTCTAAAAATATTGATTTTTTAGTGAATTGTGAAATATATTGGTATTTTTAAGAAATATGTTTCTTCGCATTGAGAATGATACTTAATGATTTCAAATTGTTTATAAATTAAAATAATTAATCTTTAGTTATTAATATTATAATTAATTATATAGTAATCAACACTATACTTGATCTTAATTTAAAAATATTTTCAGAATTAAAACTAATTTTTTTTAAACCATTTTTCATAATTTTTTAATAAGGTCGACATAATTTTTTTCATAATGGAAATAAAAAATACTAAAAAACATTCACTATAGAAAATGGGTAAATAAATATAACCTAGGTTAAAACTAAGTGATAAGGCCACCATTTTTTATCTTAATTATTATTTTATAAATTTATTTCGACCCTTATCACCATATTTTAGAGATTTAATTGTTTGTGGAACTCTTTTCCATGAAAATTACAAATATAAACTGTAAGTAAAGAAAAATTTAAAATTATATCCTCTTGTTTCTAAATTTCTACTATATATTAAAATAGGGATAAAATTATGTTTTGATTGAATATTTAATGTTGTTTTTATAATAATTAAATTATTTTCATGATGGTAATTTATTTCTAAATTTTTGTGATTATATAATTACCTTAAATTATTACTCAACGCCGACATAGTATTTATTCAATTAATATAAATACAAAATAAATTATTTTAATAATATTAAAAGTAATACAATATTTTAATATTACTTTTTACCATGAATTTTTTAGATGAATATAATATATTTGATACAATTAATTTTTTATATTTGAATTCTGTAACTATCTTCATGACTTTAAAGTCAATGTAAATGAATAGTTCCAAAAAATAAAATTAATGATATTTTATACTAAATGATATTTTATTAATTGAATTAAAATTCATAATAATCTCATCATAATCCAAGTGAATGGTGTATAGTTTAAAATATCAATTATGGACTATTTATTGGATAACATTCCATTTATCATAATATTATCGACTCTTAAATAGTAGAAAACTTTTATTTTATAGTAATTATCAAAAGGGATAACGAGAGGTTACAATTAATTGATAAGCGTTAAAATAACCTAAACACTTTTATAAAGATCATTAGTTAGTTATATATCAACCTTACCCTCTTAAAATTATAATATTGGTTATTTTTGAGCTGTTGGTTCAATAAAGTTGCTTAATAATGTTTTAAAACATCGAAAAATTAAAAGTGTGCCACTAACCTCAATTTTAAAAGCAAACCTCCTCCCCTCACATTTTCCCATTTCTTGAACCATCTAGATTGAAAAAACACAGCCCAAATTTTTCCCAAAAATCCATTGCCACATTATATAGGTTCTTTTCATTCCAAAATGCTAACTCAAGGGTCCATAAAAAGATATTCAAAGGAGGTTTTCCTAAGAGAAGGCAATCGATTTTACAACTCTTTAAAATTTATTTCTTCAAATATTTATTATAAATAGGATTTACACAAAATAAAATATTAAATAATGTGTCATAAATATACTGAGATGTTATTATGGTTATGGCACAATAATTTTCTATATATTCTATATCCTATTAAAAGATAAAAACAACACTTGTATTTACATATGACTTGTCATATCCATGTAGCGGTGTAATTCATTTTTCATCACTAATTTACTTGGATGGTTATAAAGGTGGAAATAATTAATATATATATATATTATAATTATTAAATAATTATTTATATATGATTTTAATATCACATCTACCTTCTTGCCTTTCAATATTTAGGATAATGATAACGTCACTTGTGCATAAATATGGACTAACACCTCCAGGAAGTGATGTAATTTGTTTTTTTTATGATTTTAATGGATGTAAATAACAATATAATTATGAATATATTTTATTTAATACTTATTCTTTAAAGGTGAATTATTATTTTCCTTTATTTTCTCCATTTATCATAAAGTGATAATAACATTCATATGTACGTTCAACCTACCATCTCCATGAACTGTGTAATTGATTTTTCTTTCTCTAAATTTTAAGGATTCTTCAAAATATTTATATAATGACTATATATGATATTAAAATCATGATTAACATTCTATAGATGATGTAACTATAAAAACCCAAGACTTTGACACATATTATTACATGTTTTTTTAACATAAAAATCCATTAAACACAACCAAAGGATTGAAAGGCCTAGAATCATTAAAAGAATGGGTACATAACCCCAAATCATGAAACAAAAATAAAACATATTTATTTAAATTTCTATAATGAGCTCCTAAATACCTTTTATCTTATAAAACTATAAAGGGTAACTTGGGGAATATATGAAATATATGGCTGAATAAATCCTAGTAATGGAATAATGATGATGGAGAAACATAATATATTAATAAAAAATCATAACATGATATCCAAAAGAATCATGGATTGGGAATAATCATGTGCAATCATCATATAATGATCATGGAATCATATGATCATGTAATTGTAGAAATTTGTAAGCACCATAAAACAAGACATAAGTATAATTCAAGGTTAAAAACTAAAGAAATCACATGGGGGACCGAGTCCCATCATAGATTATGTTCACTCTCTAATCCCATACATACTGTCTAATGAGACAAAAACATTACCCAGTGCATTAAAGTATAAATTGGGCACACCCATCATAAAATTTACATGTTATTATTTTCCATAAAATGTAATAATTATAATTCATAAACATATGAATTTCCCATGTAAATAAATGTTTTTCATAATCTTTCTTCCTATCATAATCAAAGGAGATTTCATAAAGGAAGCATTTAAAAAATGAACATAAAGGCATGTATTACCACATTAAATGGAGGGGGGATAATCTAGGTATATATATTTGAGAGAGAGAAATATATAATTTAGAATAATTCTATAAAATTAAAATGATATATAAAGTGAGATATATGGAGAAAGGTCATAACCCCAAGAAAAGGGTGTCTCAAAGAGATCCCTAAACTTATGTTCCGAAAAATCATTGCACCTGAACTTTAAATAATATGTAATGAAATTACACTAATTAATTACATAATTAAGAAAACTTTTAATATATATTTTTCTTTTCTATAATTTTATTTTGTTCATTTAAAACTATTTCAATGTGATATATAGTTTAATTTCATTTTTCAAAGGGAATTTGTTTCATGCTTTCAAGGTTAGATTACTAGAGGAAAATTTTTGAGATTCCGTTAAAATGGGACTAAAACACTAAAAAATTAAATTAAATGGTATTTATATACTTATATAAATTCAAATGGTCCTAAATATCCTTTTTTCTGTCATATTTATGATTCATTTTATATAAACTTTAATGTTATCTGGTTAGTTCATTTATGTGGATTTACCATCAATCATGAACTAAATTAGTTTTATTTAATTAAATAATCATTAAAAAATAAAAAACATTAAATAAGTTATATTATAATTATTATAATTTTATTTAACCATAATAATATTTTTATGACCATCCTTTAAGATGGTGAAGAAAAAATAAGTGTGTTGTTCATGGAGGGGGTGAACCAACCATATAATAAACGATGTTATTATTTAGAATCTAAAAAGGGGAGTTTAAAAGATAGATATTAAACTTACACTGTAACATTATAGTAAATTTATGATCCAGAAATAATAATTTCATGTTTTATGTGGGTGGAAATGATAAAGTTTAAGAATTAATGAATTTAAAAGAGGTAAATTTATAATATTACCTCTTAAATTTTGTTTCCATATAATAAAACTTAAGGAACATTGAAATGGTATTTGGATGAGGCTATTAGAACTAGGAAATTGGGGAGTGTATTGGTAATAGCAATGGAATGAAATTTGTAAATATATAAGGCTAAGAAGTTGAGGGGATAATGGATAGCGAGGGGTGGTATTTATAAGAGGTGGAGAGGGGTGTTTTTGATTTTATGTTCATTACTTTATTATTTTGGATCAAGAATACAAATAGTATTGATTATTATGTCTGTATATAGTAAATTGTTGATGTGAGTTCAATGTAATGATATTTTATATCAACCATGACTCAAAAATTCATGTATTTGGCCCATAAAGTTAAACACTATATTTTACCTTATTTCATTATTGAAAAAAATGTAACAATTTTAGAAAAATTAAACAATTTTAGAAAAATAAAAAAAAACTAACCCTACCATTTTTTGATGATTAGATTCCAAATCTTAATTCCATTTTATAAAAATATGTTTCTGAATATGAGAAATTTAATTTTAAAATAAAATCCTAATATATTTTAAAAATACTAATTTTAATATTATGATTAATTTTTTGACCTTTCAAAAAATGTCTTAAGGTCTCATAAAATTATATTATCATTATAATAAAAAAAATACTTATTTATAAATACATTTTTTAAAAAATATCCTTTCTTTTAAATCATCACATTTTTTTAAAAAATATATTTTACACATATTTTTTTAAATACCTACACTTATTTTATAATTTTTAAAACATTTATTATATTATATCTTGATATAAAAATTTCATATTATTATTTTATAAGAAAAAAAATATTATTTTTCACTTCCATTGATGATTGTACTATTCTAATTTTTATGTTGTTATTCATAACGTTCATATTACTATTCTAACAGTCATGTTTCTCTTCTAATGGTTAGATTTTTAATGGTCATATGGTATACCTAATTCCTATAAATATCTAGTATTTCATACATTCCTCCCTAACTTCTATTTTCTATCAAGGTTATATATATTCATTTTCAAAGTTCACATTTCATTAATAACATTTTTCTTTATTTCTACTGTGTTTTTTAGTGCAAATATATTGGGGGATCAATTTGATCCATATTTTCTTATTATTGTTATTATATTATTTTCTATTTTACCCCTTGATAATACGTCTAATTATTATAGAAACTTTTATTCTCTAAATTTAATATTCAAATTAATATAATAAAGAAATGGTCACACCCTGTGTTGTGTGTGCATTATTTAATATTATATTTCTTAATATGAAATAATTATATATTTATAAGGTAAATTATTTTGATAAAACAATCAATCATTAAATTCTTCACCGTTAATAAATTTCACCCTCAAATTTTCATTTTAATACTAAGGTAAAAATAGGTGAGGATACTTATTCTTCATGACTTCTTTTGGTTTGCATGTCTTCTCTTAGTACTTATAATTTTATCTATATAACTTTTATTATATGATTTGTCTTGATTCTTATAAACTTATCTTTATAGTATAAGATCTTAAATGGATAATCATCATAAGAGAGACTCATCCTCAGAATTTAGTACATGTGATGGATTTGGTATGTACTTTATCAAGAGGGATATGTGAATCATATCATGTACTTGAGATAGGGTTGGAGGGAGTGCTAGTTGATAGGTTATGGATTTGATGATATAAATAATATCAATGTAGATAATGTACCTATGACTTAGCATTACCTTGTTCTCAAATATCATGACTCTCTTTCATGAGATATGTAGAGAAAACAATTATCTTCAGCCACAATCTATAGGTCACATTCATGATTTTCAACATAGATATTCTCTCAAATTTTAGAATCCCTGATGTATTACTGAATTATCTCGACCTTTTCTATAATTTCATTAACCATTTTAGTTACTATTATATTTTATTCACTAACTTCAACCCAAGATATATGTGTTCTAATATTATTTCTATAAGTGATACATATTGAGCTATTTGGAAGACTATGTGAAAGTTATTATTGTACCATAACTCAACCATAGGAAGATGATGATCCCATCCTCCATTAAAATTCATCAATTATTATATAAACATGTCCTCATGTGTTTATAGAGTCCACTCAGATTGACCATCATTATAGGGTGATAAGATATATTGAATTTTAACTTATTGTTTAGGGACTGTTAGAGAATCTTCTTGAACGTGGATATAAATATAGTATATTCATCATATATAATCTATAATGGTGTTCTATGTGTCCTCTCCACTTCTGTAATGTATATCCTTAAATTTTGTTCAAGTGATAAGTGCACTCGAACTCTAATGAAGTGATATGTATTTTTAATATGGTCCCCCACAACTCATATAGTATTATTTCCTCTTAATATATTTGGAAGACCAGTGACAATTCCCTTGGTTTTTTTTCATTTCCATGTAGGTATGGGTAATGGATTCGTGATTTCCTTAGACTTATTCCTTTCATTCTTCACTTACTATCAAATCAGAAACATTGATGTATATTCTAGGATCTCCATCTTCATATTTTCCACTAGTAGTGCTCTAAGAGATCTTAATATATCATTGTTCTTCCTGGGTGGATGAAGAAGGTAAATTTATGTGCATTATTAAAATTTCCTTCTTTATCTCATGATATTATGGTAAACATAGTCGTAACCCAATTCACACAACTACTTCTTCATCAATTTTGAACTAATAGGTTTTGTCATTTATTTTAGCTTCCATGTTATTCTATATTTCCACATCAACTTTTTTAACATCCTTTCTCTTCTCCAAAATGGATGGTTGAGAAGTTATTTGATAATGCAATGATGATGTTCCTTCCTTTATGATTCCCATGTTCATCCTTTTAAAGTCTAAAAATATTGGATCCTTATAAATTCTCATCATTGATAATGATGTCAACCCCATTATACTTAGAGAATTTTACACTTTATTTTATTTATAAGGATAGTAATGGATTGATTAGTCATAGTCCCTGATCATATTTAACCATCTTCGTAGTCATGTATTAATATCCTTCTATGTGATTATATATTTTAGGTTCTTTTGATACATATATATTTTAAAATTATCCCATATAGATAATTCCTCTATATTTTCAATTTGAATATCACTACAACCAACTCCAAATCATGAATTAGATGGTTTTTATCAAGAACATTCGACTACCTTGAGGCATAGACTATCACCTTATCATTTTTCATCAGCATATAGCATAATTCCTTATTTTAAAAATCAATGTATACCATGAAAATTTTAATACTTATTGGTAGTGTAATTACTAGTGTAGTGATAAAAATATTTTTCAACTATTTAATGCTCTATTTTAACTTATTGGTCCAAAAAAACATCACCCCCTTTTGATTCATCTTGGTTAGATGCTTTCCATATCATGTTATGTTTCTCATAAATCATCAGTAATACCCATCTAGTCCATGGAAACTATCTATATTCATTACAAATAATGGTATACGCTACTCCTCAATTTCCAATATCTTATAAGGGTCCAAATATATCCCTTTATTGTTGATAACATACCCAAAGAATGATGCATCCTCCGTATAGAACTCACATTTACTATAGTTTTCATATAGTTTCTCATTTCTCAAGGTCTTTCGTATAGTATTAAAATTATCTTCATTATCCTAACTCTTGGATTATGTCATAATATCATTTATAAATAATACCAAATTTTGTTGAGGTGATATCCTAATTCATAATTCACTAAGTCCATAAATATTTTTGTAGAATTATTTATTCTAAAAGGATTAATTATTAAATCATAGTTATCATACCTTGTTCGAAATGAATTATTGGGAATATCATCCTTCTTCACCTTTAATTGGTGACATCCCAACAAAATTTCCACCTGAGAGAAATATTAGGCCCCATGTTGTTGATTGAAAATTTCATCTATATGTGGTAGGGGTACATGTTTTTTGACATGATTTTTGTACCTCTTTATACTCAATGTAGAGGTAAATTGTATAATATATCTTCTTGATTAAGAGTACTTGTGCACCCCATGGTGAATCCCTAGGTGTATAAAACTCTTATCCATATTTTCTTGAAATTTATTCTTTATTTCTTCAAAATAAATAGTTGTCGTCATATAGGGATTATTAGATATGGGGACATTCCCATTTATAACTTTAATTGAGAACTCAATCTCTCCGTTATGAAAAATACCAAGAAAATTATTTATGGAATACATCAGTATATTCCCCTATAGTGGGAATGCATTCATGAATGATTTTCTCCTTTGTACCAATAATTTGAGATAGAAGTTCTTACAAATAAGGTAATAATATCTAAAATTTATATGAATTTTCCAAATGAGATTCATCCTCCTCCTTAAACTTGTATATAATTAAAGTAGGACTTGAGATAAGAAGAGTGGTCTCCCTCCTCTGATAGTTAATGTTGGATTTATATAAGTAAAACCAAACCATCCCAATATAGAATAAAACAACACCAAAAAAAGTAAGAATATATTAAATGGGAGGTTCATTACACACAAAAATGATCTGGGAGTAGTTATATACCTAGTATGTAATAATTTCTCTTTTTTGTCTTCTCAAATAGAGGTTAACCCCTATATTTTATGCTTGTATTTGAATAGTTTTACTAATACTTCATGATATTAATGTATGTGTAGAACCAGAATAAAAAAATCATTAGATATTCTTGAATGAATAAATAGTGTACCTCTCACCACATCATTTTTTAGATCCACCTTAGTAGTAGTGAAAGAATGTGATCTTCCTTTCTTGTTTGTCCTTGGGGGTTGTTTTCGTTGATTATATCTGACAACCCTTGTCTTAGTTATTTGGTTTTCAAAATGTTTATGTTCTTTATAGTTTTAACACCAGACTATAGTTTAAGAATTGACTATAACCTTATTTTCATCCATCATATTAGTGGTTTTATTCATATCCCTTCGGCGTTGATTGGCCTAATATACCTTTTTCCCACACTTGAAGAATCCCTTGGTTCCCTTGAGATAGTTTTTGGAATTATTATTCATAAATTTTTGACACATGGGTAGTTAGTATTTATTTCTTTCATGATATTTATCAATATATCCTCCTAAAGTAAACCATATTTTATGTTTTCTATTTCATATCCCATGTGAACACTAAGAGTCTCCAATCTCCATTTCGATAACAAGAGAACAATAGATAATATATTAATAGAAATTAAAGTCTAAAATATCAAAGAATTTATATAGACTTGGGTTTAATCCACTAAAGAAATGGTCAACCTTACTTTTAGTATTGATGAGAAATCTAAATTCATATTGTGAAATCCTTGTGAAGTTTTCCTCATTCTCCCTGATAGACTCGTCTTTATTTTAATTAAATCCAAGGAACTCCCTCTTAATTTTAAGATGAATATTTTGGGGAAAATATTTATTGAAAACTAATTCCTTATATTCTTCTTTTTTTATGGAATCAATATGATATTTGGATATCATGTTCTTGATCAGCATCCACCACTGATCGACTTTCCATTCAAGATGATAGAAACCCAAATGACTCTTTTTCTGAGGATTGGAAGATAGGGAATTTATTCTCAATGGATTTAATCTATTCTTTTCATGATGAGGGGATCAGAAGATCCACTAAAGGTAGCAGGCCTTGGGTTCATAAAGGAATCAATCGTTCCATGATATTTCATTAGAGAAAGAGGTTGTTCCACATGACTCATGTTATTATTCATATCATGATTTAGATGAGATATTACATCCATGAAGTCCCCAAATGCTACTCCCATAAGGTTGTACATATCATTCGGTAAATCATCATAATTACTATCATGTAGTTTTTTGGAATAGTTCCTCCAATTTACCACCATTAACTAATATAAAGTAAAAATTGTATGAGAATACTTACACTAATAAACATATAAAAGTTAAACTATAGGAATAGATTGAATGACTTGTAAATTAAAATCTTATAAAAACTTATGAGTATATGTGTTTCAATATATGTTATCCCTAGTAATTTCCTTATTAAGTTTTCCAACCTCAAAATATTTTCAATTGTTTCATAATGGTTTATAAAGGGTTTATGAATTTTCACAAGCATATCACCTAGGAGTGTCAAACTAAGTGTTCAACATGGCCTATTTTTCATGGAATAGGTGATGATCAGGTTAATTCCCCATGCACCCTTTTTAAGGTTATTACCCCTATGTAAAATTATTCTAGATCCACATCCACTTATAGTATCCAAATTGGGATATAACGACTCAGAAACCACTTAATCTATAATTCACCAAAATTACAGGATATTTATTTATACATAGAATTATCCATAGAGTTCTCAATAAACTATTATAGTCCTAACAATAAAAAATAACAATAAAATAAAATAATATGGTCTATATATAACCAATACTTTTACATATATTGTGACATGGTTTTTAATATAAATATCCATTAAATTCAACCAAATGACCCAAAGTCATAGTTTATTGGGAATTCCATGTACATAAAACAACAAGATGAACCTAAAATAATTTTTTTTATTTTAATATCTATAATGAGATCATAAATCCATATAATACCCTAAAACTGCATAGGATGGCTTGGAGAATACATAAAAGAAATAGGTGATCAATAAATCCTACTAAGTGAATAATCATGTTTTAGAAGCATAACATATCAATAAAAAGGCATAACATAATAAAAAATAATGGTTTATGAATAATAATATAGAAGTATTACATAAAGATTATGGAATTATTTGACCATGGAATCATTTGACCATGGAATCATTAGAATGTAGAAGTAAATTAAAACATGGAATAATCATAATATAAGGCTAACCAAGTAGGTAACATCACATGGTGAAAAAAGTCTCATCAGGGATTAGGTTTACTCCTAATCCTATACATACCATACCTTGAGAAAAAAACATCACCCAATACATTAGAGTACTATATAGGAACACCCATCATAACATGTAAATGATTATGTGTGAAAAAAAAGGGAATCATTCACAATACTTAAACATAATATTAACTCATATAAATAAATTGGTTGCATAATCATTTTTTATATTGTAATCAAAGGACATTTCATAAATAATGAATTTTTGAAATGAAATTAAGGAATGTATTACCCCATAAAATGAAGGTAAAATAAGCTAGATATATATTTGAGAGACATATATATAATTTAAAATCATTTTTTAATTTCAAAAATTTATACAATGTGAGTTTGAGAGATAAATCGTGTAACCCTAAGAAATTGGTAGTTTAGAGAGATCTCTTTCCTTATATTCCAAAATCACACTTCACTTGCATTTAAAATCATAGATAATAAAATTAGGATTATTAATAACCTAATTCAAAAAAATTTATTTCTATATTTTTTTTAAAATTATTTAATTATATTAATTTGTAAATATTTAAATGAGTTAAAAAAATTAAATTTGTTCTTTCATGGGAGTTCATTTCATGGTTTCAAGGTTAAATCACTTGTCGATAATTATTGAAGTTCCTATAAAATGTAACTAAAACACCATAATATAAATGAAATGGTATTAATATAATTTTATAAATTCAAATGGTCCCAAATACCTTTTTTCATATGTATTATTCTTTTAGAAAAAACTTTTTATTCGGTTAGTTTATTTCGGTGGATTTACCGACCACCAAAAACTAAATTAGATTTATTTTAATATATTATCATTTAAACATTAAATTACTTTAAGTAAGTTATATTATACATATTATAATATAATTTTACCATAATAACATTTTTTATGACTATATTTGACGGCGGTGGAGAAAAACTATGTGTGTTGTTTGGGGAACTGGTGAACCAACCATAATGTAAACAAAATTTTCATCTTAGAATCTAAAGAAGAGAGAGAAAAAATTAAATTACATTAAAAAAATAAAAAATATATAATTATGATACTGGATCATCATTTCATGTTAGATAGGGGAGGTTAGGAGAAGGTAGAAGAAGAAATGAATTTAAAAGAGGTAAAATGAAAATATTGTGACTTAAATGTCATCTCCTTGAAATACTCATTAAGGAACCATGAAATTGTATTTGGATTAGACAAAAATTACTAGTAAATTTGGGAGAGGAATATAAATGGAAATTGGTAGAAATTTTTCAAGATACAATCCTAATAATTTGTGAGGAGATGGGGTGATGAGAGGTGATATTTATAAGGGGGAGAGGGGTGTTTGGGAATATTGTAATCATTAGTTTATTATTTTTTCTCTAAAATTCAAAAAATATTTACTTTTATGACTATATACAGTAAATTGTGTATGTGACTTCCATATAATGGGTTATTACATAATCTATGACTTAAAAATTCATGTATTTAGCTTATAATATTAAATACCATATTTTATTGTATTTTACTATTCACCAAAAATTCAATTATTTTAGAAAATTTCCAAAAAATAACCCTATCTATTTTAATATGTTTATATTAAAAAATTAAGTCAACTTCATAAAAATAATTATCTATATATTGTAAATTTAATTTTCAATCAATTTACTCATTTATTTTAAAAACACAATTTTAAATATTATGATTACTTTTTTGACCTGTCGAAAATTTACTTAATGTATTAAAAAATTATATTATCATTATAATAAAATATAATATTAATTAATAAACCCATTTTTTTAAAATAATATTTATTTTAAATAATTATTTTTGTTATAAAAATATAAATAAAACATATATGTTTTAAAAAAATATGAACAATTATTTTTTTAATATTTAAAATATTTATTTACTCTTATCATGATATAAATATGTAATATTATCATTTTATAAGAAAAAAATATTATTTTATACTTTCATAGGTGGGTATGCTATTCTAAAATTCATGTTACTATTCCAAATGGTCAAATTACTATTCCAACAGTTGGGTTATTATTCTAACAGTCAGATTTGTAATGGTCATATGGGATCCCTAATTAATATAAATACATATTATTTAATTCATTCATCCTTCACTTTTATTTTCTCTTAAGGTTATATATATTCATTTTCAAAGTATATATTTCATTATTAACATTCTGCTTCATTTCTACAGTGTTTTTCATGAGTGTGACTATTTTGGGGGATGATCATATCCAAATTTTCCTATTATTATTTTCATATTTTCTATTTTTTATACTATTGTAATAATTTCAATTATTATGTCCAATTATATTCTCTAAAGGTAATTTTCAAATTAATATAATAAAATGTTTTTGGTTTCATCACGTGTTTCATGTGCATTATATAATATTATATTGATAAATATGAAATAATTATATATTCATAAGTTCCATTAAAAAAAATTTTGGTCATTATTGGAACCATGATAAATATTCAAGGAACAAAACTACTGAATCAAATCTTACATTAAAAATGAAACGGTTAACATCCAAAATTGAAAATTTTTATTAATAATTATTAATAAATGGGTATTGAAATGTTATGAGTGGATCATATATGATAGAATAATTTTTTATATGGTTATGTTATATATGTATAATACATTTAAATTTATTATAAAATATTCTAAGATCACTGAAATTGTAATTCTGACCTGAAGTATGGGTTTATTTCACAATCTCTTCATTATTCAGGATTTTTTATGTCTATGTCTCCATTGGAGTTACTATTTTATCTCTTTATCCTAAATCATATCTATTTTCTTCTCCTCTAGTTATTTCTAGAGTATAACAGTTTTCCTTTAATTTTCATCTTTTTATGTACTCAAGAAATAGAATTAATACTTTTAAGAAAAGGAAACTTCAATTTTCTCTTCAGTTGAAAATATTTTTTCTTCCATGCCCATTTTTTCTAAAAATGGTTTCATGAATGTGTTTTATATTGTAAAATCATTTTTTAAAATTACTCATGACTTAATATTAACAAAATGGTTAAAATGGAATCTTCTTATCATTTTATAAATGATGTACTTATGACTTTTTACCAAATTGGTGATGAGAATTTTTATTTTAACTTACACAATATAAATAGAATATCCAAATTTCAGGACTAATCAATGATTTGAATCTTACATTACATGTTTCAAATGTAAATTTCAAATAAAATTTTTTCCTTGATATTTTAAAAAAATATATATATTAATAATATTGATTTGAAAATAAAAGGGCATTTTCATCAAGAAATATTTTGGTGATATTTTTAAATTATTTTCATCTATGTAACTATTATTTAGTGAATATTATGATTTAATAGGGATATAATATTTTAATAACATCCTTCATATTACTCATTATGTCTTACGATCATGTTATAATTATTAATTGTGTAAAATATTAACATTTTGCTGCCTGGGTTTTCAATATAAATGTTCATGTTTATTATATATTGAATTTTTATTCAACTATTTCATATAATGAATTAATTGGACATAATAAGTGATATTTAAGGAATTTTATAGCCCCTTTATGCATCAATTGGTCTCATGGGACAAACTAGTTTGGTTATTTGGTATACGCATCACTTGTTTATGTATGTCATATATGAAAAAGGCCTTAATAATAAGATTATGATTTCAAACATTATGTGTTCTTTTGTTATGAAAATAGTTATTATTATCTATGTAATTATTTATATTTATATTTTATCCAGTTATATAGTCAAATTTTTATATTATTAGTTTTATCCTATATTTGATTTTTTTATATTGGTCATATTATTCCTGTTTTATTTATTTTATGATAGCTTATATTGTGTTATTTCCATTATTGAGCATTTAAGCTGGCCCTTTACTATGTTTACCTTTCCCTAGGATATCAATAAGTGATCTACGAATGAATTTAAGTATTTTATATAATAAATAATCACAATAATCGTAATAATTATTATACTATATTTTGTCTTTTTAGATGTAATGTGAGAATAATGTATGTATCTAGTCTCCCAAGACTTCTAAACTATTTGATCCTATAGGATATGATCTTTCATATTTTGTACCATAATAGTAAAATAACCAATGGATCTGGGAAAATGAATTTATGGTGTAACATATTGTTTTTATGGAGGCCTTATAGGTGCTAAAAATATATTGGAAAACTTTGTAGTGAAATTGGGTATTTTTGAGTCCAATAAAATTTTTGGAAAATTGGAAAAGTATAAAACCATACACATAAATATAATCATAAGTTAATAAGCTTACAAATATCAAGAGATGGGAATATTTATTATGATTGGAATTAAAAATGTTATATATGGAAAAACAATATGTTATACATGAACAAAATATATTATTTTTGGTTTTTAATCTATGTAAAAAACCTTAAGTAGTGGTTTAAATTCATTATGTATGGGACAAATTTACTTTTTATAAAAATTAACCTATAAAAAGTATATTATGCATGGAATATATTACATATCAAGAATATTTCTAATAAATATATCATACTTTAGGGAATAATATATTATATGTGGAAAAAATATATTAAACATTAGAAAAAAATATTACATATTAGGTTTTTTGAGAAGGTAAAAACCTTAAGAGTTATAAAAATTATTATGCATGGTTTTTTTACCATGGTAAAAATAATATGCATGGTTTATATATATTACATATGAACTAAACAATACTAAAATATATTACACAAGGGGAAAATAATCTTCTTTACTTATTTCCCTCAATGAAATCATTATGCATGAGATAAAATATTACGCATGAAAATTTATATAAGGTTAAAACCTTATTAATAGATGAAAAATATTATATGTGGGATACTTAAGTTTTTTATTAATATATGGTTATATGTAAGGTTTAATAATGTTATATATTTTGGGAAATTTTCATTATTTTTTCTAAATTTTTAATAAAATGTTTAAATTAAGTGTAAAATAATATATATATGTGATATTTTTCAACTAGAAGAGTAGGAATGCACCCAAAATAGTCCCTCATTATCCTCTTCATCCTAGAGTTGATATATTTATTAATTTATTATGGAATCATGTTTAATTTAATTTATAGGAAAACTTGAGGTACATTTATCACTCCAATTTGATTCTTCCTTGGTTTGTTTCTCTATTTATTAATTTCTCATTTATTACAACCTATCATAGGGTTAGTGATGATTCCAATTGATAATGGTAGAATAATATTGATATAAAACAGATTTGTTTTCATTATTTATAGAGGGGATACTAGGATGATTATCACACTTGGATTTATAAGGATTTATTAAGGTTTGTTTTTTCCTAGACATAGTTGTAGTTATCAACCAATTTGGGTGAAATGGATGGAAGGAATGGAATTAAATTTTGGGTATTTTATGTACTAAAGTTATTTTTGGATACTGAAAGTGGTGCACACCCCTTTTCTCAAGGATCGGAAATTTGGAAATCACCCAATAAATAAATTACTTTTTATGACCTAGAATTAATTGTGAAGTTAATTATCGAAGATGTTATGGGAATGTTTATAAATTATTTTTCTAAATTGTAAGTGGTTATCATTGGATTTAGGGCCTCATGTTTATGGGTGATGGTTGGATGGGCTTATATAAGCTTAGGTGAGGGTGGATGAGATTTTACACAAAGGGGATAACTCCATGCATGATTTTGGTGGTCTTTAAACATCTTCCAAATATTGATTCATTTTTTATGATTTATATGATACGTAGTCTCTCCACTTGTTTTTTATTTACCATTAAATTTAAAATTATTTTCTTCATCAAAAATGCATGAAATAAATAGAAGCATCATGGGAATCAGTGGACCCTTGGGCACTAGTATTATCCCTTAGTAATATATCGACAGGGTTTAAACTATAACATATTTTAGGAAATATAAATACCCCAAGTGGTATAAACTAAGTGAATGAACCAAGGGGAACATGGATATGTTTCTTTAGTTCCCAAAAAGTGGGAGATGGTGAAGGAGTGGAAATAAATTCTATAGGGGTAGACCATATTAAAACATAGAGTCCTTGAGAGCCTTTGGAGTAGATGAGTGGGTGTGGGGTGAGTATTCCTCCTCCACTATAGTTTTTGTTTACCTTAGCGATGAAACCATGGTATTTTTCTATGTGTAGTATATATGGGAGGGAAAACCCGGTTAGTCACACATGAGATTCGATTACAATAAGTAAAATTTCCTTTCTAAATAAACAATAAAAAACCATATTTTTATAAAATAATGTTATTAAAACCTAAATTACAAAATTTTAAAAAATAAATTTAAAGAAAAAAATAATTTATGAATTTAAAAATACATAATTAACATAGGATGATTTTTTAGAATTTTTCAAAAATAATTTATTTTTAAGTGATTGGTAAAAGATAATTATTTTAAAAAAACATTCACTTTTATAAAATTATAATTATATAATAATAATTTTATTATTTATAATATATATTATAATTAATTTAATTAATATAAAAATAAATTTTTAACTTTTAAATATATTTTTATCATTTTTGAAATCTATGAAATTTTTCTGCTCAAATAGAAATTGGTTTTAGTTCTTTTCTTTTAATAAATAATTTAAAAGGTGAAATTTAGTTTTTTATTAGATTAAAATAAAAACAATCCTAAATTTATTTAATATAATAAAATTCATCCAATTTTAAATAACATTATTCTTTATTTTTATGTAAGATCATTTTTATGAATAAAACCCTTTTTTCAAAAAATTGTTTTCATTGTGTTTTGAAAAAATAAATTAAAAGTAATTTCTGGAAATTATTGTATTTGAACCATGTAAAGTATATTCTATATTTGGAATTAGAATATTTAATATTAGGTAATAAATTATTCTTAAATTTTTCTCATAATAAATAGTAACCAAGGTAAATATTTATCACCTCAGTTAAGGGTAAAATGTGTTTAAATGGTTAAAAATAGAGGTATAAAGATTCAAGATAAAAAATAGTTGATAAACCTAATTGGTTGGTTATTTATCCTTAACATTATAATATTCTAATATATTAAAATTCAAAGACACTTTCCCATGAAAATTAATTTATATTATTAAAATATTATATGTAATTTCTTGAGTGTCTCTTCCCTAACTTATAAAAGGGAACCTCTTCTCCTCCATTACACACAAACTCTTAGCAATATATATCAACCAATACCTACCCAAAAAAATCATAAATTCTTTTAATTCATTCTTATTCTCTTTTTATTTCCTTCATTCCATCCTAAGAAGGCTTAATATGAAATCTGAACGACATGTCTCAAAGAATAGGTAATAATCTTACCCAAATCTTTCTACGATTATTTTTCTAATACTTCTTAAAAATATATTTTATAAATCCTAAAATAATTAATCCTTTAGAAAATATATATTAATATTTTGTTATTATTATAGAGTAACCATTTTTCACTTTATTTCTATCTTATGTAAAAAGAAAACACTAATCGTGTGTACGTATGACCTACCATCTCTAAATAGCAGTGTAATTAATTTTTCACCACCACTTTACATGAATGGTTATAAAGGTGAAATTAATTAAAAATATATGATATTTTTTAAATAATTATTATTCTTTATATATAATATTTTATCTAACTTCTTACCCTTCCATCCACTGGGAAATGATACGCTGCTTGTGTGTGTGTGTGGACTACCACCTCTCGAATGCAATATGATTTGTTTTTATATTAACACTATGAGAGGACAATTATAAAAATTTTTATAATGAACAAAAATTTTATTCAATAAATTATTAAAATTCTAGAAATTTTGGAAAATTTTCATAAATGTTTTAACAATAGACATTATATAGATGTATTTTTGGAGAAAATTATTGAGAAACATTAAATTAGTTGATGTAAGAAAGAATTATTCAGTGAATGGATTTAAAATGATTATAAAATGAACATAAAAATTTAATATTGATGAAAAATATTATTAATAAAGTATTTAATAAATTTAAATTCATTATATAGGAATTTCAAAAATATACGACTAAGTAGATACCCCAGGTAGGAGATTTCATTTTCAATCTTATGTTTATTTTAGTATTGATTATATTTATATTTACTTTAGAAATATTACATGATCTTAATATTTTTAGACAATATTTATTTTATCATAATTTATTTATGCTAGTTTTTTGATATTTATATTCTATTTATTCTCTTTCTAGATCATGAATCAACAAGTATGTTATATGTAAGGGGATTTATTTTATAAATCTTATTTTGATGTTTTTTTACAAATGATTTTCTTATATATCCACATTTTCATTAAAATTATTCATGAATTATTTTTCATATTATCTAATGATTTTATAAATTCATGTTTACCCATGTTTCGATTTCTTTGAAAAAAATTAAATGGAATATTCTTATAATTTTTTGAATTAAGTACTTTTTACCAAAGATATGAACATAATATTTTTTTAACATACACCACATTACCAAATTTTGCCACATTCATTACTAATATTAGATTTTAAGCTTCCTTTATTTGTTTCCTTGTTTATTTTAAATGAAATTATTTTTCTCAATATTTTGGAAAATTTTATTTAAAATGATATCAGCGGATAAAGGTATTATTTTCTCAAAGGAATGAAAATAATTTTTAAAACTAATTTATAACTCTATTCTTAAACGAATTTAAAAGGGCATTATCTTTAATGTATTTCTTATATATTATTTTATAAAATATTTTTTACAGAAAAAAACTCATTACAGATGAATATGTGGTATCTTATTATCCTTTAATGATAATATATTATACCTTATTTTGTGGTCATTCACTTTTTTTATCAGGTTCTCTATCACTATCTATTATTAATTGGACATATTTGTATCCTTCATATGGATGTTTTTAATATCATGGATGAATTAAAAAATTATTTATATTACATTAATGTTGTTTCAACCTTATATTATTTCTATATATGGTATCAGTTAAAGGAACATTATTGAGTAAGTTTTCTCATTTACTGAGGAAATTTTGATTTTCTGTGTTCCTAATTTAATATGGATAATTTCTAACTTATAATGAATTTTGAGAATTAATTGTATTGATCATTGAAGATATTACTAATGTATCATACTTGCATGTGATAGGTGGGGCTTAGTTATATATAGACCCTTTAAGCATCGATAGGTATCATGAGAGACTAAATTGTATGCATGAAATATTAGATAGACATTTGATTTACACCTACCCAATTATTAACAATGATGTCTTAGATAAGAGTAATTTATAGTGATATTAATGATATATTGGTTGAGAATCCTTTAATCATGAAAATCCTAAATATTGTGATTATTTTACTAAGAATTTAGTTTCCATTATCCATGTGATTGATATGTTGATATTAGGTATGCATGTTCATTTAACTCATGTTATCGAATTAATGGAATGTGTTTTGATTATCCACTCGGTGATATTGATTATACTTTATTTACTCATGATATATTCCTCTATATATAACCCATATTGATCATTTTCGGCCACATTTTATTTTTTCCCTTTCCCGAGGATATGAAGATGGATATTAAGAAAATAGGTTTTCAAGAAATAAATAATGTTTCTTATGATATATTTTTTTATTTATAATGTGATATGAGAATCAAATATGTATCTATTTTTACAATACTATTAAATAGTTCAATCATACATGGTGTGATCCCCTATATCTCACACTAATGTGATAAAATAAACATCTCTCTATGATATAAGAGTTGGGGAGTTGTAATTGGTATTAGAGAAAGTTTAATAGAAACCTTGGGAACTCTATTTTAAATGAACATAGCTAACATGGGAGTTATGATAATACATTGGGGTATTTGATAAATTTTACCATTATATAGATGTTTATATTATGGCTCAATATTTATGATGATTATGAGATCTTTTTTTTGTTCCATTATATATATATGGTTCCTAGTGAAAGAAATGGTATCACTACTCATATTCATTGTAGGCATATCCTTACTATGTAAACCAATATAACTAGTGTTGGAACGAAGAAGATAATGGACATATTAGGGTAGCTAACTTAGATTATGATGAATAACCATTCCCTTATAGATAAAAATGTTGTTCCATAGTATGATTCACCTATTCTGGATCACTTCATGTGAAATAATCCTTCATATATTAATGTAACTACTAATCCATTGGTATTTGGAAAATGGATTAAGTATCTTAAAAACATATTCCTATATATGGTATTTAATGAATGATAAAATATTAATATGAAAGTTTATTATATAAATGGATATTTGAATCAATGGTTTCCATTGATCAAGAACACTAAAGAGGTTGATAAAATAAAAAATGTGGAATAAATAAATTTTAATGTGATATTATTCATGAAATATTTTCTTTAAGAATGGCCAGATGAAATGGAGAGAAATTTAATCACATTAAATTAAAAGGAATAATAAATTCTTGTATATTATGAGTATAACTTATAATAATATCCATACATGTTGAGGACAACATATGTAATAAAGAAATCAAGATTAAGTGTTTCATTAATAGGATTAATCCAAGTCTCCGAAGGGAATTGGTTTCTCAAATATTTTCATCATATGATGATATGGTATCAAGATCCATAAAAATTGAAAAATAATTTCATAGGTATTATATATTCATAGGAAATCAATATTTTAGATTATCACCAAGAAAAAATAATTTTTTTAGAGAAGAATAAAGGGAGGATAGAATTTAAAACATGTTATAATTGTAGGGAAAAATACCTAGGTATTGTCTTTTTGAGAATGTGAGCCTTTTTAAAGTGTGGTAAAAGTGGTAAAAGGATAATGAATAAATGTAAAAGAAATAATTCACTAATATCTAGTGACTCAACTTTAATGAGATGGTGAATTATTCAAATCAATTTCCCAAATGTCCATATAACCTCCTATAGAAGATGACAAGTAGAGAAGGCCAAGTTTATGTGATTACTACATTTGAGGATAAAGTTCAAAAATATGTGGTGGAAGGTACTTTATTTGTTACCTAAAATTTATCTAATAATTTATTTTACTCTATATATTCTCACTCTTTTATACCTTCTATGTTTTATAATAATAAAAATATTTTCCTAGAACCTTGAGATGGGGGTTTTCAGTCAAGACTCCTAGAAAAATATTATTTCACGAAGGATGTGTTAGTCAGTTCTTATTTTGACACATAGATATACCCCATTTTCAAACTAAATTACAATACCCATGATTTACTTTGATATAATCTTTAGTATGTAATAAATTTCAAAATTTAATTCAAAAAATGGTTTCCAATATAAGAAGATTGTGATTCATGATATAGATACGGAATCCAATATCATCATATGTTATACTACATCATCTGAATCCTAACTGAATCCACCTCCAGTATCTCTTATTAATGAAATTTTTTGAGAATAATATATGGAACAACATATGAGTGGGAAAGTTATCCTTAGAATAGAATATGTATCTATTTATAAAGAATACATTGATATGTTTCCTAACTAAATATATAGACATCCACTTGAGCATTAAGTTATGTTTTTTATTGATCTCATCACTATTTCAAAACCTATATCTAAGACTCCTTACTAGATATTGATATTGGAATTAGTGTATCTAAAGATAAAATTATAGGGGTTGTGTGATAAGATATTTATATGTCATAGTATTTCACCATGGGTGGCCATTATTCTCTTGATTAAGAAGAAATATGTATCTATGAGTTTGTACATCGATTAAAGAGAAATAAAACTCATTACTACAATTAATAAGTAAATTTTACCCCACATTAATGAATTTTTTGATCAACTACAAAAATCTTAATATTTATCAAATATTTATCTTCTTTATAGGTATCAATAATTGTGGTTAAATAAAGAATATATTCCAAAGATGACATTTTGAATAAGATATAGACATTATAAATTTACAATAATTCCATATAGATTAACAAATGGACCCTATATTTTCATGGATTTAATGAAAAAATTATTCAAATATTATCTTGATAATTTTATTGTGGTTTTTATTAATGATATCTTGATATAATCTAAAAATATGTTGTGAGTATAAGATTAATTTTTGAATCATTCATAAGACTCTTAGAGAAAAGGAATAATATGAAGAAAAAAAATTAAATATGCTTATGGAAGATTCTTTTATTGGATATATTATACTTAAATATAGATATTAGTTAATACTTCAATGATAATGAAAATGATAGAATGACCACTTCCATCAAATATAACAGAGGTATTTGGTTTAATTGGACTAGTAAGTTACAACTAATTTTTTTTAAAAAAGCTTCAAGAACATCTAAACCATGTTGAGACATAAAGGGTTTAAGTTCATATGGTCATAAGAATAGAAATAATGTTTATAATAATTAAAGAGTTGATTGTTCAATGTACCAGTATTAAAATTACTATCAGGAAGTGAAGGATTTTTTATATATAAAGATAAATCAAAGAAGTGACATGGATATATCCTTATACATAATGATATATTTGTTTTTTATTCATCAAGGAAATTAAAAATCCATGAAAAAGATTATCCAACCCCTGATATTGAGTTATAAGATATAATATATTGAATGGAGATATAGAGAAATTATCTTTATGGTGAAATTGTGAAGTATATACAGATTAAAAAGTTAAAAATACAAATTCTCATAGAAATATATCAACATAAGGCTATGGTGATAGAAGGAATTACTAAAATATAATGATATCTCAATACACTACTAGCCTGGGAAAGAAAATAAGGTGGATCATATGTTGAGTGGGAAATATCATGGATTTTTTGTAATGTCTCGAAATTTAAAAGGAAATTCTGGGATATTACATTCTCCCCACCTTAGGATTTTACATCACTAAAAGCAAAAACAAAGTCTAATCAAACAAATGGGGGTACTGAGGATGAATCTAAGCATCCGGATCCTATGTGATCTCTTACAGATTCATGTGCTGCCACTGAACACGCACTATAGAATTCGACCATCCATGAAGGACCTGCTCATGTCAATCCTTTATCACCACCAGGAACTCTGTAAACATCACCCCATCATTAATGTATATATCTCCCCATTTGATAATGTGTGATGGATCATGCATGTACCTCCTCAGCTACAACACGTGAAAAACATCATGCACCCGGTGAATCTATTGGGGAAGAGTTAGGTGGTACGTCACCTCCCAAATTCTGCTAAGGATATTGAAAGGTATGATGAACCTTGGAGATAACTTCATGCCCTAGCCAAATCTTGGCAATCCTCATTGGGGTGAGACCTGAAAAAACACATGTTCTCCCTCCTCAAACTCCAAGGGTCTCCACCTCTTATCAGCATATGATTTTTATCTTCTCTGAAAAGTACTCATATACTCATGTATGGTCTGCACCTTCTCGGTGTTATCCCATACCAACTTTGGACCCATGAGTGCTGACTAACCAGGGTCTATTCAGCATAGAGGTGATATGCATGGATTCCTATACAAGGCCTCAAATGGTACCATTCCAATGGTGAATTTATAGTTTTTTTTGTATGAAAACTACACTAATGGTAGGTTTCCATGCCAACTATAACCAAAATCAAAGACACAATCATGAAGTATGTCCTACAAGGTCTATATGGTCCGCTCTATCTGACCATCTATCTGAGGATTAAAGGACGTGATCAAGTGTAGCTGAGTCCTGAATGCCTCCTACAACCCCTTCCACAACTGGGATGTAAAGTGTGAATCATGTTCTAAGACAATCATCGACGACACCCTATGTAGCCTCACTATCTCATGGACATAGAGGCTCCCAAATCCCTCTACCGATCTCAGCTCCCTAATGGGTAGGAAGTGATCCGACTTGTTGATTCAGTCAACAATCACCTAGATAGAATCGTGGGCCCTAGACAAGCGTGGTAACCCCATAACGAAGACCATAGAGATATCATCCCACTTCCATTCTTGTACATAAAGTGGTTGTGTCAATCCTGATAGAACCTGATTCTTAGCCTTCACTTGCTGACAAATGAGGCATCTTGAAATGAACTCTTCCACTGCATTCTTTATACTTGGCCACCAATACTGACGTTGTAGATCCTAGTACATCTTCTCCACACCAGGCTGTACTGCCAAAGGGAATTTATGGAACACCCTCAACACCTCCTCCTACAATTCCACTGGTACTATGGTGCTTCTTCTAAAAAAATGATGTTCTCCCCACCTATGGAAAATCTATCAGGAGTATGTCCTGAGTATATTTGAGAAATTTGGGCCTCACAGTCAAAATCCACATATTTTTTCTCCCTAAGTTGATGTAAGAGAGGAGTAGTGATAGTCATTGACTAAGGCTAAGCTGCTCCATCATCATCCACGAAGGATATCTGCATCATGGTTAGCTGCTCTGTCGTCTCACTTAGTAGTTGTAAACCAAACCTCCTGTTGAGTGCATCTTCTACCACATTCTTCTTCCCTATATTATAGAATATCTCAAATTCATAGTCCTTGTGGAACTCTATCTATAGTTTTTGTCTCAATTTCGGGTCCTTATATGAGAATATATCCCTAAGACTCGTGTGGTCATAGTTGATTGTAAACCATTCAATAGTAAAGTAGTGTTGCCACATCATCAAGGAAATGACCACTGCAGATGACTTTAGTTCATGGGTTATGTAGTTCTGTTCATGATACCTCAACTTCCACGAGACATTGGTGGTCACTACTCACTCCTATATTAGGAAATAACCCAGTCTACTCCCTAATGTGTCGCAAAAAACTACATACCCAACACCCTCTTTTGGTAGTCTCAAGATAGGGGCACTCGTCAGTATCCTCCTCATCTCATGGAAACTCTTCTAGCACTTCTCTGTCTACACGAAGGTATTTCCATTCCATGTCAAGGCTGATAAAGGTTCTGCTACTCTAGAAAAGTTGGGAACTAAACTCTAGTAGTATCTGGCCAATCCCAAGAAACTTCTCACCTCAGTCAAGCTCCTAGGTGGATTCCAAGAAAGAACTTCCTCTATCTTTATTGGATCCACTGTAACTCCAGCCTCTGATAAGATGTGTCCAAAAAAGTGGACTTCCTAAATTTAGAACTGCTATTCGAGATCTTACAGTATATCTGGTGCTCTTGGAGTGTATCTAGGACTATCTATAGGTGTGTAGCATGCTCCTCCTCCTATTTCAAGTACACCAAGATGTCATCAATGAAGAATATAAAGAAACAATCAAGGTAATGTTTGAAGATCCTTTTTATGAGACCCATGAACACTAATGGGGCATTGGTCATGACGAACGACATCACTAAGAACTCATAGTGGCCGTACTAGAATCTGAAGGCTATTTTTGGAACATCCTCATCTCATACCTGAAGATGATGATAGATTGATTTGAGGTTTATCTTTGAGATCCACCTCACTCCCTTCAGTTAATATAAGAGGTCATCAATCCTCATAAGTGGATTATTTTTCTTCACAGTCACATGGCTCAAGCTTCGTAAGTCCACACATATCATCAAGCTCCAGTCTCCTTTCTTGGAAAACTACACTAGGGCTACCCATGACAAAACACTAGGCCTTACAAACCCCTTATCTAACATTTCCTCCAGTTGTACCCTCAATTCACGAAGCTCTGTGAGAGACAATGTGGATATAGGTGTCATCCCAAGGTATATTTCAATGAGGAATTCTACCTCCCTACGAGGAGGTAGTCCTAGAACATCCTTAGGAAAGAAATACACATACTCATCCACCACTAAAATAAAGCTCAGACTCCTCTCATCTACCACACCAAGGGTGAGGCTATCGAACTGGTGAGTAATCAGCTACACCCTCCTCCGAGAAATTCTATCATGTGCTGCAAAGGATCCCTTCTCACTAGTGAAGGAAAACCTAGCCCCCTCCTCATGGACACACCAAACATTGTGCATAAAACAGTCGATCTGAGCATCGACTATGGATAACCAGTCCATACCCAATATTACATCGTAAGGCCTTGGCATTGATACTAAGATGTTTCATTTGAATGTCTTGCCTCCTAGAGTAAGTTCACACTATCGGCACTAGTGTGTAATCATCGAATACCCTACCGTTAGAGCCATTTGATCTATCCTTATGATTAGATACTCTTACGAGAGGGGATTCAATGATTACACACAGGGGATGGTAGTGTGAGATTACTCTAGGAGGAGGTAGATTTGGATAATATCTCCTAGTAGTATAATTTAGGTCATACAATGTCATCTTGGGTATGGAATTGTTATCCATAGCCTATGATCAGATCAATTTTTTAGGCACAATGTTCGGTGTGTCTGTGAGGAGGGGACTAGGTTTTCCTTCAACGGTGATAAGGGAATCATTGCAGCACGGGATGTACTTTCTCATAAGAGGGTGCATCTGATCACTCACCAGTTGGCTAGCCTCACCCTCTCTGTTGTGGAAGAGAGGAGTCTGAGCTTTTCGGTAGTGGTGGATGAGTATGAGGTTGTATTTCTTGAAGATGTTCCGGGACTACCACCGTAAAGGGAGGTAGATTTCAGTATCGACCTATACCCTGGGACAGCACTGATATCTACACCAGCATATCAGATATCTCCCATATATATTTGTGAATTGAGGGTATAGTTGGAGGACCTGTAGGAGAAGGGGTTCGTAAGGCCTATTGTTTCTCTATGGGAAACCCCATTGTTGTTTTCTAAGATGAAAAATGGTAGATTGAGGCTATGTGTGGTCTTTCATCACCTAAAAAAGGTGAACATTATGAAAAAGTATCCACTGCTGAGGATTGTAGACATCTTTGATCAGCTAAAGGGAGTTAGGTGGTTATTGAAGATAGACCTTAGATCAGGATATCATCAACTTCGAGTATGGGATGAGGACATACTGAAGACAACCTTTAGATGTTGGTATGGCCAATATGAGTTCTTGGTGATTACCTTTAGTGTGACCAATTTCCTAGTGGTGTTCATGGGACTCATGAATAGGATTTCCAGCCTTACCTCGATCATTTCCTGGTAGTCTTTGTTGATGACATCTTGGGCTACTCAGCGTTAGAGGAGGAGCACGCTACACACATACAGATAGTCTTGGATACACTCTAAGATAGCGATCTTTACGGTAAGCTCTCAAACTGCTAGTACAAGATTTAAGAGGTCCACTTTATCGAAAACTTCATCTCAGAGGCTGGAGTTTTAGTGGATTTGGCAAAGATAGAGGCAGTGATTTCTTGGGAGTGTGAATGAGGTACAGAGATTCTTGGGTTTGGTTGGATACTACTGGAGGTTCATGCACAACTTTTCTAGAGTAGCAGAACCTTTATCGTCCTTGACACGGAAGGGATAGACCTTAATGTGGGTTGAGAAGTGCCATCAGAGTCTACAGGAGCTGACGTGGAGACTGATGAGTACCCCCATCTTGAGAGTATCAAAAGATAGTGTTTGGTATATAGTTTTATGTGACGCATCAAGTACCAGACTGGGTTGTGTCCTGATGTAAGAGAAAGTGGTGATTTTCTACAGATCACAATAGTTGAGGAATCATGATAAAAACTATGTGACCCATGACCTGGAGTTAGCAGCAATGGTCTTTTCCTTGAAGATTTTGTTGTATTACTTTATATATGAACATTTTACCATTTACTCCAACCACAAGAGTCTTGGATATATCTTCTCACAGAAGGACCTGAACTTGATATAGTGGTGATGGTTAGAGTTCCTCCAGGACTATGAATTTATGATATTCTATACTCTTAGGAAGGGGAACATGGTGGAAAATGCACTCAATAGGAGGTTTGTTTTAGAACTGCTGAGTGAGGAAACGTAGGAGCTAGCCGCAATGTAGATATCCTTTATGGATGATGATGAAGCATCTTACCCTTAGTAAATGACTGTCACTTCCCCTCTATTCTAGAAAGTTAGAGAGTTGTAGTTTTTGGGTGTTGACTGCAAGGATCGACGTGCTCAGATATCCTCATAACATGCTCCTGATAAATTTTTTATAGGTGGGGAGCATGTCATAATTTTCATAGGATGCGCCATAGTACCAGTGATGTTGTAGGAGGAGGTGTTGAGGTACATACATACATCCACATTGGCGGTAAATCCTTGTGTGGTAAAGATATACCAGAACCTCCAATGTTAGTACTGGTATCTAGGGGTGAAGAAAGAGGTGGCAAAGTTAGTTTCACATTTCCTCACTTGTCAGCCTGTGAAGGCTGAGCATCTGGTCCCAACAGGATTCTCAAAGCCCCATGAGGTACCAAAATAGAAGTGGGATGGTATCTGCAGGGACATTATGATGGGGTTACCAAACATGTCTAAGGGCCATGATTCTATTTGGGTGATCGTTGATAGACTCACCAGGTTGTCTCACTTCCTATCCATCTAGGAGCAGGGATCAGTAGAGGGATTGGGGCACCTCTATGTCTAATAGATAGTGTGGATACACTGGTTTCCTTCCACAATATTCTCACATAGTGATGCACACTCTACATCCAGGTTGTGTAAGGGGTTTCAGGAGGAATTTAGGACTCAGTTTCACTTGAGAACAGCCTTTCACCCTCATACAGATGGTCAGATAGAGTAGACAATACAGACCTTGGAGGAGATGGTTCATGCTTGTTTCCTTGATTTTGGTCGATGTTGGGATGACCACCTACCACTGGTTTAGTTTTCATACAACATTAGTTATCACTCCAAAATTGGAATGGCACCATTTTTAGCCTTGTACGGGTGTCCATGAAGATCACCTCTTTGCTAGACAGACCATGGGGAGTCCACACTCATGGGTCTATAGTTTGTACAAGATACCCCTGAGAAGGTGCAGACCATCCTGGAGTAGATGAGGATTTCCTATAGTAGACATAAATCATATGCTGATAGGTGGCAGAGACCCTTAGAGTTTGAGGAGGGAGAAGATGTGTTCCTTCAGGTCTCACCCTGATGAGGATTGTCTAGATTTGGAAGAAGTTTCAAGTTATCTCCTAGGTTCACCGGACCTTTCTAGATCTTCAGCAGAGTTGGAAAGGTGGAATACCACATAGCTCTTCCCCCATAGATTCATCGGGTGCATGAGTTTTTTCAAGTTTCGCAGCTAAAGAGGTATTTGTATGATCCATATCACATCATCGATTAGGAAGAGCTAGAAATTGAAGATGGGGAAATTTTATGGAGTTCGTGGTGGAGATAGAGGATCGATATGAGTGGGTTCTTCATGGACGGTTGATTCCTCTAGTGTCCGTTCGGTGCCAGCATGAGAATCTGCAGGAGATCATATGGGAGTGGGAGGCTCAGATTTGTGATCAATACCCCCATTTGTTTGATTATCCTTTGTTTTGGATTTTGGGGACATATATACCTAAGGCGGTAGAATGTAATGTCCAGGAATTTCCATTTAATTTTTTTTAAATTATATGGAATTATTTTGAGACCACACACTTAAATATCATGTGATTCTCAGGCCCGTTGAGCCTGGAATGGAACTTTTAGCTTTTTTTAAGTTCACTTAAGTAAACATGCGAGTGGGATTTTCTAAATTTTGAACTGATACTTTGATTTAAAATCTGAGGGTACCATTGAACCCGAAACATAGAGATCTTCCTATAAAGGAATTACATTCGACCAGAAAAGGTCGGATGGAAAAGTTAACTTTCAGACTTTTCAGAAAATAATACAACTAGTTAAAAATGTTATTTTTTTTCTTTCGCACCATTGAGTGGTAGAAGAAGTTTTTGTGGTGCGTCGATAAGGTTCATTAAAGTAAACCCATTAATGTCTCTTTAAGGTGAAGCGTAATGATGCTTTAAGTGAATACTAAAAGTTGTGTTGTTTCATAAATGAAACAGTGTAATAGAAACTCTGTGACATGTTTCCTTTTTATGGAATAACGCATTGGATAATTGAGGGTTAAATAGAAGAAAATTATCTAATAGACCACCAGTGAGTTTTCTCTCTAAAAAAGAACGATGAATACTGGTGGAACGTTAACAACTTCGACACACCTCGATGAACAGAGCTAGGAAGAAGTGAATGCCTTTGACTTCTTGAACCTTTGTGAATCGACCACTTCAATGGTGAACATTGATTGATGTAGGGGTTTTTTTTGGTTTATGTTTTCCCCATTATTGAATTATAAATTAGAAATGTAGATCAAACCATGAATAGGTTGATCTATGGATCATCTATTCTTGCGGGGGTGATCATTCTTGTAATTTATTTTCAGGATTTATTTATTGTTGATAGAACATCATCCCCAAACCTTCCCCTATATTAAACATCTAAAGAAAATGGTGTGGTCCAACACAAACAAGGACCGACCCCCCCCCCCCACTTCCATGTGCATTATTGGTTGAAGAACATTTGAAATGGAGGAAAGACAATTTCAAGGACTTTACAGGGAAGCGATACCCCATAGAGGCCATAGGTGCAATCGATGGAAAGAAAGGACCACCGATGCAGACTTGGTGGTACATTGAAGGGCCCACCGGTGACCACTAGAAGTGGCCCTCAGTGACGGTCACGGGCTAGAGGTGGCATGACATGATACCGCACTGGGAAGAACTGGGGGATGGTGGCAGAGACGAGGCCCTCGACTACATTGGTGGAGTAGCCCGCAAATGCGAGCTGCGGGTCTCGAAGGCATACGGCCTTCGACCGCGTATGAGAATCTAGGTCAACCATATTAGCTGGATACATCATAACTATTCTATAGTCTCTTGACTGTAGTGGAGGAAATGGCCTCTCGTCAACCGTGGGGCGAGCAGGAAGCCGGATGTAGCTTCCAGCCATGTCCCGGCTTGATAGACCAAGTAGGCCAGCAGGCTAGACCCACCCTAGAGAGCCAAACTCTCCCTTGCAGGATGGGCCAGAACAGTAGCCCAATAGACTGAACCTAGGAAGGGTCGGGTATGGGTCGTTTCAGCAATCCCGGGTTAGGTCAGTGGCCCCTAGGCTGGGTCAGTTTGGTCCAACCTGGTCTGACCAGACCCAGACTGCACTGACCCCTTTTTAGAAAAACATCAATATCCTGAAAACTGGGCATCTGATTGACGAACCATTTTTGACATTGGAAACCTCATGAAAATGCGGGTCTTTTGGAATACTCTATGGTGGTTTTCATAGAATTTTAACTTTAATTAATGGATTGGGGAGCGGTTCTCTGAAGATCAAGAATGCTATGTGTGGAAACCCTATGGTTGGATGAGACCTAAAGACTACAGACCAGCGACCCTATGTGGATCGGATAATGTGGCCTAGTGGTAAGTGGATTCTATGTGACCCAACAAGACCACAGTGGATAGTGGCTTCTATGTGACATGGAAGACACATGATACTCGACATGAGGTGTACCTCTGTATGGATATAGGTGGTAAGTGTCTTCTGTGTGACCTTCCATGCCCACAGTGGGAAGAGGCTTCTATGTTACCCAGTACACCCATGTTAATCATCGGGGATGTGTACACAATAGTACTAAGTTAGTGGGAAGTGGCTTCTGTGTTTCCTAGAAGACCTATTGTACTCAGTGAGGAGGAGTTCTCCATCCACCCATGGTGTGAGACGATGTGACTAATGGTTCTACTTTCTTACCCTAGAATATACCTAATGTGTGCTATATTTCTTCATGATCATGATTTTTGGTTTGGTTGTGGATTTCTTTGTGGTCTTTCCTTTGCATTTTTGGGGTCCCTACTGAGTATTTTGTTAATCACCCTTGTACGGGCTTCACCCGTACATGTTGTGGCTGGTGCAGATGATTGCCGCCTTGACAGAGGACTCAGTGGCCCAGGACCCAATGGTGCCCAGTGAGACTAGGAAAACAGGACGTACTTCTACGTCTTCCAACAGCTACTCTGTACCAACCCATCAGGTGAGGTTTTTAGCAGATTTCTATATAGAGGTTATTTTTTAATTTCCAATTTTCCAGTTATTCTTTGTTGGTTTTGTATTATAGCCCATTTAACATCCATTAGTACTTGTACATAGTGGTTTTTTTGTAGATTTCTTGTTTACTTTTCCAGCTTTGGGACATGGTGGTGTGTGAATGTATATAGGTACTCAGGAAAATTCCCCCCACTTGTAGTTTGACACCATCGTCTCTAGTCACAATCCCCTGGCCTTCAAGAGGCGGTCATGGGTTATGTCATGGCATGGGCCCCGGGGGATGGTTCATGACAGTTTTGAAAAAATAATGATTTTAAATGATTATATATTCATGGATTTTATAAAGTAGGATATGGGAATCATTAAATAAGAGGAAACATCACATCTATTATAAATTATTTCCTAAAAAGACTTATTAGATAAAATAAAAAGTTCCTACATTAGTGATAATAATATTCAAAATAAAATCAAATCCGTGAATGATGGGATTTTTTAATAATTCAATTGTGAAGATGGTATATTGAAATTTGAAAAGAGGAAATGTGTTTAATCTATTTCTAAGCTAAAAGAAGAATTATTTGATTAATATCATAGATAAAATTTAAATTTACACCCTAGTAACACCAAAAAGTATCTAGAATTGAAGGAATATTTTTTAGGGTAATATAAAATGGGATATTATAGATTAAGTATCAAGATTCTTGGTTTTTCATTAGTTATAGGCTGAGATACAACATCCTAAAGGATTCATGAAACCTCTAACTATTTTTATGTGGAAATGGGATGCAATTCATATGATATTTTTTATTGGATTTCAAAATTATCTAAGAAATAATGATATCATATGGGTTATTATTGATCACTTTATCAATTACTCACGTTTTATTAGTATAATTTAGGATCTACCTCTTGAGAACCTTTAATAACTATATTAATAATGTTTTGAGGCTTTATGGTTAACCTGATATAATTGTATCTGATCCCGACCCAAAATTTAAATAGAAATTATGGAAAAATATTCAAAAGGATATTAACATTGAGCTACATTTGGTCACTTATAATAATCATTACATTGATGTATAGTTTTAATGGAATATTTAGACATTAGAAGACATATTTAGTTTCTACACACTTGAATTTCAAGGTACATGGAATCATTATTTATCTTTTCTATAATTTTCAAATAATAATATATTCCATTTTAGCATTAAAATGGCACCATATGAAGCATTTTACAGGATTATATTTCATACAATAACTTATTGGGATTAAGTTGGTGAAATTATTCTTTTAGGCACATAACTTTTTGAGGAGATAATGAAAAAATTAAGAACTAATCAAAGTCATATCAATGTAGCACAAAGCATAAAATAGACTTTTATAGATAACCAAAAAAAGATTTGGAATTTAAAATAGTATATCATATGTTTTTGAAGGTATCTCTATGAAAGGGTTTTATATGTTTCATAAATAAAGGGAAACAATGTCCAAGGTATATCCAATCTTTTGAAATTGAAGAAATAATTAGGGATCTGACTTATTGGTTGGTGATGCAACCTATCCTCCCAAGATTTCTTGATGTGTTACATATATACTTATTAATGAATTAAATTCCCCACCCATTGGATGTTCTCACTTATAATTAAATATAATTAGAACTTTATTTATTATACTATGATGACCATATCCAGATTCCTGAAAATAGAGAACAAGTGTTGCAAAATAGGATGACTCGATTGGTGAAGGTAATACTGAGAAATCAAAATATAAAAGAGGAAACATGGGAACTTGAAGAAGTTATGATTAATAACTACCCACATAAGATCATGAGGTGACATTATATAAATCTCAAGGATGAAATTTTTGAATGTTATAAGAATGTAACATATGAGATTCAATTATAGTAAGTAAGCTTTCCTTAATAAAGAAACCATAACTTAACACACATAGATTTTTTCAAGAATGTTATTAAAAAATAAATTAAGAAATCCTGTAAATTGAATTTTAAGAAATTAATTTCATTATTTAATTCATCATATGAAAATTATCTTAGGATGAATTTGTGTGATTTTCTAAAATTGTTGATTTTTATGTGAATAGTGAAAAATGTCGATGTGAGAAAATTGTAACTTGTATGAAATTATAATGATTTATGAGTTACTATAAGATTAATGAAACCTTATTTATAGTCCATATATATAATAATTAATATAATTTATAAAAAAATAATTTTGAACATAGAAATATATTATTGACATTCTAGAAATCTTAGTAATGTTTTTATTAAAATAAAAACTTTTTTTAGTTTTTTTCTATTAATAATGTATTTATAAGGTACCTTATGGTTTTGATTTTTGTTAAAATAAAAATAAGTCTCATTTGAATTAAAATAATTAAATTAAATTCCTTATAATCACCATTATAATTAATTTTTCTATAAAATTATTTTTTTCTTAAAACAAACATTTTCCAAAAAAACTGTTTTTGTTGTGTTTTGTGAAGTGTCACAAACCTAGCCGGGTCGCCATCTAACCCGGTACCCGACCCGATCCACCACATGGCCCGAAGGGCGTTCCCGATCCCCACGGGCTGCAAATTAGTTTTGGGCATCAAAATAATCCAGTTGGGAATGATTTTGGCCGATAACAAAGATGAAAAATCATAAAATAAACAAGTAGATAAATAAAGGGAAATAAACCCAACAACTTGGCAGTGAAAAAAAGCATTAAATAAGCGACGTGACATACCTCAGGTGACACCATGGGTCACCGTAAAATGTAAACCACACTCTCTCCCAAAAAAATAAAAAGTTGAAACACCTAACTAAAAAGTAAAGTACGCATGAGCACCGAGATTCTCAATAGGAATGCCAAAATATAACCATGTCCTATGCCGCCGCCTTTAGTAAGAAATCCAATTTTGCTAATTTGAAAATAAGATATAATAAAATAATGTTTCTCCTTCTTTTCAAATTTAAGAAATGATTTTTCATTTTCAGGTAAATCATTTTACTACCACTACATTTTCAAAAATAGGTTCCAAGCATGCATTAACGTTTCAAAATGAAAAGAAACCAGTACGGATGAAAATATGGTTTTCACAAACAAGACATCAAGTATGAAACAACTGAAAATAAATTTTCATCGCAAGTAGTATGTCACAAATGAGCACCATGGTTAATCCCTATAGGTAGCTAGAACAAGTGGAAACCTAGAGACCTCGTACCTTGGTGAAATGTGGCTTAGAAACCATGACCCTCAGAAAACATGGCTTAGAAGACCATGACCCTCATAAATTCTAATGTTTAGTTAGTGTTGTTGTGTCAATCCTACTAGAAAAACCGGGAAAAACCCTATCGTTTCATCTAGTGTACTATTCCTGGTCACCCACCTAGATACACAGGTTTCCCCATCGTGCTCTATTTCAATTGGTGGTGAGTTTTCTTTATCAAGAACACATATATGTACATAACACTTTCCTTATCTAAAACTCATTCAACCTCTCACCATTGATCTCCCTCCTTAATAGAATTCCCCCTCTCTACATCACACAACCACACACAAGCCTTTACACTCAGTACATATCACAAACCACACATTAACACTTTCATCACATTTTTTTAAAATTAAGGGGAATGTCTCAAGAGGGTTTTTCCATTTTCGCAAACCAATATCAAAGTTCCAAACATGCCTCATCACTTTATAAGTAGTATTCATCATTTTAGAACACATAAAGGTACTATATATTTAAAACAAGTTTAAAACCTCACTTAAAATGAAGTAATACTTTTAATGAGATCAAACTGTCCTTTAATCTCATGTTCACAACAAAACCTATTTTGAAAATCACTTTGGAACCCCTTTTTAAAAACAATGCATGTCGTTACACTTTCATAATGAAATCAAACGTAAGGCCACACATCTTTTAGAAATACCCATTTCTTGTTTAACCCCTATAAAACAAATTTTTAAGAACCACAACCTTATATATATAGTGCATATGGATTTCACATAAAAAACATGGAAATACTTTTAAAGAAACATCAAGCAGAAATGGAAATTCTAATTAAAGATTAGGGCATAGGGGACCTACCTCAAAATTTTCTCTATTTGTCAACGACCACTCGAACTGGCCCTACGCACTTCCATGAACATGCATTTATACACATATATATAAATACCCCTAGTTTCATTGCACATATTCCCCACGCCATGAGGGAATATGTACAAAGAGGGAATTTATATGTATATGTCTTACCTTATGCATGGACATGGAGGCATTTTTGACACCTGTAACTTGAAACCATCATAGCGAGGTCCAAATCACTACACATATATTTTAATAAAAGAATTAAATACATAAACAATCTACAACATATTTCAAAATAACGCATCAAGGGTTTCCACCAAAAGAAAAACATTCAAAATCCCCTTTTTAAGGAAAAGTTCCCAACAATACCACATGCAACCAGATTTCTCCGCCTTAAAGTCCTTAAATAAATCAATTTGAAAAGTCATAAAATAGCCATGAATGATGTAACATAAGACACACCTCAAAACATACAAATACCTTTTCTTTTTAAAATAAAATGGACACTAAAAACCTTTCCGAACATCATTTGCATCACTCACAAAATTTCAAATAACCAACTTCACAATTTATAAATTAACATCAAATAACACTAAATGATTTTCCTAAAAAACACACTCCATTATATACAAACATGCTATAGAATATCAAAGGCATACTAAACTTCTTTAATACTAGTTTTGCACCAAATAGATCAATCATAGAACACCAAATTTATTTAATAAAGTAAAATAATTCACCAAATATACACAATTAGCACTCAAAAAATTAATTATAGAACATCATAAATTATTTAAACAAGAAAATTAATTCTTCAAACAAAACTTATATGTGGAAACACCTACCATCGATGTTGAAACTTCAAATTCTGACGAAAAACTTTGATTGCATCCCAATCGCACCATAAGAATCCACAATTTGACCCTAATTCAAGTATTGGAACCAAAATCAACATAATCAAACCAAAATAGAGACCCTAAAAACAAAAAACCCCATTCTGCAACTCTACTACAGGAATAAAACAACCCATCAGAGTGCAACACATCTGCGAAAGGAATTGTTGGAGGTTAGTCGAGTGCGACAAGGAGGGTTCTGTGCTGGGGTCACGCACGCAAGGGGATTCCGGCCGGAGGTGTTGCGAGCCGGTGGGAGTCATGTGAGGGGGATGGTGTCTTGCGAGAAAGAGGGGGGCACCAGTAATGTGGTGCACATAAGCAGGAAGGGGAGGCCGCTGGTCATGGGGTGCACGTGAACAAGAAGGGGAGGTCGTCAGAGGGGTTTTGGCCAAAGGGAGGTGGCGTGACTGAAGGGAGGGAGGCGCGTTGTATAGCCCTCACTGGTGGGGGGTACTGCGAATGGGAGAGGAAAGCTGTGGGGTAGCGTGAGTAGGAGAAGGAATATAGGGGCCGGCCGCGTAAGGGGGTAGGGTAAGGGAGAGGGAGAGTTAGGTTTTGAGAGAACAAATTTAATAATAATAAAAGAAATAAATAAAATAGAAAAAAATGAATATAAAATAAATAAAATATTAACAAATAATAATGAACATAATAAGAATTTTAATAAACTCAAATAATAATAATAATAATGTTCATAACAGCTTAATAATAATTATACTAAACTTCATGATAATAATATTATTAACCGTAATAATAATAATAAGATAAAAATAAATGTAAATAGATTAATAATAACAATATTAATATTATTAATAATAATCATAATAAAAATTATAATAACTTAATATGATATTAATAAACCTAATATAAATAACAAAATTAATAGAATGTTTTTAATAATTACTTAATAATAATAACCATATATTAATAAACTTGGTGAACATAATAATAATAAAAATAATTACCATTATTATAATTATTAAACAAACTCATTAAAACTCATTTTATTTATTTATCATGAACATGAGGCAGGCCGTACGGTGACCCATGTAAAGTCATGCGGCTTTGAACACACCCTCCCCATGCACCAGATGCTATCAAGGTAAAAGCATTCATTCATGAACAAAATTCCAAAAAATAAAACAAGCTTGGCCCATAGCTCGATAGAAAGTTTCAAATTCTGATAAAAATAATAAAATATTATTATTTTAAAAGTTCAGGTGTGACAATTCTCCCCACCAAAAAAAACATTCTACCCCCAGAAAGTCATCCAGCTGAACGAGGAATCAAACTCGAGTTTGAAATGGAGCAAGGCCCAAAAAACACGAACTCGGTGTGACTTTTCACTCCATAAGTCACACCCACCCAACTCTGATGGAAACAAAAAAGAGAAGAACCATCAGGAAATGAGGAGGGTTATCCCCACCATAAGAACTCGACTAGCATAACCAACATTGAGACTCTTTTCATGGGATAACTCTGGAACTGCTAACTTGATCCAAGAGGGAACCACCACATAGACCAAACCACAAAAAAGTCATGAAAAGATTCATGGTGGGTCTCCCCACCATTTAATAAATGACCATCTTAATCCAATTAGCATAGACCAATACGAGAAACCAAGCACAAACCGACCCATGAACTCTCTGAATAAACCAAACCCCCACCACATGGGGTCATCGACGAAAGACCCCAAACTGAGTATCGGATCAAAACCCTATTCATTATTTCCCAGGATGCATGTGTCTCCAAAATGAGCATATCCTAAAACAAGAATGGGTCACCAATGGAGCTAGCCACATGAGAGAGATAATCATCTTGAGACTCACAACCATAAATAGAAAACTCCAAACCTCATATTTGAGGAGGCAGAACTACTTGAATTACAAGAAAACAAGATCACAACACCTTTTTACAACCAAGGTGTGGTATTAAATGAACAAAGACCACAATGAGAAAAAGAGACCTCTGGGCCTCTTACAGCAAAACAAAACCTTAAAAGATGAGGGATATTTAATAGATAAATTTAAATCATCCCTATTTCAGCACTGAAGAAAAAAGTTAGACCGAGTTTCCCCACACCCAACGATTCCTGACTATGTGAAGAGCTTCACTTCGAGAACTGTGGTTGGAGATCTGATGTCTTGAAGCATCTGCTGCCCTACAGTCAGGAGCTGACATCCTTCGGTCGAGACTCCTCCTGAAGATGCCACTAACGGAAGCTCTCCAATTTTCCCAAATGGACACACTAATGGAAAGCCTTCGGAGGATGATTAAAAGGCAACTTAAAGTCCCCAAATCAAGCACACTAGAAGAAAATAAGGGGTGGCACAACTAATTGCAGATGGAATTGACAAGAAGATTTGTATGAGACAGGTTCCTCTGATTCTCTCTCGTCACCAGATGGGGAACATTCCAGAACACCAAAAATAAACGGTCCTGGAACCCTGGAAAAAGACCCCACACAAGAGAAACTTTAACTGATTCCATGACGCTACCTCTGGATGAAAGGGAATCAACCCCTAGAAATGACCGACATAAGCCTTTTCTATCTGTTGGCTTTGTTGGACACTCACGAGCTCTACCACTTTCCTCACCTTAACTTCCTCGGCTATAAACCATCAGATAGAAGTGGTATTAAATACCTTCCAAGACATCCCATCATGCAACAATGCTGGGATTTTCTCCCAAACTAATCCAAAGTTGATCCCTCAAATGAACTCGACCCAGCACAGACTCTCATGGCTTTGGGAGTTTCCAATAACTTGGAAACACCAACGATTTCACTAAGCCAGTATGGTACCTTTGATAGATCATGATCAACAAATAAGATGGACAACAATAGAAAATAATTCAATTGCACAACTCCGCTAAGAGTCTGCGAAGAAACAACAACTAAAATAGACTCACTAGAAACCTCTGGGATTTTTTTGGGCAGCATACTCAAAAACAAGAGGCACAAATATGAATCAAAATTAATCATAAATCAGAATTTCACAACTCAATTACAAACTAAATCTCAAACTCAAATCACTATTCCAACCACCATTCAATATGACAAAAGCCAAGAGCCCATGAAAAAGAATGCCAAACATGAAAAGAGAACACTAAATAGTTTCTTACCTTTCAAAACATTTAAATTACCTTTTTGAAAACCATCTTTCAGAAAACAAAACTTAAGTGCCTGCAATTGGTATCCCATGAAGTCTCACACATACATATCCCTTTGCTAGCTCAAGAACCCATCCACTCACATCAACAATTTCTCCACTTTCCATATGTGCACCTCAATGTATGGGATCACTCATAGAAATTCCATGGGTCAATTCAAGACACTTCTTATTTCCAAAACAAACCATTCGGCATAAAGCACAAATTCCCAACCAATTTGAAAAAGTCACTTATCATTAAATAAATACATTTCTAAATTCCAAAACATTTTCCAATTCACATTCCAAAAGGTGTTACTGAGATCCCAAAACAACTTCCAAAACACCGCCCTTTTTTGAAACCGCACATTCCATTAAAAGAAAAAAATTTCCATTTCAAAACCACTTTTCCAATCTAAAACCATATTCCATTTTGAAAACCACTTTTTCTATGAAACATTTTCATTCTTTTGAAATTCACTCAAGTCATTCAGAAGTAATCCCATACATAACTCACATCAAAACTTCTAAAAATAAGGGACTAGTGGATATGCCAACTCGGTAACATGGCTTAGCAGACCATGCTATGGGCGATCATTAACCACATAAAGCATCTTAAAATGTGCACTTAGGCTGTACATGGGTTTCTACTCCATGCAATCCCACCACGTAACACTGGCTCACTTCATTTGTCCTCCCACATCCACACAGACCAATCCAAAGAAGAAAATTCAAATCCCAAACTACCCCTGGAAACATGAGTCTTAGGATGGGAAAGGGTTCATGACGTCCTTTACGCACCTACCTCTTGAGTCCTGACACACCTAATCACCATGCTACCTAAAACCCCAAATAAAAAGGTCCTCCTCTGATACCATTTATTCATGAACCAAGTCAGGTCGTCATCCGACCCAGCGCCTGACCCGTTCTGCGACATGGCCCGAAAGGCGTTCCTGATCCCCACGGGCTGGCAACTAGTGTCGGGCATCAAAATAAACCAATTTGGAATGATTTCGGCCCATAAAAAATATGAATAAGCGTAAAATAAACAAGAAGATAAATAAAGGGAACTAAACCCAACAACTTGGCAGCGAAAAAAAGAATTAAAGAAGCGACGCGACATACCTCAAGTGACCCCATGGGTCACCGCGGCACGTAAACCACACTAACTCCCAAAATAAATCCCAAGCTGAAACCTTCAACTGAAAATTAAATTAGGCATGAGCACCAAGATGCTCAGTAGGAATGCCAAAATATAACCACGTCCTATACCCCCACCTTTAGTAAGAAATCCAATTATGCTACTTTGAAAATAAGATATAATAAAATATTGTTTCTCCTTCTTTTCAAATTCAAGTAACGAGTTTGCAATTTCAGGTAAAGCATTTCACTCCCACTACATTTTCAAAAATAGGTTCCAAGCATGCATAAACGTTTCAAAATGAAAAGAAACCATTTTTGATATAAATATGGTTTTCAAAAACAAGACATCAAGTATGAAACAACTGAAAAGAAAGTTACATCGCAAGCAGCATGTCACAAATGAGCACCATGGGTAATCCCTATAGGTATCTAGAATAAGTGGGAACCTAGAGACCTCATACCTCTATGAAACGTGGAATAGAAACCACAACCCTCAGAAAATGTGGCATAGAAGACCACGACCCTCAAAAATTCATATGTTTAGTTAGTGTTTTTGCGTCAATACTGCTAGAAAAACCGGGATGAACCCCTGCCGTGTCATCTAGAATACTAGTCCTGGTCACCCACCTAGATACTCAAGTTTCCCCATAGTGCTCTATTTCAATTGGTGTTGAACTTTCTTTATCAAGAACACATATATATACATAACACTTTCCTTATCTAAAACTCATTCAACCTCTCACCACTGATCTCCCTCCATAAGTGCATTCCCCCTCTCTACATCACACAACCACACACAAGCCTTTACACTCAGTACATATCACAAACCACACATTAACAATTGCATCAAATTTATTTTTAAATTAAGGGGAATGTCTCAAGAGGGGTTTTCCATTTTCCCAAACCAATCTCAAAGTGCCAAACAGGCCTTGTAATGTCCCGACCCGACTAACAATTCAACCCGGTAGCCAGACCGGTCTCCATATGGCCCCAATCGCATATCCCCAAATGCCAGAGGCTGCCGACTAGCAGCGAGGTCCTAGGTGAGTCTGTGGGGATGCTATGCCCTCATTACCAAAGTATCATAGTGGAATTACAAACATACAATAGAGGAAGAAGGTAGCCAGTAGACAACACATATGCAGCAGAAATAGATAACAAATAGAAGGATCTGGTATATATGTGATGGTTCAAGTCAATACAATATAGTACAAGTATAAAAAATACCAAAAAGAAATGAAAATGTATCCCATGTCGCATCGCAAGCCTCAGCTTGGTCTCGTGCACTCCTACTCCGAGCAGCAAGTCAAGTACTTATACTAGGGAGTTTTCCCTTCTCATTACCTAAAATCATATAATCTGATTGGGTCCAAAAACATGACCAAACCAGGGTGTGAGACTAAATCCTAGTAGGAAACCACCAAAGATTCGTGCTAATCTATCAGTGAATATATAGAAAAGAAGTGTAATATGGAAATCAGTAAATAAGGAAACTAGCAAGACTGGACCAAGCATGTGCTTTGTCTTGGTGTCGCTTCAAGTATTCATTCCATTCATTAATCACTTAATTCATGTGTTCAAAACATTACATGAACCCATTCATAGAATACTCAAATCAGAGACCAGGCATCATTCAGGGAGAAAATCCAACAACACCATACAAGCCCCTTCCGGAGAACCTCCTAGGTACCCAGCCTCACTCTAGGTGTGGTATAGTCCGTCATCTGAGCCCATCCCTGGGACCCTATAAATAAGATCTGGGTATCACCCATGACATATCCTACCCTGAAGAGTCTGTCCATGGAATCTCACACTAGATCCATGATTCACTCTGCATTTTAGTAACAAGTCTCATATGATTCTGTTCATGGAAACTCACATTGGTTCCACGGTTCACCAATGATTTTGTTTCACATTTTAAGCAGTTAAAAAGCATTTAACTCACGTGGGCTAGCAATTCAAGAATTAGCATACAAGGGTCAAGGGGAAAAACTCAATCCCATACCCGAAACCATTCCAATTACAATTTCATCTTATTAAAATTCCATTCATATTCAATTTCCATTTTTAACAACCCACAAGGGAAAGAAAAGTCATGCCTCATAAGAATTCTAGGTCAAAAATCCATAAAAGATCCATTCAAGGAAACACACCCAAGGGGTGGTTCCTATCCAAGGTGTACAACCTAACTCAAGCACATACCATCCTATTCAGATTATCTAAAACAGGCTAGGAAATAACAGGGTTAAATTCCAGGTTCAAGCGACACCCCAAAAGTGGGCACGTGGCACTCCGGGATATATAAACAGCTTGATAAACATCGAAAAGCATGAGAACACCTACCATAGGCTTATACTAGATAGCTCGTCCAGTATCAGGCTCTGATTAGTCCTAATTTGGAATAAATATTAAGAACAGATGATGAACGAGAAATTAGGGCATATGAGTCTTAATCCAATCTGTGTTCATTATAACCATAAGAATCGAGAAGTATTAAAAAGTAATTTAGGACTTACCATTGCGGATCTTACAAGATGAACGGCATTTGAAACGGATATCGGAAGAAGAAGCAGGATCTAAATCCTTTGTAGCCTTTTTAGAGATCTCCCCCATGATTCCCAATTGAAGAAGGATATGTTAGAATAGGTTTTTATAAAATCTAATTAATTTAATTAAAAATTAATTAAATATCAAAACACAGCAGGTCGCATGGTTTACCCGCACGATTTGAAAAACCGTGCGGAGATTTTTCGGACCTTACTGGAAGGCAAGGGGCAACTGCACGGCCACCCCACATGGTTTCCTCAAACCATGCGCTGGCCATGCTCCTGCCTCTACGAAGACTGCACTAAGGCGCACGGTTTAACCAGGCTATGCGCAGGCCATGTGCAAACTGTGTGCCTGGCCATTTCTAGCCCAAAACCTGGTTTCGGGCTCCAAACAAGCCTCGGACACCTCCGTAACTCCCTCAGTCAAGTTAGGCATCCACGTTAGGCCTCAACAGAACTGTTAAACCGAAAACAAAAAAGGATTAGTACCTCATACGAAAACCCGGGTTCTTACATTCCTCCCCCCTTATAGACATTCATCCTAGAAATGCTCTATGAAGGGTGGTCAAGATTCGTTGGCAAACAGCTCTGGCCACTAAGCACGTACGTCGGCCTCCTGCTTCTAAGCCTCATCCTGTAAACGGTTGTGCTGCCATAGCACCTGTACTAGAGGAACTGATCGGCCCCGGAGAACCTTCAGTAGTATTCGCAAAAACTATGTGCATCACCTAACGGTGATATTAGAATAACTTTAATAATTAATCACAGAAACACAATTCCGTACGAGGAAACTTGGATTTTCCCTGTATGCGGGTTTTCAACTCCTGGGAACAGTTTATTACCAAATTCCCTTCCCTTCCTACTCCTGTCTATTGTCTCCAAATAGTAAGTCAAATCTGAAAAGGAAAACTGCCTTTGATACCACTTTGTAACATCCCGACCCGACTTACCATTCAACCCGGTAGCCGGACCGGTCGCCACATGGCCTCAAGCGCATCTCCCCAAATGCCAGAGGCTACCTACTAGCATCGAGGGCCTAGGAGAGTCTGTGTGGAGACTATGACCTCATTACCAAAGTATCAAAGCAGAATTTCAAACATACAATAGTAGAAGAAGGTAACCAGTAGACAACACATAGAAAACAAAAATAGATAACAAATAGAAGGATATGATGTATATATATGATGGTGCAATTCAATAAAATACAGTACAAGTATACAAAATACCAAAAAGAAACCAAAATGTATCCCCTGTCGCATCTCAAGCCTCAGCTTGGTCTCGTGTACTCCTACTCCGAGTAGCAAGTCAAGTACCTGTACTAGGGTGTTTTCCCTTCTCATTACCTGAAACCATATAATCTACTTGGGTCCAAAACATGACCTAAACAGGGTGGGATACTAAATCCCGGTAGGAAACCACCAATGTTCTGTGCTAATCTATCAGTGAATATATAAACAGACAATGTAATATGGAAAGTAGTAAACAAGGAAACTAGCAAGACCCACCCAAGCTTGTGCTTTGGCTTGGAATCACTTCAAGTATCCATTCCATTCATTAATCACTTCATTCACGTGTTCAAACAATTCCTTGAACTCGTTCCTAGAATACTCAAATCGGAGACTAGGCATCGTTCAGGAAGAAAATCCACCAACACCCAGCAAGCCCGTTCCAATGAACCTCCTAGGTGCCCAGCCATGCTCTAGGTGCGGTATAGTCCATCATCGGAGACCATCCCCAGGATCCTATAAATAAGATCTGGGTATCGCCCATGACATATCATGCCCTGTAGAGTACATCCATGGTATCTCACACTGGATCCATGATTCACTCGGCATTTCAAAAACAAGTCTTGTATGAGTCCATCCATGGTAAATCACATTGGTTTTATGGTTCACCCATGATTTTGTTTCACATTTTAAGAAGTTCAAAAGCATTTAACTCATGTGGGATAGCAATTCAAGAATTATCATACAAGGTTCAAGGGGAAAAACTCCATCCCATACCTGGAACCATTCCAATTACAATTTCATCTTATTGCAATTCCATTCATATTCAATTTCCATTTTTAACAACCCACAAGGGAAAGAAAAGGCATGCCTCATAAGCATCCTGGGTCAAAAATCCATAAAATATCCATTCAAGGCAACGGACCCAAGGGGTGGTTCCGGTACAAGGTGTACAACCTAACTCAAGCACATACCATCCTATTCATTTATCTAAAACATACTAGGTAATAATATGATTAAATTCCCGGTTCACGTGACACCCCAAAAGTGGGCGTGCGGCACTTCGGTATATATAAACAGCTTGAAAAACAGCGAAAATTACGAGAACACCTACCTTAGGCTCGTACTAGATAGCTCGTCCAGTATCTGGCTCTAATTAGTCCTAATTTTGAAGAAATATGAAGAACAGAAAAAGAAAGAGAAATTAAGGCATATGAGCCTTAATCCAATCTGTGTTCGTTATAACCAAAAGAATCAAGAAGGATTAATAAAGGAATTGAGGACTTACTGTTGCGGATCTAACAAGATAAACGACGTTTGAAACAGAGATCGGACGAAGAAGAAAGATCAAAATCCTCCATAGCCTCTTGAGATATATCCCCCTTATTGTCCGGTTGAAGAAGGATAGGTTAGATTTGGTTTTTATAAAATCTAATTAATTTAATTAAAAATTAATTAAATATCAAAACACAGCAGGTCGCACAGTTTACCCGCACGGTTTGACAAACCATGTGGAGACCGTGCAGACTTTACTGGAAGGCAAGGGGAAACCACACTGCCACCCCGTACGGTTTCCTCAAACCATGTGCAGGCCGTGCTCCTACCTATACCAAGCCAACACCAAGGCGCACGGTTTAATCAGATCGTGCACAGGCCGTGTGAAAATCGTGTGCCAGGCCATTTCCAGCCCAAAACTTGGTTTCGGGCTCGGAACAAGCCCCAGACACCTCTGTAACTCACTCGGTCAAGTTAGGCATCCACATTAGGCCTCAAAAAAGTAGTTAAACTGAAAAAAGGATCTATACCTCGTACGAAAACCCAAGTTCTTACAGACCTCATCACTTTAGAAGTAGTATTCATCATTTTAGAACACATAAAGGTACTATATATATAAAACAATATTAAAACCTCACTTTAAATGAAGTAATACTTTTAAGGAGATCAAACCATCTTTTAATATCAAGTTCACATCAAAACCTCTTTTGAAAATTACTTTGGAACCCCATTTTAAAAATAATGCATGCAGTTACACTTTCATAACAAAATTGAACGAAAGGCCACACGTCTTCTGGAAATACCCATTTTATGTTCAACCCCTATAAAAACCTCTTTTTAAGAACCACAACCTTATATATATAGTGGATATGGATTTCACATAAAACAACAAGGAAATACTTTTAATGAAACATCAAGCAGAAATGGAAATTCTAATTAAATATTAGGGCATAAGGGACCTACCTCAAACTTATCACTATTTTTCGACGACCACTCCAACCCACCCTACGCACTTCCATGAACATGAATTTATACACATATATATAAATACCCCTAGCTGCATTCCATATATTCCCTGTGTCATGAGGTAATATATACTAAGAGGGCATTTATATGTATATATCTTACCTAATGCATGCACATGCAGCCGTTCTTAACACTCATAACTTGAAACCATCATAGCGTGGTCCAACGCACTGCACATATAATTTAATAAAACAATTAAACACTTAAAAAATCCAAAAAATGTTTCAAAATAATGCATCAAGGGTTTCCACCAAAAGAAAAACATTCAAAATCCCATTTTTAAGGCAAAGTGCCCAACAATACCACAGACAACAAGATTTCACAGCCTTAAAGTCTTTAAATAAATCAATTCCTGCAGTCATAAAACAACCATGAATGATGCAACATAAGACACACCTCAAAACACCCAAATTTATTTTCTTTTTAAAATAAAATGTACACTAAAAACTTTTCCAAACATTATTCTCATCACTCACAAAATATCAAATGACCAACATCACGATTTATAAATTAACATCAAATAACACAAAATGAGTTTTCCTCCAAAACACACTCCATTATATAAAAACATGTTATAGAATATCAAAGGCATACTAAACTTCTTTAATACTAGTTTCTCACCAAACGAATCAATCATAGAACACCAAATGTATTTGAGCAAGTAAAATAATTCACAAAATAAACACAATTCATACTCAAAAAATTAATTAAAGAACATCCTAAATTATTTAAACAAGCAAATTAATTCTTCAAACAAAATATATATGTGGAAACACTTACCATCAATGTCGAAACTTTGAATTCCGACACAAAACTATGATCGCAGGCCAATCGCTCCACAAGGAACAACAATTTGACCCTAATTCAAGCATTGGAACCAAAATCAACACAATCAAACCAAAATAGAGACCCTAAAACATAAAACCTCAATATTTAACTCTACTACAGGAAGAAAACAAACCGTTATAGTGGAAAACACCTGCCAATGGAGTTATTGGAGGTTGGTCGAGTGCGACAAGGAGAGTTCTGTTCTGGGGTCATGCATGAAAGGGGAGTCCAGCCAGAGGTGTTTCATGCTGGTGGGAGTCACACGAGGGGGAGGGTGTCTCGTGAGCAAGAGGGGGGCCACCGGTCACGGGGTGCGCATGAGCAGGAGGGGGAAACTGCTGGTCATGGGGTGCGCGCGACCAGGAAGGGGAGGTTGTCGGAGGGGTGTCGACCATTGGGAGGTGGCACGACTGAAGGGAGGGAGGCGCTCCATAGGGACCTCGCCGGTGGGGGTAGTGCCAATGGGAGAGAGAAGCTGGGGGGTAGTGTGAGCGGGAGAAGGAAGATGGGGGGTCGGCTGTGTAAGGGGGTAGGGTAAGGGAGAGGGAGAGTTAGGGTTTGAGAGAAAACATTTAATAATAATAAAAGAAATAAATAAATTAGAAAAAAAATTAGAAAAAAAATAAAATTAAATAATATAAAATAAATAAAATATTAACAAATAATAATGAAGAAAATAGGAATTTTAGTAAACTCAAATAATAATAATAATAATATTCATAACAACTTAATAATAATTATACTAAACATGATAATAATATTATTATTAACCATAATAATAATAATAAGATAAAAATAATTGTAAATAGATTAATAATAACAATATCAATATTATTAATAATAATCATAATAAAAATTATAATAAATTAATATGATATTAATAAACCTAATATACATAACAAAATTAATAGAATTTTAATAATAATTACTTAATAACAGTAACCCTATATTAATAAACTTGGTGTACATAATAATAATAATAATAATTACCATTATAATAATTATTAAACTAACTCATTAAAAGTAATTTTATTTATTTATCTTGAACATGAGGCAGGCCGCATGGTGACCCTAGTAAAGTCATGCGACTTTGAACACACCCTACCCATTCACCGAATGCTATTAATGGAAAAGCATTCATTCATCAAAAAAATGCAAAAATTTCAAATAGGCTTGGCCTGCAACTTGATAGAAAGTTTCAAAGTCTGATAAAAATAAGAAAATATTATTATTTTAAAAGTTCGTGTGTGATATGAACTATATTATAATTATTTTATACAAATTATAAGACATGAATCATGTAAAATAGATTCAATGTTTTAAATAATAATAATTAATATAATTTAATATGGTCAACTTAATTTTTGGTCATAATGAGTCGTTACCAAGGTAAATATTTATCAACTTCATTAAGGGTGAAATGGGTAAAATGGCTAAAAATATAGGGATAAGGCTTCAAGATAAAAAATTATTATTAACCCCCGTTTATTAGTTTTAATTATAACTTAAAATTATCATCTTAAAATATGTACTAATTTGGAGCCACTTTTATGAGAAAATTAAATTATATTATTAAAATATTATCAGTATATTCATTTTTCTCCCTCCTCTCACTTATAAAAGGAAACATATTATGCTCCATTATATACAAACTTGTTTCCATCAAGATCAGACAATACCTACCCAAAACAGTTCCAAGATTCATTCACTTCATTATTGATTTCTTTTCTTACCCTAAGTCCATCCTAATAAGGATCAATGTGTATGCTAAATGAGGTCATTCAAATAAGAGTTAATCACTTTACTCAACTATTTCAAAGTTACTTCCATTTTATAATTCTTATAAATATTTTTTATATATCCTAACATAATGAATCTAGTATCAAAAATATAATTAGATATCGTTATGATTATATAATTACCATTTCCCCCATCCTCTTCGTCGTATGGAAAATGAAAACATCACTTGTTCGTGCGTACGGCCCATCGTGTCCACGTAGAGATGTAATTAATTTTTCATCACCACTTTACATGGTTGATTATGAATGTGAAATTAATAAAATATATGTTATATTATTTTAATTATTATTATTTTTTAAATATATGATATCATTTAACTTCTTACCCTTCCATCCAGTGAAAATGATAACCTCGGTCTTGCATTTGTGTGGATTACCACCTTCAAAAAGCAATGTGACACGTTTTTCCATTACCAAAATGCATGGATGATTCTAAAATAGTATATAGTGAATAAAAAATGTATTTATGAAATTATAAAAATTCTGAAGATGATGTAACCATTACATAACTCCTTTAACCATAGAAAATCTACCAATTTAATTTAGGATAAATTGATTGAACAACCTTAAATTTGTCAACATAAGAAAAAAAAATTGAATGAATGGATTTAAAATGATCATAAAAGGAACGTAAGATATTAAATTTATTTGAAAAAGGTTTTTAATAAAGTATTTAATAAATTTAACTTCATTATAAAAGCGTACCAAACACGTATGACTATGTAGAGACCAATGTTTACATATTTCTGTTATAAACCCATTTTATTTTAGGAATGTTTATATTCATATTTCCTTTGGAAAAGATTTATAAAAATAATATTTTAAACCTATATATTTTATTATATTCTATTTGGGTACTTTTTACCTATTTGTGTTCCATTTCTTCCCTGTTTTGGATCAAGAATCGCCAAGTAAGTAACATTTAAAGGACTTTCTTTTAAAAATAATTTTTTGAAGTATTCCTTCCAACTCATTTTCTTCCATGACCATATTTTCTATAAAATGTATCAAGAATGAATTTTAATATTTTCCAAATATTTATGGAATTTATTTTTAACCATGTTTTCATTTCTATTATTTTTTTAAAAATTATTCTTCTTATCATTTTATAAACGATGTACTTTTTACCGAAGGTGTGAAAGAAATATTTCTTTTACAAACACCGGATAAACAAATTTTCAAGAATTCATGACTACAATTTTCTTGAAATATTACTTATTTTTAATGGCTATTTTTAAATACAATATTTTATAACTATTTTTTTAATTTTTAATTAAAATTATATTATAAGATAAGGGTATTTTTTTCTTAAACGAATTAAAATAAGTTTGATAAGTGAATTATAAATTTGTTCTTATATGATGTTATAAAGAAGTTATTTTTAATGAATTACTTCTTTATTATTTTCTAAAATAATATTTTTACTAAAAAACCTTCATTCATGTTGAATGTATTATCTTATATAATCATTTACTAATGAAGTATTATACCTTATTTTGTGGTTATTCATTTTCTTTTGATCGTGTTCTCTATCAATCTATATTATTGATTGGACATTATTTTTCCCCTTCATGAACATATTATCAATATCATGGATTAATTCAAATTAATTTCTATTAATTTGATTATTTTTATACGGTATACCACTTATATATGTGGTATCAATTGAAGAGAACTTATTATGTAGTTTATTTCATTTACTGGTGAAATAAATATTTTCTTATTATCAAACCAATATGGATATTTTTTGTATTTTTTATAATTTTAAGAATGGGTTTTATTAATCATGCAAAATATAATGAATTCATATGATTTTTCAGTGATGGTTGGGGCCTAGTTATAGTTATCCCTATAATTCATCAATATGTATTATGAGAAAAAAATATTAGACATGCCATATTAGATGGGTATCTACTTTACATCTATCTATTTTTTATGAATGATGTCTTGTTTAAGAGGTAGTTATGGTAAGATTCATAGAATATTAGTTCATAGGATTTGATAATGAACATATATAATTATTCATTTCCATTTTAATAAATAAATTTCTATTATCCATGCAATTACTATGATGATATTATCCATGGATGTTCATCGAACTCAATTCATTGATTGAGGGGAATGTATTTTGATTATCTAGTCTTCTATATTGATTATTCCTTATTTCTCATGATAGATTTAATTATGCTTAACCCTTACTAGGTATCCAATATCACCCTTTATTTGTTTTTCATTCCCTATGATATGAAAAATGATATTTTGAATAATTTTCAAGGATACATGAATTTTTATTAGGCTCTGTTTTTTTATTTCCAATATAATATGGGATTCATCTATGTATCTTGTTTTCTAAGAATGATAAAATAATCGATCCTATCTGGTGAGATCCCTTTTATCTTAGACCAATGTATCAATGTAAACACTGGATACGGGTTACAAGAATCAGGTTGTTAGATTATTTAGACCCAAATATTAGATGGAACCATTATCATCCCTTAGGTCGACGACTACAATTCATCCCCAGTGTGGATTAAGAATCCATGATATGTGTTTGGTTGTTTCAAGGTAAATTATTCCATTTATTCAAGAGTTTTTCCTTGTATATGGGAAAGATATGATAGAACTCATATGGGGTGATTGAACCATGATATGACTTAGGGGACTACAATGGGTTATATGGTCTCAAGTTACCATGGAGAGGGATATTACAAGGAGGAAAACATAATGAAAGTGTAGTGTGCTTGTAGTGTTAAGGATAGAATTTTTTCCAGAGTGGTTATCCAAGGAAAGGTGTGTAGGGTTCATGTAAGTAGTAGACCACTATGATTTTATTATATTTCATATTTGGTTTTCATGGGATGGATGTGACACCATTGGTGTATTCTATATGAGGTTCTAGGGAGATACAATGTCAATTAATTTATGATATATGTGGATATAGGGAGGTTTGATTCCACTGTGAATGTGATATAACATATTCTAGGAAGGTATGATACCCTTAGGTGTATTTTACATGAGGTTCTGTAGTAGGACATGGTTCTCCTTGGGTGGTGAAACTTTAAGTTTTAGGGTAGGACATGGTTCCCCTTAGGTGGTGAAACTTCAAGTTCTAGGGAAGGATATAGTTCATCTTGAGTGATGATACTTCAGGTTCTAGGGAAGAAATTTTTCGAAGGGTGAATTATCTTGTGAACAATATAACTAGGATCTTTAATAAAACATAATTTTACACACTAGATGTTTAGTGTAATGGAAATAAAACATTAAATTATATATACAAGAGATAGGAAGACAATACACCCTTTTCTATGCACAAAGTTAGTCCTCACACAAAACTCAAACAAAATAAAAAAAATCACAAGAATTTAAAGTAACAGAAATATAACCAATTATAAAACAAAAATAAATGAAATAACATAGGGAAATTAATATTCTTCGAATAATGATTCATATGTTCATTAAAGAAACATTATGTCTACCATTTCCATTATAATTAGAAGTTACAAAAATTTAAAAATATATTACTTTTTATAATAAATCCTTACAAGATAACTCAATTAAGAAATTTATCTCTTCTTATATTTTTATTTCATGTATCATTGAGTTCCCACTTATATTTACAATAAGTATTATCTTGTCAAGTAGTAAAACCAACTCCCCTGAAATCACATTCATACCAATAATACTACCACAATAGGTATACTAAACTAGTAATCACCTTACTCATTGAACCTTTAAACCATAATGACTTAATATAAAGTTGATAGATTCTGATGAATCCACTACCTCTACTGAGGTTCTACATCCATTTTCATTACAAAACACTAATCTATCTTTCGGTGAATGAAATTCAGTTTTACTGTATCCAATGATAAATAACCATACTTCACATACCAATAATCTCTTACTTGAACACTTGTTTCATGAAAACATAAATAACTCTAAAAAATTATGGTGAAATAAGAAAACTTATTTCCTACATAATATGGATTGTTCTTAATTAACCTTCTATTCAATCAAGACTTATATTATTATTATATCACCTTAGACTTCCCTGAACTAATGATTTAGTGAACATGTACATTATATTTTGTATTTTTGACAATTAATAATATATTTAACATTTCTGGTTCTATAATATATATGAATATGTTGTACATTAGGTCAATATTCTTCATTCATTAATAGAACACTGGATTTTGTTCATGGTGAATTGCACTCTAATTTTTATAGAATAAATTTATACCCTCCCAAATACTTCCATGCTCCTTCAGTAAATGAATCATCAAAATCACCTCCTTCTATTTTTTCATTGTATCTACATACAATGTACACATTGTAGATAGATTAATAACTATCTACAACCATGACATCCAACTAATCATTTTTCCTCTACTGGGGAACAAAAAACTGTCCATGGTCTTCTGAGTGTCTGATTCTCCATTTAAATAAACATCTAAAAAACCATGCATTAGATCTTACTCCCCAAAACATATAGAAATATCTTTCAATACATTCATGTACTAGATAATCCACATAATGACTTACTATTTTTTCATTCATGGTTTTAACAAAATATGACTAAAAATCCCACTAAAAGACAAATATTTGGTCAAGTAAAAATCATTTTAAAACATTAATCTTCCTACCAATGATGTAAATAACACATTATCTATGTAACATATCTATTCTTACATTATTAGTGAATATTACTTATATATTTTTAATTTTATGGAATGAGGGGTTGAGACAGGATTACATTTTGTCTTTCCAAAATTTTCAACAGTTTTCCAAATATAGTATATCTATGATAACACTAAATTTTATGTTTTTCTATCTCTCCTAATCCTTATACCAAATATATTCTTATCATTTCCAAGATCCTTTATTTTAATTATTCTAAGAAATATACTCTTCATCTCATGAATCCAAGAAACCACTGGACCCGCTAACAACAGGTCATCAACATACATGAGAAGTATAATAAATATCCCATCATTCAACACCTCCATATAAGAATAATGATATTTGGTGAATTTTTTCAATACTTATTCCAGAAATAACATGTTGAACTTATTATTACATTATCTCAGGTCTTTATTTATCCCATGAATAATTTTATTCAACTTATAAACTAAATTTCAGATCCCATCATCCATGAAACCTATTAGCTACTTTATAAAAATATATTCTTCCAAATATTTATAATAAATTAACATCCTTATACCCATATATTATATGTAAAGATAATTTTATGTCACTATAAATAGAACTATCTGGATAGTTTCATGTTTAACTACTGATGATAATATTTCAAATAAATAAACACCCTTTTTTATTGAATTACCTTTAATGCCATCTACTCCTTGAAAAACTAATTTACTTCATCCTCTTTATTAAAATGGTGAACCCATTTATTTTCAAGTGTTTATTTAACTTATGGTAAATTAGTCAATTATAAAGTTACATTGGATATCAATTAATACAAATCTTAATTTATTACTAACTTCCATTATTTCAAGTAACATAGTTTTTCTAATTCTACTATGAATTAAATTCACCCTCTATTCATTAAGAGTAGAAATTTGATAACAACCCCAAACCATTAAACCATTCTTTGAACTCTAGGTGATCTCCTCAATAAAATTAATGTCTCTATAATTCTCAGATTTTCTCATTCTTTTATATCCCTAACTTTTGATTCTCCTGATTGATCTACAAAAGTCCTTGAACTCTATGGAATATCTTGCACTGGCTTCACAACGGTACATTTAGTGCTTTCAATCAAGTACTTAGGAACTTGTATCCTTCCAATATACTTACTTAAAATAAAATTTTATTTTTTTCAATTGATTGTTTTTGAAAACATATTTCTCTTATATTTTTTAGTCATTCCACAGAACCCATTCATTGAAGTTAACACCTCAAATATTGATTAATTTCCTCATGTCATCATCCCACAGACAAAAACTAATGTTCTTATCATTATAACCAATGAAAAAAAATTATTTTTACTTAACATAAATCTTTTACCTATCCTTTGAATTAACATGAACATATAACAAGATTCTAAGGACTTTAAGATGGAAAAATTATGGATACATACTAAATCATATTTCCTTAGTATATTTTTACCTAACCATAAATGTTGGACTCATATTAACAAGGAATTTCATTGTGTTAAATTCCTCCACCCAAATTCCTTTAGACTTTCTGGAATATAATTGGATTCTTCAAGCCATACCATTCAATATTAAATTCATCATTTATTTTATGCCATTCTATTTCAGTGTTCTATATGTTATCTTCACATGACTTGTTACTTTATTTTGTAAAATGATCCATAATATTTGTATGATGTATTAGCCACCATTTCTATATCAAATATATTTCATTTTTTTGTCACATTCCATTTCCACTATGATTATCCATTAAATAAAATCATGAAAAACTTTAGGCTTAGGATTTAAAAGGTAAAATAGTTTTTTTAGCATAATGATCAATAAATGTTACAAATTAAAGTACACCTTCAAAAGACCAGACATGGGAAATTCCACAACCTTATGAATAAACAAGTTCCAGATTATAAGAATAAATATTACATCCATATAAATTGAAGTATATCCTTATTTGTTTCCCCAAAAAAATTAACACCTTTCTATTTACATGTGATCAATATTCAGTGTGACTTTATCCATTAAAACATTTAAATTTATCTCATTGAGATGGATAAATCTACAATATTAAACTTAAAATCTTATGATGATTTAGTTTTATCCATTGAAATTGCAGCTATCCATTTAGTAAAATAAAATTTCATGTCCCTTATACTTGTTCTAGCCACCAAAAATCCTAGAGACACTTTACAAACTCCATTGTAAAATTTCATTCCATAGCCTTCCTCACCAAGATTTCATACAAAACTGAGGCTCTTACATTAACCTATAATGGTAATAACACCTTTGAGTCTCAAGATCTCATTATTCTCTATTTAGATATTTAGATCACCCATTATGATAACATTCAAGTATCCTTCATCCACTAGATGTACTTTTCAATAAATTTTGAATACATAATAAACCACACACTGAAATTCTGTCATTGAATGGAATGATGTTTCATAATCAACCACCCATGTTTCCATAAAATTGTTGACACTGAGAAAAAATGTGATACATTAATCCATTTTAATAAAAAAATTGAACTTATTTATGTTACTAATTTTTCAGATCTACCCTTGGGAATATTATAATTATTATTTATATGTTCTTTATTCTAAGAACTCCAACATATAGGACCATGAACAACTGAAAATATTCAAACTATTTCAAATATATTTATATTCTATTGATTTATTTCAATATATCCTATTGGGTGACCATCCTCATCTTTCAATATTAAGTGCACTACCATTTGGTATTTTCAATTCTCTCCATCCAAGCTCCTCATTCAAGATCTGGTTCAGAATATCCTCAAACAACAAATCAATTTTATCACTTAAATTAATCACAACACTCACAATTTCTTATCATCTCTCTAGAAGTTATGAAAATGGATGAAGCACCCACACATCATCTTTGAATGTTACCTTCATTTATTTTTTCTAACCACCAATCATGTTGAAGTCATTCACATTATTTTTATATTTTTTTTCTTTCTGATATCTTGAATTTAAACAATTGTCACATTATAAAAACATTATTGAGTGATGTAGTATTCTTGTATATATATATCAATTCCTTAATCTCCTTTATAGTTTTTTTATTTCACAATATATTAATGGAACTGTTTTGTCCCAATACATTCTCATAAACATAGGTGCCTTCTATCCAACCATTCCCATTCCACCATCTCTATTTTTTTGGTTGAAAACCAATATATGGAACATTTAGGTCACATTGAATATGATAACACTCCATATGTATTATCTAGAATCCAAGATCTATTCCATCAAACTTACCTACCTATATAATACCTTCATTGAATACTATAGATTACATTGATAACAAACTAACGACGAAAATGTAATAATTCCATGTAAAGAGTGATTAAAACCTAAGATACTAATGAATGTGTTAAGAGAGCACTACACCATAACCATTAATAACACATGTTGGGAAAGGGGTTCCACTGTGTGAACACCAGAACCTGAATCTTCAATTAATTACAAATTTTATTTCTGAAAGCTTATCATAGTGAAAATCAAACCTTTGGAACTTCCCTTGAAAAAAAATTAATGAATGTGGAAATACTATGTAGATTTCCCACTACAAAAAGTAAATCCTCACAAATAAATCAAATAGAATCACAAGTATTCGAAGAAACAAAAATACAACTAAAGTAAAAAAAAATACAAATCTAGGAAAAAACACAAGGGTGCTAACTTGATTATGATACTGGGTTCTATATTCATTTGATAAATTTTTTTCTAATTTCATTATAATTGGAAGTTACAAGAATTGGAAAATAGATTACTAGTTATTATCTGGAAAACATGGTTTTAAATCAAGACATTACCTAGTTCGAAGACCTCCCTACAAATTTACCTCCTTTACATGAAAAATATTGTAATATAAAATCATACTTCAAACTCATGTAAACTCTCTATTTTATAATAATTGTGTTTTGGTCATTTTGGGCTAAGGAATCATATTTAAAAAAATAATTAACCCTTGTAAGAAATAAAAATTAAACATTTGTTCTCCACTTATCTTTATCCCTCAATTAGCATTGAAGTCCTACTAACTTAGATAATATAAACCTATCAAACAGTAAAATTTGCTCCCCTAAAATCATGGTTAACCCAACATGATTACCACATATATTATACCAAACCCATATCCACATGATCAATGAACATCCAAAAAATCATCACTTTGTTAGTAGATGCCAACATCCAATGGTTACACTACCTCCATGAGTAGTTATACATATGATATCAGTACACTATGTCAACCCATATTATGGTGAATGAAAATATAGTTAAGTGAATCCATTTAACTAAAACAATACTTCACATCCAATAGAACATGGTTCCCACTAGGTGGTGATAATTCAGGTTTTATAGAAGAGTAGGATTGACCCTAGTGATGATGCTTTAGTTTCATGGGAAATATATTATTCTCCCTAAGTGAGAATACTTTTCGTTTCTAGGCACAACATGGTTTCTCCTAGGAGATGATACATTGTTTTATGGGGGAGAATTTGGTTCCCCTATGTGGTGTGCAATATGACTAGAGACATATTATAACGAAAGTAGGTAGGGTTGATCATGGGTTTCACCTTAGAGTATGAGGATTGATTATCGTTATTTTATTACACTCATAGAATTTATTTTATTATGTTGCTAATGTCATATTATGTATACAATATATTTATTGGTTATGTTTAGGACATTGTAGGTGGTGGCATACTGAGTTTTACTCACACCATGATCAGGAAGCCTTTGAACTTTGGTACCTAATCATACCACGTGATTATATGTGGAGGTAGAGTATAATATTGACATTTCATTATCTTTCTTGATATATTATATGATTTTATAAGATGGAAATAAGAAGGTACTTGGGACTAGGATGTTCTATTTTAATTTAATTTAATTTTTTCTGAGATATAAATATTCTACACATGGTAGATCATGTTTATATCTACCCATTTTTGTGGAATTTATTTAATTTATTTGTTATAACATGTGTTTTTTTACTTATTTCTATTTCATTGGGCCATGATCTATATTTATTACTTTGGGTATTGCGATGACTACTACAACGTTATTTTTATTATTTTCCCTAGTATGATATGAGGGTATAGTCTCTCCATATTTTCATCATAGACCATAACTATTATTCAATGGACTCTGGAATATAGGGAGTCATATCTAAGGTAATTTAACCATCTTTTTTGGTTACTATAGTGTGAGTTAGTCAAGATATGTTATAAATAGGTATCACAGTGTTTTTTTATATGTCTTACTTTTTGGGATATTGAAGACAAGAGATAGGAAGGGTATAAACTTGTAATGGTTGTTACATTATGTTCCTAATTGGCACCATCATGAGTTAAATACCATGTTACTAAAGATTTAGGATTTTAGTTCTTAGTTTATATTTTTTAGTTGGGTTGGTTATTTTTCAAAATGATATTTTATTTTTATTGATTTATTGGTACTTTCTCTTGGCTTGGGGTGGAAAGAGGCATGAATTAATGCATCATATTAGGTATATTAGATTATATCATAGGTTTATTATTTCTATCACACACAATGAGGCCTTAGCCTAAAGTACCTATATGCATGCACCCACATACACCTACATGAAACGGTATAGAGAAATATATAAAAACTAAAAAAAATGCCTGCATAAATATATCTCAAACCAGAGTATAGTAGAATTACAAAAAGGTAAAATATAGTTCCCACCAAAAGAAAACTACAAAATTATCAGACCTGCTCTCAAGGAAGGGATAACTATCAAACACCCACTGATAAGCTCCACAGTCAAGCTTCGGTGAAAACCCTAGTTAGACTAGATACTACGCTCTTCCTGATTTAGGTCCTACTATGACTCTGTCAAAGGATATGTGGTCTGCAAAAGACATAAGTTGTGTACAGGAAATTCTCATGTAGGGGTGAGTATAAGAATACTCAGTAGAATCCCCAAAATCCCAAAACAAAAAGGGAGTAACTTATATATATCATTTAGCTTGACCCAGCCTGAGGGAACCCAAATGAGAGACAAGATCCATCTCTAGACCATCCTCAGTAATACCTGACTAGTCATCTCGACGTCCTTGGCATGTCAACGAAATGACACGGGCTATGGGGACTCCCAGAACATACCCAGATATACATGGCTCTAAGTCTCATGGTCCCGAACATAGAATAACCATTGTAAATGACTCGAGGTTCCAATACAACACTCACAATAATCTCATGAGGTACCGACCTCATTGATAGAATCAAGATCCAATCCATCCCTCATAGATCACAAAATGAAAGGGACAAAAGAATCAACAGTTTGAAGTAGATGATCCAACCACAATATCCCATATGGAACTCAACAGAGATATTCCACTCCATCAGTAAATGAACGAATGGAACACCTATACAACCCTAGTGATACTCACCCACGAGGGAACATCCAGCAGAAAGCACCACAGAAGAATTCACTCGATGACTAAACCACCTCCAACTCCTTAGGTAGGGGATCCCACAAAGGATCCACTGGGGTACAATAAAACCCTTACTATAAAATCGAACATGGAAAAGGGGTATCGTGCACCAACCCAGAACTGGTACAACTCATCCTGCATAGGATGAGTGCTTGAGTACTGTTGGCCATGATGATACCAAATAAATTCATCTAGGAAAATGTTACGATCTTGATTTGAAACCCTAGAGATTATATCTCTTAGATATGAGATCATTTCCTGAGTAATTTTGGTCATGATGATACCTCAAACCCCATCTGGTAACTTGTGTAAACATGCCATAGAAAGACAAAATAGCATATATTGATACACAACTAGTGGGTCATCTCCTAGGGCTCATTGGGTCTCTATCCCCTACTGAAACATCCTAGGAAGAGGATCGATGCCCGCATAAATATTGGTCACGCCTATTCGGATAACTCCACGAGGGAACAAGAAGGGATGCGAGGATCACATCGGGCCTCTCGGGGTGACACATGGTCCAAATCTACTGAGTATGATTTCAAATAGGATTGAGACAACTCACTCCAGAAATGAGAATGTACCCACACTACATGTATGAATAGTTGAATAGGGGTCACAGTTCAGTGAGGGGGATGTGATACTAAAAACCCTCAAATGTAGTTGTAGAGGGGTCACAATCCAGTGAAGGGGAAGTGATGATGAAAACCGTCATAAATAAAGGACTAGGGGGAACCACTCAAACTATCTAATCGAAAAGTGACCATCCAAGTCTAGGGGGAGCCACTCAAACCAACTTTTATTAACATCTCCAAAGTGACCAGGGGGACCCACTTGACCCAGCTAGTCACCATCGCTAACCTACGTAATCCACATGATATCTCCTGCACACCATATCTTCGAGGCCCAAACTGTGCACACCATCGCATTTTATGTGAAAAAACAAGTAGGATAGGCTATTCACTCACCCAAAATGGAAAACCAGAGAAAAGGTAACTATTCACTGCAATGGGTCCTCATGAGGCCCATTCCTCAACCAAAGAACATATCAAAAAGATTGTTCCATTTTTATTCTCTTGTAAAAACACATGGGATTGACTACTCACTCATCCAAAACAGACACCCACTAAAAAACGTTAATTTTGCTGCAAACACCCAGAATGGGCCTCATGAGGCCCACATGACAATTTCAGTTTAGGCACATTAAATTTATCTAGAAACATCAACCTTACCATCAGGGTCACAACTCCACTAGCAGTGCATCAATCGGTTGATCCATGTAGAATTTATGGCGGGTTGAAATTGAATAATAAAAAAATATTATTATTAATTCAAAATTTTGTGACCTCAGGACATGATCCCAATTATTTAAATTCCCAAAATGACCTCAATGGATCCACCTCAATGTGAGATTCATGTCTACCTAGACAACACATAAATCGGACTCCCGGTTTTCGTGTTACGGGGGTTTATAGAATCCCCAGACATTTCTGGTTGGACCGTCATAGCTGTCGCCTCACTGGAAACCACCACCTCCTCACCAAAAACCACTGTTGTCTCACCAAAAACTGTCGATGTGGTCTTCCTGACCACCACTGCCTCATCATAAACTATCAGAATCTTTTATAAAACCTTCTGTGGACAATCGGGACCACTCTAGTGGTCCAAAAATTAATCCAAGACCAAATCCGGAAATCTCAGGATGCGATATTCATAGACTCGGTCTCCGCTTGGAAATTCGTCACCATTTTGATGCAATGAAAAGTTGTCAGATATTCCTCTCAATGTTACAACTCCTCCATTTCTCAAAACTCTAATTCATCATAGATCAAGAATCCTTGGATCATGACCTTCCCAGATCCATGCTTCGCTTGATGTTTGAATTTTTTTTGTCATATCAAAAAGTTAATGACAAAGAACGACAAATAACAGAAGAAGAACATCATAATAGAATTCATTTATTATGGTATCAATTTCAACAAAATAAAAATATAATAAATAAAATAGGGTTCAGTTATTTAAAATATCAACAAAAACTAATTTGGTGTTTTCGCATATATCTTCTTAGTGTCATTAGACTTAATTGGATCAAATAAATTTTCATTTTCATAGTAAATTAATTTTTCTTTTTATTAAATGATATCCCTTAAATAAAATTCCAATAAAAACTTATAAGTTTTTTCCCTTTATAACTTGTGAAGGATATTTCATTTAACAAAACCATGGTTATGATCTACTCAATATGAATCCTTATAGGGTGATGTCGTATATATATAGGAACATGTATGAGGTATTGATCCTTGTGGGGGAAGTTTGGTATATAGATGTCTAGTAGGGAATAGTTCCCTAGAGTGGGTAGTATAATTGTAACACCCTGACCCATCTAGGTTGGAGTCGGTGCTTTACTCGTGATATTAGGATAGTTAGAAGGGATGAAAATCCCGAAGGAACGATCAGTTTAGTAGTCTTGAAGAAACTAGATACATAGATGTAAATCCAATTACATTAGAAAAGGTTTAAAATAGCGTAATAATGAGTACAATAATAATTTAATCATAATCAATATGACATAATCAATATGGCATGGTGAATAAATGAAAAACTAATGCCATTAATAAACTGAGAATGAAACAACATCCATAGATTTTTTTCATTGTGAAAACCTCATGGATAATAACAATAACTGATAATGAATAAATAGAATTCTTATTAATTGGACGTCATGTATCTAGCACATGAAACCATAATACTGTTAAAACGGTTTAGTTCTGTGGGTAGAAACCCGTCTGATTTTTGGAAACACACTCAAAGGGTTTGTCACAAACTAATTTGTCTCATTAGACCTACTGATGCATCGAGAGGCTATAGCAGGCCCCACCTGACACTACATGTCCAAATAATTCTTTATACATTGATTCAATACAATAGAAATATGCCTTTTCAATATCCTTATAGAGTAGAGTATACAGATTCATCAATATTCCCATAATTAAAATAATTTACCAAATAAACACCATATGTAAAATGGTATACGGTTTAGACAATAAACATATCCATGATATGAGATTATAGATATTTAATATAAATATAATTTATAATAAAAAGTGATCTCAAATGGAAAGTAGGTACAACACATAAGGATTATTAGGTTCACAATACAAAGTTAGTCACAACAAAATAGTAGTTGAGACAAAGTCTCTTACCCCAATGTAATCAGTCAAATCATATGACCAGAACTTAATAACCCTCAAATGAATCATTGAAAAACATGAATATAAATAGAATAATGTTATTATATATCAAATGTTAGTAAAAATATACCACATACGAGAAATAAGTGACGAACAATGAAAATATCACAGAAATTAAAGTGAGATGAGAAACCCCTTAAAAACATTTCGGCATGGTAATGAGTGTTATTGAGGAGGGTTAATGAGATTTAAATGGGTATTAAATTTTTTATATGTCACAAGGGATGTATGGGGGAAGTTCAAAAACTTACCCCATCATTAGGAATTAAAAATATAAGGGCACAACATAAGGTATATTCTAAAACAAAAGTGTGAGAGAGGATCCCTTACCTTATGCTTGAAGGTGTTCCTGACTTGTTATTAAAGACCTGAATAATCAAATTTACCATCATTAATTAATAATTCCATAACCTCAAAAACATTTAATTGATATTTTTTAACCTTATTAAGTTAATTAATTTCCTTTTTGCTCAGTTTAATATATTCGATTTTATTGTTTTGGAAGCATTTTCTTACTTGGTTTCCATGACCCGTTTACTTGTATTCATGAATGGATGTTTGTTTGAAATACGGTTAAACATTCAAAATTGTTAATATAAATTCTTAGTTAAATTAAATAGATATAAATGATCTTATAATGATTCTGGATTTATACCATGAGAATGAATCATTTGATGAGTTAGAATAAACGCATGGATTTGGCTGGGCAGTTTTGGGCACAATAAACTTGTTTTGTATTATTATTCCATATTATGAATGTGTAAAGATTACAGAACCGTAATTAAGATAAAATACATATATTATGACCTAGTTAAACCATTGAAAAGGTTTCATGACCATTATTGAAGATATTAATGCAAATTGAAAACCCATCTTCCTTGAGTGTGATAAATTTACACATCTCGGACGGAGTTTGCATTTATTGTATAAAAGGAGGGGGAAAAGAGATATTATGATTAAATATTCCATTAGAAAAATTAAAATTCAGTACATGTAAGGTAATGGAATTATCATGTCATTTGGATGCGGGGAAGTGAGAAGGGAGAACAAAAAAATGGAACTTTTCAAAATAAATTGAAAGAAAAGAGAAGGAAGGTTCACCTCTTGAGTACTCCTCCTTGAGACTCTCTTTAAGGCCTTTGTTTCTGGACTTTTGGTGAGACCATAAGGTCTTAGACTTGGGGAGAGGTCTTGGGAAGATTATTTGTCATAATTTAGGCAAGTATTGAAGATTGATTGGTGTGGGGGGAAGAGGGTTTAATGGGTGGTTTATATAGTGGAGGGGAGAAGAGTTTTCTTAATATTATAATCATTAATTTATTATATCCTCTCAAGACAAACAATAGTTAGTATTACATGAACAAGAATAGTAATATATACATGTGACATCGAACCAATTGGGCTTAAATTAGTAGATCATCATCAATAACACAATAAATTCCTTATTTAGCATTAATCATAAATTATCTCATTTTACTATTCATCAACAATTTATGTATTTCAGAAAAATACCCAAAATTTACTCTAACCATTTTTCAATTTGTATAATCCAAAAATGAATTCCATTTTTCAAAAATAATTTTTTAAATATGATTAATTAAATATTTAATTAAAATCATTATTTAATCCAAAATTATATACACTTAAAATTTTCATCTTCATTTTTAAGGTGCCTAAATTCATTTATACACTCAATGGTATGGATACAATTCATAAGAGTCATATTATTATTTATAATGGTAAGTTACTATTCATAAGGGTAGTTTATTATTCATAAGGGTATGTTACAATTCACCGAAAACTGATTTTTCCTTATCGGACTGCAAATAACTTACTGATCATAACCATGTATGTCAAATTTTCGAAATTCACATCATAGAAGTGAAAAAATTAGGTTTAATTGGATAAGTTATGGATATATCTTATAAGTAACCATGTTTTGTTCCATATAGGCTCAGTGATTCATGAAATTTAGGCTATAACTAGAATGTATTTAAGAGAAGTATACCATAATGTGTTTTGGGTGCTACATTATTCCCTCCTTTATAAATTTCATCCTAAACATTTTATGTATAAAACTCACCAAAAAGATGTGGGGGATTCTTTTTCATAACATCCTCAGGTTCCCATGTTGCTTCCTCCATATTCTGGTTTCTCCAAAGAACATTTACTAGACGGGTTGTCCGATTTCTCAATACCTACTCCCTTGTGTCAAGAATCCCGATAGGCTTTTCACAGTATGACAAATCAGGTTCTAGTTAAATTTCTTCATATGTGAGTACATGAGTTGGGTCTGGCATGTATTTCTTTAACAATGACATGTGGAACACATCATGAACTCGGGAGATATTTGGAGTCATCGCTAAACGGTAAGCTACATCTTCGATTATTTCCATAATTTCAAATCGTCTGATGTACCTGGGGCTCGGTTTCCCTTTATTACCAAACCATAAGACAGCCTTCCATGGAGATAATTTTAGAAATACATGATCTCCCACTTGTAATTACAAGTTCTTTCTCTAGTTGTCAGAATAACGCTTCTGCCTACTTTGGGATACATTAATATGGGCTTGTATTTTCTTCACCTTTCTGTGGTCTCTTCAATAAGTTCTGGGCCTATAAGTTTCCTCTCACCAACTTTGTCCCAACAAGTTTGAGTTCGACATCTCTTTACATATAATGCTTCATATGGTTCCATTTGAATACTAGGGTGGAAAATATTGTTGTAGGAAAATTCCACCAAAGGCAAGTATTGATCCCACATACCATGGAAGTCAAAATATCATGACCGAAGCATGTCTTCTAAAGTACTAATAGACCTTTCAGATTGTCCATCAGTTTGGGGGTGATAAGCAGTACTCATACGAAGCTCAGTATTAAAATATTTCTAGAGACTTTTCCAAAATTTTGATGTTAATTGGGGATCTCGATCGGATCCAATCGATATAGGTGCACCATGAAGTCTTACAACTTCATTAATATAAAGTCTTTCCAAGCGATCAAGTGAAAAGTCCTCTCTTATAGGAAGGAAATGTGATGACGATCAACAATTACCCATATTGCATCATTCCTTCTAGGTTTCCTCGGTAGTCCAGTGACAAAATCCATCATAATGTTATCCCAGTTCCACATAGTAATAGGTAGAGGTTGAATCACTCCTTTGGGATGTTGTCTCTCTACCTTCACTTGTTGACAAACTAGACATCTTGACATGTATTCAGCAATTTCTCGCTTCATATTATCCCACCAAAAATATTCCTTCAAATCTCTATACATATTGGTCCTACCCAAGTGTATAGAGAAATTTGAGCTATGATCATCGTCTAATAGTTTCCTTTTTAGCTCAGGTACTGATGGAACACATAACCTCTTCCCAAATTTCCGAACTCCTTAATACACGAAGTCATCTAGTCTCCCATCCTTGACAGCATTAATTTTCTTATTCATATTCCCATCATTAGATTGAGAGATTTTTATATTCTCTAATAAAGATGGTTTAGAAATCATTTAAAAGAGAAAATATGGTTTTCTTTTCCTTAAAAATTACCATATCCATCATTAGTAGATCTAAAAATATAGGATCTCTTTAATCCTCATTTGAGTCAAAAGTCTATGATCTTTCCTAAATAATGCATCTGCCACCTTATTTGTCTTTCTCGTGTGGTAGTGTATTGAACAATCATAACCTTTTAGTAACTCAAAACATCTATTTTGCCTCATGTTGAGTTATTTTTGTGTGAAAATGTATTTCAAACTCTTGTGGTCTGTATAAATCTCTCATGTCTCTATGTATAGATAATGCCTCTATATTTTCAGAGCAAAGATTATGGCTGCTAACTCAAGATCACGAGTTGGATAATTTTTCTCATGAGTCTTCAACTGTCTTGATACATAAGCAACAACTTTATCGTTTTCTATAAGGAAGCCACCCAGTCTATTATTTGATGCATCGATGTATATTAAAAATCCACCACTTCCAGATGGAAGAGTCTAAATTGGAGCATTGACCAATCTTCCTTTCAATTATTCCCTTTGTTTTAAGCTAAGGAATTTCCTCTTCATTTCAGTTCATTTCTCACGAGGGAAATATTTTTCGAAGAATATTTCCTTAAAAGTCCTCCATTCCATATCTTCTATTTATTCTTCCTCCGTGGTACTTTGAATCAAGGACCACCATTGTTCAGAGTCTCCCTTGAGATAATATACTGCCAGTACTAACTTTTCATTTCCATTGCATCTTAATGCCATGAATATCTTTTCAAGGGACTTGATCAATTGCTCAGCAATCACTGGGTTAGTGGTCCCACTAAAATATGGGGGCTTCTGCCACATGAAATGATCTAACACAGGTGTGGAATGGTTATTCGTTACAACCTGAGTAAGTTTTCCTAATATGGTCATGACCTGATCTACTCCAAAATTGACTGTGTTAACATTCTCAGAAGGAAGATCACTACCTTTCCCATGAGTATTGATTCCCCTTCTTCCGTTACATGCCATTTCTAAATAATGGGATTCACTATATTATTTTTATAAATCTCAAATAGAAAATAACTCAACATAGATTGAAATTCTATGCATATATAATCTTATAAACATGGTTTCTCTGTGGAATATTTTACATTAAACTCCTTCATAATGGCTTGTAAAGAAAATTTAATGTATCCTAAGTATATCCCCTGGGAGTGTCGTAACCAAGAGTGAAGAAAGGCCTGTTTTTGTGCACCAATTCTTGTTCAAGTCTAGCTCAAAGCGGTGTTTTCGGGTTTTATCCCTAGATACTTCTGTTCCAGAGCCTCCTCTACCTGCTATTATTCAGACAGGGACATATTTCTTAAAAGATCCACATAATCTATTCCTTACCAAAATACCAGGACGTTCTTGTATGTTTATCCTCAAATACTAACTTAGGGCATTGTTCCTTACCATACATTTCATACTCTAGTTTCCAAGTTTTCTACTAAACTTCCTTTGATACCAACTGTAACACCCCAACCCCTCTAGGCTGGAGCCGATGCATTACTTGTTATATTGGCATGGTTAGAAGGAATAAAAATCCTGAAGGAACGATTAGTTTAGTAGTCTTGAAGAAACTAGATACATAGATGTAACTCAAATTACATTGGAAAAGGTTACATGTAGAAGAATAATTAGTAAAATAATTATTGAATCATAATCAATCAGACATAATCAATATGGCATGGTGAATAAATGAAAAACTAATGCCATTAATAAACTGAGAATGAAACTGCATCCATAGATTTTGTCATAGTGAAAACGTCATGGATAATAATAATAACTGATAATGAATAAAGATAATTCTTATTAATTGTATTTCATCTATATGGAATATGAAACCATTATATAGTTAAAACAGTTTAGTTCTATGGGTAGAAACCCATCTTATTTTTAGAAACAAACTCGAAAGGTTTGTCGCCAACTGATTTGTCTCATGAGACCTACTGATGCATTGAGGGGCTATAGCAGGCCCAAACAACCACTTCATGTCAAAATAATTCTTTATAAATTGATTAAATACAAGATAAATATTCATTTTCAATATCCGTATAGAGTAGAGTATACATATTCATCAATATTTCCATAATTAAAATAACTTTCAAAATAAACATCATATGTAAAATTGTATACGGTTTAGAAAAAAACATATCCATGATATGAGATTATGTATATTTAATATATATTTAATTTTAAATGAAAATTGATCTAAAATGGGAAGTAGGTACACCACATAAGGATTATTAGGTGCATAATTCAAAGTTAGTCACAACAAAATAGTAGTTGTGGCAAAGTCTCTTACCATAATGTAATTAGTCGAGTCATATGACCAGAACTTAATAACCATCAAATGAATCATTTAATAACATGAGTATAAATAGAATCATGTTATTATATATGAAATGGAAGTGAACATATACCACATATAAGAAATAAGTGGCGAACAATGAAAATCTCGTAGAAATGAAAGTGAAATGAGAAACCCCTTACAAATATTTCACCATGGTAATGAGTGTTATTGGGAGGGATTAATGAGAGGTAAAGGGGTATTAAATTATTTATATGTCACAAGGTTAGTATGGGGGAGGTTTTAAAATATACCTCGTCATTAGGAATTAAAAATAAATGGGCACAACATTGGGTAGATTCTTGAACAAAAGTGTGAGAGAGGATCCCTCACATTATGCTTGAAGGTGTTCTTGACTTGTTATTAAAGACCTAAATAATAAAATTTAGCTTAATAAAAGTCCAAAACCAAATAAACATTTAATTTATATGGTATAACCTTATTAAGTTCATTAATTTCTTTTTTTATGGGTTTAAGATATTCGATTTTATTGTTTTGGAAGCATTTTCTTACTTGGTATCCATGACCCTTTTACTTGTATTCATGAATGGATGTTTGTTTGAAATAAGGTTAAAAATCAAGAATTGTTAATATAAATTCTTAGTGAAATTAAAGAGATATAAATGATCTTATAATTATTCTAGTTATATACCAAGAGGATGACTGATTCGATGAGTTAGAATAAATGCTTGGATTTGGCCTGGCAGTTTTGTGAACAATAAACATGTTTTGTATTATTATTCCATATTATGAACGTGTAAAGATTCCAGAACATTAATCAAGATAAAATAGATATATTATGACATGGTTCAACCATTGAAAAGGTTTCATGACCATTATTTAATATAGTAATGCAAATTGAAAACCCGTCTTCCTTGAGTGCGATAAATTTACTCATCTCGGACGGTGTTTGCCTTTATTGTATAAAAGGAGGGGAAAGTGATATTACGATGGAATATTTCATTAGAAAAATGAAAATACGGTACATTTAAGGTATTGGAATTATCATAGAATTTTGATGAGGTGAGGTGATAATGGAGAACAAAAGAATGGAACTTTGAAAAAGAAATTGAATGAAAAGAGAAGGAAGGTACACCTCTTGAGTACTCCTCCTTGAGAATCTCTTTAAGGACTTTGTTTTTGGCCTTTTGGTGAGACCAGAAGGTCCTAGATGTGGGGAGATGGCTTGGGAAGAGTATGTTTCATAATTTAGGCAAGAATTGAAGCTTTAGTGGTGTGGGAGGAAGAGGGGTGAGGGGTGGTTTATATAGTGGAGGGGAGAGAAGTTTTCTTAAAATTATAATCATTAATTTATTATTTCCCCTCAAGAAAACCAATAGTGAGTATTCCATGACCAAGAACAGTAATATATGCATGTGACTTCGAACCAATTGGTCTTACATCAGTATATCATCATCAAGGACTCAATAAATTCCTTATTTATCATTTATCGTAAATTGTCGTATTTTACTATTCATAAAAAAATTAAGTATTTCATAAAAATCCCAAAAATTCAACCTTACCATTTTTTGACATGTAGAATACAAAAATGAATTCCATTTTTCAAAAATAATTTTCTAAATATTATTAATTAAATATTTAATTAAAATCATTATTTAATCGAAAAATATAATAACTTAAAATTTTCCTCTTCATTTTTAAGGTTCCTAAATTCATTTATACACTCAGTGGTATGGATACCATTCATAAGAGTCGCATTACTATTTTTATGGGTAAGTTACTATTCATAAGGGTAGGTTACTATTCATAAGGGTAGGTTACTATTCACCTAAAACTGATTTTTCCTGATCGAACTCCAAATAACTTACTGATTGCAACCATGTATGTCATATTTTAGAAATTCACATGATAGAAGTGACAAAATTAGGTTTACCTGGATGGGTTTTGAATATCTCCTATAAGTAACCATATTTTTCCATATAGGCTCAGTGATTCATGAAATATAGGCTATAACTAGAATGTATTTAAGAGAAACATACCATGAAGTTTTTGGGGTGCTACATTACTTGAGTGTGGGATTCTTGATATGTATTTAAGTTCCTTAGAGTGATTGTTTTGGTAGGTGAGTTTCCTTGTGGTATCTGAGATGGGAGCTGATATGTTTCTTCATAAGATGTGACATATGTGGGGTTTGATTATAAACTAGGTGGGATAGCATAGTGATTTTTATATGAGACTCAGGATATCGATGAGTTGGTGTTATAATTAAATAGTGTGAAACTTTCTTGTTATTATTGAGATGAGTTATGATATATGAGGGTAACCTGAGAGGGGGGTTAGCGCAATCCTGTGAGATCTATTAGAGATAGAAAGCATAGTTATATGGTTTAGGTTATAATATTGATTCATGAGGTATTTTATCATGTATTTTACATAGGCATAGTATAACACCATATATCTCTCTATATATTAATACTATGTTTTATAAATTGTCTCACATGAAACACTGAACAAAAACGAGTCTTGATATATTATAAGACATTAAGTAAAATTTATAAGAATAATTTAACCTCTATAGAATAATAATATATTAATCAATTAAAAATTATTACCTTTAAAGGATATATAATTAATATGATTTATTATTTAAAAGGATCGTTCATTCTTAAATAACTATTTAGAGTATTAATAAATTAAATAAATACATTAAAATATCTATTATTATAACATAAAATATATTAAATAATATATTAAAATTATTTTATTTAGGAATTGGTATGAAATAATATTGAGAACAAATAATATTTTAAAAAGGATCTTTTTCAAAAAAATGTTTTTTCTTTATTCTTTGAATTTTCATTTAAAATATATATTTAAAGATTTTAGAATTTTAAATTTAAAAAAATTACCATAATTTTTAATCCAACATATCAATATTACCTTTGGGGGAATGCTTTTGATATTTTTTGGAATTTTTTATTTTTAAGTGAATATCAAAAACTACGGTTTATAACTATATAATAGTTTTTATAAAATTATAAAAAAACTAAGAATGAATTTAAAAACTATAAAAAAATTTCATTCCTAAATTAATATTTAAATATTAAAATAGATTATTTATAAACATAAAATTAAATTTATAAATCCCATGTTTATTATTTTTAAAATTAAGCAATATTTTTCTAATTAAATTTATTTTTAGTATTTCCATTAGTTAAATTTTTGTAGGTAGAATTAGGTTATTAATTTCTTTTAAAGTCACAAAAAATATCCTTTTGTTAATAATAATCCAATTAATTTCACTAAAATCTGCATCATTGATAATTGTTTCCTAAACATAACTTTTAAGCTTAAAAATGAGCCTTTTTTAAAAACATATTTTTAGAGGTTAAATGCGCTAATGTTAACATTAATTTCTCTTAAAAATAATAATTTTATTTGATATAATTTATGTCAAATTTTAAAACATTATTTCTAAATTATATAATATATCACATTTTATTTTTAGGCATTAAATTTTAATTACCTAGGTAAAAATTAATTGCCACAGTAAAAACCAAAAAAATTAGAAGTGAAAAATATAAAATAAAAAGTCTTAAAAACATGTTTAAACCCTATGTAAAAAATAATTTTTTTAATTATTCATAACTATACCTCATCCCCACTTGATTATTTTCCACTTTTTCTTTACTTTATATGTGAAACATGTGCTCCCTTTGTATTAAAAAGTTATATTTACAAAAAAAATCCCTTATCCTATAAAAGGATCTCACCTCCATCCCATTTATCCACTCATTATAAAGAATTAAATAAATACAATATATAACATATCCACTCCTCAACTCAATAACCATATCCAATAATATTTACCCTTACCAAGAAACTAGGAAAAAAATCCATAGTGTGTTACCCGAGGGAGAACATCCAAATGGGGAGATGATGTTCTCAACAAAGCTCTCTTAATTTTTTTTATTATACCCTATAAAACCTATTTATAATTAATGAAATTATGGTAAAATAAGTATTAATAATATTATAAAATTTTATTATGATAATGGAATATCCATTTTTTTCATTTCTCATAAAACATTAGAAAAATGAAGATAACATCCTACATACATGCAAACTACTGCCTCCATGAATAACATGTTTGATTTTTCATTACTACATTAGAATAATCGTTATAAAATTTTATTTAAAAGATTAATATAATATTTTTAATATTATTAAAATTATTAATTTATAAATAAATCCATATCTTCCTCCCAGTCTATGGAAAACGAACGCATCAGTTGTGTTTAAATGCAGACAACTGCCTCCATGAAAGTGACATTTTTTTGTTTTTCTATACTCCTTTATTATTTATTAAAATATATTATGATCTAATTTGTCACCTTAATAACATATAAATAATATTAATATACTTTTATAATGATGATATTATCACTTAATCACCTTGTAATCAATCTTATCCATTATTTATAGCATGTTCTTTTTTAAGTCAGCTTAACCACATACACAAACAATTATATAAATTTATATCATGGGTAAATAAGTAAAAATAAATATTAGTGATATTGTAGAATAATAAGTAATTTTTTTTAATCTTAATGGTAATATCTAACCAGTTTTTAAGATACCACCCCTCATTCATGAAAATTACCAAAACAAACTCTTCACAGGTTGTGTCGTCACAAATCATAAGTAAAATACTTCTCAAATGAAATTAAAATATTATTACTCATTATATAAAATCTATTCTATTAACTTTAATTATATCATAGTGATGAACTTTGAATCATTAAATAATAATCAACACTATGATTATGAAACTAACACTAAACAAAAAAATAAAAATAATAAACATCTGATGATGAAAACAAATTATAGAAAAAAAATTAATAATAATTGACTATAATTGAAGTTTATAAAAGTTTCTAGGTATTAATAAGGGTATGAAATAGGTTATTATTGTATTTAATATTTTTATATATTATGTTAAATCAACTTTTATGGAATTTAAGAATTAAAGTACGAGTTTTGCATCTCATTTTTTCTTTATTGATACATGATGTGTATTGAACACTTGTTTCCTTTTATGGTGTATATATTTGACAAAATTTTATTTTATCATGATTTATTTTGAAATATAATTGGTTTAAAAATTCATCACATCTTCTACCTTTTGTGGGTTTTCAACTCGAAATATAATGATAACATAAAGGTTCATTTGTATTAGTTTTCAAATCCATGACACATGTTTAATATTGCACTCTGTGTTTTATTTTATATGGAGTAAATAATAAATTTTGATATTTTATATCATTAATTTTTATTCATTAATCTTATTGTAAGATCAATTTGAATCTCTATCTCTAAATTGGATCTAATAAAAATGTACCCAACTTTTAAAAAATTCATCTCCAATCTCATTTACTAATAAATATTTCCTCTGAATGATAATACATATAGGGAAATTGTACAATTTTATCTCTAAAACAACTATAATTTATTCTCCTATATCCATTTTACATGTATTCTCACTATTTCAATTTTCACCTGGCTCATAGTTTTCCCATTATAAGAGAAATTCACCCCACCACTTCATTATGGTCGAGTATCTTTCTTTTCCATGTCCATATTCATCAGATAATTATTTTGTATATACTTATTTATAACTCAAAAATTCATTAATATTATTTTATACTATTTTTAATGTCCTTATAATGGTTTTAAATAATTTTAAATTATTTATATAAGTGTTATTTTATACTAGGTTTGAAAGTAATATCATTTAAATGTTTTCATGTGAACATGTATCTTCACCTATTTATCTTTTTTAATGAAAATTACACTCTTAATTATAATGGTTTCTAAAAGAAAACATTATTATTTTGGATTTATAAAATAATTATATTTAAATAATTTGTTAAAAAAATTTAAAGCCATTTCTTATTTCCAAATAAATTTTTCTAATGTTCCTAAAAAGTGTTTTTTCTTCTATGTTTAAATGAAATTTTTTATTCCTAATGAAGAATGTTTATAAAATTATACCATACACCTTCTATATTAAGATGTTATATAAAATTTTATTTATATTATAATAATGATCGTTCAATAATTTTTTCTTTCCTAATCGTCCATCATTTATAAACATGAATTTATTCCATTTTATTTTCTCAGTGAACACCCTATACTATATTTCCATTTTAGAATGGTGTTTACATTGATACCCATACATAGATTTACTGAGGAAATTATTGACTAAATCATAATCATTTAATCTATGTGGTGTAAATATCATAATCCTCATAATAATAATTGAATTTTATTTACTTATAACATTACTGAATATATTTTGATGCACAATTATTTTCTATTAATTCGTCATGTTATGACTACTGATGGAATTATGAATGATTTTTTTTATATTATTACACTTGAAAATGATAAGAAACCCATTTTATTTTCATTAGTTATTTATGATATAATGAATGGTGAATTAAAATAGAACACATGTGTATAGATTTTGATGGGTGGATTCTTATATCATCCTTCAATGTATTGGTATAGTTTTATATCTCATGAGATGATGTAATGTGGGTCTTCAAGTATGTGCTCCCAATTTAAAGGGTGAAGTTTCTTGGATGTATTAAAAAATTAAAGGGTGATAATTCATGTATATGATCACAAACTTAATGGATGACACTTCTTGGATATGCTTAAAATATGAGGATACCTTGCATGTTTTTATTCTAATGTTTTCTATTATTATATGTTTAAGGGAATGATAAATTTCTATTCCATATACCTAGGATTATGATCCATGTTTCATGTTTATTGTCTCTTAATTCCAAACCCTTTTTCCCTGGTATATATCTATTCATATGATATTACATGTCCTCCTATCATGAGGTATGGAAAAATATTATTGTTCCATGTTCTTATTAATAATTCAATTCTCTCATGATCATGTTTTATCATATGATTATGATATAACCATTGATTACATGTCCATAAGTGTTTCATTTCTGGGTGTTTGATCCCACCACTTTCTTATGTTTCCATTCCCTAGTAGGTTATAAAGATGTTTATTACTCATGATAATTCTATATGGGGGTATAGTATAGATAAATTATGGATAAATGTTTACAAGTTTTGTTAAATAATTTTCCTATGTAGCTAGTTCTCATATACTCTAAATCTTAGGTTCTTGGGATTGTGTGTTTATTTAGGAGATATACTATTTAACTTATGGAGATGGATTAAAATAAAGTTATGTTTAGCTTGGTTCATCTCACTTTTAATTAAACCATATTTTTAAGGTATGTTTTTTAGCATCGGTCATAGGATTATAGGCCTAGGGAACCTCATTTGGTATTATAGAAAGGTTTAGTTATTATTGGTGGTTTATTTATTTATTTTTGCAGATTTGTATTAAAAACCTTTTGTAAAACTACTAAGGATAAGTGTAAGCATAGGATAACCTATATTATTTTAAATATTTGAGTGTTTAATTTTCCAACCTATTATATCTATGTTGATATACAAGAAAGTGGATTTTGTTATGGAGTAGATGCACTTAGGGGTAATTGCTTAGAAAAAGGCTAGTTGAATATCAACTTGATCTTCACTTGGTGCATGATGAGTAGGCCTAAGACTACACACTTAGCTAGAAACTCTTGGGTGGTATATTTTGGTCTATTTAATTCTCTATATGATCCATTAAAAATGATTTATGATGTCAAGGAATTTGTAGAAGGGGGTATGAAAGAATTCAACCTAAATAAACCATAAATGAACTAACAGTTATTTAGGTTGAGTTAAAATATAATGTAATGGTTTTAAATAGTAATACATTTTATAATTGAATAATTTATGAGATAATTTGTAATAATTCTATTATGATGTTAACCTTTCATCACTCAAATTTTCCATTTTTTGGTTTTAGTAATGGATAAAGCATGAAGAGACTAAATTAATAATGGATGTCATGGACAATGTGTTGATTATACAATGAGAAACTAAAAGGGATTAAAGATAGAGTGAGAAATATTTTAGTTATTCCAAATAATATATCACGAATTATAGTTAAAATTGTGATCTTATTTGAGTTTTAAAACAAACTAAATAAGATAAGGATAGAGTCCCATGTAATTTTAGGTGATGGAGATGATTAATTAAATAAGATTCAATTACCTTCGTGTTGAAAATGTGGGTAAAGGCGCCCAAGAGAATGTCTCAAAGGAATAGAAAGATTTTTTAATCATAGTGAAGGAAAAAATTGATAAACAATATCCCGAGTAAAAAAATTAATACTTTAGTTAACATGATGGATAAAACAAATGATTTTCCGAATGATCCACTATAATTTCAATGTTTTAAATGTGATGAATTCGATAAATATGAAAACCAACACACTAGTATAAGGTATTAAGATGAAAATTGACCCTAAAAACCACTTAGAACATGGGAAAAATGAAAATCATATTTAAAAAATAATTTTTAAGTGGATAGTGATAATTAAGTGACGTTAGGTGTACTTTACTCTATATTTATAGATTTTTTATGCCATGTAAGATTCACCAACTATTATCAATAAAATTATAAATAAAAACTCTAGATGGAATCATTATTGTATCTAAGATATATTAATATCCTTAAAGGTTTATATCATTATGATTCATTCATGTATTATTATCCTTACCTTAGATGAATATGATGTGATTTTATAAATGTATATGATTTCTCCACATAGAATCCATATTAATCAAATAAATATGGAAATATCATTTAATTGTTCAAACTAACCTATGATTATAATAAGTGTAACAATGAGTTTTAAATCTATATGAAAACTAATTCTATTATAGGAGTCATGATACCAAATAATGAGGTCATTTTGGGTCAAATTATTGGAGAAAAATCAATATTTTGAATAAGAATTTTATGAGGAAAACGATATGTGACCAATATTTGTAAGGCTAATATTTCTCTATAAATTACACCTTAAATAATGACTATATTTAAGATACCCTTATCTATTTTCATTATTATGTGATAATTAAAATTTTGAGGATGTAATTTATGTAAGGGAGAGAGAATTTAACACATAAATATTTTGGAATATATTTCTCGTTATATTAATATTGTGTTTGATATCTTATTTCACATGAAACACTGAATTAAAATGAGTAATGTTATATTTTATTAACATTACTAAACAAATTATAAGAATGATAAAACCTAAAAAAAATATAAACATATTAATTAAATAAAAAATATTATATTTAAATTATATATAATTTATTTGATTTAATATTTAAAAGGACTGTTCATTCTTATTTAATAGTTTAAATTATTAATAAATTTAATTGAACCCTTTTAAATTATTATCATAAAATCATATAATGTATTAACAAATATATTAATATTTTTTAAATTATAAATTTGTATGAAATAATATTGAGAACATATAATTTCTAAAAAATTAATTTCCTAATCAAATAAATTTAGCATTATATTTTGATTTTTTAAAATATTTTAGTGCTTTAATTTTATAAAATTAATATCAATTTTGAATCCATAACATAAAAATTATCTCACATTGATTTTTTGGGTTTTTTAGAAATAGTTGAGTTAAGGTGAATAATGAAAAATAATGATTATAAATATATCGTAGCTTTTATGGAATTATTATAAACTAAGTATGAATTTAAAAATAATAAAATGTTATTTATGGATAAATAAATATTTAAATATTAAGATAATTCATTTAAAAATACTATGTTGAATTTAGAAAATCCAAGTCTAATGTTTTGAAAATTAAACAATATTTTTATAATAAAGGTTTTTTTAGTATTTCTTTTTTATTTATGTATTTTATAGGAGAAATTAGGTTTTGGGTTTTGTTAAAGAAACATAAATAATTATTTTTAACAATAAACCCATTACTATCATTAAAATAAATAAAATTGATAATTTTGTCCTAAATATTATCTTTATGCATAAAAATGCACATTTTCTAAAAATAGGTTTTTACATGTTAAATGCGCTCATGTCAAAATTAATTTCTCATACCCATAGAGAATTTATTTGATAGAATGGTTCTAATATTTGGTGTCAGAATAAAAAATATATATAATAATTCCCATTTTGTTTTTATGAATTAAATGTGAATTCATAAAGAAAATATTAATTACCATGGTAAACAAGAAAAAATGATAAAAGTAAAAAATCCTAGAGTAAGACTAATTAAATTGTTTAAAAATGTGTGAAAATTAATGGTTGAGGTATTATTGACCTTAAATCATACCAAAATGCATTATTTCCCATTTTGGATCCACTTTCCATGTAAAACATGTGCTATCTTTATATTAAAATGTTATATTTACAAAAATACCATTCCATTAACCTATAAAAGTAGCTCACATATTCCCCATTTATCCAATATTTATAAAGAATAGTATAAAAAACAACAACCTAGTCACATATTAAAACTCTCCCCATATCCTAAAACCCCTTTATTTTTCAAAACACCAAGAAAAAGAGCTTTATGGTGTTACTCAAAGGAAAACATCCCAAGGGGGAGGTAATGTTCTCAACTGAGCTCTATTAATTCTTTTTTCTTCTAATCCAAAAGAACTATTATATGCATGAAAGTATGGTAAAGTAATTATAAAAAAATATTAATTATTTTATACTAATGTAATATACATTTTCAACCTTCTTCCAAAACCATTCAGAAAATGAAGATATCATCATATTTATGTGCAGACTACCACCTCTATGAATGATGTGATTGATTTTTCATCACCACCATACATATTTGGTTATAAAATTCTACTTAAAGTATTAATATTATATTTATTACATTATTAATATTATTAAATTATAAACAATTCCCTATCATCTTCTAGATCTTTGGAAAATTATTGTGTCTCTTTTGCGTACATGTGGACTACCGCCTTCATGAAAGTGACATTTTTCATTTTTCACTATATAATTTTATTATTTTTATAACACTATTATAATATAATTATCCACATTAATAATATATAAATATTATCATTATAATTATTTAATAATTATATCATAACTGAATCACCCCATAATCATACTTATGAATTAATTATAACATGTTATTGTTTAGGTCGGTTTAAGAACCTGAATGAACAGTGATAAAAATATATATCATGGGTAACTGAGGAAAATAAATAATGATTATATTGGGAAATAATGAGTAAATAGTTTTTTTAAATGGTAATTTAAATATATAACCCGTCATTAATATACCTCCCTTCGTTCTTTAAAATCACCAAAACAAGCTCATCATTGACTTTATTATCATAAATCATAACTAAAATAGTTACACAATGAAATTAAAACATTATGAATAATTATAAAATATATATTCTATTACCTTTAATGACCTCATAATTATGAACTTTTAGTCTTTAAATAAGAATCAAAACCACCATTATGAAACTAGTGTTAAAAAATCAAAACTAATAGACATTTAATGACGAAAATAAAATATAACAAACTAATATATTTTTAATAAATGATTATAAATAAATCTTATAAAAGGTTATATTAATTAATATATTCCTGAAATTTTTTATTAAGATAGTTGTTTTTGTTATATAGGATTTTAGAAAACTTTCATGTAATTTAGGAATTAATGTAAGGGTTTTTGCATCTCAATTTTACTTTATTGAGATATTATGTGTATTCACAACTTGTTTACTTTTTTTGGAAGAATATATTATACATGGATTTATTTTATCATTTTATTATTTAAATAAAAATTATTTAAACTTTCATCTCCATTTTTATCTTTCATGGGTTTTTCAATTCAAAAGATAACGATGATGTAAGGGTCATATTGTCTCAATTTTCAAATCCATGAGGTGTGCTTAATATTGTGTACCATTTTATCTTTTATTTGAGGTATGAGCTTTCCATTTTAAATATTATAACATGAAATATATTTAATTCTTGGCATTTTAATATCAATTACAGTCCCAATATTAAAAGGTATTTTAACAAAATAATACTCAAGCCGTAAGGTTTTCATTGCCAATATCATCTACAAATAAATATTTATCTTCAAAAATAATCCTTTTGGGAAATTTATGCACTTTTCTCCCTAAATCAACAAATTTTATTCCAATTTTATCATTATTGGGGGTTTACATGTATTATAACTATTTCATTACCCCTTAGATCATATTTTACCCTTTTTAATAAAAATTAACCCCACCTATTATTTTTGATCGAGTATATTTATCTTCTATGTCCATATTAATTGGATGATTTTATAGATGGCCTTATTTATGCCTCAATAATTTATTAATTTTTTTTATGATTTTAAGTTTCCTTACAATTATTATAAAAAAATTAATGATTTCAATATTTGTTTTCACAAAGTTTGAATAGAGTCACTTTTAAACATTTCTCTATGAACACAAAATTTTTAAATTTTTTATTTGTATATGAAACTTCCTCTATACATTTTAATGGTTATTAAAAGAGAAATTTATTCTTATGGATTTAAAAAATATTTCTATATATGTAAATACTTTCAAAAGATTAATGTCATTTCTTATTTCCAAATAAATGTTCTTTATGCCCCTAAAACGTGTTTTTCATTTATTCATATATACTTTAACATATTTTATTCATGATGAAGGATATTCTTAAAATTATACCATCAGACTAATTTCTCATGATGGATTATGAAATTTTATTTTCTTACAGAATAATGATTCATCCCTTCTTTTTTCTTGCTTAATCATCCAACATTTATAAACATGAATTTATTCAAATTTATTTCCTATGTGAATACCGAAGAACACATTTCATTATTTTAAGGATGTTTACTTTGATTCCCATTCATCAATTTATTTGGGAAATTAATTACTAAATCATATAATTTTTATCCATACTGTGTATATACCATATACCTTATCATCTTAATTTAAATTTATTTACCTAGAATGTTACTAAAAATCATTCGATACTCATTTATTTTCCATGGGTTTATCATGTTATGATTATTGATAGAATTGTAAATGATTTATTTATATGATTCTTTTTAAAAATGATATGAAATCAATTTGTTTAGTGGGTTATTGATGATATGGTGAATTATTTTTTTAAACTGAAACACACACACACACATATATATATATATGTACATTGATGGGCGGGGTCTTATATCATCCTCCAATGAATTTTTTAAGGTTTTATATATCATGATATAATTTCGCATAGGACATCCTGAATATGCTCAAAAATTAAGGTTGGACCCTTATTGGGTATGATCAAAAATTAGAGGTTGATATTTCATTGATATTCTTACAAACATAAAGGGTGATCCTTCTTAGATAGGATCACAATATAATGATACACTATAATTATGTTTGTTTCAAATTTCTATTTTATGCCACGTTTTTTTGGTGTGTTATATTTATATGTCATATTCCTATGATTATAAAACATGGTTTATTTTTATTTTCTCATGGTTATAGAATCTTTTTCCATGGTATATTTTTTTCATTTGAGATTAAATTTCCTTTTATCATGAATTATAGAAAACTCTTACAATTCCATGTTATTTTTAATAATATATTTCTCTTATGATCACGTTTCATTATAATCTTATTATCTAAGAATTGATGACATGTTGATAAGTTTTCCCTTACTATGTGTTTAAGATCATCTCTTTATTATGTTTCCACTACCAATGGTGTCTAAAACAAATACATTCAACAATAGTATGTTCAATTATATAAACAAATAAACATAATTCATAAATAAATAGTTATCACATTATAAAATTGATCTTTATTTAACCACATAAACTCTTGGGTTCCCAAGGACACTCGTACCTAAACATCTTCTTCGACTCATGTCGAAGCCTGAAGTGTTTCTATTTAATATAATATCTTAATACCTACATCAACTCATGTTGGAGACCAAATTATTCAAAGGTGATATCATATCTCAATACTATATTCATCTCATGCTAAAACCTGAAGAATTCTCAAGTTACATCATATATGAGAGTTCCCTTGCTACTATTCTTTAATTCATACTTGATTTCCCCTATTACCCATATTAAGTTTCGAAGTAAGATGACGATGTAACCATTCTTACTTATCGATAGGATGACCATATTACCATTCCTTTACTCACAATTACAATGTACATGTTCCAATTTATACTTCGTAATTGAATGACCATGTTCCCATTTCTTTACTCACAAGTACAATGATTGTGTTACCATTTATACTTCTCAATTGAATGATCATGTTCTCATTCCTTTAATCTCAAATATAATGACCATGTTACCATTTCTACTTATCAATTTATAATGGACATTCTTCCATTATTTTACTTATAATTAATTTATCAATTAATTTTTCACATCAATTTCATTATTAATTCAACAATTAGTTTATCACGTAAATACCCTTAATTAATTCTCTAATTAATTATGTCAAAGCCATTAATTAATTCATGAATTATTAATCTGAATTCAATCATCCCAATGTAAAATAATTAATTATATAACTAATTATCTCAAAGTAATTGCCCTAATATCTTATAATTAATTCTATAATTAATTATCTCAACTCATGATATCAATATCTTATAATTAATTTAGTATTAATTATCTCAAATAATATATCTTAATATCTCATAATTAATCCACCAATTAATTATCTAAATCACAAATCTATAAATACTATAATTAATCCTCAATATAATTATCTAAATTTAAATCCCCTAAACCTCATAATTAATTCCCAAATTAGTCATCAATTTTAAAAATAAATCCAATTAATCAATAGGACATATTAACTATATCAATTTATGAATTTGAATTTCTAAAGAATCTTATAAATCCTATAACATCCATACAGGTAAAAAGAATATTAAAATGGGAATTTAATATTAGACCACCTACCTCAATTCATTGATGAATGGTCACCCAATGGAAATCCCCGAAAATTGAGTGGCACAACAACATAGATCTAGATTCAAATATCAAATCCCTAAATCATGAACAAAAAAATAAAATCTCTTTAATTATAAATATATATCCAAAATACTAGATATAGATCCACTAAATATTGGTATAGATCTAGAAAAATAGAATATTAATTCCCACTAAAAGAATGAGAGAAGGAAGAGAGATGAATGAGAAACAAATTGGATAGGATCCACTTATCAAGAGAGGATAATATCTCTGTTTTGAGGTTAAAATTTTAAATAAAAGAGGAAGGAAAACATTGGAATCCCTCCAAAAAGCTCTAAACCTTCCAAAATCATAAAGTTTGAGTTTGGGTTGAAAAGGATGAGTTTCAGTGGTTCGTGGGAATAAAAAACTAATTTTCAGGACACTTTAAAAATCGTGCATAGTTTCCTCGGTAGATGCACTATGTTTTTTCTAAATGTGTGCTGACTATGTGCCTATTTTTCTAGGGGTTCATGGTTTCTCCTTTTAGGTTGCGCCATTTAACAAACTATGTACCATCCATGTAAACCCCCACTATCTAGGGTTTCACGATTTGCTATGTTGGGGCGCATGGTTTTCTCTAACCATGCACCAACCATGTACAACCCTCTTTCCTTTAGTTTTTCTAAAAATTACCCCAAACATAGCACAAGTTTTAACCCAAAAAAATTACACAAGTAAAGAAAAAAGATTACCTAAAAACAAGATTTATTCAACTCTAAAAAGGTCGAGATCTTACAATATCCCTATATTATAACAGATCACCCTCGAGATGTGTTCCCAAGTATCTATAAGATTTTGAGCCAAAAAGAACAGGCCATTAATCCCACATATCCACTTCCATTTCCAATGTATTCTCCTTCACATTCCCATGCTTCCATAATATAATAACAATCAGCATAGTCCTTCCCTGGGACACTTTTTCACTATGATTGAACACATGTATTAGATGCTTGTTAAAGGACGCATCTACCTCAAGATTAATGTTGTCCACAATGATCACATAAGAAGGTTCATAGTGTTGCCACTATAGATATGACACATGAAAAACATCTGGAATAGCACTATATTTCTATGGTAAATCCAAATTTCAAGACACTAGCACAATTATCTCCACTTCCTCAAATGGTCCAATGAACATGGGTGCCAACTTATCATGTTTCTGTATCCTGTGGTGACCCAACCTAGGTGACACCTGAATGAATACATGATCACCATCTATAAACTCTAATAGTCATCTCTGTCTATCATCATATAACTTCTTCCTACATTGACCTGTAGCCATACATTTCTGAATCAGCTAAACTTGATCTAACATCACTTGCATGAGACTCATTCCCAAAAACTCTTACTCACCAACTTCCATCTAACATAGAAGTGATCTGTATATCCTACCATAAATATCCTTATATGGTACAATCTGAATATTTTCTTGATAACTATTTTTATAGGAAAAATCCACTAAATTCATGTGCTTTTCTCAAGACCCACTAAAGTCAAGAACACATTCATATTTCATATCTTCAAGAACCTATACAGTATATTCTGACTATCTATATTTCTCTGGGTGGACGATCGTACCTGATAATATTTTTATAGCGGTTTCCTTTTGTAATAACTTATAGAAGTGTGAAGTAAAACATGATTCATAATCTGAAACTATAGTTCATGGAACCCCGTGCAGACAGACTCTCTACCAAGCCTACAAATCTCTTAGTTGCTCTATTGGGAATGTTTTCTATATAGGAAATAAATATTCTACTATTATAAGTTGATCCACAATATCCCAAATAGAATCATTATTAATTGTTGTCATTGGGATACCAACCATAAAATCTATGGTCACATCATCCCACTTCCATTCCAGAATGGGAAACGACTACAAAAAACCTCCATGTCATTGATTCTCGGCTTTCACCTACTAATAGTTGTAGCATCGTGTCATGAACCCTAATATTTACTATTTAATTCCTTTCCACAAAAACTATCATTGAATTTCATGTTACATTTTGGTCACACCTGGATGTACCGCCCACTTTGAGGAATGAAACTCCTATATCATCTCTTCTTGTATTCTCATAGGTAAAACAACCTAAATTTTGAAATATATGATATTATCCTCATCTATTCTCCAATTTGAAGGTGACTCCCTACCTTCGAGGATTTCCCTCAAGTTCAGAAACTCTCAATATTTATACATAATATCTCTAATCTAGCTCAAAAGTGTATAATCCTTTGAAACCTATATGAGATCTATCTAGTTCTGATTTTCCTGAACCGCCACATGCTTGTCATCCAGAAAAGTCATCATCGTCCACTCAACTCTATACTCCTTAACAACCTGAGTCTTAGTTTTTCTTCTTAATGTTTTAGCCACACTATTTCTCTTCCTTTCCATAAATACCAACTCAAAATCGAATTACTATATATACACTACCAATATCTTTTACCAGATATTCAAGTCTCTCTAGGAAAAAGATTTATTTTAAGCTCTTGTGATTTTTATACACTATACACTTCTCCCCCAACAGATAATTCCACCAATACTTCAATTCATAAACCTAACATCCCGTTTGATATCATGCGTAGGGTAGTTCAGTTCATGTGGCATGAACTTCCTAGACCCATGAACTATGACTCAATCTCCTTGTATCAACACTTCTCTAAGTCTAATCCCAGAAGAGTCACAATACACATTATACTCCTCACCTATCTTACGTAGGATCAATATTGGTGATGATATCAAATCTATATTCAATTCTTATAAGAAATTATCACAAGATTCCAACCATTAAAACATTATTCCTTTCTTGTTCAATCCTTAAAGTTGTGTTTCCAAACAAGAAAAGTTATGCATGAATCACCAATAATATCCAGCTAAGCCCATAAATATATGGATATCAAAAATGTTCTTGGGATGCTCCCAAGAAACTAATTCATGAACCTTCTCTTAATCTACTAACACACATTCTTTCAAGATGATTTGTCCTGAGAATTATACCTAATCCATCCAAAAATAACACTTATATAAATTTGCATATATCTAATGCTCTCTCACTGTAAACGGGATGATATCAAGATGTTGTTTGTTATTTTTATGAGTCAGGGAGTACACCAAGATTTCATCCACAAATACCACTAAAAACTGATCTAGGTATGGATGGAAGATTCTATTCATCAATGACATAAATACTTCTGGTGTGTTCATCCACCCAAAAAGCATTATAATGAACTCATATAGGTTATACCTGATTTTAAATGTGGTCCTCGGTATTTCATAAGTCTGAACTCTCAGTTGATGATACCTCGATCTCAATTTGATCTTTGGGGACACACAAGATCCTATCACCTAGTCCAATTAATCATCGATACATGAAATATGATACCATTTATTTACATTAATCTTGTTAAAATTATGATAATAAACACACAATCCCAAACTCCCTTCAGAATTCTTTGAAAAAAAAAGGTAATCCCCAAGGTGACGTACTCATATAGATAAATCCCTTATCCTCTAACTCCTATAATTGATTCTTGAGCTCTTGAATATATATCGGTTCTATTATATACGATGGTATAGATATTGGATCATCCCCTAACATGATATAAATAGTGAATTACACATCTCTATCAGGTGGTATCCTTGAGATGTCTTAGGGAAACACATCCTTAAACAGCTCTACTATTGATGTAAAAACATCAGGTTTCACCCCTATTTCATCCAAAAAAATACTAGAAACCTAAGTTATGATCTCTCTCATTTACTTGGTAATTATTCCTGATCATCCTACTTGAATATACCACTCCCCATGGTGAATTTAATTTTCACTCTTAGGAGACATAAATGTCACCCTCTTATGGTAATAATATAATTGGGCATGGTATATGACTATTCAGTCTATACCAAAAATTAGTTATAATCTTTACATGTCACGAATATAGAGATCCTGTGGAAAATGATAATCCATGTTCTCGGGAAAACATACTATGCACAAACAAATTTATCTATATAGTACTCGCAATGGTTCATCTATCATCAATGTTCCACTCACAAACTCCATCTCTTGGATCAAACCATTAAAATGTTTTTTAGATATAATGGAATTATATGAACCAATATCAAATAAAGAACTAGTGAATGTGGATTCTATAAGAATAGTACCTCTCACCATCGAAATTTTAGCCTTGCTATCCACAAGTGTAGGCTGCATGACATGTATTTTTGATACCCCTATTCCCTATAATGAATTCTAACTCCCATGAGTTTCCCTACTATGTTTATATGGGCGCTCCTTCCTAGAAGAACCACATCCACTTCCTTTACCGCCTTAGCTAGTAAAAATATATCTTTCATGCTGATATGGTGAAGAAGATACCCTTTCTTCACCCTGGTTCTGTCTAGATCCTTCATCTCTAACCATTTATCATTGGGTCCTTCATAACATCTATACATGTACCATTTTACATAAGATATACATTATAATAATGACTCGATATAATGTCAATGATAATGGTTCTTCCTACCACACTGGTATCATATCACACCAATAAGGTCATGTGAAACTATCCCTTCTGTCTGACCACCCATCTTTCCACTACCCTGAATAATGTTTTCATAATGGAACATCCTTAACTTGGAATTTGAACCTCCTAGTCATCCAATCACAACTATTTTTCTAGCTCTAGAATCCTTCTTCATGATCCCCTCATCTATGAGAGCCTAATCTGCCACCTCAGAAAACTTATTGAATCAAAATAGTTTAACTTGGGTCTTAATCATTCACTTTATTCAATCCTAAAAACATCATTCTATATTTGTATCATCTCCAAAAAAATCTGGATTAATGTGTTTCGGGTCTGTAAAGAATCTATCATAATACATCATGGACATCCTCCTCTAATTCATTCACATGAAATTCGATGATCTCTCTTTCCTCAGCGTCTCGGGATAGAAGTGCTCCAAGAGCCTCAAAAAAAGTCCTTGCATAATATAATTTCAGTTTATCCATTCTATTCCTAAATTTCCCACCAGCACGTTGTTGATCCTCGTTGCATATAAATAACCAACTTGACCCTCCTCTCAGTAGGAGTCTCCAAATGGTCAAGTATTATCACAAAGGACTCAACCTAGAACACAACTTTACCAGGTCCGCCCTCTCTAGAAAAAGTCAAAGGGTGATACAACTAAAACTCCCTTTTAAAGTCATATATGCTCATCCCAACTTTCCTTGTGCCTCTTCCCATGAATTTCATGATGTGTTAAAAGTTATCTCATAATAGTTCCCCTCCTTCCTCACCTGAAACTAGCGATTCCTCGGGTTATGCTACTACTAGAGCATTACCATCTATAACATCTTGTCATCCTGTTAATAATAATCATCATGGAGGATATATTTATAATTCTAAACACACATCTTAGAACTTGTAACATAACGTTAACATATTCATATAAGTGTAAAATCACAAAAAAGTCTTTTACAAAAAAACTCACCACGCGGCCAAAACTGAGGTGCTAACACCACCCTTAACAATACTACACCTATGTCTTGGTTATCAAATGTCACTCACATTCTCATTATTCACATTCCATTAGACACCCATTTATTCAAATTTTTCATCATTTCATGAGTTTCAATTCTCTTTAGGCACTATTTTTTCAATTCAATTTTAGAAGTAAGGGGAAAAAATTATGTTTAATAACTTACCCAAAACTCATTTTCCTATACATGTCTACAATGATTATTGTCACAGAATAATCTTAAGTTCCTAGAATAAAACATAAAAACTAAACTCTCATTCCATTATGGGACATGATTCAATTCTCATAAAATATAAAAAACAATTTTCATATCACTCAATAAGTATATCACGTACGGTGAAATAATATCCAACTATAACAACAAACAACAAGAACATCAATCCCACCGTGATGCATTAGGTTTTCCCCTATACATGGGTTTGCAACTCTCATATATGAGCTCATGTATACACCTTGAATCATCCTAGTCACCTATCAACCTTTCCCAAACAGTAAAAGGAAATAAAAAAGAAAAGAAATTTGGCTCTAATACTACTTTGTAACATCCCATCCTGGGTGCCCCAAACGAGTTCCCCGATCTGGTTCACTGTGTGACCTCAAGTGCACCTCCACATACACCAGAGACTGTTTACTAGTAGTTAGGGTCTGATAAGTCGATCATGGTGAGACAATACCCTCTATTATCAGTGTAATACACCAATGAAGTTATAAAATATAGCAGAAGCATATATAACCATAAAAAATACCAATATCTTAGGATAAACAATGTAGGTAATATAATATCCAACTAAAGTTAAAAACATGACAATCCAATGTATGTGTCAAGTTTCTAACATGAAAACTGAAAATAAATACACTGATGAATCCCAAGAAGGTCCCAAACCATGTCTCGTTCCCTATTCCAAACTCCATCCCAACTCATCCATATAATATAGGTATTTTTTCCTTAACCTGTCTAGAAATAATAAAGTCTATTTAGGTATCGTTCAGGTAGCCCGAGTAGGGTGTGAGTACGAATTATTAGGCCACTAATAACGATGTATAACACAAATCCACTCAATAATATTTTATTCAATTTTATAAATAAATAAACATAATGTATAAATAAATAGTAATCACATTATACAATTAATCTTTATTTAACCACATAAACTCTAGGGTTACAAAGGAAACTTATACCTAAATGTCTAATTCAACTCATGTCGGATCCTGAAGTGTTTCTAGGTAATATCATATCTTAATACCTACATCATCTCATATTGGATACTGAAGTATTCAAAGGTGATATCATATCTCAAAACCATATTCATCCCACACTAAAGCCCAAATAATTATCAGGTGAGGTCATATCTTAGAGATCCCTTGCTACCATTATTTAATTCATACTTGATTTACCATGTTACCCATATTAAATTCACAAGTAAGTTAACCGTGTTACAATTATTAATTCTTAATTGGATGACCACGTTTCTATTCCTTTACTTAGAATTACAATAACCATGTTACCATTTATACTTCTTTATTGAATGACCATGTTCACATTCCTTTAATCACAATTACAATGACCATGTTTCCATTTATACTAATTAATTGAATGAACATGTTCCCATTCCTTTACTCTCAAGTATAATTATTATGTTACCATTTATAATTATCAATTTATAATTACCCTATTTCCATTCCTTTACACATAATTAATTCATCAATTAAATATTCAACATCAATTTCATTTTTAATTCAACAATTATTTTATCACATAAATACCCCTAATTAATTTTGTATGTAAAATACATTAATTAATTATTCAATTATTAATCTCAAGTTAACCATCCCAATATTCCATAATTTTTTTACAATTTCTTATCTCAGAGAAATAACCAAAATATCTCATAAATAATTCTACCATTAATTATCTCAACTCATGACATCAATATCTCATGATTATTCTACCATTAATTATATCAAATCATATATCTTAATATCTCATAATTAATCCCCCAATTAATTATCTAAATCACAAATATATAAATCTCATAATTAATCATCCAATTAATTATCTAAATGGAAATCCCCTAGACCTCATAATTAATTCCCAAATTAATCATCAATTTCAATAATAAATCCAACTAATCAATTGGACAAATTAAATAAATCAATTTAGAAATTATAATTTATAAATAAATCTATAAATACTATAAAATGAATAAACGTATCAAAATCATTACTATGGGAATTTAATATTAGACCACCTACCTCAATTTGATGAATAACGTTCAACCAATGTAAATTCCCAAAAATTGAGCAGTACAATGATGTAGATCCATATCCGAATATCAAAACCCTAAATCAAGATCAACAAAAAAAGATATCTTTAATTATAAATATTTATTTACAAACCAATATCTAGATTCATCAAATCTAGATCTAGATCTAGAAAAAAAAATAAGATTACTTTGCAATAGAAGAATTGGATAAGGAATGAGGATGAACAAGAAAGCAATAGGATAGGATCCACTTACTAAGAGAATAGAATATTTTCAATCCAAGACTCAAATCATGAATAACAGAGGTCATATGGACGTGGGATCCATCTCGAAAGATCTAAAACCATACAAAATTATAAGGTTATGAGTTTGGATTGAAATTGGTGAGTTTTAGGGTTTCGTGGAAATTAAAAACTAATTTTTAGGCCACTTTAAAAATTGTACACAGTAACATAGGAAGTGGTTGATGGTTTTCCATAACCATGCACCAAATGTGTGCTTTTTATTTTAGGGGTGCATGGTTTATCCTTTAAGGGTGAACATTTTCAAAAAAACAATGCACTCATTGTGTGAACCCTCATTGTCTAGGGTTGCACGGTTTTCTCTAACTATGTTCCAATCGTGAACATCCATCTTTCCTTAAATTTTTCTCAAAATTCTCCCAATCAAATCCAGAGTTATAATCGAAAAAAATACTCAAGTAAGAACAAAATATTACCTGAAAAATCCAATTCAACTCTAGTAAATGTTCTAATATTAAAATAAGAACAAATCAGTGATGTATTGTGTTTTAGTTATAGTCTTAGTAACGTGACTATTGATTTTAATGAGAATGGTCAAGTGACACTCAAGTGTGATTCCAAGAGATATATGAAATAGTTTACACTAGTAAAATCAACTAATGGGATTTTATTTTGACAAATTCATAACTAATTAATTACATCCTAAGTGGGGCATCATAATAGAGTTTGTGGGAATAATCATCACCATGATGCATGAGATAGAGAGTTTTTGAGTAGTAGAACTAGTTTTGGTGTAGCTTCAGCATGGCTATAACTAGTGGGAAGCATAAAATTTGGGTTCTGAATCAAATATTAGTGACTGGGGTGGTTTATTAAGAATGCATGGGGATACTTATCAAGAATGAGAAGTGTTATTGTGGGAAATTCATACTGACCCATATTATTATAGGTAAAAAAACAAGTAAAATATAAAATTTGGTCTTGGAGTAGAGAAAATTTTGAGATTTGGGTTTCCGATTAGGAATTTGAGAGTTGGAACATATTTTGGAGATATTTTTAGATTCTTTCATAGGCTTCAAATACTCCATGAGTTCTCAGGTTAATATTAGAGATGTTTTGATGCAATTTCTAAGTGTGTGAGAATGGTGTTTCGGTTATACTATAGGTCAATCATGTATAATGAGACATGGTAGATGTATCAAGAGTGTAAAAATTGGTTGTGAATCAATTATTGAGAATTTTACATGATCGAGGTTTTAATTGGCTACTATTTCCATCATTTTTCATGTTTAATCATTCCCCATAAGTGTTGAAATACATTGGGAATGTTTGGAGTGAATTTTGGTATTTTTTAAGTTTAACATAGTTTTAGTAAATTGGTTATCTATAAAACCTTAATCATTAAAATTTTCGTAAGTTAAAAACCTTACACATCATGGGGAAGGACATAAATATTGAGTTTGTAATTAAAAATATTATGTATGGGAAAAAAATGTTATGATATAAGAAAATATATTATGTAGGGTTCTTAATATAAGTAAAAAAACATATGTATAGATATAAGTATATCATGTATGGGATAAATATATTACGTATCAAAATTTTTCATGGTAAGATATATTACATAATAAATATGTTATGTATCAATAATATGTCTAAGTCAAATACCTTATGTATGAGAATAATATATTACATAGAGAGATACAGTATTATGCATTGGAGAAAAATATTAAGTACTAGTTTTTTGGCTAAGTTAAAAACCTTACGCATTATATAAAAGGTTATACATGGATTTTTTGGACAAGTTAAAAACCTTATGAATAGTTTAAATATATTAGGTATGATCTATGCTATAAAAAATATATTATAAATGAGAAAAATATGTTATTTAGGGATTTTTACATAAGAGAATAACATTACATATAAGATAAAATGTTATATATAGAAATATGGATATGGGGAAAAGCTTTTATGGAGAGGAAAACTATTACATATATGATATATAAGTCTTTTATTCTTATATTTATATGTGTATAGTTTCAGAAAAGTAAAAAGTTTTTAAATTTTTAGTTTGGAAAATTTTTCCATATTTTTTATAAAATATTAATAAAAAGTTTAAATGAACTATAAAATGGGATATATGGTATTTATTTACCAGAAGAGGATGAATACACCCAAAATAGTGTCCTTTTATCCTCATAATCAAAGATTGATATCTTCATTGATTCCACATAGATTAATGTTTTATTTGATCCAGATGGTAGATTGATATAAATATATCACTCTTTGATTCTTCTCCTATTTCTTACCATATTTTATTGCTTCTATTTTTTTAATAAAAGATAGGATTACATATGATTCTATTAGAGTATGGTAAAATCATCTCGATATGAAGAGGATTTTTTTTAGATTTTATAGAGGGGATCCGATAAGGATAATCACAATATGTTTTGTGATGATTTATTATGGTTTATCATTTCCTTGATTTATTAAGAGATTTTAGTCATTTTAGGTGAAATGGATGGATATACTATAATTAAAAGTTTATGATTTTGTGTGTTGATGGTGTGAGTGGATTTTAAGGGTGGTGGAAACCCCATTTCTCAAGTATCTAACCTTGGAAAACCAAAAAATGAGAAAATTCCTTATTTATTTGTGAGAATTAATTATGAAATTAATTATTAATGAAATTATATAAATGTTTATAAATTATTTTATGAATTTTTAAATGGTTATTGATGAATTTGGGGCATCGTTTTAATGTGCTATGACTAGTGTAATAAATCTGAATCTGGTAACCCAGAGTCATTGGTCACTTTATTACATTGGAAATAGATATAAGTGATAACATCCTAAACAATTGAATATTTTAGTAGGCTTGAAGAACCAGATGCCTACATGATTTCCATTTTACATTGGGAATAAAACTTAGAAAATAAAAAAAATGAAATTCTAGGAATCCTTGAAACTCATTCAAATAAATCTCTTCCAAAACCTAGAGAAAGGAAACAAAATAAGGGTGAAATAAGTCATAATTAATGTGTTAAGATAAATAACTAAAAAAACATGTCATTTAATAAATAAACTGAGACTGAATTGCATCTAGAGATAATAATAATGAAAAAATATCATGTATAATAAAAATATTTGAATTTTCAATGAAGAAAATTCTTAATTATTATATGACATGATTTCAAGAATCATGATACCTCTACATCCAAGACCATTCACAAGATAGTTTAAAACTTCGGATAAAACCCAATTTAATTTGTCCAACATATTTGTCTCATGAGACCAGTCGATGCATTATGGGGGTATATAATTATGGGGCCCACCCATCACTCCAATTCCAAAAAATTCCTCATATACAAATTATTGATTTAATTATAGGTTAAAATTCCTTATCAAAAAATATCTTTATTGAGTAAATAATATAGATTTATGAATATTTCCTTAGTTAATCAAATAACATTTAGATTAAACCCCATATATAAAAATGGTATATGGTTTGGGAAATAATCAGATACATGATACAAATAATTTAGATATTTAATATAAATTAAATATATAATGAAAAATTATCTCAAATGGAAGTATATACACTATATAAATGTAAATATGTGTATAATTTCAGATAAGTCTCAACAGAGTAGAAATTGAGACGAAATCCCCTACCTCATACTTACCTTTAGTTGAGTACTCGTTAGTCACATATATAGTGGTTTTAAAATTTTATTAACTTATACTAGAACCATATTAATATTAATAATATCATACATGACACTTTTATAATATTTCATCACCAATACATTAATAATATTTCCTTATTATTATTGTTTCATATGTTAATTTCCTTATTTTCTCAATCATGTTTTGTCAAAAAAGTTGCAGATATTGAACATATGATATATTTGCACCATATCCATAATTATATTAATGTTAAAAATATTAGTTTTTTAATTATATACATCTTTATAACCATTATAGAAAATTGGGAATAGAAAATGAATCACATCACTTCGTCGGGACAGTAAGTCATACATACGCATGAGCGATGATATAATTTCTTAATGAGTGGAAGGGTAAGGAAGTGGGTGATATATAATTTTCTATAATTAATATCATATATTATATATCATATATTAAATTTATCCTTATTACCATCTTTGTAATGCATAAGTGAAAAATGAATTATATCCCTTCGCGATGCGGTAGTCCCCTGTACACATGAGCGCCATTATAGTATTTTAAAAAGGATATAATGTAAGAAGGTATATGTGATTTTATAATTATATACATATTATTATATCATAAATATTATATATAAATATATATGAAATCTATCTCTATATCCAATTGTGATAATTGTTAATGAAAAATGAGTTACATCAGTTTGTGTAGTGGTAGTCTTTCGTACACACGATCAATGATTTTGTTTCCCATTTGAGGAAATAGAAGATATATATATATATAGTTAATTATATTAAAATAAAAAAAAATAATTATATGGGAGATACATGTTTTAATACATAATTTATGTTTTTAAAATAATAAATAAAAATAAAGAGCTTCATTAACATGATTACCATCTCTCAGAGAAACCTCATTTGGATATCCTATTAAAGACATTGGAATTGGTATTTTGGGAATAATACAACCTATATAATGTATATAAGAATTTTGGGGTGATATTTTATCAGATTTTTGTTGATAAAAATGGCTTGAGATGTGTAAATATGTGATGGGATGGATCTCCCTTTTATAATTGAAGAGGAGTGACATTATTATAAATACTCAAAACTATTCAATAATGGGAAGTCACTCTCACAAAAAAATGCCTCTAAAATTGATATATACAAGATTTATTAGAATACAGGGTCTTTCTGCACCTCCACCACATAAAAATAAACTTTTTTTAAATATGTTATTCCCTTATCCTCAAAGTTTACTTTTACTATTTTAGTTTTCACTACAGTAACTAGTAATTTTTAACATAACAAATTTATCCATTAATCCTAAAATAAAATTACAATTATTATATAATTTTTACTTGATTAATATAAATATTAATTATTATTTATCAAATAATAATTCTTCATGTGTGGAAACATAATTTTGACACAAGCGCATGTAACACCCAAAACATTATTTTAACCTTTTCCAAATTTATTTTTGTTTTTACTGATTATTATGAACAAGAATAAATTTGAACCTATTACCTAATATTAATTATTATAATTCTAAATATTTAATCCTTTTTATCAAATTAAAATCATATAATTTTTAATTTTTAATTTAAAATATACCAATAAAATTTATTAAAAAATGGTTTTTCAAGAAATGTATTTTCCAAGCATAAGATGATCTTATATTAATGATAAGACTAGTAATCAACATTTTATGGATATAAATTAATATATTTAGATATATGATATATTAATTTAATTTCAATTATTCATAATTTAAAATAATTATAATTAATTAAAATTTATAGGCTTTATCCCATTAAAAATAGTTTTTGGAAAAATATTCAGTTCTTAGAAAGATATACCTTTTACCTCTAAATTGATTTATATTTATTTATATAAAATTGATAGCTAGTAAATTTTTAATTACAAATATTAAAATAAAATATTATAAATAAAAGGATTAATTTTTAATACTACATTTTTAATCATTCATAAAAGCTTATTTCTGAACAAAAATTTCAACAAATCACCCTAGGATTATTTTGACAAAGTAACCTAAATTTCATATCCATTCTATAAAATTATAATTTTTCTTAAATTAAATATTAAAATGTTAATTTTATTTTATTTGTATTAAAATATAATTTTCACTTACTGTAATTTAGGCTCTTGGTTGCGTATATTTCTTGTTATCAAATATATTTATTTTATTTAAAAGGAAATATATTATAATGTCTCAGGGTGTTACATCCTTACCTCTTATAAAAAATTCATTCTCAAAATTTTGTGGATATTACATTCTAAAAAATTGATGGTAGTTCTTATTCATACCATCCTATAGTTCCCATTTTTCTTCCTCTATTTTATTATTTCTCCAAGGTGCATTTACCAATCAATTCATCTAATTCCCCAACACATTCTCTCTACTATCAAGAATCTGTATTAGATATTCATAGAAAAAAAGGTTAGGTTCCAATTTTATTTCTTTACAAGTGATCACATTCATTGGGTATGGGACATACTTCCTTAATAATAATATATAGAACAAATCATTTACCTTATAGAGGCTTGGTGGCATTGTCAATTGGTAAGCCACACCTCCAATCCTTTCCAAAATTTCTAAGGGCCCAATGTACCAAGGGCTCAACTTCCCCATCTTAATGAACCTTATGAAACCCTTAAATGGATATAATTTCAATAAAACATGATCTACCACTTTAAATACCAAATATTTTTATCAATTATCAGAATAAATCTAATGAATAATGTGAGATTCTTTAATATAGGTTTGAATAGTGTTTATTTTTTCCATTGTCTCCTCCAAATGTTTTGGTCCTACAAGATTAATTTCATAAAATTAATCCGAATTAGTTGGATTATGACCTCTCTTTACAAATAATTCTTCATTCAAAACCATCTAAATACATAATATTCCACTAAAATATGTTTAAAAAAATAAAAAACCATAATTCTAAAATATTTTACTAAACATTTAACCTTAGACAACATAAATTAGCCCCTAATGTCACATACCAAATACATGAATAATTTGATTATATATTCTACTAAAATATATTAATAACCTAAATTACCATATACCCTTAATGAAAACATGAATACTTCAAAAAATTAACTCTCTATTCATTCCATAAAAAAATAATAGATTATTTAATATTTTCTATAAATCTAAAAAAAATTTGAACTCAATCAAAGATAACATAAAACACTTTTTCATCAAACCACTATTTTTTTACAATGTCATAAATATTATCCCATTTACATTATAAATTTAAATCATCTATTTATACAAAAAATCTTCAGTAAATTAACAATAGTCACATTTTAAGGTTCATCTTTCCCTAAATCGTGTGTTCTCTAAAAATATCACCTTAACACTGAATTAATTTTCCTGTTTATCAGTACCATTTAACATGTACATTCAAATCCTTAAGGAAAAAATATATTATTACAATCATTATATAGTTCATGGTTCTTTTAAAAATAATTTCATTGATAAAATACTTTTAAAAGATAATTCCTTAATCCAAATACACAATCACTTTAATCAGTCCACTTCAGCTATATTAATAATAAAGGCATGACCTTGATCTCTTATCATCTTCTAAGTTATATTATTTTGACACTTGGGTAACTCATTTTTTTAGTGCTTTGTCTCCTAACAGTTTAAACACTAAACGTTAAAGGTTTTTTTCTTACCCTTTAATTTATGAACCTGATAGAATTTCTCACCACACTTGAAGAAAACACTCATTACCTTCAACGAAATACCAGGGATTTTATTTCAACAATTATCACATGTGGGAAAATCGTTCTTCCTCTACTTTCCATTATCTATTTTTTACACTTTCATCCTCTTATTCTCATGATTCCCATTGAATATAAAGGACCTAGATAATTTGTTCTCTATTTTATGGTGTATAAAAATATTTTATCATATGATGAAAAGGATTTAGAGACCAACACCCTTTAGATACTCATCTTAAGTCCTTTAAATAAATATTAAATATTACCTTTCATGTTTAATATGTAAAACTTAGTATACATGGCTATCCTTATAAAGGTATCCTCATCCTAGAAAACACTTTATTTCTTTTTTTCTTAAAGATAAGGAACATTATATTCATTTCAATTAGTTGGTCATGAGAGAAATATTTTATTAAATAATATTTCTTTAAAATCATTCCTTTCAATATATTATATCTCCCCATCATCCTTAGTATTATGGATTAATGACCACCATTTATTAGCATCAATTTGAGATAATATATTTCCAGTATAACATTTTCCTTTTCATCACATCCCAATGACCTAAATATCTTCTCAAGGGACATAATACATTACTCAACTACCATATGATTAGTAATACATTACATAAAGCAATCCGACATAGGAGAATCATGTTGTAGTAAAACAGGTTTCTCCATTCAGGAAAGGTTATTTTTCATAACCTGATAAAGCTACCCTAATATAGATATGATTTTGCTCAGTTATAATACTAGATGTATTGTCTTTCTCAACAGGGAAATCTATATATTTATCATGAGTATTGATACCCTTATTTCATCTAGGATATATTTCTAAACAATATAATATACATTATTAGATCGTAAAAATATGAATTTTAAATAATAATGTATAATACTAAATCTGGTGTAACGCTTAACAAAAATTAAAAATCTAATAATTGTTAATCTCATAATAACAATCTTGGTTTCTTTGTGGATATATTTATTTTCAAATCCTTTATAATGAATTATGAATAAAATTTGAATTATCATAAGAATATACCACCTAGTATTTTAAAACCATGTGTGTAGTAAGGCCAGTCTTAATTCACCATGTGATGATTGAGTCAAATCACAATGATCTCTTTTTGATGTTATTACCCCTAGTTACAATTGTTTCACAACCACGTCCACTTATAGTATCTAGATAGGGATGTATTTCTAGGAAAAATGATGTAATCTATTCCTTATAAAAACATTAATATGTTATTCTATACTTATCCAAAAAGACTTTTATAGGGTTATTTTATATAATATATGTTTTTCTTAATCTATTTCACATGGTTTCCACAATACTTTCTCTAATACCAATTGAAATGGCCTTAACTCCAAAAACCCTAGCTTGTGGTCAATTTATTACATTTTCACAAGATACAAGTGAGCATATCCCAAAAGTATAAATATTTTAGTAGTATTGAAGAACCAAATACACAATTGATACTTGATTTACATTAGTAATAAAACATAGAACACAACAAAAGAAAATTTTTGTCATTCTTGAAACTCATTCAAATAAATCTTCTTCATTTCCTATGAAAATAAAAAAATAAGGTTGGGATCAAATTCTTAGTAAGGGTTACATAAGTGGAGGATAACATATGTAAATAAAGAATAATCAATATGGAAAAGTTAATAACTAAAAACACATGACATTTAATTAATAACTTCAGCATTAAATAAGAAATGACCAATATAGAAAGGTAAATAACAGAAAAAACATTCTATTTAATCAAGAAAATGAGAACGAAATGAATACAGAAATAATATAAATGAAAAACAATGAAGGATAATAAAAATAAATAAATTATCAATGAATTAAATTCTTTATTACTAGAATTCATGATTGCAACAATCATGATTTCTCTAATGTCAATACCCTTCACAAGATAGTTTAAAACTATAGTTAAAACCCCCATCTAACTTGGACAACTTATTTATCTCATGATACCTTTCGATGCATATAGGGGATATATAATTCCAAGAACCACCAATCACTACATCTATAAATAATTACTCATATATAAAATAATATAGTTAATTCATGAATAGTATAATTTTTTAACAAATATTCATATTGAGTAATGAATACGGATTCACTGATATTTCCCTAGTTAATCAAATCAAAATCCAATGTAAACATTGTATGTACTAATGGTATACAATTGGGAATAATCATATACATTATGAAATGAATATATATATTTAATATAAATTTAATTTCTAAATAAAAATTATCTCAAAGGGTTAGTATATACAACATATAAAAAATAGGTGCATAGTTTCAAATAAGTCCAAATGTTGTGGAAATTGATATGAAATCTCTTACCTCGCTCTTACCATTAGATAAGAACTATTTAACCTCATTAATATTTATTTAAAACGCATTAATAACTTATAATAGAACCATATTAATGTTTATAATATCATATATGATCCTTTTATAACTTATTATCACCCATTTTATAACAATCTTTCTTCTTGTTCCGGGTGTCAATTGCCTTATTTTCTCATGCATGTTTTATCATAAAAGCTATAGATTTTTAACATATGATATAGTAACATCATATAAATAATAATATCAATGTTATTAATATTATTCTTTCATTTGATACATATTTAGAACCATTCTTGAAGATTGGACATAGAAAATGAATCACATCGCTTTATGGAGATGATAAGTCATACGTATGCATAAGTGATAGTATCACTTCTTAATGGGTGAAAGTTTAAGTAAGTGGGTGATATATTAATTTTTCATATTTAATGTAATTTAATATATATCGCATAATAAATTTTTTCTTATTACCTTCAGTGTAAAGTGTAAGTGAGAAATGAATCACATCGCTTCATGAGGTGGTGGTCCGCTATACACATGAGCGACGTTATCGTATTTTAAACAAAATATATAGTAACAAGGTATATGTGATATTATAATTAAAAAATTATAATTATACTGTAAATATTATATATATATATATACAATAAATCCATCACTATATCCAATTGTGATAAGTGATGATGGAAAATGATTTATATTAGTTCGCAAGGTGTTAGTTCCCCATACACATGATCGATGATTTTGTTTCCCATTTGATGGAATAGGATATGTATATAAGTTATTAAATTAACCTAAAACATATAAATATATGATATATTTTTTTATTATATTTTATGTTTTAATACATAATTTATGGTTCTAAAAGAAGAAATAAAAACAAAGAGCTCTGTTAAGATGATTACCTTTTCTTAGAAAAACCTCTTTTAGATATCCTATTAAGGAAACTACAGAGAGTATTTTTGGAATACCATATCTTGTATAATGTGTATAATAATTTTGGGGGAGGTTTTTTAAAAATGGTTTTGAAAACGTGCTTGAGAGGTGTGAATAAGTGAGGGAACAGAGTTCCTTTTTATAATTAAGAAGGAGTGGGAGTTTTATAAATACTCAAAACTATTCAACAATGGGAAGTCACTCTCACCCCAAGTGCCTCAAAAATTGATAAATAAATTATTTTATGGAATAAATTTTGACCTATATCTCCCCCATGTAATGATAAATATGTTTAAAACATGTTATTCTATTATCCTTTATGTTTACCTACTTTTACCATTTTAGCTTTCACAATAGTAACTAGTTTTCTTAACCAAGGTAATTTATCCATTAATACTAAAATAAAATTATTCCTATTATATAATTTGGAACAAATTATTCAAAATATTAAATATAATTTATAAAATACAAATTTTTTCTGTGTGGAAAATAAATTTTAACACAAACGCATGTAACGTGCAAAACCTTGTTTTAACATTAACCACATTTAATACTGATTTTACTAATTATTATGAAATAATAATACTTTTACCTTATTAACCAATATTAATTATTATTATTTTAAATATGGAATCCATTTTATCAAATTAAACCCACTTAATTGGAAAATGCCACTTCAATATAAACCCACAAAACATATTGAAAAATGGTTTTTCCAGAAATGCATTTTTCTAGCATAACATGATATTATATTAACTATATGACTAATAATTATCATTATATGGATTTAAATTAATATATTTAGATATATAATCTATTAATTTTATTTATATAATTTTTTAGTGAAAAATATTTTAATTAATTAAAATTGATAGACTTTATGCCTTTTTAAAGAAATTTTTTTTCTATAAGATGATAAGTTTTATGAAAAATATCAATTTTACATCAAAATGTTCTTATATTTATTTATATAAAATTCATAGTTAATATATTATTAATTAAAAATATTATAAAAAAATATTATAAATAAGTGGATGGATTGTTAAATAAGATATTTTCAATTATTCATAAAATATTATTTCTAATAGAAAATTTAAAAAAATAGTATAAGGTTATTTGGACCACGTCAAAAATTCATATCCATCATATAAAATTATAATTTTTAATCAATTAAATATTAAAATGTGAATTCTATTATAATTTTATTAAAATATAATGTTCACTTACTATAATTGAGGCTCGGGGTTGTGTGAATCACGAACTATCGAAGAGATGAAATTTATTTAAATGGAAATATAAGGTAAAGTATTGGGATGTTACAACTAGTTCATATTGGAAAATATTAGGTGGGGTTTGATGATCTTGGACATAAATGAAATAAATTTTTGTATGAGGTAGTTGGTCACTAATAAACATTACAATATTTAAGCATTATTTATGTTTCATGTGATATACAGACTCACCACTTATGTGCGATCAACCATTATATTGAAAATTAATTGTTTCTTTAAAAATCCATATAATTAATGGAACTATATTAGAAAATGGTGAACTCTTACACACTTTTTTGATACCTTTTTTACTAATTTAAAAGAGTTAATGTAAAATGTATTTCATGAAATTGGTATAAAAAGTGAATAAAACTAGGTAACCTTGGATAAATTACCTTAACTAAATCTAAGTGAGGGAGGGTGATGGATTGAAAATGTATAACCAGGGGGTAGACTATATAGAAATATGGATTGCTTAATATCCTCTTGAATCAATGATTGGTCCTGAGTTGGGTGTCCCTCCACCACTTGTATGTGTGTGTACCCTAGTGAGGACATCATGTGATGTTTTTTATATAGGACTAGTGGGAAGACTGACCAAGATTGGAATTAGAGATGAGATGGGTATTCTGTCTAAACTTTGGGTGATGAATGTGGTGTATTATTTTTGTTTAACAATATATTGTGATATTTTTGTGTCAATTTCAAATGACATCATTTCATTGAGTAATGTGATTTGGTCCTAGAGATGGGAATGTGACGACAAAACCAATTTGGTGTTTCTATATGATGATGTGACTTGGGGGACACAAAATGTCCCCCTATATTAGGCAACCCTAATGATAGATTATATATGAATTATAACATGTTGAGAGCATAGTATAGATATCGTATCAGGAATATTTTGTGATATTGAGCACCTAACCAAGGAAATGTGTGTGGGGTTTGGGTGTGTAGACAACCCATGTGATTATGTTATATGATATATATAATTTTTTAGGGAAGAATGGAACTCCTTGGGAGTATTCTATATAATTTTATAGGGAGGTAATATGCCTATAGTTTTATGCTATATGAGGTTCTAGGGAGATGTGATTCCCTTATGTGTATGCCATATGAGGTTTTGTGCTAGTACAATGCCCTTGGGTGTATGCTACCTAAGAATTTAGGGAAATAAATTCATCCCCTATATGGTGATAAATCATGTCCTGGGGAATGACATGGTTCCCCCTGGGAAGTGATACTTTAGGTTCTAGGGTAGGGAATGGCTCTCCCTGGGTGATTACACTTCATGTTCTAGATCGATATATAGTACCACTATGTGGTAATACATCATTTATTTAGGGAAGTAAATGGTTCCCCCTAGCTGATGATACTCCAAGTTCTATAGTAAGACTTGATTCCCCATGGGAGATGATACATAGGGTTTTGGGGTAACACATAGTTCCCCCTAGATGATGATACTTTAGGTTTTTAGGGAAGGACATGGTTCCCCCGGGGTGGTGTGAATTTTTCTCAAAGACAACCAACACTCGATGAAGTAGGTAGGTTTGATACCATGTTTCACCTTATATCCTAGATATTAGTATTAGCTATTTTATTATAGAACCACACATTATTTTATTGTACCAGGCATGTCACGTTGTACAAACATTGTATTTATTGGTTATGTTAGGGACACCATTTTTGGTGGCCTAATAATTTTTACTGACACCGTTATATAAAAACCCTGACACATTAGTACATGTGAAGGCCTTGTGATCATAAGTGTTGGTATGGAAGAGTCCTAGTATTTCATGATCAATATAGATAGCTTGGATAAAGATAAATGATAAAACTAAGTAGGGATTCAGAACTAGGTTGTGGTGATTCAATTTTATTTACTTTATTCTAGGATGTATATAATCCTTCCTTAAGAGATATTAATGATATTTTTTAATCTTTGTACCATTTAGTTTGTTAATTTGTTATTTCACATGCTATGCTATTTATTTATTCTATATTGCTCCATGATTTTGGTTTATTCTTTTATGTATTATGATGACAACTTGTATATTTTTGGGGGGATTTCACCACTCTTATTTGAGGGTACAAGCTCCTCAGTTTTCACCTTAGACCATTACTACTAGTCAGAAGCCTTTAGCATTTGGAGAGACAAGCCTAATGTCATTTAACCGACTGATCTGGTTATTATATAGTGAGATGGGTTGGTGATGTTATATATCTTCCAAAAATAGAGTGCCTAATTTCCTCTCATTCAAATTCCTTCATATATCCTTTGGAAAGCACAAAATCATAGAACCCAATCAATAATATATTCCTCACCATTGAGGATAGTACATAAAATAAAATAACCATGAATGAATTGAAAGAATTATAGGATTGGTATATTTGAAATATTGTAAATTCATATACATATGAGTGATAATTTCTGACCAGTGTATATATAATTCCAACTAGGTTTGGATGAAGAAAGATCCTAGAAATGTTCAGTTTCCATGGAACTTTCCCACTTAAGAATCTCCATCTATCAAATTTCATTGGTCAAAAAAAATCAAGATGGGTCATATCTAATTTCAATTCATTATATGTAAACACTTATTAAAAATTACTTACACTACTTATCTATCATGTAATGTGGTCAAAAAACTAATTTTTGTTTTTTTAAAAAAATCTATTTGTTTGAAAACTCTTATTGAAAAATTGTTATGACACTTATAAATTGTAATAAATGAACCATTACATATCGTCTAATTCAGAGTAGTACATCACCCCCTACACACCTCCCCATATAAAATATAATAATGACTAATTATGAGGACAAATCTATACATTGGGAAGAGTATTCCCTCAATATCAAGTCAACCAAAAATAATTAAAAAAGGTAGTGTGGAATCAAATCTATATAATAACAATATAAATAAAATCATGTATAATAAAATAATGATACCATACCTATCATACATAATAAATATAATAATGATCTCCATAGGTGAAAGATCAATACAAGAGATATATAAAATATCAATATAATAAAAGAATAGTGGTGGCCACCCGAAAAGATCCCATAATGTATCTTGTTATTTCCTTGGTCTCCATGAAAATCTCAATATCCTCACCCACCTAACATAATGGCCTTTCCCTTACCTATATTCCTAACAATAATATCTATATGTGCACTAGGGTACCCATGATGGGTGTGACTATAATAACCCAATAGGACGGTATGTTTGGTCATCGTGTGCTAAGCAGGCTATAAAAACCCTAACTATAAAAAGTTCAACCAATTCTAGGAGGTAATATAATCTAATACCAATAAAACTACCAAGAAAAATAATAGGAAGCTAGTATTGAGGATTTTTTAACATAGCTAACCATTCATGTGAACTGCACTATACCGTAATACAAGGTTTTCCTCATGGATAGATCTTACAGACTAGAATACATAACCTCGAATATGTTGTAAATTCAAGCCATTCCATTACACAAGTTAAGGTCCCATGTGTAAGGAATATATCCTACCCAATCTATAAAGATAACTCATACCGTAATATAATTTATGTTCTCTTATATACACCCAATCCTTATCCAATAATATAACCCAAATAGGGTTAACTATAATTGTTATAGAGGTCTACTCGTAGTCTTGAAACTAAACCTATGATTGTCATCTCAATCCATCATCTACAAGAGTTATCCTATTACCAATATACACATACCTATCCATATCAAACCACCATAAAACAACTGTTAACATACCTCAACCCTTTATCAATTTAAGAGGTTGATTACCCATGTTCATACACTAATTTGATCAAATTTTAATATCATATACAATAATAAACAACTCACATTATGGATAAATATTCGAGGTGGTTAACAATAAGAAAAAGTTCTACACTCTCTAGGGTTTGGTTATATGAAAAATAGTATGTCTCAAATCATACCATCATAAAGTCAAAACCAATTTATAATACCTACCTGATATCTCAAACACATTAAAAAGAAAAATTGTATGTATACACAGATACCCATATATATGATAGATCATTTTTTCCCATTTAAATATAGAAACATATTAATAAATTCCCATATCATGAAAATAGAAGTTAAATAACCATGAAAAATTTATTGATTCTTGATAAATAACATTATACATAAAAACCTAAATAAAACCCTATAAATTATGTACTTGAGATAAAGGAAGAATAAAAGTATATTACAATTATAATAGAAGGTTATATAGGGTTATAAAAACTCAATGAGGATGGTTACATATAGTATGGATCAATTAAAGTAAAAAATGATTGTGGAGGAACTCTTGGAAGCCATGTATGGAACCAAATGGGGGGTATGTATATGGTTGACTTAGGGAAGTGATGTAATAGGGGTTAAAAAGAGTTTTTGAGGGGAAAGATTGAATTGATCTTAACAGAATTAACCCTGGTAGACCCTCGATTATAAAATCTACCTATAGCAGGTACCCAATGCCCCATTATCCACCCAGTATACCCACTCCAACTAACTAGTGGGGCTCTAGGAGCTACATGGACCCTATACATGTCATCAAGAACTCGATTCCTAGCATCGACTAGTCATTTATCTCTACTAATTTAATTCAATAGCTAGTGAATCTTTAAAGATATGCACTCCTAGATTTAGTGTTATAAATACATAATTTAAATACATACTCTAGTAGGTGATATAAAAACATATATATCAATTTACATGATTATACATATCACCTAAATATTAAAACACACTCCTAGAACCCAAAGGTTTAGTGCCTTTGGAGATTATATATGTAACCATCTTATTACTCAATAAAACATCAACTAAAGTTTCCAAAAAATTTCACACTTGAATACTTGTATAAAAATTCTTAGAGAGATTGGGAAACAAAATAAATAAATGTTCTCAAACAATAAATACAGGGAAAACAATATAATTGGTTCATAAAGAACTTATCATTATATCATCAGAGTGAGAGGAACATCAATATGGAAAAAAATTCATGATTAATGGAATAATTAAATGAAATCATATAAAGTGATCATGACGCATGATAGCATAATAATTTTTCAAGGTATAAGAATGAAGATCCATAAAAGAATCATTTTGAAATAATAACATATAGAATGGAATATTAATGGAAACTCATTAATCATGAACCGTGGTGGTATAAATTAAGAATGTGGCCCAAGTATAATCATATAAAACCATAACATATGTCAATTATTTCTACCAAGACCGTTATAACATAGTTTATTAGGAATCATTAAACATGAATCATAACAAAGTGAATTGGTCATCACTACCAATATCCCATGACATAGTGGATTCGGCATCACTATCTATATATCATAACATTGTGGACTAGATATCATAGTCAATGCTTCATAGTAATATCATGAGATATATATATTTACCAAATGAATTGATGTTATATATTATTATAGGCCTACCCATATGATATTGATGTAACTATACATATATGTACTATATAAAATCAATTAAAAATCTATTACAATCATAACACGATTAACCCATGAAAAAAATTAGGCTACATAAAAACATTAATTAGGAATAAATAATCTAATTAATGATAGAGGATATCCTGATAAATACTCTTGAATTGTAATAATAAATCATAAGGTATTCACACTATATATAATAAAAGGGTATATGTATATGATAATATATTTCTATAGTCAGTCAAATGGTATTGTTATCTTGGAGAACACCCATCATATAGAAAAGGAAATATAGGGTATAATGAAAATACAATAGTATAAAGGTAATATTTAAGAATAGTTTTTTACTATTCAATATAAAATTATTGAAGGATTAATCTTGAAAAATAAATTAAAATGGACGAGAAGCCTTGAAATAGTTTTCTTTACTTTTTAATGATGTGTTCATGAAAATAAAACACCTAATTTGTTACATCTCATAAAAAAATTTCATGTATTTCTCCTTCCTCATTTCATTTACATATTTTTTTGGGCTTGTCTGGGGGGTTATGAGGATAGATAAAATTTTATAGGGAAATTGACCTATTGTTTGGGGGTGTATGTTTGTTTAAATAAATGGAGTATGGGTATAAATGTTTCAATAACATTGCAGGATTCTCCTAGATTTCAGAGAATACCAGAGTCGGTTTCAAATTTTTTAGCAGAAACTGGGATTTTCTCTTTCTATAGGAGAAATACACAACATGTAATGTGTTTAAATTATATTAATTACTCGTCGGAAAGATTTCATGAGTTTGTTTCAAAGAGTTAAAAATTATACAATGTAAAAATATATTACATGTTGTGTAATGGGTGTTGGGAAGATGCCATGAATCGATAATAGGCATGAAGATTACACATCATGAATATATATTAAACTGCATATAATGGTGAAACCAGTATTTTTATCCTAAGGTAACTAGTTTTTTGGCATATTTGGGTTTCATGGATTACACATTGTGAAAAGGTGTTTCACGGAGTGTAAATCTTGAAACATGGAAATTTTAGGGCATTGTATAGATGATCTATATTTCATTCGGCTGTAAACACTTCCCACTTGAACTATGACCTCTCCTAGGTGATTTTAGAGACCTCTTCTCCTTTTAAATCATTTCATACAATGATTTATCATCATTTTGGTTTCAATGTGTTTCTTCGGTGGGTAATCCTTATGTTTCTTTGTTTCCGCTAGTCATGGTAGCACCATTGGGTTGCATTATTGGATCTATTGATCTGTGATGATAATATTATTTATCATTTCAAGATCTTTTGTATGATCTTGTTCCAGATGTTAACCCTAGTGTTGGTTATGGTGTGGTGTGGATGTTTTTTGGGTTATTATGTGATTTTTCCTCTCTGACGACCCATTTTTATTGATTTAATCTGTTATGAGATGTGTGGATTTATTCAAGGTATTCCATCATCATATTTTTATTCTTCTATGATGGGATCCCTTTGTAGGTATGTCCAACCTGAGTTTTAGGTAGGTGGTTCTATATCTAGCCTATGTTGGATGAACTGCATTTATCTAGTCTTATAAATTGTTTTATAAATGAAATGGTATGATTTATTTATTTGTGTGTTCGGAATTTTTTTAGAATAGATAAATTCTCCCATATTTTTGGTAAAAGAAAAGGGTATTTTCAAATAATTATAAAAGGATTTATGAAAAGGTTTTCAATTCATTTTTTAAAAAAAATGGTTTGGAAAATATAGCACATGGGAAGCCATTGGTTATCATATGGAAGGTATATCTTGGGGCCATCATCCATATATTATTGAGGGGTTCACTCTTGGTATGTTCCTCTATTTCCTAGCCCATTGTTTTAGGGGACTATTATAGACACTGTTGTTGGATTTAATCATGGGGTGTTCTTCTATTTCCTAGGCATGTTGTTCTAAGGGATTGATATTGACATTATTAGGGGATTCACTCAGGGGGTATTTCTCTACTCCTTATGTATGTATTCTAATGTCTTTATTTTTCACTAGTCATTGATTGTCATATGACTAGTCTTCTAGCTTGGCCTATAGTTATCCTTTGTGTGATGTTACCTGTGATTTGGCATGTACTATTTTAGATTGTACTACAATGGATTTGATATTATATATGAAACATGATTTTATTTGATTTTATATATGTCAAATTATTTGAAACTATTTTACCTGGATTATTTTTAGAATTATGAAAAAAGGGGAAATTAAATGTTTTCCCATGCTCATGATATAAAAAAATAAATTTTTTATCATGTCTTATTTACATTAAATTTTAGAATTTTCATATTACTGTACATAGAATTATTATCGAACACCTAAGTGGGATCCCACTGAGAATATTAAATCACACCATGTGCACCCATTTAGTTGTGCGTAGACCTTGGTATGTCTTTCAATGAAAGGAAATCCAAGGCACTGTAGTGAGGTTGTGGGGTTTCTGTGAGTTGATTTTGGGTAGCTAGTGGTAAGATAGTGGGATTTTTTTCACACTATCACATGGAGTAGTTAGTTTCCTATTTTTGATGTCCTTTTATGATTGGACTTATACTTTGGGATGTTCATACTGTTTTTGAGTTGTTTCATTTCCACAATCCTCTTTCTATTATGGAATATATTTATCTCTTTTCTAATTTCTCTCTATTATATACATATATGCGATGTTTTTGTTCCTTTAGGTTGGGATAAATTTTTCCTTATGGTTGTTTTTTGATGCTACGGTTCTAGTTTATAGCCGATGGGGATTGGGAGCACCTATGTTTAAATTCAAATAATATACCTGCTTGAGAGGGTATTTGGGTCAAGTTTTCAATAGTTTGGCATGAAAGGTATTCTTTCATCAAGATTCCTTATCTTGGGATGTTTGGTAAACTGGAGATATGATTTTTTTTAGAGTTGAGAGGTAGTTTTTTTTGAGTTTCTAGCCATCTCTTGTAGTGATGAGACTGAAGTTACCATGGTATGTTGGGATGTGTGACTCCTATTTTGAGTTCTTTATCTTAATCTCAATTTTTATTTATGGTGTTCTAGTTTGAAATGGGATTATTCTATTGTCTGATCACTTCTTCTATTTCAGTGTATAGTGTTATGCCCTTGATACGTCTTCTATAGGTTCTTCAGGAGGGTGTAGCAGATTCTCCTCTAGAGAATCTAACTATATATCATAGTCTTATTGAGGATATCATCCATGAAGTTTTTTATTGTTTAAAATTTACCACAAGTATAGAACGCATTTTTTAGGTACAACCAAGAGAAATTGGATAAAGGTATCCTTTATAGGAGTTATTTCACATGATTTCATCATCCTTTAAAGGTATGAATAAACCTCAAGAGGTGGAGGAACGGTTGGAAAAGATTGATCAGATCTTTGAATTCTAGGATACACCTAAGAGTATCAAGGTGGAGTGTGTGGATTTAAAACTTAAGGGTCCCTGTAAGTGATGGTGGGATTCCATGGTACATGTAGATATGCATGTGAACTCAGACAGGAAGGATTTAAAGAATCTCATTTTCCAATGTTTTTTCCCTGAGTTCCTGATGATGGTGAAGTATCTAGAGTTCCTATATTTATAGCAGTGAGAGAATTCAATGTTATTGTACACCTATCAGTTTTCTGATCTGGTTTATTTTGATCCACATGTGGTAAAGAATGACCAGATGAAGGCTCGAAAGATCCTATAGGGTTTGTGACTGAACATTAGATCACATGTATTTATGATGAACATTTTGAACTATTGGGAGACTATAGATAGGGACATAATGGAATATATTAATATGGAAAGAACAGTTTTTAATTCTACCCCTTCACTTCCACCAGGTGGTATATTTAGTAGCACACAAGGAAAAAAGAGAAAGTGGAAGGATCATCAATGGAGTAGTGGAGGTGGTTCTTAGTATAAGGCCTCTTATACACCTTTAGTTATAGTTAATAGTGTTCCCCTGACATGATACCAATATGTCAAGGTTGGAAACATGCAACATTATTGTTATACACCTATGAATATGTGTAAAAATATTAACATTATGATCATCTTCTTTATTTCGGTCAGGCTATGTCTACATCTCAATATAGTTAGGGATAATTGGCTTCAAAAACTACTAAGGTGCAGTCAGATTCTTCAAATACTACATGACTCTAACTACAGGCATCTGAAGTTAATCACCTTCACGTAGTAGATTATTTTTTGGTGGAGGTGGATGTAGGTCTAGTGAAATTGATAGGTACCATATTTATTTCATCTTCTATAGAAATTTTTTTATTTTATATATGTGCTTCCCACTCATTTATATCAAGTTGTTTTGTTGATATGATTAAACTTCCAATCGAGATCATGTCATTTGTTATAGATATAGGGAAAACTATTAAGAAGTGTAAATATTAGAAGTTTCAATGTCCTCCTTTTTTGTTATAGGTAGAATATGTGATGTTATTCTCGAATATTACCATTCATGATATGGATCTATTTGATATAGTCATTGGGATGGATTGGATTGTTTCTCGTCATGCTATATTGATTTTTACCATCGGTGTGTCTCATTTCTTGCATCCTATAGAAGATAATGGGCATTTTATGGAGATTACAATCCATTTTTTTTCATACAGGACCTTCACACCCAAATATCCGGTTTTTTTGTCTACATTATCAATTGATCTTGATGAAGTTTCTTCTATTTTTTATCTTCCATCTTTAATTTAGAAATTTCCTAACATTTTCCTAGAATAATTCCCCAATATTACCTTAGGGATGGAGGTAGAGATTAAGATTGATTTCGTTCAATTTATTAATTTAATTATGATACCTTCTTATCATATGGAACCATCAAAACTAAAATATACCAAGATTTAATTGGATGACCTAATGGAAAAAAAGGTTTTTTTTCGTAGTGTTTTACCTTGGGTAGTCTATATTCTATTTTCTAAGAAGGTATATGGTTTACTCTAGTTATGTGTGGACTATCAGATGTTTAAATAGGTAAAGATTAAGATTATGTTACTTTTTTCCTTGTGTGTTTGATTTTTTTGATCTGTTAAAGGGGAAAAGTGGTTTTTTAAGATTGATCTTCATCCAGGTGGTCATCAACTTAGAGTTCGTGAGTCTGATATACTGAAGCTGGATTTCAAGAGTATGTATAACCATCATGAATAGATTGTAATTCCATTTTTTATAACTAATGATCCTTTATTTTTTATTTCTTTGATGAATTATATATTCCAAGATTATTGTGACACTTTTATGGTAGTGTTTTTGGATTATATTTTGGTTTATTCGAGATTCAAGCATGAGCATAATTTGGGTTTGGTCCTGGAGATCCTAAGGAGTCACCATTTGAATAGAATGATTTAAAAAATGAAATTTCTAGATCCAAGAAGTGAATTTCACGGGGCATGTGATTTTTTAGCATGTATTATCAGTTGATCCTAAGAAATTGAAATCTCTTTTGTCTTAGGAAGATCTATGAAAATACTTTGAGATTCAGAGATTCCTTGGCCTTTCTAAATATTATCAACAGTTCATTAAGGATTTTTCAATTTTGGAATCACTATTGAGTGATCTTACCAAGAAATTGCTAAAATTAATATGGGATGAAATGTAATATCCAAATAATTTTGAATATATAAAATTTAATTGATAACTTGTGGTGCATGAAAAAATAGATCTTAAATGATTTGTAATATACTATTAAATATTATTATTTTAATGTGACTATTATAAACTATTAGTTAAATTGGTGAGTGTGAATAGTATTAACTATATTATGAAATATATATATGAAGTTAATACTCAATAAAAATTTATTTATGCTTATAAAATAATCTAATAATTTTAAGTAATTTCAATTTATTATTCAAATATATATTTTCTTTAAAAATAGATTTTTATTTCTTTATATGAGAAAATAAATATATCTAATTTTTGAAATTTTATAAAATATAATTAATTTTTTAAATCAGATTATTAAAATTATTTTATCATGTTTTTGGGGATTTTTTTGAAAGGATTCATTTTCTAGTGAATAGTGAAAAATACTGATTTTTATAAAACTGTTAGTTTATTTATTTTAAACAGTGTCTTAATGATTTAATTGTGATCTAAAGGTAACTTAGATACTATTTATTTAGATAAAATATAATTAATTAATTTTTAATCATCCTTATAACTAATTTTTAAATAAGTGCATTTTTTGGATTAAAACACAATTTTTAGAAAATTGTTTTTCATTTCGCTTTAACAGTTTAATTTTAAATTAAATACTAATAATTCAGTGATTTAATTTTGAAAAATTAATTCCATATTTGGAATAAATGGGTCAATATTTATTAAATATTACACTTTTATTTTGGCCATAATGAATAGTAATTGTAGAAATTTTTATTACCATGGTAAATGGTAAATTGGGTTACTAAGGTAAAAAAATATTATAAGGAAAATAAAATGACCCTAACATTTTTACAAATTTTATTGTATGATTATTTTTCATCCATAATAATTCAAGTTTTTATTATGAGACCATTTATGTCTATTTGGATGAGATTATGACCTTTATAATATTTTAATTAAATATAAGTCAAAGATATCATATTCATGTTTTTAATAGTTATAAAATTTTTAATATGGGGTTATCGAGAGAATATGTTTAACAATAAATATTTTTAAAAAAATATCTATCTACATTATCGTAATTTATTTTTAATTTTAGTGAAGAAAAAATTACCTTAAATACCAACACAACGCTAATACAGTAATTATTAAATTAGTGGAAAAATCAAATAAATGATATTGAAAATATTAAAAGTGATATGATTTGAATAAATTAAGGTGATCCATGAATTTTATTGATGAATATAGATTATTAGGGATGTATTAAAATATATTCTAAGTTATCTTTTTTTATTGATATTATTAAAATCAATGTAATGAATAGTGTAAAAATTGATATTTATGATATTTTATGAATATAATATTGTATTAAATTATTTAAAAGTCATAAAAAATTAAATATTCATAAAGGGGATATGTAACACCCCAAATTTCATGTATGTAACCCTTTATTTATGTATTTTAAGTATGTAAAGAATTTGGGTAAAGTTTGGGAAGGTTTGGAAGACTTTTGGAATGTTTTTGGGGAATTTATAGAGGTTTACAATTAAAGCATGATTATAAAAAACTAGGAAACTTCTATAAAAACCAAGAAAAATGAGGTAGTGGGATCTGGGTAGGTGCACGGTTAGGTGCAAGATTTTTCCAAACTATGTGGGAACATATGAGTAGCTATGTGATGTGGGACAGAGGTATTATGTATGGTTAGTGCATGGTTTTTATAACTGTGTGTGCCAACTGTGTGAAGTGCTTCTTGAAGAAGAGGCCTGTACATGGTTAGAAAATTTTTTACCTAACAGTGTGACCTAACAATGCACAACAAAAAGTGAGATCTTAAAATTTTGGGTCACACATAGTTTAACCCCTTAACCCCTCATTTTTCCTCTATTATGACACTTACTCGGTTTTCTCCCCTCCTAGAGGTTATGGAGACTATTCTTGTTGATTTGAGAGTGATGCATTGGAAAATATGGGTTCATTGAAGGCCAATTTTCTTAGATATTATCTATTCTTAGTGTTTTCAAATAGATATATACTTCTTCCCTCTCTTATATTCATATATATATATATATATTCTGTTGGGGATATAACTATGATAGTTTATGTTAATCATGATGATATTTTGTTTTGTTGATGATAGGGAAAAATATCCGAGGGTTTTTCCATATTCAACCCGGTTTTCTTATGAATTTGTGTCGTTCTTCAATTATTCAATAGTTTTTGAGGTGGATGGATTCAATCTCAGCACCACATATTATAACATGAATAATATATTTAAAATTTTGTGTATTAATTTAAAATTATTGTGAAAATTTTTGTACTTATCTTGGTAGAAACCTTCTTTAGTGATAGTTTTTGGAATTTTGGAATTTTTAGGAAAAAAAATTGTTAAATGATCTTAGAATGATTTTTTTAAAATGGTTTCTTGGTTTTATTCTTGGGAAAAGGTTTTATAGATAAGTTTTTTATAAAATTATTGTTTCATTGAAATGGTTAGATAAAATTAGTTTGGATTAATTGTTTGAATAATATTTAGTTTTTGTTCATGTGCATTGGGATGGATAAGGGTATGAAGTTTTCCCCATCATTATTGGGATGGATAATGGTATGAACCTTCTCCCATCAAAATTGTTCATTGTCATGGCTTGGTTAAAGGATGACACGCCACTCATAAGTATATGGACGTACATGGTTTCATGCATGGTTGGATGTGTGGATATATGTAATGGAATGTGCTATTCTAAAATGGAAGTTTTGAAATAGTTTTAAATTATTGTTTGATTTCATTCTAGGGAAATGGATTTTTTTGGGAAAAATGTTTTTTTATGAAAATTGCTTTAATATTAAGATATAACTTTTTTTAAAATTCTTCATACAAATTTTTTAATATAGATGTGATAAAATATTTTATCCTAGTTTCCTAAGTAGGGATGTCTATTGAGGAAAACCTACTGTGATTAATTACTCACCCCTTTCTTTGGTGATTTGGTGATTTTTCATATATTATTTATTAGGAAACATGTAAAGGGAAAGTATCTCATTAATTTAGTGATGCATCGTGATAGTTTGAGCTTGGATTGTGGAGTCGGTGCTTGTAGCATCTTGGGAGTTATGGAGTTAGTGTCTTTGGAGTTTTGGATTTTGTTTATTTTTCCTTCCACTTTTTAAACTAATTTTGGTTTTTTGTTTCTGTATTATACTCTAATATGGGTTATGGTATATTTCAGTATTGTTTTATTTTTAATTACATTTTTATCAAGCATTGTATAGTCGTTTTTGGTTATGGATATCATGGCAGTTTTATTTCAAATTGAAAATCATCCCCCAATTGGGTTGATGCCCTTGCAATTATTTTCAGCCTTTGGCATATAGGGAATGTCTCCTAAGTCTATGTAGAAATTCCACCTTGACTCAAGATAATGAGGGGTGGGATGTTATAAATGGTATTAGTCTTGTTTGTTCTAAATCTTTTAGGACAAGTGGTATCAATTGTGTCAGTCTTGTAGTTGAAAACTCATTTTGGTTTAGTCCTTGTGTTGGGATGGTATAAAGGAGAAGGATAGTCATAACATGAAATGTGGAGCATAAAAAGGAGTATCTAACCTATTTATGTTGAACTTTAGTTTACCTGGTATTTGAGTGCATAAGTGTTATGGATACATGTATAGTAGTTTTAGTATCATTTTCATGGGTTTATCTAATCAGAAGAGCATGTCATGCATTTATATATATTACTTCCCACTAAGAGTGCATATTTTGTTTTGGGAAATGATTTATAATTAGTGCAAACATGTTTAATTTTTTTAAAGGTTGAAATTTTTTTCAAATGTGATATTTTTAAAATGGAATTATTATGGTATTTTAAAAATGGGTTTCTTTTCAAAAGAATGGTAGAAGTTTAAAAAAAATAGAAAAAGGAAAGTATTGAATTTTGGGAATTCCTTGTTTTTATAGTTGTGATGTGGTAAATTTAAAAATTTTAATCATTCAATTTATAGAGAGTGAGAATTATGGAATTTTGTTTTGGTTTTAGAGAATGGAACTTAGTACACATTGTAGAAACCAACTATAGGAGACTTCTAAGTATGTGTTTTCACCTAAGCCACAGGTCAAACAATTGCCAGTTCATAGTATTTTCCATGATTTTCATGATATGGATAGAGTTAACTGAAGGGATGAACCAAGGTAAGTGGATCATTCCATTCAGTTCTAGAAGCAGAATACATCCATCATTTAGGGTGATTCAGAACCATAGAAATAAGAGGAGTGGCTGAATAGGATGAATCAAGTATTTGATTTCCTAGGCACACAAGTAGAGAATAAATTCAAGTTATTGATGTATATGTTGGAGGATTCAGCACACAATTGGTGGGATTTAATAATTCATGAAAAATTGGACCAAGTCATGGCATGGGAGTATTTTTAAGAATTTTTCAACAAAATATTCAATCCTCACACATTTAGGATTTCTAAAATGGTAAAATTTTTCATCTTGAAGCAAGATAATATCTTTATAATATAATATGAAACTAAATTTATGTATTTAGTCTAATTTTCACCTAATGTTTCTGCTAGTGCTTCCTTGAATTCATAATTTTTTTAATCAGTACTAAGGAAATAAATTCACCTAATTGTTGTCATGTATTGTATAATGAATTATATATAGATGGAAAATAGATAGATGGTGGAAGAAAGTTACATATCAAGTAGTATTGGTGTTGTAAGCATGATGATACCTATAGTAAATGGTGGGAATCTAATGTTAATAAAAAGAAGAAGAGGGACTCTTATTTCCATCATAGAGGGATGACATATAATCAAATGGTTGGATGTGTGAATATTAATCATAAGGCTAAGAGAAATCAAGGGTGTCTTCATTGCAGATATTTTGATCACATGAAGTGAGATTTTATGACACTGCCTAGATCATGACACAATTCTAATTAGATGGGGTATCTTCAGCACTATTGTCATAGTGCTCCAAGTTCAGGTGTTTGGGAAATATCTCATGTTTCAAAGATTCCATATTCTTTAAAAATTATGAGGGAAGTAGAATACCTATCATTAGCAGAACCAGGTTATCCATGGTGATTCTTGGAATACCATGACTCATCGGCAAGGAAAATATCAACAAAGAAATAAAGAACAATGTGTAGTGAGTAAGCAGTTATATAGAGCTGAGAATGTTGGTGTGGATGATTAATCTATACCAACAAGGGTGAGAGGTATGATTATTTTTAATTATACCCTTCTGAAAAATAATTTATACTAGTTCATCCCATTTTTATTACTTTTAATGTTGTCGATTTTCTAGGTTTTCCTGTTGAGACAACACCTTATGTTTTGAAACTTCAAACTCCTCTTGGTCAAAGAAACTTTTGAGCCTTTATGTGTTGAGAATGTTCCATAACTATTGAAACTTTATTTTTTATATGTATTTCTATGACATAATCCTATTTATGTATTGGTTGACTATTTTCAAATATCACATCGATTATTTTACATGAAAGGTTACTTTTATGACTGATGATGGTATCGAGAATCTATTTAATGGAGACCAAAATGTAATGGAAAGTGAAACAAGAGTTTTGGACCCAATAGTTGGAATGATCTTTTATAAGTTAGAAACATTGAATTTTAAATTTATGTAGAGAATTATAATAGGATTTTTTTTACATTTTTCAATAGGTTTCAAAATGTTTTTCCGTAAAATTTCATAGGGGTTTCACCCATAAGAGAAGTAGAGTTTATGATTGGTCTCCTTATGAAGACCAGTACTACTTAAATTATATCTAATAGGATATAACCCATATAATTAGGGACATTAAAAGTGAATTTGGAAGATCTGGAAAGAAATGGGTTCATACGGCCTAGCACGTCTCTATTAGAGACACCCGTCTTTTTTGTCAAAAAAGGCATGTATACTCTTAGATTGTGTATGTATTACCATAATATTAACAAAATTATAATAATTAATTCGTATCCACTTCCATGATTTGATGATCTATTTCTTCAATTTTTGGGATCCCATTTTTTCTCTAAAAATAACTTTCAATCAAGATATCATTGATTATAGGTTAAAAAATAGGATATTCCAAAGGCAACTTATTGATGTAGATATGAACATTATGAGTAAGTATTTACACCTTTAGGTTATACGAATACACCATAATTCTTTATGTAATTTATGAGTTAAATATTTCAATGATATATAGATTATTTTTTGGTGGTGTTTGTGGATGAAATATTGTTGTATTCAAGGACAAGGGTTGAGTATAAGAAACACTTGATGATGGGGTTGGGAATTTTGTGGGATCATTACATATATGAAAAATTATCAAAGTATAGTTTTTTATATAATAGTTACATTTCATTGACCATATAATCACTAGATAGGTGTTTTTATGGATCTAGAAAAGATGTAATCTATTATCTCTTAGCAACTACCAAAGAATGTGTTTAATTAGTTTCCTTTTTCTAGATGGTTATTACCAATGATTTTTTGTGATTTTTTATAAATAGCATCACCAATGATAGGTTTTAAAATGAAGAATGTTCCATTAAAATGGAATGATTAATGTCAGAAGTATTTTAAAGAGATTAATTTTTCCCTTATATCAGCACCAATCTTGATTTTTTAGTAATCAAGATAAGGGTATGTGGTGTATTGTGATGCTTCAGGATCTGGGGTGGGATGTTTCCGCATGCAGGGAGATCATATGTTTTTATGGCTCATGGAACTTACAATTTCATGATAATAAATACCCAATATATGATTTTTACTTAGCTTCTATATTCCATGCTTTTAAGACTTTCCATCATTACCTCTTTGGGGAGAAATTCATGGTGTATATGGATCATAAAATCATGAAAAAAAAATTGCAAAGGGATTTGAAACTGAGACAAAAAATATAGATGGAGTATCGCCAAATTGTTTACTTTGACTTGATGTATACACTAAGTAATGAGAATTAGTTGGTGGATGAATAAAGCAAAAATTCATATAGTCTATTTGAAAAAGATTCTTTAGATGATTGGAAGTTGATGTCGATGATTGTTGACATGAACTTTGATTGTGAAGATCGAGGTAGTGTTGTGAATTTCTTTCCATTTTCTTTGGTTTCTGATTTGGTGAAGATGATTAAATAGGCACATAAATATAATTCAAAATGTGTTTACATAAGGTCAAAACTCTATGGTGGGAATACTATTGAGGGATGGAATCTAGATGGAACTTAAATTTTGGGATTTATAAATCATACGGTCATACCTATGGCTTGTTAGAAATATATTCTTCATACGTACCACCTTTCAATATGGGATGTTAATTTGGGAATACAAAATATGTATAAGGAATTGAAATAAATTTTTTGGGGGGTTGACATGAAAAGAAAGTTGTATGTGTCTATTTTGAGATGCTTAACTTGTCAACAAGTTAAGTCAGTGCACCAGCAACCAGCATGTATGTTGCATTATTTACCTATTTCTATTTGGAAATAGTAGTAAATAGCTATAGATTTTTTAATATGTCTCTCAATAACTATTTGGAAACATGATACCATATGGTGGATCGGCTAACAAAGTCAGTCCATTTCATATCTATTCATGAATCTCAAGCAGTGGAGGACTGGTCAAAAATATATATCTGAGTGGTAAATAAGGATGTAATAACAGTTTTGATAGTATCAAAATGAGATCCAAGGTTTACATCTCAATTTTTTTAATCCTTACAAAAATACCTTAGGACTCTGTTGACCGTGATTATAGTGTATCATCCTCAGATAGATGGAAAATATGAAATTAATATACAAAAATTGGAAGACATGTTGTGGGATTGTGTAATGGATTTTGGTGGCCCTTGGGAGCAGAAAGTACCGTTAGTGGAGCTCTTTTTTAAAAGAAATTATCATTCCTCAATACATATAGATCCTTTTAAATAATTTTATGGGAATACTTATCATTCTCCACTATGTTGGGTGGAAATAGGTGAGAATTCACTGGTTGGGTCGAGCCTTTTCCAAGAAACAATGAAGAATATTATGTTGATCAAGAAATGGATGGAGACATCGTTGTGTCATTTGAAAACGTATGTGGATCTTCTTCGAAGGTCATTATCGTTTGAGGTGAGTGATCATGTGTTCTTTAAATACATATCTATGTATTGGGAATAATATTTTTCTAATTTATGGAAAGTTATATCCTTGATAGATAGACCCTTTTGAGATACTTGAATGAGTTGTTGAAGTGGCATATAGGTTGGATTTTCCACCATGGTTCAGTTCAGTGCATAATTTTTTTCATGTATCTCAGTTGAAAAAGTTTCAACCTGATTTTAACCATGTGATTCAATGGGGGCATGTGGACGTAGGTTCAGATTCATTGTTAGTGCATGTGGTAATGCAGATTATTGATAGGTAAGAGAAATTATTGAGTGGGAAAAGCATCGGTCAAGTGTGGGTCTTATGTAAACATAATCACATTCTAGATAAAACATAGGAATGGGGGATGGAAATAGATGTGTAATGGCCTGAAATCTTTCAGGACAATGGTGGTTTTCTACTTTCTTGGGATGGATTGTCCAATGTTGGAGAGAATTTATCACCTCCAGTTTCAAGTAACCCTTTCTTTAGGTATTTTAAGTATGTATTGTGTTTTGGTGAATTTTGGGAGGTTTTGGGGACTTTGGTAATGTTTTTGGGTTTTTTAGAGGTTCATGGTTTGAGAATGGTTATTAAAAACTATAAAACTCTTATATAAAAACATGAAAAGTGAGTTAGTGGGCTCTGGGTAGGCTCATGGTTAGGTGCACAGTTTGACCAAACTATGTGAACACTTTGGAGTAACTGTGTGATGTAAGATAGATGGATTCATTGTGGTTCATACATAGTTTATCTAACTATGTGGTTTAACCATGTGAGTACCTAACCTTGTGAGCTAACAATGCATGGAAAAAAGTGAGATATGAAAATTCTAGATCTCACTCAGTTTATCCCCTTAACCCCAAATTTCTCTTGTATTACAACCCAGACTTGGTTTTCTCTCCTCTCAAAGTTTGTGGGTACTCTTCCCTTTGATCCATGAGTGATCCATTATAATATATAGGTGCATTGAATTCTAGATAGCTTGGTAAGTCTCCATTTTTGGTGGTTTTACTTAGATCTATTCTTATTCCATCTCTTAGATTAATTGATCTAGTTTTTTGGGGATAAATATATGATAGTTGATTCCAATCATGATGATATTTGGCTATTTTTATGAAATTTAATGAGATATAAGGTGGGTTTTTTGATATTCAACCTAGTTTTGTTCAAGAATTCATATCTTTCTTCATTTTCTCCATAATTTCTAAGGTAGGTGGCTTCACTCTTGAATCCTCTTATTAGATTTTGAAGGATAGATTTCAAATTATATGTATTTTTTGAAATTGATTGTGAAATTTTTGATTAAATCTTGGTTTAAACCTTCTTTAGTTGTGGTTTTCTGAATTTTGTAATTGTTGTGAAAAGTGTGTTGTTGAATGATTTTCAAATAATGATTTTAAAATATTTTATTATGTTTATTCATGGAAAAACGTTTTGTGGGATGTTTTTCAATTAAATGATTATTTTATAGAAATTATTTGGCACAATTAGTTTGGATTAATACAATTTAATATAGGTGGGGATAATGTAACATCCAAAGATTTTATATTATATAAAAATTCATTGATATCTTGTGGGATACGCAACACTGTGCGTAAATAAACTATGATATACAATTAATATTATTTTCAAACACAACCATTATAAACTACATGTTAAATTAGTGGGTTTGAAAAGTATTACCTATATTATGAAAAATATATAAAGTTTACATTCAATACAAATTTATTTATTCTTAGTAAATAATCACATAATTATTAGTGCATAAGAGCATCATCCCGGTTTGTGAGGACTCAGTAAGTACATAAAATAGACCCAAGATCAAATATGGGTGGATACATATTTTTGGGGGTATTGTAGAAGTATTGTATCAGTATTTTAGTAGTATTGTAGAAGTACTGTAGTAGTACTATTGCAGAACTATAGTGGCACTATAGTGGGTACTGTAGCAGGCATTATTCAGTACTGTAGTAGCCAGAATTATTCATCCATCTGGATCTTTCGGCCACTGGTTTGGTCCTCAAGTCCTGCAAGGCTTTTGGGCCACCCAAGGCCTTTGGGACTGTTGTCTCTTAAGGCCTTTAGACTGCCTCAAGGCCTTTGGGCCAGCCCAAGGCCTTCGGGAAACAAGAATTTATATATGTACCAATCAGACTACAAGGGACAAGGCTCCAGATGAGGATTTAGAGAAGGTTAATTCACCAGATAAGAGTTAACCGAAATTGTAAGAATAAGAGGGTACGGAATTTCCATCGGTACAGGGCTTGTCCATATTTGCACATGATAGCTAGCCAACCAACATTATAAAGGTATAGTGTTGATATCTTGACATATATTGGGGAGTAGAAGTTCCAAGTTTTCTTTTCTATGTGATTTTCTCTAAGACCTACAGGTAATGTAATTTTCTCTAAGACTTTGGGCCTTGTAAGGTTTCTAACTCACCCCTTTATAGGTGTATTATCAAAAAAAATTAAGGCCTTCGGGCCATTCAGTCAATCACATAATTTTTATTAAATCATTTTATTAGTCAAATATATATTTACTTTAAAAATAAATTTTTTTCATTTCTATGAGACACCAAATCTAATTAATTTTTGAAACTTTTAGAAAATTTAATTAATTTTTTAAATTATTGTATTAAAATTATCTTAAGGTGAATTTTTGGTAATTTTTCTAAAAAGATTCATTTTACATTAAATAGTAAAAAAATTCCTATTTTTGTAAAACTATAAATTTCATTATATTAAAAGGTTCTTTAATGATTTAAATTTGGTATAAAAGTAACCTAGTAACTATTTATTTAGATATAATTTAATTAATTACATTTTAATAATCCCTATAACTAATTTTCATATAAGTACATTTTTTCATAAAAAATCATTTTTAAGAAAACTATTTTTCATTGTGTTTTTCTAGTTTAATTTTCAATTAAATTATGAAACTTATATGTTTTTAATTTTTAAAAATATATTTCATATTTGGAATCAGTGGGTCCAAATTTAGTAAATAGATTCATTTTATTTTAGTCATAATGAGTAGTATCCAATGTAATTTTTAGTACCACAGTAAATTGAAGATCAGTTAATTAAGGGTAAAAATGATATGATAAAGATAATAAAATGACCCTAAAACCTAAAAAAATTATTGTATGAGTAATTTTCATAAAAAATAATTCCAAGTTAGGTTATATGACTATTTATGGCCGTTTCTATGAGATTATTACCTTTATAATATTTTAATTAAAGAAAATTCCAAGATGTCACATTCATGTTTTTAATAACTATAAAATTTTTAATACGGGGTTATCTAGAGAATATGTTAGAATATAAATAATATTTTGAAATATAATGGATTAATTTACATGATGGTAATTTTTTTAAATTTTTTTTAATAATTATTTACCTTAAATACATACACAATGTTGATGCAGTTAATATTAAATTAATAAAATAATCAAATAAATGATATTGAAAATATTAAAATTAATATATTTTAAATTAATTTAGGTGATGAAGGAATTTTATAGAATAATATGACATATTAGGGATGTATTAAAATATTTATCTTTTTTATTGATATTATTAAATTCAAAGTAATTAATAGTGTCAAATTGATAATAATGATATTTCAATAATATAATATTTATTAAATTATTTAAAAATCATAAAATTAATAAATAATAATAAATGGGATAGTATTTTGTAAAAATAGTCATCCCATGTGTATTTATAGTCTATTTATAATAATTTGGATCCATAATAGTCTAATTATATTTTAATATTTTGAGAAATTCTAAAAGTACCCCTCATATCAATTATAAAAGGGAACCCCTTTATTTCACTTCTTTACACAACTTTGAGTCATATATCTCAACCAAACTCTATTAATTTCTCTTATCAACATCTTTATCCAAGTTCCAGAGGTTTTGAGCCTTCTAAAAGTCAAACCCTAGTTCCTTTAATAATAGATCTAAAGGAAGTTCAATGAAGAAGAGGATATTTGAACACGTATAAAGGAAAACGAACCTGAGGTAAGGGACTTTGTCTCAATTTTCATTAATTGAGCTATAATTTGATGTTATGTGCCTATATTATTTTATTAGGTGTATATAACACCCATTTGTAATTTTATATCATTAACTAATTTATTTTTGTGATGTTTAAAGATTTTTAAAATGTTATCCATTTTCGGGGCATATGATTCAACTAATTATAAAGTGGTAAGGGGTTATCATATCACTCTTAATTCTATGATACATATTCCATGTTCAACACTTATTTATTTTGTGTGGTTTATATACTTACCTGTTGATATTTTATATCATTAATTCATTTATCTTCATGTTTTTTAATGTTTCATTTAAAGATATTTCTTCCATAGGGATTTTGATTCAAATATTACCAAAGTTGTAAGGGTTTAATTTACAATATCATCATTATTAGAGATTGTTTATGCTTAATTATCCACTAGGGAATATTTATCTTCCATGTCCATATTTTCTAAAAAATCAAAAATGTTTTTAATACTATCCATTGATTGTTTAAAGTCATTTTTTACTCTTGATTGACTTTTTAAAAAATGTTTTTAAAGGAAAATTCCTATAATTTTTCAAACATGGTACTTTGTGAAATTTATGAATAAAAAGATATGAAACAAATTTTTTTATATTAGACAACATGAGAATATTTTCCCACTATCATGACACCTTATTACTTTTATGCTTCCATTATAAGTTTACAAGGTGATTTTAAAAGAAAATGTTTTCCTTCATATTTGTGTTGTTTCTTTTTAAAAAAATAATTTCAAAGTGAAAAGATATTTTCCTCAAAAATATTTTAAATGATCTCTTTATAGAATTTATATTCCTCAATGCTAATAATACTTATTATACCTTTTCTTAACTATTAATATAGTGTAATTATAGAATACCATTTATTTCTCCAGATGATTTATCATTAGTTTTATTGGGAATGC